>OY751117.1:2531666-3797500 GCA_963564075.1 Eupithecia subfuscata | reverse complement strand
GCCTTCACAAACCATTTTTCACCAATAGATTTATTTCAACAAAAGAAGAAATATTTATATCTTTCGACTAACCGGTGTGAAATTTAATCGCCACAAACTTGTAAACCCCTGTATTCAACGATTCTATACAATGCAAGTACTTAAAATTCTAGGTAGTCTACTCCCATTTTGATATTCTTTATTGTTGATATTACATTTCTTTAAATTTTGATATATATGTTAATTATTTTATTTTATTCCATTTTATTTAAATTTAGTTATTTTTTCAGTGTCATGGGCAAATCAAGGCTTCGTTTCTCTATACGTGATGGGATTTCACGTATCTATTTTCTATTCATAGGTATATATTTCGCTCATTGAATGCAAAAGGGCCACAAACCAAAAACCTCTTTTTTTACAGGAGAGCCAAAACAAAATTTCAAACACGATTTTTTGAAAAAAGTAATGTTTTTATTTTTAAATATTATGATGTTAATATATCATTGCTTTCTTAATTTTTTGCTCTATCATTTAAAATAATTACCGCTGTGATAGCTCTCACCCAGCCTAATAAAAACAACAAAAACCCTTTTTGCATTCAAAATTTGAACCAATGTTAAGAGAATTATGTCAAAAAATTTAACAAATTTTAAAATGAAACATGCTTTTTAGATAGTTTTACTACAGAAATAATAAAAAATCCTCTTTGTTAAATTGAAACGTATCTTTTGTGACTGTCTTAAAACGTATCTGTTGCGGACGGTTACCAGGATGAGCCTGGTACGCACTGGGAGAATACCCTACTTGGGTTCGACGGTTCGATAATGCCTTTTTCCGTCTGTAGCTGGTAGACGCATGCTGCCACGCACCCCTGAATGCGTATGGTGGTGTGGTACAACGACCTGACCTGATTTTCCTTCCTTCCTAATGGGAGACCTCGCGTCCGAAGAAAATTAACCAGTGAACCAATCTTGAACTTGGTCCAGGTTTCGGCTTGTTTCCTACTATACTATTTCTTGCTGATTACTTCTTGCCTCCTCAAAGGCTTAGGTGCGACGGACTGCCACACTACTCTCTGTCTTCTCACGCGCCGTCGAAGCCCGCGCGAGGGAGGCAGTTTCAGGCTTTTGTCTTTTACTGCGGATATGCCTTATACCGCCCTCGCCTGACGAGGGGTCAATGGGGTGGCCCTTTCTAGGCCTTTGGGTAGCCTTTCTCATGTGGAGTCTGGCTGCCAGCGGCTGGTTTTCTGGGTTTTCGGTGCAACAAGAAACACAAAACCTACATAAAATCAGTTCGTAACATTTTTCCATTTACAAAACTACATTATCTTTAAAACTAATTAAACCGATTTACACAATTCAAACTGTAAACTTAGTTTTAAGTTTTATTTTCATTACTAAATCCCAATAAACAAAAAAGAACCATTTCAAAATAGGTACATAAAACTTTGGACAAAATAAATTATTATAATACTAATCTATTTTTGAAATATTCCACATAATTATCCTTACATAAGGGTCTCGTTGCCGACATTCTCCCCCTCAGCGTCGCACCGTCCTCCAGACTCGGCGATTCTCACGGCACCAACAGCATCACACCTCTTGTCTCGATCTCGATGGTCCGGGTACCTACGCCCATCTGGTCCAGGATACACTTGCATTGATTTTGCCGCGTGGCCACGTGCATCGTGGTAGGGTGTAGTCCATTTCACGCCGATCTTGTCCGCTTCTGAGATGACGTCTTCTTTCTTCATGTTGTCCACTGCTTCCCTCAGTTCCTTGTTCGTGCCGACGAAGTTGTTCCGTTGTCCATGTAGATTTTCTTCGGCATTCCTCTTCTTGCAGCGCATTTTTGTAGACCCGTGATCAACCTGTTCGTGGAGAGTGAGGTAAGCTCAATGTGCACAGCTCGAGTTGATAAGCATGTGAACAGAGCGCCCCATCTCTTTTCATGACGTCTTGCTACAGTGATCACCATCGGTCCGAAATACGTACGCCAGTGCACGTAATGGGTGGATTACTGTGCACCAGCGTCTCAGGCGGTAAGTTGGCCTGTCGGTAGTTCGCCTCTTAGCTCTTCTTCAAGAATTTCGGTCCGGTATACCATCGGTGATTGCCATTCAGTAAATAATTACTCACGAAACAATGCGCATCATAAATTGTTACTTTGGGAGCAAATTGAAAGTGGTGGTGTGCAAAGTTTTCGTCAAAACTAGCAATTTATTTACCTTCCCGCGCGTGATAAAGATAAATTACTTTGGAAACATAAAATATATGAAGAAACCTAACAATTTTGAAGTGGTAAACGTTAATCGATACGATAACTGTATCAACGTTAACTCTAACAAATAAATTTTATTTTAAAGTAATTAAACATTTCTGATAATATTTCTCCTATAAAATGGACAAATTTTTAAAAACATCCAGTTTAGCGGTACATAAATTATTATTACCTCTATAATAATTCAATACAAAAAGTACACATTTGTAAATATGGCATTGCTTTATTTCATATTGGAATGCAAAATGTACGTTTTCCAAAATATGGCACTGTTGCACTAAAGATTCTGAATGTACTTAGCTGAAATCGGAATGCAAAACGAATGCATTCCAAAAAGTGGCCCCCTTCCACAGAACACTGAACTCGATGTTGGGTGTTTTTTTTAATTGTGCCCCTTTTTTATGAAACTTTGGCAGCGTTTGGTCCGAGTTCTGGGTCACAACTGACAAAATGGCGGTTTTGATCTGAAGTTGGGGCGTAAGTCGGCTCAATGCAAAAAGGGCGGTTGATCAGTTTGGCATCAAAATGAGCGAAAATGACGGGTGTCTTCAGCAAAACTTAAAATATTGTAGTTTCTGTCCCTAATTTTGCAATAAAACGATTTTCAATTTTTTTTGATTTATGGCCGTTTTGCATTCAATGAGCGATTTATGCAAACAACTAAGATAATCATATTTATTAACAAAGAAAAGTTTGGTTAGGTTAGGTTAGGTTAGGTTAGGTTAGGTTAGGTTAGGTTAGGTTAGGTTAGGTTAGGTTAGGTTAGGTTAGGTTAGGTTAGGTTAGGTTAGGTTAGGTTAGGTTAGGTTAGGTTAGGTTAGGTTAGGTTAGGTTAGGTTAGGTTAGGTTAGGTTAGGTTAGGTTAGGTTAGGTTAGGTTAGGTTAGGTTAGGTTAGGTTAGGTAAGGTTTGGGTAAGGTAAGGTTACTTGGGCGTGGGCGTGGCCGTGGCCGTGGCCGTGGCCGTGGACGTGGACGTGGACGTAGGCGTGGGCGTGGACGTGGCTATGGCCGTGGGCGTGGCTGTGGACGTGGGCGTGGCTGTGGCCGTGGGCGTGGCCGTGGGCGTGGCCGTGGGCGTGGCCGTGGGCGTGGCCGTGGGCGTGGCCGTGGGCGTGGGCGTGGCCGTGGGCGTGGCCGTGGGCGTGGCCGTGGGCGTGGCCGTGGGCGTGGCCGTGGGCGTGGCCGTGGGCGTGGCCGTGGGCGTGGCCGTGGGCGTGGCCGTGGGCGTGGGCGTGGGCGTGGGCGTGGGCGTGGCCGTGGGCGTGGCCGTGGGCGTGGCCGTGGGCGTGGGTGTGGGTGTGGACCTATTGTACCTGTACACATTTGTAAATATGGCATTGCTTTATTTCATATTGGAATGCAAAATGTACGTTTTCCAAAATATGGCACTGTTGCACTAAAGATTCTGAATGTACTTAGCTGAAATCGGAATGCAAAACGAATGCATTCCAAAAAGTGGCCCCCTTCCACAGAACACTGAACTCGATGTTGGGTGTTTTTTTTAATTGTGCCCCTTTTTTATGAAACTTTGGCAGCGTTTGGTCCGAGTTCTGGGTCACAACTGACAAAATGGCGGTTTTGATCTGAAGTTGGGGCGTAAGTCGGCTCAATGCAAAAAGGGCGGTTGATCAGTTTGGCATCAAAATGAGCGAAAATGACGGGTGTCTTCAGCAAAACTTAAAATATTGTAGTTTCTGTCCCTAATTTTGCAATAAAACGATTTTCAATTTTTTTTGATTTATGGCCGTTTTGCATTCAATGAGCGATTTATGCAAACAACTAAGATAATCATATTTATTAACAAAGAAAAGTTTGGTTAGGTTAGGTTAGGTTAGGTTAGGTTAGGTTAGGTTAGGTTAGGTTAGGTTAGGTTAGGTTAGGTTAGGTTAGGTTAGGTTAGGTTAGGTTAGGTTAGGTTAGGTTAGGTTAGGTTAGGTTAGGTTAGGTTAGGTTAGGTTAGGTTAGGTTAGGTTAGGTTAGGTTAGGTTAGGTTAGGTTAGGTAAGGTTTGGGTAAGGTAAGGTTACTTGGGCGTGGGCGTGGCCGTGGCCGTGGCCGTGGCCGTGGACGTGGACGTGGACGTAGGCGTGGGCGTGGACGTGGCTATGGCCGTGGGCGTTGCTGTGGACGTGGGCGTGGCTGTGGCCGTGGGCGTGGCCGTGGGCGTGGCCGTGGGCGTGGCCGTGGGCGTGGCCGTGGGCGTGGCCGTGGGCGTGGGCGTGGCCGTGGGCGTGGCCGTGGGCGTGGCCGTGGGCGTGGCCGTGGGCGTGGCCGTGGGCGTGGCCGTGGGCGTGGCCGTGGGCGTGGCCGTGGGCGTGGCCGTGGGCGTGGGCGTGGGCGTGGGCGTGGGCGTGGCCGTGGGCGTGGCCGTGGGCGTGGCCGTGGGCGTGGGTGTGGGTGTGGACCTATTGTACCTGCTTATAATCCTCAATGCCTTCACAAACCATTTTTCACCAATAGATTTATTTCAACAAAAGAAGAAATATTTATATCTTTCGACTAACCGGTGTGAAATTTAATCGCCACAAACTTGTAAACCCCTGTATTCAACGATTCTATACAATGCAAGTACTTAAAATTCTAGGTAGTCTACTCCCATTTTGACATTCTTTATTGTTGATATTACATTTCTTTAAATTTTGATATATATAAGTTTATTATTTTATTTTATTCCATTTTATTTAAATTTAGTTATTTTTTCAGTGTCATGGGCAAATCAAGGCTTCGTTTCTCTATACGTGATGGGATTTCACGTATCTGTTTTCTATTCATAGGTATATATTTATGCAAACAACTAAGATAATCATATTTATTAACAAAGAAAAGTTTGGAGGTTAGGTTAGGTTAGGTTAGGTTAGGTTAGGTTAGGTTAGGTTAGGTTAGGTTAGGTTAGGTTAGGTTAGGTTAGGTTAGGTTAGGTTAGGTTAGGTTAGGTTAGGTTAGGTTAGGTTAGGTTAGGTTAGGTTAGGTTAGGTTAGGTTAGGTTAGGTAAGGTTAGGGTAAGGTTAGGTTACTTGGGCGTGGGCGTGGGCGTGAACGTGGGCGTGGCTGTCGACGTGGGCGTGGCCTTGGGCGTTGCCTTTGGCGTGGACGTGGCCGTGGGCGTGGCTGTGGCCGTGGGCGTGGCCGTGGGCGTGGCCGTGGGCGTGGCCGTGGGCGTGGTCGTGGGCGTGGGCGTGGCCGTGGCCGTGGCCGTGGGCGTGGCCGTAGGCGTGGCCGTGGGCGTGGCCATGGGCGTGGGCGTGGGCGTGGGCGTGGGCATGGGCGTGGGCGTGGCCGTGGCCGTGGGCGTGGCCGTGGGCGTGGCCTTGGGCGTGGCCGTGGGCGTGGGCGTGGCCGTTGGCGTGGCCGTGGGCGTTGCCGTGGGCGTGGGCGTGGGTGTGGGCGTGGGTGTGGGTGTGGCCGTGGGCGTGGACGTGGGCGTGGACCTATTGTACCTGCTTAAAATCCTCAATGCCTTCCCAAACCATGTTTCACCAATAGATTTATATCAACAAAAGAAGAAATATTTATATCTTTCGACTAACCGGTGTGAAATTTAATCGCCCCAAACTTGTAAACCCCTGTATTCAACGATTCTATACAATGCAAGTACTTAAAATTCTAGGTAGTCTACTCCCATTTTGACATTCTTTATTGTTGATATTACATTTCTTTCAATTTTGATATATATAAGTTTATTATTTTATTTTATTCCATTTTATTTAAATTTAGTTTTTTTTTCAGTGTCATGGGCAAATCAAGGCTTTGTTTCTCTATACGTGATGGGATTTCACGTATCTATTTTCTATTCATAGGTATATTTATGCAAACAACTAAAATAATCATATTTATTAACAAAGAAAGTTTGGAGGTTAGGTTAGGTTAGGTTAGGTTAGGTTAGGTTAGGTTAGGTAAGGTTAGGTTAGGTTAGGTTAGGTTAGGTTAGGTTAGGTTAGGTTAGGTTAGGTTAGGTTAGGTTAGGTTAGGTTAGGTTAGGTTAGGTTAGGTTAGGTTAGGTTAGGTTAGGTTAGGTTAGGTTAGGTTAGGTTAGGTTAGGTTAGGTTAGGTTAGGTTAGGTTAGGTTAGGTTAGGTAAGGTTAGGGTAAGGTTAGGTTACTTGGGCGTGGGCGTGAACGTGGGCGTGGCTGTGGACGTGGGCGTGGCCTTGGGCGTTGCCTTTGGCGTGGACGTGGCCGTGGGCGTGGCTGTGGCCGTGGGCGTGGCCGTGGGCGTGGCCGTGGGCGTGGTCGTGGGCGTGGCCGTGGGCGTGGCCGTGGGCGTGGCCGTGGGCGTGGCCGTGGGCGTGGCCGTGGGCGTGGCCGTGGGCGTGGCCGTGGGCGTGGGCGTGGCCGTGGCCGTGGCCGTGGGCGTGGCCTTGGGCGTGGCCGTGGGCGTGGGCGTGGCCGTGGGCGTGGCCGTGGGCGTGGCCGTTGCCGTGGGCGTGGGCGTGGGTGTGGGCGTGGGTGTGGGTGTGGCCGTGGGCGTGGACGTGGGCGTGGACCTATTGTACCTGCTTAAAATCCTCAATGCCTTCCCAAACCATGTTTCACCAATAGATTTATTTCAACAAAAGAAGAAATATTTATATCTTTCGACTAACCGGTGTGAAATTTAATCGCCCCAAACTTGTAAACCCCTGTATTCAACGATTCTATACAATGCAAGTACTTAAAATTCTAGGTAGTCTACTCCCATTTTGACATTCTTTATTGTTGATATTACATTTCTTTCAATTTTGATATATATAAGTTTATTATTTTATTTTATTCCATTTTATTTAAATTTAGTTTTTTTTTCAGTGTCATGGGCAAATCAAGGCTTTGTTTCTCTATACGTGATGGGATTTCACGTATCTATTTTCTATTCATAGGTATATTTATGCAAACAACTAAAATAAACATATTTATTAACAAAGAAAGTTTGGAGGTTAGGTTAGGTTAGGTTAGGTTAGGTTAGGTTAGGTTAGGTTAGGTTAGGTTAGGTTAGGTTAGGTTAGGTTAGGTTAGGTTAGGTTAGGTTAGGTTAGGTTAGGTTAGGTTAGTATAGGTTAGGTTAGGTTAGGTTAGGTAAGGTTTGGGTAAGGTATGGTTACTTGGGCGTGGGCGTGGCCGTGGCCGTGGCCGTGGACGTGGACGTGGACGTAGGCGTGGGCGTGGACGTGGCTATGGCCGTGGGCGTGGCTGTGGCCGTGGGCGTGGCCGTGGGCGTGGCCGTGGGCGTGGCCGTGGGCGTGGCCGTGGGCGTGGCCGTGGGCGTGGTCGTGGGCGTGGCCGTGGGCGTGGCCGTGGGCGTGGGCGTGGCCGTGGGCGTGGGCGTGGGCGTGGCCGTGGGCGTGGCCGTGGGCGTGGCCGTGGGCGTGGCCGTGGGCGTGGGCGTGGGCGTGGGCGTGGGCGTGGCCGTGGGCGTGGCCGTGGGCGTGGCCGTGGGCGTGGCCGTGGGCGTGGCCGTGGGCGTGGCCGTGGGCGTGGCCGTGGGCGTGGGCGTGGGCGTGGCCGTGGGCGTGGCCGTGGGCGTGGCCGTGGGCGTGGGCGTGGGTGTGGGTGTGGACCTATTGTACCTGCTTATAATCCTCAATGCCTTCACAAACCATTTTTCACCAATAGATTTATTTCAACAAAAGAAGAAATATTTATATCTTTCGACTAACCGGTGTGAAATTTAATCGCCCCAAACTTGTAAACCCCTGTATTCAACGATTCTATACAATGCAAGTACTTAAAATTCTAGGTAGTCTACTCCCATTTTGACATTCTTTATTGTTGATATTACATTTCTTTCAATTTTGATATATATAAGTTTATTATTTTATTTTATTCCATTTTATTTAAATTTAGTTTTTTTTTCAGTGTCATGGGCAAATCAAGGCTTTGTTTCTCTATACGTGATGGGATTTCACGTATCTATTTTCTATTCATAGGTATATTTATGCAAACAACTAAAATAATCATATTTATTAACAAAGAAAGTTTGGAGGTTAGGTTAGGTTAGGTTAGGTTAGGTTAGGTTAGGTTAGGTTAGGTTAGGTTAGGTTAGGTTAGGTTAGGTTAGGTTAGGTTAGGTTAGGTTAGGTTAGGTTAGGTTAGGTAAGGTTAGGTTAGGTTAGGTTAGGTTAGGTAAGGTTAGGGTAAGGTTAGGTTACTTGTGCGTGGGCGTGAACGTGGGCGTGGCTGTGGACGTGGGCGTGGCCTTGGGCGTTGCCTTTGGCGTGGACGTGGCCGTGGGCGTGGCTGTGGCCGTGGGCGTGGCCGTGGGCGTGGCCGTGGGCGTGGTCGTGGGCGTGGCCGTGGCCGTGGGCGTGGCCGTGGGCGTGGCCGTGGGCGTGGCCGTGGGCGTGGCCTTGGGCGTGGCCGTGGGCGTGGGCGTGGGCGTGGCCGTGGGCGTGGCCGTGGGCGTGGCCGTGGGCGTGGGCGTGGGTGTGGGTGTGGACCTATTGTACCTGCTTAAAATCCTCAATGCCTTCCCAAACCATGTTTCACCAATAGATTTATATCAACAAAAGAAGAAATATTTATATCTTTCGACTAACCGGTGTGAAATTTAATCGCCCCAAACTTGTAAACCCCTGTATTCAACGATTCTATACAATGCAAGTACTTAAAATTCTAGGTAGTCTACTCCCATTTTGACATTCTTTATTGTTGATATTACATTTCTTTCAATTTTGATATATATAAGTTTATTATTTTATTTTATTCCATTTTATTTAAATTTAGTTTTTTTTTCAGTGTCATGGGCAAATCAAGGCTTTGTTTCTCTATACGTGATGGGATTTCACGTATCTATTTTCTATTCATAGGTATATTTATGCAAACAACTAAAATAATCATATTTATTAACAAAGAAAGTTTGGAGGTTAGGTTAGGTTAGGTTAGGTTAGGTTAGGTTAGGTTAGGTAAGGTTAGGTTAGGTTAGGTTAGGTTAGGTTAGGTTAGGTTAGGTTAGGTTAGGTTAGGTTAGGTTAGGTTAGGTTAGGTTAGGTTAGGTTAGGTTAGGTTAGGTTAGGTTAGGTTAGGTTAGGTTAGGTTAGGTTAGGTTAGGTTAGGTTAGGTTAGGTTAGGTTAGGTTAGGTTAGGTTAGGTTAGGTTAGGTAAGGTTAGGGTAAGGTTAGGTTACTTGGGCGTGGGCGTGAACGTGGGCGTGGCTGTGGACGTGGGCGTGGCCTTGGGCGTTGCCTTTGGCGTGGACGTGGCCGTGGGCGTGGCTGTGGCCGTGGGCGTGGCCGTGGGCGTGGCCGTGGGCGTGGTCGTGGGCGTGGCCGTGGGCGTGGCCGTGGGCGTGGCCGTGGGCGTGGCCGTGGGCGTGGCCGTGGGCGTGGCCGTGGGCGTGGCCGTGGGCGTGGGCGTGGCCGTGGCCGTGGCCGTGGGCGTGGCCTTGGCGTGGCCGTGGGCGTGGGCGTGGCCGTGGGCGTGGCCGTGGGCGTGGCCGTTGCCGTGGGCGTGGGCGTGGGTGTGGGCGTGGGTGTGGGTGTGGCCGTGGGCGTGGACGTGGGCGTGGACCTATTGTACCTGCTTAAAATCCTCAATGCCTTCCCAAACCATGTTTCACCAATAGATTTATTTCAATAAAAGAAGAAATATTTATATCTTTCGACTAACCGGTGTGAAATTTAATCGCCCCAAACTTGTAAACCCCTGTATTCAACGATTCTATACAATGCAAGTACTTAAAATTCTAGGTAGTCTACTCCCATTTTGACATTCTTTATTGTTGATATTACATTTCTTTCAATTTTGATATATATAAGTTTATTATTTTATTTTATTCCATTTTATTTAAATTTAGTTTTTTTTTCAGTGTCATGGGCAAATCAAGGCTTTGTTTCTCTATACGTGATGGGATTTCACGTATCTATTTTCTATTCATAGGTATATTTATACAAACAACTAAAATAAACATATTTATTAACAAAGAAAGTTTGGAGGTTAGGTTAGGTTAGGTTAGGTTAGGTTAGGTTAGGTTAGGTTAGGTTAGGTTAGGTTAGGTTAGGTTAGGTTAGGTTAGGTTAGGTTAGGTTAGGTTAGGTTAGGTTAGGTTAGTATAGGTTAGGTTAGGTTAGGTTAGGTAAGGTTTGGGTAAGGTAAGGTTACTTGGGCGTGGGCGTGGCCGTGGCCGTGGCCGTGGACGTGGACGTGGACGTAGGCGTGGGCGTGGACGTGGCTATGGCCGTGGGCGTGGCTGTGGCCGTGGGCGTGGCCGTGGGCGTGGCCGTGGGCGTGGCCGTGGGCGTGGCCGTGGGCGTGGCCGTGGGCGTGGTCGTGGGCGTGGCCGTGGGCGTGGCCGTGGGCGTGGGCGTGGCCGTGGGCGTGGGCGTGGGCGTGGCCGTGGGCGTGGCCGTGGGCGTGGCCGTGGGCGTGGGCGTGGGCGTGGGCGTGGGCGTGGGCGTGGGCGTGGCCGTGGGCGTGGCCGTGGGCGTGGCCGTGGGCGTGGCCGTGGGCGTGGGCGTGGGCGTGGCCGTGGGCGTGGCCGTGGGCGTGGCCGTGGGCGTGGGCGTGGCCGTGGGTGTGGACCTATTGTACCTGCTTATAATCCTCAATGCCTTCACAAACCATTTTTCACCAATAGATTTATTTCAACAAAAGAAGAAATATTTATATCTTTCGACTAACCGGTGTGAAATTTAATCGCCACAAACTTGTAAACCCCTGTATTCAACGATTCTATACAATGCAAGTACTTAAAATTCTAGGTAGTCTACTCCCATTTTGACATTCTTTATTGTTGGTATTACATTTCTTTAAATTTTGATATATATAAGTTTATTATTTAATTTTATTCCATTTTATTTAAATTTAGTTATTTTTTCAGTGTCATGGGCAAATCAAGGCTTCGTTTCTCTATACGTGATGGGATTTCACGTATCTATTTTCTATTAATAGGTATATATTTATGCAAACAACTAAGATAATCATATTTATTAACAAAGAAAAGTTTGGAGGTTAGGTTAGGTTAGGTTAGGTTAGGTTAGGTTAGGTTAGGTTAGGTTAGGTTAGGTTAGGTTAGGTTAGGTTAGGTTAGGTAAGGTTAGGTTAGGTTAGGTTAGGTTAGGTTAGGTAAGGTTAGGGTAAGGTTAGGTTACTTGGGCGTGTGCGTGGGCGTGAACGTGGGCGTGGCTGTGGACGTGGGCGTGGCCTTGGGCGTTGCCTTTGGCGTGGACGTGGCCGTGGGCGTGGCTGTGGCCGTGGGCGTGGTCGTGGGCGTGGCCGTGGGCGTGGTCGTGGGCGTGGCCGTGGCCGTGGGCGTGGCCGTGGGCGTGGCCGTGGGCGTGGCCGTGGGCGTGGCCGTGGGCGTGGCCTTGGGCGTGGCCGTGGGCGTGGGCGTGGCCGTGGGCGTGGCCGTGGGCGTTGCCGTGGGCGTGGGCGTGGGTGTGGGCGTGGGTGTGGGTGTGGCCGTGGGCGTGGACGTGGGCGTGGACGTGGGCGTGGACCTATTGTACCTGCTTAAAATCCTCAATGCCTTCCCAAACTATGTTTCACCAATAGATTTATATCAACAAAAGAAGAAACATTTATATCTTTCGACTAACCGGTGTGAAATTTAATCGCCACAAACTTGTAAACCCCTGTATTCAACGATTCTATACAATGCAAGTACTTAAAATTCTAGGTAGTCTACTCCCATTTTGACATTCTTTATTGTTGATATTACATTTCTTTCAATTATAAAATAATAAGGAATAAAATAAAATAATAAACTTATATATATCAAATATATAAGTTTATTATTTTATTTTATTCCATTTAGTTAGGTTAGGTTAGGTTAGGTTAGGTTAGGTTAGGTTAGGTTAGGTTAGGTTAGGTTAGGTTAGGTTAGGTTAGGTTAGGTTAGGTTAGGTTAGGTTAGGTTAGGTTAGGGTAAGGTTAGGTTACTTGGGCGTGGGCGTGGGCGTGAACGTGGGCGTGGCTGTGGACGTGGGCGTGGCCTTGGGCGTTGCCTTTGGCGTGGACGTGGCCGTGGGCGTGGCTGTGGCCGTGGGCGTGGCCGTGGGCGTGGTCGTGGGCGTGGCCGTGGGCGTGGCCGTGGGCGTGGCCGTGGCCGGGTAAGGTTAGGTTAGGGTAAGGTTAGGTTACTTGGGCGTGGGCGTGGGCGTGGCCGTGGCCGTGGACGTGGACGTGGGCGTGGCCGTGGACGTGGGCGTGGACGTGGGCGTGGCTGTGGGCGTGGCCGTGGACGTGGGCGTGGACGTGGGCGTGGCCGTGGGCGTGGCCGTGGGCGTGGCCGTGGCCGGGTAAGGTTAGGTTAGGGTAAGGTTAGGTTACTTGGGCGTGGGCGTGGCCGTGGCCGTGGACGTGGACGTGGGCGTGGCCGTGGACGTGGGCGTGGACGTGGGCGTGGCTGTGGGCGTGGCCGTGGACGTGGGCGTGGACGTGGGCGTGGCTGTGGACGTGGGCGTGGCCCTGGACGTTGTCGTGGGCGTGGCCGCGTGGGCGTGGCCGTGGGCGTGGCCGTAGGTGTGGCCGTGGGCGTGGCCGTGGGCCTGGCCGTGGCCGTGGACGTAGACGTGGCTATGGCCGTGGGCGTGGCTGTGGACGTGGGCGTGGCTGTGGCCGTGGGCGTGGCCGTGGGCGTGGCCGTGGGCGTGGCCGTGGACGTAGACGTGGACGTTGACGTGGACGTTGACGTGGACGTGGGCGTGGACGTGGGCGTGAGCGTGGCCATGGACGTGGACGTTGAAGTGGGCGTGGCCTTGGGCGTTGCCTTTGGCGTGGACGTGGCCGTGGGCGTGGGCGTGGGCGTGGGCGTGGGCGTTGCCGTGGACGTGGGCTTGGCTTCGGACGTGGGCGTGGCCCTGGACGTTGACGTGGGCGTGGCCTTGGGCGTGGGCGTGGCCGTGGGCGTGGGCGTGGCCGTGGGCGTGGCCGTGGGCGTTGCCGTGGGCGTGGGCGTGGGTGTGGATGTGGCCGTGGGCGTGGACGTGGGCGTGGACCTATTGTACCTGCTTAAAATCCTCAATGCCTTCGCAAACCATTTTTCACCAATAGATTTATTTCAACAAAAGAAGAAATATTTATATCTTTCGACTAACCGGTGTGAAATTTAATCGCCCCAAACTTGTAAACCCCTGTATTCAACGATTCTATACAATGCAAGTACTTAAAATTCTAGGTAGTCTACTCCCATTTTGACATTTTTTATTGTTGATATTACATTTCTTTCAATTTTGATATATATAAGTTTATTATTTTATTTTATTCTATACGTGATGGGATTTCACGTATCTATTTTCTATTCATAGGTATATTTATGCAAACAACTAAAATAATCATATTTATTAACAAAGAAAAGTTTGGAGGTTAGGTTAGGTTAGGTTAGGTTAGGTTAGGTTAGGTTAGGTTAGGTTAGGTAAGGTTAGGGTAAGGTTAGGTTAGGGTAAGGTTAGGTTACTTGGGCGTGGGCGTGGGCGTGGGCGTGGCCGTGGCCGTGGACGTGGATGTGGGCGTGGCCGTGGACGTGGGCGTGGACGTGGGCGTGGCTGTGGACGTGGGCGTGGCCCTGGACGTTGTCGTGGGCTTGGCCGCGTGGGCGTGGCCGTGGGCGTGGCCGTAGGTGTGGCCGTGGGCGTGGCCGTGGGCCTGGCCGTGGCCGTGGACGTAGACGTGGACGTGGACGTGGACGTAGACGTGGACGTGGCCGTGGACGTAGACGTGGACGTGGGCGTGGACGTGGGCGTGAGCGTGGCCATGGACGTGGACGTTGAAGTGGGCGTGGCCTTGGGCGTTGCCTTTGGCGTGGACGTGGCCGTGGGCGTGGGCGTGGGCGTGGGCGTGGCCGTCGACGTGGGCTTGGCTTCGGACGTGGGCGTGGCCCTGGACGTTGACGTGGGCGTGGCCTTGGGCGTGGGCGTGGCCGTGGCCGTGGGCGTGGCCGTGGGCGTGGGCGTGGCCGTGGGCGTGGGCGTGGCCGTGGGCGTGGCCGTGGGCGTTGCCGTGGGCGTGGGCGTGGGTGTGGGTGTGGCCGTGGGCGTAGACCTATTGTACCTGCTTAAAATCCTCAATGCCTTCGCAAACCATTTTTCACCAATAGATTTATTTCAACAAAAGATGAAATATTTATATCTTTCGACTAACCGGTGTGAAATTTAATCGCCACAAACTTGTAAGCCCCTGTATTCAACGATTCTATACAATGCAAGTACTTAAAATTCTAGGTAGTCTACTCCCATTTTGACATTCTTTATTGTTGATATTACATTTCTTTCAATTTTGATATATATAAGTTTATTATTTTATTTTATTCCATTTTATTTAAATTTAGTTATTTTTTCAGTGTCATGGGCAAATCAAGGCTTTGTTTCTCTATACGTGATGGGATTTCACGTATCTATTTTCTATTCATAGGTATATTTATGCAAACAACTAAAATAAACATATTTATTAACAAAGAAAGTTTGGAGGTTAGGTTAGGTTAGGTTAGTTTAGGTTAGGTTAGGTTAGGTTAGGTTAGGTTAGGTTAGGTTAGGTTAGGTTAGGTTAGGTTAGGTTAGGTTAGGTTAGGTTAGGTTAGGTTAGGTTAGGTTAGGTTAGGTTAGGTTAGGTTAGGTTAGGTTAGGTTAGGTTAGGTTAGGTTAGGTTAGGTTAGGTTAGGTTAGGTTTGGTTAGGTTAGGTTAGGTTAGGTTAGGTAAGGTTAGGGTAAGGTTAGGTTACTTGGGCGTGGGCGTGGGCGTGAACGTGGGCGTGGCTGTGGACGTGGGCGTGGCCTTGGGCGTTGCCTTTGGCGTGGACGTGGCCGTGGGCGTGGCTGTGGCCATGGGCGTGGCCATGGGCGTGGCCGTGGGCGTGGTCGTGGGCGTGGCCGTGGGCGTGGCCGTGGGCGTGGCCGTGGTCGTGGCCGTGGGCGTGGCCGTGGGCGTGGCCTTGGCCGTGGCCGTGGGCGTGGCCGTGGGCCTGGCCGTGGACGTGGGCTTGGCCGTGGGCGTGGGCGTGGGCGTGGTTGTGGGCGTGGCCGTGGGCGTGGCCGTGGGCGTGGCCGTGGGCGTGTTCTTGGGCGTGGCCGTGGGCGTGGCAAAGGCGTGGCCGTGGGCGTGGCCGTGGGCGTGGCCGTGGGCGTGGCTGTGGGCGTGGCCGTGGGCGTGGCCGTGGGCGTGGCCGTGGGCGTGGCCGTGGGCGTGGCCGTGGGCGTGGCCGTGGGCGTAGGCGTGGCCGTGGGCGTGGTCGTGGGCGTGGCCGTGGGCGTGGCCGTGGGCGTGGCCGTGGGCGTGGCCGTGGGCGTGGGCGTGGCCGTGGGCGTGGGCGTGGGCGTGGCCGTGGGCGTGGCCGTGGGCGTGGCCGTGGGCGTGGCCGTGGGCGTGGGCGTGGGCGTGGGCGTGGCCGTGGGCGTGGCCGTGGGCGTGGCCGTGGGCGTGGCCGTGGGCGTGGCCGTGGGCGTGGCCGTGGGCGTGGCCGTGGGCGTGGCCGTGGGCGTGGCCGTGGGCGTGGCCGTGGGCGTGGGTGTGGGTGTGGACCTATTGTACCTGCTTATAATCCTCAATGCCTTCACAAACCATTTTTCACCAATAGATTTATTTCAACAAAAGAAGAAATATTTATATCTTTCGACTAACCGGTGTGAAATTTAATCGCCACAAACTTGTAAACCCCTGTATTCAACGATTCTATACAATGCAAGTACTTAAAATTCTAGGTAGTCTACTCCCATTTTGACATTCTTTATTGTTGATATTACATTTCTTTAAATTTTGATATATATAAGTTTATTATTTTATTTTATTCCATTTTATTTAAATTTAGTTATTTTTTCAGTGTCATGGGCAAATCAAGGCTTCGTTTCTCTATACGTGATGGGATTTCACGTATCTATTTTCTATTAATAGGTATATATTTATGCAAACAACTAAGATAATCATATTTGTTAATAAATTTTATTAACAAAGAAAAGTTTGGAGGTTAGGTTAGGTTAGGTTAGGTTAGGTTAGGTTAGGTTAGGTTAGGTTAGGTTAGGTTAGGTTAGGTTAGGTTAGGTTAGGTTAGGTTAGGTTAGGTTAGGTTAGGTTAGGTTAGGTTAGGTTAGGTTAGGTTAGGTTAGGTTAGGTTAGGTTAGGTTAGGTTAGGTTAGGTTAGGTAAGGTTAGGGTAAGGTTAGGTTACTTGGGCGTGTGCGTGGGCGTGAACGTGGGCGTGGCTGTGGACGTGGGCGTGGCCTTGGGCGTTGCCTTTGGCGTGGACGTGGCCGTGGGCGTGGCTGTGGCCGTTGGCGTGGCCGTGGGCGTGGCCGTGGGCGTGGTCGTGGGCGTGGCCGTGGGCGTGGCCGTGGCCGTGGGCGTGGGCGTGGGCGTGGCCGTGGGCGTGGCCGTGGGCGTGGCCGTGGCCGTGGGCGTGGCCGTGGGCGTGGCCTTGGGCTTGGCCGTGGGCGTGGGCGTGGCCGTGGGCGTGGCCGTGGGCGTTGCCGTGGGCGTGGGCGTGGGTGTGGGCGTGGGTGTGGGTGTGGCCGTGGGCGTGGACGTGGGCGTGGACGTGGGCGTGGACCTATTGTACCTGCTTAAAATCCTCAATGCCTTCCCAAACCATGTTTCACCAATAGATTTATATCAACAAAAGAAGAAATATTTATATCTTTCGACTAACCGGTGTGAAATTTAATCGCCCCAAACTTGTAAACCCCTGTATTCAACGATTCTATACAATGCAAGTACTTAAAATTCTAGGTAGTCTACTCCCATTTTGACATTCTTTATTGTTGATATTACATTTCTTTCAATTTTGATATATATAAGTTTATTATTTTATTTTATTCCATTTTATTTAAATTTAGTTTTTTTTTCAGTGTCATGGGCAAATCAAGGCTTTGTTTCTCTATACGTGATGGGATTTCACGTATCTATTTTCTATTCATAGGTATATTTATGCAAACAACTAAAATAAACATATTTATTAACAAAGAAAGTTTGGAGGTTAGGTTAGGTTAGGTTAGTTTAGGTTAGGTTAGGTTAGGTTAGGTTAGGTTAGGTTAGTTTAGGTTAGGTTAGGTTAGGTTAGGTTAGGTTAGGTTAGGTTAGGTTAGGTTAGGTTAGGTTAGGTTAGGTTAGGTTAGGTTAGGTTAGGTTAGGTTAGGTTAGGTTAGGTTAGGTTAGGTTAGGTTAGGTTAGGTTAGGTTAGGTTAGGTTAGGTTAGGTTAGGTTAGGTTAGGTTAGGTAAGGTTAGGGTAAGGTTAGGTTACTTGGGCGTGGGCGTGGGCGTGAACGTGGGCGTGGCTGTGGGCGTGGCCTTGGGCGTTGCCTTTGGCGTGGACGTGGCCGTGGGCGTGGCTGTGGCCATGGGCGTGGCCGTGGGCGTGGCCGTGGGCGTGGTCGTGGGCGTGGCCGTGGGCGTGGCCGTGGGCGTGGCCGTGGACGTGGACGTGGGCGTGGCCGTGGACGTGGACGTGGACGTGGACGTAGACGTGGACGTGGCCGTGGACGTAGACGTGGACGTAGACGTGGACGTGGGCGTGGACGTTGGCGTGAGCGTGGCCATGGACGTGGACGTTGAAGTGGGCGTGGCCTTGGGCGTTGCCTTTGGCGTGGACGTGGCCGTGGGCGTGGGCGTGGGCGTGGGCGTGGGCGTGGGCGTTGCCGTGGACGTGGGCTTGGCTTCGGACGTGGGCGTGGCCCTGGACGTTGACGTGGGCGTGGCCTTGGGCGTGGGCGTGGCCGTGGGCGTGGGCGTGGCCGTGGGCGTGGCCGTGGGCGTTGCCGTGGGCGTGGGCGTGGGTGTGGGTGTGGCCGTGGGCGTGGACGTGGGCGTGGACCTATTGTACCTGCTTAAAATCCTCAATGCCTTCGCAAACCATTTTTCACCAATAGATTTATTTCAACAAAAGAAGAAATATTTATATCTTTCGACTAACCGGTGTGAAATTTAATCGCCCCAAACTTGTAAACCCCTGTATTCAACGATTCTATACAATGCAAGTACTTAAAATTCTAGGTAGTCTACTCCCATTTTGACATTCTTTATTGTTGATATTACATTTCTTTCAATTTTGATATATATAAGTTTATTATTTTATTTTATTCCATTTTATTTAAATTTAGTTTTTTTTTCTGTGTCATGGGCAAATCAATGCTTTGTTTCTCTATACGTGATGGGATTTCACGTATCTATTTTCTATTCATAGGTATATTTATGCAAACAACTAAGATAATCATATTTATTAAAAAAGAAAAGTTTGGAGGTTAGGTTAGGTTAGGTTAGGTTAGGTTAGGTTAGGTTAGGTTAGGTTAGGTTAGGTTAGGTTAGGTTAGGTTAGGTTAGGTTAGGTTAGGTTAGGTTAGGTTAGGTTAGGTTAGGTTAGGTTAGGTTAGGTTAGGTTAGGTTAGGTTAGGTTAGGTTAGGTTAGGTAAGGTTTGGGTAAGGTAAGGTTACTTGGGCGTGGGCGTGGCCGTGGCCGTGGCCGTGGCCGTGGCCGTGGACGTGGACGTGGACGTAGGCGTGGGCGTGGACGTGGCTATGGCCGTGGGCGTGGCTGTGGACGTGGGCGTGGCTGTGGCCGTGGGCGTGGCCGTGGGCTTGGCCGTGGGCGTGGCCGTGGGCGTGGTCGTGGGCGTGGTCGTGGGCGTGGCCGTGGGCGTGGCCGTGGGCGTGGCCGTGGGCGTGGCCGTGGGCGTGGCCGTGGGCGTGGCCGTGGGCGTGGCCGTGGGCGTGGGCGTGGGCGTGGCCGTGGGCGTGGCCGTGGGCGTGGCCGTGGGCGTGGCCGTGGGCGTGGGTGTGGGTGTGGACCTATTGTACCTGCTTATAATCCTCAATGCCTTCACAAACCATTTTTCACCAATAGATTTATTTCAACAAAAGAAGAAATATTTATATCTTTCGACTAACCGGTGTGAAATTTAATCGCCACAAACTTGTAAACCCCTGTATTCAACGATTCTATACAATGCAAGTACTTAAAATTCTAGGTAGTCTACTCCCATTTTGACATTCTTTATTGTTGATATTACATTTCTTTAAATTTTGATATATATAAGTTTATTATTTTATTTTATTCCATTTTATTTAAATTTAGTTATTTTTTCAGTGTCATGGGCAAATCAAGGCTTCGTTTCTCTATACGTGATGGGATTTCACGTATCTATTTTCTATTCATAGGTATATATTTATGCAAACAACTAAGATAATCATATTTATTAACAAAGAAAAGTTTGGAGGTTAGGTTAGGTTAGGTTAGGTTAGGTTAGGTTAGGTTAGGTTAGGTTAGGTTAGGTTAGGTTAGGTTAGGTTAGGTTAGGTTAGGTTAGGTTAGGTTAGGTTAGGTTAGGTTAGGTTAGGTTAGGTTAGGTTAGGTTAGGTTAGGTTAGGTTAGGTTAGGTTAGGTTAGGTTAGGTTAGGTTAGGTTAGGTTAGGTTAGGTTAGGTAAGGTTAGGGTAAGGTTAGGTTACTTGGGCGTGGGCGTGGGCGTGAACGTGGGCGTGGCTGTCGACGTGGGCGTGGCCTTGGGCGTTGCCTTTGGCGTGGACGTGGCCGTGGGCGTGGCTGTGGCCGTGGGCGTGGCCGTGGGCGTGGCCGTGGGCGTGGCCGTGGGCATGGTCGTGGGCGTGGGCGTGGCCGTGGCCGTGGCAGTGGCCGTGGCCGTGGGCGTGGCCGTGGGCGTGGCCGTGGGCGTGGCCATGGGCGTGGGCGTGGGCGTGGGCGTGGGCATGGGCGTGGCCGTGGCCGTGGGCGTGGCCGTGGGCGTGGGCGTGGCCGTTGGCGTGGCCGTGGGCGTTGCCGTGGGCGTGGGCGTGGGTGTGGGCGTGGGTGTGGGTGTGGCCGTGGGCGTGGACGTGGGCGTGGACCTATTGTACCTGCTTAAAATCCTCAATGCCTTCCCAAACCATGTTTCACCAATAGATTTATATCAACAAAAGAAGAAATATTTATATCTTTCGACTAACCGGTGTGAAATTTAATCGCCCCAAACTTGTAAACCCCTGTATTCAACGATTCTATACAATGCAAGTACTTAAAATTCTAGGTAGTCTACTCCCATTTTGACATTCTTTATTGTTGATATTACATTTCTTTCAATTTTGATATATATAAGTTTATTATTTTATTTTATTCCATTTTATTTAAATTTAGTTTTTTTTTCAGTGTCATGGGCAAATCAAGGCTTTGTTTCTCTATACGTGATGGGATTTCACGTATCTATTTTCTATTCATAGGTATATTTATGCAAACAACTAAAATAATCATATTTATTAACAAAGAAAGTTTGGAGGTTAGGTTAGGTTAGGTTAGGTTAGGTTAGGTTAGGTTAGGTTAGGTTAGGTTAGGTAAGGTTAGGTTAGGTTAGGTTAGGTTAGGTTAGGTTAGGTTAGGTTAGGTTAGGTTAGGTTAGGTTAGGTTAGGTTAGGTTAGGTTAGGTTAGGTTAGGTTAGGTTAGGTTAGGTTAGGTTAGGTTAGGTTAGGTTAGGTTAGGTTAGGTAAGGTTAGGGTAAGGTTAGGTTACTTGGGCGTGGGCGTGAACGTGGGCGTGGCTGTGGACGTGGGCGTGGCCTTGGGCGTTGCCTTTGGCGTGGACGTGGCCGTGGGCGTGGCTGTGGCCGTGGGCGTGGCCGTGGGCGTGGCCGTGGGCGTGGTCGTGGGCGTGGCCGTGGGCGTGGCCGTGGGCGTGGCCGTGGGCGTGGCCGTGGGCGTGGCCGTGGGCGTGGCCGTGGGCGTGGGCGTGGCCGTGGCCGTGGGCGTGGCCGTGGGCGTGGCCTTGGGCGTGGCCGTGGGCGTGGGCGTGGCCGTGGGCGTGGCCGTTGCCGTGGGCGTGGGCGTGGGTGTGGGCGTGGGTGTGGGTGTGGCCGTGGGCGTGGACGTGGGCGTGGACCTATTGTACCTGCTTAAAATCCTCAATGCCTTCCCAAACCATGTTTCACCAATAGATTTATTTCAACAAAAGAAGAAATATTTATATCTTTCGACTAACCGGTGTGAAATTTAATCGCCCCAAACTTGTAAACCCCTGTATTCAACGATTCTATACAATGCAAGTACTTAAAATTCTAGGTAGTCTACTCCCATTTTGACATTCTTTATTGTTGATATTACATTTCTTTCAATTTTGATATATATAAGTTTATTATTTTATTTTATTCCATTTTATTTAAATTTAGTTTTTTTTTCAGTGTCATGGGCAAATCAAGGCTTTGTTTCTCTATACGTGATGGGATTTCACGTATCTATTTTCTATTCATAGGTATATTTATGCAAACAACTAAAATAAACATATTTATTAACAAAGAAAGTTTGGAGGTTAGGTTAGGTTAGGTTAGGTTAGGTTAGGTTAGGTTAGGTTAGGTTAGGTTAGGTTAGGTTAGGTTAGGTTAGGTTAGGTTAGGTTAGGTTAGGTTAGGTTAGGTTAGGTTAGTATAGGTTAGGTTAGGTTAGGTTAGGTAAGGTTTGGGTAAGGTAAGGTTACTTGGGCGTGGGCGTGGCCGTGGCCGTGGCCGTGGCCGTGGCCGTGGACGTGGACGTGGACGTAGGCGTGGGCGTGGACGTGGCTATGGCCGTGGGCGTGGCTGTGGCCGTGGGCGTGGCCGTGGGCGTGGCCGTGGGCGTGGCCGTGGGCGTGGTCGTGGGCGTGGCCGTGGGCGTGGCCGTGGGCGTGGGCGTGGCCGTGGGCGTGGGCGTGGGCGTGGCCGTGGGCGTGGCCGTGGGCGTGGCCGTGGGCGTGGCCGTGGGCGTGGGCGTGGGCGTGGCCGTGGGCGTGGCCGTGGGCGTGGCCGTGGGCGTGGGCGTGGGCGTGGGCGTGGGCGTGGGCGTGGGCGTGGCCGTGGGCGTGGCCGTCGGCGTGGCCGTGGGCGTGGGTGTGGGTGTGGACCTATTGTACCTGCTTATAATCCTCAATGCATTCACAAACCATTTTTCACCAATAGATTTATTTCAACAAAAGAAGAAATATTTATATCTTTCGACTAACCGGTGTGAAATTTAATCGCCACAAACTTGTAAACCCCTGTATTCAACGATTCTATACAATGCAAGTACTTAAAATTCTAGGTAGTCTACTCCCATTTTGACATTCTTTATTGTTGATATTACATTTCTTTCAATTTTGATATATATAAGTTTATTATTTTATTTTATTCCATTTTATTTAAATTTAGTTTTTTTTTCAGTGTCATGGGCAAATCAAGGCTTTGTTTCTCTATACGTGATGGGATTTCACGTATCTATTTTCTATTCATAGGTATATTTATGCAAACAACTAAAATAATCATATTTATTAACAAAGAAAGTTTGGAGGTTAGGTTAGGTTAGGTTAGGTTAGGTTAGGTTAGGTTAGGTTAGGTTAGGTTAGGTAAGGTTAGGTTAGGTTAGGTTAGGTTAGGTTAGGTTAGGTTAGGTTAGGTTAGGTTAGGTTAGGTTAGGTTAGGTTAGGTTAGGTTAGGTTAGGTTAGGTTAGGTTAGGTTAGGTTAGGTTAGGTTAGGTTAGGTTAGGTTAGGTTAGGTAAGGTTAGGGTAAGGTTAGGTTACTTGGGCGTGGGCGTGAACGTGGGCGTGGCTGTGGACGTGGGCGTGGCCTTGGGCGTTGCCTTTGGCGTGGACGTGGCCGTGGGCGTGGCTGTGGCCGTGGGCGTGGCCGTGGGCGTGGCCGTGGGCGTGGTCGTGGGCGTGGCCGTGGGCGTGGCCGTGGGCGTGGCCGTGGGCGTGGCCGTGGGCGTGGCCGTGGGCGTGGCCGTGGGCGTGGCCGTGGGCGTGGGCGTGGCCGTGGCCGTGGGCGTGGCCGTGGGCGTGGCCTTGGGCGTGGCCGTGGGCGTGGGCGTGGCCGTGGGCGTGGCCGTTGCCGTGGGCGTGGGCGTGGGTGTGGGCGTGGGTGTGGGTGTGGCCGTGGGCGTGGACGTGGGCGTGGACCTATTGTACCTGCTTAAAATCCTCAATGCCTTCCCAAACCATGTTTCACCAATAGATTTATTTCAACAAAAGAAGAAATATTTATATCTTTCGACTAACCGGTGTGAAATTTAATCGCCCCAAACTTGTAAACCCCTGTATTCAACGATTCTATACAATGCAAGTACTTAAAATTCTAGGTAGTCTACTCCCATTTTGACATTCTTTATTGTTGATATTACATTTCTTTCAATTTTGATATATATAAGTTTATTATTTTATTTTATTCCATTTTATTTAAATTTAGTTTTTTTTTCAGTGTCATGGGCAAATCAAGGCTTTGTTTCTCTATACGTGATGGGATTTCACGTATCTATTTTCTATTCATAGGTATATTTATGCAAACAACTAAAATAAACATATTTATTAACAAAGAAAGTTTGGAGGTTAGGTTAGGTTAGGTTAGGTTAGGTTAGGTTAGGTTAGGTTAGGTTAGGTTAGGTTAGGTTAGGTTAGGTTAGGTTAGGTTAGGTTAGGTTAGGTTAGGTTAGGTTAGGTTAGTATAGGTTAGGTTAGGTTAGGTTAGGTAAGGTTTGGGTAAGGTAAGGTTACTTGGGCGTGGGCGTGGCCGTGGCCGTGGCCGTGGCCGTGGCCGTGGACGTGGACGTGGACGTAGGCGTGGGCGTGGACGTGGCTATGGCCGTGGGCGTGGCTGTGGCCGTGGGCGTGGCCGTGGGCGTGGGCGTGGCCGTGGGCGTGGGCGTGGGCGTGGCCGTGGGCGTGGCCGTGGCCGTGGGCGTGGGCGTGGCCGTGGGCGTGGGCGTGGGCGTGGCCGTGGGCGTGGCCGTGGGCGTGGCCGTGGGCGTGGCCGTGGGCGTGGGCGTGGGCGTGGCCGTGGGCGTGGCCGTGGGCGTGGCCGTGGGCGTGGGCGTGGGCGTGGGCGTGGGCGTGGGCGTGGCCGTGGGCGTGGCCGTCGGCGTGGCCGTGGGCGTGGGTGTGGGTGTGGACCTATTGTACCTGCTTATAATCCTCAATGCATTCACAAACCATTTTTCACCAATAGATTTATTTCAACAAAAGAAGAAATATTTATATCTTTCGACTAACCGGTGTGAAATTTAATCGCCACAAACTTGTAAACCCCTGTATTCAACGATTCTATACAATGCAAGTACTTAAAATTCTAGGTAGTCTACTCCCATTTTGACATTCTTTATTGTTGATATTACATTTCTTTCAATTTTGATATATATAAGTTTATTATTTTATTTTATTCCATTTTATTTAAATTTAGTTTTTTTTTCAGTGTCATGGGCAAATCAAGGCTTTGTTTCTCTATACGTGATGGGATTTCACGTATCTATTTTCTATTCATAGGTATATTTATGCAAACAACTAAAATAATCATATTTATTAACAAAGAAAGTTTGGAGGTTAGGTTAGGTTAGGTTAGGTTAGGTTAGGTTAGGTTAGGTTAGGTTAGGTTAGGTAAGGTTAGGTTAGGTTAGGTTAGGTTAGGTTAGGTTAGGTTAGGTTAGGTTAGGTTAGGTTAGGTTAGGTTAGGTTAGGTTAGGTTAGGTTAGGTTAGGTTAGGTTAGGTTAGGTTAGGTTAGGTTAGGTTAGGTAAGGTTAGGGTAAGGTTAGGTTACTTGGGCGTGGGCGTGAACGTGGGCGTGGCTGTGGACGTGGGCGTGGCCTTGGGCGTTGCCTTTGGCGTGGACGTGGCCGTGGGCGTGGCTGTGGCCGTGGGCGTGGCCGTGGGCGTGGCCGTGGGCGTGGTCGTGGGCGTGGCCGTGGGCGTGGCCGTGGGCGTGGCCGTGGGCGTGGCCGTGGGCGTGGCCGTGGGCGTGGCCGTGGGCGTGGCCGTGGGCGTGGGCGTGGCCGTGGCCGTGGGCGTGGCCGTGGGCGTGGCCTTGGGCGTGGCCGTGGGCGTGGACGTGGCCGTGGGCGTGGCCGTTGCCGTGGGCGTGGGCGTGGGTGTGGGCGTGGGTGTGGGTGTGGCCGTGGGCGTGGACGTGGGCGTGGACCTATTGTACCTGCTTAAAATCCTCAATGCCTTCCCAAACCATGTTTCACCAATAGATTTATTTCAACAAAAGAAGAAATATTTATATCTTTCGACTAACCGGTGTGAAATTTAATCGCCCCAAACTTGTAAACCCCTGTATTCAACGATTCTATACAATGCAAGTACTTAAAATTCTAGGTAGTCTACTCCCATTTTGACATTCTTTATTGTTGATATTACATTTCTTTAAATTTTGATATATATAAGTTTATTATTTTATTTTATTCCATTTTATTTAAATTTAGTTATTTTTTCAGTGTCATGG
The DNA here is from genome assembly GCA_963564075.1 of Eupithecia subfuscata. Classification (NCBI taxonomy): domain Eukaryota; kingdom Metazoa; phylum Arthropoda; class Insecta; order Lepidoptera; family Geometridae; genus Eupithecia; species Eupithecia subfuscata. Next base: position 3,772,149 of record OY751117.1, on the reverse strand, counting down.
GCAAATCAAGGCTTCGTTTCTCTATACGTGATGGGATTTCACGTATCTATTTTCTATTCATAGGTATATATTTATGCAAACAACTAAGATAATCATATTTATTAACAAAGAAAAGTTTGGAGGTTAGGTTAGGTTAGGTTAGGTTAGGTTAGGTTAGGTTAGGTTAGGTTAGGTTAGGTTAGGTTAGGTTAGGTTAGGTTAGGTTAGGTTAGGTTAGGTTAGGTTAGGTTAGGTTAGGTTAGGTTAGGTTAGGTTAGGTTAGGTTAGGTTAGGTTAGGTGAGGTTAGGTTAGGTTAGGTTAGGTTAGGTTAGGTTAGGTTAGGTTAGGTTAGGTTAGGTTAGGTTAGGTTAGGTAAGGTTAGGGTAAGGTTAGGTTACTTGGGCGTGGGCGTGGGCGTGAACGTGGGCGTGGCTGTGGGCGTGGCCTTGGGCGTTGCCTTTGGCGTGGACGTGGCCGTGGGCGTGGCTGTGGCCATGGGCGTGGCCGTGGGCGTGGCCGTGGGCGTGGTCGTGGGCGTGGCCGTGGGCGTGGCCGTGGGCGAAGCCGTGGACGTGGACGTGGGCGTGGCCGTGGACGTGGGCGTGGATGTGGGCGTGGCTGTGGGCGTGGCCGTGGACGTGGGCGTGGACGTGGGCGTGGCCCTGGACGTTGTCGTGGGCGTGGCCGCGTGTGCGTGGCCGTGGGCGTGGCCGTAGGTGTGGCCGTGGGCGTGGCCGTGGGCCTGGCCGTGGCCGTGGACGTAGACGTGGACGTGGACGTGGACGTAGACGTGGACGTGGCCGTGGACGTAGACGTGGACGTAGACGTGGACGTGGGCGTGGACGTTGGCGTGAGCGTGGCCATGGACGTGGACGTTGAAGTGGGCGTGGCCTTGGGCGTTGCCTTTGGCGTGGACGTGGCCGTGGGCGTGGGCGTGGGCGTGGGCGTGGGCGTGGGCGTTGCCGTGGACGTGGGCTTGGCTTCGGACGTGGGCGTGGCCCTGGACGTTGACGTGGGCGTGGCCTTGGGCGTGGGCGTGGCCGTGGGCGTGGGCGTGGCCGTGGGCGTGGCCGTGGGCGTTGCCGTGGGCGTGGGCGTGGGTGTGGGTGTGGCCGTGGGCGTGGACGTGGGCGTGGACCTATTGTACCTGCTTAAAATCCTCAATGCCTTCGCAAACCATTTTTCACCGATAGATTTATTTCAACAAAAGAAGAAATATTTATATCTTTCGACTAACCGGTGTGAAATTTAATCGCCCCAAACTTGTAAACCCCTGTATTCAACGATTCTATACAATGCAAGTACTTAAAATTCTAGGTAGTCTACTCCCATTTTGACATTCTTTATTGTTGATATTACATTTCTTTCAATTTTGATATATATAAGTTTATTATTTTATTTTATTCCATTTTATTTAAATTTAGTTTTTTTTTCAGTGTCATGGGCAAATCAAGGCTTTGTTTCTCTATACGTGATGGGATTTCACGTATCTATTTTCTATTCATAGGTATATTTATGCAAACAACTAAGATAATCATATTTATTAAAAAAGAAAAGTTTGGAGGTTAGGTTAGGTTAGGTTAGGTTAGGTTAGGTTAGGTTAGGTTAGGTTAGGTTAGGTTAGGTTAGGTTAGGTTAGGTTAGGTTAGGTTAGGTTAGGTTAGGTTAGGTTAGGTTAGGTTAGGTTAGGTTAGGTTAGGTTAGGTTAGGTTAGGTTAGGTTAGGTTAGGTTAGGTTAGGTTAGGTTAGGTTAGGTTAGGTTAGGTTAGGTTAGGTTAGGTAGTAATAGGTATATATTTATGCAAACAACTAAGATAATCATATTTATTAACAAAGAAAAGTTTGGAGGTTAGGTTAGGTTAGGTTAGGTTAGGTTAGGTTAGGTTAGGTTAGGTTAGGTTAGGTTAGGTTAGGTTAGGTTAGGTTAGGTTAGGTTAGGTTAGGTTAGGTTAGGTTAGGTTAGGTTAGGTTAGGTTAGGTTAGGTTAGGTAAGGTTAGGGTAAGGTTAGGTTACTTGGGCGTGGGCGTGGGCGTGAACGTGGGCGTGGCTGTCGACGTGGGCGTGGCCTTGGGCGTTGCCTTTGGCGTGGACGTGGCCGTGGGCGTGGCTGTGGCCGTGGGCGTGGCCGTGGGCGTGGCCGTGGGCGTGGCCGTGGGCGTGGTCGTGGGCGTGGGCGTGGCCGTGGCCGTGGCCGTGGGCGTGGCCGTAGGCGTGGCCGTGGGCGTGGCCATGGGCGTGGGCGTGGGCGTGGGCGTGGGCATGGGCGTGGGCGTGGCCGTGGCCGTGGGCGTGGCCGTGGGCGTGGCCTTGGGCGTGGCCGTGGGCGTGGGCGTGGCCGTTGGCGTGGCCGTGGGCGTTGCCGTGGGCGTGGGCGTGGGTGTGGGCGTGGGTGTGGGTGTGGCCGTGGGCGTGGACGTGGGCGTGGACCTATTGTACCTGCTTAAAATCCTCAATGCCTTCCCAAACCATGTTTCACCAATAGATTTATATCAACAAAAGAAGAAATATTTATATCTTTCGACTAACCGGTGTGAAATTTAATCGCCCCAAACTTGTAAACCCCTGTATTCAACGATTCTATACAATGCAAGTACTTAAAATTCTAGGTAGTCTACTCCCATTTTGACATTCTTTATTGTTGATATTACATTTCTTTCAATTTTGATATATATAAGTTTATTATTTTATTTTATTCCATTTTATTTAAATTTAGTTTTTTTTTCAGTGTCATGGGCAAATCAAGGCTTTGTTTCTCTATACGTGATGGGATTTCACGTATCTATTTTCTATTCATAGGTATATTTATGCAAACAACTAAAATAATCATATTTATTAACAAAGAAAGTTTGGAGGTTAGGTTAGGTTAGGTTAGGTTAGGTTAGGTTAGGTTAGGTAAGGTTAGGTTAGGTTAGGTTAGGTTAGGTTAGGTTAGGTTAGGTTAGGTTAGGTTAGGTTAGGTTAGGTTAGGTTAGGTTAGGTTAGGTTAGGTTAGGTTAGGTTAGGTTAGGTTAGGTTAGGTTAGGTTAGGTTAGGTTAGGTTAGGTTAGGTTAGGTTAGGTAAGGTTAGGGTAAGGTTAGGTTACTTGGGCGTGGGCGTGAACGTGGGCGTGGCTGTGGACGTGGGCGTGGCCTTGGGCGTTGCCTTTGGCGTGGACGTGGCCGTGGGCGTGGCTGTTGCCGTGGGCGTGGCCGTGGGCGTGGCCGTGGGCGTGGTCGTGGGCGTGGCCGTGGGCGTGGCCGTGGGCGTGGCCGTGGGCGTGGCCGTGGGCGTGGCCGTGGGCGTGGCCGTGGGCGTGGCCGTGGGCGTGGGCGTGGCCGTGGCCGTGGCCGTGGGCGTGGCCTTGGGCGTGGCCGTGGGCGTGGGCGTGGCCGTGGGCGTGGCCGTGGGCGTGGCCGTTGCCGTGGGCGTGGGCGTGGGTGTGGGCGTGGGTGTGGGTGTGGCCGTGGGCGTGGACGTGGGCGTGGACCTATTGTACCTGCTTAAAATCCTCAATGCCTTCCCAAACCATGTTTCACCAATAGATTTATTTCAACAAAAGAAGAAATATTTATATCTTTCGACTAACCGGTGTGAAATTTAATCGCCCCAAACTTGTAAACCCCTGTATTCAACGATTCTATACAATGCAAGTACTTAAAATTCTAGGTAGTCTACTCCCATTTTGACATTCTTTATTGTTGATATTACATTTCTTTCAATTTTGATATATATAAGTTTATTATTTTATTTTATTCCATTTTATTTAAATTTAGTTTTTTTTTCAGTGTCATGGGCAAATCAAGGCTTTGTTTCTCTATACGTGATGGGATTTCACGTATCTATTTTCTATTCATAGGTATATTTATGCAAACAACTAAAATAAACATATTTATTAACAAAGAAAGTTTGGAGGTTAGGTTAGGTTAGGTTAGGTTAGGTTAGGTTAGGTTAGGTTAGGTTAGGTTAGGTTAGGTTAGGTTAGGTTAGGTTAGGTTAGGTTAGGTTAGGTTAGGTTAGGTTAGGTTAGTATAGGTTAGGTTAGGTTAGGTTAGGTAAGGTTTGGGTAAGGTATGGTTACTTGGGCGTGGGCGTGGCCGTGGCCGTGGCCGTGGACGTGGACGTGGACGTAGGCGTGGGCGTGGACGTGGCTATGGCCGTGGGCGTGGCTGTGGCCGTGGGCGTGGCCGTGGGCGTGGCCGTGGGCGTGGCCGTGGGCGTGGCCGTGGGCGTGGCCGTGGGCGTGGTCGTGGGCGTGGCCGTGGGCGTGGCCGTGGGCGTGGGCGTGGCCGTGGGCGTGGGCGTGGGCGTGGCCGTGGGCGTGGCCGTGGGCGTGGCCGTGGGCGTGGCCGTGGGCGTGGGCGTGGGCGTGGGCGTGGGCGTGGCCGTGGGCGTGGCCGTGGGCGTGGCCGTGGGCGTGGCCGTGGGCGTGGCCGTGGGCGTGGCCGTGGGCGTGGCCGTGGGCGTGGGCGTGGGCGTGGCCGTGGGCGTGGCCGTGGGCGTGGCCGTGGGCGTGGGCGTGGGTGTGGGTGTGGACCTATTGTACCTGCTTATAATCCTCAATGCCTTCACAAACCATTTTTCACCAATAGATTTATTTCAACAAAAGAAGAAATATTTATATCTTTCGACTAACCGGTGTGAAATTTAATCGCCCCAAACTTGTAAACCCCTGTATTCAACGATTCTATACAATGCAAGTACTTAAAATTCTAGGTAGTCTACTCCCATTTTGACATTCTTTATTGTTGATATTACATTTCTTTCAATTTTGATATATATAAGTTTATTATTTTATTTTATTCCATTTTATTTAAATTTAGTTTTTTTTTCAGTGTCATGGGCAAATCAAGGCTTTGTTTCTCTATACGTGATGGGATTTCACGTATCTATTTTCTATTCATAGGTATATTTATGCAAACAACTAAAATAATCATATTTATTAACAAAGAAAGTTTGGAGGTTAGGTTAGGTTAGGTTAGGTTAGGTTAGGTTAGGTTAGGTTAGGTTAGGTTAGGTTAGGTTAGGTTAGGTTAGGTTAGGTTAGGTTAGGTTAGGTTAGGTTAGGTTAGGTTAGGTAAGGTTAGGTTAGGTTAGGTTAGGTTAGGTAAGGTTAGGGTAAGGTTAGGTTACTTGTGCGTGGGCGTGAACGTGGGCGTGGCTGTGGACGTGGGCGTGGCCTTGGGCGTTGCCTTTGGCGTGGACGTGGCCGTGGGCGTGGCTGTGGCCGTGGGCGTGGCCGTGGGCGTGGCCGTGGGCGTGGTCGTGGGCGTGGCCGTGGCCGTGGGCGTGGCCGTGGGCGTGGCCGTGGGCGTGGCCGTGGGCGTGGCCTTGGGCGTGGCCGTGGGCGTGGGCGTGGGCGTGGCCGTGGGCGTGGCCGTGGGCGTGGCCGTGGGCGTGGGCGTGGGTGTGGGTGTGGACCTATTGTACCTGCTTAAAATCCTCAATGCCTTCCCAAACCATGTTTCACCAATAGATTTATATCAACAAAAGAAGAAATATTTATATCTTTCGACTAACCGGTGTGAAATTTAATCGCCCCAAACTTGTAAACCCCTGTATTCAACGATTCTATACAATGCAAGTACTTAAAATTCTAGGTAGTCTACTCCCATTTTGACATTCTTTATTGTTGATATTACATTTCTTTCAATTTTGATATATATAAGTTTATTATTTTATTTTATTCCATTTTATTTAAATTTAGTTTTTTTTTCAGTGTCATGGGCAAATCAAGGCTTTGTTTCTCTATACGTGATGGGATTTCACGTATCTATTTTCTATTCATAGGTATATTTATGCAAACAACTAAAATAATCATATTTATTAACAAAGAAAGTTTGGAGGTTAGGTTAGGTTAGGTTAGGTTAGGTTAGGTTAGGTTAGGTAAGGTTAGGTTAGGTTAGGTTAGGTTAGGTTAGGTTAGGTTAGGTTAGGTTAGGTTAGGTTAGGTTAGGTTAGGTTAGGTTAGGTTAGGTTAGGTTAGGTTAGGTTAGGTTAGGTTAGGTTAGGTTAGGTTAGGTTAGGTTAGGTTAGGTTAGGTTAGGTTAGGTTAGGTTAGGTTAGGTAAGGTTAGGGTAAGGTTAGGTTACTTGGGCGTGGGCGTGAACGTGGGCGTGGCTGTGGACGTGGGCGTGGCCTTGGGCGTTGCCTTTGGCGTGGACGTGGCCGTGGGCGTGGCTGTGGCCGTGGGCGTGGCCGTGGGCGTGGCCGTGGGCGTGGTCGTGGGCGTGGCCGTGGGCGTGGCCGTGGGCGTGGCCGTGGGCGTGGCCGTGGGCGTGGCCGTGGGCGTGGCCGTGGGCGTGGCCGTGGGCGTGGGCGTGGCCGTGGCCGTGGCCGTGGGCGTGGCCTTGGCGTGGCCGTGGGCGTGGGCGTGGCCGTGGGCGTGGCCGTGGGCGTGGCCGTTGCCGTGGGCGTGGGCGTGGGTGTGGGCGTGGGTGTGGGTGTGGCCGTGGGCGTGGACGTGGGCGTGGACCTATTGTACCTGCTTAAAATCCTCAATGCCTTCCCAAACCATGTTTCACCAATAGATTTATTTCAATAAAAGAAGAAATATTTATATCTTTCGACTAACCGGTGTGAAATTTAATCGCCCCAAACTTGTAAACCCCTGTATTCAACGATTCTATACAATGCAAGTACTTAAAATTCTAGGTAGTCTACTCCCATTTTGACATTCTTTATTGTTGATATTACATTTCTTTCAATTTTGATATATATAAGTTTATTATTTTATTTTATTCCATTTTATTTAAATTTAGTTTTTTTTTCAGTGTCATGGGCAAATCAAGGCTTTGTTTCTCTATACGTGATGGGATTTCACGTATCTATTTTCTATTCATAGGTATATTTATACAAACAACTAAAATAAACATATTTATTAACAAAGAAAGTTTGGAGGTTAGGTTAGGTTAGGTTAGGTTAGGTTAGGTTAGGTTAGGTTAGGTTAGGTTAGGTTAGGTTAGGTTAGGTTAGGTTAGGTTAGGTTAGGTTAGGTTAGGTTAGGTTAGTATAGGTTAGGTTAGGTTAGGTTAGGTAAGGTTTGGGTAAGGTAAGGTTACTTGGGCGTGGGCGTGGCCGTGGCCGTGGCCGTGGACGTGGACGTGGACGTAGGCGTGGGCGTGGACGTGGCTATGGCCGTGGGCGTGGCTGTGGCCGTGGGCGTGGCCGTGGGCGTGGCCGTGGGCGTGGCCGTGGGCGTGGCCGTGGGCGTGGCCGTGGGCGTGGTCGTGGGCGTGGCCGTGGGCGTGGCCGTGGGCGTGGGCGTGGCCGTGGGCGTGGGCGTGGGCGTGGCCGTGGGCGTGGCCGTGGGCGTGGCCGTGGGCGTGGGCGTGGGCGTGGGCGTGGGCGTGGGCGTGGGCGTGGCCGTGGGCGTGGCCGTGGGCGTGGCCGTGGGCGTGGCCGTGGGCGTGGGCGTGGGCGTGGCCGTGGGCGTGGCCGTGGGCGTGGCCGTGGGCGTGGGCGTGGGTGTGGGTGTGGACCTATTGTACCTGCTTATAATCCTCAATGCCTTCACAAACCATTTTTCACCAATAGATTTATTTCAACAAAAGAAGAAATATTTATATCTTTCGACTAACCGGTGTGAAATTTAATCGCCACAAACTTGTAAACCCCTGTATTCAACGATTCTATACAATGCAAGTACTTAAAATTCTAGGTAGTCTACTCCCATTTTGACATTCTTTATTGTTGGTATTACATTTCTTTAAATTTTGATATATATAAGTTTATTATTTAATTTTATTCCATTTTATTTAAATTTAGTTATTTTTTCAGTGTCATGGGCAAATCAAGGCTTCGTTTCTCTATACGTGATGGGATTTCACGTATCTATTTTCTATTAATAGGTATATATTTATGCAAACAACTAAGATAATCATATTTATTAACAAAGAAAAGTTTGGAGGTTAGGTTAGGTTAGGTTAGGTTAGGTTAGGTTAGGTTAGGTTAGGTTAGGTTAGGTTAGGTTAGGTTAGGTTAGGTAAGGTTAGGTTAGGTTAGGTTAGGTTAGGTTAGGTAAGGTTAGGGTAAGGTTAGGTTACTTGGGCGTGTGCGTGGGCGTGAACGTGGGCGTGGCTGTGGACGTGGGCGTGGCCTTGGGCGTTGCCTTTGGCGTGGACGTGGCCGTGGGCGTGGCTGTGGCCGTGGGCGTGGTCGTGGGCGTGGCCGTGGGCGTGGTCGTGGGCGTGGCCGTGGCCGTGGGCGTGGCCGTGGGCGTGGCCGTGGGCGTGGCCGTGGGCGTGGCCGTGGCCGTGGGCGTGGCCTTGGGCGTGGCCGTGGGCGTGGGCGTGGCCGTGGGCGTGGCCGTGGGCGTTGCCGTGGGCGTGGGCGTGGGTGTGGGCGTGGGTGTGGGTGTGGCCGTGGGCGTGGACGTGGGCGTGGACGTGGGCGTGGACCTATTGTACCTGCTTAAAATCCTCAATGCCTTCCCAAACTATGTTTCACCAATAGATTTATATCAACAAAAGAAGAAACATTTATATCTTTCGACTAACCGGTGTGAAATTTAATCGCCACAAACTTGTAAACCCCTGTATTCAACGATTCTATACAATGCAAGTACTTAAAATTCTAGGTAGTCTACTCCCATTTTGACATTCTTTATTGTTGATATTACATTTCTTTAAATTATAAAATAATAAGGAATAAAATAAAATAATAAACTTATATATATCAAATATATAAGTTTATTATTTTATTTTATTCCATTTAGTTAGGTTAGGTTAGGTTAGGTTAGGTTAGGTTAGGTTAGGTTAGGTTAGGTTAGGTTAGGTTAGGTTAGGTTAGGTTAGGTTAGGTTAGGTTAGGTTAGGTTAGGTTAGGGTAAGGTTAGGTTACTTGGGCGTTGGCGTGGGCGTGAACGTGGGCGTGGCTGTGGACGTGGGCGTGGCCTTGGGCGTTGCCTTTGGCGTGGACGTGGCCGTGGGCGTGGCTGTGGCCGTGGGCGTGGCCGTGGGCGTGGTCGTGGGCGTGGCCGTGGGCGTGGCCGTGGGCGTGGCCGTGGCCGGGTAAGGTTAGGTTAGGGTAAGGTTAGGTTACTTGGGCGTGGGCGTGGGCGTGGCCGTGGCCGTGGACGTGGACGTGGGCGTGGCCGTGGACGTGGGCGTGGACGTGGGCGTGGCTGTGGGCGTGGCCGTGGACGTGGGCGTGGACGTGGGCGTGGCCGTGGGCGTGGCCGTGGGCGTGGCCGTGGCCGGGTAAGGTTAGGTTAGGGTAAGGTTAGGTTACTTGGGCGTGGGCGTGGCCGTGGCCGTGGACGTGGACGTGGGCGTGGCCGTGGACGTGGGCGTGGACGTGGGCGTGGCTGTGGGCGTGGCCGTGGACGTGGGCGTGGACGTGGGCGTGGCTGTGGACGTGGGCGTGGCCCTGGACGTTGTCGTGGGCGTGGCCGCGTGGGCGTGGCCGTGGGCGTGGCCGTAGGTGTGGCCGTGGGCGTGGCCGTGGGCCTGGCCGTGGCCGTGGACGTAGACGTGGCTATGGCCGTGGGCGTGGCTGTGGACGTGGGCGTGGCTGTGGCCGTGGGCGTGGCCGTGGGCGTGGCCGTGGGCGTGGCCGTGGACGTAGACGTGGACGTTGACGTGGACGTGGGCGTGGACGTGGGCGTGAGCGTGGCCATGGACGTGGACGTTGAAGTGGGCGTGGCCTTGGGCGTTGCCTTTGGCGTGGACGTGGCCGTGGGCGTGGGCGTGGGCGTGGGCGTGGGCGTTGCCGTGGACGTGGGCTTGGCTTCGGACGTGGGCGTGGCCCTGGACGTTGACGTGGGCGTGGCCTTGGGCGTGGGCGTGGCCGTGGGCGTGGGCGTGGCCGTGGGCGTGGCCGTGGGCGTTGCCGTGGGCGTGGGCGTGGGTGTGGATGTGGCCGTGGGCGTGGACGTGGGCGTGGACCTATTGTACCTGCTTAAAATCCTCAATGCCTTCGCAAACCATTTTTCACCAATAGATTTATTTCAACAAAAGAAGAAATATTTATATCTTTCGACTAACCGGTGTGAAATTTAATCGCCCCAAACTTGTAAACCCCTGTATTCAACGATTCTATACAATGCAAGTACTTAAAATTCTAGGTAGTCTACTCCCATTTTGACATTCTTTATTGTTGATATTACATTTCTTTCAATTTTGATATATATAAGTTTATTATTTTATTTTATTCTATACGTGATGGGATTTCACGTATCTATTTTCTATTCATAGGTATATTTATGCAAACAACTAAAATAATCATATTTATTAACAAAGAAAAGTTTGGAGGTTAGGTTAGGTTAGGTTAGGTTAGGTTAGGTTAGGTTAGGTTAGGTTAGGTAAGGTTAGGGTAAGGTTAGGTTAGGGTAAGGTTAGGTTACTTGGGCGTGGGCGTGGGCGTGGGCGTGGCCGTGGCCGTGGACGTGGATGTGGGCGTGGCCGTGGACGTGGGCGTGGACGTGGGCGTGGCTGTGGACGTGGGCGTGGCCCTGGACGTTGTCGTGGGCTTGGCCGCGTGGGCGTGGCCGTGGGCGTGGCCGTAGGTGTGGCCGTGGGCGTGGCCGTGGGCCTGGCCGTGGCCGTGGACGTAGACGTGGACGTGGACGTGGACGTAGACGTGGACGTGGCCGTGGACGTAGACGTGGACGTGGGCGTGGACGTGGGCGTGAGCGTGGCCATGGACGTGGACGTTGAAGTGGGCGTGGCCTTGGGCGTTGCCTTTGGCGTGGACGTGGCCGTGGGCGTGGGCGTGGGCGTGGGCGTGGCCGTCGACGTGGGCTTGGCTTCGGACGTGGGCGTGGCCCTGGACGTTGACGTGGGCGTGGCCTTGGGCGTGGGCGTGGCCGTGGCCGTGGGCGTGGCCGTGGGCGTGGGCGTGGCCGTGGGCGTGGGCGTGGCCGTGGGCGTGGCCGTGGGCGTTGCCGTGGGCGTGGGCGTGGGTGTGGGTGTGGCCGTGGGCGTAGACCTATTGTACCTGCTTAAAATCCTCAATGCCTTCGCAAACCATTTTTCACCAATAGATTTATTTCAACAAAAGAAGAAATATTTATATCTTTCGACTAACCGGTGTGAAATTTAATCGCCACAAACTTGTAAGCCCCTGTATTCAACGATTCTATACAATGCAAGTACTTAAAATTCTAGGTAGTCTACTCCCATTTTGACATTCTTTATTGTTGATATTACATTTCTTTCAATTTTGATATATATAAGTTTATTATTTTATTTTATTCCATTTTATTTAAATTTAGTTATTTTTTCAGTGTCATGGGCAAATCAAGGCTTTGTTTCTCTATACGTGATGGGATTTCACGTATCTATTTTCTATTCATAGGTATATTTATGCAAACAACTAAAATAAACATATTTATTAACAAAGAAAGTTTGGAGGTTAGGTTAGGTTAGGTTAGTTTAGGTTAGGTTAGGTTAGGTTAGGTTAGGTTAGGTTAGGTTAGGTTAGGTTAGGTTAGGTTAGGTTAGGTTAGGTTAGGTTAGGTTAGGTTAGGTTAGGTTAGGTTAGGTTAGGTTAGGTTAGGTTAGGTTAGGTTAGGTTAGGTTAGGTTAGGTTAGGTTAGGTTAGGTTAGGTTTGGTTAGGTTAGGTTAGGTTAGGTTAGGTAAGGTTAGGGTAAGGTTAGGTTACTTGGGCGTGGGCGTGGGCGTGAACGTGGGCGTGGCTGTGGACGTGGGCGTGGCCTTGGGCGTTGCCTTTGGCGTGGACGTGGCCGTGGGCGTGGCTGTGGCCATGGGCGTGGCCATGGGCGTGGCCGTGGGCGTGGTCGTGGGCGTGGCCGTGGGCGTGGCCGTGGGCGTGGCCGTGGGCGTGGCCGTGGGCGTGGCCGTGGGCGTGGCCTTGGCCGTGGCCGTGGGCGTGGCCGTGGGCCTGGCCGTGGACGTGGGCTTGGCCGTGGGCGTGGGCGTGGGCGTGGTTGTGGGCGTGGCCGTGGGCGTGGCCGTGGGCGTGGCCGTGGGCGTGTTCTTGGGCGTGGCCGTGGGCGTGGCAAAGGCGTGGCCGTGGGCGTGGCCGTGGGCGTGGCCGTGGGCGTGGCTGTGGGCGTGGCCGTGGGCGTGGCCGTGGGCGTGGCCGTGGGCGTGGCCGTGGGCGTGGCCGTGGGCGTGGCCGTGGGCGTAGGCGTGGCCGTGGGCGTGGTCGTGGGCGTGGTCGTGGGCGTGGCCGTGGGCGTGGCCGTGGGCGTGGCCGTGGGCGTGGTCGTGGGCGTGGCCGTGGGCGTGGCCGTGGGCGTGGGCGTGGCCGTGGGCGTGGGCGTGGGCGTGGCCGTGGGCGTGGCCGTGGGCGTGGCCGTGGGCGTGGCCGTGGGCGTGGGCGTGGGCGTGGGCGTGGCCGTGGGCGTGGCCGTGGGCGTGGCCGTGGGCGTGGCCGTGGGCGTGGCCGTGGGCGTGGCCGTGGGCGTGGCCGTGGGCGTGGCCGTGGGCGTGGCCGTGGGCGTGGCCGTGGGCGTGGGTGTGGGTGTGGACCTATTGTACCTGCTTATAATCCTCAATGCCTTCACAAACCATTTTTCACCAATAGATTTATTTCAACAAAAGAAGAAATATTTATATCTTTCGACTAACCGGTGTGAAATTTAATCGCCACAAACTTGTAAACCCCTGTATTCAACGATTCTATACAATGCAAGTACTTAAAATTCTAGGTAGTCTACTCCCATTTTGACATTCTTTATTGTTGATATTACATTTCTTTAAATTTTGATATATATAAGTTTATTATTTTATTTTATTCCATTTTATTTAAATTTAGTTATTTTTTCAGTGTCATGGGCAAATCAAGGCTTCGTTTCTCTATACGTGATGGGATTTCACGTATCTATTTTCTATTAATAGGTATATATTTATGCAAACAACTAAGATAATCATATTTGTTAATAAATTTTATTAACAAAGAAAAGTTTGGAGGTTAGGTTAGGTTAGGTTAGGTTAGGTTAGGTTAGGTTAGGTTAGGTTAGGTTAGGTTAGGTTAGGTTAGGTTAGGTTAGGTTAGGTTAGGTTAGGTTAGGTTAGGTTAGGTTAGGTTAGGTTAGGTTAGGTTAGGTTAGGTTAGGTTAGGTTAGGTTAGGTTAGGTTAGGTTAGGTTAGGTTAGGTAAGGTTAGGGTAAGGTTAGGTTACTTGGGCGTGTGCGTGGGCGTGAACGTGGGCGTGGCTGTGGACGTGGGCGTGGCCTTGGGCGTTGCCTTTGGCGTGGACGTGGCCGTGGGCGTGGCTGTGGCCGTTGGCGTGGCCGTGGGCGTGGCCGTGGGCGTGGTCGTGGGCGTGGCCGTGGGCGTGGCCGTGGCCGTGGGCGTGGGCGTGGGCGTGGCCGTGGGCGTGGCCGTGGGCGTGGCCGTGGCCGTGGGCGTGGCCGTGGGCGTGGCCTTGGGCTTGGCCGTGGGCGTGGGCGTGGCCGTGGGCGTGGCCGTGGGCGTTGCCGTGGGCGTGGGCGTGGGTGTGGGCGTGGGTGTGGGTGTGGCCGTGGGCGTGGACGTGGGCGTGGACGTGGGCGTGGACCTATTGTACCTGCTTAAAATCCTCAATGCCTTCCCAAACCATGTTTCACCAATAGATTTATATCAACAAAAGAAGAAATATTTATATCTTTCGACTAACCGGTGTGAAATTTAATCGCCCCAAACTTGTAAACCCCTGTATTCAACGATTCTATACAATGCAAGTACTTAAAATTCTAGGTAGTCTACTCCCATTTTGACATTCTTTATTGTTGATATTACATTTCTTTCAATTTTGATATATATAAGTTTATTATTTTATTTTATTCCATTTTATTTAAATTTAGTTTTTTTTTCAGTGTCATGGGCAAATCAAGGCTTTGTTTCTCTATACGTGATGGGATTTCACGTATCTATTTTCTATTCATAGGTATATTTATGCAAACAACTAAAATAAACATATTTATTAACAAAGAAAGTTTGGAGGTTAGGTTAGGTTAGGTTAGTTTAGGTTAGGTTAGGTTAGGTTAGGTTAGGTTAGGTTAGGTTAGGTTAGGTTAGGTTAGGTTAGGTTAGGTTAGGTTAGGTTAGGTTAGGTTAGGTTAGGTTAGGTTAGGTTAGGTTAGGTTAGGTTAGGTTAGGTTAGGTTAGGTTAGGTTAGGTTAGGTTAGGTTAGGTTAGGTTAGGTTAGGTAAGGTTAGGGTAAGGTTAGGTTACTTGGGCGTGGGCGTGGGCGTGAACGTGGGCGTGGCTGTGGGCGTGGCCTTGGGCGTTGCCTTTGGCGTGGACGTGGCCGTGGGCGTGGCTGTGGCCATGGGCGTGGCCGTGGGCGTGGCCGTGGGCGTGGTCGTGGGCGTGGCCGTGGGCGTGGCCGTGGGCGTGGCCGTGGACGTGGACGTGGGCGTGGCCGTGGACGTGGACGTGGACGTGGACGTAGACGTGGACGTGGCCGTGGACGTAGACGTGGACGTAGACGTGGACGTGGGCGTGGACGTTGGCGTGAGCGTGGCCATGGACGTGGACGTTGAAGTGGGCGTGGCCTTGGGCGTTGCCTTTGGCGTGGACGTGGCCGTGGGCGTGGGCGTGGGCGTGGGCGTGGGCGTGGGCGTTGCCGTGGACGTGGGCTTGGCTTCGGACGTGGGCGTGGCCCTGGACGTTGACGTGGGCGTGGCCTTGGGCGTGGGCGTGGCCGTGGGCGTGGGCGTGGCCGTGGGCGTGGCCGTGGGCGTTGCCGTGGGCGTGGGCGTGGGTGTGGGTGTGGCCGTGGGCGTGGACGTGGGCGTGGACCTATTGTACCTGCTTAAAATCCTCAATGCCTTCGCAAACCATTTTTCACCAATAGATTTATTTCAACAAAAGAAGAAATATTTATATCTTTCGACTAACCGGTGTGAAATTTAATCGCCCCAAACTTGTAAACCCCTGTATTCAACGATTCTATACAATGCAAGTACTTAAAATTCTAGGTAGTCTACTCCCATTTTGACATTCTTTATTGTTGATATTACATTTCTTTCAATTTTGATATATATAAGTTTATTATTTTATTTTATTCCATTTTATTTAAATTTAGTTTTTTTTTCTGTGTCATGGGCAAATCAAGGCTTTGTTTCTCTATACGTGATGGGATTTCACGTATCTATTTTCTATTCATAGGTATATTTATGCAAACAACTAAGATAATCATATTTATTAAAAAAGAAAAGTTTGGAGGTTAGGTTAGGTTAGGTTAGGTTAGGTTAGGTTAGGTTAGGTTAGGTTAGGTTAGGTTAGGTTAGGTTAGGTTAGGTTAGGTTAGGTTAGGTTAGGTTAGGTTAGGTTAGGTTAGGTTAGGTTAGGTTAGGTTAGGTTAGGTTAGGTTAGGTTAGGTTAGGTAAGGTTTGGGTAAGGTAAGGTTACTTGGGCGTGGGCGTGGCCGTGGCCGTGGCCGTGGCCGTGGCCGTGGACGTGGACGTGGACGTAGGCGTGGGCGTGGACGTGGCTATGGCCGTGGGCGTGGCTGTGGACGTGGGCGTGGCTGTGGCCGTGGGCGTGGCCGTGGGCTTGGCCGTGGGCGTGGCCGTGGGCGTGGTCGTGGGCGTGGTCGTGGGCGTGGCCGTGGGCGTGGCCGTGGGCGTGGCCGTGGGCGTGGCCGTGGGCGTGGCCGTGGGCGTGGCCGTGGGCGTGGCCGTGGGCGTGGGCGTGGCCGTGGGCGTGGGCGTGGGCGTGGGCGTGGCCGTGGGCGTGGCCGTGGGCGTGGCCGTGGGCGTGGCCGTGGGCGTGGGTGTGGGTGTGGACCTATTGTACCTGCTTATAATCCTCAATGCCTTCACAAACCATTTTTCACCAATAGATTTATTTCAACAAAAGAAGAAATATTTATATCTTTCGACTAACCGGTGTGAAATTTAATCGCCACAAACTTGTAAACCCCTGTATTCAACGATTCTATACAATGCAAGTACTTAAAATTCTAGGTAGTCTACTCCCATTTTGACATTCTTTATTGTTGATATTACATTTCTTTAAATTTTGATATATATAAGTTTATTATTTTATTTTATTCCATTTTATTTAAATTTAGTTATTTTTTCAGTGTCATGGGCAAATCAAGGCTTCGTTTCTCTATACGTGATGGGATTTCACGTATCTATTTTCTATTCATAGGTATATATTTATGCAAACAACTAAGATAATCATATTTATTAACAAAGAAAAGTTTGGAGGTTAGGTTAGGTTAGGTTAGGTTAGGTTAGGTTAGGTTAGGTTAGGTTAGGTTAGGTTAGGTTAGGTTAGGTTAGGTTAGGTTAGGTTAGGTTAGGTTAGGTTAGGTTAGGTTAGGTTAGGTTAGGTTAGGTTAGGTTAGGTTAGGTTAGGTTAGGTTAGGTTAGGTTAGGTTAGGTTAGGTTAGGTTAGGTTAGGTTAGGTTAGGTTAGGTAAGGTTAGGGTAAGGTTAGGTTACTTGGGCGTGGGCGTGGGCGTGAACGTGGGCGTGGCTGTCGACGTGGGCGTGGCCTTGGGCGTTGCCTTTGGCGTGGACGTGGCCGTGGGCGTGGCTGTGGCCGTGGGCGTGGCCGTGGGCGTGGCCGTGGGCGTGGCCGTGGGCATGGTCGTGGGCGTGGGCGTGGCCGTGGCCGTGGCAGTGGCCGTGGCCGTGGGCGTGGCCGTGGGCGTGGCCGTGGGCGTGGCCATGGGCGTGGGCGTGGGCGTGGGCGTGGGCATGGGCGTGGCCGTGGCCGTGGGCGTGGCCGTGGGCGTGGGCGTGGCCGTTGGCGTGGCCGTGGGCGTTGCCGTGGGCGTGGGCGTGGGTGTGGGCGTGGGTGTGGGTGTGGCCGTGGGCGTGGACGTGGGCGTGGACCTATTGTACCTGCTTAAAATCCTCAATGCCTTCCCAAACCATGTTTCACCAATAGATTTATATCAACAAAAGAAGAAATATTTATATCTTTCGACTAACCGGTGTGAAATTTAATCGCCCCAAACTTGTAAACCCCTGTATTCAACGATTCTATACAATGCAAGTACTTAAAATTCTAGGTAGTCTACTCCCATTTTGACATTCTTTATTGTTGATATTACATTTCTTTCAATTTTGATATATATAAGTTTATTATTTTATTTTATTCCATTTTATTTAAATTTAGTTTTTTTTTCAGTGTCATGGGCAAATCAAGGCTTTGTTTCTCTATACGTGATGGGATTTCACGTATCTATTTTCTATTCATAGGTATATTTATGCAAACAACTAAAATAATCATATTTATTAACAAAGAAAGTTTGGAGGTTAGGTTAGGTTAGGTTAGGTTAGGTTAGGTTAGGTTAGGTTAGGTTAGGTTAGGTAAGGTTAGGTTAGGTTAGGTTAGGTTAGGTTAGGTTAGGTTAGGTTAGGTTAGGTTAGGTTAGGTTAGGTTAGGTTAGGTTAGGTTAGGTTAGGTTAGGTTAGGTTAGGTTAGGTTAGGTTAGGTTAGGTTAGGTTAGGTTAGGTTAGGTAAGGTTAGGGTAAGGTTAGGTTACTTGGGCGTGGGCGTGAACGTGGGCGTGGCTGTGGACGTGGGCGTGGCCTTGGGCGTTGCCTTTGGCGTGGACGTGGCCGTGGGCGTGGCTGTGGCCGTGGGCGTGGCCGTGGGCGTGGCCGTGGGCGTGGTCGTGGGCGTGGCCGTGGGCGTGGCCGTGGGCGTGGCCGTGGGCGTGGCCGTGGGCGTGGCCGTGGGCGTGGCCGTGGGCGTGGCCGTGGGCGTGGGCGTGGCCGTGGCCGTGGGCGTGGCCGTGGGCGTGGCCTTGGGCGTGGCCGTGGGCGTGGGCGTGGCCGTGGGCGTGGCCGTTGCCGTGGGCGTGGGCGTGGGTGTGGGCGTGGGTGTGGGTGTGGCCGTGGGCGTGGACGTGGGCGTGGACCTATTGTACCTGCTTAAAATCCTCAATGCCTTCCCAAACCATGTTTCACCAATAGATTTATTTCAACAAAAGAAGAAATATTTATATCTTTCGACTAACCGGTGTGAAATTTAATCGCCCCAAACTTGTAAACCCCTGTATTCAACGATTCTATACAATGCAAGTACTTAAAATTCTAGGTAGTCTACTCCCATTTTGACATTCTTTATTGTTGATATTACATTTCTTTCAATTTTGATATATATAAGTTTATTATTTTATTTTATTCCATTTTATTTAAATTTAGTTTTTTTTTCAGTGTCATGGGCAAATCAAGGCTTTGTTTCTCTATACGTGATGGGATTTCACGTATCTATTTTCTATTCATAGGTATATTTATGCAAACAACTAAAATAAACATATTTATTAACAAAGAAAGTTTGGAGGTTAGGTTAGGTTAGGTTAGGTTAGGTTAGGTTAGGTTAGGTTAGGTTAGGTTAGGTTAGGTTAGGTTAGGTTAGGTTAGGTTAGGTTAGGTTAGGTTAGGTTAGGTTAGGTTAGTATAGGTTAGGTTAGGTTAGGTTAGGTAAGGTTTGGGTAAGGTAAGGTTACTTGGGCGTGGGCGTGGCCGTGGCCGTGGCCGTGGCCGTGGCCGTGGACGTGGACGTGGACGTAGGCGTGGGCGTGGACGTGGCTATGGCCGTGGGCGTGGCTGTGGCCGTGGGCGTGGCCGTGGGCGTGGCCGTGGGCGTGGCCGTGGGCGTGGTCGTGGGCGTGGCCGTGGGCGTGGCCGTGGGCGTGGGCGTGGCCGTGGGCGTGGGCGTGGGCGTGGCCGTGGGCGTGGCCGTGGGCGTGGCCGTGGGCGTGGCCGTGGGCGTGGGCGTGGGCGTGGCCGTGGGCGTGGCCGTGGGCGTGGCCGTGGGCGTGGGCGTGGGCGTGGGCGTGGGCGTGGGCGTGGCCGTGGGCGTGGCCGTCGGCGTGGCCGTGGGCGTGGGTGTGGGTGTGGACCTATTGTACCTGCTTATAATCCTCAATGCATTCACAAACCATTTTTCACCAATAGATTTATTTCAACAAAAGAAGAAATATTTATATCTTTCGACTAACCGGTGTGAAATTTAATCGCCACAAACTTGTAAACCCCTGTATTCAACGATTCTATACAATGCAAGTACTTAAAATTCTAGGTAGTCTACTCCCATTTTGACATTCTTTATTGTTGATATTACATTTCTTTCAATTTTGATATATATAAGTTTATTATTTTATTTTATTCCATTTTATTTAAATTTAGTTTTTTTTTCAGTGTCATGGGCAAATCAAGGCTTTGTTTCTCTATACGTGATGGGATTTCACGTATCTATTTTCTATTCATAGGTATATTTATGCAAACAACTAAAATAATCATATTTATTAACAAAGAAAGTTTGGAGGTTAGGTTAGGTTAGGTTAGGTTAGGTTAGGTTAGGTTAGGTTAGGTTAGGTTAGGTAAGGTTAGGTTAGGTTAGGTTAGGTTAGGTTAGGTTAGGTTAGGTTAGGTTAGGTTAGGTTAGGTTAGGTTAGGTTAGGTTAGGTTAGGTTAGGTTAGGTTAGGTTAGGTTAGGTTAGGTTAGGTTAGGTTAGGTTAGGTTAGGTTAGGTTAGGTTAGGTAAGGTTAGGGTAAGGTTAGGTTACTTGGGCGTGGGCGTGAACGTGGGCGTGGCTGTGGACGTGGGCGTGGCCTTGGGCGTTGCCTTTGGCGTGGACGTGGCCGTGGGCGTGGCTGTGGCCGTGGGCGTGGCCGTGGGCGTGGCCGTGGGCGTGGTCGTGGGCGTGGCCGTGGGCGTGGCCGTGGGCGTGGCCGTGGGCGTGGCCGTGGGCGTGGCCGTGGGCGTGGCCGTGGGCGTGGGCGTGGCCGTGGCCGTGGGCGTGGCCGTGGGCGTGGCCTTGGGCGTGGCCGTGGGCGTGGGCGTGGCCGTGGGCGTGGCCGTTGCCGTGGGCGTGGGCGTGGGTGTGGGCGTGGGTGTGGGTGTGGCCGTGGGCGTGGACGTGGGCGTGGACCTATTGTACCTGCTTAAAATCCTCAATGCCTTCCCAAACCATGTTTCACCAATAGATTTATTTCAACAAAAGAAGAAATATTTATATCTTTCGACTAACCGGTGTGAAATTTAATCGCCCCAAACTTGTAAACCCCTGTATTCAACGATTCTATACAATGCAAGTACTTAAAATTCTAGGTAGTCTACTCCCATTTTGACATTCTTTATTGTTGATATTACATTTCTTTCAATTTTGATATATATAAGTTTATTATTTTATTTTATTCCATTTTATTTAAATTTAGTTTTTTTTTCAGTGTCATGGGCAAATCAAGGCTTTGTTTCTCTATACGTGATGGGATTTCACGTATCTATTTTCTATTCATAGGTATATTTATGCAAACAACTAAAATAAACATATTTATTAACAAAGAAAGTTTGGAGGTTAGGTTAGGTTAGGTTAGGTTAGGTTAGGTTAGGTTAGGTTAGGTTAGGTTAGGTTAGGTTAGGTTAGGTTAGGTTAGGTTAGGTTAGGTTAGGTTAGGTTAGGTTAGTATAGGTTAGGTTAGGTTAGGTTAGGTAAGGTTTGGGTAAGGTAAGGTTACTTGGGCGTGGGCGTGGCCGTGGCCGTGGCCGTGGCCGTGGCCGTGGACGTGGACGTGGACGTAGGCGTGGGCGTGGACGTGGCTATGGCCGTGGGCGTGGCTGTGGCCGTGGGCGTGGCCGTGGGCGTGGCCGTGGGCGTGGCCGTGGGCGTGGTTGTGGGCGTGGCCGTGGGCGTGGCCGTGGGCGTGGGCGTGGCCGTGGGCGTGGGCGTGGGCGTGGCCGTGGGCGTGGCCGTGGGCGTGGCCGTGGGCGTGGCCGTGGGCGTGGGCGTGGGCGTGGCCGTGGGCGTGGCCGTGGGCGTGGCCGTGGGCGTGGGCGTGGGCGTGGGCGTGGGCGTGGGCGTGGCCGTGGGCGTGGCCGTCGGCGTGGCCGTGGGCGTGGGTGTGGGTGTGGACCTATTGTACCTGCTTATAATCCTCAATGCATTCACAAACCATTTTTCACCAATAGATTTATTTCAACAAAAGAAGAAATATTTATATCTTTCGACTAACCGGTGTGAAATTTAATCGCCACAAACTTGTAAACCCCTGTATTCAACGATTCTATACAATGCAAGTACTTAAAATTCTAGGTAGTCTACTCCCATTTTGACATTCTTTATTGTTGATATTACATTTCTTTCAATTTTGATATATATAAGTTTATTATTTTATTTTATTCCATTTTATTTAAATTTAGTTTTTTTTTCAGTGTCATGGGCAAATCAAGGCTTTGTTTCTCTATACGTGATGGGATTTCACGTATCTATTTTCTATTCATAGGTATATTTATGCAAACAACTAAAATAATCATATTTATTAACAAAGAAAGTTTGGAGGTTAGGTTAGGTTAGGTTAGGTTAGGTTAGGTTAGGTTAGGTTAGGTTAGGTTAGGTAAGGTTAGGTTAGGTTAGGTTAGGTTAGGTTAGGTTAGGTTAGGTTAGGTTAGGTTAGGTTAGGTTAGGTTAGGTTAGGTTAGGTTAGGTTAGGTTAGGTTAGGTTAGGTTAGGTTAGGTTAGGTTAGGTTAGGTTAGGTTAGGTAAGGTTAGGGTAAGGTTAGGTTACTTGGGCGTGGGCGTGAACGTGGGCGTGGCTGTGGACGTGGGCGTGGCCTTGGGCGTTGCCTTTGGCGTGGACGTGGCCGTGGGCGTGGCTGTGGCCGTGGGCGTGGCCGTGGGCGTGGCCGTGGGCGTGGTCGTGGGCGTGGCCGTGGGCGTGGCCGTGGGCGTGGCCGTGGGCGTGGCCGTGGGCGTGGCCGTGGGCGTGGCCGTGGGCGTGGCCGTGGGCGTGGGCGTGGCCGTGGCCGTGGGCGTGGCCGTGGGCGTGGCCTTGGGCGTGGCCGTGGGCGTGGACGTGGCCGTGGGCGTGGCCGTTGCCGTGGGCGTGGGCGTGGGTGTGGGCGTGGGTGTGGGTGTGGCCGTGGGCGTGGACGTGGGCGTGGACCTATTGTACCTGCTTAAAATCCTCAATGCCTTCCCAAACCATGTTTCACCAATAGATTTATTTCAACAAAAGAAGAAATATTTATATCTTTCGACTAACCGGTGTGAAATTTAATCGCCCCAAACTTGTAAACCCCTGTATTCAACGATTCTATACAATGCAAGTACTTAAAATTCTAGGTAGTCTACTCCCATTTTGACATTCTTTATTGTTGATATTACATTTCTTTAAATTTTGATATATATAAGTTTATTATTTTATTTTATTCCATTTTATTTAAATTTAGTTATTTTTTCAGTGTCATGGGCAAATCAAGGCTTCGTTTCTCTATACGTGATGGGATTTCACGTATCTATTTTCTATTCATAGGTATATATTTATGCAAACAACTAAGATAATCATATTTATTAACAAAGAAAAGTTTGGAGGTTAGGTTAGGTTAGGTTAGGTTAGGTTAGGTTAGGTTAGGTTAGGTTAGGTTAGGTTAGGTTAGGTTAGGTTAGGTTAGGTTAGGTTAGGTTAGGTTAGGTTAGGTTAGGTTAGGTTAGGTTAGGTTAGGTTAGGTTAGGTTAGGTTAGGTTAGGTGAGGTTAGGTTAGGTTAGGTTAGGTTAGGTTAGGTTAGGTTAGGTTAGGTTAGGTTAGGTTAGGTTAGGTTAGGTAAGGTTAGGGTAAGGTTAGGTTACTTGGGCGTGGGCGTGGGCGTGAACGTGGGCGTGGCTGTGGGCGTGGCCTTGGGCGTTGCCTTTGGCGTGGACGTGGCCGTGGGCGTGGCTGTGGCCATGGGCGTGGCCGTGGGCGTGGCCGTGGGCGTGGTCGTGGGCGTGGCCGTGGGCGTGGCCGTGGGCGAAGCCGTGGACGTGGACGTGGGCGTGGCCGTGGACGTGGGCGTGGATGTGGGCGTGGCTGTGGGCGTGGCCGTGGACGTGGGCGTGGACGTGGGCGTGGCCCTGGACGTTGTCGTGGGCGTGGCCGCGTGTGCGTGGCCGTGGGCGTGGCCGTAGGTGTGGCCGTGGGCGTGGCCGTGGGCCTGGCCGTGGCCGTGGACGTAGACGTGGACGTGGACGTGGACGTAGACGTGGACGTGGCCGTGGACGTAGACGTGGACGTAGACGTGGACGTGGGCGTGGACGTTGGCGTGAGCGTGGCCATGGACGTGGACGTTGAAGTGGGCGTGGCCTTGGGCGTTGCCTTTGGCGTGGACGTGGCCGTGGGCGTGGGCGTGGGCGTGGGCGTGGGCGTGGGCGTTGCCGTGGACGTGGGCTTGGCTTCGGACGTGGGCGTGGCCCTGGACGTTGACGTGGGCGTGGCCTTGGGCGTGGGCGTGGCCGTGGGCGTGGGCGTGGCCGTGGGCGTGGCCGTGGGCGTTGCCGTGGGCGTGGGCGTGGGTGTGGGTGTGGCCGTGGGCGTGGACGTGGGCGTGGACCTATTGTACCTGCTTAAAATCCTCAATGCCTTCGCAAACCATTTTTCACCGATAGATTTATTTCAACAAAAGAAGAAATATTTATATCTTTCGACTAACCGGTGTGAAATTTAATCGCCCCAAACTTGTAAACCCCTGTATTCAACGATTCTATACAATGCAAGTACTTAAAATTCTAGGTAGTCTACTCCCATTTTGACATTCTTTATTGTTGATATTACATTTCTTTCAATTTTGATATATATAAGTTTATTATTTTATTTTATTCCATTTTATTTAAATTTAGTTTTTTTTTCAGTGTCATGGGCAAATCAAGGCTTTGTTTCTCTATACGTGATGGGATTTCACGTATCTATTTTCTATTCATAGGTATATTTATGCAAACAACTAAGATAATCATATTTATTAAAAAAGAAAAGTTTGGAGGTTAGGTTAGGTTAGGTTAGGTTAGGTTAGGTTAGGTTAGGTTAGGTTAGGTTAGGTTAGGTTAGGTTAGGTTAGGTTAGGTTAGGTTAGGTTAGGTTAGGTTAGGTTAGGTTAGGTTAGGTTAGGTTAGGTTAGGTTAGGTTAGGTTAGGTTAGGTTAGGTAAGGTTTGGGTAAGGTAAGGTTACTTGGGCGTGGGCGTGGCCGTGGCCGTGGCCGTGGACGTGGACGTGGACGTAGGCGTGGGCGTGGACGTGGCTATGGCCGTGGCCGTGGCTGTGGACGTGGGCGTGGCTGTGGCCGTGGGCGTGGCCGTGGGCGTGGCCGTGGGCGTGGCCGTGGGCGTGGTCGTGGGCGTGGTCGTGGGCGTGGCCGTGGGCGTGGCCGTGGGCGTGGCCGTGGGCGTGGCCGTGGGCGTGGCCGTGGGCGTGGCCGTGGGCGTGGCCGTGGGCGTGGCCGTGGGCGTGGGCGTGGCCGTGGGCGTGGGCGTGGGCGTGGCCGTGGGCGTGGCCGTGGGCGTGGCCGTGGGCGTGGCCGTGGGCGTGGGTGTGGGTGTGGACCTATTGTACCTGCTTATAATCCTCAATGCCTTCACAAACCATTTTTCACCAATAGATTTATTTCAACAAAAGAAGAAATATTTATATCTTTCGACTAACCGGTGTGAAATTTAATCGCCCCAAACTTGTAAACCCCTGTATTCAACGATTCTATACAATGCAAGTACTTAAAATTCTAGGTAGTCTACTCCCATTTTGACATTCTTTATTGTTGATATTACATTTCTTTAAATTTTGATATATATAAGTTTATTATTTTATTTTATTCCATTTTATTTAAATTTAGTTATTTTTTCAGTGTCATGGGCAAATCAAGGCTTCGTTTCTCTATACGTGATGGGATTTCACGTATCTATTTTCTATTCATAGGTATATATTTATGCAAACAACTAAGATAATCATATTTATTAACAAAGAAAAGTTTGGAGGTTAGGTTAGGTTAGGTTAGGTTAGGTTAGGTTAGGTTAGGTTAGGTTAGGTTAGGTTAGGTTAGGTTAGGTTAGGTTAGGTTAGGTTAGGTTAGGTTAGGTTAGGTTAGGTTAGGTTAGGTAAGGTTAGGGTAAGGTTAGGTTACTTGGGCGTGGGCGTGGGCGTGAACGTGGGCGTGGCTGTCGACGTGGGCGTGGCCTTGGGCGTTGCCTTTGGCGTGGACGTGGCCGTGGGCGTGGCTGTGGCCGTGGGCGTGTCCGTGGGCGTGGCCGTGGGCGTGGCCGTGGGCATGGTCGTGGGCGTGGGCGTGGCCGTGGCCGTGGCCGTGGCCGTGGCCGTGGGCGTGGCCGTGGGCGTGGCCGTGGGCGTGGCCATGGGCGTGGGCGTGGGCGTGGGCATGGGCGTGGCCGTGGCCGTGGGCGTGGCCGTGGGCGTGGGCGTGGCCGTTGGCGTGGCCGTGGGCGTTGCCGTGGGCGTGGGCGTGGGTGTGGGCGTGGGTGTGGGTGTGGCCGTGGGCGTGGACGTGGGCGTGGACCTATTGTACCTGCTTAAAATCCTCAATGCCTTCCCAAACCATGTTTCACCAATAGATTTATATCAACAAAAGAAGAAATATTTATATCTTTCGACTAACCGGTGTGAAATTTAATCGCCCCAAACTTGTAAACCCCTGTATTCAACGATTCTATACAATGCAAGTACTTAAAATTCTAGGTAGTCTACTCCCATTTTGACATTCTTTATTGTTGATATTACATTTCTTTCAATTTTGATATATATAAGTTTATTATTTTATTTTATTCCATTTTATTTAAATTTAGTTTTTTTTTCAGTGTCATGGGCAAATCAAGGCTTTGTTTCTCTATACGTGATGGGATTTCACGTATCTATTTTCTATTCATAGGTATATTTATGCAAACAACTAAAATAATCATATTTATTAACAAAGAAAGTTTGGAGGTTAGGTTAGGTTAGGTTAGGTTAGGTTAGGTTAGGTTAGGTTAGGTAAGGTTAGGTTAGGTTAGGTTAGGTTAGGTTAGGTTAGGTTAGGTTAGGTTAGGTTAGGTTAGGTTAGGTTAGGTTAGGTTAGGTTAGGTTAGGTTAGGTTAGGTTAGGTTAGGTTAGGTTAGGTAAGGTTAGGGTAAGGTTAGGTTACTTGGGCGTGGGCGTGAACGTGGGCGTGGCTGTGGACGTGGGCGTGGCCTTGGGCGTTGCCTTTGGCGTGGACGTGGCCGTGGGCGTGGCTGTGGCCGTGGGCGTGGCCGTGGGCGTGGTCGTGGGCGTGGCCGTGGGCGTGGCCGTGGGCGTGGCCGTGGGCGTGGCCGTGGGCGTGGCCGTGGGCGTGGCCGTGGGCGTGGCCGTGGGCGTGGGCGTGGCCGTGGCCGTGGGCGTGGCCGTGGGCGTGGCCTTGGGCGTGGCCGTGGGCGTGGGCGTGGCCGTGGGCGTGGCCGTTGCCGTGGGCGTGGGCGTGGGTGTGGGCGTGGGTGTGGGTGTGGCCGTGGGCGTGGACGTGGGCGTGGACCTATTGTACCTGCTTAAAATCCTCAATGCCTTCCCAAACCATGTTTCACCAATAGATTTATTTCAACAAAAGAAGAAATATTTATATCTTTCGACTAACGGGTGTGAAATTTAATCGCCCCAAACTTGTAAACCCCTGTATTCAACGATTCTATACAATGCAAGTACTTAAAATTCTAGGTAGTCTACTCCCATTTTGACATTCTTTATTGTTGATATTACATTTCTTTCAATTTTGATATATATAAGTTTATTATTTTATTTTATTCCATTTTATTTAAATTTAGTTTTTTTTTCAGTGTCATGGGCAAATCAAGGCTTTGTTTCTCTATACGTGATGGGATTTCACGTATCTATTTTCTATTCATAGGTATATTTATGCAAACAACTAAAATAAACATATTTATTAACAAAGAAAGTTTGGAGGTTAGGTTAGGGTAGGTTAGGTTAGGTTAGGTTAGGTTAGGTTAGGTTAGGTTAGGTTAGGTTAGGTTAGGTTAGGTTAGGTTAGGTTAGGTTAGGTTAGGTTAGGTTAGTATAGGTTAGGTTAGGTTAGGTTAGGTAAGGTTTGGGTAAGGTAAGGTTACTTGGGCGTGGGCGTGGCCTTGGCCGTGGCCGTGGCCGTGGCCGTGGACGTGGACGTGGACGTAGGCGTGGGCGTGGACGTGGCTATGGCCGTGGGCGTGGCTGTGGCCGTGGGCGTGGCCGTGGGCGTGGCCGTGGGCGTGGCCGTGGGCGTGGTCGTGGGCGTGGCCGTGGGCGTGGCCGTGGGCGTGGGCGTGGGCGTGGCCGTGGGCGTGGGCGTGGCCGTGGGCGTGGCCGTGGGCGTGGCCGTGGGCGTGGCCGTGGGCGTGGGCGTGGGCGTGGCCGTGGGCGTGGCCGTGGGCGTGGCCGTGGGCGTGGGCGTGGGCGTGGGCGTGGGCGTGGGCGTGGCCGTGGGCGTGGCCGTGGGCGTGGCCGTGGGCGTGGGTGTGGGTGTGGACCTATTGTACCTGCTTATAATCCTCAATGCATTCACAAACCATTTTTCACCAATAGATTTATTTCAACAAAAGAAGAAATATTTATATCTTTCGACTAACCGGTGTGAAATTTAATCGCCACAAACTTGTAAACCCCTGTATTCAACGATTCTATACAATGCAAGTACTTAAAATTCTAGGTAGTCTACTCCCATTTTGACATTCTTTATTGTTGATATTACATTTCTTTCAATTTTGATATATATAAGTTTATTATTTTATTTTATTCCATTTTATTTAAATTTAGTTTTTTTTTCAGTGTCATGGGCAAATCAAGGCTTTGTTTCTCTATACGTGATGGGATTTCACGTATCTATTTTCTATTCATAGGTATATTTATGCAAACAACTAAAATAATCATATTTATTAACAAAGAAAGTTTGGAGGTTAGGTTAGGTTAGGTTAGGTTAGGTTAGGTTAGGTTAGGTTAGGTTAGGTTAGGTTAGGTAAGGTTAGGTTAGGTTAGGTTAGGTTAGGTTAGGTTAGGTTAGGTTAGGTTAGGTTAGGTTTTTTTTTTTTTTTTTTTTTTTTTTTTTTTTTTTTTTTTTTTTTATTTGTTTATGCAGTATTTATTTATTTATTCACAATTATATATGTTTGTATGTTACACGTTCATTTCTGTTGCTTTCACAGTACAGGCGCTCCCGACGTATGACTGCGAATGGATACATGTCATAAATCAGGAGTTCACATTTTATTTAAATATGCTAGAATTAGTATACTTACATAACAAAAATTACAAAAATTACAAAAATTAAACAATGTTAGAATATAATACATTATAAAGAATTTTATACACAAGATCTGTTCCCCGTCCTGATATCAGATCTTGAGACCTGAGTCTTTCAGGGCGCAGATACATTATTTATTTATTTATTAAAAATAAGTTACAATATTAGTTACAATACACTACACTACAATACTTATTATCGAATACATAATCATCATATTATCGATATACTTACATGACAAAAATTAAACAATGTTAGAATATAATACATTATAAAGAATTTTATACACAAGATCTGTTCCCCGTCCTGATATCAGATCTTGAGACCTGAGTCTTTCAGGGCGCAGATACATTATTTATTTATTTATTAAAAATATGTTACCTACAATATTAGTTACAATACACTAAACTACAATACTTATTATCGAATACGTGCTTACTTTCTAAATTTATACAATTCAACTCTCGTTTTCCTGTATATTATTCACATATTTCAACTCCTACTACACATATTTCACATTCTTGAACATTTGTACATTGCAAAATAGTTATTTAATAAAATATTGTACCTACTACAAACCGCTCAAACAAGTTACACACGGTCAATACATTTCGCATGGTCCACGCACCCAATGACTACTACATGAAAGGAAGGACGACGGTGATAACTATGGTCCGTACAAACCGCTAGCACAGTCAGTATAGCTCGTACAGCCTTGACAGTACAGATAAATGAAGATTAAGTAGTTTTGTACAGTTTGTACAGCTTGTACAATCTGTACAGTCCGAACAACTAGGTCACCTGACCTTGTACAAAAAATTAATAGATGAAAGGAAGGCTAGTGAAAATTATGGACCGTAAAAACCCCTCACACAGTCAGTACTTCTCGTACAGCCTTCACAGTACAGATAAATGAAGATTAAGAAGATTTGTAGTTTTGTACAGTCTGTAGAGTTTTCACAATCTGTACAGTCCGAACAACTAGGTCACCTGACCTTGTACAAATGAATAGATGATAGGAAGGCTAGTGATGATTATGGACCGTACAAACCACACACAGTCAGCACAGCTCGTACAGCCTTTACAGGTAAATGAAAACGAAAAAGGGTTGGCAGTTTTGTACAGTCTCTACAGTTTGTACAGTTTATACAGTCTGTACAGTCCGCACAAGTAGCCCACCCTGCCCTGTACAGGTGATTGAAAGAAAGGAAGGTCCGGTGATAGGAGCCGTACAAGCCGTCTGCACAGACAGTACGGCTTGCCAAGTCTGCCTATGAAAAATTTTGAAACACATACAGATACATTTGGAATTAAGAAGGTTGGCAGTTTTATACAGTTCATACGGTCCGTACAATCAGCTTAGGCTACACAGTACAAAATTACTTAAACATTAATAAATTGAGAAGCAATGAGTACAATCAATGATAAAATTAGCATTATACGATTTTAGGTAGTAATTTGAAATTTATGAGAACGTAATGGATCAGTTCCCTGTCCCGATATCAAATCTTAAGATCTGAGTCTTTCAGGGAACTAACCACTCAAAATCTTATTAAAGACACATTACAAATAAAATGACAAATAGAAATTACGTTTGATTGAGTGACTTAAGTCTATTTACAATAGTGTCCGAAAGTTTTACAAATGAATTTATACAAGTTTCTTTTTTAATCAAATCAGTTAACATGTACGGGGAAACATCAAATCCACGACAAATCTGTTCATGTTCAAATCTCTGTACACCAAATACCGGACACCTCTCTAAGAGGTGTCGAATGTCCTGTGCTGTTGTCCCGTCACATGGACAATGATCATCCTCGGTGATTTTAAATCTTTTAAGATATTGTTTGTGGAACCCATGACCCGTGAGGATCTGCGTCATGCTGAAACTAATTTTACATACTGTTTCTAAGTCCTGTATATCGCTTAAGGTGGGGAGAAAAAGTTTAGTGTGTGCTCCAGTTGAAGAGCTTGAGTATCTTTCCTGCCAGGTGTTGTAGTTTTCTTTTCGGGTAATTGCTTTTATGAAGGAAATGGGAAATTTTGAATATTGGAAGGCTACGTGAAGTTTGGTTGCAGCATTAGCCGCTGCATCAGCATACTCATTGCCGGTAATGCCAGAGTGGCCTTTAACCCAAGAGATGCTTATATGAAGCGACTGTCTGACAGAAATATTGTGAATTGTGTGATGGATTTGCGCTACGATGGGATGAGTGTTGCTACGATTTTCGAGTGCTTTGATAGAGGAAAGTGAGTCAGTGAAAATTGCTGTATATGGCAAACGGCGATGTTCAGCCCACTGGCACGCACCTAGGATCGCCAGTAATTCCGCTTGAAAAACCGTGCAGCAGTCATGAAGTTTAAATTTACGGGTCACTCTAGGTGTGGTCCCTCCGGGGTCAAAACAGACAAAAGCCGCTCCTACCGAACCATCCTCTTGCTTACTGCCATCGGTGAAAATGAGTGTTGAGTTATCCGGATGTGCTGAAGTGGCGTAGTCGGGAGTTGGGGTGAATGTTATTCTTTTAGATGGGTGAAGAAGCTCGTGAACGGGCATAGGTTTCTCGAGCTGGATGTCATGTGGCAGGTGTTTGGTAGTTCCTGATAGTTTAGTGGTTTCGGTGATGAAAATTTCACGTATTTTCAAGTCTATTGGCATGAAACGGGCCAGAGCAAGGGCTGCTGTGGTCGAGATTGTTCGAAATCCCCGTATAGCTTTGATTGCAAATCCACGCTGCATCCTGAGGAGAATCCTCTGCACGTACTTTTTCTCCACTACATGGCCCCATATCGCCGCACCATATGTGACTATGGGTACAATAACCCGATGGTAAATGAGTCGAGTATTTTCGGGGTGAGTTCCATAAGTTGGTCGGGTGTAGATGCATAATTTGTTAAAAATTCGCATAGCTTTGTCAGTGATGTACCTGACGTGTGCCTTAAAAAGAAGTTTTTCGTCCAGGATTATTCCTAGTAGCTTTATTTCTCTATCGTAGGAGAGATCATGGCCGTTCATGGAAATTATAATTTCTTTTGCTTTAGGTGTAAAGGCGATCATCTGAGTCTTAGAGGGTCCGAACGATAGCTTCACGCTTTTTTTCCCCATTCAAGGATTTTCGAGAGCGTGTTTTCAGCAGCAGATTTTAGTTCGTTTATATCCTTAGCAGTGACAATAAGTAGGACATCATCCGCGTAGGCTTGCAGATGGCACCCTACCGGGAGCTGCATGTCAAGTAGTTCGTCCAGGATCACATTCCAGAGAACAGGTCCACATGTTGATCCCTGTACGCACCCCTTCGACATACACTTGGTGACATGCTCCCCTGCGTGGTCTAACGTGACGATTCGGTCGCGTACGTAATTTTCGATCAAACCGTAAATGTTTTTGGGACATTTTATATGACGGAGTCTATGAAAGAGGGCAGGCCACCAAGCGTTGTCAAAAGCCGCTGATATATCCAGTGAGACTGCGATGACTAGTTGTTTATCTGCTTTGGCCTGTTTAATAATACCAATTGCATTACTAACCGCTTGAACGGTGCTGGTCTGCTCACGGAATCCGTATTGCTGCTTATTGCTATGGCCATTCTTAGCTGCCAAGTATGTGACACGTTTGATGAATAATTTTTCTAGTAATTTCCCAAACACCGGTAGTAGTCCTATTGGTCTGAATGATGATAGGATGCTGTAGTCTGACTTACCGGGTTTCGGAATAATTTTTACGTAAGCTATTTTCCACTTCTTGGGGAAATACTGTAGATCGAGGCAGCGATTCATGATATCCGTGATAAGCTTTGGATAAGCCAGGGTGAACTGATAACATATATCTGAGGTGAGGTGGTCAAGCCCTGGAGCTTTGTTAGGGTTCATGTACCTTAGGTGTTCCAGCACTTCATCCTCAGTGAAAGGTGGATCATCTTCGGAATCTGTGGTTAGGTTAGGTTAGGTTAGGTTAGGTTAGGTTAGGTTAGGTTAGGTTAGGTTAGGTTAGGTTAGGTTAGGTTAGGTTAGGTTAGGTTAGGTTAGGTTAGGTAAGGTTAGGGTAAGGTTAGGTTACTTGGGCGTGGGCGTGAACGTGGGCGTGGCTGTGGACGTGGGCGTGGCCTTGGGCGTTGCCTTTGGCGTGGACGTGGCCGTGGGCGTGGCTGTGGCCGTGGGCGTGGCCGTGGGCGTGGCCGTGGGCGTGGTCGTGGGCGTGGCCGTGGGCGTGGCCGTGGGCGTGGCCGTGGGCGTGGCCGTGGGCGTGGCCGTGGGCGTGGCCGTGGGCGTGGCCGTGGGCGTGGGCGTGGCCGTGGCCGTGGGCGTGGCCGTGGGCGTGGCCTTGGGCGTGGCCGTGGGCGTGGGCGTGGCCGTGGGCGTGGCCGTTGCCGTGGGCGTGGGCGTGGGTGTGGGCGTGGGTGTGGGTGTGGCCGTGGGCGTGGACGTGGGCGTGGACCTATTGTACCTGCTTAAAATCCTCAATGCCTTCCCAAACCATGTTTCACCAATAGATTTATTTCAACAAAAGAAGAAATATTTATATCTTTCGACTAACCGGTGTGAAATTTAATCGCCCCAAACTTGTAAACCCCTGTATTTAACGATTCTATACAATGCAAGTACTTAAAATTCTAGGTAGTCTACTCCCATTTTGACATTCTTTATTGTTGATATTACATTTCTTTCAATTTTGATATATATAAGTTTATTATTTTATTTTATTCCATTTTATTTAAATTTAGTTTTTTTTTCAGTGTCATGGGCAAATCAAGGCTTTGTTTCTCTATACGTGATGGGATTTCACGTATCTATTTTCTATTCATAGGTATATTTATGCAAACAACTAAAATAAACATATTTATTAACAAAGAAAGTTTGGAGGTTAGGTTAGGTTAGGTTAGGTTAGGTTAGGTTAGGTTAGGTTAGGTTAGGTTAGGTTAGGTTAGGTTAGGTTAGGTTAGGTTAGGTTAGGTTAGGTTAGGTTAGGTTAGGTTAGGTTAGGTTAGGTTAGGTTAGGTTAGGTTAGGTTAGGTTAGGTTAGGTTAGGTTAGGTTAGTATAGGTTAGGTTAGGTTAGGTTAGGTAAGGTTTGGGTAAGGTAAGGTTACTTGGGCGTGGGCGTGGCCGTGGCCGTGGCCGTGGCCGTGGCCGTGGACGTGGACGTGGACGTAGGCGTGGGCGTGGACGTGGCTATGGCCGTGGGCGTGGCTGTGGCCGTGGGCGTGGCCGTGGGCGTGGCCGTGGGCGTGGCCGTGGGCGTGGTCGTGGGCGTGGCCGTGGGCGTGGCCGTGGGCGTGGGCGTGGGCGTGGCCGTGGGCGTGGGCGTGGCCGTGGGCGTGGCCGTGGGCGTGGCCGTGGGCGTGGCCGTGGGCGTGGGCGTGGGCGTGGCCGTGGGCGTGGCCGTGGGCGTGGCCGTGGGCGTGGGCGTGGGCGTGGGCGTGGGCGTGGGCGTGGGCGTGGCCGTGGGCGTGGCCGTGGGCGTGGCCGTGGGCGTGGGTGTGGGTGTGGACCTATTGTACCTGCTTATAATCCTCAATGCCTTCACAAACCATTTTTCACCAATAGATTTATTTCAACAAAAGAAGAAATATTTATATCTTTCGACTAACCGGTGTGAAATTTAATCGCCACAAACTTGTAAACCCCTGTATTCAACGATTCTATACAATGCAAGTACTTAAAATTCTAGGTAGTCTACTCCCATTTTGACATTCTTTATTGTTGGTATTACATTTCTTTAAATTTTGATATATATAACTTTATTATTTAATTTTATTCCATTTTATTTAAATTTAGTTATTTTTTCAGTGTCATGGGCAAATCAAGGCTTCGTTTCTCTATACGTGATGGGATTTCACGTATCTATTTTCTATTAATAGGTATATATTTATGCAAACAACTAAGATAATCATATTTATTAACAAAGAAAAGTTTGGAGGTTAGGTTAGGTTAGGTTAGGTTAGGTTAGGTTAGGTTAGGTTAGGTTAGGTTAGGTTAGGTTAGGTTAGGTTAGGTTAGGTTAGGTTAGGTTAGGTTAGGTTAGGTTAGGTAAGGTTAGGGTAAGGTTAGGTTACTTGGGCGTGTGCGTGGGCGTGAACGTGGGCGTGGCTGTGGACGTGGGCGTGGCCTTGGGCGTTGCCTTTGGCGTGGACGTGGCCGTGGGCGTGGCTGTGGCCGTGGGCGTGGCCGTGGGCGTGGCCGTGGGCGTGGTCGTGGGCGTGGCCGTGGCCGTGGGCGTGGCCGTGGGCGTGGGCGTGGGCGTGGCCGTGGCCGTGGGCGTGGCCGTGGGCGTGGCCGTGGGCGTGGCCATGGGCGTGGGCGTGGGCGTGGCCGTGGGCGTGGGCGTGGCCGTGGGCGTGGCCGTGGGCGTTGCCGTGGGCGTGGGCGTGGGTGTGGGCGTGGGTGTGGGTGTGGCCGTGGGCGTGGACGTGGGCGTGGACGTGGGCGTGGACCTATTGTACCTGCTTAAAATCCTCAATGCCTTCCCAAACCATGTTTCACCAATAGATTTATATCAACAAAAGAAGAAACATTTATATCTTTCGACTAACCGGTGTGAAATTTAATCGCCCCAAACTTGTAAACCCCTGTATTCAACG
The DNA here is from genome assembly GCA_963564075.1 of Eupithecia subfuscata. Taxonomy (NCBI): domain Eukaryota; kingdom Metazoa; phylum Arthropoda; class Insecta; order Lepidoptera; family Geometridae; genus Eupithecia; species Eupithecia subfuscata. Next base: position 3,737,695 of record OY751117.1, on the reverse strand, counting down.
ATTCTATACAATGCAAGTACTTAAAATTCTAGGTAGTCTACTCCCATTTTGACATTCTTTATTGTTGATATTACATTTCTTTCAATTTTGATATATATAAGTTTATTATTTTATTTTATTCCATTTTATTTAAATTTAGTTTTTTTTTCAGTGTCATGGGCAAATCAAGGCTTTGTTTCTCTATACGTGATGGGATTTCACGTATCTATTTTCTATTCATAGGTATATTTATGCAAACAACTAAAATAAACATATTTATTAACAAAGAAAGTTTGGAGGTTAGGTTAGGTTAGGTTAGTTTAGGTTAGGTTAGGTTAGGTTAGGTTAGGTTAGGTTAGGTTAGGTTAGGTTAGGTTAGGTTAGGTTAGGTTAGGTTAGGTTAGGTTAGGTTAGGTTAGGTTAGGTTAGGTTAGGTTAGGTTAGGTTAGGTTAGGTTAGGTTAGGTTAGGTTAGGTTAGGTTAGGTTAGGTTAGGTTAGGGTAAGGTTAGGTTACTTGGGCGTGGGCGTGGGCGTGAACGTGGGCGTGGCTGTGGACGTGGGCGTGGCCTTGGGCGTTGCCTTTGGCGTGGACGTGGCCGTGGGCGTGGCTGTGGCCGTGGGCGTGGCCGTGGGCGTGGTCGTGGGCGTGGCCGTGGGCGTGGCCGTGGGCGTGGCCGTGGCCGGGTAAGGTTAGGTTAGGGTAAGGTTAGGTTACTTGGGCGTGGGCGTGGGCGTGGCCGTGGCCGTGGACGTGGACGTGGGCGTGGCCGTGGGCGTGGGCGTGGACGTGGGCGTGGCTGTGGACGTGGGCGTGGCCCTGGACGTTGTCGTGGGCGTGGCCGCGTGGGCGTGGCCGTGGGCGTGGCCGTGGGCCTGGCCGTGGCCGTGGACGTAGACGTGGCTATGGCCGTGGGCGTGGCTGTGGACGTGGGCGTGGCTGTGGCCGTGGGCGTGGCCGTGGGCGTGGCCGTGGGCGTGGCCGTGGGCGTGGCCGTGGACGTAGACGTGGACGTTGACGTGGACGTGGGCGTGGACGTGGGCGTGAGCGTGGCCATGGACGTGGACGTTGAAGTGGGCGTGGCCTTGGGCGTTGCCTTTGGCGTGGACGTGGCCGTGGGCGTGGGCGTGGGCGTGGGCGTGGGCGTTGCCGTGGACGTGGGCTTGGCTTCGGACGTGGGCGTGGCCCTGGACGTTGACGTGGGCGTGGCCTTGGGCGTGGGCGTGGCCGTGGGCGTGGGCGTGGCCGTGGGCGTTGCCGTGGGCGTGGGCGTGGGTGTGGGTGTGGCCGTGGGCGTGGACGTGGGCGTGGACCTATTGTACCTGCTTAAAATCCTCAATGCCTTCGCAAACCATTTTTCACCAATAGATTTATTTCAACAAAAGAAGAAATATTTATATCTTTCGACTAACCGGTGTGAAATTTAATCGCCCCAAACTTGTAAACCCCTGTATTCAACGATTCTATACAATGCAAGTACTTAAAATTCTAGGTAGTCTACTCCCATTTTGACATTCTTTATTGTTGATATTACATTTCTTTCAATTTTGATATATATAAGTTTATTATTTTATTTTATTCCATTTTATTTAAATTTAGTTTTTTTTTCAGTGTCATGGGCAAATCAAGGCTTTGTTTCTCTATACGTGATGGGATTTCACGTATCTATTTTCTATTCATAGGTATATTTATGCAAACAACTAAGATAATCATATTTATTAAAAAAGAAAAGTTTGGAGGTTAGGTTAGGTTAGGTTAGGTTAGGTTAGGTTAGGTTAGGTTAGGTTAGGTTAGGTTAGGTTAGGTTAGGTTAGGTTAGGTTAGGTTAGGTTAGGTTAGGTTAGGTTAGGTTAGGTTAGGTTAGGTTAGGTTAGGTTAGGTTAGGTTAGGTTAGGTTAGGTTAGGTTAGGTTAGGTTAGGTTAGGTAAGGTTTGGGTAAGGTAAGGTTACTTGGGCGTGGGCGTGGCCGTGGCCGTGGCCGTGGCCGTGGCCGTGGACGTGGACGTGGACGTAGGCGTGGGCGTGGACGTGGCTATGGCCGTGGGCGTGGCTGTGGACGTGGGCGTGGCTGTGGCCGTGGGCGTGGCCGTGGGCGTGGCCGTGGGCGTGGCCGTGGGCGTGGTCGTGGGCGTGGTCGTGGGCGTGGCCGTGGGCGTGGGCGTGGCCGTGGGCGTGGCCGTGGGCGTGGCCGTGGGCGTGGCCGTGGGCGTGGCCGTGGGCGTGGCCGTGGCCGTGGGCGTGGCCGTGGGCGTTTCCGTGGGCGTGGGTGTGGGCGTGGGTGTGGGTGTGGCCGTGGGCGTGGACGTGGGCGTGGACGTGGGCGTGGACCTATTGTACCTGCTTAAAATCCTCAATGCCTTCCCAAACCATGTTTCACCAATAGATTTATATCAACAAAAGAAGAAATATTTATATCTTTCGACTAACCGGTGTGAAATTTAATCGCCCCAAACTTGTAAACCCCTGTATTCAACGATTCTATACAATGCAAGTACTTAAAATTCTAGGTAGTCTACTCCCATTTTGACATTCTTTATTGTTGATATTACATTTCTTTAAATTTTGATATATATAAGTTTATTATTTTATTTTATTCCATTTTATTTAAATTTAGTTATTTTTTCAGTGTCATGGGCAAATCAAGGCTTCGTTTCTCTATACGTGATGGGATTTCACGTATCTATTTTCTATTCATAGGCATATATTTATGCAAACAACTAAGATAATCATATTTATTCACAAAGAAAAGTTTGGAGGTTAGGTTACGTTAGGTTAGGTTAGGTTAGGTTAGGTTAGGTTAGGTTAGGTTAGGTTAGGTTAGGTTAGGTTAGGTTAGGTTAGGTTAGGTTAGGTTAGGTTAGGTTAGGTTAGGTTAGGTTAGGTTAGGTTAGGTTAGGTTAGGTTAGGTTAGGTTAGGTTAGGTTAGGTTAGGTTAGGGTAAGGTTAGGTTACTTGGGCGTGGGCGTGGGCGTGAACGTGGGCGTGGCTGTGGACGTGGGCGTGGCCTTGGGCGTTGCCTTTGGCGTGGACGTGGCCGTGGGCGTGGCTGTGGCCGTGGGCGTGGCCGTGGGCGTGGCCGTGGGCGTGGTCGTGGGCGTGGCCGTGGCCGTGGGCGTGGCCGTGGGCGTGGCCGTGGGCGTGGCCGTGGGCGTGGCCGTGGGCGTGGCCGTGGGCGTGGCCGTGGCCGTGGCCGTGGCCGTGGGCGTGGCCGTGGGCGTGGCCGTGGGCGTGGCCGTGGGCGTGGGCGTGGGCGTGGCCGTGGGCGTGGCCGTGGGCGTGGGCGTGGGCGTGGGCGTGGGCGTGGCCGTGGCCGTGGCCGTGGCCGTGGGCGTGGCCGTGGCCGTGGGCGTGGCCGTGGGCGTGGCCGTGGCCGTGGGCGTGGGCGTGGGCGTGGGCGTGGCCGTGGCCGTTGGCGTTGCCGTGGGCGTGGGTGTGGGTGTGGCCGTGGGCGTGGACGTGGGCGTGGACCTATTGTACCTGCTTAAAATCCTCAATGCCTTCGCAAACCATTTTTCACCAATAGATTTATTTCAACAAAAGAAGAAATATTTATATCTTTCGACTAACCGGTGTGAAATTTAATCGCCCCAAACTTGTAAACCCCTGTATTCAACGATTCTATACAATGCAAGTACTTAAAATTCTAGGTAGTCTACTCCCATTTTGACATTCTTTATTGTTGATATTACATTTCTTTCAATTTTGATATATATAAGTTTATTATTTTATTTTCTTCCATTTTATTTAAATTTAGTTATTTTTTCAGTGTCATGGGCAAATCAAGGCTTTGTTTCTCTATACGTGATGGGATTTCACGTATCTATTTTCTATTCATAGGTATATTTATGCAAACAACTAAGATAATCATATTTATTAACAAAGAAAAGTTTGGAGGTTAGGTTAGGTTAGGTTAGGTTAGGTTAGGTTAGGTTAGGTTAGGTTAGGTTAGGTTAGGTTAGGTTAGGTTAGGTTAGGTTAGGTTAGGTTAGGTTAGGTTAGGTTAGGTTAGGTTAGGTTAGGTTAGGTTAGGTTAGGTTAGGTTAGGTTAGGTTAGGTTAGGTTAGGTTAGGTTAGGTTAGGTTAGGTTAGGTTAGGTTAGGTTAGGTTAGGTTAGGTTAGGTTAGGTTAGGTTAGGTTAGGATAGGTTAGGTTAGGTTAGGTTAGGTTAGGTTAGGTTAGGTTAGGTTAGGTTAGGTTAGGTTAGGTTAGGTTAGGTTAGGTAAGGTTTGGGTAAGGTAAGGTTACTTGGGCGTGGGCGTGGCCGTGGCCGTGGCCGTGGCCGTGGACGTGGACGTGGACGTAGGCGTGGGCGTGGACGTGGCTATGGCCGTGGGCGTGGCTGTGGACGTGGGCGTGGCTGTGGCCGTGGGCGTGGCCGTGGGCGTGGGCGTGGCCGTGGGCGTGGGCGTGGCCGTGGGCGTGGCCGTGGGCGTGGGCGTGGCCGTGGGCGTGGGCGTTGCCGTGGGCGTGGCCGTTGGCGTGGCCGTGGGCGTGGCCGTGGGCGTTGCCGTGGGCGTGGCCGTGGGCGTGGGCGTGGCCGTGGGCGTGGCCGTGGGCGTGGCCGTGGGCGTGGCCTTGGGCATGGGCGTGGCCGTGGGCGTGGCCGTGGGCGTGGCCGTGGGCGTGGCCGTGGGCGTGGGTGTGGGTGTGGACCTATTGTACCTGCTTATAATCCTCAATGCCTTCACAAACCATTTTTCACCAATAGATTTATTTCAACAAAAGAAGAAATATTTATATCTTTCGACTAACCGGTGTGAAATTTAATCGCCACAAACTTGTAAACCCCTGTATTCAACGATTCTATACAATGCAAGTACTTAAAATTCTAGGTAGTCTACTCCCATTTTGATATTCTTTATTGTTGATATTACATTTCTTTAAATTTTGATATATATGTTAATTATTTTATTTTATTCCATTTTATTTAAATTTAGTTATTTTTTCAGTGTCATGGGCAAATCAAGGCTTCGTTTCTCTATACGTGATGGGATTTCACGTATCTATTTTCTATTCATAGGTATATATTTCGCTCATTGAATGCAAAAGGGCCACAAACCAAAAACCTCTTTTTTTACAGGAGAGCCAAAACAAAATTTCAAACACGATTTTTTGAAAAAAGTAATGTTTTTATTTTTAAATATTATGATGTTAATATATCATTGCTTTCTTAATTTTTTGCTCTATCATTTAAAATAATGACCGCTGTGATAGCTCTCACCCAGCCTAATAAAAACAACAAAAACCCTTTTTGCATTCAAAATTTGAACCAATGTTAAGAGAATTATGTCAAAAAATTTAACAAATTTTAAAATGAAACATGCTTTTTAGATAGTTTTACTACAGAAATAATAAAAAATCCTCTTTGTTAAATTGAAACGTATCTTTTGTGACTGTCTTAAAACGTATCTGTTGCGGACGGTTACCAGGATGAGCCTGGTACGCACTGGGAGAATACCCTACTTGGGTTCGACGGTTCGATAATGCCTTTTTCCGTCTGTAGCTGGTAGACGCATGCTGCCACGCACCCCTGAATGCGTATGGTGGTGTGGTACAACGACCTGACCTGATTTTCCTTCCTTCCTAATGGGAGACCTCGCGTCCGAAGAAAATTAACCAGTGAACCAATCTTGAACTTGGTCCAGGTTTCGGCTTGTTTCCTTCTATACTATTTCTTGCTGATTACTTCTTGCCTCCTCAAAGGCTTAGGTGCGACGGACTGCCACACTACTCTCTGTCTTCTCACGCGCCGTCGAAGCCCGCGCGAGGGAGGCAGTTTCAGGCTTTTGTCTTTTACTGCGGATATGCCTTATACCGCCCTCGCCTGACGAGGGGTCAATGGGGTGGCCCTTTCTAGGCCTTTGGGTAGCCTTTCTCATGTGGAGTCTGGCTGCCAGCGGCTGGTTTTCTGGGTTTTCGGTGCAACAAGAAACACAAAACCTACATAAAATCAGTTCGTAACATTTTTCCATTTACAAAACTACATTATCTTTAAAACTAATTAAACCGATTTACACAATTCAAACTGTAAACTTAGTTTTAAGTTTTATTTTCATTACTAAATCCCAATAAACAAAAAAGAACCATTTCAAAATAGGTACATAAAACTTTGGACAAAATAAATTATTATAATACTAATCTATTTTTGAAATATTCCACATAATTATCCTTACATAAGGGTCTCGTTGCCGACATTCTCCCCCTCAGCGTCGCACCGTCCTCCAGACTCGGCGATTCTCACGGCACCAACAGCATCACACCTCTTGTCTCGATCTCGATGGTCCGGGTACCTACGCCCATCTGGTCCAGGATACACTTGCATTGATTTTGCCGCGTGGCCACGTGCATCGTGGTAGGGTGTAGTCCATTTCACGCCGATCTTGTCCGCTTCTGAGATGACGTCTTCTTTCTTCATGTTGTCCACTGCTTCCCTCAGTTCCTTGTTCGTGCCGACGAAGTTGTTCCGTTGTCCATGTAGATTTTCTTCGGCATTCCTCTTCTTGCAGCGCATTTTTGTAGACCCGTGATCAACCTGTTCGTGGAGAGTGAGGTAAGCTCAATGTGCACAGCTCGAGTTGATAAGCATGTGAACAGAGCGCCCCATCTCTTTTCATGACGTCTTGCTACAGTGATCACCATCGGTCCGAAATACGTACGCCAGTGCACGTAATGGGTGGATTACTGTGCACCAGCGTCTCAGGCGGTAAGTTGGCCTGTCGGTAGTTCGCCTCTTAGCTCTTCTTCAAGAATTTCGGTCCGGTATACCATCGGTGATTGCCATTCAGTAAATAATTACACACGAAACAATGCGCATCATAAATTGTTACTTTGGGAGCAAATTGAAAGTGGTGGTGTGCAAAGTTTTCGTCAAAACTAGCAATTTATTTACCTTCCCGCGCGTGATAAAGATAAATTACTTTGGAAACATAAAATATATGAAGAAACCTAACAATTTTGAAGTGGTAAACGTTAATCGATACGATAACTGTATCAACGTTAACTCTAACAAATAAATTTTATTTTAAAGTAATTAAACATTTCTGATAATATTTCTCCTATAAAATGGACAAATTTTTAAAAACATCCAGTTTAGCGGTACATAAATTATTATTACCTCTATAATAATTCAATACAAAAAGTACACATTTGTAAATATGGCATTGCTTTATTTCATATTGGAATGCAAAATGTACGTTTTCCAAAATATGGCACTGTTGCACTAAAGATTCTGAATGTACTTAGCTGAAATCGGAATGCAAAACGAATGCATTCCAAAAAGTGGCCCCCTTCCACAGAACACTGAACTCGATGTTGGGTGTTTTTTTTAATTGTGCCCCTTTTTTATGAAACTTTGGCAGCGTTTGGTCCGAGTTCTGGGTCACAACTGACAAAATGGCGGTTTTGATCTGAAGTTGGGGCGTAAGTCGGCTCAATGCAAAAAGGGCGGTTGATCAGTTTGGCATCAAAATGAGCGAAAATGACGGGTGTCTTCAGCAAAACTTAAAATATTGTAGTTTCTGTCCCTAATTTTGCAATAAAACGATTTTCAATTTTTTTTGATTTATGGCCGTTTTGCATTCAATGAGCGATTTATGCAAACAACTAAGATAATCATATTTATTAACAAAGAAAAGTTTGGTTAGGTTAGGTTAGGTTAGGTTAGGTTAGGTTAGGTTAGGTTAGGTTAGGTTAGGTTAGGTTAGGTTAGGTTAGGTTAGGTTAGGTTAGGTTAGGTTAGGTTAGGTTAGGTTAGGTTAGGTTAGGTTAGGTTAGGTTAGGTAAGGTTTGGGTAAGGTAAGGTTACTTGGGCGTGGGCGTGGCCGTGGCCGTGGCCGTGGCCGTGGCCGTGGCCGTGGACGTGGACGTAGGCGTGGGCGTGGACGTGGCTATGGCCGTGGGCGTGGCTGTGGACGTGGGCGTGGCTGTGGCCGTGGGCGTGGCCGTGGGCGTGGCCGTGGGCGTGGCCGTGGGCGTGGGCGTGGCCGTGGGCGTGGGCGTGGGCGTGGGCGTGGGCGTGGCCGTGGGCGTGGCCGTGGGCGTGGCCGTGGGCGTGGCCGTGGGCGTGGCCGTGGGCGTGGCCGTGGGCGTGGCCGTGGGCGTGGGTGTGGGTGTGGACCTATTGTACCTGCTTATAATCCTCAATGCCTTCACAAACCATTTTTCACCAATAGATTTATTTCAACAAAAGAAGAAATATTTATATCTTTCGACTAACCGGTGTGAAATTTAATCGCCACAAACTTGTAAACCCCTGTATTCAACGATTCTATACAATGCAAGTACTTAAAATTCTAGGTAGTCTACTCCCATTTTGACATTCTTTATTGTTGATATTACATTTCTTTAAATTTTGATATATATAAGTTTATTATTTTATTTTATTCCATTTTATTTAAATTTAGTTATTTTTTCAGTGTCATGGGCAAATCAAGGCTTCGTTTCTCTATACGTGATGGGATTTCACGTATCTATTTTCTATTCATAGGTATATATTTATGCAAACAACTAAGATAATCATATTTATTAACAAAGAAAAGTTTGGAGGTTAGGTTAGGTTAGGTTAGGTTAGGTTAGGTTAGGTTAGGTTAGGTTAGGTTAGGTTAGGTTAGGTTAGGTTAGGTTAGGTTAGGTTAGGTTAGGTTAGGTTAGGTTAGGTTAGGTTAGGTTAGGTTAGGTTAGGTTAGGTTAGGTTAGGTTAGGTAAGGTTAGGGTAAGGTTAGGTTACTTGGGCGTGGGCGTGGGCGTGAACGTGGGCGTGGTTGTGGACGTGGGCGTGGCCTTGGGCGTTGCCTTTGGCGTGGACGTGGCCGTGGGCGTGGCTGTGGCCGTGGGCGTGGCCGTGGGCGTGGTCGTGGGCGTGGCCGTGGGCGTGGCCGTGGGCGTGGCCGTGGGCGTGGCCGTGGGCGTGGCCGTGGGCGTGGCCGTGGGCGTGGCCGTGGGCGTGGGCGTGGCCGTGGGCGTGGCCGTGGGCGTGGCCGTGGCCGTGGACGTGGCCGTGAGCGTGGCCTTGGGCGTGGCCGTGGGCGTGGGCGTGGCCGTGGGCGTGGCCGTGGGCGTTGCCGTGGGCGTGGGCGTGGGTGTGGGCGTGGGTGTGGGTGTGGCCGTGGGCGTGGACGTGGGCGTGGACCTATTGTACCTGCTTAAAATCCTCAATGCCTTCCCAAACCATGTTTCACCAATAGATTTATATCAACAAAAGAAGAAATATTTATATCTTTCGACTAACCGGTGTGAAATTTAATCGCCCCAAACTTGTAAACCCCTGTATTCAACGATTCTATACAATGCAAGTACATAAAATTCTAGGTAGTCTACTCCCATTTTGACATTCTTTATTGTTGATATTACATTTCTTTCAATTTTGATATATATAAGTTTATTATTTTATTTTATTCCATTTTATTTAAATTTAGTTGTTTTTTCAGTGTCATGGGCAAATCAAGGCTTTGTTTATCTATACGTGATGGGATTTCACGTATCTATTTTCTATTCATAGGTATATTTATGCAAACAACTAAAATAATCATATTTATTAACAAAGAAAAGTTTGGAGGTTAGGTTAGGTTAGGTTAGGTTAGGTTAGGTTAGGTTAGGTTAGGTTAGGTTAGGTTAGGTTAGGTAAGGTTAGGGTAAGGTTAGGTTAGGGTAAGGTTAGGTTACTTGGGCGTAGGCGTGGGCGTGGGCGTGGCCGTGGCCGTGGACGTGGACGTGGGCGTGGCCGTGGACGTGGGCGTGGACGTGGGCGTGGCTGTGGACGTGGGCGTGGCCATGGACGTTGTCGTGGACGTTGTCGTGGGCGTGGACGCGTGGGCGTGGCCGTGGGCGTGGCCGTGGGCGTGGCCGTGGGCGTGGCCGTGGGCGTGGCCGTGGCCGTGGGCGTGGCCGTGGGCGTGGCCGTTGCCGTGGGCGTGGGCGTGGGTGTGGGCGTGGGTGTGGGTGTGGCCGTGGGCGTGGACGTGGGCGTGGACCTATTGTACCTGCTTAAAATCCTCAATGCCTTCCCAAACCATGTTTCACCAATAGATTTATTTCAACAAAAGAAGAAATATTTATATCTTTCGACTAACCGGTGTGAAATTTAATCGCCCCAAACTTGTAAACCCCTGTATTCAACGATTCTATACAATGCAAGTACTTAAAATTCTAGGTAGTCTACTCCCATTTTGACATTCTTTATTGTTGGTATTACATTTCTTTAAATTTTGATATATATAAGTTTATTATTTAATTTTATTCCATTTTATTTAAATTTAGTTATTTTTTCAGTGTCATGGGCAAATCAAGGCTTCGTTTCTCTATACGTGATGGGATTTCACGTATCTATTTTCTATTAATAGGTATATATTTATGCAAACAACTAAGATAATCATATTTATTAACAAAGAAAAGTTTGGAGGTTAGGTTAGGTTAGGTTAGGTTAGGTTAGGTTAGGTTAGGTTAGGTTAGGTTAGGTTAGGTTAGGTTAGGTTAGGTTAGGTTAGGTTAGGTTAGGTTAGGTTAGGTTAGGTTAGGTTAGGTTAGGTTAGGTTAGGTAAGGTTAGGGTAAGGTTAGGTTACTTGGGCGTGTGCGTGGGCGTGAACGTGGGCGTGGCTGTGGACGTGGGCGTGGCCTTGGGCGTTGCCTTTGGCGTGGACGTGGCCGTGGGCGTGGCTGTGGCCGTGGGCGTGGCCGTGGGCGTGGCCGTGGGCGTGGACCTATTGTACCTGCTTAAAATCCTCAATGCCTTCCCAAACCATGTTTCACCAATAGATTTATATCAACAAAAGAAGAAACATTTATATCTTTCGACTAACCGGTGTGAAATTTAATCGCCCCAAACTTGTAAACCCCTGTATTCAACGATTCTATACAATGCAAGTACTTAAAATTCTAGGTAGTCTACTCCCATTTTGACATTCTTTATTGTTGATATTACATTTCGTTCAATTTTGATATATATAAGTTTATTATTTTATTTTATTCCATTTTATTTAAATTTAGTTTTTTTTTCAGTGTCATGGGCAAATCAAGGCTTTGTTTCTCTATACGTGATGGGATTTCACGTATCTATTTTCTATTCATAGGTATATTTATGCAAACAACTAAAATAAACATATTTATTAACAAAGAAAGTTTGGAGGTTAGGTTAGGTTAGGTTAGTTTAGGTTAGGTTAGGTTAGGTTAGGTTAGGTTAGGTTAGGTTAGGTTAGGTTAGGTTAGGTTAGGTTAGGTTAGGTTAGGTTAGGTTAGGTTAGGTTAGGTTAGGTTAGGTTAGGTTAGGTTAGGTTAGGTTAGGTTAGGGTAAAGTTAGGTTACTTGGGCGTGGGCGTGGGCGTGAACGTGGGCGTGGCTGTGGACGTGGGCGTGGCCTTGGGCGTTGCCTTTGGCGTGGACGTGGCCGTGGGCGTGGCTGTGGCCGTGGGCGTGGCCGTGGGCGTGGTCGTGGGCGTGGCCGTGGGCGTGGCCGTGGGCGTGGCCGTGGGCGTGGCCGTGGGCGTGGCCGTGGGCGTGGCCGTGGGCGTGGCCGTGGGCGTGGCCGTGGGCGTGGCCGTGGGCGTGGGCGTGGCCGTGTGCGTGGCCGTGGGCGTGGCCGTGGCCGTGGACGTGGCCGTGAGCGTGGCCTTGGGCGTGGCCGTGGGCGTGGGCGTGGCCGTGGGCGTGGCCGTGGGCGTTGCCGTGGGCGTGGGCGTGGGTGTGGGCGTGGGTGTGGGTGTGGCCGTGGGCGTGGACGTGGGCGTGGACCTATTGTACCTGCTTAAAATCCTCAATGCCTTCCCAAACCATGTTTCACCAATAGATTTATATCAACAAAAGAAGAAATATTTATATCTTTCGACTAACCGGTGTGAAATTTAATCGCCCCAAACTTGTAAACCCCTGTATTCAACGATTCTATACAATGCAAGTACATAAAATTCTAGGTAGTCTACTCCCATTTTGACATTCTTTATTGTTGATATTACATTTCTTTCAATTTTGATATATATAAGTTTATTATTTTATTTTATTCCATTTTATTTAAATTTAGTTGTTTTTTCAGTGTCATGGGCAAATCAAGGCTTTGTTTATCTATACGTGATGGGATTTCACGTATCTATTTTCTATTCATAGGTATATTTATGCAAACAACTAAAATAATCATATTTATTAACAAAGAAAAGTTTGGAGGTTAGGTTAGGTTAGGTTAGGTTAGGTTAGGTTAGGTTAGGTTAGGTTAGGTTAGGTTAGGTTAGGTAAGGTTAGGGTAAGGTTAGGTTAGGGTAAGGTTAGGTTACTTGGGCGTAGGCGTGGGCGTGGGCGTGGCCGTGGCCGTGGACGTGGACGTGGGCGTGGCCGTGGACGTGGGCGTGGACGTGGGCGTGGCTGTGGACGTGGGCGTGGCCATGGACGTTGTCGTGGACGTTGTCGTGGGCGTGGCCGCGTGGGCGTGGCCGTGGGCGTGGCCGTGGGCGTGGCCGTGGGCGTGGCCGTGGGCGTGGCCGTGGCCGTGGGCGTGGCCGTGGGCGTGGCCGTTGCCGTGGGCGTGGGCGTGGGTGTGGGCGTGGGTGTGGGTGTGGCCGTGGGCGTGGACGTGGGCGTGGACCTATTGTACCTGCTTAAAATCCTCAATGCCTTCCCAAACCATGTTTCACCAATAGATTTATTTCAACAAAAGAAGAAATATTTATATCTTTCGACTAACCGGTGTGAAATTTAATCGCCCCAAACTTGTAAACCCCTGTATTCAACGATTCTATACAATGCAAGTACTTAAAATTCTAGGTAGTCTACTCCCATTTTGACATTCTTTATTGTTGGTATTACATTTCTTTAAATTTTGATATATATAAGTTTATTATTTAATTTTATTCCATTTTATTTAAATTTAGTTATTTTTTCAGTGTCATGGGCAAATCAAGGCTTCGTTTCTCTATACGTGATGGGATTTCACGTATCTATTTTCTATTAATAGGTATATATTTATGCAAACAACTAAGATAATCATATTTATTAACAAAGAAAAGTTTGGAGGTTAGGTTAGGTTAGGTTAGGTTAGGTTAGGTTAGGTTAGGTTAGGTTAGGTTAGGTTAGGTTAGGTTAGGTTAGGTTAGGTTAGGTTAGGTTAGGTTAGGTTAGGTTAGGTTAGGTTAGGTTAGGTTAGGTTAGGTTAGGTTAGGTAAGGTTAGGGTAAGGTTAGGTTACTTGGGCGTGTGCGTGGGCGTGAACGTGGGCGTGGCTGTGGACGTGGGCGTGGCCTTGGGCGTTGCCTTTGGCGTGGACGTGGCCGTGGGCGTGGCTGTGGCCGTGGGCGTGGCCGTGGGCGTGGCCGTGGGCGTGGACCTATTGTACCTGCTTAAAATCCTCAATGCCTTCCCAAACCATGTTTCACCAATAGATTTATATCAACAAAAGAAGAAACATTTATATCTTTCGACTAACCGGTGTGAAATTTAATCGCCCCAAACTTGTAAACCCCTGTATTCAACGATTCTATACAATGCAAGTACTTAAAATTCTAGGTAGTCTACTCCCATTTTGACATTCTTTATTGTTGATATTACATTTCGTTCAATTTTGATATATATAAGTTTATTATTTTATTTTATTCCATTTTATTTAAATTTAGTTTTTTTTTCAGTGTCATGGGCAAATCAAGGCTTTGTTTCTCTATACGTGATGGGATTTCACGTATCTATTTTCTATTCATAGGTATATTTATGCAAACAACTAAAATAAACATATTTATTAACAAAGAAAGTTTGGAGGTTAGGTTAGGTTAGGTTAGTTTAGGTTAGGTTAGGTTAGGTTAGGTTAGGTTAGGTTAGGTTAGGTTAGGTTAGGTTAGGTTAGGTTAGGTTAGGTTAGGTTAGGTTAGGTTAGGTTAGGTTAGGTTAGGTTAGGTTAGGTTAGGTTAGGTTAGGGTAAGGTTAGGTTACTTGGGCGTGGGCGTGGGCGTGAACGTGGGCGTGGCTGTGGACGTGGGCGTGGCCTTGGGCGTTGCCTTTGGCGTGGACGTGGCCGTGGGCGTGGCTGTGGCCGTGGGCGTGGCCGTGGGCGTGGTCGTGGGCGTGGCCGTGGGCGTGGCCGTGGGCGTGGCCGTGGCCGGGTAAGGTTAGGTTAGGGTAAGGTTAGGTTAATTGGGCGTGGGCGTGGGCGTGGCCGTGGCCGTGGACGTGGGCGTGGGCGTGGCCGTGGCCGTGGACGTGGACGTGGGCGTGGCCGTGGACGTGGGCGTGGACGTGGGCGTGGCTGTGGGCGTGGCCGTGGACGTGGGCGTGGACGTGGGCGTGGCTGTGGACGTGGGCGTGGCCCTGGACGTTGTCGTGGGCGTGGCCGCGTGGGCGTGGCCGTGGGCGTGGCCGTAGGTGTGGCCGTGGGCGTGGCCGTGGGCCTGGCCGTGGCCGTGGACGTAGACGTGGCTATGGCCGTGGGCGTGGCTGTGGACGTGGGCGTGGCTGTGGCCGTGGGCGTGGCCGTGGGCGTGGCCGTGGGCGTGGCCGTGGACGTAGACGTGGACGTTGACGTGGACGTGGGCGTGGACGTGGGCGTGAGCGTGGCCATGGACGTGGACGTTGAAGTGGGCGTGGCCTTGGGCGTTGCCTTTGGCGTGGACGTGGCCGTGGGCGTGGGCGTGGGCGTGGGCGTGGGCGTTGCCGTGGACGTGGGCTTGGCTTCGGACGTGGGCGTGGCCCTGGACGTTGACGTGGGCGTGGCCTTGGGCGTGGGCGTGGCCGTGGGCGTGGGCGTGGCCGTGGGCGTGGCCGTGGGCGTTGCCGTGGGCGTGGGCGTGGGTGTGGGTGTGGCCGTGGGCGTGGACGTGGGCGTGGACCTATTGTACCTGCTTAAAATCCTCAATGCCTTCGCAAACCATTTTTCACCAATAGATTTATTTCAACAAAAGAAGAAATATTTATATCTTTCGACTAACCGGTGTGAAATTTAATCGCCCCAAACTTGTAAACCCCTGTAATCAACGATTCTATACAATGCAAGTACTTAAAATTCTAGGTAGTCTACTCCCATTTTGACATTCTTTATTGTTGATATTACATTTCTTTCAATTTTGATATATATAAGTTTATTATTTTATTTTATTCTATACGTGATGGGATTTCACGTATCTATTTTCTATTCATAGGTATATTTATGCAAACAACTAAAATAATCATATTTATTAACAAAGAAAAGTTTGGAGGTTAGGTTAGGTTAGGTTAGGTTAGGTTAGGTTAGGTTAGGTTAGGTTAGGTTAGGTTAGGTAAGGTTAGGGTAAGGTTAGGTTAGGGTAAGGTTAGGTTACTTGGGCGTGGGCGTGGGCGTGGGCGTGGCCGTGGCCGTGGACGTGGACGTGGGCGTGGCCGTGGACGTGGGCGTGGACGTGGGCGTGGCTGTGGACGTGGGCGTGGCCCTGGACGTTGTCGTGGGCTTGGCCGCGTGGGCGTGGCCGTGGGCGTGGCCGTAGGTGTGGCCGTGGGCGTGGCCGTGGGCCTGGCCGTGGCCGTGGACGTAGACGTGGACGTGGACGTGGACGTAGACGTGGACGTGGCCGTGGACGTAGACGTGGACGTGGGCGTGGACGTGGGCGTGAGCGTGGCCATGGACGTGGACGTTGAAGTGGGCGTGGCCTTGGGCGTTGCCTTTGGCGTGGACGTGGCCGTGGGCGTGGGCGTGGGCATGGGCGTGGCCGTCGACGTGGGCTTGGCTTCGGACGTGGGCTTGGCCCTGGACGTTGACGTGGGCGTGGCCTTGGGCGTGGGCGTGGCCGTGGCCGTGGGCGTGGCCGTGGGCGTGGGCGTGGCCGTGGGCGTGGGCGTGGCCGTGGGCGTGGCCGTGGGCGTTGCCGTGGGCGTGGGCGTGGGTGTGGGTGTGGCCGTGGGCGTGGACCTATTGTACCTGCTTAAAATCCTCAATGCCTTCGCAAACCATTTTTCACCAATAGATTTATTTCAACAAAAGAAAAATATTTATATCTTTCGACTAACCGGTGTGAAATTTAATCGCCACAAACTTGTAAGCCCCTGTATTCAACGATTCTATACAATGCAAGTACTTAAAATTCTAGGTTTTCTACTCCCATTTTGACATTCTTCATTGTTGATATTACATTTCTTTAAATTTTGATATATATAAGTTTATTATTTTATTTTATTCCATTTTATTTAAATTTAGTTATTTTTTCAGTGTCATGGGCAATTCAAGGCTTCGTTTCTCTATACGTGATGGGATTTCACGTATCTATTTTCTATTCATAGGTATATATTTATGCAAACAACTAAGATAATCATATTTATTAACAAAGAAAAGTTTGGAGGTTAGGTTAGGTTAGGTTAGGTTAGGTTAGGTTAGGTTAGGTTAGGTTAGGTTAGGTTAGGTTAGGTTAGGTTAGGTTAGGTTAGGTTAGGTTAGGTTAGGTTAGGTTAGGTTAGGTTAGGTTAGGTTAGGTTAGGTTAGGTTAGGTTAGGTGAGGTTAGGTTAGGTTAGGTTAGGTTAGGTTAGGTTAGGTTAGGTTAGGTTAGGTTAGGTTAGGTTAGGTAAGGTTAGGGTAAGGTTAGGTTACTTGGGCGTGGGCGTGGGCGTGGCCGTGGCCGTGGCCGTGGGCGTGGCCGTGGCCGTGGGCGTGGGCGTGGGCGTGGGCGTGGCCGTGGCCGTTGGCGTTGCCGTGGGCGTGGGTGTGGGTGTGGCCGTGGGCGTGGACGTGGGCGTGGACCTATTGTACCTGCTTAAAATCCTCAATGCCTTCGCAAACCATTTTTCACCAATAGATTTATTTCAACAAAAGAAGAAATATTTATATCTTTCGACTAACCGGTGTGAAATTTAATCGCCCCAAACTTGTAAACCCCTGTATTCAACGATTCTATACAATGCAAGTACTTAAAATTCTAGGTAGTCTACTCCCATTTTGACATTCTTTATTGTTGATATTACATTTCTTTCAATTTTGATATATATAAGTTTATTATTTTATTTTCTTCCATTTTATTTAAATTTAGTTATTTTTTCAGTGTCATGGGCAAATCAAGGCTTTGTTTCTCTATACGTGATGGGATTTCACGTATCTATTTTCTATTCATAGGTATATTTATGCAAACAACTAAGATAATCATATTTATTAACAAAGAAAAGTTTGGAGGTTAGGTTAGGTTAGGTTAGGTTAGGTTAGGTTAGGTTAGGTTAGGTTAGGTTAGGTTAGGTTAGGTTAGGTTAGGTTAGGTTAGGTTAGGTTAGGTTAGGTTAGGTTAGGTTAGGTTAGGTTAGGTTAGGTTAGGTTAGGTTAGGTTAGGTTAGGTTAGGTTAGGTTAGGTTAGGTTAGGTTAGGTTAGGTTAGGTTAGGTTAGGTTAGGTTAGGTTAGGATAGGTTAGGTTAGGTTAGGTTAGGTTAGGTTAGGTTAGGTTAGGTTAGGTTAGGTTAGGTTAGGTAAGGTTTGGGTAAGGTAAGGTTACTTGGGCGTGGGCGTGGCCGTGGCCGTGGCCGTGGCCGTGGACGTGGACGTGGACGTAGGCGTGGGCGTGGACGTGGCTATGGCCGTGGGCGTGGCTGTGGACGTGGGCGTGGCTGTGGCCGTGGGCGTGGCCGTGGGCGTGGCCGTGGGCGTGGGCGTGGCCGTGGGCGTGGCCGTGGGCGTGGGCGTGGCCGTGGGCGTGGGCGTGGCCGTGGGCGTGGCCGTTGGCGTGGCCGTGGGCGTGGCCGTGGGCGTTGCCGTGGGCGTGGCCGTGGGCGTGGGCGTGGCCGTGGGCGTGGCCGTGGGCGTGGCCGTGGGCGTGGCCTTGGGCATGGGCGTGGCCGTGGGCGTGGCCGTGGGCGTGGCCGTGGGCGTGGCCGTGGGCGTGGGTGTGGGTGTGGACCTATTGTACCTGCTTATAATCCTCAATGCCTTCACAAACCATTTTTCACCAATAGATTTATTTCAACAAAAGAAGAAATATTTATATCTTTCGACTAACCGGTGTGAAATTTAATCGCCACAAACTTGTAAACCCCTGTATTCAACGATTCTATACAATGCAAGTACTTAAAATTCTAGGTAGTCTACTCCCATTTTGATATTCTTTATTGTTGATATTACATTTCTTTAAATTTTGATATATATGTTAATTATTTTATTTTATTCCATTTTATTTAAATTTAGTTATTTTTTCAGTGTCATGGGCAAATCAAGGCTTCGTTTCTCTATACGTGATGGGATTTCACGTATCTATTTTCTATTCATAGGTATATATTTCGCTCATTGAATGCAAAAGGGCCACAAACCAAAAACCTCTTTTTTTACAGGAGAGCCAAAACAAAATTTCAAACACGATTTTTTGAAAAAAGTAATGTTTTTATTTTTAAATATTATGATGTTAATATATCATTGCTTTCTTAATTTTTTGCTCTATCATTTAAAATAATGACCGCTGTGATAGCTCTCACCCAGCCTAATAAAAACAACAAAAACCCTTTTTGCATTCAAAATTTGAACCAATGTTAAGAGAATTATGTCAAAAAATTTAACAAATTTTAAAATGAAACATGCTTTTTAGATAGTTTTACTACAGAAATAATAAAAAATCCTCTTTGTTAAATTGAAACGTATCTTTTGTGACTGTCTTAAAACGTATCTGTTGCGGACGGTTACCAGGATGAGCCTGGTACGCACTGGGAGAATACCCTACTTGGGTTCGACGGTTCGATAATGCCTTTTTCCGTCTGTAGCTGGTAGACGCATGCTGCCACGCACCCCTGAATGCGTATGGTGGTGTGGTACAACGACCTGACCTGATTTTCCTTCCTTCCTAATGGGAGACCTCGCGTCCGAAGAAAATTAACCAGTGAACCAATCTTGAACTTGGTCCAGGTTTCGGCTTGTTTCCTTCTATACTATTTCTTGCTGATTACTTCTTGCCTCCTCAAAGGCTTAGGTGCGACGGACTGCCACACTACTCTCTGTCTTCTCACGCGCCGTCGAAGCCCGCGCGAGGGAGGCAGTTTCAGGCTTTTGTCTTTTACTGCGGATATGCCTTATACCGCCCTCGCCTGACGAGGGGTCAATGGGGTGGCCCTTTCTAGGCCTTTGGGTAGCCTTTCTCATGTGGAGTCTGGCTGCCAGCGGCTGGTTTTCTGGGTTTTCGGTGCAACAAGAAACACAAAACCTACATAAAATCAGTTCGTAACATTTTTCCATTTACAAAACTACATTATCTTTAAAACTAATTAAACCGATTTACACAATTCAAACTGTAAACTTAGTTTTAAGTTTTATTTTCATTACTAAATCCCAATAAACAAAAAAGAACCATTTCAAAATAGGTACATAAAACTTTGGACAAAATAAATTATTATAATACTAATCTATTTTTGAAATATTCCACATAATTATCCTTACATAAGGGTCTCGTTGCCGACATTCTCCCCCTCAGCGTCGCACCGTCCTCCAGACTCGGCGATTCTCACGGCACCAACAGCATCACACCTCTTGTCTCGATCTCGATGGTCCGGGTACCTACGCCCATCTGGTCCAGGATACACTTGCATTGATTTTGCCGCGTGGCCACGTGCATCGTGGTAGGGTGTAGTCCATTTCACGCCGATCTTGTCCGCTTCTGAGATGACGTCTTCTTTCTTCATGTTGTCCACTGCTTCCCTCAGTTCCTTGTTCGTGCCGACGAAGTTGTTCCGTTGTCCATGTAGATTTTCTTCGGCATTCCTCTTCTTGCAGCGCATTTTTGTAGACCCGTGATCAACCTGTTCGTGGAGAGTGAGGTAAGCTCAATGTGCACAGCTCGAGTTGATAAGCATGTGAACAGAGCGCCCCATCTCTTTTCATGACGTCTTGCTACAGTGATCACCATCGGTCCGAAATACGTACGCCAGTGCACGTAATGGGTGGATTACTGTGCACCAGCGTCTCAGGCGGTAAGTTGGCCTGTCGGTAGTTCGCCTCTTAGCTCTTCTTCAAGAATTTCGGTCCGGTATACCATCGGTGATTGCCATTCAGTAAATAATTACACACGAAACAATGCGCATCATAAATTGTTACTTTGGGAGCAAATTGAAAGTGGTGGTGTGCAAAGTTTTCGTCAAAACTAGCAATTTATTTACCTTCCCGCGCGTGATAAAGATAAATTACTTTGGAAACATAAAATATATGAAGAAACCTAACAATTTTGAAGTGGTAAACGTTAATCGATACGATAACTGTATCAACGTTAACTCTAACAAATAAATTTTATTTTAAAGTAATTAAACATTTCTGATAATATTTCTCCTATAAAATGGACAAATTTTTAAAAACATCCAGTTTAGCGGTACATAAATTATTATTACCTCTATAATAATTCAATACAAAAAGTACACATTTGTAAATATGGCATTGCTTTATTTCATATTGGAATGCAAAATGTACGTTTTCCAAAATATGGCACTGTTGCACTAAAGATTCTGAATGTACTTAGCTGAAATCGGAATGCAAAACGAATGCATTCCAAAAAGTGGCCCCCTTCCACAGAACACTGAACTCGATGTTGGGTGTTTTTTTTAATTGTGCCCCTTTTTTATGAAACTTTGGCAGCGTTTGGTCCGAGTTCTGGGTCACAACTGACAAAATGGCGGTTTTGATCTGAAGTTGGGGCGTAAGTCGGCTCAATGCAAAAAGGGCGGTTGATCAGTTTGGCATCAAAATGAGCGAAAATGACGGGTGTCTTCAGCAAAACTTAAAATATTGTAGTTTCTGTCCCTAATTTTGCAATAAAACGATTTTCAATTTTTTTTGATTTATGGCCGTTTTGCATTCAATGAGCGATTTATGCAAACAACTAAGATAATCATATTTATTAACAAAGAAAAGTTTGGTTAGGTTAGGTTAGGTTAGGTTAGGTTAGGTTAGGTTAGGTTAGGTTAGGTTAGGTTAGGTTAGGTTAGGTTAGGTTAGGTTAGGTTAGGTTAGGTTAGGTTAGGTTAGGTTAGGTTAGGTTAGGTTAGGTAAGGTTTGGGTAAGGTAAGGTTACTTGGGCGTGGGCGTGGCCGTGGCCGTGGCCGTGGCCGTGGACGTGGACGTAGGCGTGGGCGTGGACGTGGCTATGGCCGTGGGCGTGGCTGTGGACGTGGGCGTGGCTGTGGCCGTGGGCGTGGCCGTGGGCGTGGCCGTGGGCGTGGCCGTGGGCGTGGGCGTGGCCGTGGGCGTGGGCGTGGGCGTGGGCGTGGGCGTGGCCGTGGGCGTGGCCGTGGGCGTGGCCGTGGGCGTGGCCGTGGGCGTGGCCGTGGGCGTGGCCGTGGGCGTGGCCGTGGGCGTGGGTGTGGGTGTGGACCTATTGTACCTGCTTATAATCCTCAATGCCTTCACAAACCATTTTTCACCAATAGATTTATTTCAACAAAAGAAGAAATATTTATATCTTTCGACTAACCGGTGTGAAATTTAATCGCCACAAACTTGTAAACCCCTGTATTCAACGATTCTATACAATGCAAGTACTTAAAATTCTAGGTAGTCTACTCCCATTTTGACATTCTTTATTGTTGATATTACATTTCTTTAAATTTTGATATATATAAGTTTATTATTTTATTTTATTCCATTTTATTTAAATTTAGTTATTTTTTCAGTGTCATGGGCAAATCAAGGCTTCGTTTCTCTATACGTGATGGGATTTCACGTATCTATTTTCTATTCATAGGTATATATTTATGCAAACAACTAAGATAATCATATTTATTAACAAAGAAAAGTTTGGAGGTTAGGTTAGGTTAGGTTAGGTTAGGTTAGGTTAGGTTAGGTTAGGTTAGGTTAGGTTAGGTTAGGTTAGGTTAGGTTAGGTTAGGTTAGGTTAGGTTAGGTTAGGTTAGGTTAGGTTAGGTTAGGTTAGGTTAGGTTAGGTTAGGTTAGGTTAGGTAAGGTTAGGGTAAGGTTAGGTTACTTGGGCGTGGGCGTGGGCGTGAACGTGGGCGTGGTTGTGGACGTGGGCGTGGCCTTGGGCGTTGCCTTTGGCGTGGACGTGGCCGTGGGCGTGGCTGTGGCCGTGGGCGTGGCCGTGGGCGTGGTCGTGGGCGTGGCCGTGGGCGTGGCCGTGGGCGTGGCCGTGGGCGTGGCCGTGGGCGTGGCCGTGGGCGTGGCCGTGGGCGTGGCCGTGGGCGTGGCCGTGGGCGTGGGCGTGGCCGTGGGCGTGGCCGTGGGCGTGGCCGTGGCCGTGGACGTGGCCGTGAGCGTGGCCTTGGGCGTGGCCGTGGGCGTGGGCGTGGCCGTGGGCGTGGCCGTGGGCGTTGCCGTGGGCGTGGGCGTGGGTGTGGGCGTGGGTGTGGGTGTGGCCGTGGGCGTGGACGTGGGCGTGGACCTATTGTACCTGCTTAAAATCCTCAATGCCTTCCCAAACCATGTTTCACCAATAGATTTATATCAACAAAAGAAGAAATATTTATATCTTTCGACTAACCGGTGTGAAATTTAATCGCCCCAAACTTGTAAACCCCTGTATTCAACGATTCTATACAATGCAAGTACATAAAATTCTAGGTAGTCTACTCCCATTTTGACATTCTTTATTGTTGATATTACATTTCTTTCAATTTTGATATATATAAGTTTATTATTTTATTTTATTCCATTTTATTTAAATTTAGTTGTTTTTTCAGTGTCATGGGCAAATCAAGGCTTTGTTTATCTATACGTGATGGGATTTCACGTATCTATTTTCTATTCATAGGTATATTTATGCAAACAACTAAAATAATCATATTTATTAACAAAGAAAAGTTTGGAGGTTAGGTTAGGTTAGGTTAGGTTAGGTTAGGTTAGGTTAGGTTAGGTTAGGTTAGGTTAGGTTAGGTAAGGTTAGGGTAAGGTTAGGTTAGGGTAAGGTTAGGTTACTTGGGCGTAGGCGTGGGCGTGGGCGTGGCCGTGGCCGTGGACGTGGACGTGGGCGTGGCCGTGGACGTGGGCGTGGACGTGGGCGTGGCTGTGGACGTGGGCGTGGCCATGGACGTTGTCGTGGACGTTGTCGTGGGCGTGGACGCGTGGGCGTGGCCGTGGGCGTGGCCGTGGGCGTGGCCGTGGGCGTGGCCGTGGGCGTGGCCGTGGCCGTGGGCGTGGCCGTGGGCGTGGCCGTTGCCGTGGGCGTGGGCGTGGGTGTGGGCGTGGGTGTGGGTGTGGCCGTGGGCGTGGACGTGGGCGTGGACCTATTGTGCCTGCTTAAAATCCTCAATGCCTTCCCAAACCATGTTTCACCAATAGATTTATTTCAACAAAAGAAGAAATATTTATATCTTTCGACTAACCGGTGTGAAATTTAATCGCCCCAAACTTGTAAACCCCTGTATTCAACGATTCTATACAATGCAAGTACTTAAAATTCTAGGTAGTCTACTCCCATTTTGACATTCTTTATTGTTGGTATTACATTTCTTTAAATTTTGATATATATAAGTTTATTATTTAATTTTATTCCATTTTATTTAAATTTAGTTATTTTTTCAGTGTCATGGGCAAATCAAGGCTTCGTTTCTCTATACGTGATGGGATTTCACGTATCTATTTTCTATTAATAGGTATATATTTATGCAAACAACTAAGATAATCATATTTATTAACAAAGAAAAGTTTGGAGGTTAGGTTAGGTTAGGTTAGGTTAGGTTAGGTTAGGTTAGGTTAGGTTAGGTTAGGTTAGGTTAGGTTAGGTTAGGTTAGGTTAGGTTAGGTTAGGTTAGGTTAGGTTAGGTTAGGTTAGGTTAGGTAAGGTTAGGGTAAGGTTAGGTTACTTGGGCGTGTGCGTGGGCGTGAACGTGGGCGTGGCTGTGGACGTGGGCGTGGCCTTGGGCGTTGCCTTTGGCGTGGACGTGGCCGTGGGCGTGGCTGTGGCCGTGGGCGTGGCCGTGGGCGTGGCCGTGGGCGTGGACCTATTGTACCTGCTTAAAATCCTCAATGCCTTCCCAAACCATGTTTCACCAATAGATTTATATCAACAAAAGAAGAAACATTTATATCTTTCGACTAACCGGTGTGAAATTTAATCGCCCCAAACTTGTAAACCCCTGTATTCAACGATTCTATACAATGCAAGTACTTAAAATTCTAGGTAGTCTACTCCCATTTTGACATTCTTTATTGTTAATATTACATTTCGTTCAATTTTGATATATATAAGTTTATTATTTTATTTTATTCCATTTTATTTAAATTTAGTTTTTTTTTCAGTGTCATGGGCAAATCAAGGCTTTGTTTCTCTATACGTGATGGAATTTCACGTATCTATTTTCTATTCATAGGTATATTTATGCAAACAACTAAAATAAACATATTTATTAACAAAGAAAGTTTGGAGGTTAGGTTAGGTTAGGTTAGTTTAGGTTAGGTTAGGTTAGGTTAGGTTAGGTTAGGTTAGGTTAGGTTAGGTTAGGTTAGGTTAGGTTAGGTTAGGTTAGGTTAGGTTAGGTTAGGTTAGGTTAGGTTAGGTTAGGTTAGGTTAGGTTAGGTTAGGTTAGGGTAAGGTTAGGTTACTTGGGCGTGGGCGTGGGCGTGAACGTGGGCGTGGCTGTGGACGTGGGCGTGGCCTTGGGCGTTGCCTTTGGCGTGGACGTGGCCGTGGGCGTGGCTGTGGCCGTGGGCGTGGCCGTGGGCGTGGTCGTGGGCGTGGCCGTGGGCGTGGCCGTGGGCGTGGCCGTGGGCGTGGCCGTGGGCGTGGCCGTGGGCGTGGCCGTGGGCGTGGCCGTGGGCGTGGGCGTGGCCGTGGGCGTGGCCGTGGGCGTGGCCGTGGCCGTGGACGTGGCCGTGAGCGTGGCCTTGGGCGTGGCCGTGGGCGTGGGCGTGGCCGTGGGCGTGGCCGTGGGCGTTGCCGTGGGCGTGGGCGTGGGTGTGGGCGTGGGTGTGGGTGTGGCCGTGGGCGTGGACGTGGGCGTGGACCTATTGTACCTGCTTAAAATCCTCAATGCCTTCCCAAACCATGTTTCACCAATAGATTTATATCAACAAAAGAAGAAATATTTATATCTTTCGACTAACCGGTGTGAAATTTAATCGCCCCAAACTTGTAAACCCCTGTATTCAACGATTCTATACAATGCAAGTACATAAAATTCTAGGTAGTCTACTCCCATTTTGACATTCTTTATTGTTGATATTACATTTCTTTCAATTTTGATATATATAAGTTTATTATTTTATTTTATTCCATTTTATTTAAATTTAGTTGTTTTTTCAGTGTCATGGGCAAATCAAGGCTTTGTTTATCTATACGTGATGGGATTTCACGTATCTATTTTCTATTCATAGGTATATTTATGCAAACAACTAAAATAATCATATTTATTAACAAAGAAAAGTTTGGAGGTTAGGTTAGGTTAGGTTAGGTTAGGTTAGGTTAGGTTAGGTTAGGTTAGGTTAGGTTAGGTTAGGTAAGGTTAGGGTAAGGTTAGGTTAGGGTAAGGTTAGGTTACTTGGGCGTAGGCGTGGGCGTGGGCGTGGCCGTGGCCGTGGACGTGGACGTGGGCGTGGCCGTGGACGTGGGCGTGGACGTGGGCGTGGCTGTGGACGTGGGCGTGGCCATGGACGTTGTCGTGGACGTTGTCGTGGGCGTGGCCGCGTGGGCGTGGCCGTGGGCGTGGCCGTGGGCGTGGCCGTGGGCGTGGCCGTGGGCGTGGCCGTGGCCGTGGGCGTGGCCGTGGGCGTGGCCGTTGCCGTGGGCGTGGGCGTGGGTGTGGGCGTGGGTGTGGGTGTGGCCGTGGGCGTGGACGTGGGCGTGGACCTATTGTACCTGCTTAAAATCCTCAATGCCTTCCCAAACCATGTTTCACCAATAGATTTATTTCAACAAAAGAAGAAATATTTATATCTTTCGACTAACCGGTGTGAAATTTAATCGCCCCAAACTTGTAAACCCCTGTATTCAACGATTCTATACAATGCAAGTACTTAAAATTCTAGGTAGTCTATTCCCATTTTGACATTCTTTATTGTTGGTATTACATTTCTTTAAATTTTGATATATATAAGTTTATTATTTAATTTTATTCCATTTTATTTAAATTTAGTTATTTTTTCAGTGTCATGGGCAAATCAAGGCTTCGTTTCTCTATACGTGATGGGATTTCACGTATCTATTTTCTATTAATAGGTATATATTTATGCAAACAACTAAGATAATCATATTTATTAACAAAGAAAAGTTTGGAGGTTAGGTTAGGTTAGGTTAGGTTAGGTTAGGTTAGGTTAGGTTAGGTTAGGTTAGGTTAGGTTAGGTTAGGTTAGGTTAGGTTAGGTTAGGTTAGGTTAGGTTAGGTTAGGTTAGGTTAGGTTAGGTTAGGTTAGGTTAGGTAAGGTTAGGGTAAGGTTAGGTTACTTGGGCGTGTGCGTGGGCGTGAACGTGGGCGTGGCTGTGGACGTGGGCGTGGCCTTGGGCGTTGCCTTTGGCGTGGACGTGGCCGTGGGCGTGGCTGTGGCCGTGGGCGTGGCCGTGGGCGTGGCCGTGGGCGTGGACCTATTGTACCTGCTTAAAATCCTCAATGCCTTCCCAAACCATGTTTCACCAATAGATTTATATCAACAAAAGAAGAAACATTTATATCTTTCGACTAACCGGTGTGAAATTTAATCGCCCCAAACTTGTAAACCCCTGTATTCAACGATTCTATACAATGCAAGTACTTAAAATTCTAGGTAGTCTACTCCCATTTTGACATTCTTTATTGTTGATATTACATTTCGTTCAATTTTGATATATATAAGTTTATTATTTTATTTTATTCCATTTTATTTAAATTTAGTTTTTTTTTCAGTGTCATGGGCAAATCAAGGCTTTGTTTCTCTATACGTGATGGGATTTCACGTATCTATTTTCTATTCATAGGTATATTTATGCAAACAACTAAAATAAACATATTTATTAACAAAGAAAGTTTGGAGGTTAGGTTAGGTTAGGTTAGTTTAGGTTAGGTTAGGTTAGGTTAGGTTAGGTTAGGTTAGGTTAGGTTAGGTTAGGTTAGGTTAGGTTAGGTTAGGTTAGGTTAGGTTAGGTTAGGTTAGGTTAGGTTAGGTTAGGTTAGGTTAGGTTAGGGTAAGGTTAGGTTACTTGGGCGTGGGCGTGGGCGTGAACGTGGGCGTGGCTGTGGACGTGGGCGTGGCCTTGGGCGTTGCCTTTGGCGTGGACGTGGCCGTGGGCGTGGCTGTGGCCGTGGGCGTGGCCGTGGGCGTGGTCGTGGGCGTGGCCGTGGGCGTGGCCGTGGGCGTGGCCGTGGCCGGGTAAGGTTAGGTTAGGGTAAGGTTAGGTTAATTGGGCGTGGGCGTGGGCGTGGCCGTGGCCGTGGACGTGGGCGTGGGCGTGGCCGTGGCCGTGGACGTGGACGTGGGCGTGGCCGTGGACGTGGGCGTGGACGTGGGCGTGGCTGTGGGCGTGGCCGTGGACGTGGGCGTGGACGTGGGCGTGGCTGTGGACGTGGGCGTGGCCCTGGACGTTGTCGTGGGCGTGGCCGCGTGGGCGTGGCCGTGGGCGTGGCCGTAGGTGTGGCCGTGGGCGTGGCCGTGGGCCTGGCCGTGGCCGTGGACGTAGACGTGGCTATGGCCGTGGGCGTGGCTGTGGACGTGGGCGTGGCTGTGGCCGTGGGCGTGGCCGTGGGCGTGGCCGTGGGCGTGGCCGTGGACGTAGACGTGGACGTTGACGTGGACGTGGGCGTGGACGTGGGCGTGAGCGTGGCCATGGACGTGGACGTTGAAGTGGGCGTGGCCTTGGGCGTTGCCTTTGGCGTGGACGTGGCCGTGGGCGTGGGCGTGGGCGTGGGCGTGGGCGTTGCCGTGGACGTGGGCTTGGCTTCGGACGTGGGCGTGGCCCTGGATGTTGACGTGGGCGTGGCCTTGGGCGTGGGCGTGGCCATGGGCGTGGGCGTGGCCGTGGGCGTGGCCGTGGGCGTTGCCGTGGGCGTGGGCGTGGGTGTGGGTGTGGCCGTGGGCGTGGACGTGGGCGTGGACCTATTGTACCTGCTTAAAATCCTCAATGCCTTCGCAAACCATTTTTCACCAATAGATTTATTTCAACAAAAGAAGAAATATTTATATCTTTCGACTAACCGGTGTGAAATTTAATCGCCCCAAACTTGTAAACCCCTGTATTCAACGATTCTATACAATGCAAGTACTTAAAATTCTAGGTAGTCTACTCCCATTTTGACATTCTTTATTGTTGATATTACATTTCTTTCAATTTTGATATATATAAGTTTATTATTTTATTTTATTCTATACGTGATGGGATTTCACGTATCTATTTTCTATTCATAGGTATATTTATGCAAACAACTAAAATAATCATATTTATTAACAAAGAAAAGTTTGGAGGTTAGGTTAGGTTAGGTTAGGTTAGGTTAGGTTAGGTTAGGTTAGGTTAGGTTAGGTAAGGTTAGGGTAAGGTTAGGTTAGGGTAAGGTTAGGTTACTTGGGCGTGGGCGTGGGCGTGGGCGTGGCCGTGGCCGTGGACGTGGACGTGGGCGTGGCCGTGGACGTGGGCGTGGACGTGGGCGTGGCTGTGGACGTGGGCGTGGCCCTGGACGTTGTCGTGGGCTTGGCCGCGTGGGCGTGGCCGTGGGCGTGGCCGTAGGTGTGGCCGTGGGCGTGGCCGTGGGCCTGGCCGTGGCCGTGGACGTAGACGTGGACGTGGACGTGGACGTAGACGTGGACGTGGCCGTGGACGTAGACGTGGACGTGGGCGTGGACGTGGGCGTGAGCGTGGCCATGGACGTGGACGTTGAAGTGGGCGTGGCCTTGGGCGTTGCCTTTGGCGTGGACGTGGCCGTGGGCGTGGGCGTGGGCATGGGCATGGCCGTCGACGTGGGCTTGGCTTCGGACGTGGGCTTGGCCCTGGACGTTGACGTGGGCGTGGCCTTGGGCGTGGGCGTGGCCGTGGCCGTGGGCGTGGCCGTGGGCGTGGGC
This sequence comes from Eupithecia subfuscata, assembly GCA_963564075.1. Classification (NCBI taxonomy): domain Eukaryota; kingdom Metazoa; phylum Arthropoda; class Insecta; order Lepidoptera; family Geometridae; genus Eupithecia; species Eupithecia subfuscata. The sequence continues at coordinate 3,708,875 of OY751117.1, read as the reverse complement.
GTGGCCGTGGGCGTGGGCGTGGCCGTGGGCGTGGCCGTGGGCGTTGCCGTGGGCGTGGGCGTGGGTGTGGGTGTGGCCGTGGGCGTGGACCTATTGTACCTGCTTAAAATCCTCAATGCCTTCGCAAACCATTTTTCACCAATAGATTTATTTCAACAAAAGAAGAAATATTTATATCTTTCGACTAACCGGTGTGAAATTTAATCGCCACAAACTTGTAAGCCCCTGTATTCAACGATTCTATACAATGCAAGTACTTAAAATTCTAGGTTTTCTACTCCCATTTTGACATTCTTCATTGTTGATATTACATTTCTTTAAATTTTGATATATATAAGTTTATTATTTTATTTTATTCCATTTTATTTAAATTTAGTTATTTTTTCAGTGTCATGGGCAATTCAAGGCTTCGTTTCTCTATACGTGATGGGATTTCACGTATCTATTTTCTATTCATAGGTATATATTTATGCAAACAACTAAGATAATCATATTTATTAACAAAGAAAAGTTTGGAGGTTAGGTTAGGTTAGGTTAGGTTAGGTTAGGTTAGGTTAGGTTAGGTTAGGTTAGGTTAGGTTAGGTTAGGTTAGGTTAGGTTAGGTTAGGTTAGGTTAGGTTAGGTTAGGTTAGGTTAGGTTAGGTTAGGTTAGGTTAGGTTAGGTGAGGTTAGGTTAGGTTAGGTTAGGTTAGGTTAGGTTAGGTTAGGTTAGGTTAGGTTAGGTTAGGTTAGGTTAGGTAAGGTTAGGGTAAGGTTAGGTTACTTGGGCGTGGGCGTGGGCGTGGCCGTGGCCGTGGCCGTGGGCGTGGCCGTGGCCGTGGGCGTGGGCGTGGGCGTGGGCGTGGCCGTGGCCGTTGGCGTTGCCGTGGGCGTGGGTGTGGGTGTGGCCGTGGGCGTGGACGTGGGCGTGGACCTATTGTACCTGCTTAAAATCCTCAATGCCTTCGCAAACCATTTTTCACCAATAGATTTATTTCAACAAAAGAAGAAATATTTATATCTTTCGACTAACCGGTGTGAAATTTAATCGCCCCAAACTTGTAAACCCCTGTATTCAACGATTCTATACAATGCAAGTACTTAAAATTCTAGGTAGTCTACTCCCATTTTGACATTCTTTATTGTTGATATTACATTTCTTTCAATTTTGATATATATAAGTTTATTATTTTATTTTCTTCCATTTTATTTAAATTTAGTTATTTTTTCAGTGTCATGGGCAAATCAAGGCTTTGTTTCTCTATACGTGATGGGATTTCACGTATCTATTTTCTATTCATAGGTATATTTATGCAAACAACTAAGATAATCATATTTATTAACAAAGAAAAGTTTGGAGGTTAGGTTAGGTTAGGTTAGGTTAGGTTAGGTTAGGTTAGGTTAGGTTAGGTTAGGTTAGGTTAGGTTAGGTTAGGTTAGGTTAGGTTAGGTTAGGTTAGGTTAGGTTAGGTTAGGTTAGGTTAGGTTAGGTTAGGTTAGGTTAGGTTAGGTTAGGTTAGGTTAGGTTAGGTTAGGTTAGGTTAGGTTAGGTTAGGTTAGGTTAGGTTAGGTTAGGTTAGGATAGGTTAGGTTAGGTTAGGTTAGGTTAGGTTAGGTTAGGTTAGGTTAGGTTAGGTTAGGTTAGGTAAGGTTTGGGTAAGGTAAGGTTACTTGGGCGTGGGCGTGGCCGTGGCCGTGGCCGTGGCCGTGGACGTGGACGTGGACGTAGGCGTGGGCGTGGACGTGGCTATGGCCGTGGGCGTGGCTGTGGACGTGGGCGTGGCTGTGGCCGTGGGCGTGGCCGTGGGCGTGGGCGTGGCCGTGGGCGTGGGCGTGGCCGTGGGCGTGGCCGTGGGCGTGGCCGTGGGCGTGGGCGTGGCCGTGGGCGTGGCCGTTGGCGTGGCCGTGGGCGTGGCCGTGGGCGTTGCCGTGGGCGTGGCCGTGGGCGTGGGCGTGGCCGTGGGCGTGGCCGTGGGCGTGGCCGTGGGCGTGGCCTTGGGCATGGGCGTGGCCGTGGGCGTGGCCGTGGGCGTGGCCGTGGGCGTGGCCGTGGGCGTGGGTGTGGGTGTGGACCTATTGTACCTGCTTATAATCCTCAATGCCTTCACAAACCATTTTTCACCAATAGATTTATTTCAACAAAAGAAGAAATATTTATATCTTTCGACTAACCGGTGTGAAATTTAATCGCCACAAACTTGTAAACCCCTGTATTCAACGATTCTATACAATGCAAGTACTTAAAATTCTAGGTAGTCTACTCCCATTTTGATATTCTTTATTGTTGATATTACATTTCTTTAAATTTTGATATATATGTTAATTATTTTATTTTATTCCATTTTATTTAAATTTAGTTATTTTTTCAGTGTCATGGGCAAATCAAGGCTTCGTTTCTCTATACGTGATGGGATTTCACGTATCTATTTTCTATTCATAGGTATATATTTCGCTCATTGAATGCAAAAGGGCCACAAACCAAAAACCTCTTTTTTTACAGGAGAGCCAAAACAAAATTTCAAACACGATTTTTTGAAAAAAGTTATGTTTTTATTTTTAAATATTATGATGTTAATATATCATTGCTTTCTTAATTTTTTGCTCTATCATTTAAAATAATGACCGCTGTGATAGCTCTCACCCAGCCTAATAAAAACAACAAAAACCCTTTTTGCATTCAAAATTTGAACCAATGTTAAGAGAATTATGTCAAAAAATTTAACAAATTTTAAAATGAAACATGCTTTTTAGATAGTTTTACTACAGAAATAATAAAAAATCCTCTTTGTTAAATTGAAACGTATCTTTTGTGACTGTCTTAAAACGTATCTGTTGCGGACGGTTACCAGGATGAGCCTGGTACGCACTGGGAGAATACCCTACTTGGGTTCGACGGTTCGATAATGCCTTTTTCCGTCTGTAGCTGGTAGACGCATGCTGCCACGCACCCCTGAATGCGTATGGTGGTGTGGTACAACGACCTGACCTGATTTTCCTTCCTTCCTAATGGGAGACCTCGCGTCCGAAGAAAATTAACCAGTGAACCAATCTTGAACTTGGTCCAGGTTTCGGCTTGTTTCCTTCTATACTATTTCTTGCTGATTACTTCTTGCCTCCTCAAAGGCTTAGGTGCGACGGACTGCCACACTACTCTCTGTCTTCTCACGCGCCGTCGAAGCCCGCGCGAGGGAGGCAGTTTCAGGCTTTTGTCTTTTACTGCGGATATGCCTTATACCGCCCTCGCCTGACGAGGGGTCAATGGGGTGGCCCTTTCTAGGCCTTTGGGTAGCCTTTCTCATGTGGAGTCTGGCTGCCAGCGGCTGGTTTTCTGGGTTTTCGGTGCAACAAGAAACACAAAACCTACATAAAATCAGTTCGTAACATTTTTCCATTTACAAAACTACATTATCTTTAAAACTAATTAAACCGATTTACACAATTCAAACTGTAAACTTAGTTTTAAGTTTTATTTTCATTACTAAATCCCAATAAACAAAAAAGAACCATTTCAAAATAGGTACATAAAACTTTGGACAAAATAAATTATTATAATACTAATCTATTTTTGAAATATTCCACATAATTATCCTTACATAAGGGTCTCGTTGCCGACATTCTCCCCCTCAGCGTCGCACCGTCCTCCAGACTCGGCGATTCTCACGGCACCAACAGCATCACACCTCTTGTCTCGATCTCGATGGTCCGGGTACCTACGCCCATCTGGTCCAGGATACACTTGCATTGATTTTGCCGCGTGGCCACGTGCATCGTGGTAGGGTGTAGTCCATTTCACGCCGATCTTGTCCGCTTCTGAGATGACGTCTTCTTTCTTCATGTTGTCCACTGCTTCCCTCAGTTCCTTGTTCGTGCCGACGAAGTTGTTCCGTTGTCCATGTAGATTTTCTTCGGCATTCCTCTTCTTGCAGCGCATTTTTGTAGACCCGTGATCAACCTGTTCGTGGAGAGTGAGGTAAGCTCAATGTGCACAGCTCGAGTTGATAAGCATGTGAACAGAGCGCCCCATCTCTTTTCATGACGTCTTGCTACAGTGATCACCATCGGTCCGAAATACGTACGCCAGTGCACGTAATGGGTGGATTACTGTGCACCAGCGTCTCAGGCGGTAAGTTGGCCTGTCGGTAGTTCGCCTCTTAGCTCTTCTTCAAGAATTTCGGTCCGGTATACCATCGGTGATTGCCATTCAGTAAATAATTACACACGAAACAATGCGCATCATAAATTGTTACTTTGGGAGCAAATTGAAAGTGGTGGTGTGCAAAGTTTTCGTCAAAACTAGCAATTTATTTACCTTCCCGCGCGTGATAAAGATAAATTACTTTGGAAACATAAAATATATGAAGAAACCTAACAATTTTGAAGTGGTAAACGTTAATCGATACGATAACTGTATCAACGTTAACTCTAACAAATAAATTTTATTTTAAAGTAATTAAACATTTCTGATAATATTTCTCCTATAAAATGGACAAATTTTTAAAAACATCCAGTTTAGCGGTACATAAATTATTATTACCTCTATAATAATTCAATACAAAAAGTACACATTTGTAAATATGGCATTGCTTTATTTCATATTGGAATGCAAAATGTACGTTTTCCAAAATATGGCACTGTTGCACTAAAGATTCTGAATGTACTTAGCTGAAATCGGAATGCAAAACGAATGCATTCCAAAAAGTGGCCCCCTTCCACAGAACACTGAACTCGATGTTGGGTGTTTTTTTTAATTGTGCCCCTTTTTTATGAAACTTTGGCAGCGTTTGGTCCGAGTTCTGGGTCACAACTGACAAAATGGCGGTTTTGATCTGAAGTTGGGGCGTAAGTCGGCTCAATGCAAAAAGGGCGGTTGATCAGTTTGGCATCAAAATGAGCGAAAATGACGGGTGTCTTCAGCAAAACTTAAAATATTGTAGTTTCTGTCCCTAATTTTGCAATAAAACGATTTTCAATTTTTTTTGATTTATGGCCGTTTTGCATTCAATGAGCGATTTATGCAAACAACTAAGATAATCATATTTATTAACAAAGAAAAGTTTGGTTAGGTTAGGTTAGGTTAGGTTAGGTTAGGTTAGGTTAGGTTAGGTTAGGTTAGGTTAGGTTAGGTTAGGTTAGGTTAGGTTAGGTTAGGTTAGGTTAGGTTAGGTTAGGTTAGGTTAGGTTAGGTTAGGTTAGGTTAGGTAAGGTTTGGGTAAGGTAAGGTTACTTGGGCGTGGGCGTGGCCGTGGCCGTGGCCGTGGCCGTGGCCGTGGCCGTGGACGTGGACGTAGGCGTGGGCGTGGACGTGGCTATGGCCGTGGGCGTGGCTGTGGACGTGGGCGTGGCTGTGGCCGTGGGCGTGGCCGTGGGCGTGGCCGTGGGCGTGGCCGTGGGCGTGGGCGTGGCCGTGGGCGTGGGCGTGGGCGTGGGCGTGGGCGTGGGCGTGGCCGTGGGCGTGGCCGTGGGCGTGGCCGTGGGCGTGGCCGTGGGCGTGGGTGTGGGTGTGGACCTATTGTACCTGCTTATAATCCTCAATGCCTTCACAAACCATTTTTCACCAATAGATTTATTTCAACAAAAGAAGAAATATTTATATCTTTCGACTAACCGGTGTGAAATTTAATCGCCACAAACTTGTAAACCCCTGTATTCAACGATTCTATACAATGCAAGTACTTAAAATTCTAGGTAGTCTACTCCCATTTTGACATTCTTTATTGTTGATATTACATTTCTTTAAATTTTGATATATATAAGTTTATTATTTTATTTTATTCCATTTTATTTAAATTTAGTTATTTTTTCAGTGTCATGGGCAAATCAAGGCTTCGTTTCTCTATACGTGATGGGATTTCACGTATCTATTTTCTATTCATAGGTATATATTTATGCAAACAACTAAGATAATCATATTTATTAACAAAGAAAAGTTTGGAGGTTAGGTTAGGTTAGGTTAGGTTAGGTTAGGTTAGGTTAGGTTAGGTTAGGTTAGGTTAGGTTAGGTTAGGTTAGGTTAGGTTAGGTTAGGTTAGGTTAGGTTAGGTTAGGTTAGGTTAGGTTAGGTTAGGTTAGGTTAGGTTAGGTTAGGTAAGGTTAGGGTAAGGTTAGGTTACTTGGGCGTGGGCGTGGGCGTGAACGTGGGCGTGGTTGTGGACGTGGGCGTGGCCTTGGGCGTTGCCTTTGGCGTGGACGTGGCCGTGGGCGTGGCTGTGGCCGTGGGCGTGGCCGTGGGCGTGGTCGTGGGCGTGGCCGTGGGCGTGGCCGTGGGCGTGGCCGTGGGCGTGGCCGTGGGCGTGGCCGTGGGCGTGGCCGTGGGCGTGGCCGTGGGCGTGGCCGTGGGCGTGGGCGTGGCCGTGGGCGTGGCCGTGGGCGTGGCCGTGGCCGTGGACGTGGCCGTGAGCGTGGCCTTGGGCGTGGCCGTGGGCGTGGGCGTGGCCGTGGGCGTGGCCGTGGGCGTTGCCGTGGGCGTGGGCGTGGGTGTGGGCGTGGGTGTGGGTGTGGCCGTGGGCGTGGACGTGGGCGTGGACCTATTGTACCTGCTTAAAATCCTCAATGCCTTCCCAAACCATGTTTCACCAATAGATTTATATCAACAAAAGAAGAAATATTTATATCTTTCGACTAACCGGTGTGAAATTTAATCGCCCCAAACTTGTAAACCCCTGTATTCAACGATTCTATACAATGCAAGTACATAAAATTCTAGGTAGTCTACTCCCATTTTGACATTCTTTATTGTTGATATTACATTTCTTTCAATTTTGATATATATAAGTTTATTATTTTATTTTATTCCATTTTATTTAAATTTAGTTGTTTTTTCAGTGTCATGGGCAAATCAAGGCTTTGTTTATCTATACGTGATGGGATTTCACGTATCTATTTTCTATTCATAGGTATATTTATGCAAACAACTAAAATAATCATATTTATTAACAAAGAAAAGTTTGGAGGTTAGGTTAGGTTAGGTTAGGTTAGGTTAGGTTAGGTTAGGTTAGGTTAGGTTAGGTTAGGTTAGGTAAGGTTAGGGTAAGGTTAGGTTAGGGTAAGGTTAGGTTACTTGGGCGTAGGCGTGGGCGTGGGCGTGGCCGTGGCCGTGGACGTGGACGTGGGCGTGGCCGTGGACGTGGGCGTGGACGTGGGCGTGGCTGTGGACGTGGGCGTGGCCATGGACGTTGTCGTGGACGTTGTCGTGGGCGTGGACGCGTGGGCGTGGCCGTGGGCGTGGCCGTGGGCGTGGCCGTGGGCGTGGCCGTGGGCGTGGCCGTGGCCGTGGGCGTGGCCGTGGGCGTGGCCGTTGCCGTGGGCGTGGGCGTGGGTGTGGGCGTGGGTGTGGGTGTGGCCGTGGGCGTGGACGTGGGCGTGGACCTATTGTACCTGCTTAAAATCCTCAATGCCTTCCCAAACCATGTTTCACCAATAGATTTATTTCAACAAAAGAAGAAATATTTATATCTTTCGACTAACCGGTGTGAAATTTAATCGCCCCAAACTTGTAAACCCCTGTATTCAACGATTCTATACAATGCAAGTACTTAAAATTCTAGGTAGTCTACTCCCATTTTGACATTCTTTATTGTTGGTATTACATTTCTTTAAATTTTGATATATATAAGTTTATTATTTAATTTTATTCCATTTTATTTAAATTTAGTTATTTTTTCAGTGTCATGGGCAAATCAAGGCTTCGTTTCTCTATACGTGATGGGATTTCACGTATCTATTTTCTATTAATAGGTATATATTTATGCAAACAACTAAGATAATCATATTTATTAACAAAGAAAAGTTTGGAGGTTAGGTTAGGTTAGGTTAGGTTAGGTTAGGTTAGGTTAGGTTAGGTTAGGTTAGGTTAGGTTAGGTTAGGTTAGGTTAGGTTAGGTTAGGTTAGGTTAGGTTAGGTTAGGTTAGGTTAGGTTAGGTAAGGTTAGGGTAAGGTTAGGTTACTTGGGCGTGTGCGTGGGCGTGAACGTGGGCGTGGCTGTGGACGTGGGCGTGGCCTTGGGCGTTGCCTTTGGCGTGGACGTGGCCGTGGGCGTGGCTGTGGCCGTGGGCGTGGCCGTGGGCGTGGCCGTGGGCGTGGACCTATTGTACCTGCTTAAAATCCTCAATGCCTTCCCAAACCATGTTTCACCAATAGATTTATATCAACAAAAGAAGAAACATTTATATCTTTCGACTAACCGGTGTGAAATTTAATCGCCCCAAACTTGTAAACCCCTGTATTCAACGATTCTATACAATGCAAGTACTTAAAATTCTAGGTAGTCTACTCCCATTTTGACATTCTTTATTGTTGATATTACATTTCGTTCAATTTTGATATATATAAGTTTATTATTTTATTTTATTCCATTTTATTTAAATTTAGTTTTTTTTTCAGTGTCATGGGCAAATCAAGGCTTTGTTTCTCTATACGTGATGGGATTTCACGTATCTATTTTCTATTCATAGGTATATTTATGCAAACAACTAAAATAAACATATTTATTAACAAAGAAAGTTTGGAGGTTAGGTTAGGTTAGGTTAGTTTAGGTTAGGTTAGGTTAGGTTAGGTTAGGTTAGGTTAGGTTAGGTTAGGTTAGGTTAGGTTAGGTTAGGTTAGGTTAGGTTAGGTTAGGTTAGGTTAGGTTAGGTTAGGTTAGGTTAGGTTAGGTTAGGTTAGGTTAGGTTAGGTTAGGTTAGGTTAGGGTAAGGTTAGGTTACTTGGGCGTGGGCGTGGGCGTGAACGTGGGCGTGGCTGTGGACGTGGGCGTGGCCTTGGGCGTTGCCTTTGGCGTGGACGTGGCCGTGGGCGTGGCTGTGGCCGTGGGCGTGGCCGTGGGCGTGGTCGTGGGCGTGGCCGTGGGCGTGGCCGTGGGCGTGGCCGTGGCCGGGTAAGGTTAGGTTAGGGTAAGGTTAGGTTAATTGGGCGTGGGCGTGGGCGTGGCCGTGGCCGTGGACGTGGGCGTGGGCGTGGCCGTGGCCGTGGACGTGGACGTGGGCGTGGCCGTGGACGTGGGCGTGGACGTGGGCGTGGCTGTGGGCGTGGCCGTGGACGTGGGCGTGGACGTGGGCGTGGCTGTGGACGTGGGCGTGGCCCTGGACGTTGTCGTGGGCGTGGCCGCGTGGGCGTGGCCGTGGGCGTGGCCGTAGGTGTGGCCGTGGGCGTGGCCGTGGGCCTGGCCGTGGCCGTGGACGTAGACGTGGCTATGGCCGTGGGCGTGGCTGTGGACGTGGGCGTGGCTGTGGCCGTGGGCGTGGCCGTGGGCGTGGCCGTGGGCGTGGCCGTGGACGTAGACGTGGACGTTGACGTGGACGTGGGCGTGGACGTGGGCGTGAGCGTGGCCATGGACGTGGACGTTGAAGTGGGCGTGGCCTTGGGCGTTGCCTTTGGCGTGGACGTGGCCGTGGGCGTGGGCGTGGGCGTGGGCGTGGGCGTTGCCGTGGACGTGGGCTTGGCTTCGGACGTGGGCGTGGCCCTGGACGTTGACGTGGGCGTGGCCTTGGGCGTGGGCGTGGCCGTGGGCGTGGGCGTGGCCGTGGGCGTGGCCGTGGGCGTTGCCGTGGGCGTGGGCGTGGGTGTGGGTGTGGCCGTGGGCGTGGACGTGGGCGTGGACCTATTGTACCTGCTTAAAATCCTCAATGCCTTCGCAAACCATTTTTCACCAATAGATTTATTTCAACAAAAGAAGAAATATTTATATCTTTCGACTAACCGGTGTGAAATTTAATCGCCCCAAACTTGTAAACCCCTGTATTCAACGATTCTATACAATGCAAGTACTTAAAATTCTAGGTAGTCTACTCCCATTTTGACATTCTTTATTGTTGATATTACATTTCTTTCAATTTTGATATATATAAGTTTATTATTTTATTTTATTCTATACGTGATGGGATTTCACGTATCTATTTTCTATTCATAGGTATATTTATGCAAACAACTAAAATAATCATATTTATTAACAAAGAAAAGTTTGGAGGTTAGGTTAGGTTAGGTTAGGTTAGGTTAGGTTAGGTTAGGTTAGGTTAGGTTAGGTTAGGTAAGGTTAGGGTAAGGTTAGGTTAGGGTAAGGTTAGGTTACTTGGGCGTGGGCGTGGGCGTGGGCGTGGCCGTGGCCGTGGACGTGGACGTGGGCGTGGCCGTGGACGTGGGCGTGGACGTGGGCGTGGCTGTGGACGTGGGCGTGGCCCTGGACGTTGTCGTGGGCTTGGCCGCGTGGGCGTGGCCGTGGGCGTGGCCGTAGGTGTGGCCGTGGGCGTGGCCGTGGGCCTGGCCGTGGCCGTGGACGTAGACGTGGACGTGGACGTGGACGTAGACGTGGACGTGGCCGTGGACGTAGACGTGGACGTGGGCGTGGACGTGGGCGTGAGCGTGGCCATGGACGTGGACGTTGAAGTGGGCGTGGCCTTGGGCGTTGCCTTTGGCGTGGACGTGGCCGTGGGCGTGGGCGTGGGCGTGGGCGTGGCCGTCGACGTGGGCTTGGCTTCGGACGTGGGCGTGGCCCTGGACGTTGACGTGGGCGTGGCCTTGGGCGTGGGCGTGGCCGTGGCCGTGGGCGTGGCCGTGGGCGTGGGCGTGGCCGTGGGCGTGGGCGTGGCCGTGGGCGTGGCCGTGGGCGTTGCCGTGGGCGTGGGCGTGGGTGTGGGTGTGGCCGTGGGCGTGGACCTATTGTACCTGCTTAAAATCCTCAATGCCTTCGCAAACCATTTTTCACCAATAGATTTATTTCAACAAAAGAAGAAATATTTATATCTTTCGACTAACCGGTGTGAAATTTAATCGCCACAAACTTGTAAGCCCCTGTATTCAACGATTCTATACAATGCAAGTACTTAAAATTCTAGGTTTTCTACTCCCATTTTGACATTCTTTATTGTTGATATTACATTTCTTTAAATTTTGATATATATAAGTTTATTATTTTATTTTATTCCATTTTATTTAAATTTAGTTATTTTTTCAGTGTCATGGGCAATTCAAGGCTTCGTTTCTCTATACGTGATGGGATTTCACGTATCTATTTTCTATTCATAGGTATATATTTATGCAAACAACTAAGATAATCATATTTATTAACAAAGAAAAGTTTGGAGGTTAGGTTAGGTTAGGTTAGGTTAGGTTAGGTTAGGTTAGGTTAGGTTAGGTTAGGTTAGGTTAGGTTAGGTTAGGTTAGGTTAGGTTAGGTTAGGTTAGGTTAGGTTAGGTTAGGTTAGGTTAGGTTAGGTTAGGTTAGGTTAGGTTAGGTTAGGTTAGGTTAGGTTAGGTTAGGTTAGGTTAGGTTAGGTGAGGTTAGGTTAGGTTAGGTTAGGTTAGGTTAGGTTAGGTTAGGTTAGGTTAGGTTAGGTTAGGTTAGGTTAGGTAAGGTTAGGGTAAGGTTAGGTTACTTGGGCGTGGGCGTGGGCGTGAACGTGGGCGTGGCTGTCGACGTGGGCGTGGCCTTGGGCGTTGCCTTTGGCGTGGACGTGGCCGTGGGCGTGGCTGTGGCCGTGGGCGTGGCCGTGGGCGTGGCCGTGGGCGTGGCCGTGGGCGTGGCCGTGGGCGTGGCCGTGGGCGTGGCCGTGGGCGTGGCCGTGGGCGTGGGCGTGGCCGTGGCCGTGGGCGTGGCCGTGGGCGTGGCCGTGGGCGTGGGCGTGGCCGTGGGCGTGGCCGTGGGCGTGGCCGTGGGCGTGGCCGTGGGCGTGGCCGTGGGCGTGGCCGTGGGCGTGGCCGTGGCCGTGGGCGTGGCCGTGGGCGTGGCCTTGGGCGTGGGCGTGGGCGTGGGCGTGGGCGTGGCCGTGGGCGTGGCCGTGGGCGTGGCCGTGGGCGTGGGCGTGGCCGTGGGCGTGGCCGTGGGCGTTTCCGTGGGCGTGGGCGTGGGTGTGGGCGTGGGTGTGGGTGTGGCCGTGGGCGTGGACGTGGGCGTGGACGTGGGCGTGGACCTATTGTACCTGCTTAAAATCCTCAATGCCTTCCCAAACCATGTTTCACCAATAGATTTATATCAACGAAAGAAGAAATATTTATATCTTTCGACTAACCGGTGTGAAATTTAATCGCCCCAAACTTGTAAACCCCTGTATTCAACGATTCTATACAATGCAAGTACTTAAAATTCTAGGTAGTCTACTCCCATTTTGACATTCTTTATTGTTGATATTACATTTCTTTCAATTTTGATATATATAAGTTTATTATTTTATTTTATTCCATTTTATTTAAATTTAGTTTTTTTTTCAGTGTCATGGGCAAATCAAGGCTTTGTTTCTCTATACGTGATGGGATTTCACGTATCTATTTTCTATTCATAGGTATATTTATGCAAACAACTAAAATAAACATATTTATTAACAAAGAAAGTTTGGAGGTTAGGTTAGGTTAGGTTAGTTTAGGTTAGGTTAGGTTAGGTTAGGTTAGGTTAGGTTAGGTTAGGTTAGGTTAGGTTAGGTTAGGTTAGGTTAGGTTAGGTTAGGTTAGGTTAGGTTAGGTTAGGTTAGGTTAGGTTAGGTTAGGTTAGGTTTGGTTAGGTTAGGTTAGGTTAGGTTAGGTAAGGTTAGGGTAAGGTTAGGTTACTTGGGCGTGGGCGTGGGCGTGAACGTGGGCGTGGCTGTGGACGTGGGCGTGGCCTTGGGCGTTGCCTTTGGCGTGGACGTGGCCGTGGGCGTGGCTGTGGCCATGGGCGTGGCCATGGGCGTGGCCGTGGGCGTGGTCGTGGGCGTGGCCGTGGGCGTGGCCGTGGGCGTGGCCGTGGGCGTGGCCGTGGCCGTGGGCGTGGCCGTGGGCGTGGCCGTGGGCGTGGCCGTGGGCGTGGCCGTGGGCGTGTTCTTGGGCGTGGCCGTGGGCGTGGCAAAGGCGTGGCCGTGGGCTAGGCCGTGGGCGTGGCCGTGGGCGAGGCTGTGGGCGTGGCCGTGGGCGTGGCCGTGGGCGTGGCCGTGGGCGTGGCCGTGGGCGTGGTCGTGGGCGTGGTCGTGGGCGTGGCCGTGGGCGTGGCCGTGGGCGTGGGCGTGGCCGTGGGCGTGGGCGTGGCCGTGGGCGTGGGCGTGGCCGTGGGCGTGGGCGTGGGCGTGGCCGTGGGCGTGGCCGTGGGCGTGGCCGTGGGCGTGGCCGTGGGCGTGGGCGTGGGCGTGGGCGTGGCCGTGGGCGTGGCCGTGGGCGTGGCCGTGGGCGTGGCCGTGGGCGTGGCCGTGGGCGTGGCCGTGGGCGTGGGTGTGGGTGTGGACCTATTGTACCTGCTTATAATCCTCAATGCCTTCACAAACCATTTTTCACCAATAGATTTATTTCAACAAAAGAAGAAATATTTATATCTTTCGACTAACCGGTGTGAAATTTAATCGCCACAAACTTGTAAACCCCTGTATTCAACGATTCTATACAATGCAAGTACTTAAAATTCTAGGTAGTCTACTCCCATTTTGACATTCTTTATTGTTGATATTACATTTCTTTAAATTTTGATATATATAAGTTTATTATTTTATTTTATTCCATTTTATTTAAATTTAGTTATTTTTTCAGTGTCATGGGCAAATCAAGGCTTCGTTTCTCTATACGTGATGGGATTTCACGTATCTATTTTCTATTAATAGGTATATATTTATGCAAACAACTAAGATAATCATATTTATTAACAAAGAAAAGTTTGGAGGTTAGGTTAGGTTAGGTTAGGTTAGGTTAGGTTAGGTTAGGTTAGGTTAGGTTAGGTTAGGTTAGGTTAGGTTAGGTTAGGTTAGGTTAGGTTAGGTTAGGTTAGGTTAGGTTAGGTTAGGTTAGGTTAGGTTAGGTTAGGTTAGGTTAGGTTAGGTTAGGTTAGGTAAGGTTAGGGTAAGGTTAGGTTACTTGGGCGTGGGCGTGGGCGTGAACGTGGGCGTGGCTGTGGACGTGGGCGTGGCCTTGGGCGTTGCCTTTGGCGTGGACGTGGCCGTGGGCGTGGCTGTGGCCATGGGCGTGGCCATGGGCGTGGCCGTGGGCGTGGTCGTGGGCGTGGCCGTGGGCGTGGCCGTGGGCGTGGCCGTGGGCGTGGCCGTGGGCGTGGCCGTGGGCGTGGCCTTGGCCGTGGCCGTGGGCGTGGCCGTGGGCCTGGCCGTGGACGTGGGCTTGGCCGTGGGCGTGGGCGTGGGCGTGGGCGTGGGCGTGGCCGTGGGCGTGGCCGTGGGCGTGTTCTTGGGCGTGGCCGTGGGCGTGGCAAAGGCGTGGCCGTGGGCTAGGCCGTGGGCGAGGCTGTGGGCGTGGCCGTGGGCGTGGCCGTGGGCGTGGCCGTGGGCGTGGCCGTGGGCGTGGCCGTGGGCGTGGCCGTGGGCGTGGCCGTGGGCGTGGCCGTGGGCGTGGCCGTGGGCGTGGTCGTGGGCGTGGCCGTGGGCGTGGGCGTGGGCGTGGGCGTGGCCGTGGGCGTGGGCGTGGGCGTGGCCGTGGGCGTGGCCGTGGGCGTGGCCGTGGGCGTGGCCGTGGGCGTGGGCGTGGGCGTGGGCGTGGCCGTGGGCGTGGCCGTGGGCGTGGCCGTGGGCGTGGCCGTGGGCGTGGCCGTGGGCGTGGCCGTGGGCGTGGCCGTGGGCGTGGCCGTGGGCGTGGGTGTGGGTGTGGACCTATTGTACCTGCTTATAATCCTCAATGCCTTCACAAACCATTTTTCACCAATAGATTTATTTCAACAAAAGAAGAAATATTTATATCTTTCGACTAACCGGTGTGAAATTTAATCGCCACAAACTTGTAAACCCCTGTATTCAACGATTCTATACAATGCAAGTACTTAAAATTCTAGGTAGTCTACTCCCATTTTGACATTCTTTATTGTTGATATTACATTTCTTTAAATTTTGATATATATAAGTTTATTATTTTATTTTATTCCATTTTATTTAAATTTAGTTATTTTTTCAGTGTCATGGGCAAATCAAGGCTTCGTTTCTCTATACGTGATGGGATTTCACGTATCTATTTTCTATTAATAGGTATATATTTATGCAAACAACTAAGATAATCATATTTATTAACAAAGAAAAGTTTGGAGGTTAGGTTAGGTTAGGTTAGGTTAGGTTAGGTTAGGTTAGGTTAGGTTAGGTTAGGTTAGGTTAGGTTAGGTTAGGTTAGGTTAGGTTAGGTTAGGTTAGGTTAGGTTAGGTTAGGTTAGGTTAGGTTAGGTTAGGTTAGGTTAGGTTAGGTTAGGTTAGGTTAGGTTAGGTTAGGTTAGGTTAGGTTAGGTTAGGTTAGGTTAGGTTAGGTTAGGTTAGGTTAGGTTAGGTTAGGTTAGGTTAGGTTAGGTTAGGTAAGGTTAGGGTAAGGTTAGGTTACTTGGGCGTGTGCGTGGGCGTGAACGTGGGCGTGGCTGTGGACGTGGGCGTGGCCTTGGGCGTTGCCTTTGGCGTGGACGTGGCCGTGGGCGTGGCTGTGGCCGTTGGCGTGGCCGTGGGCGTGGCCGTGGGCGTGGTCGTGGGCGTGGCCGTGGCCGTGGGCGTGGCCGTGGGCGTGGGCGTGGGCGTGGCCGTGGGCGTGGCCGTGGGCGTGGCCGTGGCCGTGGGCGTGGCCGTGGGCGTGGCCTTGGGCTTGGCCGTGGGCGTGGGCGTGGCCGTGGGCGTGGCCGTGGGCGTTGCCGTGGGCGTGGGCGTGGGTGTGGGCGTGGGTGTGGGTGTGGCCGTGGGCGTGGACGTGGGCGTGGACGTGGGCGTGGACCTATTGTACCTGCTTAAAATCCTCAATGCCTTCCCAAACCATGTTTCACCAATAGATTTATATCAACAAAAGAAGAAATATTTATATCTTTCGACTAACCGGTGTGAAATTTAATCGCCCCAAACTTGTAAACCCCTGTATTCAACGATTCTATACAATGCAAGTACTTAAAATTCTAGGTAGTCTACTCCCATTTTGACATTCTTTATTGTTGATATTACATTTCTTTCAATTTTGATATATATAAGTTTATTATTTTATTTTATTCCATTTTATTTAAATTTAGTTTTTTTTTCAGTGTCATGGGCAAATCAAGGCTTTGTTTCTCTATACGTGATGGGATTTCACGTATCTATTTTCTATTCATAGGTATATTTATGCAAACAACTAAAATAAACATATTTATTAACAAAGAAAGTTTGGAGGTTAGGTTAGGTTAGGTTAGTTCAGGTTAGGTTAGGTTAGGTTAGGTTAGGTTAGGTTAGGTTAGGTTAGGTTAGGTTAGGTTAGGTTAGGTTAGGTTAGGTTAGGTTAGGTTAGGTTAGGTTAGGTTAGGTTAGGTTAGGTTAGGTTAGGTTAGGTTAGGTTAGGTTAGGTAAGGTTAGGGTAAGGTTAGGTTACTTGGGCGTGGGCGTGGGCGTGAACGTGGGCGTGGCTGTGGGCGTGGCCTTGGGCGTTGCCTTTGGCGTGGACGTGGCCGTGGGCGTGGCTGTGGCCATGGGCGTGGCCGTGGGCGTGGCCGTGGGCGTGGTCGTGGGCGTGGCCGTGGGCGTGGCCGTGGGCGTGGCCGTGGACGTGGACGTGGGCGTGGCCGTGGACGTGGGCGTGGATGTGGGCGTGGCTGTGGGCGTGGCCGTGGACGTGGGCGTGGACGTGGGCGTGGCCCTGGACGTTTTCGTGGGCGTGGCCGCGTGTGCGTGGCCGTGGGCGTGGCCGTAGGTGTGGCCGTGGGCGTGGCCGTGGGCCTGGCCGTGGCCGTGGACGTAGACGTGGACGTGGACGTGGACGTAGACGTGGACGTGGCCGTGGACGTAGACGTGGACGTAGACGTGGACGTGGGCGTGGACGTTGGCGTGAGCGTGGCCATGGACGTGGACGTTGAAGTGGGCGTGGCCTTGGGCGTTGCCTTTGGCGTGGACGTGGCCGTGGGCGTGGGCGTGGGCGTGGGCGTGGGCGTGGGCGTTGCCGTGGACGTGGGCTTGGCTTCGGACGTGGGCGTGGGTGTGGGTGTGGACCTATTGTACCTGCTTATAATCCTCAATGCCTTCACAAACCATTTTTCACCAATAGATTTATTTCAACAAAAGAAGAAATATTTATATCTTTCGACTAACCGGTGTGAAATTTAATCGCCACAAACTTGTAAACCCCTGTATTCAACGATTCTATACAATGCAAGTACTTAAAATTCTAGGTAGTCTACTCCCATTTTGACATTCTTTATTGTTGGTATTACATTTCTTTAAATTTTGATATATATAACTTTATTATTTAATTTTATTCCATTTTATTTAAATTTAGTTATTTTTTCAGTGTCATGGGCAAATCAAGGCTTCGTTTCTCTATACGTGATGGGATTTCACGTATCTATTTTCTATTAATAGGTATATATTTATGCAAACAACTAAGATAATCATATTTATTAACAAAGAAAAGTTTGGAGGTTAGGTTAGGTTAGGTTAGGTTAGGTTAGGTTAGGTTAGGTTAGGTTAGGTTAGGTTAGGTTAGGTTAGGTTAGGTTAGGTTAGGTTAGGTTAGGTTAGGTTAGGTTAGGTTAGGTAAGGTTAGGGTAAGGTTAGGTTACTTGGGCGTGTGCGTGGGCGTGAACGTGGGCGTGGCTGTGGACGTGGGCGTGGCCTTGGGCGTTGCCTTTGGCGTGGACGTGGCCGTGGGCGTGGCTGTGGCCGTGGGCGTGGCCGTGGGCGTGGCCGTGGGCGTGGTCGTGGGCGTGGCCGTGGCCGTGGGCGTGGCCGTGGGCGTGGCCGTGGGCGTGGGCGTGGGCGTGGCCGTGGCCGTGGGCGTGGCCGTGGGCGTGGCCGTGGCCGTGGGCGTGGCCTTGGGCGTGGCCGTGGGCGTGGGCGTGGGCGTGGCCGTGGGCGTTGCCGTGGGCGTGGGCGTGGGTGTGGGCGTGGGTGTGGGTGTGGCCGTGGGCGTGGACGTGGGCGTGGACGTGGGCGTGGACCTATTGTACCTGCTTAAAATCCTCAATGCCTTCCCAAACCATGTTTCACCAATAGATTTATATCAACAAAAGAAGAAACATTTATATCTTTCGACTAACCGGTGTGAAATTTAATCGCCCCAAACTTGTAAACCCCTGTATTCAACGATTCTATACAATGCAAGTACTTAAAATTCTAGGTAGTCTACTCCCATTTTGACATTCTTTATTGTTGATATTACATTTCTTTCAATTTTGATATATATAAGTTTATTATTTTATTTTATTCCATTTTATTTAAATTTAGTTTTTTTTTCAGTGTCATGGGCAAATCAAGGCTTTGTTTCTCTATACGTGATGGGATTTCACGTATCTATTTTCTATTCATAGGTATATTTATGCAAACAACTAAAATAAACATATTTATTAACAAAGAAAGTTTGGAGGTTAGGTTAGGTTAGGTTAGTTTAGGTTAGGTTAGGTTAGGTTAGGTTAGGTTAGGTTAGGTTAGGTTAGGTTAGGTTAGGTTAGGTTAGGTTAGGTTAGGTTAGGTTAGGTTAGGTTAGGTTAGGTTAGGTTAGGTTAGGTTAGGTTAGGTTAGGTTAGGTTAGGTTAGGTTAGGTTAGGTTAGGTTAGGTTAGGTTAGGTTAGGTTAGGTTAGGGTAAGGTTAGGTTACTTGGGCGTGGGCGTGAACGTGGGCGTGGCTGTGGACGTGGGCGTGGCCTTGGGCGTTGCCTTTGGCGTGGACGTGGCCGTGGGCGTGGCTGTGGCCGTGGGCGTGGCCGTGGGCGTGGTCGTGGGCGTGGCCGTGGGCGTGGCCGTGGGCGTGGCCGTGGCCGGGTAAGGTTAGGTTAGGGTAAGGTTAGGTTACTTGGGCGTGGGCGTGGGCGTGGCCGTGGCCGTGGACGTGGACGTGGGCGTGGCCGTGGACGTGGGCGTGGACGTGGGCGTGGCTGTGGACGTGGGCGTGGCCCTGGACGTTGTCGTGGGCGTGGCCGCGTGGGCGTGGCCGTGGGCGTGGCCGTAGGTGTGGCCGTGGGCGTGGCCGTGGGCCTGGCCGTGGCCGTGGACGTAGACGTGGCTATGGCCGTGGGCGTGGCTGTGGACGTGGGCGTGGCTGTGGCCGTGGGCGTGGCCGTGGGCGTGGCCGTGGGCGTGGCCGTGGGCGTGGCCGTGGACGTAGACGTGGACGTTGACGTGGACGTGGGCGTGGACGTGGGCGTGAGCGTGGCCATGGACGTGGACGTTGAAGTGGGCGTGGCCTTGGGCGTTGCCTTTGGCGTGGACGTGGCCGTGGGCGTGGGCGTGGGCGTGGGCGTGGGCGTTGCCGTGGACGTGGGCTTGGCTTCGGACGTGGGCGTGGCCCTGGACGTTGACGTGGGCGTGGCCTTGGGCGTGGGCGTGGGCGTGGGCGTGGGCGTGGCCGTGGGCGTGGCCGTGGGCGTTGCCGTGGGCGTGGGCGTGGGTGTGGGTGTGGCCGTGGGCGTGGACGTGGGCGTGGACCTATTGTACCTGCTTAAAATCCTCAATGCCTTCGCAAACCATTTTTCACCAATAGATTTATTTCAACAAAAGAAGAAATATTTATATCTTTCGACTAACCGGTGTGAAATTTAATCGCCCCAAACTTGTAAACCCCTGTATTCAACGATTCTATACAATGCAAGTACTTAAAATTCTAGGTAGTCTACTCCCATTTTGACATTCTTTATTGTTGATATTACATTTCTTTCAATTTTGATATATATAAGTTTATTATTTTATTTTATTCTATACGTGATGGGATTTCACGTATCTATTTTCTATTCATAGGTATATTTATGCAAACAACTAAAATAATCATATTTATTAACAAAGAAAAGTTTGGAGGTTAGGTTAGGTTAGGTTAGGTTAGGTTAGGTTAGGTTAGGTAAGGTTAGGGTAAGGTTAGGTTAGGGTAAGGTTAGGTTACTTGGGCGTGGGCGTGGGCGTGGGCGTGGCCGTGGCCGTGGACGTGGACGTGGGCGTGGCCGTGGACGTGGGCGTGGACGTGGGCGTGGCTGTGGACGTGGGCGTGGCCCTGGACGTTGTCGTGGGCTTGGCCGCGTGGGCGTGGCCGTGGGCGTGGCCGTAGGTGTGGCCGTGGGCGTGGCCGTGGGCCTGGCCGTGGCCGTGGACGTAGACGTGGACGTGGACGTGGACGTAGACGTGGACGTGGCCGTGGACGTAGACGTGGACGTGGGCGTGGACGTGGGCGTGGACGTGGGCGTGAGCGTGGCCATGGACGTGGACGTTGAAGTGGGCGTGGCCTTGGGCGTTGCCTTTGGCGTGGACGTGGCCGTGGGCGTGGGCGTGGGCGTGGGCGTGGCTGTCGACGTGGGCTTGGCTTCGGACGTGGGCGTGGCCCTGGACGTTGACGTGGGCGTGGCCTTGGGCGTGGGCGTGGCCGTGGCCGTGGGCGTGGCCGTGGGCGTGGGCGTGGCCGTGGGCGTGGCCGTGGGCGTTGCCGTGGGCGTGGGCGTGGGTGTGGGTGTGGCCGTGGGCGTGGACCTATTGTACCTGCTTAAAATCCTCAATGCCTTCGCAAACCATTTTTCACCAATAGATTTATTTCAACAAAAGAAGAAATATTTATATCTTTCGACTAACCGGTGTGAAATTTAATCGCCACAAACTTGTTAACCCCTGTATTCAACGATTCTATACAATGCAAGTACTTAAAATTCTAGGTAGTCTACTCCCATTTTGACATTCTTTATTGTTGATTTTACATTTCTTTTTATTTTGATATATATAAGTTTATTGTTTTATTTTATTCCATTTTATTTAAATTTAGTTTTTTTTTTCAGTGTCATGGGCAAATCAAGGCTTTGTTTCTCTATACGTGATGGGATTTCACGTATCTATTTTCTATTCATAGGTATATTTATGCAAACAACTAAGATAATCATATTTATTAACAAAGAAAAGTTTGGAGGTTAGGTTAGGTTAGGTTAGGTTAAATGTATAAAAAATAATTTGTAATATAAGGTTTGTATAAGTTTTAAAATAATTTGTCTTAATTGTACAGCTAGTTTGTTTTTCCCTTTTTCAGATGGTGTTCTGGCGGCAAGTACGGCGTATTCTATATTATTATGTAAGTAACTGTTTCTTTTCTGTTTCAGATGGTGTTTGCAGAGGCCGATGGTGCTAAGAGAAGTTACTTTACTGTTAACCCAGGTAAGTGTGAAAAAGGGAAAGCGTTAATGACTCTACCTAGAGTCTGTCTCAGTGTAGTGGCAAAGTGCCAGCTGCTAATATTAAAGCGAGTCAAACTGAGCTTTGATAGAGAAAGTTACGAAAATATACAAAACAAAAGAATTTTTACTCTATGTAGAGTCAATCTTGGTCAATAAACCATAATAATAAGTTTCTTATTACTAACACAAAATCCGCGTCCAATTTGGAGCTAACGTTATAAATATTTTTAATAAATTTAAGCAGTATAAGGACTCTACCTAGAGTCCGTCTCAAAGTATTGGCAGAAGTGCCAGCTGCCAATAAGGGCTGCGTGAAACGGAGCTCTGGTTGTCAATAACCGTCACAAAAATGTGCGGTACTCAAAATTCTACTCTATGTAGAGTCTGTTTCTTAGTCAATAAACCTTAATACTAATTTTCTTATCACCAACACACAAATCCGCGTCCAATTTGGAGCTTCCGTTCAGAAGTTACATTACAGGACATCAAATTTTTGGGGGAGGGGAAGGGGAGTTTTCTGGAGAATTTTAACTATATTGGCAAGGACCTCAAACTTTAATATTAAATAAATTTAATATTAAAACTTTGGTCAGAATTTGGCTATCTTGCTTAGTTTAGGAGATACTTACACTTAAAGATTTGATTTAAATTTAAAATTAGGGGGATGAAGTAAAGGGATGCTTTTTATGATGATTTTTATAAATTTTTATATCAGTTAATAGCTAATTTGAAATAACAAACTTGAAGAGGGGGTTCAAAAGGGGGGGGGTTAATAATTTAAATCTATCGGATATTTAATGCTTAAACAAAAACAACAATGTCTGCTACAATTTTCCAAATTTAGTTGAACAGAATTTAAAATTTTAAAGTTTTTAATTAAGGAGGGGGGAAAACTTTTGGGGGGGTTTACACAGGGAATTTAATTTAGGGGTAGTTTACATATATTATGTTATAATATATGCAAACTGGTCATAAAAAGTTCCTAACTCCAGCCGTTTCCGGGATACAAGCGTTTTAATGTATTTGCGGTTGGTAATTTGTTTTAAAATTATCGCGCTCGGAAACCGCTCGTCCTATAAATCTAATTTCTTCACTGAAATGTTTGACAACATAGGGACATCAAATATGCAAAAAATTAACCTATGTTGTCGCTGAAGAATAAAAATAAAATAACTTACAATGAGAAACAGAACTGCACTAAACTTTTCGAGTCTCTATCTCCGTCAATAATTGTCCAAACTCAGATCTAAAGGTGCCTCCCGGCTGCTCTCCACGGTGTCTTTCTAGCCTCGTTCGAAAAGATGGTCTAGCGGCATGGGATCAATGACCACGCCGCCACGTGGTTTTTGTTTTTATGGCTGTATCTCTGTGCTCCTGCACGAGAAAAATCTGCAAGTTGGCAGGATTGTAGAGCACCAGGATGCTCTCCGATCCACAGTTGAAAAAGTGTGGGTCGCCGCTGGAAATCACGAGATAATTAACTTTTAATTTTTAGAATTTCACAAAAAACCACTATTTTGCCGATTTCTTTGTGGCCACAAAACTTGAAGCAACGCGGTTTTCACTGGCATGTGCGCATTCACTTTCCGCTTCTTTTGAAGTATAACACGTAAAAATCAAGGCACTTTAAGCTATTTTCGCGAATTTTTTGGCGCGGAGTGGCGTTTTTTCGTGGCGCTCTCGAGTCCGGTTCGAGCGCGAATTTAAAAAAAAAAGAAAATTAGGTTAGGTTAGGTTAGGTTAGGTTAGGTTAGGTTAGGTTAGGTTAGGTTAGGTTAGGTTAGGTTAGGTTAGGTTAGGTTAGGTTAGGTAAGGTTTGGGTAAGGTAAGGTTACTTGGGCGTGGGCGTGGCCGTGGCCGTGGACGTGGACGTGGACGTGGACGTAGGCGTGGGCGTGGACGTGGCTATGGCCGTGGGCGTGGCTGTGGACGTGGGCGTGGCTGTGGCCGTGGGCGTGGCCGTGGGCGTGGTCGTGGGCGTGGCCGTGGGCGTGGCCGTGGGCGTGGCCGTGGGCGTGGGCGTGGGCGTGGGCGTGGGCGTGGCCGTGGGCGTGGCCGTGGGCGTGGCCTTGGGCGTGGGTGTGGGCGTGGGTGTGGGTGTGGACCTATTGTACCTGCTTATAATCCTCAATGCCTTCACAAACCATTTTTCACCAATAGATTTATTTCAACAAAAGAAGAAATATTTATATCTTTCGACTAACCGGTGTGAAATTTAATCGCCACAAACTTGTAAACCCCTGTATTCAACGATTCTATACAATGCAAGTACTTAAAATTCTAGGTAGTCTACTCCCATTTTGACATTCTTTATTGTTGATATTACATTTCTTTAAATTTTGATATATATAAGTTTATTATTTTATTTTATTCCATTTTATTTAAATTTAGTTATTTTTTCAGTGTCATGGGCAAATCAAGGCTTCGTTTCTCTATACGTGATGGGATTTCACGTATCTATTTTCTATTCATAGGTATATATTTATGCAAACAACTAAGATAATCATATTTATTAACAAAGAAAAGTTTGGAGGTTAGGTTAGGTTAGGTTAGGTTAGGTTAGGTTAGGTTAGGTTAGGTTAGGTTAGGTTAGGTTAGGTTAGGTTAGGTTAGGTTAGGTTAGGTTAGGTTAGGTTAGGTTAGGTTAGGTTAGGTTAGGTTAGGTAAGGTTAGGGTAAGGTTAGGTTACTTGGGCGTGGGCGTGGGCGTGAACGTGGGCGTGGTTGTGGACGTGGGCGTGGCCTTGGGCGTTGCCTTTGGCGTGGACGTGGCCGTGGGCGTGGCTGTGGCCGTGGGCGTGGCCGTGGGCGTGGTCGTGGGCGTGGCCGTGGGCGTGGCCGTGGGCGTGGCCGTGGGCGTGGCCGTGGGCGTGGCCGTGGGCGTGGGCGTGGGCGTGGGCGTGGCCGTGGGCGTGGCCGTGGCCGTGGACGTGGCCGTGAGCGTGGCCTTGGGCGTGGCCGTGGGCGTGGGCGTGGCCGTGGGCGTGGCCGTGGGCGTTGCCGTGGGCGTGGGCGTGGGTGTGGGCGTGGGTGTGGGTGTGGCCGTGGGCGTGGACGTGGGCGTGGACCTATTGTACCTGCTTAAAATCCTCAATGCCTTCCCAAACCATGTTTCACCAATAGATTTATATCAACAAAAGAAGAAATATTTATATCTTTCGACTAACCGGTGTGAAATTTAATCGCCCCAAACTTGTAAACCCCTGTATTCAACGATTCTATACAATGCAAGTACATAAAATTCTAGGTAGTCTACTCCCATTTTGACATTCTTTATTGTTGATATTACATTTCTTTCAATTTTGATATATATAAGTTTATTATTTTATTTTATTCCATTTTATTTAAATTTAGTTGTTTTTTCAGTGTCATGGGCAAATCAAGGCTTTGTTTATCTATACGTGATGGGATTTCACGTATCTATTTTCTATTCATAGGTATATTTATGCAAACAACTAAAATAATCATATTTATTAACAAAGAAAAGTTTGGAGGTTAGGTTAGGTTAGGTTAGGTTAGGTTAGGTTAGGTTAGGTTAGGTTAGGTTAGGTAAGGTTAGGGTAAGGTTAGGTTAGGGTAAGGTTAGGTTACTTGGGCGTAGGCGTGGGCGTGGGCGTGGCCGTGGCCGTGGACGTGGACGTGGGCGTGGCCGTGGACGTGGGCGTGGACGTGGGCGTGGCTGTGGACGTGGGCGTGGCCATGGACGTTGTCGTGGACGTTGTCGTGGGCGTGGCCGCGTGGGCGTGGCCGTGGGCGTGGCCGTGGGCGTGGCCGTGGGCGTGGCCGTGGGCGTGGCCGTGGCCGTGGCCGTGGGCGTGGCCGTGGCCGTGGGCGTGGCCGTGAGCGTGGCCTTGGGCGTGGGCGTGGCCGTGGGCGTGGCCGTGGGCGTTGCCGTGGGCGTGGGCGTGGGTGTGGGCGTGGGTGTGGGTGTGGCCGTGGGCGTGGACGTGGGCGTGGACCTATTGTACCTGCTTAAAATCCTCAATGCCTTCGCAAACCATTTTTCACCAATAGATTTATTTCAACAAAAGAAGAAATAAGTATTTATATCTTTCGACTAACCGGTGTGAAATTTAATCGCTACATGCGTCGACACACTTGCGCCTTCCCATCTTCCGAGGACATCCGTGAGGGCGGGTGCGGCGGCAGATTTGGCCGAAGATCTCAAGAGGCGCAAATATGCAGGTCTCGACAGAGCCTACACATTTGCTCCCCTTGGAGTCGAGACCCTAGGTCCGTGGGGTACCGAGGCTCTTCGGGTTTTCAAAAAACTATCTGAGCGTCTGGTCGAAGCGACGCGTGACCCGAGAGCTGGTGAATATCTGGCACAGCGTATCAGCATTGCCATACAGCGTGGCAATGCAGCCAGCGTCTTGGGGACGCTTCCGACTGGTGTTGATATGGATCAGTTGAGCTATCTGTAGACTGTTTGCAACAGTCGGCAGTTAGCTCAATTGTTTCAATTGTAAATACTAGTATAATTTTCTTTGTGAATAAATGTTGTTATATTCATGAAAAACCTATGTATATTTCGTCGTTAACGTCAAAAATTTTGACGTTAACGACGAAATATACATAGGTTTTTGACTCAAAATGACAGTTACTGTCAAATTGAAATTTTAACAAATGACAGTACCTGTCACTCACATAATTTAATGTCATCTATCAGTTAGTCACATGAATCTTTAGTGATTAGATAGGTATAGGTTCATGGTTAGTCATGGCTTTAATCGTGGCTTTAATGTTAACCAACAACAAAATCCACATGTTGATGACAGCTGTCAAAATGACAGTAACTGTCATTTTGACGGTGATTATCATGAGCATGAACCTTTACTAAGATCACAGATTTCTATGTACTAAAATCCATGTGTGCTAAATAAAATTCATGATCATGAGCGACTAACGCCCTCATAATCACCCTAATATCTTTATTTTTTGTTATCTCTTGGATTTTTTTTATAAACTCAGAAAGGTTTATGACACTTAGCATTATGGCAAAATTGTGCCGACCATTAAGCCAAGAGCCATTAACCAAGAATTTAATTGAATCCCGGAGGGGTGAGGGACAAAGTCACACCCTTCCTCCCTCCTCCTGACTCAATCGCAAAACACGCATAAATACGATATAAATCTATGGCTTAAATGGTACTATTGGGCGAAGGGATGAGAAGAGAACTCACCTCAACGCACAGCGTACAGAGGCACAGCAGTCCTGGTAAGGAGAGACATAGAGCATGGGGATCAAGGACTGTAAACCCTGCGGGTCGGCTTTATACGAAGGGACCAGATGCTCCGACTCACATACCTACTTGCACGCAACATGCTGCAGATGTCCTTAAGGCTCTTCCTCCCCGAACACTAGCGCCGCCACTTAATTTATCTTATTATTACGTCGAAGAAAGGAAATTCCAAAAATTACGTTGGGCAATTTGTGATACCTATCATAAGCATTTTTTTAATGCCTCTATAAATTTTTTAGTTTGTATAGTGTAGGCAGAGATGCGAAGTTGCTCTTTTTTGCCACCATGGTGGCCAAAAACAGCAACTTCGCAACTCTGCTTATAGTAGGTAAGTATACAAAATAAAAAAATTACAGATGCATTAAAAAAAAGCTTATGATAGGATTCACAAATTGCCCAACGTAATTTTTGGAATTTCCTTTCTTCGACGTAATAATAAGATAAAATATGTGGCGGCGCTAGTGTTCGGGGAGGTAGAGCCTTCACAAACATCTACGGTTCCCCATCCACATTGAAGTATAGTTCGCGTCATGTAAAAAGAACGCTGGCGGTCAAGCTGCGCAGTAGGTAGTCTATTTATAGGTCAGGTTTCAACAGGTTTACACACTGTCGTGGTCACGGGACGACAGCGTGGCTTGATAAATGGCGAATTGCAGTTAAAACTAAAGAAACGGCTGCGCTGCTCGTCACGCGACGGCGCACTGTTCTATCACTGCTGGAGCTACGAGGCCAAGCCTTAGATTGGCAAACCTCAGTTCGATATCTAGGTATCGATATAGACGCGTTGATGATGACCGCTCAGGTGGAGCGCGCGTTAAGGCAAACTCGCGCCGCCCGAGCCATGCTTCGACCTGTTCTAACATCAAAATGCCGCTGCAAACGAAGATCGGGGTTTACAAAACCTACATCCGCTCACGTCTTACAAACGCAACGCCGCCGGCGCCGCCGCCGCCGACGGTCTTATAGCACACAGTCTTCTTGTTGAAAAAAAAAAGTGTTGTCTAATAGCACAAATAAACGGAAAAATCCAAAAACCGTATATTTGTAGTTAATTCAGAAAAAAAATATTCTGGCCATGGACCAAAACCTACAGATTACCAACTTCCCGTTGACCTAGAATCATGATAATTTGGCAAGACGAACCTGACGGACCAATAGGGTCTTATTATTATACTGAACCCTTAGTGCGCGAGTCCGACTCGCACTGACGTTTTATTTACTTTTTCTGTCACTTTGACATTAACTTTTCCTTTCACTCCCGCCCGACCGTGCCTTCAGTCAGGCAAAGCTCGAAGCTTTTGTATCAGTACAGTAGCCCCTTTCAAAAAGTCAAAAGTCTCATTTATTTTAATTGAACTTACTGTACCTATAAATATATTGCTTTTTTATCAACTTTTACAGAGTAGTTACAAAGTTGAAATAATTGGAAAATAAAATCCTTTGAGTTGAACTTAGTGGAATAGAGGTGCTTGTGCTTGAATGATACTTGTCTATTTTTGAGCAGAGACTAATTTTTAAATAATAGTTGGGAACAGACTAGCGCAGGACCGAGGCGAATGGCATAAACATAGAGAGGCCTATGCCCAGCAGTGGGTCGTAAAGGGATGATGATGATGATTCTGTTTTCCGGTTAGAGTACCTACAATCTTGGAGTCTTCAAATCCAGGGTAAATTAGTTCCTTCTGGGAAAGCGTGCTCCATCTTCTTAGGTCATATCTTCACTTACTTTGAGTGAGTTAGTGGTCAAACGCTTGACCATCATCAATAAAAAAAAGATGATGCTTGGGATCAGTTGGAAACCCGCGTCAAATTCTATACTTACCTACTAGCCAAACTATAAGTAGAAGATTACAGTTTGGCCAGTGTAGATATAGATGTCGTAGGTACCTACTACCTACACGCAATTTATGTATATCTAGAAGAAAAGCTCCGACAACCCTTTTCCCATTCTCGCAGAAGGCGGGCGACGACGAGAGGCAAACATGAAACGACCATTATGTAACAATATTTATTTTAGTAAAATACAATATATCTACATAGGTACAATCTCAATAGAGAATCTGGTATAGACTTACACTAGACATTTCATGGTAAATAAATCATTCAAAAAGCTTGAATTCAATATTATAATAATAGCTAAATTATGTACCTCAATATCTAATAATTGTACTTTCCAGATAATTATATAATAATAACTCACAATGAAGTTTCATAAAACAAATAGGAAGAAAAAAACGCGAATGGCTTCTATTTTAATTAAAATGCCTACACATAGGTACATACTAAAAGTGCTAGGTTCAAAAAGCCAAGTGCCTTTGTTTCAAGTGTTTTGCTTGATCCAATAAAGACATTATTATTCTTTATTTTTTACCTGTGAAGCATCACCAAACCACTGTTTCAAGTTATGGCACTATACAGGGTGTCAAGACTACTACCGAAAAATGGGAGGGAGGGGGGGGGGGGGGGGGGGTGCAATCGGACCATGATTTTGAAAATATTTAGCAAAAAAAAAACCGCGAAAAATAAGTTGACCCATCAACGTCCTTTTTATTTTGTATTTTGTTATTTAAATAAGAAAAAATTGGTCGTCTGTAAAGTCGGTTTACTGACGATAGTTGAACGTGACAACGTCTTAAGAAAATACTGATGGAATGGTAGCATTTGATACTCGATCAAAACATGTAAATGTACTATAGTATAGCAGCTGTCCACGCAGACGCATCGCTCACTCAAGTAGGAGAGAGACGGATGTCGAGCGCTCTCGCTTGCACTTCAAGCCTTACATGGAACGCCTCAGAGCGAGGTAACGCCGCATGACGTCATGTTTTTTCGTGCGTGCAGCCGGCTCTATCGAATTATAAGACGTTGTCACGTCAAAAAACAAAAAAAAATCAGCAATGTATTCCAAAACGCCACCCGCCGCACTAGCTGTCCACGACTAAAATCCGCGGTCAGTCACCCGACCGACATGTGGCACTCCCGCGACAATAAATAAAAATCTTAAGAAAATAATATCTATATCAAAAAAAAAATTTTTTTGGACCACGGTTTTTTATTGGTTTTGTTTAGGGGTTCTGAATTCAGCCCCCGTTTTCGGTTTTCGGAAGTGGTCTTGACACACCCTATATTACATGTATTTTGGTATCTAAAATTTAACACACATCTTCTACCTACTTGATGAAACTTAAATTTAAAATATTCAACTATTGTATTATATAAAGTTTATCAGTTATCTAGTACCCATAACACAAGCTCTGCTTAGCTTGGGGCTAGATAATGCTGTGTGAATTGTTCAACATTATTTATCTAAACGAAGCGAATCAAAGTAAATACCAAAAAAAAAACTTTAAATTTAATGTGCCGTGTCTTTTCTTGTATAAAGAAAGACCCATTCACAGACACCCACCCTGGTTACATCACATTAATGTAAAAAGTTATCTCAAAAATACATTCAAAGGAACATTTAAACATCAGTCCAGCTAATGACTGCATTAAATCTTACCGGAGACAGTCCAAGTGTGAAAGTGTTATTAAATGTTGAGCAATAGCGCTGAGATACGAAATCTGCCAGTGCGGGTAAATGTGCGTCATACAATGTGTTCAGCATCTTTCCATTTCTTCTTTGAACGCTCGAACGCCTCTCGGATGCAAGCTCTGGGGAAAAAACAAAAACTTGGATAGGCAATTCTGTAATTTCTCAATATTTTTTGGTATGTGCAGCTGGTTTTACTTTAAAAATAAATTGCAAACGTAAGACTATTTTAAAACTAGCTGCTGCCCGCGGTTTCTCACGCGCTTTTTAAGTGCCCGGCGTCCACGTAGCGCACCTCCGCCCCCGGCCAGATCCCCACCAGCGTCCCCACGTCGTCGCGCGGCACGTAGGCGTGTGTTAGTGTTACCTGAACAAGAACTGGTGCAGTATGTAGGCGGACACGTGCCCGGCGTCCACGTAGCGCACCTCCGCCCCCGGCCAGATCCCCACCAGCGTCCCCACGTCGTCGCGCAGCACGTAGGCGTGTGTTAGTGTTACCTGAACAAGGACTGGTGCAGTATGTAGGCGGACACGTGCCCGGCGTCCACGTAGCGCACCTCCGCCCCCGGCCAGATTTCCTCCAGCGTCCCCACGTCGTCGCGCGGCACGTAGGCGTCGTGGCGCGCACACACCGCTGTAACACCATCACCACTTCAGTAAGACGTGAGTACGACTCAAACTAGCGTGGGTGGTACCTTTTTTATTTTAGTAATCGGCCAGTTTGTGATACCAATCATAAGTTTTTTTTTGATGCCTCTGTAAAAGTTTTATTTTGTATAGTTTAGGCAGAGAAGCGAAAACAGAGTCTGGTGACCAAAAGGAGCATGCCGCGGCCGCGTATAATCCCTGACGGTCCCGCTCCGGGCCTCATAATCCTTCGCAGGTTATGGAGCAATTCACACAGACCGGCAGCGCCAGCGCCGTGGCGCGGGTAGCGACGCGAGCTGGGCCGCCGCCGTCAAGACGCGCCGGGCCTTTTCGAGCAATACTGCAAGGGTATAATATTCAGACACCCCGCTAGCATGTCATCGACACATCCGACACAAATTTGCGCGAAAATCAATTTTTTTGCGATTTTTAATATTTTAAGCGTTTTGCAAAGAACTACCGGAAAAGTAGCTTTTCCCAAATCTAAGGTCATTTTCTATGAACCCATGTTACAATAAAGTATGATATAGGTAATGTAGCTTTTGTGAATATCTCCGAAACCTGACGCTGTTGAATATTATTTTACACGACATTTTTTGTTTGTTTTAGGGTCTTCTATCTTATAACATTTATTGAGAAATCTCAACAAACATTTTTTGTAACGGTTTGTTATTAAAAATAAACTTATTACCAAAATAATGTTGATTTTTAGTAACAAACCACCTCAGCCTCCTACACCGATGTAGGAAAATACAGGTTTAGTGAGGGGCATCGAGAGTGACGAGGTTGAAACACATCAAGGTTAGAGTAGGTAGCATCAATTGGTATATGGACAGGCATCCGACATGACGCGCTGAACTCAAAAATGTTTGTTAAGATTTTTCAATAAATGTTATAAGATAGAAGACCCTACAACAAACAAAAAAAGTCGTGTAAAATAATATCCTACCCCTCAGCCGCGATTTTGAAGCGCGTCTTGTGTCGCGCGATTTTGTAGCGTAATTTCTTACACACAGCTGAGTTTTTGTAAGCGCGATTTTTGCACCGTGGGCTGCCGCCCCCAAAACGCAAGACGCAGCTGTCTAAAAGATGGCATGCGTCCTAATACAAAATGTACTGCAAACAAAATATCGCAACTAATCGCGCGACACAAGACGCGTTTCAAAATCGCGGCTGTGGGGTAGAGGCTTAAATTACTGTTCATCTTGTTCTTGACAGAGCAATGTTTTCAATGCAACAAAAGTAGTAAATTGGCACACGTGCGACCTCAATAATTGAGGTCGCACATGTGCCAATTTACTATGGACAAGAAAAGCGTTTTAAGAATTATTCTTAAAACGCTTTTCTTGCTGCACAGACTCTCCTGTAGGTGTCAGAAGGGCTCCAACTTACCAATAATTAGCGAAGTGTCAAAAGGCACTGAAAAGTTACTCAAATGTGTGCATTCGTCCATGACCCCTCTCATAAATTGCAGTGCTTCTCTGTCCCTCCAATGTATCTTACTTATATCTATCTTCTTCTCGCTTGACTTTAAGAACGGCAAGTTTATCCAGTCCCCTGCTATATCTGATATGTTCCAGGAACTTTTCTCTTTGGTCTTTTGCAATATAGCCTTTGATAGCGGATCAACTTTTTCTGGCAACATTGTTGTGTAAATTACTTTTGTACTGACAGTGGCGCTTTTAGTTTTGTGCTCTTGTTTCTCTTGTTTTTTTTCTTGTGTGTCGTGTGTTTGTGCTTTTTTGAGTTGTGCGGTTGACTTGACGTCTTCTTCTTCTTCTTTCATGAAAGCTGAAAGACAATGAAAGTTAAAACAATATGATGTATTTTATTTATCTGTAGATAGTTTAGGTTCTAGGATTTCACATCTTTTGATCAAGTGACGGCAGATGCTGGATGCGGCAAGCTGAAGACAGGGCATTATGGCGCACACTAGGGGAGGCCTATGTCCAGCAGTGGACTAATATAGGTTGATGATGACCAACAATGATGAACTGCAAATGTCAAAAGTGACAGCAAAAGTCAAAAG
Source organism: Eupithecia subfuscata (assembly GCA_963564075.1). Lineage (NCBI taxonomy): Eukaryota > Metazoa > Arthropoda > Insecta > Lepidoptera > Geometridae > Eupithecia > Eupithecia subfuscata. The sequence continues at coordinate 3,676,436 of OY751117.1, read as the reverse complement.
TGACAGCAAATGTCAAAAGTGACAGCAAATGTCAAAAGCGACAGCAAATTACAGAAATGTTGAAAAACTGACATTGGCAGAATTGTGTCAAACTATGACGCAGAGCCAAAAGCAAAAGAAGAAGAAATGTTGAAAATGACAGCGCATGTCAGAAGTGACAGCGAATCTCAAAAGCGACAGCAAATTACGAAATGTTGAAAATGACAGCGCATGTCAGAAGTGTCACTTCTGACATGCGCTGTCATTTTGCGAATGTCAAAATTGACACAAAATTTTCCGTAACAGTTGCAAAAAAGGTATCAGTAGTCCGGTTGACTTTAACGTAGCCGGACTACTGAGACTACACCTGCAATACATTTCTGAAATTTGTATCATTTCCACGCGAGCGAAGCTGCGGGGTCCAGCTAGTTTATAACATTAGTGTGACATGAAGTGGATTTGAAATTGTATCCTCACCAATTTTGCACCTCAACAAAACTTCTTTCAGCCTATCCTCCGTCAACTTATTCAAGTCCTTGATATCATCAGGTTGTAGAGAAAACTTGGTGTTTGAAACTAATTTATCATGCAGCTCTTTACTAATCTTTTTCTCGTCCAATAACTGCTTCAACTCCGCGTTCAAGGATTCCATATTAAATTTTAGTACACTTTTTGGTTCGTACTGCAAACTAGGCTCCAATTCCAAGTTTTTAGTGACATCTATAACCTGACTGGTAGTTTCCTTGTACGTTATATCTAGTTTCTTATCACTGTTTATATTTTGCGGTGGTTGTTTATTTGCTTCTGCTGTTGAGTATTTCCGTGCGAATTTCTTGCCGGCTAAGAACGCTTCATCGACTATTGTGACCATTTTGGAGAGTTTTTCTCGGTAGACGCCGTCGGAAAGGTATTGGTCTTCGAGTAAGTCCCAGTTTATGGACTGGGACATGACTCCTTGCAGGAAAACTGCAGATGCCGTGGACCAAGACAGGCACGGTACAAGGACAAGAGGCTTCGGCCAGTTGGTGGCGGCTAGGGACGCCATCTATCGACAAATAAATGCAATAAGTATTACGTTATAAGGTTTTTGTTATTATAGAGCGTAAGGCTCGCACTCTGGCTAATTTTTAATTTCTAAGAAATCAAATAATATCGCAAAAATTTTCGACTTCGACGGGACTTGAACCCGCGTCCTCCCCTCAGTACGGGAATGTGATAACCAACTACACCACGAAGTCAAGTGACGTGGGAAAATTTTTGCGATATTATTTGATTTCTTAGAGATATTACGTTATAGTTTAAAAAATTATCTGCGTCTGCGTAAAAGCGTCTGGTCGAAGCGACGTGACCCGAGAGCTGGTGAGCATCTGGCGCAGCGCATTAGCATTGCCATACAGCGTGGCAATGCAGCCAGCGCGTAGCGGGGATGCGACGACTGGTATTGAAATGGATCAGTTGAGCTACCTGTTTGCAACAGTCTGCAGTTAGCTCAATTGTTTCAGGATTCATAGGCTGTTGATGTGAGGATAGAATGCAAACTCTTCGCCTCCTACCTGACAGAGCTTCCTCACCCCGCCGGCCTCTAGGAGAGTTTTATTGCGGTCCAAATGCAAGGGACGTACGGCGCACGCACGGGGCGAAGATGGCATGGCCACAGATACTACAATACTATACTAGATGGCTAACGATTTTGACAGACGAGGCCTACGGTGTTCGATGTTATGTTTGTTTGACCATGGACATAAGAAATTTCTTTTGTTTTGAGGTTTGATTTCACCTTTCGTGAAAGGAAAAAAAATAAAAATGTCTGAGTGTTTTCGCAACTGTCTCACTCGCACAATATATTCACGAAGTGACCCTAGACGTCACACACATAGTTGCACATGTATGTGCCGAGACGGGACTTCTGTGTGGAGAAATGGGGGAGTCTCCAGGAGGTATTATATTAGAGTATTAGAGCTAAGTCAACATACGTGTCCCCCCATAGACAGGCCGGTGACGCCGAGGGGGCCGAGTCCGTTCCGCTCGCACCAGTGGAAAAGAACCAGCGCCTCCAGGATCAGGCAGCCTCCCATTACGAAGATATCTGACACGTTGTGTAGAGAGGAACGGCTGGAATTATAGAAAAAAATTGTTAGAAAAAATTTGAGGGGTATATTCGATGCTTAGACGTTTTTGAACAATTTTAGAACACCTGAACGCGTATTTTGATCTTTTAAGTAGTACACCACAGAGTGTTATATTTGAAAGCAGGGACAGACCCTTCGTTCAAAATATTAAATTAAAAAAAAAAACTTGAGAGGTGTCAAGGGTGGACACCCGGATGGAACATATCATGTAGCTATCTATACTAATATTATAAAGAGGAAAGATTTGATTGTTTGTTTGTTTGTATTGAATAGGCTCCGAAACTACTGGACCGATTTAAAAAATTATTTCACTGTTAGGAAGCTTACTTTTCAGGGAGTGACATAGGCTATATTTTATCCCGGAATTCCCACGGAAACGGGAACTACGCGGGTGAAACCGCGAGGTGATCGTCTAGTAATATTATAAAGAGGAAGGATTTGTTTGTTTGTTTGTATTGAATAGGCTCCGAAACTACTGGACCGATTTGAAAAATTATTTTACCATTAGAAGCCCACATTATTCCTGATGAACATAGGCTACTTTTACCGCGGGAAAATGCTTCATTCCTACGGGAAAACGGGTAATAGGACAACGGGTAGTAAGAATGCAGCTAGTTAATATAGGTGGTGTGGTGGCGCTCGGGTCGGGTTAGCGCCTAAGAAAAACATGATAGTTTTTGGTTGTTCTCGTTTTTGATTTCTGTTATTTTATCTGTTTAATATTTAAGCTAATTGTTTTCATATTGTGTACTGTTCTAACAGAATCAACGTCATTCATTCATTCAATTGACGACCTCTGTGGCGCCTGCGACGCAGGAGGTTGCGGGTTCGATTCCCGCCTCGGGACAAATGTTTGTACGATCTGCAGATATTTGTTCAGGGGTTCTGGATGTTTTTCTATGTACAATAAAAAATATCTATATAAGTAGTGTATTGTATTATGTATATCAGTTATCTAGTACCCATAACACAAGCTCTGTTTAGCTTGGGGCTAGATAATGCTGTGTGAATTGTCCAGCATTATCATTATTATTCATTCATTAATTCTATTTTTATCAATTGACGCTATAACGAAATGAAAACAACATGTGAAAACGAATCCACACCGCCTGCCAAGAATACCTACGTGAGTTCAGCGAGCTCATACAGAGTAGCATAAGATGCTGGACATTTAGCGCCCACGAGCTGCAGGCCGGCCAACTTTCGACATGTGTAGGTAGGTAGGTAGGTAAGGTACCTAACTTTTTAAGGGTGGCAGCCGCCAAAACCCACCATCTAGGAGAAGAACCATGTCAATCACTCGATCATTCGAAAAATCGAAATTTTGAATAAAATGTATGAAAAACGACCTCGCTTCGCTCGCCACGGAGTGGGGGGGCGGCCGGGGGGAGAGGGGAGCAGAGCGGCTCGCGCCGTACCTACTGAGGAAATTCATCCATCCATCTGTATCTACTTATTGACAACAGCGCCAAGGATTTTTGAGAAAGCTTCGTCTCGCCAATTTTTGGCAGATTTCATGGTCTTCCTCTTATTTATACTAGCTTCTACCTGCGGCTTCGCGCGCGTATTTTTGGTATAATAAAATAAATAAATAATCCTGGACAATTCACACAGCATTATCTAGCCCCAAGCTAAGCAGAGCTTGTATTATGGATAACTGATATACTTAATACATGTCATAGATTTTTTTTTGGTCCAGAACACCCTGAACAAATAACTGTAGATCCTACAAACATTTGTCCCGAGGCGGGAATCGAACCCGAAGGCGGACCTTCGCCCGCCGCGCCACCGAGGTCGTCGTATAAGTAGACAGTAGTATTATCAGTATTATCTAAGTCGTATAAGTAGCCTATTATCTAAGTTAGGCTTTGCTCTAAACGTACGCCAAATTTCATCTTGATCTGTTCAGTTTGGAGATCCTAGGTAACAAAAATTCAGATTTCAAAAACTTTCGGCTTTATAATATAGTAGGATGCAATGTTTATAGGACAGATTTGATTTTTATCATTGACTCTACCGTTCACAAAGTGTTATTTTTTGGATTTTAGTGGGTTCGATTACCGGATAAAGCAAGTAATTTTTCAAAATTTTATGAGTGCAGTTTTACTTATTTTTAAAAATAAAGGAATATTTCCTTTGCGTGATACTTCCTACCTCCAATATTTCTGGTACTTGCCCTCCATGTCGCATAGATTTGGGACACCCTGTATAAGTAGATTTGTGGTCTAGGCCAGCCTCTTTCTAGAACTGTCAACTAGGCAGCTGTACTTTTCCCAATAAATCGAATTTTTAACAGAATAAAACAATAACAACTAGTATACACACACTTATATCTATTTCTTAAAAATCTAAGCCGTCACCAGAAGGCAGAGTGCCCAGAATGCTAGCAGCATTGCCACGTTTAATGGCAATGCTAATTCGAATTTCTGTTATAACTGGCTGGTTTTATTTTCCTACATTTAACAATACTAATATTATAAATGCGAAAGTTTGGACGGTATGGATGTCTATATGAATGTTTGTTACTTCCTCACGTCAAAACTACAAAAGGATCGGGCTGAAATTTCTCATAGATGTAGGGAACTGGAAGAAAACATAATGTTACTTTTTATCCATCATTTTTATAAATCAGTTCCCATGGAATGGAAATAACTTTTGAACGTTTCCTTAGAAACAGTGCAAGCGAAACTAGTAAATCCTTACACTTGATCAATAGGTTTCCTAAGTCCATAGAAGGGGTTTTCCAGGATGATGCCGCCAATGCCTGCTTCCTTGAGCAAAGGTTTCACCATCAGGTTACGTCTTCTCCAGAAATACTGAGGACAAAACAAATTCATAAGTTAGAATATAAGAATTTATTCATAGCCACACACAACTTATGCAAAAAAGCGAAATACAAAAAAAAAACGTGATAATGAAAAACACAAATCTTTGGATTTAAGTTTAAAACATATTATAAGCAGCGTGTATTAGAGTCCCAAGGGTAAAAATAATTGGTCTTTCCCTATCTACGTGCGCGGTTAATCAGGTCAAAACGGAATAACGACAACAAGCTGAGGCTAAGCTTGTTGTCGTTATTCACCGAGGTCGATAACGACGCTGGTTTTCAGTCTGGACCTAACATTGGGTGTCGTCGCGGCACGAGTAACGGTCCACAGATCAAACGTAGGTAACAAAGCCTAATAAAATATAGGGGTGGAAGTAAGTAAAGATAAAAACAAAGAGGTGGACAAAAGTTCACACTTGGACAATAACATCACATCACATCACAATAATCACATCACATCACACTAATATTATAAATGCGAAGTTCATAAGATGGATGGATGTATGGATGGATGTTTGTTACCTCTTCACGCCAAAACTACTGAATGGATCGGGCTGAAATTTTGCATACAGGTAATTATAATACTGAAATCAAACATAGACTACTTTTTATCCCATAAATCAGTTCCCATGGGATAGAAATCACCTTTAAACGTTTATAGAAACAACGCGTGCGAAGCCGCGGGCATAAACTAGCAGAGAATATATCAAATTTTCATTAAGATCTGTTTCACCAATTAGGCGTGGAAAGGTATCATACAGAGAGATTTACTTTCGAATTTATAATAGCAGCGGATTAAAACGGAAACTGCTAGGCTTAAGTTACCCATTACAACCAATTTTGTTAAGTAAACTGTTTGTTTTCCAAATAAATTAAAATTACTAGTATGGATATAGTAAGGGGTCGTATATTAATCACGTGATGTTATTAGCACCATTTTAACTCCCTCCCCATGGTGAATTTTGGACTCCCACTAAGAGAATTACAAATTCTTTAAATTAAAACTGATATGGAATTAAAGTGATATTTTTTAATTTCTGACGCTTCGGTATCAAAATCAGATCAAAAACTCGTTATTTCCATAAATACAATATTATGTACATTTTGAAAAGGGCAAATTATAAAATTAAATTAAACACTGACCCGGAAATAAACTGATATTTTGATTTCTCACGTTTCGGTATGTAGACTAAAGGAAAGAAGCTTAGAAGAAACCTGTAGCCTGTTAGTTGTTATTTTCAAGTTGGAGCAAAAACCGGCCTAAGCTTTTTTATAGTAAGCCTTTTACACAGGAAGGTTTTGACAACTTGTTTGAATTTATTTACTGTAAATTTTTGCAACTCACTGATGTATGTTTGTTACTTCTTCACGCTAAAACTATTAACTACTGAACGTATCTGATCGAAATTTTGTATCGATGTAGATCTAGACCTGACAAGGTCGAGATCTCAGGAACCCTGCGGTCTATAGAAAATATTTTTGTTTTGATTCGTAGGTACTAATTCTTTGGTTCCTTAATACAGTTTCTTCATAAGTTGTGTAGTTTTCTTGTAAATAAGCAAAGACATCATTTTTGCGCTTACGCCGTTAATAAAACGTATGCTCCGTCCCGCTTCTATGAACGCGAAATCCTATACCTATCCTTTTCACAAAATAGCGCGCAATGCTGAAGCGTTTTCATAGAAACAACGCGTGCAAAGCCGCGAGCAGAAACTAGTAATTTATAAGAAACAAATTATCATTCCAAAAAAGTTGATCCCCATAGGTAAGTAGTTAAATAAACAAGATAATTATAGATTACATATATTACGTGTAAACAAGATGCCTGTGGCTTGCCAAGATATAATTGATTGATAGCGTCGATAGATAACGATGGTGTTATCATAGGATAGAAGCGAATCTCCTTTTATGTATTTAACACTTACAATGGACATCTTCCACCAGCTGCTGCTGCGGCGTGCCTCTACGACTCGCACCGCGGAGGCATGCCGGCACATGACGCGCCGGGGCGGCGGCGGTTCTGTACACTGGCATTGCTTAGCTTACAGGGTGGCTTTTTGAGATGGGAGTGGATGGCCAAATTCGGAACCACGAGCGTTAGGCTTGTCGCAGACAGCCCACAGCAACCGGTGGCTGTCGCGCTCTACCGCCACATTTGCAGCAGTCGCGAAAGCGCGCGACTGCCACTGGTGTTCGGAAGCGGACATATTTTATGCGTGCATGCGATGCGTTCCTAGCGGTTAACTAAGTGAGGGTGAGCGGGGTGCGGGGCGGCGTGACAGTGGCGAGAGTCAGCGTTTTGTGTGGCGCGCAGCGGCGTCAAGTGGCGAGTCGCGGACACTACTGTAGCGAATGGCCGCCGCCGGCGACGCTTGTGCGGCGAGTTCGTACAAAATGTATGAAGAAGCGTGTAAACAGCTTGTCACCCGTGGCTGTGCTCGGTGGTCCGTTTGCGACAAGCCTTAGAGAAAAGTCGTGAAAAGGAGTCATGGGCTCAATTTTAGAGAAAACAAAAACTGCAAATAACTGCACTAAAAAAAACTAAATACATTATATGTATTTAGTTTTTTTAGCCATCCACTCCCATCTTAAAAAGCCACCCTGTTTAGCAGGCAGTTCATTTTACATCGAGTCCTTTATTGCGTTGGGGCAAGAACCATAAAAATGTGAGGTTTTTTACTCACCCAGCTAGCCATACTAAGCACTGCCAGAGTAAAGAGCTCTTGATGTAAGCCAGCGCTTCCGTCGAAGTCGGCCCTAACCAACTCAGATGTCAAAACATAGATTTTGATGTATATCGTATGTAAAAAAAAAACAAGCGTGGTCTTGTTTCATGCCTTGCATTTTAATACTGTTTGTGAGGCCATGAGGAGTGTTGAATATTTTCGTTTTAAATTGTTCAGTTTCACATCATTTCCACTGATTCGCTACACTGTTATTCTAGTGAAAAATGATAAACGTCATTGAGAGTGGCGTGGTTCAGGCTGACTCACTGCAAATTTGCGGTTTCAAATTTGCACCACCCCAAATTTCCCGCTGTGCGCCCGGCGGTCGTAAGAGGCGACTAAGGGATATCCACCGGGGGGCGGGCAGCAGCGCCCCTTGCAGAACAATTCTACCACCGAACTACGATACCCAACCCGCATGTCCAGCGTGGGGATTATGGGCTCATAGGCCCCTTGAGATAAAAGCCAATAAGGAGCTTATCAGAGGGAGGCTTGCATCCAGCAGTGGACTAATATAGGCTGTTGAGTTTGAAGTAGAAATTTTATTGGTGTTTTTCATGCTCATGTTATTAAATTTTTGGCTGCTATCACCGTCAATCTAAGTAAAAAAGGGGAGATGGGTAGCTTCTCGAAAGTGGAAGGTTTAAATTAGGTGCAATTAGGTCCACCCACCTCTGTCATAGTCGGACCAACGGCGTTCGTTTTACGCGTGCTTGCTACGATTTACTTTAGTATGATTTTTTGACAAAAAGACTACAGCAACACCCTCGTGTTTTTCATTATAATTATTGCACAACATTGGATATGTAACTGTGAACAAGTGTTTGTATGTAGTTGTAACATAAGCCGGTTGTTGATTAAGCGCTGGGAGAATGTACCGTTTCTACAGACTTTACTATGATCTATATCACTATGAAATTGCCATGAACTGGAAACTAGTATAGGTTGATGTGATAGTTCAAACACAAAGATCAAAATCACATTGAATTTTAGCTGGCTAGAGATTTAGTTTACTTAACTTTAAATAGAGTACTTAAACAATGTTAAATTATAAGTATATGTCTGGTGTTTTTTTCGTTTTTCAAATTGACATGAGATTGCATTTCTCGCCAATTTGATGGAGGAATGGTGATCATAGACAATTTCCTGCAGAATTGTTACTGATTAATGATTATTCTACTTTTTATTATTTATTATTTTCTGTAATATTTACACAGGCAGCTGACATGTGATCTTTCTCCTTGTCAGTGCACTTTATAGTCTTTTAAAAAAAATCATTTATATTTTAATGCCTTCTAAATTTTTACTAGGCTTTCCTTGCACTTGAATTTAAAAACTATATCTTAAAATATATTACACATTTCCATTCTTTAAACAGTTCACCGAGGGGTAATTTAGAATTAGGTTACTTACATGGTCACCTGTCCCTGCCAAGTGGAGGCACATTGGCTTCATGCCTTTCTCTCGCCAGTGAAGTGGCAGCAGGGCTTGGAAGTGGGCCTTCTGTACTATCTTGGGAACTATCCCCGGTAGGTACCTCTCGAGAGGACTCGTGAAGTAGCCTTCGATAAGCTTGCAGTCGGTTAAGGTCTGTTCCTGAAGTTTTAATGTGATGATGATGTTAGTTTTGGACTGGGTTTTAGCATGCATGAACTGTGCTTGTAGAATAGCTTGGATCCAGATTTAGGTACTTTTGATAAGATTTTACTTATAAACTTTAACCTGCAGAATTGACTAGGGGCAGCTATTGTTGTAAGTATTTTGCCAAATAGCAAAATGTTGCAGTGCTCTTACAGGGTACATGCTTAATAACTCTGAGGTATTATAAGACCTATGTATCATGTACCGCAATTAAGCATCTTGAATATTTTATCAAATTAGAATACCTCTACTGGGCACCTCATCCTTAGTAAATGTCTACACAAAATAATAGCTGTTTTGTGGGTTAAGGATTCCAGAAAATTGGGCTTCTGAACCAGGATAAAAATTAGTATACCTAGCTTTCTTTTAGTGTATGAATTTTCAAAATTAGGTCTGGAGAATACTAAAACTACATAATCTCATGAATAAACTAATTTACCTCTATTGAATGTAGGTATATTTTCTATGTCCCCTTTAGAAATGGAAAATTCATGCAGTATCCTTTATTCTAAATTATTAGAATCCCCTTTACCTTTGTGATAGTGACTGGATAGTCCCTCTCCACCAATTGAAAGCATTTCTCACGGTTTGACACAACTTTTCTGAATTCAAATAACCTGTAAATGTTATTGAAATATCTGAGAATCCTAACATGCTCCTGTTAGGTGGATATGTAATACATGTTACACAACAAGGTATGTACTTCGAGACACATGGTTTATTGCTGACCTTCTCAAGTTTTCTGGTTTACCCCATCCTTTAGTGAAAAATTTAGTCAATAATATACTTCGATATACTGCATCTAATTTACTTGACATGTTTCATGAATAGGCGGATGGACTATCCTGTTGTTGCACTAATAGTTTAGAATTTTCGATGAAAAAATCGTCAATACATTTTCGTCGGATGAAATTGAAATGAAAAATGAAAACAAAAAAGAAAATTTCAGTCAGTCAGATTTGACATGAGGTCGCTCAGGTCTGTCATTTCACAGTCAATGTCAAAATTGTCAACAATGGTCAGCTGTTTGACGAGCGGTACGCAGAGCCATAAAAAAGAAGTTGAAATTGAGCGTCGTTATCGGCTATTTAAATTCTCCGATCTTCCGCTACCAAGACACGGAATCTGACACAGATACACTCCAAATTCAAATATTGTAGCGATTTTTAGGGTTCCGTACATCAAAAGGAAAAAAGGAACCCTTACAGGATCACTTTGTTGTCCGTCTGTCTGTCTGTCCGTCTGTCAACCCCCTTTTCTCAGGAACGCGAGGACGTATCGAGTTGAAATTAGCGTCAAATACTCAAGTCCGTAACCTCTTGGAGCCGCGATATGAATAAAACTTGCATGTCAACGCACTCCAAAGTTACAGCCGTTTATGTCCGAATATTTTGAAATTTCCAAGGAAATCACATGCACACAAAACATATAGGGACATATAGGGTCCCGTAGACCAAGAATCATGAAATTTGCTGAGCAGCAAGGTCTTATAGCACAAGTAAAGGGAGAATCCGAAAACTATACATTTGTAATTTATCATCACAATAAAAACTACCTACCTACTTTTAAAACTCGCCATGGACCAAAACCTATAGGGTACTTCCCGTAGACTTAGAATTATGAAATTTGGCACGAAGCAAATCCTTATAACACAAGTAAAGGAAAAAGTCCGAAAACAGTAAAATTGTAGTTAGTTCACCTAGAATCATAAAATTTAGTGAGAAGCAAGGTCTTATAGCACAACCTCAACAGCCTGTGTTGGTCCACTGCTGGACGCAGGCCTCCCCCTGATAAACGCCTTATTGGCTTTTATCTCATGGGGAGGTATATCTTAAGAGCTTATTAGACCATCCTAAATATCGGATATCCTAATTAGTCAATCCTGAATTATAGCACAAATGAAGGAGTATATCCAAAAACCGTAAATTTGTAGTTTATAAACAAAAAAATATTTTTAATTCTCGCCATGGACCAAAACCTGGCATTTGCCGTTGACCTAGAATCAAAAAAATTGGTATGAAACAATCTTAATAAGTATACGGAACCCTCGGTGCGCAAGACTCGCACTTGACGTTTTATTTGTATTTTGGTAGGTTCCGGAGAACGCAAAACATTTATAAAAAAATTCTGTCAATGCGTTTTTTTTCGTCCTGTCTTGAAAAAGAAGGGAATGTTTCCATTGCTATCTTGAATATTTTGGATACTTGCCGGTTTGTACCACCCTGTGTATAAAAAATAACGATATTGGCCTTCTATCTATTGGCCCTTAAGTCAGTAGGTATGGTAGGTAGATATGATAAGATAACGTAAAATACCTACCTACTTACCCTTGAAACATAACCAGTGCCCTTGATACGATTTGCATTACAAGGTGTTACGATCCACACAAACAAGCTTACGTAAGCATAGTGGGTCGACATCGAATGAGTCAATCAATAGAAAAAATATTATTTTTTCCTGCCTGAGTTCGCCAAAATGTTATGTAAAATCTGATATTTAGATAGAAGAGGGTTTCTGTCAATACCGTCTTTACCATAAGGGCACACGGGGCCCGTGCCCAGGGCCCCCATTCTCAGGGGGCCCCGAAGGATCGACAATTTCTCTTACACATTTATTCTCAAAACATTTTTGTCGGGCACATTACACTTTTTTCACAGATCAGTAATCTTAACAGAAGGTATTTACCTACTACGCCATTATATCGATGACTGCGCCTATTCCTACTGTAGGTACTAATTATTAATATTTCCGAACGCATCCTACCTAATTTACTAAGTACACCATCTAGCGATCACTCACGCAATCACTCGAGATTCCAAAGTCAAGCTGCGACCATATTATGGCCGATTTTCCGATTTTTTGACGTGACAACGTCTTATAATTCGATAGAGCCAGCTGCACGCACGAAAAATCATGACGTCATGCGGCGTTACCTCGTCATGCGGCGTTACCTCGTCATGCGGCGTTACCTCGCTCTGAGGCGTTCCATGTAAGGCTTGAAGTGCAAGCGAGAGCGCTCGACATCCGTCTCTCTCCTACTTGAGTGAGCGATGCGTCTGCGTTGTCACGTTCAACTATCGTCAGTAAACCGACTTTACAGACAACCAATTTTTTTTTGTTGTTTTTTGTTTCGACGAATTTATGTACTTAGAGTCAACTTTTCAGCCATGTCAATGTCTTAAAAGTTGACTGACAGTGTCAAGCTGACGTTAAAACCATAAACTAACCAAGTATAGAAGAAATTTAAAAAAAATCGTATATTTAAAATTGAAATCTGACACCCGCGACATTTTTTTATCGTTTTTTCTGAATTAAAATTTATTTAAATTAAATGGCTTGGAAATGTGCTCTTTTTGTGTTTAGTGTAATAATATGATGGTAAATCTCTAAAATAAAACTCAAACAGGACATAAAAACGGTAAAGTTTTTTTATGTTTTTTTTTTAATATTAAAATTTTACCATTTTTCCGCAATTATAATTTAATTTTAATCAACCTCATTAATTACGTTATACAACATCAGAATGTTTCCACGCTGTTTTGTAGGAAATTTTATGGAGAATCCAAATATATATAGATGTTACGAGGTGTTAGTAGATAATAATCAAGAAATCAGCGAAATAATGCATTGTGATGCATTTCCGCGGATTTTCCGCGGATTTTTGCGGAAGTACCTGCCACACAACGGTGGTAACGGTGGGCGCGGGGCGTGCCACTTGAGAGGTTAATGACATTATATCATACTATATTTTGATTACCTATAATAAATGGTCATAGGTACTTAGTAAAAGATGTTATATAATTTTCGCTTTTTTACTTTCCAAAAGGGCCGCGAATTCTTGTGTGCCCAAGGGCCCCGAATTCTTGTGTGCCCAAGGGCCCTAGCCTAGTTTAAGACGGCCCTGGTTTCTGTTCTACATGAATCTTTAGAGATTGATATAAGTTCATATATTTACAGTTGTCCGGAACGTATCATGCCGGCTTAGAATTTGTTCTTGTGAGTGTCGTAACTGTCGTAAGAGCAGGATTTCCATTCCACGAGAGGGCCGGCGGCCGGCAGCAACCCCGCCCGCAGAATAATTTTTACCAACAAAATGCAATCCTCAAATCGCATACACAGCGTGGGCGTAATGGGCATTCATCATCATCATCATCATCATCAACGTATATTAGTCCACTGCTGGACATAGGCCTCCCCTAATGAGCGCCATAGCGCCCTGTCTTCAGCTTGCCGCATCCAGCATCTGGCTGCGGTCTTTCGCAGATAGTCATCCCACCTGGCTGGAGGGCGTCCTAAACTACGTTTGCTTAGTCGCGGTCTCCACTCAAGACCACGTTTACCTCAGCGGTTGTCGGTTCTTCGCGAGATATGGCGCGGTAATGGGCATTAGGTACCCCCATTTGATAAATGCTAATAAGGCGCTTACTAGGGGGAGGCCTGCGTTCAGCAGTGGACCAGGCTGTGGGTGATGATATTGTTCTATTTTACACTTAGCTATAAGTTCATAAAATTTTAATTATTTTAATTTTACCTGAAAACATGGGTACCTACTGTACGAGTCCGTGGAGTGAAGCCCTGGGTAACCTGGTTTTACTAAACCTACATCAGACACCAGTCTTCTTATTACAGGTTCGATCTAGTATACTATATGGCTAGGTATATAATATTTTGTATCTACTGAGAACTTTTGTGATAAAAATAAATGATTTCTTTTTAAGGTTCCGTACCTCAAAAGGAAAAAAGGAACCCTTGTAGGATCACTTTGTTGTCCGTCTGTCTGTCTGTCCGTCTGTCAACCCTCTTTTCTCAGGAACGCGTGGACGTATCGAAATTGACGTCAAATACTCAAGTCCGTAACCTCTTGAAGCCTCAATATAAATAAAACTTCTAAATCAAGGCACTCAAAAGTAACAGCAGTTTATGTCCGAATATTTTGAAATTTCCAAGGGAATCACATGCACACAAAACCTATAGGGTACTTCCCGTAGACCTAGAATCATGAAATTTGGTGAGCAGCGAGGTCTTAAAGCACAAGTAAAGGGAAAATCCAAAAACCATAAATATGTAATTTCGTCGCCGTAGAGCGAAAAGTCACTAACTCGCTATTTGGCCCAAATCGAGTTAGATGTGCCATCAAAATCCCCGATTTTTTCTGCATTTTTCAGTCTAACAACCATATCCCTAGCTATCACGGTTTTCATTTTAGGATCTGCAAAAATTCACTAACTCTACATTTGGCTCACAGCATTTTAGTCGAAAACTAACTAAGTAGGCTTAGATACTTTTTTCCTACTTGAAAGAATTGCAAAATATGAACCTAAGTCGGGTTGGTTACTTTCTTTTCTTAAATAATAACTTGTTGCTAGGACCCAGTCTAGTCGAGAAATAACTAAATATACTTGATTAGTTATGTGGTAGCAGGTTTGATACACAACTTGAAAGCGAAAACTAACCAAGTCGACTTAGTGTCTTCTAAATCGCTATTTGCGATAATTGTACTTCATAATTTTAGAGCAAGAAATCATTTAACATGATAGGTTAGTTTTCGACCCAAAATATTGGCAACAAAGTTTGGTTTTGAATGATAGCTAAAGTGTTTTGTTGATTATTATAGCCAAACTTTCGTACGTCTGTGTTAGGATAGACAATTAAACGTGTAATTTAGTTACTTTTACGCTCTTGATTTTGCTTACTCGGCGGCTAGTGACTTATATTAGGCCCTAGCCACCTGTCCAAAACGTCTTCGTTGGTTCATCAACATCGTTAGTCTACTGCTGGACATAGGCCTTCCCTTAATGAGCACCATAGCACCGTGTCTTCAGCTTGCCGCGTCCGACATCTGACTGCAGTCTTTGGCAGGCCGTCTCCAACTGGGTGGAGAGCGTCCTACACTACGTATGCTGAGTCCCGGTCTCCTCTCAAGAACACGGTTGTTGGTTTTTGCGAGACATAGCCGGCACGCTACCACTTTAGCATGATTATTCTTAGAGCTATGTCGATAACTTTGATTCTCTGTCGAATGAATTCGTTACGAGTCCTATCCTTTAGAACAACTCCGAGCATTACTCTTTTCATAGCTCGTTGAGCGACTTTGAACTTGTGGATCAGCCCTAAGGTCAGCCGCCTCAGCTCCGAAGGTTATGACGGGTAAGACGCACTGATTGAAACATTCGTTTTCGAGCATTGCAGTATGGATCTCTTTTTTTCTTTATTTATTTTAAAGGAGTTTTGTCAACATGACCATGTCACTCCCGTAAAGAATGGATGAATCGGCGAGGACTCAGCGTAGTTCGCTGTGTGGTGCCGGCTTAGAATTTGCACCACCCTAACTCTTCCCGCGGGTGTCGACTAAGGGATATCCACCGGGGGCGGGCAGCAGCGCCCCTGCAGAACATCTACCACCGAACTGCGATCCCCAACCCGCATGCCCAGCATGGGGGTTATGGACATAGCCCCCCATGTGATAAAAACCAATAAGGCGCTTATCAGGGGGAGGCCTGCGTCCAGTAGTGGACCACTACAGGCTGTTGTTGCCTTCTGAAGTAGTCCAGCAGTTTAAATAATATAATAGAATGTTTCCTTTCAGTAAAATTTGCTCATTTGAATATTTCGGGTAGCTACCCTCCGTCCAGGTAATGTTCGTTTGTACCACACTGTAATGTACTTCAGAGGCCAAGAAAAACAAAACCCGTTGATATTCGTTCGTCGTCTGAACTGGACCATTCCCCGTTATCTTCATTCATTGTACGAGTACTCTCTACTTTACAGCTACACACAAAGATGTTGCCGAAAAGCTGCTGGAGCCCGATGCCACTATAAGCCGTATTGTGAAAGCTTACTCAGTCATCGGTCTATGCTAGAGAAGCGCTTATGCCATGGAAAAGCGATAACCATCATCAAGAATTACGACATTCACAATGTTAAGACTAACTGGACCAGAATGATATCATTAATGTTTTTGATAGGATTTCAATATTTCAAATCTTAACAATACGTCAAAAAACATAAATTTACTTATAACTTGTTCTGAATGCGTTTTTTTTTGTATTTTTCAAGGAAGTATGACAACTGAATTTGATTATTTATCATTTTCTTATTGATACCTGATTCGAGGAATAGAAATTATATAAAATTAAGCAGATAAGAGAGTTAGAAAAATTACTTAAACACTAAATAAACTTATCCAAACACGGGTGAAAAGTCAGTTGGTGACTTTTAACAAATCATTGTCTCACGAATTTAGTACAAGATTTGAGGGCGAAAAGTAACTAAGTCAGTTTTTTTTTCATTATCCCTGAAAATATCAGTCATTCATTGACTGTAGTGAATTGATCTTACGAGCTTTTATATTTCCTAACATATGAGACCATAAAATTAGAAATATCCCATACCGAAAGAAAGTTATGATTTTATTTTGTTTTTCAAAACTTTAAACCTTCATAACTCAAAACACCAAATGACCTAGTTAGTGACTTTTCGCTCTACGGCGACGATTTATTCACTAAACAATTACTTTTAATGATCGCTATGGACCAAAACCTATGCTTCCCGTAGACCTAGAGTTATGAAATTTGGCAAGAAGCAAGGCCTTATAGCACAAGTAAAGGGAAAAATCCGAAAACAGTAAACGTTCAGTATATTCACAAAAAAAATATCTTTGATTCTCGTCATGGACCAAAATCTATAGGGTACTTCCCGTTGACGTAGAATCATAAAATTTGGCAAGAAGCAAGGTCTTATAGCACAAGTAAAAGAAAAAATCATAAACCGTAAATTTGTAGTTTATTCGCAGAAAAAATAATATTTGATTCTCACCATGGACCAAAACCTACAGGGTACCTACTTCCCGTTGATCTAGAATCATGATATAGCCCAGTCATATTAGGTAAAAAAAGGGGTCAACCTCGGAATGAAAGATAATAAGCTGCAAATTGGTATGAACCTTTGTTTTGTCATTCTAAATGTTGTCTCAAAAGTCACAATCGTTATCGTGTCCGCGTCTTAAGATATTCAAGGTCAAAGGTCACAAAAATCGGTTTTTCGCGAATATCTGGCTTCCTATCGGTTGAATGAGATTTGCATTTATTATAAAAGTTGTAGGCTATAAAATTCCCTACAACTTTTGTTTAAACTTTTTTTTCATACGACCAACCGTTTTGAAGGTAGAGCGCGAAGTGCACATCGTACAGTCATATACGGCCTAATGCAAGGTCAAGCGTGAGTTATGGTTATCAGTACGTTATAAAGTCAATTATTTACTTGGAAATTATAATTATTAAACAATGCCTATTATTTATGTACTAACTATTAATTATTTATATTTAATTAAAGTAAGTAACTTGATTATTTATATATAATTATTCATATTTAACTATTTAAGTATACCTACCAACTGACTGTACAACCTGTACAACTGTCAACACTTCCACCAACAAGTGTAGCAGCTCATCAACACATAAAACGTGTCTACTACCAGATTCAAACGTGGTTAGGGAAGGACTTAGAACCTCAAGAATGGGGCTGGATGCTTGAAAATGAAATCCTGGAGCCCATACGAACGTTATTACCTCCAGCACCAGCCGAACTACTAAACGTAATATTTTGCAATTGCAAAAATGGTTGTGGTTCCCGCTGTGGATGCAGAAAATCAGGGCTACAATGTTCTTTAGCTTGCGGCCAGTGCAACGGACAAGCTTGCCTCAACGCTTCACTGTATCCAAGTAATCCCGATGAAGAAAATACATATGATCCCGATATTCTGGAAGGTTTGGAGATGAACATGACAGATAATGAGGATGATGACAATGAATCGAACATTTTTGAGCGACAAGAAGAAGAAGAAGACGAAGAAGAAGAAGATAATTAGCTTCCATTTCCAATTTCATTACAATTAAAATCAACAAAGATTCTTTTGATATTTGAACTCACATTTTGATAAATGTATATTATGCCGTATTTAATAATAAATAAAAATATGTGTAAAATATATACTCTTACTATCATTTTAACTTAAAATAAAACTAAAATACATAATCCAGAATTAATAATATTTTATACTTAAATAGTTAAATATGAATAATTATATATAAATAATCAAGTTACTTACTTTAATTAAATATAAATAATTAATAGTTAGTACATAAATAATAGGCATTGTTTAATAATTATAATTTCCAAGTAAATAATTGACTTTATAACGTACTGATAACCATAACTCACGCTTGACCTTGCATTAGGCCGTATATGACTGTACGATGTGCACTTCGCGCTCTACCTTCAAAACGGTTAGTCGTATGAAAAAAAAGTTTAAACAAAAGTTGTAGGGAATTTTATAGCCTACAACTTTTATAATAAATGCAAATCTCATTTAACCGATAGGAAGCCAGATATTCGCGAAAAACCGATTTTTGTGACCTTTGACCTTGAATATCTTGAGACGCGGACACGATAACGATTGTGACTTTTGAGACAACATTTAGAATGACAAAACAAAGGTTCATACCAATTTGCAGCTTATTATCTTTCATTCCGAGGTGAAAGCCCTAATATGACTGGGCTAATAATTTGACAAGACACAAGGTCTTACGCACTTGACGTTTTATTATTATTATTATATCCAGTACAATTTACTGCAGCAAACTACAGATGGCGTCATTGAGCGTCTATTTAAAATCTAGAAGTGAATAGTTGGGAGACCTCCACCTCGCTCCGGATCGTATAAATGACCCAACGACTTTATTATAAAGAGGAACGGTTGCCAAGTCCCCTTTAGGCATGTTTTATTGCAGCGCTGTTGTTTATCGTCTATAAACCAGGTGAATTATGGCGCCGAATAGAGCAACGCCCCCATACTTAAACGCTCGTAAATAGGTTTTTACCTAAAATCATGCCCTGTGCAAACTATGGTTTTGTAATGGTAATTGACAAAAAAACCCGTAGTCTGTACCTACCAGGGTTGTTGCTGATGTAGTTTTTAGACTGATGCTGATCTTGGCCAAGTGCCTGTCTGACTTGCAAACTGAGTTTTCCGCACTTCTTTAATGTAGACATCATTGAAACAGAGTCTCAATAAATTATGCCGTTTAGAGTTCCGTTCCCAAAGGGTGCCAACTGGACCCTATTATTTAGCTTCCGCTGTCTGTCTGTCTTTCTCTTTCAGTCTGTCAGGGGGCTGTAAGTATCTTATGAATGGTACCGTCCCAGGTCCCACCCTGCAAAAATCGCAAAACCACAGAAATCTGAATAGTGCCTTGTTATTAAGATTTCTGTGCGCAAAACGCTGTGTGTAAGATGGCATGCGTCCTAATACAAAATGTTCCGTGAACAATTAGGTACTTACCTACCTATTCGCGGTAAATATGTAGGTAGGTACCATGTCCTCCTAGTCGAATTTCGATCACGGCGGCCAGTGTCATCGGAGACTAGTCAGATGCGGAGGATAATTTTATAGTGCACAAGTATGTGCGCAAACACAGGTCCACTCTATATTCCCTCGCTCTTATAATCCGATGGGACGGCAGACCGACACGACCGGGGAGGGTCAAACGCAGGACCAACGGCTTAATGTGCTTTCCGTGGCACGGGGGTGTAACACCATCGTGCTACTCTGAATTATCCTTGCTAGAAAAACTCCAATAACAACTATTAGCCCGTCCCGGGATTCAAACCCAGGACCTCATAATCAGCGGTTGAACAAGCTGACCGCTAGACCAACGAGGAAACGAGGTAGGTACCAAAGACCTAGATCGAAGAGAAAGTAGGTATGGATAGTATATAGTATATACCTACGTATATAGGCTGCTACGATCTTTGAGCTACATAATTACTCTGGTAGATACTAGACCAGGGTTGTTGCGAATATCAGTACCTATCAGCATCCACTGATGATCAGCATTAATTTAGATATCAGCACCAGCATCCGCATTGATCGATGCTGATTTTCAATGCTGATGTTCGAGTCACAACATTACCCGAAGGGGCGAGTATTAATTAAAGCGCATTTTTGTACAAATAATTTGAACAAGCCCAAACCTATTTATTCGGGGCGGTATACTTAATTCACCTGGGGTAATTCACCCGGGTGCACTAAGTACACTTTTTGTAGACTTGATTCACCCTAGTTATTTCCGGGTGCATTAAGTACACTATTTAGTAGATTTAATCGTCGCACTACACATTGCATGTAAATGATAGTGTGAAGACCTGTCACCAGTGAAGCGATTTTGAAGAGCGTCTTGTGTCGCGCGACTTGTTGCGACATTTGTTTGCAGTAGGTAGATTTTGTACTAAGACGCATACGATCTTACACACTTCCGCGATTTTATCGACATAGAAGTTGTCCGACGTTTTTCCGGGTCCTGCGATTTTGCGGTAGGTAACTTGGCAAAAGTGCGCTCTTACATTTAGCCATAAACTTGGGCAATGGGCATGCACCCGAAATTGGCTGGAACATATCGATACCTCTGGGCTCACTTGGCGTAAAGGACAAAAGGCAACGTTACAGGAGACGCAAAAAACAAAAAAAAAAAGGTTATTTTGACTGATATTATCATCATTAATTACCACATTTACCTATAATGTGCTAAATACTTAACTAATTACTGTTTTTGAAGGAGGCCTATAAAGGAGCCTAACTAATTTAAGTAGTGTTTATGTCTTATTCATAACTCAAATTAAGTATAGGTATTATAGAAAAATTAGTAGGTAATGGAAATAAAGGTTTTGTCTGTTTTTGCACTCAGAAAACAATACCTAGTCAAATACGTTCCTAATGATTAATCTTACATAGATCCGGTTTAAGTTCTATTAACAGAGAATTCGGGTTAAATTCTCGTCATGGTGACCTCATTGATAGTAATCGACTGTAGCGCCACCCAAATATGGGGGGAAAGTCCTTTGGAGATACTACTTTGGGTTAATTTTAAATCAAGGCGCTCTTGAAGATCACTGAGGAAGGCATCTCAAAAAAGTGCTTCCGGTTTTCTAGTAAGCTAATTGCGAAACCATTTTTAGAGCATCTTGGAGTTCATCAATAAATATTTAAAAAAACTTTACCCGCCTTTACTTACGCTGAATATACAAAGTGCTGTAGATAAAACAAAGAGTACCTAATACAAGAATGTGTAAAAAAAGGAAATTAGTTCTTACGGGTACGTAGCCACCTACGGTACGGACTCGACCCCTTTCAGCCTATCCTTATCCGCATATATTTTCTGGCACCTTGTACTTATAGGAAACCCTCAACTATTTTCTCGTCCACCTTCACGAAATTCCCAAAATCACAGAAGTTTGCTGTGATTTTGGGCTCTAAGCCGTAAATCAAAATAGTACAAAATTATTAGCATAAAGTTCGCGCTAAGGCTGCGTAGGTGCATTGCCCAGTATAAGGACTGCGCGCATTCCTCTCAGTGTTGTTTCCTCTTCAGACAAACGAACAGTAAGTTTCCAGTGTTGTGCCAAGTGCTTGTGACCAAAATTAATTTAATATTTTACTAGTTTCAAGTCTTTTGAGCGATGTACCTAAGTTAACCTCTGACAGAAAAGTTTCGAAGAAGATTATCGTAATTTTTTGCCCCATTAAAAAAGGTTAAAATCGGACTCGTTACGTTTCCATTATTAGTTTTAAGTTTTTTTTGCGATGTAAGTTAACCTCGGAAGGAACAGTTTCGAAGAAGGTATCGTAATTTTTAGCCCCATAGAAAAAGGATAAAATTATACCTACTCGACTCTACGTATCCTAACATAAGAAGAAGAAGTAAATTATTATCACTACTAACTATGTAATGTGGGTACTCTTATCTTACTTTAACACCGTTTAACGATATAATGAATTGGTAGTTTGTAGTAGTTAGGTTATAAAGCGATAATTAAAAATATAAACAAAAAATATACCTACCTATAAGTTACCTGGCTAATACCTACCGAAATATTCAATGAAACTTATGTACTTACCTACTTTGGTTTATACTCCAGTAATACATTTTAACAATACAAATTACACATCAACACACAGAAATGGATATTCAAATCAGTATAGCACAGTAATTCAATGTTATTTGCTTAGTATGACGTTAATGTGACTCATACAACTCACACATAAATCTTGCAACCTTCAACGCACTTCAATAGAGGTCCAGCCAGTACCGCCAGTGCCTTACCTAGATTACATGAGGCACATTCATTCATACTAATTAATCACAAATAGTTTATATTGCGTTGTGTGCGTATCTGTCATATATGAACCCTATAGGTACTTATATGAGTTACGGCTAGTGTATTGAATTTGGAGGGTAGGTAGAGTCTGGTAGTCCTGAAAATTAGATTATTAAGCTACTAAGCTTAATTAATCTAATTCTTTGAGGGAGTTCCCTCAAAGATCTATTATTCCATTGTAATTTTCTTTGTTAATAAAGGTCATACTCATACATAGTCCCTCCCAGGGCCGTCTTAAACTAGGCTGGGGCCCTTGGGCACACAAGAATTCGCGGCCCTTTTGGAAAGTAAAAAAGCGAATTATATAACATCTTTTACTAAGTACCTATGACCATTTATTATAGGTAATCAAAATATAGTATGATTTAATGTCATTAACCAAGAGACACGCCCCGCGCCCCGCTACCGCCGTTGTGTGGCAGGTACTTCCGCAAAAATCCGCTGATTTCTTGATTATTATCTACTAACACCTCGTAACATCTATATATATTTGAATTATCCATAAAATTTCCTACAAAACAGCGTGGAAACATTCTGATGTTGTATAACGTAATTAATGAGGTTGATTAAAATTAAATTACAATTGCGGAAAAATGGTAAAATTTTAATATATAAAAAAAATCATAAAAAAAAGCTTTACCGTTTTTATGTCCAGTTTGAGTTTTATTTTAGAGATTTACCATCATATTTTTACACTAAACACAAAAAAGAACACATTTCCAAGCCATTTAATTTAAATTAATTTTAAATTCAGAAAAAACGATAAAAAATGGCGCGGGTGTCAGATTTCAATTTTAAATTTACGATTTTTTTAAAAATTTCTTCTAAACTTGGTTAGTTTATGGTTTTAACGTCAGCTTGACACTGTCAGTCAACTTTTATGACATTGACATGGCTGAAAAGTTGACTCTAAGTACATAAATTTGACGAAACAAAAAACAACAAAAAAATCGGAAAATCGGCCATAATATGGTCGCAGCTTGACTTTGGAATCCCGAGTGATTGCGTGAGTGATCGCTAGATGGTGTACTTAGTAAATTAGGTAGGATGCGTTCGGAAATATTATTAATTAGTACAGTAGGAATAGGCGCAAACATCGATAATAATGGCGTAGTTGGTAAATACCTTCTGTTAAGATTACTGGTCTGTGAAAAAAGTGTAATGTGTCCGACAAAAATGTTTTGAGAATAAATGTGTAAGAGAAATTGTCGATCCTTCGGGGCCCCCTGAGAATGGGGGCCCTGGGCACGGGCCCCGCAAATAAAGAGAAAAATTCGAATACCTTAAATTTTATAGTTGACCTTGTCCCGTTGATTTATTCACAAATAAATAATTTTTGGTTCTCGCTATGGACCTAAACCTACAAGGTGATTCCCGTTGACCTAGTCGTGATATTTGGCAAGAAACGAGGTCTTACAATTACACGGAGTTCTTAGTGCGCGAGTCCTACTCGCACTTGACGTTTTATTTTCAATATAAACAAGGAATATATAGCCTTTAATGGTCCACTGCTAGACTAGCACGCTGTTCCCTCAACGTGCTGGTCTAGCAGTGGTGAGGGAACAAGGCAGATTCAATTTTTTTATCGCTTTCATGCTTAACATTAAGCATTACACACTTTTTATTGCACTTATTATTAATTCCGGGGTCAGAAACATAAAATTTTGGAATAGAGGCACAAAATACGATTATAGATTTAAAAGTTTGGTCGATTTAACAATTTTTCTTACTAATGATAGAAACAGTAACTTATTATGTTTTTTTTTTTCAGATGGGTGGAATGCTGCTGTCTTTAGCACCGTTGGTGCTCCTAGCCCTTCAGGCTGGCGTTGATGGTAAGTTATTGGGACCTCTCCTAATGCCTTTGAGATCAGAAAACCTTTTAAATCTCTGAACACTAACTAATAATGTCATATCATAAGTTTGCTGTTTTTATTCAAATTAATCATAATCACAATAACAAGATGATTATACGTTTGTCCATATTTGAATGATAGTGGGTGTAAACGGCCAAGTAATATGGACAATTTAGATAATAGTCTTCAAGTTTTTCATTTAAAAAATATATACGATCGATCGATCTCGATAGTATTATTATATTAAACAGTACCTATTATTATATTAAAGTCTATTTGATCTAGCTTAAATACCTTATTATTTGTATTTGCTAGCTTTCGTATGCTTTAGCGGCCATGATAGGCCTATTGTGAAGCATAAATACCTTAACTACAACACAAGACTCAAATTTCGCCTGTCATATCAGCGGCTGCCGATCGTCGTTGTCGATGACGCTCAAAATCTTATCAGCCATTTCCTTGGGCCGAAGCTAAGATGGGATGAAAAGATTCTGCATGTATTATACATATAGGTAGTAGGTACCTACTCTAGTACGTTACTGTTCTCCGTTGAGGTTGAGACTGCCCTTTGCGGTCGAAATTCAGCAAAGACGACATTTTCATCACTCGTACCTACACTTGCGAGCTTTAAACTGGAATCGCTTCAAGGGTTGTTCAAGACTAATTTTTACAATTTCTTTGCAGTGAACTATAAGTTAAGTTATGTTTTCCCTTACGCAGGATTTATTGGCGACGATAAATTTTGATTTAATGCACGATAATGTCCGCTGCCACACCGCAGCAGTGACTAGACAGTACCGACAGACGTCTTCCATGTCGGCATTCCCACACTAGACTGGCCAGCCCTTATTCCTGACTTGAACCCAATCTGGCATATGTGGGACGAGCTAAAACAGCGGATACGAGGGAGCGATTCCATTTTAAGGCTCGCAAGTGTAGATGAAAGAGGTCGCTGATGATACACAAAAATGTCAATAGCCAGTACCACATAATTGCTGAAACAAATGACAGGAAATTATTTTTTATCCAGATTGTTATGCTTAATGCTACGGCTCCACCTGCGTTAGCGTTGACGTTAGTGTTAATGTCCATTAACGCGTTAATTAAGGCGCTAAAAATGCACCTTGGCTACTAGTAATGCCGTTAATAAATGAACACATCTGCGTACGGCCTAATTAACGCGTTAGGACGCAGGTAGAGCCGTAGCATAACAAAAAGCACGTCGCGTAAAAAAAGTTTGATAACATAACGTCTTAACTTCACAAACGAGTCCCACCCCCGCATAATCAACAAAGTAAACAACTTTACAATATCATCATCGTTATTAAAAACTGTGACCTTGGCAACGACATACGATGCCTTCAGCCGCCTACAAGCATTGTCGGCCCATCTGGCACGGACCTGGCTGTAATTCATCCTTCGTTTGCCATGTTTTTCTAATAGATGGTGTGTGGGTAGGTTCCGCGTGGTCTTATTAGGGATTATTACATTTTAATGAGCTTTTGTTCTGAGTTATTAGCATTTATAATTTATTTCTGTGATTAATAGACCGTACGACCTGCTCTATTTATTTTAATAAAGTAAATAAAAAATATTAGCTGTATGTAATGAATTCTTATAGATTTATAAGTACCAGGTTGATGGTGTTCCTCAAGGGTCGACACGACGCCTTTCATATTTATTCTGGTTATAATAATTAATGTAGGTACTTAAATTACTATTTAGGTACCTACTTACTTCAGGTTTACTAACCTGGAGATAATTTAAATGCACAACAATTTAAAATAAGTTACAGATGTCTTTAAAATAAGGTACAAAGGTACCTACTTTATTTATTCAAATTGAAATGATGTTCGTTGGTGATCGATATCGGTTATATTATCTGGCTGGAAAGATGTGATAATATTTTAAACGTTCTTTTGTAATAATCCTTATGAAGTTCGCAAGACAAATTGCAAAATTTCCATGGAATATTTGGGAAAATGATACTTTTTCCACAGGATTTTTGAACTGGACAGCATCTACAAGCTCGGCTGAATAATACCTACATTGCTTGCAGCCCAACGCTACTACAACTATAACTACAACCCGCGGAGCTACTTCGGACGGGACTTGTACGAGCATGGTCGCTCCATCTCGGACACCACGGTGACCTGCGGGTCGCACACATGCGGTGTCGGCGCACACTGCATCCAGGGCTCCGTGCGGCCCGTCTGCGCGTGTCTGGCGGGACACTCCGGAGACCCGCTCAGTCAGTGCATCAGGATTGAATGCGTTGGTAAGAACAAGAACCATAAATTTAATATTTACTAGGTGCCTTACCAGCCTAATTCCTGAAGTGCTTATTTATTTGAGTTTTATGAAATTTCTAAGAAAAGGGATCAACATAGAGCAACAATATGAGCTGATAAGGAAGAGGGCTGCCGAAAAAATAGTAATATCCGATGGGGCGATAATCATGTTCATAAGTCAAAGATATTGACTGGATTTGTGGAGTACCTTTACTAAAATAAGAGATAATTCTACATGCTGATACTTAGATGGTTTGTTCCGCCCAGACAACCAAACTTGACAACTGGTTGTCTACGCGGAAGAAATTTTCCGCGGGGACAACCAGTTACATGGGCGGAATTTTATTTCCATCTTCATCTACACAACTGCTTGGTAACTAGTTGTCTCGACGGAAAATTATCTTCCGCGGAGACAACCAGTTACCTGGACGGAATTTTATTTCCGTATACACAACTGTTTGGTGACTAGAGTTGTCTCAATGGAAAATTATCTTCCGCGGAGACAACTAGTTACCTGGACGGAATTTTATTTTCGTCTACACAACTGTTTGGTGACTAGAGTTGTCACAATGGAAAATTATCTTCCGCGGAGACAACCAGTTACCTGGACGGAATTTTATTTCCGTATACGCAACTGTTTGGTGACTAGAGTTGTCTCAATGGAAAATTATCTTCCGCGGAGACAATCAGTTACCTGGACGGAATTTTATTTCCGTCTACACAACTGTTTGGTGACTGGTTGTCAAGATGGAAAATTATCTTCCGCGTAGACAACCAAGTGTCAAGTTTGGTTGTCTGGGCGGAACAAACCACTTAGATTCCTATTTTCTGTAGACAACAGCGAATGCCGAAGCCACCAGACCTGCGTGAACCAACACTGCGTCAACCCTTGCGAGGGTGCTTGCGGTATCAACGCCAACTGCGATGTAAGTATCGAAGTTATACGAGTATACTAAGAAATCAAATAATATTTATCTCAAAAATTTTCGACTTCGACGGGACTTGAACCCGCATCCTTTCCTTAGTACGGAAATTTATGGGATATTATTTGATTTCTTAGAAATTACCCAGAGTGTGAGGGCTAATAACAAAAAACCTAAGTTATATACTTACACTATACTATCTATACATTATGATGGGTAGTGTAGTCACATCACATCACACTAATATTATAAATGCGAAAGTTTGGATGGATGTATAGATGGATGGATGTTTGTTACCTCTTCACGCCAAAACTACTGAACAGAATAGGCTGAAATTTTGCATACAGGTAATTGTAATCCTGGAATCAAACATAGGCTTATCATACTTTTTATCCCATAAATCAGTTCCCGTGGGATAGAAATCACCTTTAAACGTTTCCATAGAAACAACGCGTGCGAAGTCGCGGGGCGCAGCTAGTGTTACCATAACTTACGTCGATAAACTTATTTTTAGTCTCCTTATATAAAACCCTATGTTGGCACATCTTATAGAATAGAAATAGAATAGAATAGAAAAGCATTTATTTCGACACACATAATATTAATCAAACAAAACCAAACAAAATATATAAACCAAACAAAACCAAACAAACAAGATGTGTCTTATCTACCTAATCTTTGCTTAGGTACTGTACATAATGTACCTATAATATTTAATTGTGAATTCTGGAAATTTATGTTGTTTTTGAAATACTTGTCTGCAGGTCCGTAACCACATCCCAGTTTGTACTTGCCCCGCCGGCTACACCGGCAATCCCTTCCAATCTTGCAGGATCGCTGACCCAGGTAATTCCATTCAAGTTAACTATAATTTACTTGACAGTTTCCAAAGTTACATTCGGATGATTAATTACGCTGATGTGTATGACGCTGGCCTAGCTCTAAAAATTTTCAACATGTTTATTCACTGTGCAATGTTCGCTAATGTACGATGTGTCATTCGTACCAACTATCGACAAGCGACCTACACCTACTACTTTTATTTATTTATTATTAAATAGGTAGGTAGGTAGGTACTTTATTGCACACAATTTTAAAAAGTGCACAAATGGTGGGCAGAATTCCGATGGCATTTTCTGCCTGCCAACCACACGAGGTGTGCTTAAATTTAGACTTAAACTTAGTTAGGTACACATAATAATAATTAAAATAATCTACAAAACAATAACGAGTGACGAGCGATCGCGCCATTTCTAGCTATGTAGGTGACATCCTAATTTCTTTATTTCTAACCGGAGATTATTTTAACAGAGGAAGCTTGCCATCCATCTCCCTGCGGGCCCAACACCAAGTGCCACGTTTCCAACAACCAGGCCATCTGTACTTGTCTGCCAGGATACAGGGTAAGGAAACACATTTTAGGTACATTAATATTTAAAAAAACATATACCTATTCTAGTCTGCTGTAATACAAATCAAGCAATGTGTGCTCCACAAAGGGGGGCGTTTTTTGACCTAACTTTTTTGCTGTAAAATACTTTCCACTGGAAAACAAAAGACGCGTCTACTAGTTGCGATACCTAAGCGCGGTATACACCGCTGCAGCACAGCACAAAACTGTGCATTCAAATATGGGCTTTAACTCGTTAGTCGTAACCTTAATATTAATTTTATATAGACGGCGATGACAGATAGCTCGCGTTTGAAATTTGTGGGAAGCTATTTGCCACTGTAAAATGTATCTAAAGATAACGAGTTCAAGCACATATTTGCACGTTTTTGTGCTGTGTAGCGGTATTGGTATTGGATTAATGAGCGCAGAGCTTTAAAAATGCAGCCCTTAGCAGAATACCAGCGCTACAGCATGGCGACATGCTGGAGCATTAAGCTGAGCTATGGGCCATTTCTCTGCCACAATAAAATTGTTACTCATGCATGTATTAGTATGTATTTAATGTATTTAAGCAACATTGTAACTTCATTTTTCACTGATAATATCTTTGTATCGTTTTTTAGTATTAAGTGCTTTTAATTTTCAATGTTTGGCTTTAATGTGGTTTAAGAGAAATAAACAAATTTCATTTCATTTCATTTCATTTTAAAAGGTGCCACGTTATCGGTATACCTACACCGTCGACTAAGATCTAATCTAAGGTGTACTAATTCTTTTACAGGGAAGTCCTCTGACCGGCTGCCGTCACGAGTGCGACTCTGATAGTGACTGCGCAACCCAGCAGTCTTGTCGGGACTTCAAGTGCGTCAGCCCCTGCAGTGACTGCGGTGTCAATGCCGACTGTGAAACGGTTGCTGCGCATCGTGCGGTCTGCAAGTGCCCTAGGGTAACGTTACACCTTACTATCCATTAGCGCCTCTAGTTCTTGATTGATTTTATTAGATAGATAGATAGATAGATTATATCTTTATTGCACCATCAATACACAGAACAATTTAATAAGAACTTAATACTAACTATATAGAATATGGCACAATCGGCGGCCTTATCGCTAACAGCGATCTCTTCCAGGCAACCTTTGGATGGATAGGATCGGTACGTATTGAAGCTGACGGTGGCGTTATTGACGATGTACTAAAATAAGTATTAAACAATCTAGTAGGAGCTATAGAAAGCAGAAATGAAATCGTTTATTAATAATAGATCAAATTATTAATAATATCAATTATTAATAATAGATCATTATTAATCAAATCAAATCATTTATTCAGAGGAATGTAGGTACAAAAGCTCTTAATAATAATGGTAACTCCAATACATTCTGCCTCGTCGAGGCGTGCAAAATTTAAATTTTAGGCTTTATTAAAGTAATATGTCAAAGATTAATTCAATTAACTAAAGCTAATATTATTAAGGATCTACCACTATGCTGGTTGTTAGAGGAGTTCTTGAGGCAGACCATCTGCCAGATAGATTCAGACCATACATGCCAGGCCATGCCAGACTATATCATTAGAGTGGCCGGCTTGTGGATGAGATTTAGACGTATCTCGCACAGGATCAAGAGCTGGTGTTTAAATGGCCTTATACCCAGCAAGTATGGTGCAAGTGATGAAATAAAACGAGAAATCTATCGCATCTCTTTATAAATCATAACCATGATAACCATTTATACCTAAACTCCGATCCCAGTAAGAGACCCAAAAACCATTTTTTTAGGGCTACCACGGTGATCCCTACAAAATCTGCTCAGCCGAGTGCACATCCGACAGCGAGTGCCCCAGCTACAAGCCCGCGTGTGTGTACAACGCCTGCATCGACCCCTGTATCAACGCTTGCGGAGTCAACGCTGACTGCAACCTCCGTGGACTGACCCCTGTCTGCTCCTGCCCTAAGACCATGACCGGCGATCCGTTCACTTTCTGCAGGCCTTTTGAAGCCCGTAAGTTTTCAATTGGCGTTTTCAAAAACTACTGTCGGGTGCCGTTTACTCAAAGTGGCTATTGTAAATATATTAATCTTGTTGGTGCTTCTTAAAAATAACTGAGGTTCTCTATTTTTTCCAATCTTATCGTTTTTATCCTGTGTTTGCGCAGACATTTGTGCACTATAATATGTCCTGCGCATCTGGCTAGTTCCCTATGAGACTGTCCGCCGCTGTGGTCGAAATTCGGCTAGGAGAACATTATTATCATTATATTGTTTTTCCACGAAAGAATCTATTTTTAAGACTTTGAACGTACACCAACCTATCATAACGCCACTATTGCGAGTGATACTTCTACTATCTATCGCAATAATGGGTATGATAAGTTGGTGTGCCACAAGGATCACTTATTGGTCCCTTACTAATCAACATCTTCGCAGGTGACCTCTGCGAGCCCAACCCATGCGGTGCTAACGCCAAGTGCACACCAGGACACGACCGCACTGGAGCCGAGCGCCCCGTTTGCACCTGCCCTAGTGGATACATTGGCAACGCTCTTGTTTCTTGTGAACGCGTAAGTTTATAGATACCATATTCGTCGGTCATATAGAAAAAATATTTCGCACATCGTGGTGTCTGCAAGTGCCCCAGGGTAACATTACACTTTATTATCCAAAAAAGAAAATATTTATCAAGTGTAACAAAAGTATGGAACCTAGCTAAATATAGGATTGAATGTTCGAAACCAGTGCTAAAATAACAAGATGAATAAATGAAAAAAAAAATAAGGTTATGTCTACTCAGAAATTGCGTGCCCTATCAACACGGATTTTTCAAGGTTCATAGAGTTATTTTTAACTAGGCTTGTTTCTTAGGGTGAATGCGAGCTGGACTCCCAATGCAGCGACCACCTCGCTTGCGTTGGCTACCGCTGCGTGGACCCTTGCCTCGGCAATACTCAGTGCGGCTCTGGAGCCGTCTGTATGGCCCGCAGGCATCTCGCTGTCTGCACTTGTACCTCAGGTAAAAAAACTTTAACTCAATTTATTTTAACCACTTAGCTGTCAGGCCCTGCGCGCTGCAACATCCGTGTTATGGCTGGGCTAGCTGCATGCTGCGCGTCCGCGCGGAAATGGGATATGATGCATTATTTCGCTGATCTATAATATTGATTTATTATCAGGTAATGCCTTGTAACATCTTTAAACATTTGGATTCTCCATAAAATTTCCTACAAATTAGTTTGTAAATATTCTGAAGTTGTGTAACGTAGGTAACTACTGAAGTACATCTAAATGTAGGTGTGTAGGTGTAATTTTGGTGAAAGATTTTTATTGCTCCTTTTCTAAGTAGGTAGGTAACTTTTTGTTCACATCTGAACTGTCCTCCATTTTGTCTTCTAAAATATCATCTTGTTCCCATGTGGTGCTATAAATATCTTTGTCCTAATATCCCTGTCCGTTTATTCGAATCAAATCAAAAACTCTTAATTTCCTTACTTATATACAATATTATGTAGGTAAGTAGGTATTTATGGCACACTAAAAGATCCAATTAAAAAATTATAGTACACTGACACGGAAATATTTTTCTAAGGTACCGGTAGTAACTCGCTACCGACTCTAAACTCTGAGAATGCTTTGAACTTTCTTCATAACCATGGAATTTTTCACCTCAGGTCGCAACGGAGACGCTCTAGTCAACTGCTACGAATCCACGTCGGTGGTCGCCACCGCCCGTGCCTACAGATACAAACGTAACGGAAACTTCACCGCTGAAGTAGATACACCCGCAAAGGAGGCTGAACTAGCCAAGGAGACCGTACTAGCAAAGGAAGAAAAACCCGCCGGCGAAAAGAAGGAATAAACGATTTTTACCTAACAGCCGAGTCATTTCCGAATGAACAATAAAAAATTGAGAAACAAGAATAGTCAAAAGACATTATTGATTGATGTAATAAAGTTTACAAGAACGGCATAAAATTTATTTTGAATCATAGCTTTCTCTTTATCTCTTTTTGAGGAGAAAAGATGAGACAGCAGTCGTTTTGATAGTGCTAAGATTTACTCGGAAATTGCTTTATAGTAATTTTAGAACCTAACTGAATGTGAAACTGCCATATAATGTTTTTAACCTAGGCTCTTTAGAGATGAAACTCATTTTGCTTAAGATTAAATGGTGTTTTTATTAATAAAAGATTATGAATAATTAATGTGTATAACTCTTATGTTGTGGAAAACTACTATTCATTCTGGAGGTTTAATTAGTTCCTTGCATAGAGCAGAAAATTAAAAAATTAAGATCCCTAAAATATTTGAATTTCGCGCGAATCTGTGTCAGATTCCGTGTCGATGTCGATGATCTGTAGCGAAATGTGTTGTGTTGTCTGTGTTGTTTCAGATTCAACAAAACTGGTTATTCAAAATTAAATAATGTAAATATGACTCTCCCTCATTCTACCGGCCAATAGTTTCCCATATTATCTGTTATGTTATGACTTATTATGACACTCGTTACATGGACACTGGCAGAATTGTTGCTAACTAGCAAGCACAGCAAGCCATTAACAAAAGAAGAAGAGTCTGCATAGCAACTTACATGGACACTGGCAGAATTGTTGCTAACTAGCAAGCACAGCAAGCCATTAACAAAAGAAGAAGAGTCTGCATAGCAACTTAGTACATAGGTACACCCTCAGATTAGGTTTC
The DNA here is from genome assembly GCA_963564075.1 of Eupithecia subfuscata. Classification (NCBI taxonomy): domain Eukaryota; kingdom Metazoa; phylum Arthropoda; class Insecta; order Lepidoptera; family Geometridae; genus Eupithecia; species Eupithecia subfuscata. The sequence continues at coordinate 3,642,764 of OY751117.1, read as the reverse complement.
TCTTTCTACGGGTACACCCTACGGGTACACCATAGAAATCTAAATAACAAGAGTTATTTAGATTTCTATGGGGTACACCGATTGAACAAGTGGCACCGTTTAGGTGCTCATTGGCTCGCTTACAATGTTGAGGTGGCATTCCACAAGTGGCACACAAAACCTGGGAAAAAATTCATTTTTAGCATTTTAATGATCATATTCACCGACTCCAACTTATCGATAATACCTGATCAATACCTATAAAATTTTGAGAAAATGGGAAAGTAGGTACCTACCTACATAGTACTGTCTATCTGTTTCTTATTCCCACCTATAAGCATTTCAACTAAAGTTTATTCATATAGGTAAAAGGAAATGGAGATTGTAGTGGAGTGGACCTAAGAAGGTTATAGCAACAGCATCCCCCACTGTTGCGCACGTAGAGGCTACTAGAGGTGAGTAGCTCATGAGTGAGTGATACAAAAGATATAGATCAGTTCAACTGAGCGAATCTATCTCTAGCTCACCTTGGTTTCAACTATATCTTTAGCTCATTTGGAATAAGATTCATTTTCGAACCATTGAAGTGTTGAGCTAAATGAAAAGTGAGCGATAGCGAAGACGACCGAGCAAGGCGAGCGATTCATTGCGAAATATCCCGAATGATTTGATAGAGTGAAATGCACGATGTCAAATACAACGTGAAAAAGAGAGAACGATAGCAAAATCCGGTTCAGGCTTTTAGATATGCAAATACGTTGACTGCAAAACCTGAAAATTCAATTATTATTGTTTTTAAAGTTATCGTTAACGGTTCGAATCTTTGTTTGTTTACTTTTGGTTGTTGTTTTGGTTTCGTTGAGCACCTACGTACTTTTTCGGAATTTTGGAAACTTGTATGTCCTATGCCTGTGAAGTCTGAAGGAAAATCGTTGACTCTATGTTAATTATTAATCACAAAGCCTTTATACTGTGAACGATAGGTTTATACTTACATTTTTTCATGTGTCAGTCTCTCTAGCGCTAGCTCAGTTGAACGGATACCTAATTATCTTTTTATCTTTCTTTCACTCATGAGCTACCCAGCTCTAAGACTACATCATTGATCCACTGAGCTAAATGAGCTAAAGAGCTAAATGAGTGATATTATCAGTAGATCAAAGAGATATGTATCACTCTTTTCATTAGAGTGATATGATATGCGCATCCCTAGAGGCTACGCACGTTTGTCTTGCTTTGATTTGCAGGAATATGAAATTAATGACGTCATTGCTATATTTGCTATACGCGCGCTTTTAAGGGAAAAATTGTGTGGATGTGGAGCTCATTAGCGTCGCTCAAATTATGGAAACTAAGTTTGAAGAATTTCATGGAAAACCTAAAACCTAGATCTAGAAAATCCCAAAACTAAAAATTTTGAGAACCACCCCGTAGCTGATAATTTAATATGACGTAACTTGGGAAAACCCTAGTGACCGTTGTTTCTCGGAGTAGCATCCCTACCTTGTATTATTATACCTACCATGATGGAATGGAGGCAAGGTTAAAATTAAGGTGAAACCGCACTTGGGTGACGCGGCGCGGTGCGGTGCGGCACCACGCGGCCAAATATTTATTCATATTCATTTTAATGATGCCAACCGCACTTGAGCGGCGCGACGCTGCAGATTTGGGTCCGCGAGAAAATTTTCCCGCCGCGCCGTTGCCGAATATTCTAGTCAGTTATACGATTATAGTCAGTTTTACGGAGCTATATGATTTAGAAAATGAACAATGTATAAACCTAAGAAGAATAAATAATATTTGGTATTTTTATTAGTCAAATATTGTACTTATTTCCAACCAAATATTATTTCTCTCCATCTTTAATGACGTCCATCTTTCATGAAATCTTGCCACGTCTGACATTTTGTGCCACGCCGCCGCCGCGCCGCCGCGCCGCCGCCGCAAGCAGTGTGGTTGGGTTGGTTAGGATTATATATTGTTCTGTGGTGTTTGGGAGAGGCCGCGGCTCGACGCTCAAGTGCGGTTCAAGCTGTTCTGATGACTGTTCATGTATTGTACTGTCTCACTTTCTGAATATACGCATTCCGAAATATTTAAAATGTTGAAGGTCAATGTCTTCTTCTTGTTTTGTTTTTGGCTCTGCATCATGGTTTGACACATGTCAGACATGCCATTCAAATATTTGTCATTGTCATGTCATATTGCATTTGACATTTCATTTTTTTGAGTTGAGTTAGGCTGCATTCCGAGTTACGCTAATATCGATAATAGCGCTCTCTTACGCGTTCCAAATTACTGTGAGCGCGACAACGATGTCCCGTGTGACGTCATAGATGACGTCATTACATGCGCCATTTTGCGATAACACCGACCATCCTACAAACTGAAATCACTGTGAGCGCTCTGTCAAAACTGACGTTTACTCTGTCAAAACTCACATTGTATTACATTTTTTTTTGTTTGTTTTCATTTATTTTCATCAAATTTACTGTTGTTTGCAAGTTTTGCAGAGTTTTTGTTTGTTTAGCGGAGTCATCGGAGTCATTTTTACTGGATTTTCACGTTGTTCTGCGAATAGGTACTGTTTGTTTGTTGTACAGTACAATGACATTTGACAAGTGACTCGTGCGTGGCCGTGAGCGCGTTCGCAAAGTGTTCCGAATTGATGATGGCACTCAACTGTCAATATCGTGCTAACTAATTTGGAACGACAAATATCGTTGTAATCGATAACGGCGCTGTTTTTGTAATTCGGAAAGCACCCTTAGTCGACTCGTCTCGTTTTCATTACCGAATGATGAAAGAATCACTAATTTTCACTATAAAATAAACGTTATAATCTAATTATTGATGTGAGACCATGGCCGAAGTAAACATGGAAAAATTTGCGGTGCCAGATTTCGTCCCTGAGCGCTATGTGAAGGAGCTGACGAAGACCTGTGTCGGGGGGGAGGATCTTCAACAACAGAAGGAAAAGATCGAAACACTAGCCGAAGAAACCGCTAACGCGCTCAAAAAGAATGTTTATGAGAACTACATGCAGTTTATTGAGACTGCCACCGAGATATCCCACCTAGAGGCAGAAATGTACAAGCTATCGCATTTGCTGAGCGAGCAGAGAACTGTCCTCACGACCCTCTCCCACGCCTCGGTTCTGGGCTATGACAACACCTTGTCCCGCGAATCCCTCGACAACCCTGACCTAGAAACGGACAACGCCGAGGAAGAGCGCAAAAATAAACTCAATGTTATTACTGAAAAGGTTGAAGGTTGTATGAACTTACTCGACGCCCCTGACCGACATGTGCTACATGAAGGAGACCTTTTAGAAATCGACGCTGAAGAAAATACTGCACTTCAAAGAATGCATGTTTATTTGTTTAGTGACTGCCTAATGCTAACCTCTTGGATATCAAACAGAAGAGGCCCCATGCGGTATAAGTTCCAAGCTAGCTATCCTATAAGTACTATAGCCGTGGTTAATGTGCGTGATTTGGGGACGGTGAAGCAAGCATTCAAAGTGTTGGCTTTCCCGGACACAAGGGTGTTTCAGTGCAACAGCATAGCAATAAAGAACGATTGGCTGGACAAGTTTGAAGTTGCTAAAAAACTGTATGTTGAAAAAGAAAATTTGAAGCAAAAGAAAAAGGAGAACTTGGATAAGCCTAAACCGGTCTCAATCGAGTCTCCTAGTCTATCAGTGGAGGACCTACCTTCCCCCCAGGTGAGCCCTCTGCCCGAGTGGCTGGCTGATGTAACGGAAGAGCTTGATGTCTTGATAGTAGAGAGGCATTTTCAGAAGACTTACGAACTAATGGTCAAAGCACAGAAAAGTTTGAACTCTGAGGAACATAAAACCCACCCACAAAAGCCTGATATTCTTAAGAAAATTGAACAGAAGCAAAAGGCTCTCATAGAAATACTACTGAAAGAGCTGGATGTCACACAGAACTGGAGCCCTAGGGGCGGGTTGCAGTCCACAAGGCATTCCGTACTAATACTCAACAAATTCAACATGACAAGCCAAGCTTGCGAGATGTACCTGGCCATATGCAGTCACACTGTCAAAGTACATGTGAAAGGGGTCCAACTAGAAGGTTCTGTAGATAGCTATGTTAAACAAGTGGGAGAAGTCTTCTTTTGCTCACTGACTGATGCCTTAACTGAGTTCACCTCCTTATTTCCTAAGAATAAAATTAGTGCTTTTGTAGTTTGGGCTAGTCTGCAGCTCAGGATACTGGTGAGTCAAATTATTAAGCAAGTTTTTACTCCACAATGCGCCTTAGATTCTATACTAGACTGCGTCCAAAGTCTGAGAGATCAGTGTATGCTGTTTTGTGAATTTGGTCTTGATTTAAGGTTTCAAATGAACAGCTGTTTACGAGCACCCATCATAAAAGCATTGAGAGAATACAAAGAGAGGATACTTGAGTCTATGAAAGGAAAAGTATCAGAAGATAAATGGACACCAGTGAATATGCATACAAAGACTGGTGTGAACAAATTTTTAGCGCAGATGGAAAACTTGGGCCTTATCTTAGCAAAGTATATTATAAACGAGACTTGGGTAGACTTATCTAGTAGTACAATATGGTTTGCCCAATCTGTGATCACTGTCCAGAAGATTGGACTGAAACTTGTTACAAAAGACATGATGGATGTGTTAGACGACTGTATCCATGCTATATTCAATGCTCGCCTTAATTTGTCTCTAGGGAATGACTCTAGCTATGCACAGACTAACTTCAAGTTCATTTTAGAAACTGTGATGCCTCTAATGCTCCGATGTTATAAGGAAGAAGCGAGCTATGATAATGAGAAACTGGTAGCTTTAGCTAAGAAGTTTGGCGTTAATGTAGCTCCCAAGAAAGCTAACATCACAAAGTATACAAGTAATGAATATTTATGAAAATAGTCATTAGTTGTTAATGTATAAAATTATTTTTATTATGCTGAAGCTTTAAATTGTATTATATAGGTAGTAAGCATGCATTTTGTACGGAAGTTTATTTAACTGATCAAATTGAAATATTATTATATCCAAGTTATGATTATGAGATTTTAATAAACCAAAATCTATGGTTCTATGTTTATTTTCATGGGAAGATTTGGTCAGATGGAATAAAAGCATATTTCAAGTAATAAAATATTTTTATTCCGTAACATAATTTTACGCTTAATCTATACAGTAGGTAGATATAATACAGTAAATATGTGAATCTAGCATTGACTAAAATGACTTATCTGATAAGCAAGATAAAAAAACTTTGACTCTTAAGCTTTGGTTGAAAAATACATATCATTGGTTTTAATTCAGTTATTGCCAAAACTAAACTAATTTCACATCCCTTTCTTAACGTCGGGTTTCTACCGGTTATGAGCGGGATATGAGAGATGAGCGAGTGGGTGGAGTTAATTTCAACGTTTTCTGCTCGCTCCTTTCCGTTCGACTATTTGTTGGAGGAAATTATACAAGTTTGCAGTTTACTCTAGCAAGTTAAGGGGCGAACCTCACGGGTTTAGTTGTCATACTAGGCCTAGATCTAAGCACTAACGGTATCCCCGTGGTAAAAAACTCAACTACATAAAATTCAACATTTTTTCTTTGTTTCCTTGAACGTAAAAACACGATTAAGAAAAAAAATTACGCGCGGTGGAAACCGAGCTTAACGATCGACATGAAAAGATGTCATCATTTTTAAGCCTCTACCCCACAGCCGCGATTTTGAAGCGCGTCTTGTGTCGATATTTGTTTGCAGTAAATTTTGTACTACGCATACGATCTCACACACTACTGCGATTCCGCATTTGGCACGCCGCGTCAAGAAATTATCACGCTTACAAAAACGCAGCGGAATCGCGCGACACAAGACGCGATTCAAAATCTAGGCTGTGGGGTGGAGGCTTTATTGCTGTCAAATTATTGAGTCTAGTACTGCGGTCCGTTAATGCTATATTCTACGAAACGGCTATAGGCGCGTCCATAGCCGTTTATTATTATATTCTATAGCTCAAATCGATTTTATCTATAACGGACCGCAACATAGTTTTGGCGACATCTCAATTGACACCATTACACGTGTCATCAAATAATCATCGAATTGGAATTCCAGCCAAAATCAGTACAATCCAAACCACTCAATCAACCATCAGCCTCCATCAACGACTCAATAAAAGTCGTCCCATTGATCAACTTAGTCGTCAAAATGACGAACTCTACATTAGAGTCTTCCTGCTGACTGATGGTCCTCAACGCTGATATCTCTTGAAACGTGCACCCGCCTATAAAGAAGACTAGGATCACTCTAGGATAGTCTAGAGACGAGTTCTCACTGGAGATGGAATTCCTTCGTGCTGTGCGAGGCTGTAGGGTTTGAAGCTCCTCGATTGTGGGCCCGGGGAGAAGACCTAGGACATCTTGGATACCTGGAATGAATAAATGATAACTTTCGTTTACTCCCACCTGTTCTGTTGACAGACTTACTGGGATTTTTTTTCTCATTCGTTCTGTGAATAGTTGCGCAATAGCAGTTCGCGCAATAACCAAAAACAAATGTGAACTTTCTTTTGAGACACCCTGTAATTCCTGTATTCTAATGTATTGTCCTTTATGTATTGTTTCCTGTCTTTGTGTGGTATAATCAAGTATTTTCTATCTATCTAAACTTTAGTAAGTCACAGTCGCCGTCGACCAGTCGATAGTGCGTAATGGAGGAGTTTATAGGTACCTTAAATACCCATGATTGTGAGCGAGCAAAGCCGCGAGCAGAAGTAAGTATTAAATAAAGTGTAAGTAGGTATGTAATTCCAGTGCCAATCTATAAATTGTACTTTCCTTCAGCAGAATAATGTCCTCCTAGCCGAATTTCGACCACGGCGGCCAGTCTCATCGGAGACTAGCCAGATGCGCAGGACATATAGCGCACAAGTGTGTGCGCAAACACAGGTGCACTCTCTATTCCCTTACTCTCATAATCCGATGGGACGGCAGACCGACAAGACCGGGGAGAGGTCAAGCGCAGGACCAACGGCTTAACTTGCTTTCCGAGGCACGGGGGTGTAACACCGCCTACTTCCTGACTCCGGGCTGCTACTGTGAATTTTTCTTGCTAGAAAAACCCCAATAACAACTATTGGCCTGACCCGAGATTTGAACCCAGGACCTCATAATCAGCGGTTGAACAAACTGACCGCTAGACCAAGGCATTCAGTCTTTAGCAGAAGTAAAATAGGAAAAGGGTATTTCTACTTTATTGAGTTGTAAAAATTTTGAACCTAGGAATACCTATTATACCTAAAGGAGTTGAGAAGATAGGTTCCTGCTTTTATATTGATGTAGTAGGTTTTTTTTATTACCGAAATACCTGCCTCCTACATCCATTTAACAGAGAAATACTGGACTATTTCCTACCTACGTAGGTAGGGATTCTAATTTTCATAAATAGGTATATTGTGTTGATAACCACATGCGTCAAGCAGTTTATTATTAACAGCGTTTTGTGTGCTTATCTAACCGATAAATGTTTGCAAAAGTGGAAATGCGCTTATCACGTTTTATCTAAATACTTATGCTAATATGGTACCGGACAATTAGCCATAAAACATTTTTAATATGTAAATAAACAAATAAAGGCCGCGTAAATTTTTTACAACATATGGCTCGTGGAGTGAAGGTAGTCCCGCTCTAGGAGCGAGGTTATCGCCAGCGGGTTGGTCTAAATGTGCCAATCATTCATTTTATACAGGGTGTTCATTTTGTACATCATCAAATTATACAAGGTGTTCGGCAGACCCCGATGTGGTAACTGGGGTTATGTGTAACCATGTGCCAGGTATAATAAAAAAAATTGTAGCCATGTTATTTTGTACAAACAGTTACAGCTCTAAATAGAAACCAAATAATATCCCGAAAATGTTCGACTTCGACGTTACTTGAACTTCTCTTAGTACGGGAATGTGCTAACCAACTACACCACGAGGTCAAGTGACGTAGGAGTTGAAAATCTCTAGGACTTTCGACGGACTCTAGCGGCGTTAGCTCCACCTACAGGGGAAACATTGAAGTTTAACCAATCCTGTTCAAAGACTAAAGTTACATTTGCTTATTTTACTATAAAAACTTCCGTAGTTTGACGAATTCATTATGACTGTAAGCGGGTTAACTACGAACCTATTTTGTGTTGGAAGAACACCAACGTTTCATCCCTTAACGAGGGATTCCAACACAAAATAGGTTCGTAGTTAACCCGCTACAGTCATAATACATTTGCTTAGCTTGGGGTTTGATGATTGTGTGTGGATTGTCCAGCATTATTTATTTATTGATTCACTAGCATATGAAATTTCAGGAATTTATGGAAAAATAAAAATACGTAACTCATTATTTTGGCATTATTTAGGCGACGCGGTAGACCTAGACGGAGATGGCAGGACGAATTGAACAAATTCCGGGTCGACTGGACGGAGCTGGCCAGTGATCGTGATGTCTGGAGAGAGTGGGGGGGAGGCCTTTGCCCAGCAGTGGGATAGATTTGGCTAATAATAATAATAACTCATTATTTTGCGTAGTTTTGGTACACCTATCTTTAAGCGTGTCTCCATTCCGAACGGTGATTATTTCTAATGACTAGCTGAGAGACTCGTTGTGCCCTTAAATATTAATTTGCGACTCACCGGCCCAGCCTTTGTTCTTGGCAATATGCTCGCTCAGTCGAACGGTCAAAGGTGTATATTTGCTTGACAAGAAGCTTTTCTCTGATTCCACTTCTGATTCATCAGCTGTAAGGTGTAGCGTCTGAAAATAAAGAAGAAAAAATAGTAAGTACCGTAAACATGCGGGAATTCGAATCCAACATGAAGGGTATGTGCTATATTGAAAATAAAATGGCCATTACTTTTTAATTTTGAATATATTATTTTGGTTAACCTTTGTGGAAAACTTCTGGCAATCTCTTATTTACCTTGGAACTACATAGCACTGCGGCCGCTACAGCCTACAGAGTTTTTTTCATACTAATATTATAAATTCGAAAGTACCTACTCTGGCTGTCTGTCTGTTACCTTTTCGCACCCAAACGCCTGAACGGATTTCAATAAAATTAGGCAGGCAGGTAATCCCGGGGACGGCCATAGGCTACTTAAAATGCGCGTGCAGCACCTAATTACCTACAATGTGTCAGGAGTTCTAGCTAGGGAGGGATGTATCACTCGGACTAGTGTTGTGAGGTTTAGCAGTTGTTACCTTCCGCGTAGTGCCGGCTGCCCGCCTGGGGCCGCAGCAGGCAGCAGCGGTCCAGATTGCAGAGTATTAGCCAGCTGGACAGTCCGTAGGCTTGCACTAGCGACCGCTTGTAGTGTTCTAGTATCTCTACACTGGTCTGTTACCTTCCTAAGTACCGCGTAGCGCCGGCTGCCCGCCTGGGGCCGCAGCAGGCCGCAGCGGTCCAGATTGCAGAGTGTTAGCCAGCTGGACAGTCCGTAGGCTTGCACTAGCGACCGCTTGTAGTGTTCTAGTATCTCTACACTGGTCTGTTACCTTCCTAAGTACCGCGTAGCGCCGGCTGCCCGCCTGGGGCCGCAGCAGGCAGCAGCGGTCCAGATTGCAGAGTATTAGCCAGCTGGACAGTCCGTAGGCTTCCACTAGCGACCGCTTGTAGTGTTCTAGTATCTCTACACTGGTCTGTTACCTTCCTAAGTACCGCGTAGCGCCGGCTGCCCGCCTGGGGCCGCAGCAGGCCGCAGCGGTCCAGATTGCAGAGTGTTAGCCAGCTGGACAGTCCGTAGGCTTGCACTAGCGACCGCTTGTAGTGTTCTAGTATCTCTACACTGGTCTGTTACCTTCCTAAGTACCGCGTAGTGACGGCTGCCCGCCTGGGGCCGCAGCAGGCCGCAGCGGTCCAGATTGCAGAGTGTTAGCCAGCTGGACAGTCCGTAGGCTTGCACTAGCGATCGCTTGTAGTGTTCCAACACGCGGGGCTTTAGGCCCGAGCCGGTCGCGCACTGCAGGCAGATTAGACGGAGCACCTGGGAAGAAGCACTTGATTATCACATCACACTACCGGATTAATTAAATATAATCATTAAGAGGAAGGTTGGGTGTTTAGATGTATGGATGGATGGATGTTTGTTACCTCTTCACGCCAAAACTACTTAACGAATCGGGCAAAAATTTTGCATACAGGTAATTATACCTATAAATCCTGGAATCAAACAGAGGCTGTTCCATAAATCAGTTCCCATGGGATAGAAATTACCATTAAACGTTTCCATAGAAACCACGCGTGCAAAACCGCGGGCTGAACCTAGATTGATAATTTAAGTTTTAAAAAATCCGAGACACAAACCGACCCTCAAATTCCTAAATATTTACACTGTTTTTTAAGTATTCGCACTTACCTTCGTAAAAGGTTCTTTCTGAGCGATCAGGTCCTCGATGTAAGGGCAAACTTTTTCGTTCTCGATGCAATTCAAAAAGTCCTCCTCGCATTGAATCGTGTCGTGGAAATCGAATCCGTCAGTTTTCTGCAAAACAATCAATATTTGTTAGCTATGTGTATTGAGCTGTGTGGTGCCGGCCTAGAATTTGCACCACCCCAATTCTTCCGTGTCGTAAGAGGCGACTAAGGGATACCCACCGGGCGGCAGCGCCCCCCGCAGAACAATTCTACCACCGAACTGCGATCCCCAACCCGCATGCCTAAAGTGGGGATTATGGGCACTACCCCCCATGAGAGAAAAGTCAACAAGGCACTTATCAGGGGGAGGCCTAAAAAGTGTCGCAAGGTGTGACGTCACGCGGAACTTCAACTGGCAATTATCTTCCTCATTTTTTGTTTAATCGACAAAATAAAGAATACGTGTCCAATATGTATCTTCTGATAATCTAACTGACGGACTAATTAGATTTTTTTAGGATACTAGTCTATTATGTTAGAAAACAAATGTTTAGGTATACATGGTTGTTCCTTAACGTGGGAAGGTGATTAATTGAAATACTGTGTTGTGTTATCCGACTCCAAATGTAATAAATTAATCGTAAAAATACAGGACTTTGATATAGGTTGACCGCGGCTTGTTACAATGCAATTTTATCTCTAAGATGGTGTCTCTCGTAGGGCGAGAGGGGCTAGTGTTGGTTCGACGGCTCCGTGCGTGACGTCTGACAGTTGTCACCTATTATCCGTCACAGCTGAGCTGATGTCACTGTCAGTCATTCATTTAGGTGTTGCCTGAACAATGGTTATTAATGATGATGATGTAGATTTAAATAGGAGTGGGAGATCGATATTTAGTAATTAATTAGGTTTCGGACATTATTTTGTATGTGACGTGATATTCAATATAATTAAGAATTAAGACCTGGGGTCTTCACTAACGTGTTCGTGATGATGGACAGAACCTGCAGTTTACGCAGTGACAGTGAATTACCAATAATCCTGTATATGGTCTTCATCGTCATCTAGTGTATACCTACCCACTGTTGGGAGGTATAGGCCTCTTTTTGCTTCTACCAGGCCCGTATATCTTGTGCTTCTCGTATCCGAGTATCTATGTCGTGAGTTTTTTTTAATTTTATTTTATGTAAAAGAGTTGTGAAACTTAGAGGTACAGTAACGTTACCAGTTTTATGGCCCAAGACGCAAACGTTCTTCTCCACCCCCGTGTAGCGGCGACCGGGCAGTGAATGCGTTAGTAAATAAATAAAACTCGTTTATTTCCGGCCAAAACCCCATCAGCATCCCGTAAAAAATCACACTGTTTTAAAATTATACAAGAAAAAAAAATTACGAAAATATTGTGTATATTTTCGTTTTTTTTTTATACGGCGCATAAACCTAACGCACGTCACTAGCACAAAGCACTATCTGTTTCCCTAATTAAGTTAAGTTTGAAGTTAATTTCTACTGAACCAAAAATATTTTAAACTGGTAACTTTCGGTAAAATGAAGACAGCGTTCTAATAAAATACATTAAATTTAAAATTATGATACGAAAATTAATGTAACTACTAGACTTGGAACCCGCCCGGGGGGTTACCAATCTATGAACGCTACTGTACTATGGTCAACATAAAGTTCTTGGTTATGGTATCTTCAGTCACAGATTCTTTTTTAGGGAATGAAAACAACCTTATTTTATCGCCTTTCACACTTATAGAGCAACCGCCCATTTTATTTTAAAGATTTATCCGATCAACAACGCGAGTGACGCCGGTGATAATAAAAGTTTGGTAGTCATCGGCAAATAAACGCAACCTCCCTTTTTTGTGGCAACTGGACAGTGACGTAGGCTTGAGAAGATCTCGGAATGTCAGACCTTGTTTTCTTAGATCATGGAGTAATGGATGAGTATATCCGGGGTGTGCCTATGTCCACCTTCAACTTCTTGGTGAATGGCTCTGCGTCTTAGGTAGGTCCAAAATAAAAATAATTAATTTGAATCTTCTTCTTCTTGTCAAATGGCTTCTGCGTCTGGTAATTAATTTGAATCAAAATACCTCCTTGATATACTCGGCGATGGCGGTGTGCGTGGCCAGCGACTGCTTGTTGGCCAACATCTGCGGCAAACGGGACACGAACTGTTTGATCTCTTGCACTGTCTTGTCTTTGTGTCGCTCGTCCATCTGCGTCTTTATTACACGCGCCTTCTTGGAAAGGGCGGCGCCTACCTGCAATCAAATTAATCAATTTAGACGCGTGACCCGAGAGCTGGTGAGTATCTGGCACAGCGCATCAGCATTGCCATACACCGTGGCAATGCATCCAGCGTCTTGGGGACGCGACGACTGGTATTGATATGGATCAGTTGAGCTACCTGTAGACTGTTTGCAACAGTCTGCAGTTAGCTCAATTGTTTCAATTGTAAATACTAGTATAATTTTCTTTGTGAATAAAGACTATTGTTTATATAATATCAATTTAGATTATCCTACCAATATTATAAAGCCGAAAGTTAGTGGACCGTCTCGACTCACCGCAGACTACAAGCGCCGCGCTTCGTCCCGACTCACTGGGACACATCTCGACTCACCGCAGATGACAAGCGCTCTCCCGTCCCTCAACCTGCTCATCGCACCAGTCTCGACTCACTGAAGACTACGATGAGCTAAGCTGGACACAGGACATGCTGGTATCAAGAGCTATATCGACCTTCGGTCTGGAAAGGGAGTGATGTAGGCGACCTCTAGGCGACAACGGCCGAACTACAAAGCTAACGTGTCAATAGAGGCGCTATCACCGATAAAACTGAAGTTAGTAAAACCCTAACTAAGCGCTTCAATGAGTGACCGCTAGATGTCGTTAAGAAAGATGCAAAAAGTGACCATTCCTAGATCGCGCAAACGCTGGATTCAGTTACAATTGACCATATAGGAGTTTCCGACATCAACTGTTGGGTCGAAAGACCACCGGGCTCCGTGGACCAGATGGGTCGGGCCCGGTTCAGAGGAGATCTCCCTCTGATCCTATTTGGGGGAAAGCCACCTTTACCCCCAAAGTTAGTGATAACTGAATTTTTGTTGCCTACTAGTCTGAGTAGTATTATTATATCTGTGTCTAGGGTCTCCAAAACTACTAAACAGATCAAGATGAAATTTGGCGTACGCTTAGAGTTAAGCCTATCTTAGATAATGGGCTACTTATTGTACCAAAAATACACGTTTGAAGCCGCGGGCAGAAGCCAGTATTATAAATGTGAAAGATTGTGTGAATGTTTGTTACCACGTATCTCCGTAACTACTTAACCGATTCAGATGAAATTTGGTGTGTAAATAGTTTAGGTTGTAGTACATAGGCTAATTCTAATTCTCAAAAATGTAACTCTGTGGAAGTTAAAAAGGGTGGTAAAGTTACTACGGAAAATTATTATTCCGTGGTTCGATTCACTCAAAACTCGGTATTAATAAACTATTAAGTAAATAATGTATTACGTACTTTTCATTGTTCCACTAACCCTAGGGGTGTGCAATAAATTTCTGAGATTTCCACGAGGGCGAAGCCGCAAGGCGTAGCTAGTTATATTATGTGTTTCTCATTTCCATGATCTCGAGCGAAGAAAAACTTAATAAATACAATAAATGTACACTTATACATATACCATAAATACAATAAATGTACACAATAAATAGAATAAATGTACACTTAAAACTAAACACTGACACGGAAATAAAGTGATATCTTTTATTTCTGTCGCTTCGGTTTGTAGACTAAAGTAAAGAAGCGACGATGAAACCTTTAGTCTGTTAATTGTTATTTTTCGAGTCGGCGTGATTTCCGATATCTTCAAAAATCACAGTCATATTTTAAGCCAAATTGATCGCCTCGTCCGCTGATACTAACAAATTTATACCGTACATACATATACTTACAGAAGTAAAGTAACAGTCCCTGAGGTCAGCGAACAGCTCCTCGCTAGAGTTGAGTATGACACGCTTCTTCTCGCGCGCCGCCACCTCCGGATTGGGCTCATCAGTTGATACGAACTTTTCGCCAGGAAATGAGGCTTTCGCATTCTTTATGCCGTAGATCTCGTCTGAAAGATATTAGTCATTTAAAGACCTGGGGCCGAATTTCACTAAATTAATAAATATAAATGAATAATGCTGGAGCATCCTCTAGCCCCAATTAAGCAAAGCTTGTAACAACTTCGAGAATAACAAGCAATGGCCAGAAATGATGTGTCACCGGAAGACAACCCAGCCTTGTCTCTCTCAGGCTGAATAGCATTGTAGTAGATTGGCGTGTCCAACAGCGTAGACCTCACACCTGACAGATACCATTGTCTTCCGTCTCCCTCCCTCCCACACTCATCTATAAGCCCCTCGTACGTTAGCTGCGAGGCCAGTACGCTGGTAAAGTCCACGGCGCGGTCTAACAGCGGCAGCTGACAGAGGCAGCTGTCTTCTCTCCCTCCCAAACTCACCTATAAGCCCCTCGTACGTTAGCTGCGAGGCCAGTACGCTGGTAAAGTCCACGGCGCGGTCTAACAGCAGCAGCTGACAGAGAAAACTGTCTTCTCTCCCTCCCACACTCACCTATAAGCCCCTCGTACGTTAGCTGCGAGGCCAGTACGCTGGTAAAGTCCACGGCGCGGTCTAACAGCAGCAGCTGACAGAGACAACTGTCTTCCCTCCCTCTCACACTCACCTATAAGCCCCTCGTACGTTAGCTGCGAGGCCAGTACGCTAGTAAAGTCCACGGCGCGGTCTAACAGCAGCAGCTGACAGAGACAACTGTCTTCCCTCCCTCCCACACTCACCTATAAGCCCCTCGTACGTTAGCTGCGAGGCCAGTACGCTGGTAAAGTCCACGGCGCGGTCTAACAGCAGCAGCTGGTCGATGCAGGAGGTGGCGGCGCCGCGCGAGCCTTGCTCCTCCTTGTTCAGGCGACAGAGGAGGTCCCATACCTAATAAACCACTCTTTGGTTAGCAAGGTTCCTGCTTTATCAACTAGAAAGTTTGAATTAAATCAACATTTTTTTTTTAAATTTAATGCAGATCAGCATTGCCACGTCGTTAAGACATCTATCTGGCTATTTAGATAGTGAGCTCACACTGTAAGTAGACTTCAATTGGTCAATGCATGGAGCTTCTGTGTTTTCTCAGTTGTATCTGCAATGAGTCTATTTGAGTTTTGAACTAAGAACAGGTTTTTTTGTGCGGTTTAAGTCGGGCAGAGGATCCTCTTCACGTGTGTGTATTGGAATGTTAAAAAGTTGAATGGTACTATTAAGGCGAATAGTAGGGTGGATAGTGGCGCCACTACATATTTAATTTTATAATTACGTTATACAAAGGAATTATCAAAAAATCGCACCGCGCGTAGACGATATCTATCATAAGCTTTTTTAAATGTATCTTTAATAAGTACCTTGCTGTGCAAAAAGGCTTACTATACAATATCAGATTATCTAGAGGATAAAAAAGCTTGGGGCGGTTTTTGCTCCAACTCGAAAAATAACAACTAACAGACTAAAGGTTTTTTCGTCGCTTCTTTACTTTAGTCTACATACCGAAGCGACAGAAATAAAAAAATATCACTTTATTTCCGTGTCAGTGTTTAGTTTTATAATTTGACCTTTTCTAAGTGTACATTTATTGTATTTATGGAAATAAAGAGTTTTTGATTTTGATCATCGCAGAAAGACCACTGTTGGACAAATAGCGTGGTCGGAGAAGTACAAGCTGAAATCATTTTTATTGTGTAACTATTAGAATGTAAAATGTATTTTTCCAGGCCCAGATAGAGAGGTCAGAAAACGTAATGCGGTCAGAAAACGTGTACAAAGGCCTTAAGTATCAGTAAACAATTTGTGATCTAACCACACCTGTTTAGCAGCTGGTCCTTTCCCGTAGACGCGCGGGATAATGCCGTACAACTGCTGTATGGTACGGAGAGCTTGTGCCGAGTAGTACATGCAGGTTGGGTCACCTTCTAAGTAGTTCTCCCTGAAATAACAATACATGCGTCGTTAATTATGGTTCCGTAACTCAAAAGGAAAAAAGGAACCCTTATTAGGATCACTTTGTAGTCCGTCTGTCTGTATATAAGTATTTTATTTTTATTGTTATAGTTTAAGCGTTTGGCCACCAACTCACTTAAAGTAAGTGAAGATGTGGCCTAAGATGGAGCACGCTTTCCCAGAAGGAACTTATTTACCCTGGATTTGAAGACTCCAAGATTGTACTCTATCGGGAAAACAGATGCAGGAAGCTTATTCCACTCTTTGGCCGTGCTTATTATAAAAGTAGAGCAGAATTTTTTGGTTCGACACTGTGGTATCTCGCCATGGACCAAAACCTATAGGGTACTTCCCGTTGACTAAGAATCATAAAATTTGGCAAGAAGCAAGGTCTTAAGGTCTTTTAGCACAAACAAAAGAAAAAACACTAAGTAAACCTGTAGTTTATTCACGAATTAATACTTTTGATTCTTGTTATGGACAAAACCTACCTACTTCCTGTGGACCTAGAATGTGATGATGTTTGGCAAGAACCCTCAGTGCTCGAGTCCGACTTGCAGTTGACGTTTTATGTTTGGGATAATCACACTCGCTAATACGAGTATTATAAATGCGAAAGTTTGCATTGATAGATGAATTTTTGTTACTTCTTAACAGATTGAGCTGAAATTTTGCATAGGTGTAGCTCTAAGCAAGGAATCAAACATAGGCTAGGTACTTTATATCCCAAAAATCACTTCTCATGGGATAGAATTAACCCTTACTCATTTCCATAGAAAGAGTGCGGTAGAAACTAGTGTTCTGTATTTGACAAGGGCAAGTGAGTGGACAGGTATCTTCTAGCTATGGATACTAAATTTGGCAGAATTGTGTCAAACCATGATGCAGAGCCAAAGATAAAAGAAAAAGATGTTGATTTTATACTGAGGTAGGTACCTAAAATCATTCTGCAGTTCAAGGGACATGACATCACTCTCAAACGGGTACACAAAGCACTTGAACTCCTGAATCGTCAAGTTGTTGATGACCCCGCGGTTCGTCAGCTGGTTTTTACAAAGCTCGCTCTTGCACGGGATGAAGAACAGGTGGAACTCCAGCGGTGTGGTCTGTTTTGATCTGTAATACAAACGATTATGGTTCAAAGTTGTGTACTTTGTTAGTGAAATGTGAGAACTAATTTCACATACACATCTTATCTCACATCTCTGGTTCTGCCAGAATACAAGTCATTACCGACGCGTTAGTGCACTAACTGGGTCTGAACTCTTGCTCAGTTTGTGTACTGTAGAAAGAGATGCCCTCTATTTCAACGCAGAAAGACAGCTGTAAGCCATTTAGCACTGTGACGGAGAAGTACAAGCTGAAATGAACTTTAATGCATTGCTTCTAGAATCTTAAATGTACTTTTTCCAGGCCCGGAAGAATATGCCAGATAAACTAATATATTTTGGCCATAAACCAGTGCCTTGACCTCTGTGGCGCAGCGGGCGAAGGTCTGCCTGTGACGCAGGAGGTTGCGGGTTCGATTCCCGCCTCGGGACAAATTTTTGCACGATCTGCAGACATTTGTCCATGGCGTACTGGATGTTTTCTATGTATAATAAAAAATATCTATCTACGTAGTGTATTGTATTAAGTATATCAGTTATCTAGTACCCATAACACAAGCTCTGCTTAGCTTGTGGCTAGATAATGCTGTGTGTGAATTGTTCAGCATTATTTATTTATTTATTATTATTATTTTATATATATAATACAAGGTTTTGCGCGTAGCTTAGAGCCCATGACCTTCCCAACTATACACTATCCTTAACAAACATTACGTATGATTTGTTTGTGTTTAGTCATAAATTTTTTTTTCAAATATAGGCCTTCAGTATACGAAAAATATAAATACACAATCTGACCACAACAAGAGACTAACTAGTGTAGTGAAAAACTTTAAAAGCACTGAGATATAGACATATCAGCTCTCAGCTGCTCGTCTATAATCCAATAATAATAATAATTATTATTATTAAAATAATAATACATAAAAGGGTATGGAGAGAGGACCCACCTGAGTGAAACAACATAATCAGCGATAAGATCCATAAGCTCTACTTTAGGCCGAGCGATGAAAACAATATGCTTGACCGAGATGTTAGGCAGCTTGCCCGGTCGCAGCAGAAACATATCAGCCACCTCATGGTCTTTGAGAAGAGCGTATTGAGCCACTAGGTCAACAGGGCCAGCTAGCCATTCATCCCAGATAGTCACCTGAAACAAATAAAAAAACCTCGCAATTATTAAGTATTGCCCGTCAATAATTATTGCCCCTGTGGAGCTAGAATTTACACCACCCCAACTCTTTCCGCGGGTGTCGTAAGAGGCCACTTTACTTCCCGCGGGTGTCGTTAGAGGCGACTATAGGATATCCACTGGGGGGGCGGGCAGCAGCGGCTCCTGCAGTACAACGCAACAACCCAACAGCGATCCTTAACTCGCATGCCCGCGTGGATATTATCGTATTAATTTTATTCTAATAATAAAATTCGTTATGGCGATTATCAGGGGAGGCCTGATTCTATATAGCAGAGAACTGCCCTGACAGGCGCTGTTGATGTAGCTGAACTTCTGGAGTTGGATGAGGGATGCTCTCAATACCAGTGAACGGAAAACTCCTTATGAAGTTAATGCATAAAATCTTTTAATCTTGTTATCGAGTTAGGCTACAAAGAAGTTTGAAAAAGCTTACCTTTGGTCCTTTGTAGAGTTGTAGAAGACCTAACAGCTCATTTCTCATAGTTTCCTGAAGTAGAGCTACGTTCAGTCTACCGCCTGAAAGGTGGGTACTTATTTTAGTTTCCCTCATTTTCTGAATCTGAACTTATTATAATGTACTAATCGTGAAAAGAAAAATTTTGTTTTTGTTTATTTTTTCCAGATTTTTTCCTGTTTTTCGGAGTTGTCATGAATGACTGACAGCAGCTTGACAATATTGACAGTTTCAATAGATGACACTGAAAGATCTTCAGCCTTCGTCATATACATGGCCTAATAAAAGCTAACTGTTCATAGCACGATCATCTCAGACACGGATTACCTACGTTCTTTAGTTTCAATCCATTTTCATTAAAGAAAAATCTATTTCAAATAGGGTAAATTTTATTTATTTAGCACATAGAAAATGGCATTAACAGAATAAAACAATAACAACTAGTAAGTACAAATCATAATTGTATTTACATATTTATCTATTTCTTAAAAATCTGAGCTGTCACTGGAAATCAGAGTGCCCAAAATGATAGCAGCATTGCCACGTTAAAAATAAAAATTAATTTAAATTTAACCCATCAGACTACAACAATTACGTATACAAATGTGGGCGTATTTAATAGAAAAAAAGACATTCTTATTTCCCCACTAGAAATCCGTTCGTAGTTGAACAACGAAAATCGTCCTATGAATAGATGACTTTACCAAGCGGAGCGCGCAAATTCAAAATGTCAAAAGGAAATTTTGATTGTAGTCGTAGACCGAGAATCTGGGCTTATCCTATTCTCATTCTACGATTGTAGCAAATATTTTATTTGTAAATAATTCAGATTTGTGAAGTTAGTGTTAGATTATAAAGTGTAAGCTATCAGCTCATTAGAGCTATTGCATCCAGTAGATAGGATTACTAAATTGGTAAAGGATAAATTGGAGGTGAGTTTTTATCTCTAAGTAGGTAGGTAGGTACCTACTACCACTTCCAGTAGGTCTATGTCCGGTACTTATAAATATTGATAGGTAGGATAGTCTACTGTGGCCCCGGTGTTGGTTGGTGGTGGTCCAACTAGGACGGAGGAACTTCCTAGCCTTGAATAAGGCCTAGGTAGCTAGTACCTGCATCAAGCAATAAGCTAGATAGGCACCTGTACCAAGCAGTGCTCTAAATCTTAGGGAGGTACCTACCTACATAATACAAAATGTACAAACATATAATAATAATTAAGTTATTTAGTTTTTTTTTAAATCCATGTAAGTACATATTTCAATGGAAGAGCAGGACATCCTGGCATAAGTATATTTACCTACCTGCCTATATGCCTACTTAAAAAATATGTCATAGGTACCAACTGTTTAGCATGTAGAGTAGGTAACATATTTTTTTATACAAATAAACAATTTTCAATGTTTCAATTGTACATCGAGTTTGGCTAGTGTATAGCTACAGCTATGGACACAAATGGCAGAGAACCAACCGATACCCACCAAGTTAATCTTACAAAAGCGGATAATTTAGGTAAGAAGTTGCCAAATCTAATCTTTATCTATTCTGAGATAGGTAGGTAGGTACCTACTAATCCTAAAGCTGCTCTAAACGGGCACTTTTCTGCAATTTTTGGCTGCACTATTGGCAACTGATGGCCCGGCCATCAGTTGCCAATACCTGCCCAAGGCCCTTGGGCCACATAAAACAGAGGAAAACTCACGGTAAACAAAAATCTGTTCAACGCCCATTTAATTCCATTAGAATCAGCTGGTACCGTAGGTACCACCGTAGCACTATTGGCAACTGATGGCCCGGCCATTAATTATGGCCCTTCTAAACGGGCAATACTAACGAATGATTCTTTGTGGGCAACTACCTGCTTATCTGCCTACCTACCTAGTAAACGGAACGGAATATCCTCCCCTTGCCCCACCTAGGTTTCCTAGAGGGATTTAGGCATATACCTGCCCTAAGGCCCTTGGGCCACATAAAACAGAGGAAAACTCACGGTAAACAAAAATCTGTTCAACGCCCATTTAATTCCATTATAATCAGCTGGTACCGTAGGTACATGTAGAAAATGTTCAGAAGACGATAGGTAAATAGGTAGGTAGGGATGGTTTTTCCCACGGAATTTGTTTTTCCAGTCTAAGCTTTCGCGTGGTAGTGCCGCTTTTTCGACATAATTACGAAGTAAATCTAGAAAATTCACAAAAAACTGCTTTTAAACAGGCACTAACGTGGAATTGTTTTACGCCCGAATACTCAAACGGAACTTGGTAAGTACCTACATTTTTTTGGTCTGATTCAATTTAATTATATTCATTTCTATGTACCTACTTAATTTGATTTAATTTAATTTCATGTTATTTAATTTGTCTTAATATTATTTTATATGATTTAATTTGATCGAATTTAATTTAATTTAAATGTAGGTAGTAGGCAGACTGAATACTAATATTCAATATATTGTTTATGAGATCTTTCTGCTAGGTAGGTACCTACTAACAAATTACGGATCACAGTTGGTCTGAAAGTCTGATATAAATGAATTTTATTTTAATTTATTTAATTTGAGCACGTCTCAAGTCACGATTTTTTGACAGGTTTTCAATGAAAATTTGTAAAAAAATTCTCACTTATGACGTGCATAAATCTGCGTTGCGTTTGAGTACCTATTCTGGCGTAGGTAACTCATCGATCTAACTTGATCAAAGTGGGTAGGTACCGCGGAGAGGCGGCAAAATATCTTCTTGATCGATGTAGGTAGGTAGGTATGTAGTGCATAAATGCCGTGAAACCTCGCGCAAAAGAAACGTAGGTACCTATGTAGATAGAACCTCCCTAGAAACGTGGCCAGAGTATCTACAGAGAGAACTTATCGGTGACGGCGGGCGGGCGCTTAGTTCAGACGGTTCTGCGCGCGTTCCATCGATTTTTCCTCCAAACAAGTCATTGCCAACCGAGTACCGACCCAGTACAACTTTATATAGCGCCAACAACAGGCGATATTGCGTCGCGGGAACTTTGTGTATGTGAAACAGAATACGGGATAACAATGCAGAACTCCGTGGAAAATTTCAATGGCTGCCCAAAATAAAGGTAAGAACTCCTTGCTCCAAACCTATTCCAATTTCGAATTTTGTTCTTTTTTCTCTGGCCATGATCTGTTGATGAGTATGATTTTTCTAGGGCACAGCGTAATGTATTCTTCGTTCGTATCATTTTGACGTTTCGATAACAAGTTTAGTGAGTGGGCGAACGGCCATGTGAGCTGTGTTTGCAACATTTTACGACTTTGGGAGATAAGGGCGGTTTTCATGACACTAATAATCTGTGCAAACAGTTTTGTGTGCTTTTAATAGAAGATGAGTGTTCAATAATTTGGTAAGAAGTTTCTTTTAGCATCTTTTCAAAAGCTTTCCGTGTTGCATGTACTTAACTACCTGATTGTAGGTACTACCTACACTTGAAGAACTCTACTTTATTCAGCAATCAATATTATCGATGACTGTACCTTACTTAGAGTTTTTAAGCTCTTACTTACTACCTACATAATAAAATCTTTTATTTCTTGTGCCACCTACAGTACAATATTTTCCTAACAACATCGGAGAAAAGAAAAAACGTAGAGCAACAGTTGGCTACCATAAAACGGAATATTTATTGACGAAAATATCGAATCCATTCAAACTGAAATGCTTTTAAGGTTTTGTTCGTGCTTCGAAAATAATATGGTTTTGTTAGTAGATAATATTCTCTACATAATAAAGGGAATTTTTAGTGGACTAGTAGGTACCTACAACCTGATGTTGAGTTCTACCATTCCATGGTCACACATCAGACAAGTGAATTGTGTCTATCACTGATAGACACAATTCACTTGGATACTTGTCTGATGTGTGGTAGAGAATATTATCTACTAACAAAATCATCTTATTTTCGAAGCACGAACGAAACCTTAAAAGCATTTCAGTTTAAATGGATTAGATATTTTCGTCAATAAATATTCCGTTTTATGGTAGCCAACTGTTGCTCTACGCTTTTTCTTTTCTCCGATGTTGTTAGGAAATTATTTTACTGTAGGTGGCACAAGAAATAAAAGATTTTATTATGTAGGTAGTAAGTAAGAGCTTAAAAACTCCTAGGTAAGTATTACACTAATATTATAAACTAGTTTCTGACCGCGGCCTCGCACTCGTTGTTTCTATGGAAACCATTAATAGTTATTTCTATCCGCATAAATCAGGCATAATAATTAGCTTAAGTTTGATTCCAGGCTTAGAGCTACGTCTATAAAAATATTCAGCCCGATCCGTTCAGTAGTTTTGGTGTGATGAACTAACAAATATCTATACTTCCACTTTGAGTGTGATATTTATAGGCAGGTTGGTGAGAGTAGGTACTTTATCCATGGAAAATATCAAGAAAATAATATCTACCTAATGGACAATTCATGTACAGCGGCGTTAATCGGTTGGTAAACCCCATGTAGAGTTTGAAGTCAATTTCTATTGATACAGAAATTTTTGACGTGACAACGTCTTATAATTCGATAGAGCCGGCTGCACGCACGAAAAAACATGACGTCATGCGGCGTTACTTCGTCACGCGGCGTTACCTCGCTCTGAGGCGTTCCATGTAAGGCTTGAAGTGCAAGCGAGAGCGCTCGACATCCGTCTCTCTCCTACTTGAGTGAGCGATGCGTCTGCGTTGTCACGTTCAACTATCGTCAGTAAACCGACTTTACAGACAACCAATTTTTTTCGGTTAGCTGTTTTATAGAAAAACTTTTTACTTTTTATCCCATAAATCAGTTCCTATATAACAAAAATCTCATTTAAATGTTTCCATACCATATACAACGAGTGCGAAGTCGCGGGTATAAAGTAGTCAAGTATAATTCATTTCCAAGATGAGATACGGTACCTCTTAACATTCATAAGCACTTCTGGTAGACGAAGAAGATTGATGGTCTTCAGAAATATTAAAGCTCGCAAAACTGTCTCGCACAAGAAGGCTGGGGTGAGTTGAAGGATTTCTAACGATCATTTTTTTTTCATTTATTTATGTTACATAATTATTAACTTATTTTATCTTCAGCTAACATAAACCGTAATTCGGTTTGTCCGTCAGCCTCAGTCTCTATGGTACAATATAGTTAATATTATAAATAGTTGGTACCTACTATGTATCTTCCTACCTAAGTTGGTAGTTGAAATACAGTAAACTCGTACACGAATAAAAACAAAATAAACACACAGCGAAGTTTCACATCAGAAACTAAATGTAATCCAAGCAAATACTAGCGGGGTACATTGATTGGCTGTCCGGTGTGCGTGCATTCCATACACCATATATAACTTGTTATGTAGTTATGAAAAGTTTTGAAAAGTTCATATTTCCAGGTTATGAAACTCTGCTACGAAAGTGGATAAAATATTATTAATTAATAACCAGTTATGAACAGAGATAAAAAAACCACTTTTGTAGCTGGCTACGAAACATGGCTACGGAAACGGCAAGTACATTCCGTTCTCGTAACTGGATATCAAACAAGAAAATAATTCCATATTCGTAGCTGGTTATCAAAGATCAGCTACGAACGTGGACTAAAGGGAATCGAAGGATATCGCTTTCTTTTTTGGATGAGATAAATGATCGATTTTCAGACTAAGCGAACGTCGTCGTAGGGTTTTTTTATTGTCGTACCTAAGTACTAAAATCACATTTGTGCATTACTAAATGTAGAGTAACTATTAAATATGTATGCTTTAAGTATGGATCAATGATGAAGGGTTAAAAAATATATCTGAGCGTCTGGTCGAAGCGACGCGTGACCCGAGAGCTGGTGAGTATCTGGCGCAGCGCATCAGTATTGCCATACAGCGGGGCAATGCAGCCAGCAGCGTCTTGGGGACGCTTCCGATTCGACTGGTATTGATATGGATCAGTCAGTTGAGCTATCGAATCATCTAGTCATGGGCTACATTTCGCCGCCGGTAGAATCAATTTTCTGAATATCACGATTGCCTTTAAGTAGTCATATCTTTTTTGTTTGTGGTTGTAATGCCACAATAGTTTCTAGGCGATAAAGTGCCCAATTCCTATCGAGTGTGTCATTTGAGAAATTCCATAGAGTTTCCGTCCCGCATTTTAGTATGCCTGCAATGACGTACTTTCTACCTTATATTAAAAGGATTAAGCAACTTTCTGAGCAGGTGTAGTATTAAACTTTATACTACACCTGCTCAGAAAGTTGCCGACGAGAATACACCACAAGTTACTTTAAACTATAAAGTAACTTGTGGTGTATTCTCGTCGGGCGTAATGTCATGTTCTATCACCTATTTTATTACTAGAAAGATGTTCAACCCTTTAGGGAATATCGCGAACTTTCCTGCGTCAAAGTTAGGGGAAACGAGGGTAGGGCCTAATCCAGAAGCTTTTACGAAAACCTGCAATCGCCATCTCTACATTGGGCCTATGTAAATATTACTTTGCTACGAGGAGTGCAAAAAGGTCCTGCTAAAAATACAGCTTTGCTCCATTTGCTCATTTTTATGGTTCCGTACCGCAAAAGGAAAAAAGGAACCCATAAAGGATTACTTTTTTGTCCGTCTGTCTGTCTGTCTGTCAACCCTCTTTTCTCAGGAGGTATCGAGTTGAAATTAACATCAAATACTTAAGTCAGTAACCTCTTGAAGCTTCAATATAACTTCTATTTTATTTCTAATTTTTTTATTAACGCAATCAAAAGTTACAGCCGTTTAAATACATGCACACGAAACCTATTAGGGTACTTCCTGTAGATCTAGAATTATGAAATTTGGTAAGAAACAAGATCTTACAACTATACGGAACCCTTAGTGCCCGAGTCTGACTCGCACTTGACGTTTTATTTTTTGTAGAGCAACATTATACTGGAGCCAAGGTCTTTTGCTCCACTAGATTAGACCGTACTTGTAATAGTAAAGTAGAATTTATATTTTTAGGAAGTTGTAAGGTTTGAAGTTGTTGGAGTCACTTGGAGTTCATAAATTATATCCTTTCTTTCTTTGTAGAGTTCTGTCACTTTAAACTAGCTTTTGCCCGCCGTCTCGCTCGGTATCACGTGAGTAACGTGATGAGTAAAACATACGTATCGTGAAGCCGATTGCCCACTGTGGCGCTCGTCGGGCACGCTGTGCACGACAGTGGGCCAGCGGCTAGTGCCGATGCGTGCACATCGTGCGCCGCAGTGGGGCTGTGGCTTTATGGCGAAAAACTTATAGACATGGTGATTTAATTGAATAAGAGAGTATACAGGATGAATTTTTTTGACGAGGCAGCAGGGAGAGTTACCTTAACCGGTGTAGTTACACCTCACCAGCCACAACATAACTTTCATCAGGGAAGATTGATCAAACGAAGGTCTACAGACTGTAAAAAAGGAAAATTGTCTAAAGAGAAATCCATAATTTTTAGATAAGTAAATGTTCATCCCCAGGAGATGAAACTTTCTCGTAAACCTTCCGGTATCTACACCGGTTAAGATATACCTATACCTACCGGTTTCTGCCCCGTCCAAAAATCCATCCTGTTAATTTGAATCGGGACAGTAGTTTTGAAGATTACTCCTTTGAAACAAATTTTGAAAGGTTTGAAACCTATAAATGTAGATTTGATTTCAAAATCTGTCTCTATACGAAAAAAGTCTGACTTATTTGGTTTCAAACTCTGCCTCATTTGGTTTCAATTTCTTCCTCGAATGACTTTCAAAGTCCGCCTCGTTATTTTGTGTCTACTTTCATATGAATAGTAGGTATTCTGCTGTGTAAGTAATTTTTATTTGGAAAATGTTCTATTGCATGGAGAGAGTTTAATGGCTTAGGCTGTGGTTTTGTTATGTTATTTCTCTATGGTCAAATGGATAATTTGTTATGGTCTTCCTCTTCTACACCAACCTCAATCACCTGTATTGGTCCACAGCTGGACGCAGGCCTCCCCCTGATAAGCGCCCTATTGGCTTTTATCTCATGGGGGGGGGGTAGTGCCCATAACCGCGCTAGCCATGCGGATGAGGATCGCAGTTCGGTGGGAGAATTGTTCTGCAGGGGGCGCTGCTGCCCGCCCCCGGTGGATATCCCTTAGTGGCCTCTTACCCGCTACCCGCGGGAAGAGTTGCGGTTATGCTATTCTAAGACACCACACAGCACACAGCATCTACACCAATGGTTGTTCAAATAAATGGTTTGTTTGTTCCAGCCGAAGCGATGCCGGCCGCAGCGGACCCCAATGCTGAGCAGAAGGAGAGGCTCATCGCAGCCGTTAAGAAGGAGGTCAAGCAGTTGATGGAAGAGGTAATTGCACACTTACAATACGAGAGTCTTCTCGTCATCCATACCGCAATTCTTGAAAACGAAAGTTTTCAAGCATTGCTTCCGTCATGACCTACGGAGCTGAGAGGTGGACACTCACGATAGGGCTGGTCCACCAGTTCAAAGTCGCTCAGCGAGCTATGGAAAGAGCTATGCTCGGAGTCTCTCTGAAGGATAGGATTCGTAACGAATACATCCGACAGAGAACCAAAGTTATCGACATAGCCCAAGTAATTCCTTGGGCTAGCTGAAGTGGCAGTAAGCCGGCCATATCTCGCGAAGAACCGACAACCGCTGGGGTAAACGTGTTCTTGAGTGGAGACAGCGACTAGGAAAACGTAGTGTAGGACGCCCTCCAGCCAGGTGGGATGACGATCTGCGAAAGACTGCAGGCAGATGCTGGATGCGGCGAGCTGAAGACGGGCGCTATGGCGCTCATTAGGGTAGGCCTATGTCCAGCAGTGGACTAATATATAGGTTGATGGTGATGATGTATACGAGAACGGGACTAATTATCTTGCTCCACGACGAGAGCTGCTGGTTTGAAAAAGTTTGCATTCTGTAGTCATAAGCCTGGTTTCACGGACCCAGTAGCTGTCGGATAGTGAAGGACAGTTCCTGTTGATTCTGCTGTCCACTGACAGCAGAATAGACAGTTACTGACTACTGGGTGGTTTTCGCAATTTCGCATTTTCGCAAGCGTATTTTCGGTATAATAAATAAGTAGCCTATTATCTAAGTTAGGCTTTGCTCTAAACGTACGCCATATATCATCGTGATCTGTTCAGTAGTTTTGGAGATCATAGGTAACAAAAATTTCACGTATCGCAAACTTTCGTCTTTATAATATTAGTAGGATAGTGTTATAGTACTAGCTGACCTGGCGAACTTCGTACCGCTCTCACCTTTTAAACCTTCCCTGAACTTACACAAACATTTCAAGACCAAAATTAGCCAAATCAGTCCACCCGTTCTCGAGTTTTAGCGAGACTTATTGATTACTTACTCAATCCAGTCAACAGATATCGCCATCTGTTAAAATCGTTTGGAGCTAACAGAAAATTGTGAATGTTAAATAATAGACAAATAATTTGCAATAAAATAATATTGCGGCTATAAATTAAGATGTAAGCTATCCTATCTTTCAAGTTGGATCAAACTGCACACGGTGTGCAAATTTAATGGGAGAGAAAACCACTATAAGAATGGGTAACAGCATTATTTAGTTATGTAGGGTCTCTATGACTCTCTTGGACCTTGGAGAGTAGAAGAGTTTCTTGAAAATAATACTCACTTGGTTAGTGCCCCACGAATAAGTAATAAGTTAGTGCCTCATCTCATCTCAGACCAAATAAAGCCTAATCGTGGCATCTGAGCAAGTAAAGCTAACAGATGGGTCACAATCACAACTTCACAAGCAAGGATTGTAGCGTTCATTCTAATCAGGTCAGCTAAATGTGCCTAAGGGGAAATCTGGAGCTGGACTATGTTGACATTGTTTACTGTTTCGTAGAGAGTTCAGTTTGGATTCCAAATGTAAGGGATGTACCCACGGTGCGATGGTATTCGATGTTTTGTTTGTTTGATCATTCACGAAATTTCTTCTGTTTTGACGTTTAATTTCACTTTTTGTGAGAGGAAAATAAATGTCTGAGTTATTTCGCAACTGTCTCACTCGCACGGTATATTCATAAAATGACCCTAGACGTCACATAGTTGCACGAGTAGCGCAACAGAGTTGCACATGTATGTGCCGAGACGGGACTTCTGTGTGGAGAAATGGGCGAGTGGCCGGGGTGTGCCTAAACTTAGGCTCGCCTTTTTTTATAGATTTACGAAGAGAAACTAGAAAGTTTTACATTGTGTTATGATCACTCAGAACTGCAGTTAGGTAAAAATGTAAAACTGCTTTCTAGTTACCTACCTATTCATACATTTTCTTCACTATATAGTAGGCCAAAATGTGGTAAAAATGTTGACTGGAAGAACTGTATAGGTACTGTCTTTATGTTTCTAGACTACCACGAATACTAAGCAGAGTTCTATATGAGTTTCATAGTCACTGTAACTTCCCAGTTACAGTGACTACTGTAACTTCTGTAACTTCCCAGTTACAGTGACTACTGTAACTTCTGTAACTTCCTAGTTACAGTGACTACTGTAACTTCTGTAACTTCCTAGTTACAGTGACCATCACTCTCTTGTTTGTCCAGGCCGTAACCCGCAAATTCGTGCACGAAGACAGCGGTGGAGTGACCACACTATGCGGCGCGGTGGAGGCCTGCCTCGGTCAGGGGCTGCGGCGGCGGGCGCTAGGGCTCTTCAAGACGAGCTCCACTACTGCGCTGCTTCATAAAATAGCCAAGGTAAGGATAGAATACGATTTTTTGTTAAACAAAAAACAGCAAAAAAAAAACGAACGCTGTATGATACACGGCTTTTGTGACGTCACGGAAGACGAACCGTTTAACGCGTTCACTGCCCAGCCTCGTGCTGGCGTTGACCGACATGTGCGTCTTAGAGTTTTAAGGCAGAAACTTAAGAAGGCTACGAACCTCTCCCAAATCTCAGCGGCCGGCCCATGCCGATTTGTTGTTGTTTCATGTCGAATGAAATGGGGCGCGTTATGAGTGAGAAAGCGCGTCTAACCATCAAAAGCAAAGCTATGGCTGTGTGTGTAGGGAGTGAAGCGTGTGCGTGTGCTCGGTGTCGCCACAGATTAGGAACTAATTAGTACGTAGTCGGTCGATGCAATAATTTACAATAGGTAGGTAATACAGAATAGGTAAGTATGCCTGTAGGCCTAGCACGGGGATTGTTGTCTAGGGTAGAAAGAATCACACTTCACACTAATATTATAAATGCGAAAGTTTTGATGGATGTATAGATGGATGGATGTTTGTTACCTCTTCACGCCAAAACTACTGAACGGATCGGGCTGAAATTTTGCATACAGATAATTCTAGGCCTGGAATAAAACATAGGCTACTTTTTATCCCATAAATCAGTTTCCGTGGGATAGAAATCACCTTTGAACGTTTCCATAGAAACAACGCGTGCGAAGCCGCGGGCAGAAGCTAGTAGACAATAATGACATCGCATCGTCATACATTGCGTAAATTATTGAAGTTGAAGGAATGAATTTCAAACAATTTACCTAGGTACGCATTCGATGACAAAGTGACATGTATACTGTGAAGTGACGTAAACTCTAATTCAGAAACTTAGATATTTTATGAAAACAATGGTGATACCATATCAAAAAAAATGTTTCGAAATAGAAGTTCATAGAAGATTACTCATTTTTTCTAAATAGGTACTTATGTTAAATTACGTAGGGTTTATTTTCTAATCCATATCCATAGAATGGAAAATAACAATGGTTTTGTGCTACATATTATATTTTATTTCATTTGTTCAACAAAGTTATAAAATGATGAAGAAATATTAGTAGAAAATATTTTATGACACTGGTATTATCGGAGTAAAATGGGCGTAAATCACAGAAGTTCGAAACAATTTTCGCATTTTGACATTAGACTCCATTTTATTTCGTGTTGACAGACGGCAAAGTGTAGCACAAGTAAACAACCAACAGAGAATAGCCGACGACGCCCGACCGACTACGTACGAGTACGACACGGCTCGTCGCATCGTCGTGTCGGCCATTCGGCGGCGTTTGCCCTAATTCGGAATTTCATCCCCCCTGCGTCTCATCGCCCCCCGCGTGTGAGCAAGCGGTTGCAGAAATTAGAAGGAATTTCACCATTTTTAATATTTTTTCGTACTTTCCGATTCATTTTGAATAAACGACTGATTTCAGAAATATTTTTGATTACTTCTAATGTTGAATATGTTTAGGATGTTTGCAGCGCGACAGATTTTCGAATAAAGGTGTCTATCATGCATAAAAAATAGCTTGAAAATGCCTCGATTTGTTGCTCAAAATATGGCAAATTAGTTTCGCTCTCATTTAAAGA
Organism: Eupithecia subfuscata; assembly: GCA_963564075.1. Taxonomy (NCBI): domain Eukaryota; kingdom Metazoa; phylum Arthropoda; class Insecta; order Lepidoptera; family Geometridae; genus Eupithecia; species Eupithecia subfuscata. Next base: position 3,611,240 of record OY751117.1, on the reverse strand, counting down.
TTATAATGTTTTTTGAAAAACTAAAACGGTACAAACATAGCTATTTCTTATCCGGTTATGCATACAAAATTTCATTTAAGCCGGGCATGTAGTTTCCAAATGAATCGAAAAGTACGTTTGTATGGGGGCTAAGGTATCCGCACCGTTCTGGCGTGTCGTAACACGCCAGAAGCATATCGGTTATTATATCGTATCATATATGCATTATCCGCCTAGTATAAAGTAAGATGAACGAAAGTGAAATAGGTAGTTATTCGGTTGACTCGCTAATAACACTCCCTTACAAACCTCTGTGGTTTACTCAGTGTTATAATAATAAACTTTTCATGTAATATTAGTTTAAGTTGGTAAATAAATATAAAAAAAGGTGTCTTCTAGATTTTTGTACCATATTATATTCATACTTATCCCTTTTCAGGGTTCCGAACCTCAAAGGAAAAAAGGAACCCTTATAGGATCACTTTCCTCCGTGTTTTTAATCACGAATCAAATCGACACAGCATTTAAAAATAAGGATTAGTTGCATTTCGTGCGTCGACATTTTGGAGTACCTAAACAACCAAGTAAGTCGCGTTTCGTGCGTTCAGCGACCTGGATCTGGTTGACCTGACCAAAGACGCAAAAAAAAAACTACATGACGACGAAAAAGGTGCATAAAAACACTCAATAACAAAGTTCAAAAACCCCAGCTCCAGTCCAGACTCGATTATACTACCTATATACCTACTTTGTTCTGACTCTGACCTTTATTGATAACGCCACTAGCTTATATTCTGTGACTTTACCTGTCTCGCCTACTGGCATCTTAATTTGCCAAGGTTGACTTGATTTCAATCGAATTAGACATTTGTTTTGTTTATATATTGGATTTCATTTTGAACACAGTATTTAAATTATTTTATGTTCTTATGTCACATTGTGAGGTTGTTGACTCTTGATATTAGTTTGAGGGTTCTTTAGATGCCAGGTCAAAGTCGCTCAGCGAGCTATGGAAAGAGCTTTGCTCGGAGTTTCATTGATGCTGGGGCCAAACGGCAATGCCCATCATTGCAATAAATCTCGCGGTAATTAACGCTACATACACAATCGTAGTGTTGCCGCTTCAACGCAATAATTCTTGCGATGTCTCTTTCATGTACCGCCACTCGATCTATCTCTTAGGGCGCCTTCAAATTAGCCGCAAATTGTCGCGCGTAGGCAGCGCGGCTGCAGCGCTGCGGCCGCGCTGCTGTAGCTTGGTTCAAGAATCATAGTGTTGTATATTTAGTTTCACGATGGACTAATTTTGGAAAAGAAACTTGTATGTCCTAAGCCTGTGAAGTCTGAAGGAAAATCGTTGACTCTATGTTAATGAGTAATCACAAAGCCCATAAACTGTGAACGATAGGTTTATACCTTTTTTCATGTGTCGCTCTCTCTAGCGCTAGCTCAGTTGAACGGATACCTAATTATCTTTTTTATCTTTCTTTCACTCATGAGCTACCCAGCTCTAAGACTACATCATTGATCCACTGAGCTAAATGAGCTAAAGAGCTAAATGAGTGATATATATCAGTAGATCAAAGAGATATGTATCACTCTTTTCATTAGAGTGATATAATATGCGCATCTCTAGTCGATCGATGAACTGATGCGCGGCCGCAGCGCGGCTGCAGCGCTGCAGTCGCGCGTTTTTAATTTATATGGATTTTGACAGCAGCGCGGCCGCAGCGCCGCAGCCGCGCTGCCTCCGCGCGACAATTTGCGGCTAATTTGAAGGCGCCCTTAACGTCAAATGGCAATGTGAATGCCGTTGTAAAATTATCACGATACTAGCTGCATTTTTACTACCCGTTGTTCTATTACCCGTGTTGTTTTGAGCATGGGTACTAGATAACTGATATACTTAATACAATACACTACATACATAGATATTTTTTATTATACATAGAAAACATCCAGAACGCCCTGGACAAATGTCTGCAGATCCTACAAACATTTTGTCCCGAGGCGGGAATCGAACCCGCAACCTTCTGCGTCGCAAGCAGACCTTCGCCCGCTGCGCCACAGAGGTTGTCGAATCGTATTGAGTGTATCATTTCAAAATACTTTTTATTTCAACTTTTGAATAACTAAACTATGTCGGTATTTTCGCCCAAAGTTGGGCTAAAATCAGCGTTGAAATACGAAAGCGCTTGTATTTTTGAAATGTATACTTTTTTACGTATTTGGGTGTATAAAAACATAGATAATGACGAGATAAATTGATATTATTCTTAGTTTTGGATGGTCAACATCAAACAGCCTTGTATTTAGGTACCTTTCCACGTTGGTTTGAAAAGATCGACTCGTTTAACCTTAGTTGTATAATTCGGTAAGGTTTTGTAAAATGGCTGAAATATGACGATGATTGTTGAAGATTTTGAAAAAAAATATGCCAACTTTGCTGGCGTGCATCGCGTAAACGAATAGAGGTATTATTAGGTATTGTATGTATCTTCTAAGGAATTATTTTTCTTAAAAAGATCTATTAAACTGCTACCACCGCGAAGCCAGGGCGGATTGCTAGTCAAACTAATATCTAAGATGCGAAAGTTTGGCTGTTTGTTACCGCTTCAAAACTACTGAAAGGATTGAGCTAAAATTGTGCATACACGTAGGTAATTCTTGATCAGAGATTAAACATACGCTACTTTTTATCCTGTTAGAGGAAATAATAACTGCAACGCTGATAGATCGCAAATTCGCAACTGGTTTAATAATATGATTTAGATTCATATGAAGACAATCATAATGCCGATGATAAGAATCACGTATGACAACCATAATAATCTAAGGTTTTTGTTATTAAAGTGCGTAAGCCTCGCACTCTGGCTTCGCTGGAGCTAACGGCGCTTGAGTCCGTAGAAAGTCGCAAAGATTTTCGACTCCCACGTCACTTGACTTCGTGGTGTAGTTGGTTATCACATTCCCGTACTGAGAGGAGGACGCGGGTTCAAGTCCCGTCGAAGTCGAAAATTTTTGCGATATACCTAATTCGATTTCTTAGAAATTAGAAACTATTATAATGTTGATATTATAACCGCACGTAGATATTGCTAAGCTTTAATATCATAGGAAATCAGGTAAGCTTGATATCTCACGCGTAGCGTGAATAACATATCTTACCTTGTTCGTATATATCTCATTAATCAGTTCCGATAGGATAGAAATAACCTTGCAAATCCGCAAGAAAATATTAGAATTACATAATCCTAATAAGTTTGTAAAACCTAAATTTTTGTTAAGTACTTATGATCTCCAAAACTACTGAACGGATCAAGATGAAATTTGGCGTACGTTTAGAGCATAGCCTAACTTAAATAATAGGCTACTTATTATACCGAAAATACGTGTGCGAAGCCGCGGACAGAAGCTAGTACTAAATAAATATAATAATATACCTAATATACCTACTCAACAAAGCCCATCGACGTAGGAAAACGTATTAAGCGTCGCAATTGTACGAGCGCTCTCGATGCGATATCATCTATTTGCAATAGAATGGACTGTTTGAAGAGAGATATTGAACTCTAGCATTCATGACTTTCTTTGTTATGTGTAAGATATTTTGTGGTTAGATTGAATGAGAGAAAGCTTTGTTAAATGTCTGGATGATGCAGTCTTTTAGCTTTTATTCGATTACAAAAAGCGCGGTGAGTTCTTCCAACACAAATAAGGTTCGTAGTTAACCCGCTTACATCCGTAATGAATTCGTCAAACTACGATAGTTTTTATGGTAAAAACTAGCTTCTGCCCGCGGCTTCGCACGCGTTGTTTCTATAAACGTTTAAAGGTGATTTTTATCCCATGGAAACTGATTTATGGGATAAAAAGTATTCTATTTTTGATTCCAAGATTAGAATTACCTGTATGCAAAATTTCAGCCTGATCCGTTCAGTAGTTTTGGCGTGAAGAGGTAACAAACATCCATCCATCCATCTATCCATCCATCCAAACTTTGGCATTTATAATATTAGTGTGATTATTAGTGTGAAGACGCGGTGAGTGTATCTAACGATGGTAGTAAAGATTGAGGGGGTAAAGATATGATATAGATGTACTAGCTGCAGCCCGTGGCCTTACACGCGTTTTTCCATGATAAAAAGTATGACAGTTTGAGTTACTGTGGTAAACTGTAATTTTTATACTATTTTCAATGCGTTTTCATGGAAAAATCATCTAGAATAATCTTCGTTACATAATACGGCGGCTCGATAAAAATCTAAACTTACGAAGTTCCCATATTGTTCTAGACAGATTCGCATCTCAATCTGTCAAAAGTAACTAACTGTCTTTAAAATACTTACTTCATTCTGTCACTGTCATCATTCTAACCCGTCAACAATTAGTGAATTTCGTAGTTGTGCATGCATACCTATTTACCAATCAGGATATAAATTCATGGACGGGGTATTTAACCAATTTTAGATTGTAATCGCAATGTTCAAACATGTTGCTTTCGTAGGTCTACCCACGACCGCATTTGTAAACTCTATCTTAATGCCAGTTTCAGTTTTAGCTTTCGTAGGTATCTACCTACGACCGCAGTTGTAAACTCGATCTTAAGGCGGTACCCTACCTCGTTATTGTGTGAAGAGGATAGGCATAGGATTTTGCGTTCACAGGAGCGGGACAGAGCAAAGCGGCGTAAGCCCAAAAATCTAGTTTTTAGTAGTTATTTGCTCCCCACAAACATTAGAATAGTTAATTGAAAAAAAAGGCAACATATAAAATGTTCTTTATACTTAGTTCAATTACTATGCTTCATCTCAAGATCGTATCATCTGTATTTATTGAGAAATTAGGGTTTTAGTAAAAAATTAGAGGTAACTTTGCGATTTTTTTATATCGAGAAAATTTTATGGCATCGTGTTTTCGAAACATATGATCGATAGAATAAGTCCTGAACTTTACCATTATATACATTTCAAAGTTAAATATTCAGTAGTTTGGAAGATATGGAGGTCCGACGGAGTTGAAAATAAGCAATTTGAGGTTGTATACGCCCTTAATTCCAGTTACAGTTTTACCAGCGGTCTGTAGTTCTAAAGCTCCGAATTTAAATGATATCGAGCTATAACTCACTTCAGATCAACTGCATTTAGCAGTCCTTAGCCGGACATAGGTTTCCCATATTAAGCGCCTAATAGTCACTTAGTTTCATAATATTCCAACCAGAACTGAGCCTTGAGATTGGTTTCTCAATAGTATCAAGACGTATCATTTTTGTTTGGGATTTGGTACGCAAATCTCACACAACAAGGGACATTTTGAGTGAATCGAGTTGAAAATTGTTATTGTAACTAGTAAGCACCTAATTCTAACTCGATTTAGAGCTCGGCACACAATGCTTGCTTAACGTGCCTTAGTCAGAATGTATTGGGTTTGCTGGTTTTGACAGTTTAATTAAGTTACTCACACAATGCGCACAAACAAATTAATAGTTACCAATTTAACTGTTAATTTCGTACGCAATGTATACGCCCTGATATGATTTGATTTTGGTCTTCATAAGGGTAGGTGTACTTATAATTGAAGTATAGAATAAGATCTAGTGGAACAACAAACCAGCTTTTTTTAAAAGTCGGTTTAAAATGAGGACAGCTCAGAAGTGCACCCTGAGTTGAAGTTCTATGAAAACTCATTTATAAAAAGACAAAGTTACTCTTTTAAGTTTTAGTTTCATCTCAATTAGTTCATTGGAAGGTGACAACAAAGTGACACAGAGACGAAGTTACTTTCCCTTATATTTAGTTACATAGCTTGTCTTTTTTTTATGTAGGTAAATTTATATTAAATCAATTAATGTTACGTTTTTGTTTGATAAGTGAACCCATTACTGTCACTGAAATTATTTCAAAACAAGTAATCCTGAAGTAGGCTACGAAAGCTAGGTACGAAGTTGAAGCTTAAAAGTTGCTACACTACTAAAATTGATAATCAAAATAAAAGAAAAACACTTCGGTCGAGATTTTTACCATTATTTGTCAACACAAATCATGGTAAAAATCTCGATCAAAATGTTATTTTAATTTTGATTCTCAATTTTTTTTAAGTGGTGTGGTGTAGCAACTTATAAGCTTCAACTTATAAGCTTTCCAATATTTCAGAAAAGTTGCATGCATGATACGTCATAAGTGATTTTGTGGTTATGGTCCGTCCACGATCTTATTTTCTGTTGGTATATGCACGACTATGAAGTTCCCTAATTGTTGACCAGTGAGTGTGAATTACCCCCCATGAGATAAAAGCCAATAAGGCGTTTATCAGGGGGAGGCCTGCGTCCAGCAGTGGACCAACACAAGCTGTTAGGTTGAGTGTGAATGAATAAAGAAATAAATAAATAAAACAAAGAAAATCTATTAAGTGGCAACATACAGCGTGGCAATGCAGCCAGTGTCTTGGGGACGCTTCCGACTGGTGTTGATATGGATCAGTTGAGCTACCTGTAGACTGTTTGCAACAGTCAGCTCAATTGTTTCAATTGTAAATACTAGTATAATTTTCTTTGTGAATAAAGATTAAGTGGCTCACAAAATACCTTAAACAAAAATACAAAAACCTTGAATAAAAAATACTATGTCCACCATGTGAACCAAAAGACGACGAAGACTAAATGACAGAATGAAGTATACACAGCCACAGTTACTTTTGGCAGAAGGAGATGCGATGCGAATCTGTTTACTTTATCGAGCCGACAAAGTATGTAACAAAGATTTCTAGATGATTTTTCCATGAAAAAGTATTGACAATAGTATAATAATAAATAATAATAATAAATAAATAAATAAATATAAAGTATAAAGATATAGTTTATCACAGTAACTCTTAACTTACTTTTAACTCGAAAAAAAGCGTGTACATAATGCTTTGGGCTGAAGCAATTATAGAAAACTAGCTTCTGCCCACGGCTTCGCACGCATGCCTGGAAGAGATCGCTTCTAAGCGATAAGGCCGCCCATTGTACTTGTATCTTATGTAAGGTTTCGTGTTTTGTATTTTTGTTGGTGTACAATAAAGTATTTTGTATTGTATTGTATTGTATTGGCTTCGCACGCAATACGCATATTTTCGGTATAATAAGTAGCCTGATCTAAGTTAAGCTTTGCTCTAAACGTAAGCCAAATTTCATCTTGATCTGTTCAGTAGTTTAGGAGATCCTAGGTAACAAAAATTCAGATTTCACAAACTTTCGGCTTTATAATATTAGTAGGATAAAACAACAATGTACTTATTGAATATTTTAATTCTAAAAATCAAGTGAGTATGTCTGTAAAGTAATACAAAATGGTGAGCAAAAAAATCTAAATCGAATAAAACTTCTTCATAAATAAAATCGATTGTCATAAAAATCGAATCGGTAAAGCCCGAGGTCTATTTTGAGTGTCGAACTACCAAACACAAAATAAAAGCGAGATAAGCATAATAACCACAGTAGTTTCAAAAGGTTTATCAAAATGCTTAAAACCCAGTACTTTTAGAGTCCCTTTTACCCAGGCACTTAGAGTCCAGTCCATCTACGTCTACGCGTAAGCGCTGCTCATTTAGCTGAGAGCTCGAGGGTACCCATTAATGTTTTATTGTACCGCGGCCGACACTTTAGTTTCTAGATTTAATCGTAGGCAAACACTTTTTACTGCTTTGTACATTGTAAGTGAATTAAACCATTTCACTGTAAAAGTACTTTAGCACTGATAATTGTGAAAGGAGTGAAAGTGCTACGACAATGCGTTATGCTATGACAATGTGTTAAGTTAATGTTACGCCAATTCTATTCTATAACAAGACAAAATAAAAATAATTAAAAACCCGCCGACGTTTATTGGCTGGACAGATTTTCATGAAAAATGGCTAAGAACACTTGGGATAAAATAATCTATGACACAAAAAAACTAAACGAAAATCGGTTCATCCGTTTGGGAGCTACGATACCACAGACAGATACACAGATACACAGACAGACACGTCAAACTTATAACACCCCTCTTTTTGCGTCTGGGGTTAAAAATAGAAGTTAAGAAATACTGCAAAAGCCCTACTACTAATAAACAAACAATGCTGGACATTTTACACAGCATCGTCACTTCAAGCCCTACGAATGATCTACGACCATATCCTAAGAAGTGATCACCAGCTAAATCCTAAAACAGAAAACACCACGGCTACGAAATACAACATCAATGCTACGTAACATGTTGATGTTATGTAGCATTGATGTGAATGCTTCAAAACTACTGTGATATTGCTATGAAAGATCAACGTTAATGATACGTGGCTACAGAATTACTATGATATTGCTACGAAAGATCAACGACAATGCTGTGGCTTCAAAACTACTATGGAATTGTTACAAAAGGTCTACGATAATGCTACGAATGGTCTACGCCAATGCTTCGTATGGTCTACGGTAATGCTACAAATGGTCTACGGTAATGCTACGAATGGTCTACGCCAATGCTTCGAATGGTCTACGCCAATGCTACGAATGGTCTACGTCAATGCTACGAATGGTCTACGCCAATGCTACAAATGGTCTACGCCAATGCTTCAAATGGTCTACGCCAATGGTACAAATGGTCTACGCCAATGCTTCAAATGGTCTACGCCAATGCTACGAATGGTCTACGCCAATGCTTCGAATGGTCTACGCCAATGCTACGAATGGTCTACGCCAATGCTACGAATGGTCTACGCGCAGGCTACAAATGGTCTACGCCAATGCTTCAAATGGTCTACGCCAATGCTACGAATGGTCTACGCCAATGCTTCGAATGGTCTACGCGCAGGCTACAAATCGTTTACGCCAATGCTTCAAATAGTCTACGCGCATGTTACGAATGGTCTACGCCAATGGTACGAATAGTCTATGCCAATGCTTCGAATGGTCTACGCGCAGGCTACAAATGGTCTACGACAATGCTACGAAAGCATTATTACACCAATCTCAACCTTAACCGCCTCTATTGGTCCACTGCTGGACGCAGGCCTCCCCCTAATAAGCGCCTTATCCCATAGGGGTTAATGCCCATAACCCCCACGCTGAGCATGCGGGTTGGAGATCGCAGTTCGGTGGTAGAATTGTTCTGCAGGGGCGCTGGTGCCCGCCCCCGCTGGATATCCCTTAGTCGCCTCTTACGACACCCGCGGGAAGAGATGGGGTGGTGCAAATTCTAACCTGCACCACACAGCTTTTATTACACAAATGCTCCACGAATGACACGACAAAGATGGTAAGGATAATAGGTACTACAAAACGACTGTGAAATAAAACAAGAGCACATCTTGTACAAAAAGCTACAAAATCGCCTCGCCAGAAACTAGTATATACACTTAGTTCGTATGATCTGTGATAATACAAGTTTCAAGATTATTAGAAACCTCCATTACAACCCGCGGCCAGCGCTCTAACGTATCTTATAATATCTGCAAACAAACTACGCAAACTTACATAGTTTCTGCTTCAAGCCGCTCGATATGAAATAACGAGGGAACTTTCTGAGTTGTCAAGACGTCGAGTTTCTTACTGAAGCACCTCAGTTTGTATTTCTACTTCAGCGATAGTGTAGATAGCTCAGTTTTCGGTAGGTTAGTTTGGGAGTCATAAAACCGGCCAAGTGCGAGTCAGACTCGCACATAAGTTACATAACAATCCCTGCATATTTTTTGTTTGAGATATATTTGATTTGTTGTTATAGCGGGTATTATAATACACACTGCGTACAATTTATACGTCTACATACGACGATCTACGATTCAAAAGATACAGTCAGAATGAATGAATGAATGAACACTTTATTGTATAAAATAAATGAAATAACATATCTAAATAAAATAAAAAGGTACAATAGGTGGCCTTATTGCTTAAAGCAATTTCTTCCAGGCAACCTTGGATATCCCTATGACAGATGGACAATCAGACTGATAGCGAAGCCCCAGTAATAAAGTCCCGTTCTCACCCTTTTGGATCGGAACCCTAAAAATAATCTACAGCACTAACGTATTAACTCGTATGGTAAGGCAATAAAGTTCACAAAACCTTTCTTCCTTTGTTCGAAAGCTTTTGAAGGAAAATGCTTGGAAACGCGAACAACTAGCTAAACGAAGGCCCTGGGAACAAAAAAATATTGTAATTTCCGCTACTTTGAAACTTGACTGCAGTTTCTTTAGTGTTTGTACGCCTTTGTTACCTTGCTAATAATTTTTACCAGCTTTCGGCTATTGTAAGAGTTTTAATGAATGAAATGAAAGAAAGTCATTTGAAAGACGTTCTTTTGGTTATTTTATTATACAGTTTGAATACCTTTGTCATTATATACGCCGACCTCGGTGGCGCGATGGGCGAAGGTCCGCCTGCGGCGCAGGAGGTTGCGGGTAGGATTCTCGCCTCGGGACAAATGTTTGTACGATCTGCAGACATTTGTCCAGGGCGTTCTGGATGTTTTCTATGTATAATAAAAAATATCTATCTATGTAATGTATTATAATTATGTATATCAGTCATCTCGTACCCATAACACAAGCTCTGCTTAGCTTAGTACTAGATGATGCTGTGTGGATTGTCCGGCATTATTTATATTTATTATTATTTTTTGGTTTTTGTTTTCTGTTATGTTTTGTAATTTTAGTGAATAAAAACTCTAAACGTAAATAAACTACAGAACTTAAACCAAAAATCTACCAAGCACACTAATATTATAAATGCGAAAGTTTGGATGCTTAGATGTATGGATGTTTCAGTTTGTTCCGCCCGCCAGAACTTGACAACTGGTTGTCTACGCCGAAGAAATTTTCCGCGGGGACAACCAGTTACATGGGCGGAATTCTATTTCCGTCTACACAACTGCTTGGTAACTAGTTGTCTCGACGGAAAATCTTACCTCTTCACACCAAAACTACTGAACGGATCGGACTGAAATTTTGCATCGATGTAGCTTCAAGCCTGAAATCAAACATAAGCTACTTTTTGTCCCATTAATCTGTTCCTGGGGGTGAACGGGGTAGAAATAACCTTTAAACGTTCTATAGAAAAAACGGGTGCGAAGCCGCGGGCAGAAACTAGTATTATATAATGCAGGCGAGTGTGCTGTGAGGTGTTAGAGCAAAACCACTGATCTGATTAAGCTGAGATTTTGCAAAGCTTATAGTTTCTAGATCTGGAATATTATAATTATTAGATTTTTTTTACTAGTGAAATTTTTTTTACTCTGCCATTAGAGGAAGGGGAAGGAAAGGGTTGCCTTTTCCCTGCAATGGAATCTCACAGGCTAGAAATCTTTATATATAAAAATCAGTGCTGTGTGATCACTCGTTCCGCTTACGCGTCCAACCGCAACATCGTTGGTAAAATATATCGTCAACCTTTGGCTCAAAACCTGCGTACTTTTTTCGTTAGTAATTTTAAATAAACCACACCACAACTTCCAATTCAACAATGAAGTGTCCAGTCTGCTTCGTTGAATTCACTGATGGGGTTCAGTGCTCTATCTGCCGAAACCACCTGGACTTTGGATGTGCCATGATTTCCGAGACTACCTGGAGGAGATATGGCCCGGAAAAGAAGTCACAGTGGAGATGTCCGTCGTGCCGTGCACCATCGCCGCTGTCACTGGCGCCCTCTGAAACTGCCTCCTTCGATTCCATCATGAAGGAACTTCGGGAGATGAAACGCCAGCTGTCAAGCCTACCGGCACTCAGCGAAGACATGCGGTCTATCAAACAGGAGCTGTCTGAGCTGAGGGGTACTTGTGACTACACGAGTCAGAAGCTAGATGAGCTTGGTGGTAGGCTCACTAATGTGGAGGATAGGGTAACGAATCTCGAGAAGTTGCAGGATACCGTTCTCAGCCTGCAGAACGAGGTTAGCAAGGTCAAACTCGAGCTGTCAGCGCAGGAACAGAGGTCGAGACTGAACAACATTGAGATTAAGGGAGTGCCCATCAAGAAGGATGAAAATTTATTTTCGATTATGGAAAAAATTGGTAAAAAGGTGAACTACGTAGTGCCAAAAACCCAGATAAATTACATATCTAGGGTTCCCATGCACAATTCGAAGGAGAAACTGATAATCGTGAGTTTTATAAATAGATATATAAAAGAAGACTTCATCGGAGCTGCGCGTACCGAAAAACTTGTTACTACGGACATGGGCTTCTCAGGGCCTTCTAACAGAGTCTACATTAATGACCACCTCAATGCGGACCAGAAAAAACTACTCACCCTGACGAAGACTTCTGCCCAGACCAAGAGCTACAAATTTGTCTGGGTTAAGCATGGAAAAATCCACGTCCGCCGGGATGATTCTTCAAAAGTTATCGTCATTAGAAACGAAAATGATTTAAACAAAATTGTTTAACATGTTGGCAACCCCAATGCATCCTAGTATTAATTTTGGTAAACGTAGATTATTTTTATTTAATAACCTTAAGCAATAACAATAACTTCTTAGTTGCACTACTTTGTAAATTGTTGTGCACCCCTGCCTTGCTAATGACTGTAATTGTCTTTATTTGCAATCTATACTATTTCGTCATGTTACTTCGCGTAAAAATTGTCAATCATATGTTTTCTGTCTCGCCCGCGTTTGCGAATACTGCTTACGATAGCAGTCTACTTCGAATGCTTTACAAATGTTATTTATTGATTAACTCGCAAAACTACATTCAATTATTTTTCGAACGCTCTAATACATCTCTACCAGACTGTTTATATTACATGATGTTATTTCATACATTGATGCTATTATGTTTAATGATACTATTTTACAATGGTTTCGTTAAATAGGAATGACCGTGATCTGTGTATTTACTATCAGAACGTTCGCGGATTAAGAACAAAAACTGAAGAGGTTTTTCGTAGTGTTTGTTTGAGTTCTTATGACATAATAATATTTACTGAGACGTGGTTAGTCGATAGCATTTCTAACTCCGAGTTTTTGGATGATAGGTATTTAGTGTGGCGCCGGGACCGTGATTATAATTTGACGGGTCAATCAAAAGGTGGTGGCGTGTTGGTAGCGACGCGTAAGGACTTACAAGTTAAGTTACTACCCCAATTTAACTCCACAGCTGAGGATCTATGGTTAAGTGTGCGCATAAAACAAACCAATACGCGTAAATGGGTTGATTTATATTTATGTGTTATTTACTTATGCGGTCAGAATAATGGTTTGTCTTTTAGTTCTCAACTGTCTAACTTTCTTACTAAACTAAATTTTGTGGTTTCGGATAACCCCTCAGATGCAGTCCTTGTCGTCGGGGATTTTAACCTCAGTAGTATTTCTTGGTTACCTACAAACAATTTTAGTTTTAACCCGACAAACATAAACAGTACAGATGAATTTTTGCTTACTGATGAAATGTGTGCATTAAACCTCAGTCAACATAATGGTATAGTTAACAAAAGTGGTAGAATCCTTGACTTAATATTTTCTAATCAATCTGTAACTGTTTCCGAGTGTATAGATCCTCTGACGCCGATCGACTCGCACCACCCTGTCTTATTAATTAACGTGAAATCGTTCGAAATGCCATTGTTGAATTATGCGCCGCGTACCCATTATTTATTTGATAAAGGTGATTATGAGTCGATAAATAGAGCGATTGATGAGTTAGACTGGAGATCTATGTTTTCATCGTGCTCTATTGACGAGTGTGTTACTTTATTTAATGAGAGTATTCATAATCTTGAAAACAAGTTCATACCCACGAAAAACATTTATAACCACTCTTACCCTGTATGGTATAATTCGGCACTAAAAAAAGCCATTAGGGAAAAGTATAAATTCTATAAGAAATTTAAAAACTACGGCAATAAGTCGGATGAACTGACCTATAAAATGTTGCGTACTAGAGTAAAAAAAATGGAATCAGCATGCTACCTAAGCTATATTGAATCAACTGAAAATTCGATCCTAAATAATCCTAAATATTTTTGGACGTTCGTTAAAAACAGATCCAAATCTTTTTCAATGCCGAGTTCGATGACTTTTAATAATGCTACTTTTTCCAGTGGTGATTCCATTTGTAATGCTTTCTCATCTTATTTTCAATCTACTTTTCTACACTCTAATAACACTAGTAATTTCGCTCCATGCCAGAACAGCTTCGTTGTAAGTAATCAGTTAGAATCTGATATCACTTCTGACATTAGTAATATTGAAATTGTTCCAGCTGACATTATGATCCTACTTAAAAAGTTAGATGCGTCAAAAGCACCTGGACCTGATAACATATCTTCTAAATTTCTTATCAGATGTGCCTCTTCTTTATCCTATCCTATATCACTTTTGTTTAGAAGGTCTCTTTCAACAAATACTGTACCTAAATTATGGAAATCTGCATTTATCACCCCAGTTCATAAGAAAGGGTCTAAAACAGAGGTTTCTCATTACAGACCTATCTCTAAACTTTGCATTATTGCTAAAGTCTTTGAAAGAATTATTTATAATCAAGTATATTCTGCTCTTAAAACTACGTTTAGTCCCTTTCAGCACGGGTTCTTGCGAGGTAAATCAACAGTTTCAAATCTTATACTCCTAAATGATTATATCACTCAAGCTATGGACAATGGTCATCAAGTCGATGTAATTTACACCGACTATAGTAAAGCGTTCGATAGAATAGATCATTTCACGTTGTTAAATAAGCTTTCTCAATCAGGTATAAGAGGTAATTTGCTAAGATGGTTTGCATCGTATATTGATAATCGATCACAGGCAGTCGTTCTCAATAACTACATCTCTAGTTGGGTTCCTGTTCCAAGTGGGGTCCCTCAGGGGTCTCTGCTAGGGCCCCTACTTTTTACATTATATGTTAGGGATATCGACTCATGCTTCAAATCATCAAATCTGCTATGTTTCGCCGATGATATGAAGATATTCTCCACTGTAACATCCAATCTTGACGTCGTTGCTCTTCAGTCAGATCTCTCCCGTCTGGAAGACTATTGCCTATTAAATAAGCTTGAACTAAATCCCAGTAAATGTTTTGCTACTACTTTTACTCGTAAGCCTCGGGCTATTCCAACGCGCTATGAACTGGCAGGGCAGCTACTTACCAAAGCTCCTGGTATGCGTGATCTTGGAGTCTACCACGACTCAAAACTACTCTTTGACGTTCACATCGACAACATAATTAGTAAGGCTTCGAGATCACTGGGATTTGTCATGCGAATCTCTAAGAGCTTTACCAACGTCAAAACTTTTAAACTTCTATATTGCACGTTTGTAAGGAGTCACCTAGAATACGCGTCTCAGATATGGAACCCGTGCTACCAGAAGTACATAGATCGTATTGAAAGTATTCAAAGGCGGTTCTTAAGATACATGTGTTTTAGAGTAAAGATTCCTTACAAATCTTTTACCTATGATGAACTCTGCAAGAGGTTCCATTTCTTGCCACTCAAAAACAGGCGGAATATAGCTGATTATCTTTATATTCTTAAGATTATCAACAATGATGTTGACTGTCCAGAACTTCTTAGCAAATTAGACTTCAATGTACCGCGTAAGCAGCTTAGACACAATCCCCTACTACATGTCCAACATGTTGGAACTAATTATAGACAAAATTCATTTGTAGTGCGAGCGAGTAGAACTGTCAATGATTTCAGCAAGATGTTGAACATTGACCCTTTCAATACCAGCATTCACAGGGCAAGGCGATGCATGACTCTTGACTTCTTTTGCACATGATGTAGTTATACACTTAATTTTTATTATTTGCTTTTTTCTTAATTTTATTTGTTATAATTTTATTGCTTCATTCAGTACGCAATTGTCGACGAAAAAATGTTTAGTGATCACACTTAGGTAGTTTATTATAATTCTATTAGTGAATGCCTATTATTAGCTTTCTGTGTCTATTTTAATTTCTATTGTTATTAGATAAGCTGATGGCAATCCGAATTAAATAAATAAATAAATAAATAAATAAAAAAATGAAACCCGTTTTCCTTGGTCACGGGATCACGCGTGAACGGCTGGACCGATTTCGCTAATTCTTTTTTGTTGTGTTTGTAATGGTCAGGAGAAGGTTCTTACGGAAGAAAAAATTAAGAAAGTTGGAAACATAAATTTCCACGCGGGTGAAGCCGCGGGGCGCAGCTAGTAAGTAATAAAAATAAACATTTGCGAAGCCGCCAGCAAGCGCAAGTAGGTACCTAATATTATAAAGTACTAAAGGTCTCTTAAATTAATGTGTGCGAGAAATTAATTAAAGGAAACGTAAACCTGAAACTCCCGTTTGAAAGCGTTTGAAATGTTCAAGAGGAATGAATAATTGAATTTTCATAATTTAGGGATCCTAAATTCTTCGTCAGCTGGTTCAAACGCTTACAAATGTAAATGGAGTATTAAGTAAAATGAAATGAAATTATTTGAGTCGGTTTTCACGGTTCTGCTGGCGGCTTCTGTGACGTAGTGGCTGAGAAGTTGAGATAGGGAATCGATTGGTCAAAAAACATAGTAAAATCAGAGTAAGTAAAATCAGACGCGGAAGCGAATTCGTTATATACTTATTCTGTTAGGATTATTTTAGTGCATAAGGTTTATCAACAAGTAACTTTAAAAAAATCTGACTTTAAAAAACCGCTCCGCTTTTTCACTTTTTTTCGCTAAATGATTGCTTTTTGCCTACAAAATGTAGGTAACTATTAAGAACTAGTATTTAATGTCTAGTTTTATTATTTGAAACAGTTTAGCTTACTGTAGACTGTTGCATACAATCTAGAGGTATGTACTTATCTCAACTGATCCATATCAATGTAATAAGAAAATTTCATATCAATGTATGTAATCAAAAACTTAATACCAGTCGTCGCGTCCCCAAGACGCTGGCAGCACTGCCCCGCTATATGGCAATGCTGATGCTATGTGTCAGATACTCACCAGCTCTCGGGTCACGCGTCGCTTCGACCAGACGCTCAGATAACTTTTAATAACCCGAATTTCAAGGTAATTTTTTTTGGAACCACTCCGATACCATCCTTCTAATATTATAAAGCCGAAATTTTGTAAAATTTGAATTTTTGTTACCTAGGATCTCCAAAACTACTGAACAGATCAAGATGAAATGTCATGAGATGAAATGAGTGACTGATATATGTTTTGAAAGCCCGGAGAGCATCTGTTTATACACTGAATAGATCACTCTCTATGTCGTGCATTGTCTCACAAAGGAGGTATTAAATTATAATCCGCATAATGATGTGGGTCTGACATCTCAGACGAATGCTACACATTCACACAGCTATTCAAGTTATGCCTTTAGGCCCTTATCGATTTGCAAAGGCAAAGGCTTACCAAAACCGTTAGTATATTATACACTAGCTTCTGCCCAAGCACGCGTATTTTCGGTATAATATAGGCTATATTATTATACTAAATTACGCTTTGCTCTAAGCGTACGCTGAATTTCATCTTGATCTGTTCAGCAGTTTTGGAGATCATAGGTAAGGAAAATTCAGATTTCACAAATTTTGGGCTTTATAATATTAGTAGGATAACATTCGCAATACGCGACACCGCCGCCCCGTCGCAGTGTAGTTACCTAATGGCATTGCGGCTCAAGCGTTAGCAGTTGAAACGTTAGAGTGCGCGTTCACAGGCCGGTATCGGACAATCCGCACTGGCCCCATCAATGGTTTGCACATATGATCGGCACCGCATGGAGCGGACTGTCGGCAATGCCGACGAGGATTCTTAATAAATAAATAAATAATGCAGGACAATTCACACAGCATTATCTAGCCCCGAGCTAAGCAGAGCTTGTGTTGTGTTATAGGTACTAGATACTTGATACAATACACTACATAGATAGATATTTTTTACTATGCATAGAAAACATTCAGAACGCCCTGGACAAATGTCTGCAGATCGTACAAACATTTATCCCGAGGCGGGAATCGAACCCGCAACCTCCTGCGTCGCAGGCAGACCTTCGCCCGCTGCGCCACAGAGGTCGAATTCTTGAAGGCAATTTTTCCGTTTAGTACGGATGTCGTCATTCGGATTGCCGATCAGTGGATGAACTTGTCAATAGATTGTCCGATACCGGCCTGTGAACGCGCTCCGTAACGTTTCAACTGCTAACGCTTGAGCCGTAATGCCAATAGGTAACTACACTTACCACACCGTGATTGCGGACCTGAGCTCTCGGCGTGCGATCCACGTTTTGAACACTAGCGTTGTCGACAGCGCTAATCGTGGCGAGCTAGCTGCGCAATCGCTTCGCTTTGTAATCGCTCGCGAATCGCCAGTGTAATAAGGCTCTTAGTATAAGCAGAGAATGATAATTATACTAACGTTTTAGGTAAGCCTTTGCTACGAAACGAAAGCCACAAAGGGTTACTCTACTAGTATTATTATCTATCTGAGTTGAAATTGGTATTATTTATCTGAGTACAAGTCTACAGCCAAAACCACATGACGATGACGATGCAACCAAAGAAAAATAGAAAAAAGAACTGACGTTTATCGAAAGCTAACCCTCATAATAAGTTTAGTTTAGTAGAAGTTAATTTCTCTTCTGACGACCGATGTGGCGCAGCGGGTGAAGGTCCGCTTGCGGTCTTGAGGTCTCGATTCCCGTCTTGTGAAAAATGTTTGTACGAACTGCAAATATTATATTTATTCCGGGTATTCGGGGTATGTTCTAATAATAAAAAATATCTATCTATGTAATGTATTGTATTAATGTGTAAGGGGTTGAACCATCATCTTATCAACTCAAATGTCATCTTCAACTGCACGTGATGCACCCTGCTAGACTACTAACGAGGCTCTGGCGACCGACGCTCATTATGCTTATGGAAACGCCTGTACTGGATCTTACATCAAATATCCATCAAATCCATCAAATATCCGGGCTTTCCTACCTCAAAGGGCCTACCCCTTTGAAGTAGGAAAACCCAAATTAAATTTTGGTAATTTTGGTATGTCAGATGACAATCAGCGCGTCGCCAGACTGTCAGTGTTTTACAAGTACCACTATGGGGAATGTGCGCAGGCATTGCACGACCTTATCCAATCTTCTCCCTTCCACCATAGAACCAGCAGACGCACAGAAAAATACCACCCGTACCTGGTCGACATACCACAGTGTGTGACAGTGTCGAACCAAAAAATTGGTTGTCTGTAAAGTCGGTTTACTGACGATAGTTGAACGTGACAACGTCTTAAGAAAAGAGCGAGGTAACGCCGCATGAGGTAACGCCGCATGACGTCATGTTTTTTCGTGCGTGCAGCCGGCTCTATCGAATTATAAGACGTTGTCACGTCAAAAATTCTGCTCTACTTTTATAATAAGCACCGCCAAAGAGTGGGATGAGCTTCCTGCGTCTGTTTTCCCGCTAGAGTACAATCTCGGAGTCTTCAAATCCAGGGTAAATAAGTTCCTTCTGGGAGAGCGTGCTCCATCTTAGGCCACATCTTCACTTACTTTAAGTGAGTTGGTGGTGAAACGCTTAACCTTTTTCAATAAATGAAAAAAAAAACAATCTATACTGGACTAATAAATCTGAAAATCGCCAAATTTAAAATGATAAGGTTACAGAATGCATAACGATAAGGAATAGGGCGTCGACGCGAAACGACGCGCAGACACATCGCCCTCCCTCTGCGACAAGTGTGCTCGGGCTATCGAGTCATGGATGGGCTCGGCTAACGACGTTAGTCCCATACTATTACCTTAAGGTCCGCTTCTCTACATTGAACGTAGGAACACTAACAGGGAAGACGAAGGAACTTACCACTCTATTCAAACGTAGGAAGGCTGATTTCATCTGCATACAAGAAACACGTTGGACTGGATCAAAAGCCCATAACATCGGAGAGGGAATGGCGTGGCAATGGCATGGAAGAAATGGCGTAGCAATCGCTGTCAAAGCAACCTTAATAACATCCTAGAGGTCAAACGGATAAACGACAGACTAGTGTCTCTTAAAGTACCTACTGGTTGCGGGAGAAATTCTTAATGTTGTTTCTGCATACGCTTACCTAGTAGGTTGCAGCCAAGCGGAAAATTATAACTTCTGGACGACTCTCAAAGGCACACTTTTAATCCGCTAAACAGGCTTTAACAAAAAAAAAAACTTATTTTCCTTTTCGGCTGTAAGTCAGTTCTGTATCTTTTGGAATTTTATAAGGAAAATTAGCCTTTTATAAGGATAGGAAAACTCGGCGGCTTCATCCGTTTTTTTCTTGAATAAAAAGTAGCTTTTCCGTCAAACAATTCATTTCCTTGTCAAATTCTACTGTTTTTACTTTGAAGATCAAATTAAAATAATTTAATGTTTTTTGCAAAAACTAAAATTGACTTCGACTTACTTTACATTAATACGGTTTTTAAGTTTTTTGGGACACAATAGTAATCTCTCAAGGGTAAATTATACTAGTATTTACAAATTGAAACAATTGAGCTAACTGCAGACTGTTGCAAACAGTCTACATGTAGGTAGCTCAACTGATCCATATCAATACCAGTCGGAAGCGTCCCCAAGACGCTGGCTGCATTGCCCCGCTGTATGGCAATGCTGATGCGCTGTGCCAGATACTCACCAGCTCTCGGGTCACGCGTCGCTTCGACCAGACGCTCAGATAATTTTTAATAACCCGAATCTCAAGGTAATTTTTTTTGGAACAACTCCGGTACCATCCTACTAATATTATAAAGCCGAAATTTTGTAAAATTTGAATTTTTGTTACCTAGGATCTCCAAAACTACTGAACAGATCAAGATTAAATGTCTCGTACGTTTATAGCATAGCCTAACTTAGATAATAGGCTACTTATTTTACCGAAAATACGCGTGCGAAGCCGCGGGAAGAAGTTCTCTATACAAATCAAAAGAATCATCAAACTCGGTCGATTGACGGAGAAATATCTATACTAATATTATAAAGAGGAAAGATTTGATTGTTTGTTTGTTTGTATTGAATAGGCTCCGAAACTACTGGACCGATTTGAAAAATTATTTGACACGTTAGGAAGCTTACTTTTCAGGGAGTGATATGGGCAATATTTTATCCCGGAATTCCCACGGGAACGGGAACTACGCGGGTGAAACCGCGTTGCGATCGTCTAGTATACGATACAGCCTAATATAGAATAAACTCCTTATTTCGCAGTCGGTTAATAATTTAGTCTAGCAACAGAACCCCTTCTGAAACATTTCCGATACAAAACTTTGTTTACCAATAAATTACTTACTCTGCAATTTATCTCCTAACTTTCCTTCATGTTTGGGATCTGCGAAATTGTTTCCTAATAGAACTTCTGCTGGTTTGGGATCTTAATTTGATATAAATAAGTGGGTTATTCTGATATATGAAGTTTTTGCACGAAAGCGTAAAATACGTTCTATTCAATAATTTTAGTGGGATATTTACGGCTAATACCTTGCTTAATCAAAGAATTATGATGATGATGATGATGAAGAATGCTGAAAAATGAATAGGCATTTACCAATAGGTATTTACATAGTCATTTTATGTTCTTTGTTCAATCGAATAAGTATTCTTGTTTTGTATTTTGTGCAAAATAAAATATAATAGTATCTGAATCAAGAATCAGTAACCAACCAAACCACGCTGAGGCAGAGCCTTTTGTTACTGGGTTTACACTTTGTATTTTAATCTAAGTTATGTATTTTAGTCTAAGCTTAGTATGTGTAAGTCTTTTAACAATTAATTTTACATTCTATTCTGAATTGTATCTATTATTTAACTTTAAACAACATGGTCAAGTCCCATTGCAGTATCTAAAGATGAGTAGTAAATTACATGTCATATTAAATTACTACGATAATGCACAATGCACATGTTATAGTGAAATGGTGTCAATTAAGTACTACGATAATGTCAATGTTGCCAAAAATAAACTAAATTGACGGCAATATTGCCGTCAATTTAGTTTGGTTTGTTTTGCTTCCGACTGGTATTGATAAGGATCAGTTGAGCTAACTGTAGATTGCTTGCCACAGTCAGCAGTTAGCTCAATTGTAAATGCTAGTTTTAATTTAGTTCTTTTTTTATTGTAATTTTCTTTGTGAATAAAGTAATGTTTGTTTTGAAAGGGACATTGTTAGTCATGTCAAATTAGTTTAGTTCAGTTTTGGGGACATCTGAATTGAGACCAATAAATATTAATTCAAAATACATTATAAACTAATACTATAAAGAGGAAAGATTTGATTGTTTGTTTGTTTGTATTGAATAGGCTCCGAAACTACTAGACCGATTTGAAAAATTCTTTCACCGTTAGGAAGCTTACTTTTCAGAGACAGAGTGACATAGGCTATATTTTATTCCGGAATTCCTACGGGAACGCGAACTACGCGGGTGAAACCGCGAGGCGATCGTCTAGTAAATTATAAAAGGTTTTCAAGGCATTAGTAGATTCGTGATACATAGTCAACCACATCGTTGTCGTTTTACATCAGATGAGATTGCGGTCAAATGAAGGTCTACTGTTACTAAAATACACTTATCTATTCTAACCTCATCCTCAACAGCCTGTATTGGTCTACTGCTGGACACAGGCCTCCCCCCAATAAGCGCCTTGTTGGCTTTTATATCATGGGGGTAATGCCCATATTCCCCACGCTGGGCATGCGGGTTGGGGATCGCAGTTCGGTGGTAGAATTGTTCTGCAGGGGGTGCTGCTGCCCGCCCCTGTGGATATCCCTTAGTCGCCTCTTAAGACACCCGCGGGAAGATTTGGGGTCGGGTGGTGCAAATTCTAAGCCGGCACCACACAGCTATCAATTATAAATGGTAGAATTATTGTATTATGATGACTAACATCTAGATTCTAGATATAGTAAAACACACACACACACACACAATACATTGTGTGTGTGTGTTTTTACTGTTCTTATCAGTGCTTTTACTGTTCATAATAGTTTAAAATTTTTACTGACATTCTAATATTTAATACTAGTTTCTACGGCTTAACACGCGTTGTTTCATGGAAACGTTTAAAGGGCTTTTCTATTCCATGGAAACTGATTTATGGAATAAAAGGAAGCTTATGTTTTATCCAGGTCTAGATTTACATCTATGCAAAATTTCAGACCAATCCGTTCAGTAGATTTGGCGTGAAAAAGTAACAAACATCCATTTATCCATCCATCCAAACATAGTGTGATTTTTAAAGAAAACCACAAAAACAAAAAGGTTTCTCTGTCCTAATGAGTTCGTCCCTTGAGGAATCGAACCCAGTCGGAGTCTTCATCGACCTCAATTTAAGTAATAAAGAGACTCCTAGGACTAATTGGAAACTAAAACACACTATATAAGTACCTACTAGTGTACTAAAAGGTCAACCGAGAACAGCAAATGAAGCAAACCTTTTAAGGTGGATCGTAACGCGAGCAGGAAACTCCAAAATGTTTAGGTTAGTCACATTTTTTATAAAGGGTTTGGTATTGCAACCGACAATTTTTTTAGGAGTTGGGGAATCATGGGCTACATTTTTTCGGTAGACTCAATATCCTAAGTGTCATTGTTGCTGAGATATGAATTTTTAAAGTTTTGTTTATAAATCACCCAAATCTCTCATTGAATCGTCATATCCTTTTGTTTGTGGTTGTTAGGCCACAAAAT
This sequence comes from Eupithecia subfuscata, assembly GCA_963564075.1. Lineage (NCBI taxonomy): Eukaryota > Metazoa > Arthropoda > Insecta > Lepidoptera > Geometridae > Eupithecia > Eupithecia subfuscata. Next base: position 3,587,618 of record OY751117.1, on the reverse strand, counting down.
AACTTGTGAATGTGTACAACTTCTTCTAGATAAACGATTAATTGATATAATTCACATCTCCAAGAAATTGTGTCGGTCGCAATACCAAACATTCTGTAGGTAGATATCAGTTAAGTAATTTTGCGTATCGACATGTAAGGATTCGAAGTTTATTATAGGACGGGTTCATGCAATACAGTTTAAAATCGTATCTGATCTGCTAGCTGTTACTTGTAAAACGCATAAAATATTTAAAAAAACATTTTTTTCATTTTTCACTACACAGAACCCGTAGCACCTTGAGTAACCTAACTCTACCTCACCTCAATAAAAGATTTATCTGCATTGATTAAAATCTTGATAGCTTTAACGTTTAGCAGTAAAAGAAGTTGGCTCCTAGCCACAGCAATATCAGGTCTGAGGTAAGTGGATTAGAGGCTAGATTGCGATAAACTCGGTTGCAATCTAACGTTCTATTGGTTCTAGCAATGATTGAATTAGAAGTTTTTGCTTTCTCTCAGCCCTGGTCGAATGAACCAGTCCAGGCTTTTCCTAGGGGACTAGGTTTTTTTCCTGTTACAATTGTTTTCTCTTTCTTGTAATGAAGTATTATGCTGCTAAAGCTACCTCATTGCGTTTTGGTAAGTGCCCATTCGTTTTTTTGCAAAGCCACACACATATTTGCTTGTATTAGGTCCTTACATATTGAAATTGGCGTTTTGTCGTAGTGGCCACTTTGATCTCTAATCTCTCCTCGTTCCGTAAGGTTCCTCCCTTACATAAAGTTTTGCATAAAGTCGAATTTTTTAAATATAATATATTTATCCAATCAAAGCGTGTACCATTGCTATCTATGCACTTTTGCCATCTCATAGCCATGCCATCTCATCCTTGATCCTTTTACTAAAAAAACCATTCGGACGGGAATCAATAAAATCTTTGAAGGCACTTTGGACTGCCCCATCGGACTTGAATTTTTTCCCTTGCAAGAAGGTATCAAAATTTCGAAAAAAATGGCAATCTGTTGGAGCAAGGTCCAGGGAGTACGGTGGATGTCTTAGACATTCCAATCGAAACTCTCTCGCCTCTATAATTTGGTAGCCATCTGTTGTGCAGTGTGTGGTCTAGCGTTGTCCTGAAGCAGCAGTGGCGTAGAGCGATTGACCAGCCTCGGTTGTTTAGCACCTAGCTTTTCCATCATGGTTTGCAGTTGCTGACAATAGACATCCGCCGTAATCGTCTGGGCAGATTTAAGAAAGCTGTAGTGAACGACACCGGCACTAGTCCACCAAACGCTCAAAAGTAATTTTTATGGGTCAATTTTCGCTTGACCGATGAAACAATGATAGTCTTAAAAGTATTATCGAACGTTACATAATAATTATGAATAATATTGTTCACAAAATATTTAATTAACTTTTCAAAGTCCAAGCCTTGGTAGGAATAAAAGAATCTCTGTAATCTAATAATACAAGCTCTACTTTTTTAGGCTCTATAATATTATGATCCTGTGTGTGCCGGCTTAGAATTTGCACCACCCTAACTCTTCCCGCGGGTGTCGTAAGAGGCGACTAAGGGATATCCACCGGGAGCGGGCAGCAGCGCCCCCTGCAGAACATTTCTACCACTGAACTGCGATCCCCAACCCGCATGCCCAGCGAGGGGATTATGGGCACTACCCTCATGAGATAAAAGCCAATAAGGCGCTTATCAGGGGGAGGCCTGCGTCCAGCAGTGGACCAATATAGGCTGTTGAGGTGAGGTGAGGTATGATGCTATGTGAAAATATCCAGCAATATTTATTTTAATTTCTAAGAAATCAAATAATATCGCTAAAATTTTCGACTTCGACGGGACTTGAACCCGCGTCCTCCCCTCAGTACGGGAGTGTGATAACCAACTACACCACGAAGTCAAGTGACGTTGGAGTCGAAAATCTTTGCGACTTTCTACGGACTCAAGCGCCGTTAGCTCCACCTACAGGGGAAACATTAAAGTTTATCCAATCCTGTACAAAGACTAAAGTTACGTTTTAGTTCGTTTGACGAGAGGTGTCGCGTTGCTCTAAATCTAACGTTTTTGTTATTATAGTGCGTAAGCCTCGCACTCTAGATAATTTCTAATTTCTAAGAAAGCAAATAATATCGCAAAAATTTTCGACTTCGACGGGACTTGAACCCGCGTCCTCCCAATATTTATTTTATTTATAATTGTATATCTATCTATATCATGTTCTACACATTACATAGTAGATCTTTCTCTTCACACTAGTTTTGAATAGAGCTCCGCAGTTCCATGAAGCGCAGGTGAAAAGTACGTTTAAACCCGCTCCAACAAAGTTTAATTCAGGCTCCATGTTACCGACCACGTAGTTTGTTTGAACTTAGCGTGCATCCCGGCCACTTTCAGCTTCTATCTTCAATTGCGTGTACGTTTGCGCTTCTCTTGTACTGTCAATAACTTGGCGTGTTTTAAGAAACTATAAACCGACTTAAAATTCTTCTAGAGGCGACATCTAGTTAAAATTCACATCTATTTTGTTCGATGACACATATACCCTATCCAATAAAAAAAGAATTATCATAATCGGACTACTCTGTAAAAAGTTATGCGTGGTCATACATTACAATCAGTGAGTAAACAATCAATCATCCCGTGTTTTCCTACCCTTAGGGTTGAATTTTTTTTCAAATTTATATGGGACCAATTTCGGGGCAACCTATCAACCAACCAACCCTTTCCAATAAAGTAAGAATTATCGAAATCAGACTACCTACTCTGTAAAAAGGTATGCGTGGTCATACATAAAAAAATATATACGCGTCGTCTTGAGAATCTTCTCCGATTTTCTTCATTAAACAGAAACTGATGAATTGAAGAATCCCAATAGAAGAACAGGCTAGTGTCCTAAAAAATTCGTATTAGTCCGTTAGATTATCAGAAGATATTGGACACGTATTTTTTTATTTTGTCGATTAAACAAAAAATGATGAAGATATAGCCAGTTAAAAGATCCGCGTGAGGTGCCCTTGCGGCACTTTTTAGCAAGGTGTGACGTCACTAGCACCCACTCGTAAACTTGGACGCGCTTTATTTTTGTAATTTTTTGTTTGATTATCAAAAGAAAAAATATGTGTCCAATATCTTCTGATAATCTAACTGACGACGGACTAAACAGAATAATATTTTTTTACGTACGAGTATTTTTTTCATTTAAAAATCACATAGCCAAGCAGCAGAAAAGAATAGGAAAAAAAATTAAAATACGTTAATCATAGTCATGCCCAAGCTTTAGTATTATATATTTATTTAATACTTTATTGCACACAATTTACACAAATGGAGGGCATAATGCCGATGGCATTTTCTACCTGCCAACCACACAAGGTCAACAACGACAAAAAGGCGTGCTTATGCTTAGCTGTGCTATAAATTAAGTATACAATAGAAAATAACAATCTATTAAAATGTCTACTGTGAAATACAACAGATTAAGTAGTTAGATACCTACCTAAATCAAAATTATAATATACATAAATTATATGGTATAGTATCTTCATATTTTGTACTTATTAATTACTATTCAGAGAAGCAACCACACCTAGGAAGGAATTTTGCGGATCATTATAAACTTTTGTCCTAGGGCAGGAATCCAATTTGCAACCTTCTGTATCTACATATAGGCCGCAACGCCACTAAAAGCGTCAATCAATAGTGCATTTTACACCAAGGCGAGAAAGTGATCAATTCCTACCGAGTGTGTCGTTTTGGGCCCGAGGCGCAGCCGAGGGCCTTAAAACACACGAGGTAGGAATCGCACTTTCTGCCGAGTGATAAATAGTGCTTTATACTACACCTTCGAGGAAAATAAAAAGCAGAATTAATTATTAATTGAAATCGCGCCCAATGATGTTGGTAAAACCTCATTGACCGCGCCAGCCTTTGGGTTCTTTTTTCAAAATATTGTTCGGAAATCGGAGGAGGCCTAATGGATTTGGAGTAAAAACTTTTTTTCGTTTGACCGAACGAAAATAACCATAGCTACCGGCCGAAATTTTTGAAAAAAAAAAAAATAACACGTTAGAAATGGATTTCCATACACTTTTTCCTCCCGCTAAAACACGTGAGAAATGAAATTCCATAGAGTTTTTCCTCCCGGTTTCCTATAGGCCTGCAAAGATACTTTCTATTCTATAAATGGAAAAGGAATAGGCAACTTTCCGAGCAGGTGTAGTATAAATGTATTTTCGTTCTTCTTTATTCGTTCTTTAGCATTGTAGAAACGACAACATTTTATGAAGAGTTTTTAATACGTATAAAAAATGAGTCGAGTATAAAATATGGAATGTTATTAAAAAAGCTTCCCTGGAATTGCGACATTATAATAATAAGGTAGTTTTTAATTTTATTTTAGTAGACTTAGGGGCTTGGTTTGAGTGAAGAGGGTTTCATAATGATGTTTTCTGAACTGTCGTTTATAACTGCTATCGTAATGGTAAAGTTTTGCATGAAGTGCTTAAAGTGCTTTTTTAGGTTAATCACACATATTATAAATGCGTGAGTTTCGATTTTTAGATGGATGGATACTACTTCACGCCTAAATTTTATAAAATTATAAAACGGACCGGGCTAAAATTTTGCCTAGATGTAGCTTGGAATTTATTCCAAGTATTTATTCAAAGTAGACTGTTTTTTAACACAGTCTACTTTTCTATACTATAATATTATAAACAGGAAGATTTGATTGTTTGTATTGAATAGGCTCCGAAACTACTGGAGCGATTTATAAAATTCTATAATTTGAAAAATACATAGGCTATATTTTTTATCCCGGAATTCCCACGGGAACCGCGAGGCGATCGTCTTGTCTTCTATATAAATCAGTTTACATGGGATAGAAATAACTTTTAAACGTGTCAATAGAAACAACGCGTGCGAAGCCGCGGGTATAAACTAGTTTTAAATAAAAGTTACATGGATTTCTCCGGAGGGAATTCGAGCGTTTTCTATTGTAATTACATACACATAGGGGCATTATCTTTCTGAAATCAAGCTATCCTGTAATTGGTTGGCTGGTTTTAAATTCAGTAGCTTATATCTACGTAGCACATCTCTGATAATGTGGCTTCATACGCCATGGGCCAAACCAATTATTTTTAACAGTTATACCTAATTTTAACCAACTTCAATAAAAGGAGGTTCTCAAGTAGTCTGTGTGTTTTTTAGGGTTCCTTTAGCTCAAAGGGAAAAAATGGAACCTTCTTAGGATCACTTTGTTGTCTGTCTGTCCGTCTGTCAACCCTCTTTTCTCAGGAACACGTAGAGGTATCGAGTTGAAATTAACATCAAATACTCAAGTCCGTAACCTCTTGGAGCCTCAATATAAAATAAAACTTCTAAGTCAACGCAATCAAAAGTTACTGCCGTTTATGTGCGAATATTTTGAAATTTACAAAGCATTTGTTCTATAAAACCTTGCTTCTTGCCGAATTTCATGGTTCTAGGTCTACGGGAAGTCCCCTATAGGTTTTGGTCCATGGCGAGAATCAAAAGTAATTTTATAGTGAATAAACTACAAATACACGGTTTTCATATTTTTTCCATTACTTGTGCTAAAAGACCTTGCTGCTCACCAAATTTCATGATACTAAGTCTACGGGAAGTACTCTATAGGTTTTGTGTGAATGTGATTCTGTTAAAAATTTCAAAATATTCGGACATAAACGGCTGTAACTTTTCAGTGCGTTGACATAGAAGTTTTATTTTTATCGCGGCTCCAAGAGGTAACGGACTTTAGTATTTGACGTTAACTTCAACTCGATAGGTACGTCCTCGCATTCCTGAGAAAAGAGGGTTGACAGACGGACAGACAGGCGGACAACAGAGTGATCCTATAAGGGTTCCTTTGTTCCTTTTGAGGTACGGAACCCTAAAAACGTACTCAAGCCTTTTCACAAAGAGCCCTGCTAATATTATAAGGAACCCCATTACTCCTTCCATACATAAAGTGGTTTGAAGAGTAACATACGATCTTGTCCACAGCACTGCCCAGAAGCAGCGTTGGTGTCGGCACGAGTGCTATCCGCTGAGGGCGCTCCTGCCACACGCTCGGCCTCGGGCGTTGAGCGGCGCCCCTCCATGCCGCGCCCTCCGTTGTGCAAGCGAGGCTCGGGATCCTTGCTGTCGCAGAGCCCGCCGCCTCTTCCCAGGTAATACTCCAAGCAGCGTTAGTGTCAGCGCGATTGCTATCCACCGAAGGCGCTACTGCCACATGCTCGGGTGTTGAGCGGTGCCTTCCGCTGTGCAACCGAGGCTCAGGATCCTTGCTGTCGCAGAGCTCGCCAGGTAATACTCCAAGCAGCGTTGGTGTTGGCGCGAGTACTATCCGCTGAGGGCCCCCCTGCCACACGTTCAGGCGTTGAGCGGCGCCCTTTCATGCCGCGCCCTACCCTACTATGCAGGTGAGCCCCCCCCCCCTACACGCTCGGCCTCGGGTGTAGAGGGGCGCCCCTCAGTGGAGCGCCCTCCGCTGTGCAAGTCAGGCTTGGGATCCTTACTGTTGCAGAGGTTGCCGCCTCTACGTTGTAACGTATGGTGTACCATAAAAAATGTTATCGCACGAGCTTGCAAAATCTGTGCTACATTATGTCCAAGCAAAGTACGTAAGGTCAGTTAAAGTCTCCTTCTCGGTCCGTTTTACCCCGAAAATGTGTTATGCTTAGGTATCAAAAGTTAGCATTAGCATTTTCATGTAAAAGCTGTATGAAATGTAAAAACCTTGTAAAAATGCTCAACTCGCGGCGTTTTCAATATCCCTGCAAACTGTGTAGGCAGATGTAGGTTACAAGCGTAAACTGGACGCTTTATAAAGAGAGGCCAACGGTTTTGTCGGTATTTTTACAGCAAAAGCATTTTTGTTAGCATAGTTTGGTTCTATATGCGACCAGAATTCGCAGACTGATTTTGTTTGTTCTCCTTTGAGAATGGCTTTTATTCTCGGACAGTGACCATGGTCAGGTTATTGTTTTTAATTGTAGAGACAATATTGACGTGTAGGCTACAAGTTTTATAACAAGCACATGTTTCGAAAAAACAACTAAATAATATGTGTAGTATAAAACTTAGCTAAAATTTTTGTATAAATTGAATAATAAAAATAGCAATATCAGCAGTTTGCTGTGAAAATATTAGATCCATAAAACGATCATAACGCAGAAATTATTCTATAATTTGCCATTAAAAACTTTATAGGTGTAATATAGCACAAAATATTGTTACCATTGATGTAAAGAAAAATAATGAAGTTAGACTAGACTTCGCTTTTGTCTCCTGAAATTAATATCATTTTAGGCAGCCACGACAGTGTTTCAGGAAAATTGTATTTATTAGACTAGGCACCTTACTCTAGAGGAATTAGCGTTACAAATTAGGTTTGCGAGCTAAATTAATACTTTTATTTTAGGAGCAGTGTAGACTTTAAGTTAAAACTAATACCACAAAACCATTTTATCAACAAAGAAGCAAATAAGGTATCACATTATGTTGGCTCGCGCGATTATTCTTGCGGACAAAAGAACAACTCATTTGTTTGTTGAAACAAATGAGTTGTTTTCTTGTCAACACAAAATTTTACCTATACATTCTCGGTGTGGAATCCAATATATTTTATGTCAACAAAAGCATTTATGAATTCAATATTCACAAAACAACAAGGTTCACAGTATAGAAATCTCTAAAAACAAAAACTCCAATAGCGCATATTTGCACCAGCAGCGCATAAAGGTTTAAAGTAGAGTTTGAAAAAGGACGACAGACGAATAAATTCATAGACCTAGATAATTAGAATGAACGCCTTTGTTTGTAATAGTTTAGATTTTCTGAGATTTGCTCCGTGGCACCTGATAAAATATATTTTTCACCAATAGGTAATTCTTTGATTTTATAAAGCAATTTACAAACAATGTCTAGGATTATAGAACGGAGATTTAGCCAATGAAAAGCTAAGCAACAGGACGTATGCAAGTATTATAAAAAAATAGGAGAAAAACGGATGTGGACCAAACCAGGGCAAATTTTTACAGACACACATTTTTTGTCATTGTGAAGAGCCAAACAACAGCATTATATGACCCAAAAAGCTGCGACCCAAACAACCTTGAAATCACTTAAAAAACGCAACCAAAAATGGTAAATACCGGCCTTATTGTTCCAAGGTCACCTTGAAAAGATTCATCGTCTCGTTTATCAGGTGCCTTGGGACCGAATCGATGTGCACGTCAAAACTTGGCCTGATTTATGAGATTTTTACGAAGAGCCTCGTAATAAATCTATCTCCCTGTGAGAGTGCTCTTTGTGATGCCGGAATGTTATTTTTATATTCCGCGGAAATTTGTAATTTTCAATGAGGTTAATTAAAGAAGTTTTCGTTTTTAAAAGAAGCAAGAAGAAAGTTTAATAATTTGTTAAAGTTACATCACAGATAAGATAATGTCACTTCGGTATGAAAAATGTTTATTTCTATAGGATTAGTAAAAGACAAAATATAAGGTCTAGTAGTTAGGCACCTTCTGGACAATTTTTATAAATCTTAAACCATTATTGGAACAGATTTGAGTAAATATTACATGCAAAATTTCGCGTTCTACATAATAATAATGTATATTTCTCATTTTCTGAGAGCTTAGTATTATAATCAAAAACGTCTCGCAAAATCTGGGCTTACTTTTAATAGAATTTTCACAAATCCCTCATGCCCTGATAATTTAGTTATGTCTTATTGATTGAAACAGCGTCATTTAAATTCAAGGCTTCCAGTCAGGGCTTAAAACTTAGTTGAGTTTTATGAGCTCTGGGATATTGAAATAGGCCCTATATTTTCTGGTTTCGAGCAGTTCTGACTCTCTTCTTCTAAACTTTAATAAAATCAATCAAAATTAAGTAGAGTAAATCTTTTTGATTGGTTCTGATTTAGCGTAATGTATTATACGAAAGTATTTTGACCTTGAGTTTGTTACTTCAAAGATATTATTTTGACGTGACAACGTCTTATAAATTGGTTTGCCGGGTGACACTTCAAGAAACTGCGTTACGCTCCGCTCACTTCAAGAAACTGCGTTACGGTCGTTGTCACGTAAAACTTTCGCCCGTATACCGACTTTACAGGCAACCAATTTTTTTTTTGTTACTTCAAAGATTTATTGAAATTTCTTGTCATTAGTTTACTTTCATAAATTTGCCTTGGGTATATAAAGTCTCTAGAATTTTAACGCAGAAATAAAATTGTTATGAAGAAGAATCAAGCATTGGATACTGCGTTTGAAGAGTAAAGCATATTTTTCGTAAAAAATCAACTGGTTTGTGAACACACGAAATTCACGTTATTCCGTTTGACAGCTTTACTACAAAAAAGTTAGACATCTGTTGAGCGCGTGTTTAACAAAAACGTTACCACAAAACTGCGTTTTACGACGGTTTACAGTTAGACACGGCTTAGACATAGTTTAAACGAGAGTTAAACTCTTGTTGAACGCATATCTCACTGTTTAGACACTGTTTAGCTAAACGCTTGTTCGACCAGTGTTTACGTTGGTTTTGTAGTACCGCTGTTAATCTTTGGGTACATTTTACAGTGCCAAAATGGGTTACCCCAAGTTTCAAGCGAGTAGTGGTCCGAGAGTCTGTTTCCGATATAGTCAATATAAAATGCATCTAAACAGCCCATATTTGCCGTGCGGCAGTGCTGTGGTCAGGGATCTGCGACAACTTTTCGGTCTCTCCCAGACAATTTGCGTTGTATTCGCTTGCAAATTGTACCCTGCAAGCCGCGTCTGTCGCCGTTCGGGAGAGGCTTTATTGATCTGTTCTTCTACTTTCGTGTATACCTATGTAACAATGCCTGCTACGTTTACGTTCATAATCATTCCTAAGAGTTCTTTCGTCAGATATCCGCGCCCGGAACAAATGCAATAAGGGTCGTTTGGAAGCCTTCTCAAAGAAAAATCATATTCGAGATCTTTAGCGTATTCCGAATTTCCGATTAATCTAGCATTAGGGACTTTTGTTCCTTGGCTCCGTTTATGAGTTGGATTATACTCGTCGCATTAGGGGCTGCTGCTTGATTTATGGCTTGGCTTAGAACCTATAGAATTAACAGACGATCTTGTGTTTTCGTCTTATTTATTCCATATGTGAGCATATTTTGATATGTGTTTCACGCCTGTACTTCAAAATTGGCTATGTGCAGCAAAATGGTTGGGTGATTTTTAATTTTTTTAAGAAACTATATATAAGACTGAAAGTATAGATTGACTACCTCTGTGGCGCAGTGGGTGAAAGTTTGTCTATGACGCAGGAGGTAAAAATACGATCTGCAGATGTACCCACGTTCAGGGTGTTCTGGGTGTTTTCTATGTATAATAAAAATGTATCAGTTATTTAGAACCCATAACGCAAGCTCTGCTTAGCTTGCACGCTTGGGGCTACATGATGCTGTGTTAATTGTCGAGCATTATTTATTTATTCATTTAACACACAAAACACATTACAATCCCAGCTAAAATGATAATACAAAAAAAATATAATCTACATAAATAAACCTTCCGTTTACTTTCCCATTATTTGGCTTCAAACAAATATTAACTGTTAAAGACAATCCGCATAGCTTTTACCTTTGAAAATTTGATTGGAAGTTACCTTTACGTGGAAATTTTGCCTATTCAACAGAACTAGCTGATTCCACAAACCAATCCTATCACTTAGCTAAATTAGCTGACAAATCGCTATGAATTCCCCGCGTTTACCCTTCCCAAGCCTCAAAATTCAACTCAACGCCACAGAACTAATTTTATAACCCGAAGCTTTCGAGTTTCGATATAGCGGGCTCAGTAGGTACACGGCTATTTTCCACCCGAATCTCACCAGAGCGTGTCCTGAATCCTATTGGACCCCGCAATTTTAGACTGACCCCTGCCTGTAAAATAAAAGCCTGAAGGTGGCACGGCACCCCAAGCTCGGCGTATATTGGCTGGCTATAAAAACTGTTTGGAATGAAATGTAAATAATCTTGTGTAGGCTCGGAGCAACGTTGTGGTTTTATCATAATTGGAGATTTACCGGATGTAAATGAATAATGGTTTTAGAACCCAAGGACCGTAAAGAGGATATTTTTCTTCTAAAAACGATTTGCTATTAATCTCTTTACCCATAACACAAGTTCTGCTAAGCTTGGGGCTAGATAGCGCTGTGTGGATTGTCCAGCAATATTTATTTTAGTTACATATGTAAAGCCGTAACCTTTGATATTTTGATTAAAGTCACAGTCAACTCTATCCTAGCCATCTGACACAACTCTACCAAAGCTTCTTTTAGATAACTTAGAGAATTTATATGAATGACTAGCTTCTGCTAGCTCTTCCGAAAAACAACCTATATATTCCTCCATCGATTCGCTGATGCCTACTGCCCTCACAATGTCGTCTGCCCATCGGCCGGTGGTCTGTCTCGAGGCCGCCATATATCACTGGGACACCAGTTTTTGTTACTTGATAGTTTTTCAGTATCTATTAATATCTCTTGTTCTAACACGTTTCCATGCGGGTATTAGGTATACTATTGCTTCCTACCGCGTACGGTATGTCAGTAAATGTTGTATTTGTTTCTCGCTGTTCAAAGAACAATGCCAGTTGATTTATGTTCTTTGTACAGCTTTTGTCGTTGCGAGGAATTGTATTTCAGTGCTCTTCTATCCGTGTACGGCAAAGCTAAATACAGGTTAGGTTTAGCCTATTTTATCTAGACGAAAAAAATTGTTGAATACTGTAAATTTTCAAGAACTTGCTTTCGGCAGCCAATAATTATGTCTCTAGACGTATAGATCATTTATCTATCTATATATATACAGGGTGGAAGTTTTGGAAAGGGCAGTAAGGACAGGTACCTTAACTGTTAAAGCTACATGAAAATGATCTTAGGAAACTACCCATCCTTTTTAGAAAAATATCATCCCCATTCACAGATTTTCATAAAAAGTTACATTTCGTGAAAATGGATTTCGGGAAAAGATTTCGAGAAAATGGGCGTTTTCACAAAAACTTTTTTAATGCTAATCGATCCTGTTTTTTTATACTGATCAAAATTTTTTTGGGACCAACTAAGGTTTGATTAATAGAAAGATCAGAAAACGCAAAAAAAAAAAACGTTTCCCGTACATTTTGTACAGAGTTCAAATCAATTTTTTTTACCTCATTTAAACTTTTTTAACCGTGCGTTGGATTGCAAAAAATACTTGGTTGAATAGAAAATTTTCAAACAATTTTTTTTCAGATTTACATTATCATTAATATGTCAAACTCTGACTGTGTGTGTCCAGCATATTTTTTTTATTAGTATCTCTCAATAGGTACTCCTCCCGCAACTTTTCGTCCGAAGCTTTCAACGCGTCTTTTGATCATAGAAAGCTCATGGACTCGAAAAATACTGATTACATTTGGACCCTATTACTTCACGTAGAAAGTCTAACCTCGACCTTTGTCCTTTCAAAGGTTACAGGGGCTCGCAAAATCTGATTCCACAACAAAAAACAATTTGAAGCGTCCCAACTAAAAGTTTCCATCTTAATTTTTCACGGAAAGTTCTAAATTGCCCTGCAAAAGTCTTTTACGCTTTTATTTGCGCCGGCACTTGAGATTTAGACTCGGTACCATCTGCTAAGGGTTGAAATTCGATTGTAGCTACACGGAACCCTTCGAATGGCTGTTTTTTACGAGAATGTTTTCGGTTTATTACGTCATTACGACGATCATTCTCGATTACGGCTTTCGACCTTATGTTCTTAGTATAGAGAAGGTTTTTAGCTGGAGGAAAATAGCATTGTTAGATTGTGAGAACTTTTTGTAGTGCCTAGATGTTAGGTTTAATTCAGTCGTTACCTTTTGTGTGACCATCAATTAAACTAAAAGCAAAGAGTCACTTCTCACTTCTAGGTCGCAAGCGAGCACGTCTCAAGTTGCGATTTTTTGTCAGTTTTCAATGAAAATCTGTCAGAAATAGGTCACTTGAGGCGAACTTAAATTACCACTGCTGGACATAGGCCTCCCCTAATGAGCGCCATAGCGCCCTGTCTTCAGCTTGCCGCATCCAGCATCTACCTGCAGTCTTTCGCAGATCGTCATCCCACCTGGCCGGCCAACAAAACTATCTATACGTTCAACTCTGAAATAACTAGATTTATCCGGTTCATCCCTAAAAGGTCATCCCGAGAGTACCGCTTTACTTTAACTAAGCCATTAACGTTGCAAAATGAGACTGGGTTGTAAAATCTGGAATGGGTTCCGGTATTAGGGTTTTGGTTTTATTAGTGTACCTACCTAAGTGATAAATCAAATGAGAAATTTTTACCTATACTTTTTCTATCACGCACTCACTTTTAACTTATTTATTTATTTAATACTTTATTGCACACAATTTTAAAAGTACACAAATGGTGGGCATAATGTCGTTGGCATTTTCTACCTGCCAACCACACAAGGTCAACAACGACAAAAAGGCGTATTTAAACTTAGACTTAAGCTTAGCTGTAATAAAAGTAAAGTATACAACAGAAAAAAACAATCTATTAAAATGTCTACCTTGAAATACAAAAGATTAAGTAGTTAGATACCTACCTAAATCCAAATTTGTTTGTAGTATATACTTGTAGCGAAATGACGGTTATCTAACTAGAAGACGGGTAAAGAATTTTGATAAAATGCTCACGAGTCAGCTTTTTGAAACAATTACTTACCGTAATATGTATCTGTCTCTACCAAAAAAGTTTGCTGGAAGAGAACGCTTTTCAGGTTTAACCTCGGCTTTTTCTTGGCTGTTCTTGTATTTTCTTTATTTGTTTATTTCGCTTGTTATTTTGCGAGCAATATAGAATGAAGAAATTAAGGAAAACTCCGAAAATTAATAGGTTTCTGACGCAATCTCTCGGGAAATTAGAATGAGAATTATTTGGAGCACAACAATACAATGAAAAACATTAAGGAATGAAACGAATATGCCTATAGGTCACAAAACGGTCCCTGTCTCAGCATAAATTGGCTGTGTTGACAAATTCGTTGGGCTTCCGAAGGAACCGTAATTTATTTATTCGGGACACAAGGATCACAGGACACATGGGTAAACATAAAGTGAATAACATGGGGTAGAGCTCCCCTTTTAAAAGGAGACACGTTTAAAACTTCAGAAAACTGAAGCTGACCAAAGACAAAACAATAAGTGACTTAGGCTACGATTTGTTAAGTCACGGAGGATTATAAAATCCCTCGAATTTGAGCTCAAATGTGACTTAGTTTAAAACGTGAAAAAACCAAGTAAGTTATCTACTACGACGACGGCACAAAATGGTAATGTGTCTGTCCTTGCGCATGCCACTCAATATTAGTCTCGCTCGAATGCGTTGAGTGTGTTGTAACATGTAAATTAGGCTCCTTCACTTTTATGTTTCAGTTCATCATCATCATCAGCCTATGTTAGTCCACTGCTGGACATAGACCACCCCTAATGAGCGCCATAGCGCCCTGTCTTCAGCTTGTCGCATCCAGCATCTGCCTGCAGTCTTTCGCAGGTCGTCATCCCACCTTGCCGGAGGGCGTCCTACACTAGGTTTGCCGAGTCGTGGAAGACTCAAGAACACGTTCCCCTATCGGTTATCGATTCTTCGCGAGATATGGCCGCCCCACTGCTACTTCAGCTGGCTAATTCTTAGAGCTATGTCGATAACTTTGGTTCTCTGTCGGATGTATTCGTTACGAATCCTATCCTTTAGAGAGACTCCGAGCATAGCTCTTTTCATAGCTCGCCAAACGACTTTGAACTGGTGTCCACGTCTCAGCTCCGTATGTCATGACGAAATTTTTGTGGTTAAATTGTCCTTGTTAGTAGTTACCGTTCATCATCATCCGCAACCGGGATTCGCCCACTGTTGGGTATAGTCGTCTAAACTTTTATATACCTACTTCAGGCTAAAATTTCACGCCTCTCTATCTAGCTTAAAGTATTCTATACTTTGACTCCTCTATTTTATTTATTATCTATCTATACTTACTAATAATTATTATAAAGAGGTAAGATTTGATTGTTTGTTTGTATTGAATAGGCTCCAAAACTACTGGACCGATTTAAAAAATTCTTTCACCGTTAGGAAGCCCTCTTTTCAGGGAGTGACATAGGCAATTTTATCCCAGAATTACCACGGGAACGGGAACTACGCGGGTGAAACCGCGAGGCGTTCGTCTAGTATAATATATTAGTAATCGTTCCAGCGCGCCAGGTATCAGCTTGCCTCATCCAGCATCTTCTAAAATCTTCTTGCAGGCCCAATTCTGCTAACCAACTGCTTTAATAATGACAATGGTATCGCGCATAATCGTCACGTAAAAACCGTGCGGTGCTATTTGCACGGGGGGATTGATGCAAAGGTTTCAACTGGCCCTTTTGACGTGCGTTCCTCCATCTGTAGTTTAAAAAAAAAATTAAAATCTCCGTTTACTTTGAGTCCTAGCGCGCACAAAGTATTTTACTCTCGCACTGTTGACGCTGCATGAAACAAATTTGCGAGCATACAGAGCAGCTTTCTGGGACTTCCGCTATTTGTATAGAATAGAAGAGGATCCCATGAAAAATATTACTAATAAATACATTATATTATAGTATTCATCAGTGTAAAATTAAGAAATTTGAAGTAAATTTTTGTGTTTTTCAAAACAATTAAATTATGTAAATGTCAGCTTGGAACATCCTCGCATCCTGAACCAATATCCCACCTCCTTTACTCATGTTTCAGTTACAGGTACCTCTGGATCAGGATCGCGCTGTTCGAGCGCCAACTGGCCAAGATCATCGAGCATCTAGTCAGCAATGCTACTCGCTACTACGAGCGAGATGCATTGGTAGCAGACCCTGACTATGGCAGCATTCTAAGTTCGTTGCTCGTAGGGCCTTGCGCTTTGGAGTTCTCTAAGGCAAAGGCTCCTGCTTGTTTCTGGACAGATCCACCGGCTGATGAACTGGTAAATATTTTTTTAGAAAATTCATTAGTGAATATATGTTTTTTTTTCAGAAACCACAGATACTTGGGTTATCGGTCGGTAAAAGTTCTTAATTGACTTCCTTTTTAATGATACACATATTCGTTATTAAAAAAATCGTTGACAAATAATTTATCATGCTGGGGTCTCAGGACCCCAGCATGATAAATTATTTGTACGTGATTCTGGAATCACATGGATCATGTCAGCTTCACTGAAGTCTGATTTTGAAATGTTTTTTCCTCTGACTTAATAAATGAATTATGAATTTAATTAGTAAGCTGCTGTAATTTTCAATAATTCATACCTATCATCATCCAAGTTTAAACATTAAACATAAAACAACATAAAAAGTCTATTCTGGAACATATTTAGGCAATATTATACCGAAATCAATCGCAACGCCTACATCCGGGATAAGAGTTAGATGACTTATTCATAAGTATTCTAACTACTTACCATAACCCAGCCGTAGTACCCAAGTATTATCTTCTTATGCAGTGTTCAATCTAATCCATTTAACCTTCAACTTCACCTTATTGATTTTGCGTCAACCTGTTGTTAGCAACCAGCGTGTTGTTCGCGAGTTTGCTTAAAAGGTTTAGGGTTTCACTTTTTCCATTAGACATTGTACGCGATCAAGGTCGAAAATTTTTGCGATATAATTCGATTTCTTAGAAATTAGAAATTATCCAGAGTGCGAGGTTTACGCACTATAATAACAAAAACCTTATGTTATCCGTAGAGAAGGTAAAGTACCTTCAAAATGGCAAAGTAGTTTTTCCGGGCAAAAAAGGCCTAATTTGATCCTGTCCGATCGAATAGTTTTCTTTAGCGTGAAGAAGTAACTGACATCAATTCAAACTCTTGCAGATAATATTTTTGTTTATTTATGGACTCCCAACAGAAAAATCACATCACATACATTATAACAAAATAAAGTAGTCTTAAGTTCGGTGTTTTTATAAATACAGGGAGCCACAGCGTGAGCACAACATGAGTCGATATTAGCGCCATTGTGCGTTCATCGTCATCATCATCCGCTTATTCTAGACGACCTCTGTGGCGCAGCGGGCGAAGGTCTGCCTGCGACGCAGGAGGTTGCGGATTCGATTCCCGCCTCGGGACAAATGTTTGTACGATCTGCAGACATTTGTTCAGGGCGTTCTGGATGTTTTCTATGTATAATAAAAAATATCTATCCATGTAGTGTATTGTATTAAGTATATCAGTTATCTAGTACCCATAACACAAGCTCTGCTTAGCTTGGGGCTAGATAATGCTGTGTGAATTGTCCAGCATTATTTATTATTATTATTGATTATTTATTCTCCACAGCTAGACATAGGCCTCCCCCAATGACTGTCATAGCACCCTGATAATGCGTTCAACTACCCTACCCTGTTAAAGACAAATTTGTGATTGTCCCCAGGTGCAAAGACACAGGATGTCAGCTGGTACAACAACCCCGCCATCCGTGCGACGGCCTATCCTAAACTTCAAGAGGAGCCTTAATGCTTCTTCCGATGATTGCAGTACAGCCAATGCAGGTAAAGAGATCTTATATAAGCTATAGCTTCTACCCGCGGCTTCGCACGCATATTTTCAGTATAAAAAAAGCCTTTTATCATAGTTAGGCTTTGCTCTAAACGTACGCCAAATTACATTATGATCTGCAGTAGGTTTGGAGATCCTCGGTAACAAAAATTTAGATTTCACAAACTTTCGGCTTTATAATATTACTAGCTTCTGCCCGCGGCTTCGCACGCATATTTTCGGTATAATAAGTAGCCTATTAACTAAGTTAGGCTTTGCTCTAAACGTAAGCCAAATATCATCTTGATCTGTTCAGTAGGTTTGGAGATCCTAGGTAACAAAAATTTAGATTTCACAAACTTTCGGCTTTACTTTCGGCTTTATAATATTACTAGCTTCAGCCCGCGGCTTCGCACGCATATTTTCGGTATAATAAGTAGCCTATTAACTAAGTTAGGTTGTGCTCTAAACGTAAGCCAAATATCATCTTGATCTGTTCAGTAGGTTTGGAGATCCTAGGTAACAAAAATTTAGATTTCACAAACTTTCGGCTTTATAATATTACTAGCTTCTGCCCGCGGCTTCGCACGCATATTTTCGGTATAATAAGTAGCCTATTAACTAAGATAGGCTTTGCCCTAAACGTAAGCCAAATATCATCTTGATCTGTTCAGTAGGTTTGGAGATCCTAGGTAACAAAAATTTAGATTTCACAAACTTTCGGCTTTATAATATTACTAGCTTCTGCCCGCGGCCTCGCACGCGTATTTTCGTGACAATAAGTAGCCTATTGTTTAAGTTAGGCTACGGTTTAAGTATATGCCAAATTTCGTCTTGATGTGTTCAGTAGGTTTGGAGATCCTAGGTAACAAATATTTAGATTTCACAAACTTTCGGCTTTATAATATTAGCATAATATTTATAATATTAGTAGGATAGTAGGATCAGATGCTTTATTTAGTTCTCCAGGGCTGTCCATAGTATCCATCGCAGATGTTTTTGACAATGTATTTGTGTTTTGATGTATAAGCCGACGGCCTTATAACACACGAGGTAGGAATCGCACTTTCTCCCGAGTGAAGTACATAGTGCTTTATACTACACCTTCGAGGAAAATCATCGTTTTAGAATCTTCAAAATCACTCGCGTAAATTTAAATTGGAAACTGAAATGTAGCAATAAATACGCGCACCTGCGATATTCACATGGTTATTTTTTTAAATTATATTTCCGAATACGGGAGAGACCGATAACATATGGCGGATACGGAGCAAACTTTTTGTCGTTTGACCTAATAAGAAAATACCCGGCTGATATTTCAGAAAAAAAAACAACAGGAATTGATCACTTTCTCGCCTTGGTGCAAAATGCACTATTCTCTCACGCGTTTAGCGGGAGAGAAAAGAAAATGAAATTCCATGCTCCTTGAGGTTTCCGTCCCGTTTTAGTACGCCTGCAATGACGTACCTACTTTATGTTTGAAAAGGAATAAGCAACTTTCTGAGCAGGTGCAGTATAAAGGACCTTCATTTGCTTTATCGCCAAACGATTACCATATGAATTTGTTTAATTCTAGGTACAAACAAATCAGTAGGCTCCAGTGCCAAAGACTATGTCGAAAGCCTACACC
This sequence comes from Eupithecia subfuscata, assembly GCA_963564075.1. Lineage (NCBI taxonomy): Eukaryota > Metazoa > Arthropoda > Insecta > Lepidoptera > Geometridae > Eupithecia > Eupithecia subfuscata. The sequence continues at coordinate 3,568,403 of OY751117.1, read as the reverse complement.
AGAACTCCACAGCGACTTTGCTCTACGGCAAGAACAACGTCAGAGTTCAACCGGTGAGTCAATATATTTGGTCGATAAGGGCAAAGAACTCTTGACTCTGAATAATTCTGGAGCATCGAGCACATACCCAATAGAGAGGAAATTTCATTTATTTTGTTTAGACAACAATTCCGCCAAATCACTGCTGCGATCGCGGTGCTCCGATTGGCCTACTCAAAGTCAAGCATCACACCCCAGTTGGGCAAGCATATATTTTTATCGATATCGATAGTCAATGTTAAACAAAACTATGAGAATCGCGAAAATCATTAACTTCAACGATAGTGAATTTATAATTTTTTTAAAGCAAACAAATCAAATACGTAACTACTAGTGTGGCATTGTTATATTTGATTGGAATTATAAAACTTACACTGATCAACGATAACTCAATCAAATTGTTACATTCTCATTAGGTACTCCTAGTGGATCGGGGGTATCGATACATAATTTACTAGATCAGGACCACAATAGTATGATAGACATTTATATGTGACAAATCACTGATGAATTTCGAAATTCAAACGACCATATTTCCTCTCTATTGGGTATGTGCTCGATGTTCGGGAGCAAGCACCGACTGTGATCTAGTTTCGGGAACAAAAGATTTGGATTGGTGATAATACTAAAATCAAAATAAAAAATCAAGCGTCGCGTGACCCGAGAGCTGGTGAGTATCTGGCACAGCGCATCAGCATTGCTATACAGCGGGGCAATGCAGCCAGCGTCTTGGGGACGCGACGACTGGTATTGATATGGATCGGTTGAGCTACCTGCGGATTGTTTGCAGTTAGCTCAATTGTAAATACTAGTTCTAATTTATTTCTATTATTTGATTGTAATTTTATTTACCACCGCACTAATTTTGGATTTATAGATGACTAGCTTCTGCCCGCGGCTTCGCACGCGTTGTTTCTATGGAAGCGTTCAAAGGTAATTTCTATCCCATGGGAACTGATTTATGGGATAAAAGTAGCCTATGTTTGATTCCAGGCCTAGAGCTACACCGATGCAAACTTGTAGCTCAATCTGTGCAGTAGTTTTGGAGTGAAGACGTAACAAACATCCATCCATCCAAACTTTCACATTTTTATTACTAGCTACTACCCGCGGCTTCGCACGCGTTGTTTCTATGGAAACGTTTTGAGGTTATTTCTATCCCATGGGAACTGATTTTTGGGATAAAAAGCCGCCTATGTTTGATTCCAGGGTTAGACTTACCTGTATGCAAAATTTCAGCCTGATCCGTTCAGTACTTTTGGCGTGAAGAGGTAACCAACATCCATCCATCCAAACTTTCGCATTTATAATATTAGTGTGATTAGTGTGATAGTGTGATTGTCACTTCTTGATATCAGAAAAACTTTATAGTTCTAATGAAATTTTGCATAGAAGTAGTTCCTTTATCAGGCAAATATTTATTTTACAAAAACGTATTTCTATTTATCTTATGCCTATTGTTTCACCTCAAAAAGATTGAAGTAAACAAAAAATCCAAGTGATCACTTTATATCCTAGTTAGTTATTTGAATTTTGTGACGTCTCCAAGAGTTTTGTAAAGTCTAAAGGAAATAAAGCACTTTGAAATTTGATATTCGGGAGGCCTTTGCCCTCCAGTGGGAATAGTGAGATGACGAGGAGCGAAATGAGTCGTGTTTACTAATGCGTTGAACGTCTACTAGGGTAGACTCTTCCAAAACAGATTCCCTGCCTGGATATGGTTTTATTTAGTTAGTAACTATTTTCTGCCCAAGTGTTTCCATGGAAACGTTTTTAACGTTATTTCTTGCCCATGAGAACTGATTTCTGGGATACAAGTATCTTTTATTTCAGGTCTTGACCTACATCTATGCGAAATTTCATTTCAATCCGTTCAGTAGTATTGACGAAAAGAAGTAACAAAATCAATCCATCCAAACTTTCGGATTTATAATAATAATGGAATTAGTGTGATGTGATGATATGATTTTCTTCATCATCAAAAAACTAACGTAAGAGGCGACTAAGGGATATCCACCGGGGGCGGGCAGCAGCGCCCCCTGCAGAACAATTCCACCACCGAACTGCGATCGCCAACCTGCATGCCCAGCGTGGGGATTATAGGCATTACCCCATGAGATAAAAGCCAATAAGGCTTATCAGGGGGAGGTCTGCGTCCAGAAGTGGACCAATATAGGCTGTTGAGGTAAGGTTGAGGATGATGTAATTCTCTTGCAGAAGGACATTGAAGAGCCTATGCCTGGCTACCTCAGCCTGCATCAGACAACAGCCGGTCTTATCATCAAGTGGACTCCCAACCAGCTGATGAACGGTTATGCTGAAAGTGAGGGCATTGACAAAAGGTGAAACATAGTTTTATGGTGTAGTCGACCTCTGTGGCGCAGCGGGCGAAGGTCCGCCTGCGACGCAGGAGGTTGCTTGTTCGATTCCCGCCTCGGGACTAATGTTTGTACGATCTGCAGATATTTGTTCAGAGGTTCTGGATGTTCCCTATGTATGATAAAAAAAATCTATCTGTGTAGTGTATTGTATTATGTATATCAGTTATCTAGTACCCATAACACAAGCTTGGGGCTAGATAATGCTGTATGAACTATGAATTGTCCAGCATTATTTATTTAATCCTGTAATGGTTGTATTTTGACTTTTGCACATAGGACTTAGAAAATAAAAGAGTTCGTTGACTTGTAAAGCACGAAGAAAAGTCTTTGTTTACTTTGTCCAAGTTTTCTGCAAGCACTTCAAAGTTCACAATAATATTCTGACTTGATTCGCTTCATAAAGTTGTTGAAAACTTATCAAAGCAAATTTTTAAATCCCTAATGCTTTTGTGTTTTAAGTTTAGTACAGTCTGCACTCTTACTAATTAATTTAAAATTTATGTTTTGTTGAGAATAAAGTATAAGCAACGGAGAACGGATTCGTGCTCCAGCAGTTAGTCTAGGTACAGTGGCGGTCAGAAGTGGTGACCCAGATTTTAAAGACATTGTCTTGCAGCCATTCGTGGTGCTTACGATCTTTTAAAAATTTATTATTATTTGGGTTCGAGGTTCAAACCCACAAAGTCATTTAAAATGAATACTCGTAATTACCATAATTTTGAGGCTTAATTTAAGTAATATATTATCTATTTCATTAGGACATACAACAGCAAAAATGATACCTAACATAATTTATTTTAATACCATTTTAAAATATATATCAAACAATTTGTCATAAGTATTCTATAATATTTCGCTTATGCCTACCGTGCAGCATACAGTAATAAAATAGAGCTGAAATATGGAACTAGATGAAATTTGAAATTTACATTAAATCGTAGTAACTTTGAAGCGAGTGTGATCTTTGTAAATGGTATGCCTCCAATTATGACCGCAACTGTACATAGCTAACCTATCAACTCATTTCTTGATTCTTCTTCGTCCTGCCCTCACCCCGTTCTAGGTAGGGTCGACACAACAATGAATACTTGATCTTTAAAAGTGTTTTTTGAACCTGAAGCACGTATCTTGACTTCGATGTGCTTTACTTTACTCTATGGTATTAAAAGCGCTTATTTTATTAGATTTATGATTCATTCATTACAGTTTCCAATCGCTAGAAGCTAGATCTAGATTTGGTTCGTATTCTGATGTGTATTGTGCGTAGTTTGCTTCGTTGTCACCTAGTGCATGTGTCCGCGTGCCCAAACCAGTGTGTTATGTGCAGCGTGGAGCCCTGTACGGTCTACCGGCGCTCTTGTAACGGCCCCATGTGCGTTGATTGGTATGTCTCATTTTGTTTTGCTTTTATCGTTTGCTTTAAACTTACCCCTGAATATTCAAAGGCAACTCATGCACGTGTCGGGTTTCCAATTTTTGGCAGCTTTCAATGTAAAGCCTTTCTCTGCATGTCAGTGTTTTTTTACAGAATATAAGCTCTAAAGTGTCTACAAATGCAGAGCTTAAGACACAAATCTTTTATAAGACTATAGAATATACTCAACTCAAATTTAAGCGCGTTTCCAATTTTTTGATAGTTTTAATGACAATCTGTCAAAAGTTCGCGGCTTGAGACGTGCTTAAAACCGATTTGCGTTTGATTTGAGTATTCGGGCATTAAGTATCTACCTACGTTGGTATTGAAGAATAAGAATAATAGACTCATAAGAACCTGCCTACGTTTTTATCGTTTTAATCGTGAAGGCCTTTGCCGTGCAGTGGATCAGCGGAGGCTTATCAAATACCAATATTGTTGTAGCGTGTACTGGGCGATGTCGCTACAAGTGTGCGTGTGGGAGGTGGTGTACGTACACGTGCATCGTTCGCAAGCGAGCGACGCACTCATACTTGTGGGACAAGATGGCGTCCAGCGACCGCCGATTCATTTCCCGAAGGGTAAGTCATTTCTGTGTGTGACGAATTTATTTATACATTAATACAGAAATAAATATTTCAGAAATTAAAGAAATTATTACAGAAAATGAAAAGGACGTTGGTGGGTCAACATATTTTTCGCGGCTTTTTTACGCTACATGTTTTCAAAATCAGGGTCTGATTGCACCCCCTCCCATTTTTCAGTAGTAGTCCTGACACACTTTATTAAAAGGTTGATATTCGCGTACAGTTTACAACAAAATGCTTACTATCTAGGTTACAAATTAATGAAAACTTAGGAACAATCTTAGATATCTAGATGAAAACTTAGGAACAATCTTAGATATCTAGATACTTATCTAAGATTGTTCCTATGTAAGTTTTCATACATAAGTATAACTTAAATAAAAGCTCATTTCATTCATTTCATTTCATTTATTTTTTTAATTATTATTCAATTTGTATTTTATGTCTTAGGGCCTACTCGTAGTTGCGACTGTATGGTTAAATACACAACTGTTCGAGCGGTTCCTAGTGTGTCTGTAAATAGAAGACTGTAGTTCGTTGAAGCAGTCGATCCTGACTGCTTCAAGCTGCCCGTGTATCTAGTCCCTTAATGCTTTTATTACAAAGAGGTTATAAATGTAACGTTCCAGGTGGTCATCTTCTGTCTTTTCTGAGCAACTTGGAAACAGGACTATTACCGCAAGGACAACTGGATCCGCCGTTGTGGTCCCAAAGAGGAACTGGGAAGGTAGGAGAAGTACTTATTTTACCTACCTACTTAGTATAGTAGATAGATAGATAAATTCTTTATTTGCATCTTCAGACACACACATACAGTCTACAGCAATTGTATAGTACACTAATACAGTTATAAAATAGAGTTGACAAATAAAACAAACAATAGCATTAGGTATTAACATCTAAGCAAACTGTCCGGAAGAAAATAAGAAAATAATAATTTAATGGAAAATCTAAGTTTCGTTTTCGTGAAAAACCAACTCTTATGTCGCTTGCCTAAGATAAGCGTTTGCACGAAAACGAATCAGAACAGAAACTTCGATTTCGGTTTTAAGAGTACGGGCCCTGAAGCGATACCGGTGGGTGTCTCTAGGTATTGTGGTACAAGCGTACTAGGAAGCAACAGTATAAACAAAACAACCCAAAAAAAATCGTAGGCCGAGAGGTTTAGTGACAACACTACCCCTCTCGGAGGTGACTATAGCTATTCTTTTCTCTAAGTCTACCCTTTTTTCTTCCAGTCTTCTTTGTTTAACGCCTAACTGTGAGTCAGTTAGGCGTAAAAAAACCAAAAATGCCAGTAGGTTTTTTTTACAACCTATGTTGTCAAAGGTATTATTAATTGTACTGTCGCTTTTTAATAGCTATACTTATGAGATAGGCCTATTGTTTCCCGCCACATTATTCAAATTATACAAGTATTTGTATTGAATATCTGTCAAAATTGACCTACAGCCAATGACAAGCTTCGTCCAATTAGGAATTGGCCAATCAGGTGTCTTCCCGCCACGTCAGAGAGGCGCGAGAGCGAGCCTGTGGCGCCACCATTTTGATTCTCCATTGGCGTTTAGTTTCCCGCCGAGTACGGACGTGCTTCAAATACGTAGCACGCTTTTGAAGAAATACCTATTTCACATATATTTGAAGGTGCATTAATTCACAAAGAATTTATTATCAAAGTGCACAAATGTAAAGGTTTGGTGAAAAATGCGTAAGTAACCTTTTTCTTCAATCTTAAACCTTATAAAGTTTAATTTGCGAAATTAATTTCGTAAAAATATTCCTTGGACTCATCAGTCCATTTCATTTCTATTATTTCGTAGACTGACGACACGTGCGTGTCGCATTGTTATAACGAAAGCTAACGCTTTTACTACCTCGCACGAGGTGGTACCGCGTAAATTATTTGTTTGTGTGACTTTTTATTTCGAATTTAATAACACGTGCTCGCAAACACGTGGTAATTTTCATTATTTTAAAGACGTAAGCTGAGGCTTGTCCAACCTAGCACGTGGTATTTCCGCTATTATTAGCGGCAGTTCTTTTTATTTTAAAACGATATTTTAACGGTTTTACCGTTCGTTTTGTTAATTTTATTTTCCGGTCTTTTGTTGGTTTTTGTTCCTGTATGCTGAAATACTGTTTTTTCTAGCAAAGATGTAAATACGATAAAAATGCCAAATTCCGACCACTGAAATCGTGGGATCGACGACGGGCCATGAACAGCCGGAGAAAGAGTTCGACATGGATTGGTCATGGGAATAAAATTGTGAGTACTCTTAAAATATAGTAATTGGGCATTGTGGGCCACGAACGCCTACGTAGGGCGTTTGATTGGTGCCCCTGCTCATACATTATAAGTAATTGGCAAATAGCACGTGGACTGCGCTCAACGTCTGCTAGATTTGCTTTTCATGACTCAACTCAAAAGCTTGGGTGTCCATGTAGTTCTAGCTTTCAGAATCGAATGTCCTATGTCAACTAAAGGAAGATTCCATATATAATATTGAAACCAAGCTGAATGTAACAATATTTCTGAATCAGTTGATAAGACAACACACAGTTACAACTATCTACTATCAACTACAATTTGTTTGTTTCTAGAATATGTTTTGTTACTGCCTTTAAAAATTATATTGCTGTACTAGTATAGTCACAAATAATTTGCGTGATTGGGTTGTCTTATCCATTCACTGCCCATTTGCTGCACTGTCCGAGCAGCTCTTTTGCAAGGGCACTGAAGGTGTTAACCTAGGATGGCAAATTTGACTTTCCTTTTTTTCAGAACTTTTACATATTTTGTTGTCTAGTGTTTGTGGTTATCGAACAGAATCAAGTCCACGCTCGAGAACATACGATTGAAGGATGAATAAGGAATAAAATCATATTAATAGTGTATAAGCAACACACCCGATGTATCTTCTTGCAAGTAATAAAAAAAAAAAAAAAAAAAAAAAAAAAAACCCTCGCAGGGTTTGTTTTAGCACCCTCGCAGGGCTGCAATAGCACATATTGTCATGGGCATCTTCTTGCAAGTATACATATCAAAATAACCCTCGCAGGGTTTATTTGCGCACCCTCGCAGGGCTGCAATAGCACATAATTGTCATGGGCATCTTCTTGCAAGTATACATATCGAAATAACCCTCGCAGGGTTTATTTGCGCACTCTCGCAGGGCTGCGATGACACACAAAATTCGATATTGTCATGGTCATCTTCTTGCAAGTATACATATCAAAATAACCCTCGCAGGGTTTATTTGCGCACCCTCGCAGGGTTCAGCCGAAATTCAGCCGCACCGAATATGTTTCAGCTATTATAATTATCATGGACGTGATGTGATGATCATATTTCTCAAACAACAAGTCGAAAGGTAGCAATAACGTAAGTATGTGATCACATGACCTTCAGAAAGGCCTGACTGGTTACTATTGGATAAAAGAAGTCGTCGTAGTGCACCTCCTCGCGTATCTATTGACAAGAACTTCCAGGAAGGCCAACTTCTATCCATAATGATTCGGATACCCACATCATGAGTTTGTATTGAATGGAAGTCATCGTGGTGCACATCCACCAGTGATGAAAAAATTCCAGGGTATCGCGTACCTACTGACAAGAACTTCCAAGAAGGCTAACTAATATCCATAATGATTCGGGCATTGCATACCCATCTATATAAACTTCCGGGAAGCTCAGTTAGTATTTATTTTGAGACAATTCGCATATGCTTGGTGCACTACCGCTTTATGACGATTTTCTTATCAAGGTATCGGATACCTATTGATGTTTATATTATAAATATTATTTATCATCTGTAACATTGGACTATGTCTGTTTCCTTGTTTGACATAAACTTTTAGAAAAAGCCGTTTAGCTGTATGATTAATATAATCTTCTGGTATACCGCACTTGTGATAAAATCATCCTTGGATATCGTACCTTTTTGTGAGAACCTCTTCTTATCCAACTCAGGTTGATAAGTTTGATGGATTGATGATTCATTGATTAACTGACTTACATTCAACATTGTTAATTAACCAGTTACTTAAACTTACTACCATCCGCGTAGTTTTTAGGATATGTAACCTGTATATAAGTGATGAGTAGGAGAGGATTTAAGAACATTTCTAGGGGTTCATGAGATCGCAGCAATGAGTGAAACAGATTGACATTCCGTCTACCTACCTACAAAATTGTGTTGCCTACCAGACTTGTCGCATTAAAAAGACTGATTCGGTAAAATTATCTACCCTCAATGTTATTTTTGTCATCCCGAGATGAAAATCTGTTGGGCACCATCAACATTTTTAAGGCCACGATAAGTAATCATAGAAATGCAAACAAAAAAAAAAAAAAAAAAAAAAAAAAAAAAAAAAAAAAAAAAAAAAAAAAAAAAATTAATGCTGGTTTGTCTACATTAAATACGACTAATATTAGAAACTTCCTTATCCCTTTTTCCAACACGAACTGGAATGATGCGTGGGATACTTTTTAGTATAATCAGGCTAGCTTCTACCAAAAATACAGAATTTTTTGCCTAAATCTCAACATGCTGCACGGCTGTTACTCCTAGCTGGGTTTTTGGTCGCGTATACAGCCTCTACAAAGGGCCCGTCATTGTCCCTCAGTGTCACGACAGTGTCTATCCGTGGATATGCCCTCGCAAATGCATAGATCCAGCTTTAACTCCGACCTTGGCCGTTTTAGGTGTACATTTTGTCTAACAAGTAAATATGACTACTCGATGATATTGCTGTCAGTGCGGCACTGGCCTGGAGGCTTACAATCTATAAGTGTCTGGCGTATGCTAAACAGTTACATACAAGGTATATCTGGTTTAAAATTAAACTCCGGCCATGTCCGGAGTTATGATTGTGAGAACGGCAGGGGTGTGTATGATAATAATCCTTCCGTGTTTATAAACGACTAACTACCCTCTTCAAACCTTTTATCATCGATACGTACGATCGTATGGTAATAATCCTTCCGTGTTTATTTACGAATATCTACCCTCTGCAAACATTTTTATCATCGGTGGAATTTCTGAGTTATCTGCTTTGTATGATAAGTTGATGAGTGGTTTCTCAACTGTATTAGATACATGTTAACTACCTATTTTATTTCTATAATTTTTTATAACTGGGAGAGTTTAACCTCTTAAAACATCAGTACCTACTTACTGCTTCTGTCCTTGACGCGCGGACCTGTTTTTATTTCCTATAGTGTTACACTATAGAAGACTTCTATTTCCAAAATTTTTGTGGTGGAGCAAACGATCATTGTCAGCTTCTGAGCTGTTGCGCTATGTAAACTATGATCCTGAACGAGAAAAAAATTGCAATCATCGCTTCGAAAGCGATATGCAGTCAGTAATTTGACTTATTAAGAGATGTTTTAACACAACTATTAGTTAAGCGTTAAATCGTTCCTGTTTATTATTTCATTAGCATTATCGAGGAACAGTCACGACTGCATCTTGAACCAAAACCATTTTGGATGAAAGTACATTGGCAATGAGTGACGTATCTATCTACAAGTCGAGTACATTGTAACAAATAATGTATTGCTGGTTTTTAAACTAGGATATCTAGTGCCTGGTAGTCACAATTATGAGACATAATTTTATAGATGTCTCGATAATTTTCTCTCTTTCAAGGAATGACATGCTTGTGTGAATATACGTATATACTAAATATATATTCGAAATGTAGTCTAGATGAGATACAAAGCTACCCATGGCACGTTTCTAAGAGCAAAACATAACATGGTTGTGTCAACAAGTCTGTTGTTTTAACACTTGTAACGTTGTATTCCAAACAATGTGGGGGGGAAAAGTTAATCATTTACTGAAACCCATTATAAGAACTTGCCATAACTGGACATCTTAGAAGAGCATAGCTTCACTATAGTTAAAAGGGTTCAGTGCGTTATTATACGTACTGCAATAATTTGAAGAGTGCTTTTAACTACCTACCTACATGATTTAAATTATATAGAACGACCATTCAGCCTGATGGGTGAGGTTTTTATTATGGCCAGCATAGCAATAAGTCCAATATTTTCATTTTGGATCAGAAATTTTATTTTCACAGTTGTAGTAATGATTTCGTAACTCAAGGATGTTATAAATTACAAAATTAACCGTTTCTAAAAGAAATTGAGCCGTGGCCGCTGAGGTCTTATTTTACGGATACCAATGTATTGTATTGTGTATTAAGTTTATAAGTCATCTAGTACTCGTAACACAAGTTCTGCTAATCTTGGGGCTAATGATGCTGTGTATTTGTCTAGTATAATTTATTTATTATACTAGCATCGGTTGAACCTTCTATCATGGCATGGCAGTAGCAAAGAGCCAAAATCCAATTTTTCAATAAATTTAAGTAATGAAATTTCACTGTTATTATTTAGGTATAACATGCCAACCTTTAAATGTGGCTATTTTTAATACTTGTGCTCTAAGCACAAGTGCATTGGCTATGTATTTCGTTTGAATGTCACAATGACTAATTTGCATTCAAAACTGTGTGGCTTACGAATCTTACGATTATAACATTTCTTATAGTAAGTTCACATTGGCGTTGAGTGTCTTCACCACCACCAGGCGATAACAAACACGTCTCATAAGTATAGCTATTAAAAAGCGACAGTACAATTAATAGAAGCGTTTTACATAAAATAAAACGCATATTAATTTACTTACCTTTTTAATAGCTATAACTTTTAATTCTGCCTGGTGATATTCGACGCAATGGAGAATCAAAATGGTGGCGCCACAGGCTCGCTCTCGCGCCTCTCTGACGTGGCGGGAAGACACCTGATTGGCCAATTCCTAATTGGACGAAGCTTGTCATTGGCTGTAGGTCAATTTTGACAGATATTCAATACAAATACTTGTATAATTTGAATAATGTGGCGGGAAACAATAGGCCTATCTCATAAGTATAGCTATTAAAAAGGTAAGTAAATTAATATGCGTTTTATTTTATGTAAAACGCTTCTATTAAATGCAGATAAATTTCCACAGGTGTTCGGCCGAGGCAAGATCAGAAGACGTCCCATGCCGAGTCTCTGTGAGAGTGGAGAGACGGAGGAGGCAGAGTGGGAAGAATCAGCCGGGGACTACGTGTTTCGGATTGTAAACAACGCTATTACTGATAGAGAAGGTGAGTTTAATGTGTATAGTTTTCTAGATATAGAAGGCAGATGATGTTGTACTGATTGGTTTTATTACACAAGGATATTTAACTGGCTAAAATATGAGATATCAAACCATACAAATACGTCAAATTGAAGCAAGATTTGACAGTTAAATCTCTTTCTTCTATTTTTGCAAGGTGGTTATGTTTTTCGAGGGTTTATATTGTGGCTAGCGGATACTTTTTATTACCTCCGAGCATCAAAACGGCTATTAGAAATTTTGATAAATGAGGTACCAAAATACTCATCTGGTCTCTTACATGGTTCGTAGTCGGTTTTTTATAGTCTTCAATTAATGATTTGTTTATGATAGAACTAACGTTATTGTTACAGCCATGCGACACTCTTTACTAGAACGCGCGATATCTTCTCCACCCAGAACGCCACGTCGACCGCTCGCCTCTACATCCACCACGTCATCTGACTCATCCACCATGTCTGTTGACTGTCCGTCATCCGCCACCATCAATGGACATCAGCCGCTGACGCCAATACCGCACCAGCCTATTGAACAGGTATGAAGTCAGCCATTACGGCTACATGTCTTCATATTAGCGCTCGCTCCAACATCAATCACCTCATCGGACACATCCACCATGTCTCATAATGGTTGACTATCATGTAATAATACGGTTGATGTATCATGTAATGGTTGACTGTCCGTCATCCGCCACCATCAACGGACATCAGCCGCTCACGCCAGTGCCGCACCAGCCTTTTGAATAGGTATGAAATCTCACATTACCGCTACGTGTCTCCTTATAAGCGCTCGCCTCGCCTCTACATCAACCACGTCATCTGACTCATCCACCATGTCTCTAGACTGTCCGTCATCTGCCACCATCAACGACACTTACTGACACTGAACATTGGTAAATGACACGATAACCTGTCGTCGGTTGTGTCCAAGATGGCGGCACATGTGACGTCAGTTGATCGCCTCAGTGAGGCGAGCCACAGATATGAGCCGATCTGTTGATCGCCTCAAGCTCGCCACATTGTGGTTTTTAACCTGACACAAATTTGAGTGTACTCAAAAGTTAGGTTATTAAGTAGGTTATTTCATCAGGTTCATAGGAAATGGTTATTTCATCATGTTTATAGAAAGATTAGGCTTCAAATACAAAAATTCAGTGAAATATTGATTTATAAGTTCGCCAAACCCCTGTCTGTTGCTAACCACCATGTGGTTACTCAGATGGGCATGTGCCGCCATTTTGGACACAACTGATCATATGACGTCAGAAATTTGCCTCACTGAGGCAAACAACAGACAACAGGTACAAAGAAAAATGAATTTCATGTACATGAAATTATTTAACACGAAGGATTTGTATTATATTGTTAATAGGATTTATTTAATTAAAGCCGTAAAAGTTTTTGCGCACGGTGACATGGGACAAACTTTTAAAGCTTAGAAGCTTAACATTGGAGTTGAAAACATTAAAATGAAATAAATATGTACGAAAATTAAATAGCATGTACTTATGCTTATCTACATTGAATGTCCAATCGTCCAACAGATAGAAAAAAACTTGGTTGGCACCCACCACGGGGCAAAACTTGCACCACGTTGGACGCCACTAAGCTCTAACAAGAAACGTTTGAACACTGGTTTAGTCTAGACACATTCCCAAACTTGGTTGGCACCCACCACGGGGCAAAATTGCACCACGTTGGACGCCACTAAGCTTTAACAACAAACGTTTGAACACTGGTTTAGTCTAGACACATTCCCACTCGTTTCAATCAAAACAAACACTACCTAACGAAGGTCTGCGTAGGTGGCGTGTGTAACTTGAAGCTACACACGTTATCTTCAAGGCTACGTCTGTATTTACCTGTTTATGTAACAATGAACTGTGTCACAATATCTGCTTTCTAAGGTCTGGGCAAATCTTCAATCTGTCCCTTATAAGAATATTGTAAGATTTTACGAGTTTATCTCCGGAAATATTGGTCGGATTCTAAAATATCACTGCTGGAATTGCACATAAATTCTGAGTGTACCTACACTGTTGTTTTGTTTTATTCAAGTGAACGAAGCTGCGACGAATGCGTAAAATTATGACGTTGTCTCAGCACATAATATAATGTCATCAACCATACCCACTCATAATCTGTGCTTACTTTGAGGTTTGAGGTTTGAGGCTAGGCTTTGAAGCCTCAAACCCGCATCACACAGATTATGGGTTGATGACATGATATAATGCTTTATAATTAGGATCAAGAGCAGATATCTGAAACTCAGATTATACAAGTGTTTGAGAATCCATTTCTAACGTGTTATTTTTTTTTCTGGAATATCAGCCGATATTTATGGTTATTTTCTTCATAGGTCAAACGATAAAAAGTTTTTATTCCGAATCCGCCATAATTATAATATCGGCTTCTTCCGTATTCGGAACAATAATTCAAAAAAGAACCATGTGAAAATCGTACGTATCGTATAATTTGAGTTTACAAATCGGATTTAATCAAGTGATTTTGAAGATTCTAAAACGATGATTTTCCTCAAATGACAAACACGATAGGAATTGGGTACTTTCTCGCCCTGGTGTACTTTATACTATTAACACGGAGTGGTGGGAGGGTGCAAAAAATCGCAATGATTGGAAGTGAATGGGGGAACCCTTTGCCCAGCTGCAGTGGTACGAGATAGGCTGATTGAACAGAATTTAAATTTATTTATTACATAAAAAGCACAGAACGGAAATCAATTATAAACAAGACAAAAAAAAAAACACAAAAATGAGGTCTACATTAATAATAGATTCAGGCGTTATTTTGCGGATATCTATTGCAAATATTAGAATGAAAATATTTTATATCAATTCCGCGCAAAATCTTCTCTATATTATGAAATCTATCAATATAAGTCGTCAACTAGAGTCCCAGTGACGTAGCCTCTCCTAGTTCCTCCCGCCAAAAGTAGATGATTTTGATTTTGAATATTCGGGTCTAGATTGTATTCCAAAGTATGTGCACACATAATGTTACCATGTTTATTGTATCTACAGGCAGCATCTATAGAGCTCGTTTGCAGCACAATGCGTCGGCAGATAATCTCCCGCGCGTTCTACGGCTGGCTGGCGTACTGTCGCCATCTTTCCACCGTGCGCACGCATCTCAGCGGACTGGTGCATCCCAATATCGTTCCTAGTGGTGAGCATTGTAATATATCTATGTACTTTTTGCGTTGACAAGAAATCGCATTGTGCCAACTAGGAAGGTTGGTACTTACCAACTTATGACAAAAAAAATCCCTTGGCTCTTGTTGTGTCTGAATTTGACAGTTATAGTTTTATAGTTTAGTTCGTGCTTATTATGATATACCATTTCATATACATAAGCACGAACTTACCTTCGCCTCGCAAAAGTTAAGTCGCTGTGCCCCTAAGTACCTTGAATCACAATCATTGTCATTATACATGACAGACTTACTAATGTGACCTTTTATACCATTGATGAAACAGAAAATTTCATGAAAATTTTTTTGATAACTGAAAAGGGTTTCTGTCCACTGATGATATAAAGGTTCAGTGTATTATAGCCAGATCTTATAATCAATTTTAAGTTTTATCGTCTTTCAGTCCCATTGGTAGACAAAAGTCTCACTGAACCGCAACCTTGAATATTACGATAGGTGCTACTAACGTCCCCCTTATTTGGAAGTGGCACGTTCAGCCGTCGCCCTATGCGTCCTGAGGAGGCCTAATCATAGAATACATTGTTCAAATTTCAGATAACTCTGAACAATTTCTCTATCACGTTATCAACTTGTTTATTTGTGAACGAATAAACAAATCTTTCTATCTCCAGACGGCCTGGAAGGCGGCATCACAGAAGAGCTGTGGCGTCAGATGACAGATGATAGAGGCGCTGTCAACGACAAAGACGAGGTTTACAGACTGGTGTACTACTGCGGGGTGCAGCATGACATCAGGAAAGAAGTCTGGCCGTACCTGCTTGGCTATTACGAGTAAGTCCCAAAACCACCATTCCTTAGTTAGTATTGCTTTGTCTACGTCTTGCCTTTTAGAAATATGTCAGAATTCATCATCTTCCGGTCCTTATCCCACGCTAGGTGGGGTCGGCACAAAATATTTTCTAAGAAATATGTCAAAGTTAAACTGTAGAGACCAAACAAGTAATAAATAACAATGATAATGATAGTTAGTCGAAAAAAGTCAAAATTCCAAGTCAGTCCAATCAAACTGAACTGGCATGAAGCGAAACATTCTTGGTCAGGGCAAACAGGAAGATTAAAACAGACAGACAGTGCGGTCATAATTGGAGTCATACCATAAAGATCCAACTCTCATGAAGGTTACTACGATTTAAAATAGTAAATTTCATCTAATTTCAAATTTTAGCCCAACATTATAACTGTATAATAAACGGTATGCAATGATATCGCGAAATATTATCGAATACTTATAAAAAAATATTTAATATTTATACTTAATTCAAAATTGTGTTAAAATTAATTATGTTATTTATTTTTGCTGTTATATTTCTAAACGAAATAGATATTAAATTAAGCCTCGAAATTAGGGTAAATATTAAGTGTGGACTTGACTTTGTGGATTTGAATCTAGGACCCAAATAATAATAAATTTGAAAAAGGTCGTAAGCACGAATGGCTGCAAGAGAATGTCTATAGAATCTTGGTCACCACTTCTGACCGCCACTTAACCTACCTACTAAATCTGATAGACTGCAATATTTTGCAATAACACTGTGTTTGATAGAACGCAGTAGAATCAGATGACGTTCTTCTTCTTCAGAAATGCCGACCCCAACATTAGAGGACTCTTTGTATAACAACCCTATGTATTTGCTGATTCCTATGTCTCGGTGATCCGAATGTTGTAAAGTGCTTGGCACGGAGATATCACCCTGGATTTAGTTAGTCTGTTGATTATTACGCTTTTCTTTTCAGATTCGGCTCGACAGCCGCAGAGCGTGCTGAACAAGATACAGAATGCCGGAAACAATACGAGACGGTTATGTCCGAATGGCTCTGCGTTGAAGCCATTGTCAAACAGAGAGATAGGGAACAGACTGCAGCATCTATCGCACGGCTGTCTGAAGCCTCGGGCAGGTTGAAACCGGTGGAGAAAGAGGAACCAGAGGTTAGTTATCCTTTTCTGTTTCATATGGGGATGAAGGGACTAGAAAAAGATATAAAGTAGTTTGTAGTGCCTGCTTTTGATATAAAACTGATCACGTAGATAAAACCCGCTAAGATAGTGGTTAGTTATTTTGATTATGTAGCAATAGAGGAATTAGAAAGAAACAAAATATTGTTATTTCTGCTATAACGATAAGAATGCTTGCTCACGTATATCCTTTCAGGTCTTTGAAGATGATTGCAGCGTCATATCAGACAATCCACCAGTTGTATCACCAGAACCGAGTGATGCCGAACAAAACCGAACGAAACCCGACAAACCGATCTTATCCCGAGCTCCCAGCATAGACGAAATAGAAAACATAGACCTCGACGAAGAGAGACAGAAAGATCCCAAAGAAAACGGAGAGACTGAGATAGATAGTGATATTCATATAAAAAGCGTGGTTGATAACCCCGATATGAGAAGGGAGAGCATAGCTGAGATAAAGAAGATTGCAGAAGGGATTGTTCAGAAGGGTGAAGGTAGAGGGTTGCTTTGCAGTGTGGATAGTGGGAATGGAAACCTTAACGGTAGTGATATAAGGTTGTCAGTTGATGAGCCACATCCCACGAGCGAGCATCACGTTATCATAACGAATCCGTCGGTTGATTTGGTGGCGACTGGGTCGCCTGCATCTGGTGGCACTACTGGTAATATTTCTTTATATATATAGGTATTCCGTGCTTTAAACGTGTCTCTTCCTGACTCTAGTGCACAGATGTCTTCTAGACCTTCGTGGTAGCTGACCAGAGCAGACAGTCATCACTTTCAGGAAATATTGTTGTCAAACTGACGACCTCTGTGGCGCAGCGGGCGAAGGTCTGCCTGCGACGCAGGAGGTTGCGGGTTCGATTCCCGCCTCGGGACAAATGTTTGTACGATCTGCAGACATTTGTCCAGGGCGTTCTGGATGTTTTCTATGTGTAATTAAAAATATCTATCTATGTAGTGCATTGTATTAAGTATATCAGTTATCTAGTACCCATAACACAAGCTCTGCTTAGCTTGGGGCTAGATAATGCTATGTGAATTGTCCAGCATTATTTATTTATTTAAACGAAGTTCTAAGTTTGTTAATTAATAATTTTAAAGGGGTGGCGTGCCTTTTTCAACCACCTTATTTTGGTAGGCGAAGATAATTAATTTCTTCGTCTACCCTGAATATAGCATAATACTGAGCACGCTTTTCAGAAGAAACTTAGGTAGAGATAAACCATTCTAAAAATGCACGCTGAGTGTAGGTACCTATGACATTTTGTGAAGGGGGCGTGCATTCATTACGGAGGTAAGCGGGTTAACTTCGAACCTTATTTGTGTTGGAAGAACACCAACGTTTCATCCCTTACATCCGTAATGAATTCGTCAAACTACGATAGTTTTTATAGTAAAAGGTGCGTGCATTTTTGGAATGGTTTATCTCTACTTACTTATTCACTCTTGACGCGACATCGTAGATTCGAGATTGTATTCATGCGGGAAAACAGACACATGTTCATCACGAATGTGAGCGGGTTTACTACGAACCTAAATGTGTTAGAAGAACACCATTCCATCCCTTTACAAGCGATAGTGGGGTGTCCTTCCAGCACAAACGAGGTTCGTAGTTAGTCCGCTTATATTCGCATTCGCCAAAAAATTAGTAAAAAAAACGCAGGTTGTTTCAATTAACTCCTCTCCTAAGTGGAAAAAAACGAGTTTACTAATAAATGTTGAATTTGTGGCTTGCTATTTTATTACAGCTACAGTAAGTCCATCTCGAAGTCCTCTGGGCGTGGTGCGAGAGGAATCCCACTCGGCCAACCAGTCGTGCAACCAGTCGTTCGACACGCTGGAGCCTACCAACGAGCAGAAACACGAGACGCGCTCCAACTGCGTGTCTCCTGCTAGCTCCAATGGAGGGGTCTATTCTGTGAGTGATTACTAGGGATTATTCTAGGAAAGGAAAGAGAAAACTCAATTAGCTACGAATCTAGTGCTATCTGCACGAGTTGAAACGGCATTGACGATGTTAAAAAAAAAGAGAAGATGGAGGCCCTTGCACAACCATTAAGCTTTGGTCTCTTAATCACTACGCAGTACGCTGAGCTATGCGGTACCGGACACATAATCGTATGAAAAACGTATAGAGTGGTCTTTTGTTCCGTCGAAGTCTGCGTGGTAAGGGGCAGTACGCAACGTACTGCGTAGTGATCAAAATCCAAGGCTTTAAACGTGTTTAATCAGGATCTCAGCGTAAACACGATCACTCCTTGTGAACTATCGAGAAGAAAAATTAGAAATACTTAAGTATTCTTTGTTATTTTAAAGGCAGTCATTTTTACGTTCATTTGTTACTCAATTCTTGTAAAGTTTTGCCTCTTCCGTACCTACTTTAGAATTCCTTGATTCAATTATAGAGAGAACTAGCTGCATTCTTACTAACCGTTGTCCTATTACCCGTTTTCCCGTAGGAATGAAGCATTTTCCCGCGGTAAAAAGTAAAAAAAAAGTATAATTTTCAAATCGGTCCAGGAATTTCGGAGCCTATTCAATACAAACAAGCAATCAAATCTTGCCTCTTTATAATATTAGTATAGATTATGGAATGGAGTTGCCATTGAATTCACATTCATAGATTCTTATTCATTTCATTCTTAAACACACTAGGACCTGTCTGAAAACCAGCGCCGCTACTAGCTTCGGCTTGTAGCGGCATAATGCTGAGACAGGGACCTTTTTGGCCTATGTACCCAACTCTACCACTAATTTGTATCTGTTTTTCTTTTATTTTGTTGTTTCCTTTCTATATAATCCTGTATGTTCATTGTATGTATATATAATTGTAATGTGTTGTGTTATGCATAGTCCAAATAAATGTATTTTCTTTCTTTCTATCTTCTTTATACGTTTATTCCAGAACGAGCTAGTGGAGAGCTTCGCGTTAAACCTGCACCGCATCGAGAAGGACGTCCAGCGATGCGACCGCAACTATCCTTTCTTCACGGACGAGAATCTCGACAAGCTCAGGAATATTATGTGCACGTAAGTCTTCATCTAATGTGATTGTTTTACTATACTTGTTGTTTTAAACAACATTTTGAGAATTTACGCCTATGTCATTTTTATTATTTAATCATATCTTCTGTGATTGTTTTACTATACTTAGTTGTTGTTTTCTACAAAATTTTTAGAATTAACGTCCATGTAATTTTTAACTACGTGAACGTTATTATATGCTTTCTTATTGTCTTTGAAGTTATCTAAATGGTCATTAACTTTACCACCTATCGTTACTATCCCAGTCCAAATTATAACGTTTCCAGTCAAAATTCTCAGCGCCAATGTCTACATATATGTATGGATTGTCTAGCATTATTTTTTTTTCTTTATTTTAGAAATATATATTAAATAGTTTTAAGTCAATGTGTAGTGTCTTGTTTGTAGTAGGTACCTATCCGAACTTGTTGTGTCCACCTTTGCGATACACACAAACAAACGTGATATGACTACTATGTAGTATTGTTGAATAATGCAAGCAAACTTAAATTTCTTTGAGTGCAAGACGTTCACTACTAGATTGTTCAGGTTCAAATTTTTGTTTTGGGGGTTTCTAAAATCAATTTTTTCTGAGAAAAAACTTTAGTTAATACATTTTCCAGACATCTAAAAACACCTTACATTTCCAGCTACGTATGGGAGCACCTGGAGCTAGGCTACATGCAAGGCATGTGCGACCTGGTGGCGCCGCTGCTGGTGCTGATGCAGGACGAGGCAGCCGCGCATGCGCTCTTCGCACGCCTCATGGCCCGCGCCAAGGACAGCTTCCCCTCGGGCTCCGCTATGGACGCGCATTTCGCTGACATGAGGTATAAAAGTTACCTTCTACAATATCCTCTAAAGCTACAGCCTTCTTAAAGCCAGTTTCTAAAGCACAGCCAAGATGATCAATAGCCTCCAGTGCATTTCGCTTTTGCTGACACACAATTAGCACCCATGACGTACTTCACGTTGTTAAGAACCTCGTTGTGCAAATTTCGGTCGCACCGCTGAGACTCAGCGGTATCTTAATATAGCTGGGTATAAGCCTGCCCCAAACGTCGCCAGAGTAGCCGGTCCTATGCTGCCTACATTTATCCGTCGATCTTCACGGGTCCTCGGTCCTGGCGGTGTGTCTCAGGTACAGCATTATCACCAGTATTCCCTAGTAGTGTGTACGGAAGTCTGTCGCTGGTTACAATTGTCATGTGGTTGCTAGTGGCGCCGCTGCTGTGCAGGACGAGGTGGCCGAGCACACTCTCTCATGGCCCACGCCAAGGATAGCTTCCTTTCAGGGTGCGGACCCTGAAGGGAAGGTGTCCATAGCGGTATGGTTGTGCATTTTGCTGAAATTAGGTATGTTAGTGTCGTTTACAGCCGGATTTTACCTCCTGCTGGTTGATGATGATGCTGTCCAGCAGATTTTGGCTAGGGCGACTGTATGTCTGGTCAGGCGTTTTAGCTTAGATTTAGGGCTTCAGTCACTGCTGGATATAGTTCTCCTGGATAAAGGTAATAATACAACTAAACCCCAGGAAAATCTGCTTGGTGGCTTTACAAAGAGCCTTACTTAAAGTTTCACCAACAGGATTGTGTTCTACACTATTTCCCCCACAACGTGTTAAGCTACCAGACGAACATTTTTAAATTGATCCTATGTTCCAGGTCCCTAATCCAGATCCTGGACTGTGAGTTGTACGAGCTGATGCATGCTCACGGCGACTACACGCACTTCTACTTCTGCTACCGCTGGTTCCTGCTGGACTTCAAACGGGAGCTGCTGTACCAGGATGTAAGTGGCCCCATCTTCTGTAATACAGGCTGCAAGTCTTGGATCCAAATCCAGAACTGTGAGTTACACGAGCTGATGCATGGTGAATACACGCACATTACAGCTGCCGCTGGATTTCAAACGGAAACTGCTACTACAGTAATTCAGTGACCTTCTAGTTTAATTTTAACTAGCTAGCGTGTTTATCTATTGTAACTGCGTCTTTTGTAATTTTATTATGATTCGGGACTTCAATTTGTTACGGTCAAATTTAGATGTCTATGTCGAATGTTACAGACGTTACTTATTTTGGGTAACAGACTTTATATGAACCTTGTTTCTTTCATTGATAAGTAGTATACGAGCACAGCTACTTTAAGGTTACTTATTCACCAATCTTTGTATCGAGTTATTTCACGGCAAAATCTCGATTTTCTTCCTAAGACTCGGGAATCGCTCAAGACTCTATTTTTGGACCAGTATTTTTTCTAATGTTCAAAATGAATATGATTTTTCTGGATCAATTACAAATTTAAGAAACTGATTTTAAACCATAAAGATTTCCGGAGCTATCGATTGATACCCGTGGGATCTATCCTCATGATAGCTCATAATTCTTGCCATTGTTCTTTAGATGTCTATGTCGAATGTTACAGACGTTACTTATTTTGCGTAACAGACTTTATATGAACCTTGTTTCTTTCATTGATAAGTAGTATTCGAGCACAGCTACTTTAAAGTTACTTATTCACAATCTTTGCGTCGAGTTATTTCACGGCAAAATCTCGATTTTCTTCCTAAAAATCGGGAATCGCTCAAGACTGATAAAGGACCAGATTTTTTTTTCAACTCGGGAATCGCTTAAGAGTATTTTAGGACCAGTATTTTTTCTAATGTTCAAAATGAAGATGATATTTCTGGATCAATTACAAATTAAGAAACTGATTTTAAACTTTAAAGATTCTTCAGCAAGATTCATTTCTCCAGGTATTCGCGGCCTGGGAGTTGATCTGGGCGGCGCGTCACGTATCGTCAGAACACATGGTTCTCTTCATCGCGCTGGCGTTATTGGAGACCTACCGTGACGTCATACTGGCTAACACCATGGACTTTACTGATATCATCAAGTTTTTCAATGGTGAGTTTTTAATCACACATCACACTAATCACACTAATATTATAAATGCGAAAGTTTGGATGGATGGATGTTTGTTACCTCTTCACGCCAAAACTACTGAGCGGGTCAGCTTGAAATTTTGCATACAGATAAGTCTAACCCTGGAATCAAACATAGGCGACTTTGTATCCCATAAATCAGTTCCCATGGGATAGAAATAACCTCAAAATGTTTTCATAGAAACAACGAGTGCGAAGCCGCGGGCAGAAGCTAGTATTATAAATGCGAAAGTTTGGATGGATGGATGTATAGATGGATGGATGTTTGTTACCTCTTCACGCCAAAACTACCGAACGGATCTTGCATACACATGAAATTTTGCATACAGGTAAGTTTAACCCTGAAATCAAACCTAAGCGACTTTTAATCCCATAAATCAGTTCCTATGGGATAGAAATAACCTCAAAAGGTTTCCATAGAAACTTCGCCCGCGGCTTCGCACGCGTTGCGAAGCCGCGGGCAGAAGCTAGTAATTTATAAATGCAAATGTTTGGATGTTTGTTACCTCTTTACGCTAAAATTGCTGAAGGGGCTTGAAATTTTGAAGCGATGTTATATATTTCGAGACCTGGATTAAGATATCTCGCAGTAGAGTGAAAAGTCACCAGCTGATGTTTTGAGTTATGATTATAAAGATTTAACATTCAAGAAATCGAATGAAATTATAACGATTATAATTAATCTGCCTCGTTGGTAAAGCGGTCAGCTTATTCAACTGCTGATTGTGAGGTCCTGGGTTTGAAACCAGGATCGGGCCAATAGTTGTTATTGGGGTTTTTCTAGCGGGGAAAATTCACAGTAGCAGCCCGGAGTCAGAAAGTTGGCGGTGTTACACCCCCGTACCTCGGAAAGCACGCTAAGCCGTTGGTCCTGCGCCGGACCTCCCTGGTCGTGTCGGTCTGCCGTCCCATTGGATTATGAGAGTGAAGGAATAGAGAGTGCACCTGTGTTTGCGCACACACTTGTGCGCTATAATATGTCCTGCGCATCTGACTAGTCTCTTATGAGACTGGCCGCCGTGGTTGAAATTCGGCTAGGAGGGCATTAATATTACTATCACACTAATATCATAAATGCGAAAGTTTGGATGGATGTATAGATGGATGGATGTTTGTTACGTCTTCACGCCAAAACTACTGAACAGATTGAGCTGAAATTTTGCACCGGTGTAGCTCTATGTCTGGAATCAAACATAGGCGACTTTTTATTCCATAAATCAGTTCCCATGGGATAGAAATTACCTTTGAACGTTTCCGTAGAAATAGCGCGTGCGAAGCCGTGGGCAGAAGCTAGTATTGTATAATTATAACTATTTTCTTAACTGTACAACAGGCTGTAAGTCTTAAATCTCAATTGAGTCCGTTAGTTTAAGTCAAATTTGTTTACAGAAATGGCAGAGCGACACGATGCTACAGCGGTTCTGTCCTTAGCCAGAGATCTGGTTCTGCAAGTTCAAACTCTGATCGAAAACAAATAAAAGGTACATTTACCATATTTACACCAGACGAAGGAGTAAGAGAAATTACGAGGGAGAATACACTTTTGTATTTTCAAAAGGACAAAATGTATTCATCATAAAATGATGTGTTTAACTATTGTTAATGGACGTAGAAATTATTTTAACGTAGAATAATAGAAAATTTTAATAAAACTAGTAGAAATTTTTAAATTTTAATAAAATTTAATATTTCATATACCTACTAGATATTCGTGATTGGTGTTATCAATGTAAA
Organism: Eupithecia subfuscata; assembly: GCA_963564075.1. Taxonomy (NCBI): domain Eukaryota; kingdom Metazoa; phylum Arthropoda; class Insecta; order Lepidoptera; family Geometridae; genus Eupithecia; species Eupithecia subfuscata. Next base: position 3,543,908 of record OY751117.1, on the reverse strand, counting down.
TGTTATTTTGCTTTATGTGGTCTTAAAATGTTGACAAATGTATTAACAGTTTATTAGATTAAAATCATAGCTATGTTTGTTTCTGTGACTGCATACATTATTTATAGAGTAAAATACGCACTTATAATATTAAAAACGTTTATATCCCAAAAATTATATACAAAATATTTTCAAAATTAAATATTTTAGCAAAAAAAATATACTAAGTAGTTGTTATCGTCTTAAAATTTTCCTACAGGGTGATCTACATTATCACGAATTCCAAACAAACATCATAGTACATATTTACGAGAAAAAAAACCCGCATATCTTCGTATTAATAATCTTCCTCCTGTGCCTTCCCCTATATCAAATATCTACTTATTATTTTGCTTAATTTTTCCTTATTTGTCAAAACAAATTGCTATCGTGTTATTTTTATATCAATCACATATTACGTATTACGGTTCGAAGATGATTAAGTTTCCTAGAACGGCCATGAATCTATTTATACCTAAAGTAATCTGTTTACTTTGGGTATATCTAATTTGGCTAAAAGTAATAGGTTATTTTATTGTCTGTGTTGTCATATCGTCTTTAGGATATTTTCCATCAATGTTTTGAGCAGTAGATACCAAAATAGCAAATAGTTTGTATAGAAATGAAATGAAATATTTACTCAATTAAACTTATCTTAACAGACTTACACAACTGGCGTGTCTCTATAGAACCTTGTCACAATAAGAAAACAAACGCCAAACACAGTAACAAAGGCCACTTTTGGGGTTTGTTACTCAAAATCAAAATCAAAATCAAAAACTCTTTATTTACATAAATAAATACAGTAACTTAGGAAAGGTCAAAATATAAAAGTAAACACTGACACGGAAATAAAGTGATATTTTTGATTTCTGTCGCTTCGTTATGTAGACTAAAGTAAAGAAGCGACGAAGAAACCTTTAGCCTGTTATTTGTTATTTTTCGAGTTGGAGCAAAACCCGTCCCAAGCTTTTGTCGAAATGATAATCTGATATTTTATAGTAAGCCTTTTTGCACAGTGACTGTGACATGGTTCTACAGAGACACGTAAGTTGTGTGGTCTTACCTATAATGACGATATTGTTGCGGTCCGTTGATAGACAGAATCGATTTAAGTGCTCACAAAAGCGGTCCGTTTATCAGATATCGTGTCTACAGTTGTTAACGAAACGTCATAGATGACGTCATAACCGACGCCATCTTTGCACTCACAACGCTCACGCTACAGAGCATGATCGCTGTGAACGATCTGTCAAATTGTCATATGATTATACAAATTGACATATAATTTTCAAAATCACCATAAACTTGAAGTCACAGATATTATAATACTATACTAGTTGAGGTTATGTTTACGTGAGCGATGTAAGCGCGTCTACAGCCGTTCCGTTGAACATATCCCGATATCTTTCGTTATCGCGCTCAAAGAAACCGGAACGACTTTGAGCGCTGTTTGCGCTGAAATTTTTAAATACGGAACGCAGCATGTGTAGGGTAGATTTTTTGGACGAGACAAAGGAGAGTAAGGGGTAAGAGGTACCTGAACCGGTGTAGCTACATGAAAATGGTCTTATGAGACTAGCCGTAATTTTTAGAGAAATTTTAACGCCACAGATTTTCCAAAAAAATTATAGTTGGCAAGAAAATGGGCATTCTATAAAAAAAACTTTTTTTGATGCCGATCGATCATGTTTCTAATACTGATAAAAAACTTATAGAGGACCAACTCAGGTAAGAGTACTAAAAAAGTCGGAAATGGCAAAAACTTATCCCATGAATACATTTTATAAGGAGTCCAAGAGTAGTTTTTACTCACTTCATCTTTCAACTTTTGGTAAAACCTCTTTGTACAGTCTTTGTCAGCCAACCCATGCAGGTTGGCTGATACAAAGGCTTAGTTGAAAATCTGAGAATGATTTTTTTTTAGGCTTAGTTGAAAATCTGAAGATGATTTTTTTTTTTAAATATGGATTATCTCCTAAGGCCATTTTCTTACAGTTACACCGGTTAAGGGACCCTTACTGTCTCGTCCAAAAAAAATCCACCCTGAATACAACAATGGGTGCAACGAAACATGCGTACTAGCCGAAAGGGAAATATAAATTCTGGGCCCTGAGGAGATCAACATTTGGGATTTCTGAATTTAGATTTTTATAAATAAAGAATGTCATTTTTTTGAATTTTGCGTCCTTTTACGTGCATTCTTACATTATTATTGTTGTTTTGAATTTCCAAGGATTAACATCATTTTTTTAAAGAATTTCTTGACAAAACACTGGTTTTGCTACATAAAGTTAATGATTTGCTGGAAAAAAATTAAATAATGCAAGCGTGCGTGTAAAGCACATACATAAATAAGAACAAAAAAAACTTATTTAGAAAAATAAAAATTCAATCCCTGACAGGTTAATCGTTATTCACAAGCTGATTCATCAAGGTCCAGAATCAACCCCTTTCAGCTTAGAACATTTACCTACGTCATAAAGATCTTTCAACACACTTGCTCATAAAGTGGCTATGGTCACCGCAATTAGGCACAGAATGACACCCATAATTAAACTGTGACTTTTTCATTGCTATAACTCACTAGTGAGTTATGGATTTCTTAAAATTTTATTGGTTGAATTGCTTTGATCTTAAAAAAGTTTTTTTTTTTCAAAAAAAAAGATCGTATTCAATAAAAAAATAAATTAATTTTCCTATTGCTTGCTCATTTCATGCAACTTCTAATTTAAATTGATAATTTTACGTGTTTATTAAATAAAACTTTCACTCAAATATAACCTTTGTTTTCTCTGTAATAAAAGAAAACTTTAAATTCCCCATTTCGTACGTGGCAGAATAGGCGCAAACCCTATGCGCGAAAATTAAAAAAACCTCATCCCTTTAGGGACTCGACTTTAGTCTGTGGCCGATCGCAATGCGCGCGCATAGGAAAACTGATTAATTTTTATCTACTAAATAAAATGAGTTTATTTTATTCACAAGTGTGTTGAAAAACGTCGTATGATACACGTGTGTATTGATGATTACCGTCCTCGGCTCTCTTAAGATCAATGGCGCCTCGGCGGTAATCACCAATGTTACACACTAGTACCTACCCTATTGTACTATTATTCAAATATTCACGGAACATTTGAAAATAATATTGACATATTTTTTTGAATAATGTAAAATAGCATTACAAGTATTTTAGTTGTGAGTAGTTAATTTAGCGCTTCCGTATAAATTGTAAATTCAATATGTAGTACCAAATAAAACTTATTTTATAATTTAATTATAATTACCTACCTATATAATAAATAATTGATGTGCTAGCCCAAATTAATTATAAATTAAATAATATTAGAAATATTACTATTTATATAAACGTTTACTGATATTCTGATATCATCTATGACAAAAATATGTATACTTATTTAAAACTATATGTTATATAAGGCTTCTAAATGTTTTTTCGCTAATACAAATGTCTGTGAATTTAATGTGATTGTTAAACGCTTGTGATTTCATTACACAGTTTGAATCAGGCCTAAGTCCAAATCAAGCTAAGCTTTTAAATTTATTTTTATTCGTGTTTTAAACACAACTCTTGTGTCAAAAAGTAGATAGATTGTATTGGTCTATGATTTCATCAATGGAACATTCACACAAAATGTTCTATACCTACTTGTAGTTTTGTCGCTAACTTATACATTATATTTGTACCTACAAAACGTACTAAATAAATTAATATTAAAAACTTTCAAACCCATCATGGTTATTAACACAAAAGCATTTTCAATATTCACAACGAGATATGTACCATGATGAAACTCAAATCATCGTAAATATCCCATTGTTTGACTGTAGCATTAAAACAGAAAAAAGAAAAAAACTTGAGAGGTGTCAAGGGACACCCGGATGGAACAAAGTTCATAAGAGAGAGAGAGAGACAGACAGAGAAACATGCGCACGCCGCACGGCTTACAATAGCTTACTATAGCAAAAAGTGTCGTTACAACTTTTCGTATGAATTTTTTTCGTCTAGCCCCCTTTCACAACGCGCGATAAGGAACTTCGTTCCAAATGTCTTGTGGGTGAAAATAAATAGTAGAGCTATTAACAATTAATAAAATAGAAATATTCTCTAGATATATGAAGATTCATATTCATTAAGTCATAATAACAAACTCTGCATAGGTACCTACTTATCTTGTGCGCAGTTTTCTAAACAATATGTGGAGTTCGAATTCGAACATCATCGTCACGTTGTAAAACAGTGTAGGTAACTCTGAGGTTTTTAACCTGAACCTGCACATACAAAGCAATTCACACATGCAAAGATTTCATAAACAAATTAAAGTACTTAACTGTACCTAATGCTCTTCTCAGATCTTTAAGTCCGTAATCGGTTTTTACGGAGAACACGTGACAGTGACAAGTGGTCAGCAAATTACTAGTGAGAAGTGCCTGTGTAACCTTGTTCCACCGTGCTTATATACTTAGGTACATATATTCTCGTTTCTAGAACCAAGATATTTTATGTCAACGAAGACATTTATACCTAAATCAAAACTTAACAAAATTAAAAATTTATACTTAAACAAAGAAACTTACAATCAAAATAGAAACTGAGAACCAGTATTTACAATTTAACTAATATTACAGAAAATATCAAGGTAATTTTCACTCAAATCAAAAACAGAAAATTCAACAACCGTTGCGAAAACCGTTGGAAATCTAGTTCGAAAACAGACACGAAACAAATGAAGTAAATTACTCTTTATTCACAAAGAAAATTACAATCAACTAATAGAAATAAATTACAACTAGTATTTACAATTGAAACAATTGAGCTAACTGCAGACTGTTGCAAACAATCTACAGGTAGCTCAACTGATCTATATCAATACCAGTCGGAAGCGTCCCCAAGACGCCGCCGCCGGCTGCATTGCCCTGCTGAAATGAATTAAATGAAAATAAAATATGTTTATTACTATCTATACAATAAAATAGAGAGTACTTGTAGAGCATAGTACACTGTTTTCCAAAATCTTTCAAAACCAGAAATTGTTGCAAACTTCTGCGGTTTTCTTTCTTTATAGTGTATAGTGCATTTATTATTGTTATACTTATTTATTATTGTCATAAAATATTTCCCACTTATGTTTATTTCGTTTTGTAACCCCGTTGTTTACAAAACATATCTAGAATTCTAGAACCGAGTGTAGAACAAAATTTGCCAAACATTTCCAACTTTTAAATCACCTCGGCTACTAAAACTGCTTTTGTACAATTGAATAACCACCTATTTTTATTATCGACTCTACCTTTAGCAAAAAATATCTTCATTTACAAATAAAATACCATCGTTTCCAATAATTACCATAGAATTATAGAATTAATGTTTCTCAGTATGACTCAAAAGATACAAAAAAGTCACAATATATATTATATAAATGCTTTTGAATGTTCCATGATTTCAAGAATCAAAAACCTAGACTCCTAACCTATAAAGTAGACGGAAAATATCACATTATGAGAGCCTTATCAAACCAGCGATTTACGAGCGATTTCAAAGCGATGCGATTGCGTAGCGGGCACGCACGCCGCGACGACGCAGCGAGCATGCCGCGACGACGACGCCGCGGGCAAGCAGTTATCACGCCGCGATTAGCGCCGTCGAAGCTAATGAAATCAGTTATCAAAACGTTGCGACAACGCCGCGAGCTCGCAGCGCAAATCGCTTTCAAATCGCTCGCATATCGCCAGTTTGATAAAGCTGTTAGATTTTTTTATGTATTGCGATATTTAAATGTACAGTTTTGTAGCAATATGATCATGACGTCTATGTTATCTAAGATAATTATCATCATCATTGCAATGTGTACCTGTAAATCACTATCCAACATACTGAATATGGTTTGTGTGCGTCATACCTATTATTTATAAGCGGTGCTGGATGAAAAAATATTTTGATACAATAACTCTAGCCAAGAAGCACTATTATGTATTTATTTTAATGATTATGTAATTTAACATGTTGCTTGGATTAAAAAAGCGTATTAATTTTAGCATCATGATGGATGAGATAATTGTGGTCCAGTCATTATTAGGGTTTCACCTCGGAATAGCGATCCAACCAGCTCTCGGAATCTCGTGATACGCCTTCATTTTGGCGTTTTAAACGTTGTTTGTTTAAAAAGTCAATTAAAATATCGCATTTGATTTGTAAGTTATTCAAGGTCAAATGCCACAAATTAGTTTTCCGCAACTATGTAGGATTCTATAGCTCCTACGAGTACAATGTTGACATCCATTATAAACTTGTAGAGCATAAAATTTGCTACAAATTTTCCAGCATCAAAGAGCAATTTTTTAATCCATTCCTACATTATCTTACCTATACCTATGCAGAATTTATTCAGCACGGCTTATAAACCAATGTAAATGTGTATCGAATTTAAATTTGTATCCTAAATCAACTCTACCATGCATGATATAAATGAATATTTTTATGAAAGTCATCTTGTCATTATATTTATATTACAAAAACTTGTTTCATTATTGACCTTTGATAGGGAATATCCCTTGGTATTATGAGGTATGAGTTATTGACTTATTAAATTAGTCTAAACTAGCTCGTTCCGTGGTTCCCTACACTTCGCAGCTGTCCGCAATATTCCGTCGAGTATTTTAGTAACGGTAAGTACCTACATTTCACGATTTACTAAAATCAAGTAGTTTTCTTTTCACAAGTGAACTAGTACCTACGAACTATTCTGCTAAACTCGTTCCTACTAGTAAGAAGAAAGAAAGAAAAAGTATTTATTAAACACTACACCACAATAATAAAATAAACAATTGGTTGTCTGTAAAGTCGGTTTACTGACAATAGTTGAACGTGACAACGTCTTAAGAAAATACTGATGGAATGGTAGCATTTGATACTCGATCAAAACATGTAAATGTACTATAGTATAGCAGCTGTCCACGCAGACGCATCGCTCACTCAAGTAGGAGAGAGACGGATGTCGAGCGCTCTCGCTTGCACTTCAAGCCTTACATGGAACGCCTCAGAGCGAGGTAACGCCGCATGACGTCATGAGAGAGGTAACGCCGCATGACGTCATGAGAGAGGTAACGCCGCATGACGTCATGTTTTTTCGTGCGTGCAGCCGGCTCTATCGAATTAAAATGCGCCCGCCACACTATGCTCCTCGTCATGCTCCTCGCGCTGCCGCATCGCTGCCGCGATGTTGCCCTGTCTGTCCACACACTGCTCTACTCGCGCAATTAATCGCTACGCGCCGCACTTGTCTATTCGTCGTTGCTACACAATGGACGTTGAAACTGTGGTGGCAGCGAGTGCGTGTATTTGTAGTATAGCTAATTATATCAATAAATAAATAATGCTGGACAATTCACACAGCATTACCTAGCCCCAAGCTAAGCAGAGCTTGTGTTATGGGTACTAGATAACTGATATACATAATACTACATATATAGATATTTTTTTATTATACATAGAAAACATCCAGAACGCCCTGGACAAATGTCTGCAGATCGTACAAACATTTGTCCCGAGGCGGGAATCGAACCCGCAACCTCCTGCGTCGCAGGCAGACCTTCGCCCAATCAATGTTATGCTACAAAGCAATATACATCGTCGACGTCGTCAGCGTCCTCGCCAACGGAGATGGTGGATGACATCTATTCATCGCAATAGAACGATGGAAGTACCTAATATATTAATATAAACCGAAACCAAAGACGTGCGTCTCGCGTGAGCGCTCGGCACGAACTGCGGCCGCGCGAGTATGTGGACAGTCACTCGCGCTCGTATTGCCGGTCCTTTGACTCGCGGTCCAAAAACCGACAAAATAGGGAGCGATGGGCAGGACGAGGAGCATGACGAGTGGCATGACGAGTAACGTTGCCACACTACGTCTCTGCCTACTTTCCTCGCTACTTCCCACGCCACTCGTCGAGTGTGTGGCAGGCCCATAAGACGTTGTCACGTCAAAAATATATAAAAAGACTACTTAGTAACACGTACAAGAAACAAGTGAACATTATACTAACACAATAGGTAACACTAGTACGCTAGTTCACTTGCTCAATCACGAAATCTCGGAACAACTAAAAAAGTTCGAGGCTAAATCACTAATTTCTATGGAATAAAATTTAAAATCTGATAACAAAAATAAAAAGAACTGTTTGAAATTCCTGTTCGTTCAGTAGTTCAGTACTACATTGTGTCTGACGGAATAGCAAGATTTTTTTTCTGGGTGAGGTAGGTACTACTAATGCTAAAAGACCAAACTAGTACATCAATTCTATAATAGAACATCCACAACAACGAAATCCGAGTAAGTATTAAGGGGATTTTAGCATCATCCCTTGTTTGGGTGGTTTGTTCACCGCAGTAAAGGTGTTAAAAATAAACAGAATGGAGCTGTAAGTATCTTCTTAGCTAGGTACCTATGTCTAGTTTAACCAACACGTGGCGGTCGTGCGCATATTATAATTAAGTAATACTGACGCTGAAATGGGTTCTATCTAAGTATTCTTTAAAAGACTAGCCATAAGCTGCTTGCCCATTGACGTGGAGCGAGGCAGCCTAGCGGAGGTTTTGAACAATCCTAATGGTCCACTGAAACAGAGCGAAGATTTTATGCAATTCTATTGGTTATATGCATAAATCTCTGCTCCGCTGCTGCCTCGCTCCGCGTCAATGGACAGGCACCTTAATAATCCCTAAGGTTTAAAGAATCTCATCACATCTTACTATAATATGAGCTCGATGATGCTGTATGGATTATCTAGCATGAATTCATAGCAGAAGCTAGTAGTGAAATAAAAGTAAGGATTAATTAGGTATGCAGGGTGATTGGTCAGTCACTGACAATCCGTGAACTGCAGGTTCTGTCCATCATCACGAATACGTTTGTGAAGACGTCAGGTTCATTCCTAAACTTAGCTTTGGTAGTATTTAATGAAATCCTTCTTCTGAGATGGTTTATCTGAAATTAAACTTAAAAACCACTACCCTGAATTACTCACTCACTAATTTCTATGGACATTCCATAACAGTGGGAATACCCGCTGTTAATTCAGGGCAGAGTCGTTTTAACCTATATTAGTCTAATGAGCGCCATAGCGCCCTGTCTTCCGCCCGCTTCCCATCTTGCCGCATCCAGCATCTGCCTGCAGTCGTTCGCAGGTCGTCATTCCACCTGGGCGGAGGGCGTCCTACTCTACGAGTGGGTGATTGGTGATTAATAATTTGTTGGGTTCCTGTCAAATGTGTTTTTGTTTTTCATTTTGTATCAGGTCATTTACAAAACAAAAAAAAAATAATACCTGGCGTCTTCACCAACGTGTTCCTGATAATGGGCAGAACCTTCAGTTAACGCAGTGTCAGTTAATTACTTATAACCTCTTATAAGAATAATGCTTAGGTAATATAATAAACATTACGTTTAAAAAAATATTTATTGCACGACAAATACACTGAAACAGAAAACCGATAGTCTGTTATCATTATCATATCTCTTAAATTTTAGTTAACAAATAAAATATTATAATCTAGTTTACGATACGATATTAGTAGGAACAAGATTAGTCATTATGAATATAAATTATACTATGAAGTTGAAGCTGAACTATGATTTTGTTTATCAATTTTATCTATGGACCGTATTGTAAAAGCTTGCAGTCATCGATTTATGCTTGAGTAACGATTTTTTGTGGAAAGAAGCGTTACTCAAGCATTAATAATTTATTCCTGAGCATAGTTTCATAATAGCAGAGAAATATAATTCTTGGCTTAATATGTTTAGTTTTTGTTAAGTATTGTCTTGTCAGTAATTTAAATTTAATTAATTAATTTTCCCATTGACTTATTTAATTCTAATTTAAGTATTTTTAACTACATATTATGTGCCATTTGTGATCCAGAAATTGCATACCACGTCGGTAGAAATACATTGATTCTTGAAACGATATAATTATAAGAACTGTGAATATTTACATGTATTTCAAGCAATAAATGATTACTTTACTTTGCTTTACTTTAATACGCGCTTCTCAATTTTTTATTGAATCTAGGACTTAGTTTCATTCCTTATCGTCTCCTTAACCGATTCTGGAATCTCATCAACCTTCAGCAGATCTTTTTTTGAAGCTGGGAAACCACTGTAGTGATCCCAGGTCTTCACGTCCTCATAGAACCTATCTCCGGGGCACTCGGTAGCTCTGACCTGGCGGTGTCCTACCAGTTTGTAATCTGGCTTGATGAAGCCTAGCTCTACGCCTGCTGCTATTAGGGCTTTGGTGGTTTTAATCTGGTCTGCTGGCGGGAGTTTTGCTGTGGACAAAGGCGGTTTCATTATGAATGTAAGCTTCATCAGGATGATTGCGGTGTGATTTTGTGTCTTACGGTTTGTTTTGAATTTCTTTGGTTTATATACTAACTTGCCTTGTAGAATAAGTTAATTAAGATCTATTTCTTCCTTTTTCCTATTCCTTCTTCTTCAACAGCCTGTATTGGTCCACTACTGGACACAGGCCTCCCCCTACAAGCGTCTTATTGGCTTTTATCACATGGGGGGTAGTTTGAAAGTAGATAGGTGGGGTACCTACCTACTTTCAAACTACATCCATTGACTAATCGTTCATTAGAGAGGCTCTTCTAAACTAAACTTAAAAACGGATCGGCCCTAAATAAACAGTAGGTGTGGTAGTTAAAGATCGGTCCTAAGTAATTTCTTGGGTTCCGGATAAAGGATTTTTTTAATGTTTTTTCAAAGGAACGGGACGTAATTAATCAATTTTTTTGTAATTGAATTAATGGTCTAAATTAAGACCTGGGGTCTTCACGAACGTGTTTGTGATGATGTTCAAAACCTGCAGTTCATGTAGTGTCAGTAAATTACCAATAACCCTGTATATACAAGTGCTAGAAATATAATTTTGTGTCACATTTTTTGCCCACGCTGATTCAAAGTATTTATACCTAACATGATTTCTTTGGCAGTCAATGTAACTCCTCCCACTAGGTAACAGGGAGTTCCCAACTACTGTAAATACCTACATCAAAGAACGTAGGCCTATATCTTTGACCTACACTAATCATGTTTCGCAGAAAAACAATTCGTCCAATATATTCATGGAATATCTCATCTTCACCGATTGGTGACATGTTCATGTCAACGAAATTTGTATAATTTGACCTTTTCTAAGTGTACATTTTATTGTATTTATGGAAATAAACAGTTTTTGATTTTGATTGACAAGCTAGTTAGGTAGGTACCCACCTGTTGTTAAGGTCAGTAAAACTATCTTATTTTATTGCACGCATTTAAATCAAAAATTCGTACCAATCATTTTCTAAAAGACGTTTGTTTTATATTCCAAATAAGTACTTATGTCATAGAGGCTGACAAAAATTAGTCGACTGTCTGGAAGAGGTCGCTTCTAAGCGGTAAAAACGCTCATTGTAACTTGTGTCTCATGTAATGTCTTTTGTATGGTATTTTTCTGATGTTTTTTGTATTGTTATGTAAAAATTTGCTGATTCTTTGAAATTTAAACCATCTGCGAAAGACTAGGCAATGTTGGATGCGTCAAAATAAAGACAGCACGCTATGGCGCTCTTTAAGAGTACGCTAGAATAGGCCAACGATGAATAAAGGTTAACTACGTGCCGTGTGGTGCTGGCCGTGTGGCTTAGAATTTGCACCACCCCCTTCCCGCGGGGGTCGTAAGAGGCGACTAAGGGATATCCACGGGGGCGGGCAGCAGCGCCCCCTGCAGAACAATTCTACCAACGAACTGCGATCCCCAACCAGCATGCCCAGCGTGGGTACTATAGTCATTACCCCCATGAGATAAAAGTCAACAAGGTGTTTGTCAGGGGGAGGCCTGCGTCCAGCAGTGGACCAATACAGGCTGTTGAGGTTGAGGTTGAGGAATAAAGATTGGTACTCACTAGTCCAGTCTCCTATAACGCAGATTCCAATGCTGACCGTGTTGAAGTGCAAGGCGTGAGCACCCAATAGCTTCCACCCTCGACCCTCGTAGGCCGCGCCGTCGCTGCCCACGGCGAAACTATAACATCATAATAATAAATAAAGGATAAGAGGATTGGTCGAATCCGGAACACTTAGGTTTAGGTTTAGGTGGACGTACTCTTGTTTCCGCATTTAGACTCGTGTTTGGTCCATTATGCGTCTCATTTGCTAGCATAGCCAGCCCAACTCCGTCCAGAAGCGCAGAATCTTCCTGGGATCTTCACAGGCTTCGCGGAGTGACCTCGGCAAGTTGAGGATTTCTGTTCGTTGTGTTGTTACGTAGCGTAGTGTTATCCGGAACACTACGCTACGTTCCAAAACTGGAATTGCTGACGTTGGGTACTAGACGGCCAGACTCAAATGGGACTGGGCGGGGCATGTGAGCCGCATGCACCCAGAAAGGTAGGCTCGGATCGTCACACAGTGGGTGCCTGAGGACGGGCGACGACGCCGAGGCAGGCCAAGGAGACCCTGGCGAGACGATTTTGACGCATTCCGGGTGGATTGGTCCTGACCAACGAACGCGATTTCTGGAAGAGTTTGGGGGAGACCTTTTGCCGAGCAGTGGGACAAAATAGGTTAGATAAAAAATAAATAAATAAATAATGCTGGACAATATGGTTTTATACAATGTACTGTGATCGTAGAATGATTTTGCATCACTTGAGCACCAGCCGTGCTCAAGTGATGCAAAATCATTCTACGATATACGTCTGATTAATTTTATCGTTTTCCGTTGTTTCAATCATTGGTAAATGAGAATGAAAAAATGTGGAGCCTATACCGAAACAAGGATTCTACTCGCAAATTTTAAAGATGGAAATGGATTAGAATGGTTTATCATAGTGTTCAGTATCAATGGTTTTATTTTTTGTTTAATCATTCGAGTTATTGATCCAGATTTAAATTTTTTCGAGCAGCTTTTCCGGTTTTTCGTTCCTTCTTTTATAAGAAGGAATATACGAAGGATTTCTTCTGTTTCCATCATAAGATGGAAACAGAAATCGGAAAAGTTGCTCGAAAATTTGATAATCTGGATCATCACATTCCGGTCCTTATCCCACGTTAGCTGGGGTCGGCACAACATGTACTTTTCTTCCACTCCCCTCTATCAGCCGTTCGGCTCTGTACTTACACTCTCTTAACCATTTTCTCTTTCACACGATCCATCCATATTTCCTCCAGTCTTCCTCTCCTCTTATACAGGGTTATTGGTATTTCACTGATACTTCGTAAACTGCAGGTTCTGCTCCTCACGAACATGTTGGTGAAGACACCAGGTCTTAATTCTTTTTTTTTTGTAAATCGCCATCCATACAAAATAATGTCCGAAACCCAATTAATTACTAAATACCGATTGTCTCTCCTATTTAAATTACCATCATATTCATTGCCTTATTTTACATCTACGAAAGATGATTTAAGTGGCATCAGCCTGGCTGGGAGACAGTCGAACACACACACACCCACTGATAATTCAGGGCAGAGCCGTTTTTTTCAGGTTTAGTTTGAAAGAAAATCCCAATAATGAACGATATTTTAATGGAGGGGGTAGATACATACTTATATCAATAATAATGCTGGACAATCACATAGCATTATCTAGCCTCAAGCTAAGCAGAGCTTGTATTATGGGTACTAGATAACTGATATACATAATACAATACACTACATAGATAGATATTTTTTATTATACATAGAAAACATCCAGAACACCCTGAACAAATGTCTGCAGATCGTACAAACATTTGTTCAGAGGCGGAAATCGAACCCGCAACCTTCTGCGTCGCAGGCAGACCTTCGCCCGCTGCGCCACAGAGGTCGTCACTAATATCATTCCCTTTCCACTAATTTTGAGAATTGAGACCTGGCGTCTTCACGGACGTGTTCATGATGATGGGCAGAACCCGCAGTTTACATAGTGTCAGTTAATTACAAATAACCCTGTATACCTTCACATACAAACCTAACACTCTTCTCCTTACATGAAATTCTTACCTCCGCATAACATGCCCATACAACGTTTATCTCTTCCGTCACTGGCGCCACCTTCAAACTAAAAATTGTAAATCTGGTTAAACGGACATTTAGTTAGATCATTGGACATGACAACTAATGTTGGGCCAGCTAGTAAATGTTGTTACTTAATTTATAGCGTAGCTTAGTTTAAGTCTAAGTTTAAGCACGCCTTTTTGTCGTTGTTAACCTTGTGTGGTTCGCAGGTAGAAAATGCCATCGGCATTATGCCCACCATTTGTGTACTTTGTAAATTGTGTGAAATAAAGTAATAAATAAATAATAAAAGCAAAGCAATCCTCACTTGTATCCAATATCCCACCATCCATGATCGTCCATATGATAGTTCTGCATGCCCCGCATAGCTTTCTCGCATTCCTCAGCGCTGTGGCAAGCCTTGGGAATGTACGAATGGTGGATGACCACATACGGGACCGGAATGGTCAGTGCAGTGGTGTTCGTGGCAGTCCTGGCGAGCCATTGCGAGCGGGTGTAGTAGGGGAAGTCGTAGGTGGTCACTTCGTTCTCGTCGGAATCTATGGAGAGGAATCATTGAATTAAAATTTAAAGTTGAAGATCTGGTAGAACAGTAGGTTTCACTAGGACTGAGAAAATCCTACCTCTAGGTACCCAACTTTACTTAACTTTAGTTCAGGTTCAGCCAGCGTTTGCTATGTAACCGCAAAAAAATGTGTTTATTTACGACATCACATTAGAAACCTCTAAAAATATCAGTGTTTCTCTACTATATTATGCATGTATTATACTTATTAAACCTTTCTCTTCATTCACTCTATCTATTAAAAAAAACTCCATCAAAATCCGCTGCGCAGTTTTATAGATCTAAGCATACATAGGGACAGACAAACAGCGGGAAGCGACTTTGTTTTATACCATGTTCTCTACATGGTAGTAGAGATGTAAACACATAATTACGGCATTTCTAACAGTAAAATTAATATTGGGCTTTATTAACATACCTGAATTTTCTACCGGGTGTCCTGTAGTGATCCCAATGGCAAATATCATCAAAAACATAATCATTTTCTTTATTTAGTGTTACGAATTTTCTGCAAAAAATCAGACGGAGAGATATAGTATCTGAACGATCACTGCGTGCTGCCTTGTGTTTATGTATAAAATGTTTATCAGTAAAACAAGTACCTAGGTTATTTGTACATTAATCAATCGATATTTCCTCAATATGCTGATAAATCATAGTAGGTACTTTGGGTCGATTTGTTCGTACTTTAATCTGAAGTAGCACTCAGGGAAAGTACCTTGGAGTAGGTATTTCCGAATGATTGATCTCCAAATATTCCCTAGATAAGTTTCTAACTTGGTACTAGCTACGTCTAATTTTAATCTAGTAATCATATTTAGGTACATTATCTATACATAATGTTGAAAAAAAAATATCTAGAGCAGATTAAAATTCCACTAGGTATGTAAAATTGTTGAATTAAAAAGATTTTTTTGATTGTGTAAGCGCTTATGGTGCTAAAACCACTGAACGAATTGTGATAAAATTTGGTATCTAATACTGAAGAAACTAATAATTATTAATTAATCATATTTAGGTACATTATCTATACATAATGTTGAAAAAAATATATCTAGAGCAGATTAAAATTCCACTAGGTATGTAAAATTGTTGAATTATAAAGATTTTTTTGATTGTGTAAGCGCTTATGGTGCTAAAACCACTGAACGAATTGTGATAAAATTTGGTATCTAATACTGAAGAAACTAATAATTATTAATAACAATAATAAATAATGTCTTGAAAAAATACACAGTAACGCGTAGCTGTAATGTTGCATTAAGAAAAAAACTATTAAACATAGAAAGTATTAAACATAGAAACATAGATATATCGTGTACAAAACGAACCAAGCCGCATAAAGAAGTAATCTAACAATAAATTAATAAAACCTGTAATCTGCTTACCTCTACAGATGTGTCTTTGATATATGTCCTATAATTCCAAGAATCACTCAAGCAAAAACTATCCAAATTTAAATATCATCACAATTTTCGAAGGTATAATTTAAATCTATTTTAGGAGGTCTGTTTGTTTTTATCGTTTTTTTTCTGTATCGTTTTAAGGATTAGCTAAGATCACACGCTCGGTCAATGACGCTATACGAACTTACTTACGATCTGCACTATACAGAGTTTTATATAGCAGCCGGCCAGCCAGGGTACTTCCCCGATGCGCTATGGTGGACTAATTCTGCCGAAAAAACAACATCGTTTTGTTTGGTTGGACATTGTTTACTTGGTACACTGTTACACTCAGCGGAACAGTACAGATTCAAAAAGTTACCATGATATTTAATTATTAATTCATTTTAATTTTATCAACTAATTAAATAATAATAACAATATAATAATAATAATTATTTATTGCACAAATACATACGTAAGTACTTACAATACAAAACTTATAAGCAGATATTGACAATATAAGAAAAGGGAACATAAATGAACTTAAAAAGATAACCACCAGCTGGGACATCCTCATATCGCAATAATAAGGAGCCTCTTGGCTGGTGAACTCAGAAGAAAATTTGAGGTAGATAAAAGTTGCAAAAAGTAAATAATGCCGGACTATCCACACAACACAATCGAGCCCCAAAGTAAAGCAGATCTATTCCTTTCTAATACCAAAAAAGTAATACCAAATGGTATTTGTTTATTGTCCTCATTAAATTTTATTCCTAACGAATACCACTCACAAACGAATACCAAAACAAGATAAATGGTATGAGGTACAGTCAGTAATAAAATGCTCAAGGCACAGCTTTTGGTACTAGTTAGTTATACTAAATTCAATTACCTACATAGGAACATAGATAGATATTTTTTATTATACACTAGCCGCGCCCCGCGGCTTCTTCCAATGAAATTTATGTTTCTAATGTTCCGCGCAAATTTCGTAATTTTTTTCTTTCAAAAGAACCCTTTTCCTGACAATAATAAACAACAAAATACAAATTAGCGAAATTAGTCTACCCGTTCACGCGTGATGCCGCATGCCGTGACCAAGGGAAATAGGGATTCATTTTCATATACTTATATATGTATATAGATAGAAATCACCCAGAACACCCGGAATAAATATCTGCAGATCGTACAAACATTTTTTCCCGAGGTTTCAAATATGTTTATCAACGCGGGTCGCAGTTTCCAACTCCTGCGATTCTCTCCAATGTCATATAATACTTTCCATCAATATTTCTTTAGTTTCGAAACCTCTTTATTTATAAGTTAGTACTATTATTAGTTATTCTGTGCCCGAGGCGGGAATCGAACCCGCAACCTTGTGTGCCGCAAGCCCCTGCTTCACAGAGGTTGTCAATTGTAGGTATGACTTACACATGCATTCACAGCCGAGCCTTGAAAAGCCGTACGTCATAATTATGTTTCATAGTCGCTGAAAGAGTTAACTGGTTTAATTGAGAGAGGTAGGCAGTTTATTTAAGAGGGCACATTGCCCGCCGTTTTGTGAAAAGGATAGGTATAGGATTTCGATGTTCATAGGAGCGGGACGGAGCATACGTTTTTGGAACGGCGGCGTAAGCTTGCTTTGCTTACAAGAAAACTACACAACTTATAAAGAAACAACTAACAACATTTATTCACAAAGAAAATTATACTAGTATTTACAATTGAAACAATTGAGCTAACTGCCGACTGTTGCAAACAGTCTACAGATAGCTCAACTGATCCATATCAACACCAGTCGGAAGCGTCCCCAAGACGCTGGCTGCATTGCCACGCTGTATGGCAATGCTGATACGCTGTGCCAGATATTCACCAGCTCTCGGGTCACGCGTCGCTTCGACCAGACGCTCAGATAGTTTTTTGAAAACCCGAAGAGCCTCGGTACCCCACGGACCTAGGGTCTCGACTCCAAGGGGAGCAAATGTGTAGGCTCTGTCGAGACCTGCATATTTGCGCCTCTTGAGATCTTCGGCCAAATCTGCCGCCGCACCCGCCCTCACGGATGTCCTCGGAAGATGGGAAGGCGCAAGTGTGTCGACGCATGTAGCGTCCCACACAATGGGCCTCCCCAACTCCCATGGGACTAGTGTCATACCGTCGGGCCTCTTACCATCGTCACGCAACAGACCATTCGGTTCGAGAATAGCTGGTACGTTAACGGTGACAAAGGCCCGCCGGATGATGTCGTTAAGGCTAGCGTGGCGAGATATCCGACCAGCGGCCCTAGTGCACGATAATCCGTGATGACCAAGCTGTTCGACAGCAGTACCGCACTGGCATTGATGAGGCGCGCAACACCTTGCACCCAACCGGAGACATGTTGCGATACGGAAAGTTACGGGATCCAATAAAGTACCAGTGTTATATGAAGGAAATGCTTGCAACCAATGTCCTGACTCCCATTTAGAAACGGCCAGGAGGCGGGCACGATCTGCAGAGCTGGAGCACGTTTGTAACAAACAGTTCCGTGTCAACTCACACAGAGGCCCGTCCCATTGCCGTTGGGACAAAAGTGATTTTGGGGGAGCAGCATCGGGGCAAGCACTATGCCAAGCCGTTCGAGCTTCGTCTAAAAATGAAATTTTCAATGAATAAAGAAACTGTATTAGGGAACCAAAGAATACCTAAGTAATAAGTAATAAATAACCTACGAATCAAAACTAAAATATTTTCTATAGATCGCAGGGTTACTGAGATCTCGACCAAATTATGTGCAAAACAGTGCACTTTCATGATTTTTTTCATCGTAACTTTTCCGCAATCGTGTTTCCAACTTAGGAAACGAAGAAAAAATGTAGAATTTTATGTAATTCTAGTTTTTTACCACGGGGATCCCGTGAGACTGAGATCTAGGCCTCGTTTGACAACCAAACCCGCTAGGTTCGCCCCTTAAATACTCATCATCGATTATGGTTTAGATATAGTGTACAAAATCGTTTAGTAATGCCATTAACCTTCCAATTGATATTGTAATTGTCGGCAACCGGAACCAGAACCGTGAAAATTTACATTTCAAACATTTAGATACGATTATAAATAAATACAAGACAAAATTAAAAATTTTGAAAACCCGCCGACGTTTACTGGCCGAACAAATATTTCATGAAACATGGCCCTCGGGATAAAATTATCTATGACACAAAAAAACTAAACGAAAATCGGTTCATCCGTTTGGGAGCTACGATACCACAGACAGATACACAGATACACAGACACGTGAAACTTATAACACCCCTCTCTTTTTGCGTCGGGGGTTAAAAATCTGAAGTGTCTGAAGTGTAAAATCTATAAATAGATTAGACGACCCATGTGGCGCGGCGGGCGAGGTTGTTGGTTCGATTTCTACCTTGGGACAAATGTACGATCAACATTTGTAGATCGTAGATATTTTTATTAAGGCGAATAGTAGGGTGGATAGTGGCGCCACTACATATAAAATTTTATAATTACGTTATACAAAGGAATTATCAAAACATCGGACCGCGCGTAGATGATATCTATCATAAGCTTTTTTTCAATGTATCTTTAATAGTTTTGTACTGTATTATTTAGGCAGATACTTGTTTCAGGAGTTTAGTTCCTATTGGTGGCCACCAAGCTTTCCAAACAAGGTTTTTGATTTAATAACACAAAACAAAACTATTAAATAAAAGCTTGTGATAGGTATCGTCTACCAGCGGTCCGATTTTTTGATAATTCCTTTGTATAACTTAATGATTAAATTATATATGTAGTGGCGGCACTATCACCCCTACTATACCCATAACTGTTCTGGGTATTCTCTATGTTTGTAATGTAAATATCTACTTTTGTAATGTATTGTATTAAGACAGAGCCTGCACATTTGCTCCCCTTGGAGTCGAGACCCTAGGTCCGTGAGGTACCGAGGCTCTTCGGGTTTTAAAAAAAATTATCTGAGCGTCTGGTCGAAGCGACGCGTGACCCGAGAGCTGGTGAGTATCTGGCACAGCGCATCAGCATTGCCATACAGCGTGGCAATGCAG
The DNA here is from genome assembly GCA_963564075.1 of Eupithecia subfuscata. Classification (NCBI taxonomy): domain Eukaryota; kingdom Metazoa; phylum Arthropoda; class Insecta; order Lepidoptera; family Geometridae; genus Eupithecia; species Eupithecia subfuscata. The sequence goes on along the minus strand of OY751117.1, from coordinate 3,523,801 downwards.
CCAGCGTCTTGGGGACGCTTTCGACTGGTATTGATATAGATCAGTTGAGCTACCTGTAGACTGTTTGCAACAGTCTGCAGTTAGCGCAATTGTTTCAATTGTAAACACTAGTATAATTTTCTTTATGAATAAAGGCTATTTGTATGTCCAATAACCCTGTAGGTATAATAATAAAAGTCCAAATAAAAGTATACCTACTTTGTAGCTGGTAAGGTCATCGATATTCAGTAACAGCGAAAAAAACATCGCAGAAACAAGCATGCGAAGTGTCGTTACATCGATGAAATAGTTGCCGATGAAACAATTTTCGATTCATCATTTTGGCTGTGACATGGGAGACCCAGTTAGCAGAGCAATAATAGTTGTTTATGACACTGTAGAACCACAGTAGATAAATATATTTATGTATTGTGGTAGAACTGAACAAAAGACGGGACTTTGAGAACCTAGGTAATAAATTTTTATGGGAGTAGAGGTTTCCTTCCTATTAGGTTTTCGGGCCGTAAGCCTGAGGAATATTATAACTTAAATGTTTGCTGAGGCCCAGGTTGATGGCATTCACGCTATCATCCGCAAGAAAACCGCCTCACTGCTGCGCAGAACGTAAGCAGTACCAGCACCATCCTGAAGATTGTAGGCAGTAAGTTTGCTTCGCCCATCATGCAGTTTTTCAACATGTCGATCCTAACTCTTTAGATTTCTTAAGTTGTGATTCTGTTGAATGGCTGCGCTAATCATGTAACTTTGTATTTGTATTGTTATTTTATATTTAATTTTTTGTAATCACATCACACTAATATTATAAATGCGAAAGTTTGGATGGATGTATAGATGGATGGATGTTTGTTACCTCTTCACGCTAAAACTACCGAACGGATCGGGCTGAAATTTTGTATACAGATAATTATAATCCTGGAATCAAACATAGGCTACTTTTTATCCCATAAATCAGTTCCCATGGGATAGAAATCACCTTTTAACGTTTCCATTGAAACAACGCATAAACTAGTGTTTTATGTGTGTACTGTTTAACTCATGGACAAAATATGTCTGAATAAATAAACATTTTATTTTATTTATTTTATAAATCTAATTTAAGAAGATAAAAATGTAATTTTATTTACAAATTCACATCTTAAATATACTGAGTAACGAAATGGTCCCAGTTGGAGATCTCGGTCATTAGTGCGGTACCGGGACACTCTGTGGACATGACCTGCATGTGCCCTATGAGTTTGTAGTCTTGGCTGACAACTCCTTTGTCAACCGCGGTGGCGATCAGCGCCTTCGTGACATCTAGCTGGATTTGTGGGGGCGCGGTGGCTGTCGAGAAATTAATTATTAGTCAACTTCAGGAAAGGAAGTTAGCTTTTGTAAGTATAAAGAAAATGTGCAATTCCTATAATTCTAAGTTAATTAACTAATGTTAATAATAATTTTATTATTGTTTGAAAGGACAAACTGTTGGACAATTAAAGTAGTTCTTAAGACCAACTATGTACACAGTTTGAATAATAAATGTTTCATAATCTTATTCCTTAAATCAGGGTGGGACATTAGTACCAGTTACGCATAAGTTTACGATGACGATAAAAGTTTTCGTCTCTTTTCATACATTTGGCGCCTTGGAGCTTTATATTGGATAGAGAGGAACTAATTTTCGTTATTTGACAGCTGTCGAATTGGTTCATGCTCGTAGGCTACTAAAATCATTGTTTCATACGAACTATATTTTACTTTTCAAATGGTTTTGAGAGATTTGACAGAGGCTTTTTTCACGTAGAAGAAGTTAAAGTCTATCGAGATCTCGAAACTTTTTTCCTAATCTAACTATACACCCTGGTACTAAGCGTAAGTAGTTCTAGAAATTACTTATTATATTCGATGTAGACAAATCAAAGACAGATAGCCGACTAAATAAAAAAAAACCAGTTCTGCTACATGCCCATAGAAAACATAATACTATAAATTCGATGGAAACAAATCAAAGACAGATAGCCTTCTAAATATAAAAAAAAAACCAGTTCTGCTACATGCCCATAGAAAACATAATACTATAGTACGGCATTTATCTATAGATAAGTAAACACCTTTCGTGACAGGGGAAAAACCTCTATAATGGTCGGATTTCATCAAACTCTAACTCTAACGTCTTTGAAGTCTGTAAACAGCGTGATGTGTCGTCGTAGACAAAGGAAGCGATGACGTGACGAATGGGACACTTTGATAAAGCGTAAGTTCAACTGGCCTTCCATGATCCTGGGCCCTAATTTAACTAAATAAATCGCTTGACCATAAAATCGGTATCGTCTGAAAACTATACACATTTTGTCATTTTACCTTTGATGAAAGAAAGTACAGATGGAGGGACGCGTATCAAAAGTGTCAAGGTTGAAATCATTCTATCAATCTCTACGTGCAAATAGCACCCGACGCACTATTTAGAGTTTATTTCATCTAATACGAGTATAGACGGTTTTGCGATGATTGTCATCAATTGATATTCAGAATTCGGCCCTAGGCCTTTAGATGAAAGTGGATGGAATACCTATACAAAGCTTATTGTAATTGTAAACTCAGATCAAATGTAAATCATAGTTTTTTGATTGTAATTTTTTTGTCAATAAAGAGAGATAATTATTGACTGATACTTGCGGGTCTAGCCTGAATTTGAAAACTGTTATCAACTCAAAAAGTTCCGAGAAAACCAAACAATACATATACTCTGAACGCTTATATTTATTTGCTTCATAATGTGGACGTAATATTTATTTACCTAGTATATTTATATATCTTTACGCATGCTATTTAGTTTTTCTCCTAAATTTGTAACAACCACGTTTGTACATAATTTACTTTTTTATTTATTACACTAATTTATTTTGTGTTTATATTGGTACCTACCTAAGCTCCCGTTTGTTAAACTTTGTTGCTCATTGATTTTTATAAGCTACTGGACGATCGCCTCGCGGTTTCACCCGCGTAGTTCCCGTTCCCGTAGGAATTCCGGGATAAAATATAGCCTATGTCACTTCCTGAAAAGTAAGCTTCGTAACGGTGAAAGAATACTACAAACAAACAAACAATCAAATCTTTCCTCTATAAAATTTAAATATTATATAGTAAGTATAGATAGACTTTTTTCACACGTATAGATCTTTTTTTATTTTATTTTTAAAGCACTTGTTTTACGATGTTTGTTTGTTTGATAAAAGCAGTCTCTATTGTTGTGTTTAGTGTTAAGTACTTTTTTGTTTGGTTTGTACTTTCCCTCGTTTTGTGAGCTAAGTAAATCTCTATTCTATTTTAATTTGGTTTAGGTTGAAATCAGCCCTTAATTGGCGTCGTATTTGATGGCGCGACGACATTGCACAAGCAGGTTGCGGAGCGTATAAATAGATGTACTTAGTGCGCACCCGATCGCACTTAAAATTATTGAGGACTAGCAACTCGACCCGACTTTGCACATATAGCAGTTTTCATGATAGCTCTATTGGTTTTCGCGGCGCACGCGCATGCCAGGAAAGGTCCAGCAATCGCGGTCGGTATGATTTTTTCCGACATCTTCAACAATCTTCGTCATAATGCCGCGCAAGCAGCCAGATTGTGGAACTCTATCCCCCATGAAATTCGAGCCAGTCCATCGCTTAACATTTTAAAAGTAAGGTAAAAGAGCACTTTCTACTATCATAAATAATTATAATCTATTTAAGCATAGTATATTACTAGTATAGTATATATTATAAATATATATTTATATATTCCATAGGTATTTATTAAGTTTATTTAGTCATTTTTTTATGTTTAAATTGGGTAGGTATGTAAGTATGTTTATTATAAGTATATGTATAGATTCGTTGTTTGTACACTTCCTCTACCTATTCCATCGCCTCTCCTATAACTCTAAGGTTTGCTGGAAGAAAACTCTTTTTCAGGGTTAAGCTCGCCTATGTACATATCCTATTAAATAAGTTCATCGTTTGTATAAATTGTGTGTACAATAAAGAATTAATCACAAATAAGAATAATTCAGCCAATTTACACAAAACCTAATGAATTATACACCTAATCCTTCTTGATGAATTACTTCGTCAATTGTGAAAAGCGTATGAAAATCTGTTCGGTTACTTTTGAGTTTATCGCGTTCAGACAGAGAAACAGACGCGGGGGACTTTGTTCTACAGTTTTTAGTAATACTGGTAATACCGCTTCTTGCCCGTGGAGTTCGGCTGGCCCAGTCGTCTGTGTCACCAAAAATGTTTTCTCGATAGTACAGTTGCCTGAACCATCGAAGTTTGTTTTCTTCCGTGGTACAGTGGACTGGACCATTGTACCGCCATTGAAAAATAACTTTCGCTGGTACAGTTGACTGGACCACTCATACATACTTCTCCAGTCTCCGATGAGACATATCCCGAGGCTGATGCTGTTGATCTTCCCGGCGTGGATTCCCACCACCCCCCACCCGCGACCTTCGTACACTCCCCCTTCAGTGCCCACGCAGAATCTATAACAAACATACACTATCAATTAATTAATTTATTTTATTTTATTTTAATTTATTTGGGAAACAAACGGTTATTATAAACTAAAAAAATATATACTTAACGAACACTTAAACCAGCAAAGTTTCCACCATTAAATGAACAATAACAAAAAACAGACAGTTCAGAGATCAATGTGCAACTAAGAACTAAAAAAAACTATCTCAAATAAAAGAAGAAGAATTAATCAAGTAACATAAAAAGGAAAGAAAAATAAAAATTACCTAACATAACAATAAAGGACAAAACAAATACACAGTAACTTCAACGGTTGGCAATGCTTGACATAACATCTTTACGGAATTTAAACAATGAAGTATTGAAAATATCAATGTCACAAAAGGTGTCATTGAATTGATGACAGGCTCTTGAGAGGAACATATTTTTTCTATAGGTATTTTGTTTTAGACGTGGACGACCACTCAATGCTGTTGGACAAAATTTTAAATCAAATAATATCGCAAAAATTTTCGACTTCGACGGGACTTGAACCCGCGTCCTCCCCTAAGTACGGGGATGTGATAACCAACTACATCACGAAGTCAAGTGACGTGGGAGTCGAAAATCTCTGCGACTTCCTACGGTCTCTAGCGCCGTTAGCTCCACCTACAGGGGAAACATTGAAGTTTATCCAATCCTGTTCAAAGACTAAAGTTACATTTAGTTCGTTTGACGAGAGGTGTCGCATAGCTGAATTCTAAGGTTTTTTGTTATTGTAGTGTAGTGACTTCGACGGGACTTGAACCCGGGGAGGACGCGGGTTCAAGTCCCGTCGAAGTCGAAAATTTTTGCGATATTATTTGATTTCTTAGATATTACCCTTAGTGTGGGGTTACGCACTATAATAACAAAAAACCTTAAAATTTTAAATAATAAGATTTGATCTCTTACGCTACGACGGTCCTCAAGACTTAAAATGCTGTCGATAGAGTAAGCAGGAAAGCGATACCTACAGTGCTTTAAATTTTTTATAAAAATTCGTTTTATAAAAACTCGTTTTTATTATTTTTATTATTATTTATTTATTGAACCACCAACAAAATATTGTTTTTTTGTAAACGTTTTGTGTTTTTTCCTCGCAGTTCCCAGTGACAAGACTTCATACACATCACAGAAGATAACTTGCTCATGCGTTATAGTTTCTTATAAAGCTCAGTAATCACATACGGTATTACTCGATAGTTTTACTCGAAGTCGAGTAAAAATCAACGTGTGGACCGCAAAACTCACAGCTCGAAGGCTCGCACCCTGTGAGTTTTGCGGTCCACACGTTGATTTTTACTCGACTTCGAGTAAAACTATCGAGTAATACCGTATGTGAGTACTGAGCTTTACTCGTGCCAAAAAGAACCTACAACCGTGTTTTGTCACAATGATCTATGTATGATCGTATGTTGTCCATTGGGTATTAAACCTAACCACTCGTTTTTATGACGTTTAGCGTCACGGTAAGAAAATATTGCTCAATCAAGTCTATTGCAAGGCGCGCACATTAACGAGAGACAGATGTTATCCGTAAAGGAAACAATTGAATGAGGATGTATATTTTTACCACCTTATTCATAAAAGTAAATCTTGCTTTACCAGTTATTCCTTCCTTGGTTTTTGGCTGACAAAGTTTATGATCGCGTTAATGTCTTTTGTATTGAGGATAATAATTTGATAGTTTAAAAAAATACTAAAAACCAACCACCAATTTCTTAATTTATATATGTTTTTTAATTTTGTGGGACAAATTCAGATCTCTAATCTAATAAACAACAGAAAAAAAATTATCAAAATGACAATTTAGAAAAAGATACATATACATAACATAATACGATACAGAACAAGAATTATCAAAATCACAATCATCAAAATCAAAATCACAATTGACGGACATTTATATAGTAAAAAAACTTTGTTATTTTTGTATATCAGTTATCTAGTACCCATAACACAAGCTCTGCTTAGCTTGGGGTTAGATTGTGCTGCGTGGCTTGCCCAGCATTATTTCAACAAATTAGAACTAGTATATAAAATTGAAATAAAAGAAATGACTTATATATGATAGAATGATCACTAGGTGGTCACATAAAAATTTTATTCCCGTGGGTTTAGTATTTATGCCGCAAATCGTAAAAACAGTGTAAAATTAAGGTATCATTTTGAATTCGTTTAAAAATTAAACCTTACTTTATGCTCTGCGGAAAGTTCGACTAAAACAATTCGACTAAAACAATACGACTAAAACACAAATCGACTAAAAACATTTCAACTAGTAACAATGTGACTACGACTAAAACAATTCGTTTTAACAACGAAAAATTTTGTGCCATCATATGGCTCTGGGTGCAATTATACATATACACACCCTTTCAGTCACAGAGTCGTCACGAACCCCGTCGTTTATATTTTCAAATGTACCACACCAATATTACATCATACATACACATACATCACTATGATGTAATATGGCTGTGGTGTGTGTGTGGGTTTAAAAGTCGAAACTTATAATCAAGTTTCTACGAAGTCTGATGTTAGTCCAAATAACTTTTTATTCGACTTCAAAAAAGTAGGAAGTTCTAAGCTCGTCTGTATGTACCTACGTGTTTGTTAAATGATTTTAAGCTATATGAGTTTATAAGCGTCTTGGGAACGCTTCCGACTGGTATTGATATGGATGAGTTGAGCTACCTGTAGACTGTTTGCAGCAGTCTTCAGTTAGCTCAATTGTTTCAATTTTAAATACTAGTACAATTTTCTTTGTGAATAAAGGCATCTAATTATATTTTAATAAGATGTGGTACATTGCGAAAGACAAATACGTATTTTCCGAAAACCCCTTTGACGTTATCTATCATTATACAAGATTAATAGATCGTGCGTCGTCGATATGATACCGTTGACCTCTGTGTCCCACACGGGTCCACTATCAAAGTTCAACTGGTCATCTATTTAATTAGAATATTATCAAGATTAAAGCCGGTTTCCACCAAAGCAGGGAGAAGAGCTGAATAAAAATTGAATATAAATAAGCAATAAATAATGCTGGACAATCCACACAGCATTATCTAGCCCCACGCTAAGCAGAGCTGGTGTTATGGGTACTAATTCACTGATGCATAAATATATATAAATAAATAATGCTGGACAATCCACACAGAATCATCAGCCCCAAGGTAAGCAGAGCTTGTGTTATGGGTACTAGATGACTGATATACATAATATAATACATTACATAGATAGATATTTTTTATTATACATAGAAAACACAACTATCCCACTGGTTCTCGGTACTTAAAGTGATGGCTCCCAGGAACTGGTTAATTTGTTTCTAAATCTATACGCTATGCAAGTCCACAGCTGGATATAGGCTTCTCCAGATAAGCGCCTTAATGACTCTAATCATCAGGGCGCTGCTATCCCCACGCCGGGCATGTGGTTTGGTCGGCCACTTCGGTGTTGGATCTGTTTTGCAGGGATCGCTGCTGCCTGCATAATGGTGGATAATTTGCTTACTCGTGTACATTCAAAAAACCTGGTGAAGGAGTTCTTGCAAAGGAGTTCTTACTGGTATCCAATATCTCCCCAATCCAGCTTAAGATGGTAGTTCTGCATGGCGCGCATAGCACTGCCACACTTCTCGGTGGTGTTGCAAGCGCCGGGTTTGTACGTGTGGTGGATGACCACGTACTCCGCGGGGGTCTTGAGAGGCCGCGTGTCGGTAGCCGGTAGGGCTCTCCAGTCCGACCGGGAGTAGAATTTGTAGGGGGGCTCGGGTTCTGCATCACACAAGGGTTTATCACAATCCTACATAACAACTTACTTATAAAGGCTAAAGTTTGTGCCGTGTTGTGCCTTGGTGAAAATGTTTGGCTGAAGACAACTCCAAAACTAAAACTGAATGGGGCTGACCCCATTCAGCCGTTTTTTCGTGGTCCTACTATTTTGTCCTACTAGTAGGACCACGAGGGAGACCAGTTTCTGTTCGTCCTACTATGACATATCAGTGCAGTAATAATTTATTTATACCACCTGTATATAATTAAGACCTTTGAAACTAGTAATAAAAGGAATAAAAAAATGCTCCTATTATAAATATGCTCTTATTATCTCATTTTCTCTAAGAAATGGCCCATTTGTATGACACCGTGAATTAATTGTAGCTGGTTTATCATAACAAAGTCATCTCGATCTCTTCTTTTCGTCACGTGATAGATCATCGCTCGTTGTCTTTCTTTCCATTTCCATTAACACATTTATCAATCGCAGTATTGATACTGGTGTAGGTACCTACACTTTTTCATATAAGTACATATTTGTTTAGTCGAGAGTGTCAACCCTCGACAACATTGTTGGTACGATGACGTTCATTGTATATACACCATGATGAGCGGTACTGGTCTCCCTCGTGGTCCTACTAGTAGAACAAAATAGTAGGACCACGAGAAAACGGCTCCCCATTCAGTTCTCCTAATTTTAGTATGGGTTTTTCGTAGTTCCATGAGCAAGATAAAGGCGCTGTACATTGTAAAACGATTTATATCTATGTTTTTTACAAAATCCGGCTCCTGACTCCTAAGATATTTATTACGGTTTTTAAACTTTACGGTACAAGGATACTGCCGGGAATAAAACTTTAATGGGATTAGCTGTCGAATATTTTTTATAATAAAGGAAGAATCATCAAAATCGATTACTGTTAGCGGATAATATATATAATATAAGGAGTAACAAACATACCTTGAATATGCAATAGATGTGATCCTATCAAGACAAAAGTGAATGAACTCTATCAAATTCTTTGAATCTCTAGAAACTTCTTATCAGGATTCAAGGAAAAATTTGCTACCATAAACAATGCTATAAAGTTATTCTGTGATTATACGGGCAAAAACACAAAAGGTAAGTGTGAAAGAAAGGTGTGATGTGGGGAAATACCCTTAACAATGTCTATTTTTCCACTTCAAGAATTTCAATTATAGCGCGCCGTAAAGGCCATTGCGTGGCAGGGCTTCCGCCAGCATGCTGGCCGCCAGCGCGGAAATGGGATGTGATGCATTATTTCGCTGATTTCTTGATTATTATCTAGTAATACCTCGTAACATCTATATATATTTGGATTCTCCATAAAATTTCCTACAAAACAGCATGGAAGTATTCTGATGTTGTATAACGTAACGAGGTAAACATAAATGAGGTCTACGTCCCAATTCATACCTTAACTCTTCAAAACAAAGCTGGTTCCACACCCCAACTTACCATAACTAATATCCTTCGTGTCTATCTTAGGATGACAGCAGACACAGCTGATCAGCACAACAATAACGAAAACAAAAACCCTCATTTTAATAATTTATCGTCACGCTAAGCGGAGATGTAGCCACCCGTCTCCGCACCTCACACGCAATTAAAACGTTTGAGAAATTGCTCTTTTAATACTCGTGATATACGCCCGGTTCTTTCCCATGTTTATGATTGCAGCAAGTTATTCTGGGAACGCTCGAAACAACAACTTGAGAAATAAGGCCTTTTCCTCCAGGGCAGAAGCAGAAAAGGACGTTGATTCACATTTTTGCGCCTTACCTTCGTTTCATCTCATGTGTTTAAATTTACACGCGATTTTATAATTCCGTTGATTATCGAGTAACGTGGCGATTTATAGCTTATTGACTACATTTCATTGGATTGTTGGCGATTAGGCTCGTGTTATGAAAAATGAGCTGTGATTAGGATTTTAATGAGTATTTCAGACGATGAGAGTTTGATTTACTTTGACTCGTTACTGGTCATAGATTCGGCCGAGAAAACACAGAACGACAGTGAGAGTCCTTCTGGTAACCAATCTTGGTCTTTCAGCACGGACAGAAGCAGAGTTATTCATAGATATTTGGACCGTGATGCAACATTTCCATTGTTAGTTAATTAGTTCTTCCGTTCCGAAATCTTAACATAATCATAGAATATAATTGAAAATCGGACCATCATTGTGTGTCAAGCTGCAAAAATAATTATAGGTAAATACATTTTATTTATTACTTACCTCCAGCCCGTAGCTTCGCATGCATTTTACCTAGGTAAAATGATTGATTATTCGATGTGTACAAACCCTTTGAGGTACTGATCTTTCGAGATAACGACTCATCGACGAAACGTACTGTCGAGGTAGAGACATCGAGGTATTGAACATCGAGCTATCGTCGTTCGAACTAGAGTACGCAACCCCTTAGTCGCCTCTTACGACGCCCGCGGGAAGAGTTGGGGTGGTGTAAATTCTAATACAAAGCGCTGTTGTGTGACTTGATATTTCACACTCATTCATTATTTCATAAACAAACAAACATACCTACCTATAGAGTAGCTAGAGTAGTAGTGGATATTAATCATTGAACATTGTTTACTACAATTGACTTTTATTACTCCTCCGATGACCTACTAATCGTTCTTGACCGTTGATCAGATGATTTATCGTACATTTTATAGATAGGTATACCAATACCTATCTTAATCAGCTCGGGAATATCCCTTATTTATGAACTAATGACCTGCTACGGCTTCGCGCACTTTTGGACAATGTTTTGGTTTGCATTTCTTTGTCATCGCAAACGTAAAGGTGAAGACAAATTTGACGGTAGGTATGTGTAAGGCCCAAACTCCACCAAAGCGGAGATGTGCGGAGTTGTCCGAAGCGGAGACGAGAAGAGACGTTTTTCAGCTCTCGACATCTCCACCGAAGCTATGCGGGGATTCCTACTGGCTAGATAGGAGGGGAGATGTGTTAGAGCGGAACTGAGCTGCGTGCGGCGAGCGTCGGATGTTTGTTGAGATGAATGCACTAGTGGCGCCGCTCACTGCACGCCCTCACATCTCTTCTCGTCTTCGCTGTGTGACATCGCGTCGCCAGCTTGCGAGACACAGCTCACATCTCCAGCTCGATCTTTTTGTTTTCTTCGCATACAAATATGATACATATCCGCTTGGTGATATTCACTGAAATTAAGCGGATACGAGATGTGTGAATAAAGACGTTAGGTATATCGGATGTGACAGTCTCAGAAGAGATTCTCTTGTCCGTTTGTCTCGTCCGGCCCTAAGCCTGGGCTCTCCATGGCTCAGCCAACATGAGGATGTGGATGTGGATCTGAGCGTCAAGTCGAAGCGACGCGTGATCCGAGAGCTGGAGAGTATCTGGCGCAGCGCATCAGCATTGCCATACAGCGTGGCAATGCAGCCAGCCTCTTGGAAATAACGCTTCCCTACTGGTATGGTATGGATCAGTTACCTGTAGATTGTTTGCAACGGTCTGCAGTTAGCTCATTGTAAATACAAGTTCTGATTTGTTTCTATTAATTGAGAGTATAGGTGATGAGGATATGATTACATAACAAATAAAATTTGCTTTACTACTTTATTTATCACAGATTCTGCTTTGTTCTTTATACAAGGTGCCACGTAATATGAAAAATAAGTAAGATGATAATAATATACAACAATAATGCTTACAAAACAATAAAAATTAAATTATTATACAAATCTGGTACCTATAGGCTACCAACTAGCTCTGTCCGGGTAAACTGGTAAATTAATCATGAATATATTTTTTTTATTTACACATTTTCCTTTGGCGACCGTGTCCTACTCTACTGAGTCAGTGAAGCGGTCCCAGGTAGATATTTCCTTGTAAAGCTCCTCCCCGGGACATTCCGTGGCGCTCGCTTGGCGATGTCCTATGAGTTTGTAGTCAGGTCTAATGTAGCCGAGTTTGACTCCTACAGCGATCAGGTCTTTGGCGGTTTGCAGCTGTCTAGGGACTGGTAGTTGAGCTGTAATAAAAAATGTTTTTACAACTTAGGCTCAAAAAGAAAAACTATGAAACTTGTGGGACAGAAGTTGTCAGGAATTACTGTCTTTTCCAGTCAGAACACCAGTACATAGTATTATTTTGTGGTAATTTCTAGACGAAAATAGAATAATGATTTATGAATAACGGCCGGGAATAAAATCATTTTGAATTTGCTGGGATTTTAGCGCGCAGAACATTTTTATTGTGCAAGAAGATAATTGAAAGAGTAAGCATTTACGTGAGAAAGACATTTTTTAATTGTAAATTGTAAAGTGTTTGACCATCATCTCACTTATGAAAGATAAGTCCCTAATTCTTATCTAGATTTGCCTTTACTTTTTTTGTTTTAATTCTTGTTTCATTTCGGTAAATCTGTTTTAATATCTAGTACAATTAAGTTTAGTTTTATATAAATTAGCTATAGTACCTAATTCAATTCTACCTGCCTTTACCTTTATTGTTATAATTATTGTTTTACTGCTGTAAATTTGATTTATTACCTTGTAAAATAATGCTTAGTTTTATATAAATTAGTTGTAGTACTGTAGAGTCAGCAACCTGTAGCGATAAGTATTGATAAGCTTATTATCATTATTTTGACGACCTCTGTGGCGCAGCGGGCGAAGGTCTGCCTGCGACGCAGGAGGTTGCGGGTTCGATTCCCGCCTCGGGACAAATGTTTGTACGATCTACAGACATTTGTCCAGGGCGTTCTGGATGTTTTCTATGTATAATAAAAAATATCTATCTATGTAGTGTATTGTATTAAGTATATCAGTTATCTAGTACCCATAACACAAGCTCTGCTTACTTTGGGGCTAGATAATGCTGTGTGAATTGTCCAGCATTATTTATTATTTATTTATTTATTTATTATTTGAGTACAACGTAGTGGGCTATATTTTTACTAAATCTATTATGTAACTCGTATACCTAAGTTTAAAATATAGTTGTTTGTTGTGCCTTTAATAAATAAATAAAGTGAACCTGTGGTCTAAGAGTACGCTTCTCCAGAAGTAACTTATTCACTCTGGATTTGAAGACTCCAAGATTGCATTTATTATATAAGATTGCATACCGGGAAAACATCCGCAGGAAGTTCGTTCTACTCTGTACCGGTACTTATAACGAAAGTAGAGCGATAACGTTTGGTTCGGCATTGTGGGTTGTCGACCAGGTATGGTTGGTTTTTACTAGTACATCTGTTTGTCCGAGGGTGGAAGGGGGTAAATAAATAATGCTGGACAAACCACACAGCATCATCTAGCCCCAAGCGAAGCAAAGCTTGTGTTATGTATAGGTACTAGATGACTGATATACATAATAACATAAATACATATGTAGATAGGTTATTCTAAAGGTATTTTCGTTTTGCACTACTAATGTCTAACAATAAAAATGTCGAAGACCTTAATAATACCCAACTATGTATAAACGCCTAATATAATAATAAAAAAGGCCAACAAGAAAAATGACCAGGTAGGGAAAAGACCCTCTAGAAAACCTATGTGTTTCTTTTGGGAATATTTTGCGGCAAAAATCACAAAAGTTCTAATATTTCTGGAACTAGAAGTAAGTCGCGGAGAATTGCAGCTATTACTATCGGTTTGCTCTCTTTCTTTTCATATGTTCTCACTCTCCCATAAGTTCCTATCCCACTTCCCGAACATAAATAATTGTCATAGCAGTTTGTAGAGAGTGCTACGATGCTACGCCGGACTCGCGTAGCATACAAAAATATTCAACAAGCACTCGCTTTTTAACCCCCGATGCAAAAAGAGGGGTGTTTGACGTGTCTGTCTGTGTATCTGTGTATCTGTCTGTGGTATCGCAGCTCCCAAACGGATGAACCGATTTTCGTTTTATTTCTGTCATAGATAATTATATCCCGAGTGTTCTTAGCCATGTTTCATGAAAATCTTTTCAGCCAATAAACGTCGGTGGGTTTTTTTAATTTTGATGTTGTCTTGTTGCAGATAAATGTTAAGTTTTTTACCCTGGTTTTGGCGAAATACATATAATTCGTTATCATATATATTAATAACTTTTATTCACAATTCCCAAAATTCCCACTTACCAAAATACCTACTCATATGTTGCCCATTATCTACAATTACTACTGCCTACAATTATAATTTTCCAAAATTTCCACTTTTTAAACCAACTATTTTACTCGTTACATTAAAAAGAGAATAAACGACCCTCCCTATGAACATCGTGTGGATTTCGAAAGTACCAGGATAGCATAAGATACCAGTGGTTTCTTTCTAACATTCACCAATAACCCTGCATTTATAAACTATATCTCTATCGACATCAGTGAAGAAATATGACGAAGTTCTAAGTTACGAGTATCAACCTAAAAATCCTGTTGCATGTACCTAGTTGTCAAAATTTTCCAAAACTATCAGCTCGGTTCTACCTAACTCAAAAAACTATGTAAAAAATATAAGTGTAATCAAATCACACTAATATTAAAAATGCGAAAGTTTGGATGGATGGATAGGTGGATAGATGGATGGATGGATGTTTGTTACATCTTCACGCCAAAACTACTGAACGGATCGGGCTGAAATTTTGCATACAGGTAAGTCTAACCCTGGAATCAGACACAGGCTTACTTTTCATCCCATAAATCAGTTCCCATGGGATACAAATAACCTCAAAACGTTTCCATAAAAACAACGCGTGCGAAGGCGCGCGCAGAAGCTAGTAAATAAATAAACTACAAGTCTATTAAAATAGGGCTTCCAGGTAGGTACTTACAAACAAAATCCCCAATAAGCACGATTCCTATGCTCCTCGAGTTGAAGCCCACTGCGTGAGCGCCCACGGCCTCCCAGCCTCGGCCTTCGTAGGCCGAGCCTTCGCCGCCGACTGCGAAACTGAAACAATATGAAACTTATTAGTAAACTCCTCGTAAATAATATCAGCAAGATTAGTAATTTGCTAACACTCTTACGAAAGGCGCTTTGGGAATATCCGATATCTAAAATGCGAACTCCTTCTAGATATTAATGGCAAGATCACCTTGTACCAACTCCCATATAAAAATGAAACGTCTCGATATAATCATGAAATCGCACTGAGGGCTCATTTTACGTTATGGATAGTCTACCCAAATAATCATCCAAACTACTTAAAGGGTTGGGCTGAAATTTTGCATGGATTTTAGTCGAACTGAGATAACCTAAAGGCACGTGTTTTTCCCGGATAAAAGGTTTGCTTTTATCCAGGAAAAACACGTGCAAAACCGCGGGTCGAAGCGAGAACACAAATAACTAAATTATGAACAACTAGCTCCCAACTCTTCCCGCGGGTGTCTGTCGTAAGAGGCGGCTGGGATATCCACCAGGGGCGGGCATCAGCGCCTGCTGCAGAACAACTCTACCACCGAACTGCGATTCCCAATTCGTATGCTCAGCGTGGGGATTATGGGCATTACCCCCATGACATAAAGGCCAAAAAAGCGCTTATCAGGGGGAGTCCTGCGTCCCACAGTGGACCATCATAAGCTGTTGAGGTGTGGAGGTCTTAACTAATTTGATCTTGCAGACCCCAGGCATGTAGGTGTGAGAAATGAATATATAATCCACCGGGGTTGCCAGCTTCGTGACGTGTCGGGGGGTTGTACCCCTAGTTCTCTCGCTTCACGGATGGTACTCACTTGTATCCAATATCCGCCCAAACATTAGTATTCATATGCGTTTGCTGCATGGACCTCATATCCGCCTGGCACTGATATCTGGTCGTACAGACTCCAGGTATGTAGGTATGGTGGATTACTACATACTCCACCGGGGTTACCAGCTTCGTGACGTATTGGGCAGGTTGTGCCCCCCAGTCTTCTCGAGATACGAATGGGAATAAACCTAGAAAAGAAAAATCTATTTAAATTCGCTAAGATGTTTTGTTCATTGTATTATTGTCGTTGAAAAGTTATGGGAACTTTGACAAGTGTTTATTATAAGTAGATACAGATATTTATCCTAAGGAATAAATAAAGTCCGTAGTCCATGAGATTCAAAATACTATAAAATTTCACAAATCATTTGTTCTATAGAATTAAAAATGGTGGTATCTACAATTGAAAACCAAAATAATCAAATAAAGTTCGCGGTCAATATTATTTTAACTCTTGATCTTGGAACAAGGTTCTAAAGATTAAAATTTTCAAAAAAGTCCTTATATCAAAGTGTAACAAAAATCTCTAAAACAAAATGTCAGTTACTTTACATAAGTGTAACTTTAAAATTTAACAAAAAAAGAATGTAGCATTTTTTGTAAATTTTACCCGTTTTTGAACCTCGTAGCTACAGTACAGTCTACTACTAGGTCCAACAAAGTAGTCTGTTAGTCAGTTCTAAGCTATAAAGATAAATGGAGTTATTACTGTATTGTACCACACAAAGACAGAAAATATTACAGAAATAAATGTTCAGAGTAGACGAAGTACAAAGGCCGCCTTATCGCTATCAGCGATCTCTTTCAGGCAACCTTGGGATGGACTGGACATGTAAGAACAAAATGGACGGTGGTACTCGAAAAAAGAAAACAATAATACTTATACTACATAAGTACTATAATACTTATAAAAGTAAATGTGGCACTTATTAGACAACGTTTAAATTAACTGACGACCTCTGTGGCGCAGCGGGCGAAAGTCTGCCGGCGACACAAGAGGTTGCGGGTTCGATTCCCGCCTCGAGACAAATGTTTGTACGATCTGCAGACATTTGTCCAGGGCGTTCTGGATGTTTTCTATGTATAATAAAAAATATCTATCCATGTAGTGTATTGTATTAAGTATATCAGTTATTAGTACCCAGAACACAAGCTCTGCTTAGCTTGGGGCTAGATAATGCTGTGTGAATTGTCCAGAATTATCTATCTATCTATCTAACTTTAACTATAATTGAATTAATTTATTTTTGGAATAAAAAGCCTTTATTCACAAAGAAAACTGTACTAGTATTTACATTTGAAACAATTGAGCTAACTGCAGACTCTTGCAAACAGTCTACAGGTAGCACAGTATACAGGTATTCAGTTTTGGTAATTAATTTAGAATAATTTATGAGTAGGAAGAGGACGTTCATAAAATGATTTAAAATGAATTGTGAGAACTCTTTATAGGGTTAAGCTCGCCTTTGCCATGATTTTTCCTGGAAAATGTTATACTTGTACCAATTTTGTGCAATAAAGAATTATGAATTATGAATTGTGTTATACATACCTTTATAAATGCTTGGTTTCTTCTGCGGGTATCCTTGTACAAAGAACACCAAACACGCCAGAAATATAATAATTTTCGCCATTGTCTGGAACAAAACACGACCTTTCACAAAGCGGAAGTAACTGAACTGCACTTGTTTTCTTCTCAGGTTCGCACTTGATAATCTTATGATAACACAAATCGATTAGGTACCTTTAATTACTTTGATTTATATATTATCGTTAAGATATCTTTTATCTTCTACTTATCAAAACAAGTGGCCTGTGAATTTACTACTGAATGTGTATGGTTTCCGGAACGATTGTGATAAAAGATAAAGATATAATGTCCTCCTAGCCAAATTTCAACCACGGTGGCCAGAATCATAGGCGACAGATGCTCAGGACATATTATAGTGCACAAGTGTGTGTGCAAACACAGGTGCACTCTCTATTCCCGCACTCTCATAATTAAGAGGTCGAACATTTATGTATAGACACTGCCTTAATTATTAAATTTATTTTATTTTTTGGTTTTGTTATTTTAGTGGCAAAAGCATTAAACAATCTGTAAAAATTTCAACTATCCTTTTACGGTTCAAGAGATACAGCCTTCACCAACATAATGCAAAAATATGCAAAAATAAATATGCAAAAAATTCTTCTATTTAATAGTTTTAATTTATATAAAAAGATTATTTCTTGCTATAGCGATAATAAAAAACACAATCAGTGAACATTTACACTGTCTTCCTTTTACGGTTCATGTGATACAGCCCGCTGACAGACGGACAGATAGACAGCGGAGGCTTAGTATAAGGGTCCCTTATTCACCCTTCGTGTACGAAACCCTAGAAACGTGCCATTGTCCACCACGGGGGTGATATGTCTGTGGTAGACAGTAGGAATAATCTATACAAAGGTATATAATATCGGTATGAGTAGCAAATAAACCGAACTATAAACTTATGTAGTAGCACCCTCTAGCTCGCGGTTTTTCTGTTGTAGGTACAGACAGGAGTAAAATTAGAAAATCTTTTTGAATGGTGCTTTGCTTAAGGCCAGGTATTCCTGCAGTAGGACGCGTAAGGGAAAACGCGCGCCTGCCAAGCCGCCGCGCTCGTGTTTTTATTTATTTATTTTATTTTTTTATTTTATTATTTATTTAATATTGATTTTTGTAGTTATTTACACATGGTGATCAAGAAAATCATGTTATCAAGTCAAAATCTGCGAATTTGTTTAGAAATACTAAGTGTCTTTAGTTGAGTACAAAAAAAGTAACATATTAGTAGTTCGCTAGTCATAATATTGAAAAAACGTTAGAAAAAGGGGTATCTTTGGTTTTTTTTTCTATCGAGTGAAGTTCATTAGATCTGGTAACTGAATGCGACTTTAACTAGACTAGATCCTTGAGTAATATGTCTTTTCAGAATTTTAAACTCTATTTTCTAAGTCTCAGATGATTTTAAAAATCACAAAAGTGCGGCCTCTGCTGGCCTACCTTATAGCTGAGGTACAGTCAGCAACGAAAGTCTACAAACAGTTGCAGCTTTTCAAAGTTTTCTCTATCCGAGTCGAATGCGAAAATTATATTTTTTTTCGCTCAAGCACTCCGGCAGTGCCACATGCCTACGTCACTATCCAGTTGATATTGCAACCAAACACGGAAGTTTGGAAACAAATAGTCAATTTAAAAAATACATAAGAAAATCCTATCGTCAATTTTGTTTGTTAGATCAGTCAAAAGTTTTTACACGAGTAATTGTGATGTAATATGATGCAATAGGGGTCTTTCTACAGGGTTATGATAACCACTGACACTGTGTCAACTACAGGTTTTGCCCATCATGACGAGCACGATCGACAAATCTGATCATGAGAATGATGTTATTATATATTTGTATTGTACAAATAACATTATTTTACATTATTATTTATTATTAATTTAACATTATTATTAATTTAATAAAAATATTGATTTTGGTGTGTATTCTGTTTTCGAATATCTTTTGATTCTTACCAAAGTTAAGCAATTTCGATGATGTAAAAGACTTTTTTACAAAAAGACGAGACGTGGTCCCTTTTCTTTCACAACAATAAAATGAACATATTTAAATGGAGTACAGGCTTTTATACGACATATAAAACAAGCCTAGATAATAGGTTCTTTACTTGACGATGATAATGACGACGAATGATTAAACTGTTTTGATCTGTGACGTATGAAAAATTATAATGAATACGAGCATAATCAAATCAGTGACTCACTGCTACGTGTTTCGGTAAAAACATGTCCAGCTTCTTTTATATACTTTTGGGAATCTCTAATGTGAATTGTAAAAGAGCGGAAAAAACGTTTCAACTTCCAGAATGCTCGATTATTGATTGTTGTTGATAAAGTACCTAGTTACATAATAATTAAATTTTCCAATAAGATAGTGAAAACTTCCCCGGTGTTATCTTTTTTAATTTTAATCTCGGATACAGGATTTACAGCGTTAAGAGTAAGGCTGTGTTCATGTTCCGAATTAAATGAAGGTATTGCGTACAAACGTCGCACATGATCTTTTTGGAGGACCCTTATCGCAACGAGCGACGCGCCGACAACGCGCCGACGACGCGCTCCTTCCCGGGTGCAACGTTCATGCTTGGCAGTGAACGCGTTCAGCTTCTCGCACACCTGGAAAGCACCACACTGTATAACAGCACAAAAATGCGGATTCAAAATGGGCTTTATAACAGTTAGATGAGAGAGTTCCTTTACGGCATTTCCGCCTTGAGGAATCTAGCATACGATAAGCCACCGTCTGCCGCCTATAACAGTTTTGAAACTATTTATTTTATTTTATTTATTTATTAATAGGACTCTTAGCGAAAGGATCACAAAACATTTTACAAACTAAAACTAAGAATTTTAACTATTATAAGTCTATGAGTTCTCTCAGTTAGAGGGGGTCACAACAAGGCAAAAATATTACTCGACTAAGCTTAACTAACGCTAACCTAAAATAAAATACTAAAGACTTACAATATTTGAATATAGAAGGTTTAAGCTAGCGAGATCAATTATAATAATAAATAATTACGAATCTATGTTTATGGCAAACGTCTGTAGTCTCCCCAAAACCCGACTACTCACTCTGTCCATCGAAGAATTCCCATTTAGGCACCAATTTTAAGGGAACCACGTTTACGGCACCTATTTTATTCTCAGTTAGGGCACCCACAAAGAAGTGTCTAGTGATGGGGTTTTGATATAGCTAACTGTAACTTTTGCAATTAGATTATAATGGAGAAACATACATAGTTTTAGAACTAGTTACTAGGTAAAGATACTTATGATCATTCGTTGTTGTTGAAGGTGCCGATAAAAATCTGGGAAAGCGCTACACCAATCAAACTATCTACATCAACTCTGACAGCCAGGCGGCCCTCCTAGCACTGAACTCGAAGGTTATCACGTCCAAGCTAGTCGAGGACTGTCTGTCACGCCTAAACGCGCTGGGCTCGAACAACAGAGTCTTCCTAAGATGGGTACCGGGGCACGCGGGAGTCAACGGCAACGAGTGTGCCGACGAACTCGCGCGTTCCGGGGCCAAGGGGACTCAGCTGGGCCCCGAGCCGTTCTGTGGCATACCGAAAAGCCTGGCTCTCAGAACTCTCTTGGATTCCTGGTACGAGGAATCTTCCAAGCTCTGGAGGATTTCCTCGGGTATGAGCCACTCAAAATCATTGATAAAAGCCTTCGATAAGCGGTGCACCAACCGCATCCTAGCGCTAAGCAGAAGCAACCTTCGCATCATGACAAGAGCCCTAACTGGACACTGTCGCCTCAACAAGCACATGTTCAAATTAGGGCTAAGCGACACACAATCCTGCACGTTCTGTGAGGAGGCGGAGGAAACGCCTCTCCATCTTCTAGGAGAGTGCGGAGCACTGATGCAAAAACGTAGCATCCATCTGGGCAAGCACCTGCTTAGTCCAGACGAGCTAAAAGACTCCACCCCGAAGAAAATCCTACAGTTCCTAGCAGCTGCAAGGGTTAGCGGCGAACTGTGAACGCCGCTGCTTCGAGGCTGAACACACAAAGTGGCGATCACAATAGGCCAATCATGGCCGCAGTGATACGAAAGCCACCAAAAGTAAATAAAAAAAAAATATGATCATTCGTTACTTTTCAAGGGTTCTGTATCGAAATGTTTTTTATAAACATCCAGCGACAAGTGCTGCCTATAATAATATATTCTACTCGTCAAGATCTACAATTTTGATGACAGCTGTCAAACTTCAAATCACGATATCTCGGGAACTGACCACACCAGAGCACTCGTTTCTGAAGGTAAATTTTAGCAACGACCATACCTATCTCCAAATAGATGCGCCAATCAGTAGGCATTATCCACAACGATATCGTAATTTATTGCCCTTTTTATACCTGCTTTCGGCCTTATTCGTAATGATTTAGCGAACCACTAGACTTCACTAGAGGCTCGTTAGAGCACTGTTTACGAAAACTTTATTCATAATGAAAGAAGAAAGAAAGAAAGAAAATCAATTTAATCACACATAAAATACACAATAATAATTAAAAAAAAACCTTAAAATAAAAACAAGTATTCATTCTATGTGAACCTAAAAGGGCATAATGGAGTCGTCTTGGGGACGCTTCCGACTGGTGTTGATATGGATCAGTTGAGCTATCTGTAGACTGTTTGCAACAGTCGGCAGTTAGCTCAATTGTTTCAATTGTAAATACTAGTATAATTTTCTTTGTGAATAAATTTATTTCTACCTAAAAGGTCCTGCCTCAGCTTCATAAAACATCTTTATGTAAGTAGCCGTGTGGTGCCGGCATAGAATTAGCACCACCCCAACTCTTCCCGCGGGTGTCGTAGAGAAGAGGCGACTAAGGGATATCCACCGGGGGGGCGGGCAGCAGCGCCCCCTGCAGAACAATTCTACCACTGAACTGCGATCCCCAACCCGCATGCCCGCGTGGGGATTTTCCCCCAAGAGATAACAGCTAAAAAGGCGCTTATCAGGGGGAGGCCTGCGTTCAGCAGTGGACCAATATAGGCTGTTGAGGTTGAGGTGAGGTGAGGATGTAATTCAGTAATTCAGTAACATTTATTCACACAAGACATGGTACATAAAAATTGGTGGAATAATACAGTAGAGCTGCATATCTCGCCCGAGTACAGGCACGTGAATATTTAAGGAGTAAAGAGTACTTAACTAGTTACACAAATTATAAACATTAAAATTAGATGTCATTGAAATAATTGGATTAAATAAATTGTCTACTATACACACTAGGTCAAAATTTAAATTTAAGGTAATCTTCCACAGAATAGAAACAATGCTCAATAAATAAATTGACCAACTTTCTGTTGAATAAGGGACCCTTCAGTTCTTTTACATTGTTTGGCAATTTGTTGTAAATTTTGATAGCCATGTTGTAACAGTTGCGACTGTACAATTGTGTTTTTTTTTTGCAGGTATTGCTAATCGGTCTTTATGCCTACAATTAAATTTATAAACCTGTTCAAAAGTTTCAAATAATTCTTTATGTGATTTGACAAATTTACACATTTCTAAAATATACAAGCACGGCAAGGTCAGGATCTTATGTTTTTTAAATATTGGTGTACAAGGTTCCCACGGGGGTCTGTGAAATATTGCGCGAAGGCATTTTTTTTGCGCTATAAATAAGGCCTTGACATTAACTGCGTTACCCCATATAATAACATTGTATCTAAGGAGGGATGCTACATAACCGTGATACGCTAGTAGGGCAGTTTTGTGATCAGTTATGTTTGCAATATTCCATAAAGCGTAAATGAAACTATTTACTTTAGATTATGCTCGATGTGCGGTACCCATGAACATACATTGTCTAATTTTAGACCAAGGAATAAGATCGTATTACTTTCTTGTATCTCTTCATTTTGATAAGTTACCTTAAATGCATTTCCTTTTGGTTTACGATTATAAAATTTAATGAAATTTGTTTTTTTTTTTTTTTTTTATTATGTTATGAACTTTGATGTAACAGAAATACAGAGTGACGGAACCGTGGTCCCACTGCGATGTCCCACTGGTGGGACAAAACTTTTTCGTGGTCCCACCAAATACACACTTGACTGTTCAACATATGGCTCTGGGTGCAATTATATAATATACACACCCTTTCAGTCACAGAGTTCCGGAGTGAAATACAGAAATACAGTAAGTACCTATGCAAAATTTCCGCCCGATCCATTCAGTAGGTTTGGCGTTGTTTTCAGTGAAATATCGGCACAACGACACAATATATCATATTTTACAGAATTTAAAATATTTCTGTATGAATTTATTTATTTTTTAATAATATATATTGTATTTTTTGATTTATTTTTAGCGTTCCGTACCCGAAGGGTGAAACCCTATTACTAAGCCCCGCTTTCTATCTGTCCGTCCGTTTATCTTATATCAAAATCTAATTGCAAAAGTTACAATTAGTTATATCAGAACCCCCTGATAAGCCACGTATCTCATGGGGGGTAATGCCCATAATCCCCACGCTAGGCATGCGGGTTGGTGATCGCAGTTTGATGGTAGAATTGTTCTGCAGGGGGCGCTGCTGCCCGCCCCCGATGGATATCGCTTAGTCGCCTCTTACGACACCCGCGGGAAGAGTTGGGGTGGTGCAAATTCTAAGCCGGCACCACACAGCGACTCGACTCTGTCTCTACGCCTGGCGGTTAACATCTGTGGATGGATCATATTGTGCACCTGGGATGATAACCGCTATGTTGTGAGCCCTCCTTTACCTTTAGATTAATTAAGGGCATCTGTGCTGTTGGCTTCGGCCGACAGGCTTGAGCGAGTACGCGTTCGGTTACGGTTACGCTTAATCGGGTAGGTATTCGGCTCCAGTCGGTAGTGTAGTTTTAAACAGACACCCTCATTTTTTTAAGTTCTTCAGTAAGATTTGCGCTAAGTCCACCAACAAAATAGATAGGTAAGTATCACTCCGGAACCGTGGTCCCACTGCGATGTCCTGTTTGTGTTTGGTGGGACCACGAAAAAGTTTTGTCCCACCAGTGGGACATCGCAGTGGGACCACGGTCCGTCACTGTCAGTATACCTCCAACCAGATGCAGAAGCCATTTGACAAGAAGTTGAAGTTGAAATAGGTACCTGCATTGTCACCAAGCCTACAACTACCTACAAGGTAATTTACAAGATAAGATCATTAGATCTCGAGGAAGAGCCGAAGGTCGGTAATTACACGGTTGATGGAGCTAGGAGCCAGGAGTGGCGAGACTGCGCGGGAGTGCCGGAAGTGCGGCGCCGGTGGGAAGTCAAATGAGTATCTTATTGATAGGTTTCCGGGTCCTATGTTAAAAAATATTGAAATATTTTCGAAGTCATTGAAAGGGGTTTGAATAAATGAGGATGTGTTATCGTAATTCCGACACAGACACAATGTACCTATTGTTTGAAATAAATGAAAATTGGGTTGAAAGTTTATAAAGATGTTCAAATTGGAAACGACATTTTGGACAAACGATAATCATGAAAGGGCCTTTTTATTGAGGAATAGGAAAAGCATGAAATACATAAATGTACTTCAATCAATCAGTATTAGCACTTTTGGATCTATGGACTGAAGAAGAGCATATTTGTGTGACAGATAGAAATGAATATGAAAACTGCATAAGTACTACTATAAATGGGATAGGTACTACTTTAATCTACATACGCAGCGCGCTGCAATTTAGGTAGGTAGGTACCTTGCAGGGGATTCCTGTAAATCACTAAGGGTCAACGTAGATTGGATAATACCTAACAATAACAACGAGGGACTCTACCAATTAACAATTGATTGAACAACAACTGTTTGAGTCAACGATAGGTGATTCCATTACCTACCAATCCATCACTGAAAATATGAAATTTCAGTTTTCGTTCAATTAGAGTACCAATAGAACGAAATGAAACGATATTTCGTAAGGAAGTAGACCTTCAGTACCTTGGTATACGAAAATTAAAAGACGATCGCGCCAGTTTTCAGTAACTGAGCAATAGTGTATACTGGCTATACTAAGTATTTTCATTTACAATGCGGGTTTTTATTAGGCACCTCTAAATTTTTATCCTAGATCTCCCGAAAACACATGGATTGCATTGACATGCAAACGTTAAAAATAGTGGTATGATGAAATGAAATGAAATGAAATACGTTTATTCTGATATAAAAGTACACAATATGATAACAAGTAGCTTAGATATAACACAGATAAATTAACAGAAATCAAAAAACGAGGACAACTAAAACTATCATGCTTTTCTTAAAAAAATAAGTAAGTAATGGAAATGTTGAGATCGGTGTCAAGTGTACTGCGCTATCAGAAGAGGTCCATGCTCAGTTGAATGTTGTGAGTATAATAGTAACCCACAACGCTGATTTTCAGCATGCACCAAAGTGGTGATGACGTACGATCGGTTTAAAATTTATCAGAAACGAAAACTATACCCAAACTATAGAAAATAATGACAAAAAATAATAATAAAAACAAATAAAATTTCAAGTGTACAGTAGATGTGTGATGGAACAAACAATTGAGGTAAGATTGTAACAACCCCGTGATAATTTATCCAGAATATCCAAAATCTACAAATAATTTCTAACTAATAGGTACTCTATAATAATTGAAGAACTCTACATATTTTCCAGACGATTCATGAATATTATTGATAGGTACTGGCTCTATCTTGTCTATGCCGCCATAAAAGATCCCCATCGAGATAACATACAAGCCATATCTTAGCCATGAACAAGATCGCAATTACAATCACCAATGTTATACAAGATCCAACCTAATGTTATCACTCCCTCATCTAAATACTAAAATTTTCGTGTAGACAGCCACCGCCACACCTATTTATAAATCTCCAGAGATTTGTTCGTATGAAATTCCGGTGTTAGTCTGCAGTAAAGCTCGCAGCGCGTAGCTTCGGTTTTTCGGGACGTTTCAGAAAAAATATGAGTTCAGTGTAATTCGTGTTGGAAAAAAAAGTGGTAAAAGGTATCGGTAGTTTACACAATACAAGACACGAAAAGACTTCTGTAGGTAAATCAGAATTTGAATGTGAGAGCTTTTCTATTTGCAGTGTGCGAATAGTTTTGCATAGGTCGCAATTTATGATCATTACAGTCTAATTTCGTCTGCATTCACGAATTTGCACACAAATATAATTAATGGCACACACAATTTCTACAATTTTGAATACATGTTCAAACTCTACTTTTAACTTTACTGCAAAATCAATGCTTAACATTTTGGCTGAAATTTCAGTAGGTAACTTTCTATAATTTGGGATCAGAATATGCCTAGAAGGATACCTAAAAGAAGCTCATCATTTTTATAGATATATACCTGAATTCAGTACCTATATAAAGGTACCTTCTTAAATTATATTCAACAGGTGTTGAGATTGGCAACACCTGGGCATAGTGCTATGAATTTGTTTATTGCTTATGAATTTGAGGCTAGGTATTTCTTCTTTACCCAGGCTTTGTATGTTGGCATGTTATGTACTTAAACTAATAACTGATACATATTCCTTGTCATCCTGTGAAGCTAGACCAATTTATTATTATTAATTTCTGATACTTACGAATATAATATCATAATAATTTATCTACTTGCCAACCATGTGTAGTTGGCAGGTAGATAATGCCATCGGCATTAAACCCACCTTTTGAAAACTTTTAAAAGTGTGCACTAGAGTATTGTAAAGTATTGTATTACATAAAACTTACTTAGATAATATTTTACTATTCTTCGAGAAGCATATTTAAAAAAAAAAACTGTTAGGTAGGTATTATAAATATCTTAGTTTAGGAGAGGGTTTTTTTCCTGCTATAAGTGGCTTTCGTGTCACTGCGGCCATGAGGGCCTATTGTGATCGAAAAGTTGGGTTACTATACGTAGCTACTACCTACTAAAGAAAGTAGTGCGTACCTACTTATGAAAGTAGATTGGTACCTACATGATAATTTTCATTGTTGTTGCGCAAACAAGTAGGAAGCGCTCATAGAAAATGTGCCAAAATTTCCCGATAAACTGCCCATATCACACTAACTATTCTATGCATAATATGAAGCAAGCAGATCATTTCGTACATGACTTCAGATGTAAGGAATCCTCGAGAAGTAATAATAAATTACGGAAACAATATTTATATGAAATCTCAAAGCAAGTGTTGTGACGAGAATCTAAAATTATCTAATCTATGAATGGGAGGGAAGCAATGTTTTGCTTTCTGGCAGATGTTTTTTACATGAAAATGTAATACAGCGGATGAGTAAGAAGATAAAAGTTTATTTTATTAGTACTGGCTTCTGACATTGACCATGTTATCATTATTATAAATTTTCACCAAAGTCATCATCTTATAGGTACAGTTACTTTCTGGTTGTATTTCTAAGACAATAAGTTTCATTACTGGTAATGTTACCTAGAAAATGATTGCCTTTATTCACAAAGAAAATTATACTAGTAGGTATTTACTATTGAAACAATTGAGCTAACTGCAGACTGTTGCAAACATTCTACAGGTAGCTCAACTGATCCATATCAATACCAGTCGGAAGCGTCCCGAAGACGCTGGCTGCATTGCCACGCTGAATCAGAATCTGTATGGCAATGCTGATGCGCTGTGCCAGATACTCACCAGCTCTCGGGTCGCTTCGACCAGACGCTCAGATAATTTTTTAAAAACCCGAAGAGCCTCGGTACGGACCTAGGGTTTTGACTCCAAGGGGAGCAAATTAGTAGGCTCTGTCGAGACCTGCATATTTGCGCCTCTTGAGATCTTCGGCGAAATCTGCAATGATGATCTGCAATCTGCAATCTGAAAATGATAAAAAAAAATCTGCGATATACGAAATACAAGAGATTGATTCTAGCTAAAAATCCACCGTCCACTCTGCCAGAACGTAGGCACAATATAGGTACCTAACGAACTAACCTAAACCAGACTTGTAACACAGATATGTAGAAGTAATAATCAACTTTATACCTATATCACCTTAGAGCACCATGCCGATCGGAAACGTCAGCAAAGACCCGGCGCCTAGAAGAGAAAGCTTCAGACCTCCCTGGGTAAAAGAGAAGGACACTGAAGCACCCCCTCCATGGACACAACGAAAGCTCAAGCCAGTAGGTGCAGACAACGCAGCTCCTCCAAAGCTTGCGTCTATAGAAGTGGAGGATTATACAGTGAAACCCTTGAAACGTAAGTCGAGTGTGAGTGTATTTGTTGCAACTGAATACCTTGATCTCTAGTTAGATTCACTGAACTAAATAGGCTTTTGTATCTAAATATTTTAAAATTAACACGAATCACTCACTGCCTCTGAAACCCATGTTTTCATGTAGTTTTACAGGCATTGTCGCTGTAAAAGTTTAATAAGCTATCAAAATTTGGGGATTACGTAGTTCTTTTGATATATAAACAAAATCTTCTCCAAGGGCTTTCCTTTCTCACCAGCCTGGACACAGAGAAACCTCAAGTTATTGGAAGGTACCGCATCAATTAAATTACCGTCGTTGGATATTGAGGGCTCTTCAGGCAAAGCTATAGAACGTAAGTAACCAGAAACAAAAGAAAATCAATAATTCAAACAAAACTGGATATAAAATACATAGATTTCTAAAGAAAATAGACTCACCCCGGAATACTCAAACACAACTCAGATTTATGCACGTCTCAAGTCGCTAGTTTTTACAGTTTTTTATGAAAATCTGTCAAATATTCGCCACTTGAGACGAGCTTAAATCTAGGTTACGATTGAGTATTCGGGGGTAAGGCCCTGATTATGAAAAAATGCTGTCATTTATCTATACTTGAGTAAGGTTTGCCGTAGAAAAAGTCTTACTGCAGGGTATATCGATGACTTCATAATTACGGGCCTTAAATTATAAAGGTATATATTGTCAAAAGTCAAACAAGCTACCAGGGTCTTAAAACTGTCTAACTGTGAATCCTCTGGTTAATAAGAATTATGAGATTTTGTGGTTGGGAATTGGAATTGGCATGTAGTTGGAATGCAACGATGCATGGAGTTCAGTGGGCATGGTGAATGTAGGAAATAATACACCAATTATTAATGGGTTGTAGGTCTAAATCAATCAGCAGTGACCTTGAATTCTATAGTTCTAATCACGGAAGCATGTGTGAAAATCGAGTGGGCAAAAGTGCCGTGATAAGCCACTTATAGTCAAGTGTGTACTTCAGCTACAAATTTTACTGTTCAGGTGGATAAATAAATACATAGAAATACGCGGGGACTTCAAACACGCTGCGATACGAGAGTTACAGGAAACTGAATAGATATACCACCAACACAAACCATAGGTCCAATTTCACCGTTGCAATTGAACGCGTTCACGTTGCAATTGAACGCGTTCACGTTGCAATTGGACGCGTTCACGTTGCAATTGAACGCGTTCACTTTGCAATTGAACGCGTTCACGTTGTAATGGAACGCGTTCACGTTGCAATTGAACGCGTTCACGTTGTAATTGAACGCGTTCACGTTGCAATTGAACGCGTTCACGTTGCAATTGAACGCGTTCACGTTGCAATTGAATGCGTTCACGTTGTAATGGAACGCGTTCACGTTGCAATTGAACGCGTTCACGTTGCAATTGAACGCGTTCACGTTGCAATTGAACGCGTTCACGTTGCAATTGAACGAGTTCACGTTGCAATTTAACGCGTTCACGTTGCAATTGAACGCGTTCACGTTGCAATTGAACGCGTTCACGTTGTAATGGAACGCGTTCACGTTGCAATTGAACGCGTTCACGTTGTAAAGGAACGCGTTCACGTTGCAATTGAACGTGTCCAATCTAAGGTCTAACTTTACCGTTCGCTGCTAAAACTTTGTTCAACAGAACTAAGTTCAGCTTAATCGAGTTCAAAATGTTGATTCTGATCTCGGTTTACTTCACACCGATTTCTTGCTACATTTTGATCGCGTTTACGAAAACGAAGTTCAAATCCGACATTGAATGGATGAATATCAGTCTGTCCGCTGTTTTTCGTCGTGTTTGACATTGTGTGACTATTGAACTCGATTTATAGGCTAAACGCCGAAAATTACGCGTTCAGAAGTAAGTCTAAGTTTAGCTTGATCCGAATTAACTTTATGTCGGTAAAATGCGCCAAACTCATTTAAAGCGCTTATCTTAGCTTAACTTATATTGATCCCGTTTAATCGCTTACTCTCTATGCACTACTATTATTATTATTTACGTTTGGTGGCTTTCGTATCACTGCGGCCATGATTGGCCTATTGTGATCGCCATTATGTACTACTAGCTTCTGCCCGCGGCTTCGCACGCGTATTTTTAGTATAATAAGAAGCCTATAATGTAAGTTAGGCTTTGTTCTAAACGTACGCCCATCTTGTTCTGTTCAGTAGTTTTGGAGATCCAAGGTAACAAAACGTCTGATTTCAAACTTTTTATAATATTAGTAGCTCCCATCCTACAAGAAAGTACACTAACGCCGATTAAAAATGACTTGCGCGATTTTCATTTGTTTATGAAATGAATAAAGTTTGAATGCAACATTGGTTCTATTTTTGACTGTATCTTGTTTTAATTTAGAGAGAGAGTCTCATGTCTTCAGAAAGGGTGTCATATCCGCTGTTTATGATCAATATCCACAACCTCTGCTTAGCTTGGGGCTAGACGATGCTATGTGGATGGTCGAGCATTTCTATTCATTTAATGGAGCGTTGGTAAAAAAGTTCGTAAAGTGAAATTAAATGAAATTGCTACTTAAACAACA
Source organism: Eupithecia subfuscata (assembly GCA_963564075.1). Taxonomy (NCBI): domain Eukaryota; kingdom Metazoa; phylum Arthropoda; class Insecta; order Lepidoptera; family Geometridae; genus Eupithecia; species Eupithecia subfuscata. The sequence continues at coordinate 3,492,361 of OY751117.1, read as the reverse complement.
AAACTAAAATTTACACATATGGGATCTTAGTAGGTACACTACTACAATTATTAATGAGTAAGTAGAGAGGATTTTCGGGCTCAGGTGACAACGATTCCCATACAGGGTGGGCCTGTATCTTAGGATGGGAACAAACAATGTTTGTTCCCATCCTAAGATACAGGTTACAATAATGTAATTATTAACGAATAACGATTAAATAAGTCGAACTCTACATTTTTAGTAAGAATAAGATTGGTAGTAAAAGAAAAAGTGACCTAGTCAGTTTTCAAACAAAAACGAATGTACTACGTTTGTTTAGAAATAATCGCAGACGAAAATAGCGCGGTCGTCCCAACTTTTTCACTGACGCTACTCCAGCGAAGAGCTATATTTCATTGTGAATAATATGTGTAGTAGGTTTGTATACGTGTTGATTCATATATCTACAGGCGAGTGTGGATGCTGTGACGTCAGCACCTGCCTGAAACTTTGGCAGGAGACACGAGCTTCGAATAATTGACTCTCCCGAAACCGAAGATTTTGTTAGTCTGGAGTTCGGAATGGCGCGTGTCGTGTAATTTTACTCAACAGTTTTATAGTATTTGTAGTTTATTCTTTCATCTTTGCATTGCAAAATCGTTTATGTGCAGTAAAATTGTGTATTTTTGGAAAAGTGCAGTTAGCGAATGTGCTCTAGATTTGATCTGAACAGTGTTAGTTGCGTATTCGGGCTAGCTCGAAGCCATTCATTGTTGGTGAGCGTTTTTCTCGAATTTGTGAAAAATACATTGTTAAAAACTCATAATGTTAACCGATTTTTAAACCCGATGTTTCGTGCTATTCGAAAATAAATATTCTGCAGAGAAAAAATAAACTTCTTAAATACTTCATTTAAGGTCAAAGATGGTGAAGTTCTCAAATAAACAAAAACTTATCAACTTGTAAATCAGAAATATTATTTTCCTTTGACGTAATGAAAGACTTGTCTTGTGACTTTAGTGATTGAAAGGAAAACATAAAACAAATTTATGGCCTACATAAAATCTGACAACGATAAAAAGCAACTGTGAACTGTAAACAGAATGGGATCCGGTAAAGACCCTTGCTGGACCCCACAGAATTCACAACGAAACAAAGCAATTTTCATCGAAAGCTTACGAAAGTTCTATGAAATGTTCGCATTTGTGCGAGTCACGCTAGCTGTGTCAGTTTGCTCCTTTAGATGTAGATATTTTCGTCCGACGCCTTTACGTGGTATTTTTAGAGACGACACGGACTTTTTACAAAATAAACGGAGATGGGATTGGGAGTGATTTATAAAAGATCGCCACAGGAACGAAATGAAAACTGAATCGTAAAACCACTTGACTTGAAAAAAATGTGTCTAGAAACTTTGGAAAAATGATTTCACTTTTGTTAGAAATGGCTTATTTTCGTGATGACTTTTCTTAAGTTTATTGTAGAAAATAGAATCAGATACACTGTAGAAAAAAATTCAGTATAATTATGATTATGTTTCAGTTTATGCTAGATAGGTGAACAACAAATTTTCCTTGACAGCCAATAAATAAACATAGTAAAATCTGTTTTCTCTGATCATATTGCTAGGCCTAGATTTCTTTCCCATTTACTAGGATTGATCAAAAACAGTGGTAGCTATGTAGTAGGTACTGGTAGTACTTAGGAGTTTGACAAATCGAGCTAAAATAGCGAAGGTCGGCCATCTTGGCAGCGGCCATGTTTATTTACGTATGAATGCCGCGAAACTGCAGCGTCGGGGCCGGAACACGTGCTTCTATCAATTTCAGCACTTTTTTACTTCCTACAATGTTGGTTTTAACTTTTACAGCTTTATCACAATATTGTCGCATAAAAGCGATCTCATAATTCGTGTTTATAACAACAAAACAGCTGGCAACTTGTTATAATTGTGTTGTATAAAAATATCTCTCATTTTCAGCTACCTTAAAAAAACAAGCAACAATCAAGCCAGAAAAAACAGAAAATGGTGTGTCAGAGCCTGTTGAAGAAAAATTAGTAAAACCATCAGCAACAAAACAGGCTGAGAAAGCAAAAACAGTAGAAGAAAGGCCAAGATTTGGAAGACCAGGACTTAGAACTGGGCCAAAAGCGCCTACAGAAGAGAAACCTACAGAAACGAAAGCACCTGAAAGGCCAGCTTTAAGAAGCGTTAGAACTATAGATGACAAAGCTAAAGAAAAGTCAGTCACCATAGTAGATAAGAAACCCGAGAAAAATGGTACAGCAAAAAATAATAGCGTGGTGAACGATAAGGTTCCAAATAATAGGACTTCGACGATATCCACTAAAGATAAACCAACTGCCAAAGTCAATGATAAACCTGTAGCCAAGGCCGCTGAAAAACCTGCACCGAAACTAGTTGAGAAAATTGAACCAGTGAAGCCAGCATTGAAGAAAGTAGATAAAGCTGAGCCAGTAAAGGCAGTCGAAAAATCAGAAATAAAAGAAAAACCAGCAGCCAAAGCAGTAAAAACTGAAGAAAAGGTAGAAGAAAAGACAAAAATGGCTACAAAACCACCTACTCCACTAGAAAAGACACCATCAAAGGTAAATATTACTATAATTAAATACCTCATCATCATCATCATCATCCACGACATAATACGCGTCGGAGGGCGTCAATAGAGGCGGTTAGCACAGGACCGTAGTGGATGGCACAAACTTCGGGAGGCCTATACCCAGCAGTGGGTAAAATCCGGCTGTGAATTAAATACCTATTTCATACAATTACTAAGGTAATACAAAATAACCAAAACTAAGTAAGTACCTACACAGTTAATTATTTAAGTGTTAATTAGATAAAAAAAATTGGTTGCCTGTAAAGTCGGTATACGGGCGAAAGTTTTACGTGACAACGACTTTGAGTGGTAAAACATTGTGAGCGCATAACGTGAGCGGAATGTAACGCAGTTTCTTGAAGTGTCACCCGGCAAACCAATTTATAAGACGTTGTCACGTCAAAAATCAAAAATCTCACTGTCACTAAATACATACCAAGCAAACCTACGTTATAGTAGAAGTAACTTATAATAAAAATATGAATCAACTATTTCGCACATTTCAGCTGCCGCCGCGAAAACCATCCCTGCAGAAGGCATTGTCAAAGGACCTGATCGACGGGCCGGTGAAAAAATGGAGGGACCCACTGCACGAACGTGTCAAGGAGAACATAGACAAGACACTGGCCAACGAGATACCTAAGGGGCACACACTGACCAAGAACGAGAGTTTGAGAAGTACGTAGTACATCTTTAAAAGTTTTAGATGCGAAAAGCGTAGGAAAGAGGAGGGAGATAAAAAGGGCCAGGCATTGACATAGCAGACAGGGCTGAGATGTTAATGAAGTTTTTAGATTTTAGGACAACTACATCGGTATTTTTTGTGTAGTTACGATGCGTGATACGTAGAATTTTGATTTGATCCGCTGCCTTAAACCTGTGGTTTTTGCAAGGTTTGTCTATGATTCCAACGTAATAATGTCATCCGGTTTATCGTTGACTTTTTTATTACTTACATAAGCAGTTATTTTCAGATCGATCTAAATAGATTGTTACAATTTTATTTCTTACCATTCTAAATTTAGACATTTACCAGTGCCCAAACACTTCGTGTTTCAACTTTGAAATGGCAATACTGAGGCTATGGGACCATCCACAAAATGTGGGCCGAGTCATGGCGATTCCAGGATTCTACATGCTGTCAAATCTGTATGACTTGGGCAACATTGGAAGAATCCTTAATGTTGGACGTTGTACTTTCTCTTGGATCTATATGCGTAAACAACGATGGTTCTATTGTTTTCATTGCATGATTCAAAGCACTGAGAATAGATCGCTCTATTTGCCTGGTGGTCCAACATTGACACACTAGCGCTTTCTATAGAATATAATTAGCTAAATTACGTGTAGCGTTGACAATCCAAAGGTGACGAATCGTAACGATTAAATCAATGTTGGCAGTAGTACTAGATACAGAGGAAATAATATTTGTAAGATTGGATGGGAGATTGACGTCGATGTAGCTTCTTCCCTGGTGAATTATCATTGTCACTAAGAAAGTGCAGTTATGCGATGAAAGAGTAAATTTAACGATCTCTCGTTAATTTCATATGTCTCCATAACATCAGAAACAAAATTGATTCTACTTATGTCTTTGGCTCTGCCTACATCGTCACAAACTAATAATCTTATCACCAACTTTATTCACTCCAAAAAGAATCTAAATATCTAGATCATACAAAGTTGTCAAACGTATTTGCAAGTCTACTAGTGTTCTAAATTATTCTTGAGTGGATAACGCACATCGTTACCTTTTGATCTCTTGTGCATCGGTCTAGCTTTGGTCTATATGCGGTCCGGAATAGAGCATTTCCGCGTGCGTGCATTCAGGTGCGAACGCATACATGCATCGGGTCGGCAGCCAGTGCATTGCAGTCAGTGCATTAGAAAAAGATTTTAATTCCTGAGTTATAGTTTTCGACTTCTGAATTGTTGAGTTCTGTGATAACATTTTTGGTTGGAATTAAGACTTTATTGATTTGTTAAATACCTAGTGATTGATCGTGCGTGATGTTCTTATGATTTTTGATATTTGCTGGAAGAGAGAATTGTACTGTGAGAACTTTCGTGTAATAGTTTGTGTTATTGGAAAATAATAATATGGATGACACAAACGAATCAGTAAACGAGCCTGTGCATTATCCTATGGATGTTGTATATTTTAAAGGTATGATGAAAATCTGTAATAGAATCTGGATCGCTTACCTAATTAGAAAGGTTTCATCAAATTGATGCTGTCTATATATCATACCATTTAACTTTCTGTTCATGGTCATCGTGGATATTTTAAAATATTATCAAAACCTTAATAATGTATGTTAGGACTATAATGGTGCATCGAAAATGCATAGGTATCTCGACCTCAGTGGCGCAGCGGGCGTACGATCTGCAGATATTTGTTCAGGGTGTTCTGGATGTTTTCTATGTATAATAAAAAATATCGATCTATATAGTGTATTGTATTCAGTATATCAGTTATCTAGTACCCATAACACAAGCTCTGCTTAGCTTGGGGCTAGATAATTCTGTGTGAATTATTATTGTCCTGCATTATTTATTTATTTATCTTTATCGTAACTCTTCTTAGCCATTATATCTTATCTCCATAAGATCTTACCCCGGTTTTATTATTACCTAGGCCAAATTCAGGCAATAGTAACCTATCCATTGTGAATAAAAGGTATCCATCCATTGATAAATCTCAAACTCACTAATCTATTCTAGGCTTACTAAAGCCAACACCGCCACCGATGCCACCGCCCCTTCCTCCCAAGATGCCACCACCGCCAGAATTCAAGAAAGCTCCAATAGATCCGACCAAATTAAAGAAGCTGGAGTCTCTGCGCAGTCGACCACGAAGGAGGCCAGATTGGAGCGACATGATGAAGGAGGTTGAAGAGGGGAAGAAGTTGAAAAAGGTCGTTTGTAATGATAGGTGAGCAAGCGATGACTAGTAAATGAAAACAATAAGTAAAATATTATATGAAAATAAAGTAGGAGAAAGTAAGAAGACTTGGGATAACTAGAATAATATGTAATTAGTATGTTTGCATTCCAGGGTTCCCAGACAATTATTTTTTTAAATACCCTGGATTTTGATGCCCACTATAATTATAATAAACCCCAATTAATAAATACACTACAAAACGATTAAAACTGATTCTAGGTCAAGCCCTATCATCACAAAATCAACTTTGGTGAAAAACAAAGACCAGTTCATCTTTGAATCAGAAAAACCTAACTCCACCCACAACGCGCTGCTGACTGAAATCAACAAGGGAATCAAATTGAAGAAGACGAAGACAAATGATAGGAGTAAGCCAAATCTAGAAGGCTTAAGGAAGTTCAGAAGACAAATGACGATCGAGGAACAAGTACAAAAGTCGATGTCGCAGGCTAATCTCGCTGCTTCACCATCGGGAGTAGCGCTTGATGAAGTAAGTGCAAGGTTATCTAACCTGTTTGCAACAGTCAGCAGTTAGCTCAATTGTTTCAATTGTAAATACTAGTATAATTTTCTTTGTGAATAAAAATGTGTTCTAAACCTTATATTAGATTATTATACATATTTCTTACACTCTTTACTTCAGAACTAAACAAAAAAACATTTATTTTCAGTCACTAATTGCTGCACCAACAGCAGAAGAAGAAGAAATTGACGAGATGGATGACATTGACAAAGTAAGAGACGATCTTCAATCAACAAAACAGTTGCTCGCTATTGAACTTAGGTATGGAACAATCAAATTAAACTTAATACGTACCTATTTGGTTTATTGATGACTATGATTGTATGAGATTGTATTGATGATTAATGGACTCCTTGTCTTTTAACAGAAATAAGGAAGCACAAGAAAGAGAAAACAAACGCCTTCTGACTAGGATAGCAAATTTAGAAGCAGAAGTGGCAAGAGAGCGGGCTATCATCAAACAAGAACAACACAAAACAGTTATATCAGTAACAGATGCATACGATGAAAGATTAGTTACCAATCTGAAGATGGAAGTAGAAAAAGCAAAAGAGACTGCGGATAATTTGGAAAAACAATACCTACAAGCGGCAGAAGATAGAGACACTGCTATAACTGAGCTTGAAGAAGTAAAGAGAAGGAATGCGGAATTAGAAAAGAAATTGGAACAAGCTTTAGCGGTTGGTACCTATTTTAATGAACGTGCTATTCATATCATGACTACTTTGTACCTACTATTAGTTTTTAATGCTATATAATAAAGAAATTTCGATATAAGTTGAATCTATTAACATGGTATTTAAGTATTTGCATACACTCTCATTTTAAAACTTATAAGAAACGATAACAGAAACTAATATTCCTAAAGCTTAAGCAAACGACTAATGCTTCACTAACACTATTGCAGGAAAAAGTAGAAGAACGATTTACATCAGAAGAGCCCCTTTCATTTTACCAGAAGAGACAAATGGACTTCGAGAAGCAATGTAGGCTTTTGGATATAGACATAAACTCTCCTGAAGCTGAAAATTTGAGAAAATCTGCTTCTGATGCTAACAACAACGCTTATAATGCTTATAATACTGCTTATACTAACATAGATGATGAGGTATGACTTTGATGCTTACGCTAATTTCTAGGGCAGATGACAGTAAAAAAAAAAATATATTGAGCATGACTATATTTTGTGGTCTAAAGTCACCTTTGACCTATCGACTCCTAAAATAACAGTCGGTAGGTACCTACGCATATTGAAACATATCTGGGTAGAGATAAGATTCAAATCAATGCAAAGATAATTATTATAGATAGATATAATACTCAATATGGTAGTACTCAATAATGATTGTCATGGGCCTTATGGAACATGTGAGAATGAAATTACCTGTGATTCTAGGGAATAATGCCAACGAACGTAGGCTCCAGACGCTCAAGCCACGCCATCAAGTCGCAGCTCTCAGTAACGAAAGATGACAGCTTTGAAGAGGAGTCCGAATCTGAAGAAGAAGAGGTACTTAACTAAATACTTTACTCAAATCGGCAGAGTAATTACTGATAGGTAAAATTATTTTAGCAGGCTGTCCTCCCGTATGTGAATAAATCTAGCCGTACGTAAGTGACGGCAAGTGTACACTAGGTCCACTACATTATAAGCCGCGCTTTGGGTGGGCCTAACTAACACCTAAACGAGATCACCATCTACAGAAAAAAAGTCTACAAGTTTTTTTAACATTATATACTTGAATCATTTGGATAATACCTACCAAGGTGTAATACCTACCAAAGTTTTATTAAAAAGATTAATCCAACGATAAAATAATCAGTCAATTATTATCAAGTCGCGTATTGATAACGAATAAAAATAAAAAGATCATTAACCTAGGTCAAATTATGGCTTATGGAATGAGGTAAACCAATAGAATACGTAAATCCAGTAAAACAGCAAAAACACCGCTGATATTAATTGGCTGGGGTCCTTAACATCGAAAAATACTGAGTTGGTCTGATTGATATATTAACTTACAGGAAGAAAGCGAAGAAAAGAAACAAAAACGAATGGAGAAGGAGGTCCGTAACATGAGAAACAAGATCCGACACCTGAAAGAGAAGCAAGATAACATGAAGAGAGAACGGATGGCATACAAGATGTCGCTCAAGAATCAGCAGGCTGCACTCAAGTACGTACTTATCAACATAATAAGCAAACTATGATATTAGATGAAGAAAAACTGGTCAAGACTTAGACGCAGGTTATTCAATAGGCGACGTAACGTATAGTCTCATAACCCTACTTAGGGTACCTACCCTAAAATAAGTTTCTAGTTCAAGCTCAAGACGTATCATAAAATGTAGTAACTGAACTCTAGAATAAACAAGGCAAGTGTTGAAAAAAGTGTTTTCGAAGTAATTATATCAAAATGTTGAAAGATATTAACAGAATAATAGCATCCTAGGTACATAGGTAGTTAAGAAAATACATTTCTGAAATGCCAAATTATAACCTTCCTGTTTCAGAGACGAAAAGAAGAAATACAAAGAACTAAAACGCGAAGTTGACAAAATGGCGGCGATGATGAAAGAAGTCGGCTCGGATGAAGATGAAGACGAAGAAGAAGAGGAGGAAGAAGAAGAAGACGAGAAGAAGAGCGAATCTGAAGAAGAAGAAACCGAAACGGAAACTGAACAGGACACGGAGAGCGAAACTGAGAGCGAGAGTGAACCTGAGGTAAGATTGATGAATCTTATTCTGATTAATATGTAGGATATTCCTGTAATATAAGTAGAAAAGACAATTGTAGATGTGATGGTTATTAAGGAACTTAAATCTAACTTATTGGGCTAAAATGATGATGATGATGAACATATTAAACAAGAAAGTCGAAACAAACGAGGATTCTAATTAGTGGCTTGGTATTATAATGTAAGGTACCTACTGATATTATCGGTGGTTGTGATAAAGATGATGATGATGACGATAAGGCGATACTTTGGCTGTTATCTAAATACAAAATAAAGGTAGGTACTGACTGACTATAGATGACATAATTATACAGTAATTCGTTTATACCGTTTTCTCAGGATGCACCTTTACCAAAGAAGAAGGACAACCTAACCACACGTCTCAAACGACACGAATCACGAGTGACCGCTCTGAAGAAAGGCAATGCTCTTCTAATGGCGAACGTGGACCGGATGAAAGATGATGTACTAAAACAACGCGAGGAATCATGCTCGTTAAAGAAGGAATTAGACTCGCTTATTGATGATCTGGACTAGGCTCTTTAATATAATCAAGATAGATAGGTACGTCTTTGACAAGTACACATTAGGCGTTCTAAACTACGCGCTTCAAATCGCGCACCTTCAAAAGATACAGATCAAGCTAGATTAGGTTTCTTTTGTTATGTTCACTTTAGATAGGCACTAAATATGCTTCCCGCCATTTTAAAGTATAGGTAGATTCATGCTTTCGCGATTTATATACCTATCCTTTGGGCTAAGTTACTGTATTTTTGTTATTGTATAATGAGAGTTAGATAATAAAAATTACATTATTAAATTCATAACGCAGCTAAACCAAAACCCAACCTATAAGTAGGTAAGTAAAATTGTTCACAATAACGACGCCAATAATTTAATTTTTAGGTAATAATCCATCTAAGCTAAATTTTAATCACGTGATTGTACATAAATTAGGTACATAAGTAATTTTAAGATCATTTTGTGTAATTTTAATCACACAATAAACTTTTTCACCTAATAAAATTGTATTTTTATTCATAACGCAACTACACCAAAACCCAACCTTTAAGTAGGCAGGTACCTTAGTAAAATTGTTCACAATAACGACGCCAATAATTTAATTTGTATTAATTTCTATATAAGCTCAATTTTAATCACGTGATTGCACAGTCATAAATTAGGTACTTACCTACAGAAGTAATTTTAAGATCATTTGTGTAATTTTAATCACACAATAAACTTTTTTACATAGGTACTTATTACCTAAAAATGTATTTTTGTTACCCACTAAAAAGTTGGGCAAGTAGAAGTAGATTCTGCAAAGAATCTGTAGAATAAGAACATTTTATTCGTAGCTAAGATGAGTCCAGTATTTTGTAGTAGATGATATACCTATCTAATAAAAACTGTAACAAACTAAATAAATATTATGCATTTAGTTACAGTCTTAGAAGAAGAAGACCATAGAGTAAAAACTCGCTGCTGTCTCAGCAGAGGGATAGTGTCATTCAACAATTTGACAATTTGTGTAACCAAAAACCGATCCATGTGTGTTTTGACAGCTCGTAAATACAGTGCCCTCACTCACACATTCGTATGATTGAATGTTGCAAGTGAATAGCATTTTCCCTAAAAAATTGGGTAACTGAAGCAAAGTTCCCATTAAGAAAATACTAAATTGTTTTTATCACCTACCTTTTTATTTTTGATATTACATTATTTAAATTTACTGAAGGTGTCAATAGTTTATTGTCAAATAGAAAAAATCTAAAAAAAAACTATGAAAATCCATTTCCATCGTCGTTTTTTTTTTATTTTACGAAATATCAGCCGGTACCTATGGTTACTATCATTCTACCTAGGTCAAACGACAAAAAGATTTTACTCCAAGTCTGCAAAATAAGATCGGCTCCGATCATTTTCGGAACAATAATTTAAAATAGACGGTCAAGTGCGTGTTTGGCCACGTGCAGTGTAAGTAGTTGCACGGTTCATGGCCTATCTAAACCAACTTATTTACCTGTTTTACACATACCTACCAAAGTACATTTTTTAAGTTGATTAGGATGACTATTAGGTAGGTACTCAACTAGTAAAGCATACTAAAGCTGTGTAGTTTTCCTTTTAAAATCACTCCACCTACTACTAGCATATTTTTCACAAATAATAATGCCCAACTTAGACAAATTACAGCATTCTAGTACTAATAGTCTCTGGACTAAGCTGCGGACGGATCGACGAACGTGGTAATCTATAAGGGTTCCTTGTTGACTACGGAACCCTAAAAAAGAAATTGTGCACGTGCGAGTATTGCTACAGTTATGGTCAGGGCCGTCTTAAACTAGGCTGGGGCCCTTGGGCACACAAGAATTCGCGGCCCTTTTGGAAAGTAAAAAAGCGAAATAAATAACATCTTTTACTAAGTACCATCGCATATTTTTGATGCTTGGGAGAAGTCGCAAGATGCTTTAGGTGTTTTTTGCGACTTGTCAAAAGCATTCGATTGCGTACACCATGAAACATTAATCAGGAAACTACATCACTATGGAATAAGAGACACCTCTTTGGATCTTCTTACATCTTACTTGAGTGATAGGATACAAAGAGTTGACATTAATGGGAAACGGTCTTCGGGGTCTGTAGTTACAATGGGTGTACCGCAGGGCTCTATCCTCGGTCCTTTCCTATTTTTAGTTTATATTAACGACCTACCACATCTTGTTAAGAATAATCACGAGATTGTGTTGTTTGCTGATGATACTTCATTAATTTTTAAAATGAAACGACAAAACATAAATTTCGACGATGTGAATAATGCAATCTCAAAAGTAGTACATTGGTTTAGTGTCAATAATCTTTTGCTTAACGAAACCAAAACAAAATGTATAAAATTTACTCTACCTAATGTAAAACAAGTTAAGGCTGATGTAAACGTAAAAGGAGAAACATTAGAAATTGTAAACAGTACAGTATTCTTAGGAATAACCTTAGATAGTAAACTTCAATGGGGCCCACACATAGATAAGCTAGCAAAGAGACTTAGCTCTGCAGCGTATGCAGTCAAAAAAATCCGTCATCTTACAGACGTTGATACTTCTAGACTAGTCTATTTCAGCTACTTCCATAGTGTTATGTCTTATGGCATTCTGCTGTGGGGGAACGCTGCAGATATTAACACCGTATTTGTGCTGCAGAAGAGAGCTGTTCGTGCAATCTATAATATGGGTCCCAGAGAATCCCTGCGTGATAAATTCAAAGAAATAAACATAATGACAGTACCATGTCAATACATTTATGAAAACTTGTTGTACACTCATAGAAATATCAATCAATTCCCTAAAAATAGCGACATACATAATATAAATACTAGAAATAAGAATAAACTCGCTGTGCCCACAACTAGGCTACACAAGATAAATGCATCTTTTAAAGGGCAATGTATACGCTTCTACAACAAAACTCCAAGTGAGTTGCAAAAAATATCAATAAATAAATTCAAACAAATTGTCAAAACCTTGCTGTGCAAAAAGGCTTACTATAAAATATCAGATTATCTAGAGGATAAAAAAGCTTGGGACGGGTTTTGCTCCAACTCGAAAAATAACAACTAACAGGCTAAAGGTTTCTTCGTCGCTTCTTTACTTTAGTCTACATACCGAAGCGACAGGAATCAAAAAATATCACTTTATTTCCGTGTCAGTGTTTAGTTTTATATTTTGACCTTTTCTAAGTGTACATTTATTGTATTTATGGAAATAAAGAGTTTTTGATTTTGATTTTGATTTTTGTACCTATGACAATTTATTATAGGTAATCAAAATATAGTATGATTATAATGTCATTAACCTCTCAAGTGGCACGCCCCGCGCCCCGCCGTTGTGTGGCAGGTACCGCAAAAATCCGCGGACAATCCGCGGAAATGCATCACAATGCATTATTTCGCTGATTTCTTGATTATTATCTACTAACACCTCGTAACATCTATATATATTTGAATTCTCCATAAAATTTCCTACAAAACAGCGTGGAAACATTCTGATGTTGTATAACGTAATTAATGAGGTTGATTAAAATTAAATTACAATAATTGCGGAAAAATGGTACAATTTAAAAAAAAAACTTTACCGTTTTTATGTCCAGTTTGAGTTTTATTTTAGAGATTTACCATCATATTATTACACTAAACACAAAAAAGAACACATTTCCAAGCCATTTAATTTAAATTAATTTTAATTCAGAAAAAACGATAAAAAATGGCGCGGGTGTCGGATTTCAATTTTAAAATACGATTTATTTAAAAATTTCTTCTAAACTTGGTTAGTTTATGGTTTTAACGTCAGCTTGACACTGTCAGTCAACTTTTAAGACATTGACATGGCTGAAAAGTTGACTCTGAATACATAAATTCGACGAAACAAAAAACAACAAAAAAAATTGGAAAATCGGCCATAATATGGTCGCAGCTTGACTTTGGAATCCCGAGTGATTGCGTGAGTGATCGCTAGATGGTGTACTTAGTAAATTAGGTAGGATGCGTTCGGAAATATTATTAATTAGTACAGTAGGAATAGGCGCAGTCATCGATCTAATGGCGTAGTAGGTAAATACCTTCTGTTAAGATTACTGATCTGTGAAAAAAGTGTAATGTGCCTGACAAAAATGTTTTGAGAATAAATGTGTAAGAGAAATTGTCGATCCTTCGGGGCCCCCTGAGAATGGGGGCCCTGGGCACGGGCCCCGTGTGCCCTTATGGTAAAGACGGTATTGGTTATGGTGATGGCATGGATTGCAATTTTAAATTTGAGTTTATTGCATTTGCTCCCCTTGGAGCCGAGAGAGGTCTAGGTCCGTGCGGTATCGAGGTTTTCCGGAATTTTAAAAGTATCTGAGCGTCTGGTCAAAGCGGCGGCGCGGGACCCGAGAGCTGGTGAGTATTTGGAGCAGCGCACCAGCATTGCCATACAGCGGGGCAATGCAACCAGCGTTACGGGGACGCGACGACTGGTATTGATATCGATAAGTTAAGCTGCCTCTAGATTGTTTGCTACAGGCTGCAGTTAGCTCAATTGTTTCAATTGTGAATACTAGTTCTAATTGTTTCCATTCATTGATTGTAATTTTCTTTGTAAAATAGTAATTTGAGTTTACATCTTGAATCTACTCAGAATATCGTCGAGTGACTGAAAATTCTAGAACTGTGATATTCCGCGTAGTTTGATTCTTAAGTCCTAACTTGAGGGAATTCCAACCTCTCCTCAACTATTTTTATATATCTAAGTACTAAGTAACAAAACCTGGGTATTTTTTTCCCAGTGCATAGCAACATTTTCACGAAAATGGTGGACGAAATTTTTAAATTTATTTATGAATTCTGATGACTATTTTAGGCAAAATTACAAACGGAATATTAGTACTTACCGGTGGAATGAGATATTTGCGGTATTATTTTTCCGGTTACTGGTGTTTAAACATCCTTGCACCGCACAACACATCATTTTTATATTTTTATGTGGGAGCTGCTTTCCGTCTCATTTGAAGTATTGTAGTAACGGCTCAAAATAAAAATTGCGACGGTCCGTCGCAATTTTTTAGACTTACCTCGTTTGTGTCAACTATCATTCTAAGTCTTCTTCTTCTAAGAAGAAGACTGTTTTTACTCTATGGTTACAGTTATAATTACTACTAACACCATTACCATAAAAGATAGGTATATTTAGATCTGTACACTGCAGGTGTACCAGGTGACCATAAAACCTTTTGGCGAACATTTTAAATCATCCCGCGCGGGCGCATCACTCTTTTCGCCACAGAGTAGGTACAACACAATATCCGGCGTAGCATCCAATATGAAAATGTCAATGTCAAGAAAGTGTCAGTGTCGGTAATTTCAATTTTTCAAACTGCTGTCAAAACAATCCAAATCGAAACGGTCGGTCTGAATCGCGTTTTTGTTTTCTTCTTTCAATTTTCGGATTATTCCTTAGGATTTATTCTGAAAGTCCAAAGATTGCTGAACTATAAACCAGTGTTTAAATAACCCTTATGATGCATAGGGTTGAGGCCGAAAATCCGCGGCCGGTATCCGCGGCGCCGCAAAAGCCAAACCCTCGGAATAATCCTGTGATGTTTAAAATATTCCAAAATGTTCAGTACAACGTCGTTCAACACAAGAAATACGTGAAAGAGATGATTAAGCTGTACAAAAAGGTAATGATTTCCTAGCGTACTTAACTACCTATAACTTCTAGCATACAGTTTGTAAGTTCATATTTCATAACTTCACTAAAAAGTATTTAAACTTAGTACTTACCTACTATTCATTTTCCCTTCCCCCCAATGATTTCAGCTTGACGAGGACTCATTTCGTGAAAGCTTCAAGAACGCTCTCCTCTATCTGTTTACCTTCGGCGATACAAGTGCTAATGTGGACAGAGTTGTGCAGTATGTTGCCACTTTCTGCACATCTCTTGATGATGAGGAAGAATTTCTTTTGTTTATATTTGATATTATTTTTGAGGTAAGTAAATTAGAATAATAATAATAAATCATTTATTGCCTATAAATTACTTATCCTAAACTAGAATTATACACAAAAATTAAATAACTAATCATAGGCAAAGGGAGTAGATTCAGCTGTGCTGAATGTAAGAAACATGCAGCGCTGATTTTAAATATACTCCCCTCGGGTAGGGTATTATCAACCCAACATCTACGAAATACGAAGTGACAGTTTTGTTGGGGGTGAGCCAAGCGCTATTAAGAATGGCTGAAACACCTATTATGTAGCCAACGATAATGTTTTTACTTCTTCAGATACCTGAAAAAAGGGTGCAAGGCCTTTGTCCTACAGTGTGACAATCAGGGCTAAAAATTAATGAACATGCAGTACACTAGTCTTTGTGTTCAAAGTCATGATAACCAATTAGTTTTTGAATAATGTTTCAGTGCCAATGTGTATCAGGTCAGTCTGTGAGATATAGAGCGAGCCAGCTGCTGGCAGCTGTGCTTTCAGCTCTGGGAGAGGATGCTTCTCTCGATGATGACCTCTGTGACAAACTTCTTGCATCACAGGTAAGATCAGTTTCTGTTTATTATGATACAGTAAAACAGAAAGGAAGGCAATGTAAATTACTTACTCGGTAAAGTAGCATTACTTTACCGAGTACTTTGAGTGTGAACATGGATCTTAAAAAGATTCAAAAGCACCAATTTTTCCTCTGGTTTGTAGATCTAAATTTGGTAAGAATGAATAGAATAGAATGTATTATTTTTAATTGCAACTCAAACAAAAACATGCTGTACAATAAAAGTTTGTACAGACAAACACACTAATATTTGCACTAAATCTCAAAAGGTCTCTGTTACAGCATGAGCTGGTTGTACACTTGTCACAAGCAACACTGGTCTTCTGAAAGTGGTTTAGTTGCAATTGGTCTGTTGTCAAATTTTATCAACACCAGAGATAAAATCAGTGCTTACCGATCCTCATCAAAGTCCATTCTCACTCTCCAGCTGCAACTAACTTACTGTTCAACAATTCTCATCAAAAGTACTGCTGATAAGACCTGCACCTCAGCCTAAAGCGAGTGTGTAAACCGAATGAGTATAGGTATTTGTTTTTCTGTTCAAATTATTTTAATTGCAGGGTCCTGTGATTGTTCTAGTTTTGGTCTGGGCAGAATAACAGCTCCTGTTCACAACAGTTGGCATTATGCTGAGCCGAGACCCATGTGCTACAGCAGCACACATTGGTTACCTACCTACTTATTCCTACATATTGTTAACATCATTTGTTAATATGTTCCAACTGTACCTGTGTTCTTAATTGTGTAAATAAATATGATTAAATATTTTATTTTTAATGTGTTATATATATGTACGTGTGGTGGCAAATAAATAGTTTGTCTAGGTCTACAGCTAGCAGTAACCAAACCAAATGAGACACAGGAGGATGTATCATCAGCTCCCAAACTTAGAAAATCGATTTCATGTAAAATATTCAAACGAAGTTGTTTTTAAAATCAAATAAGGTTTTAACTTATTATTGGTAAGTGTATTAGAAGGACCGAAGGGAAGGCCATGGCCCAGCAGTGTGAAACACCAGCCTCATCATTGAAATGAGTGAACATTATCAAAGTCTTTGCACTACAGATGCAGCGTTTACAAGACACCCGCGGCGCAGTACGCTGTCGGGCAGCCCTTGCGCTCCAGAGACTGCAGAATCCTATGGAGCAAGACGACGAGGTCACCAGGGCTTATAGGTTTCACATGAGCTGTGACCCTAGTTCTTCCGTTAGAAGGTAACTTAGCTTGTTAAATTGATTAATGTGGATACTAGCTTCATCCTTTGGCGTCGCATATGTACTTCCTGGATAAGTGATGATAATGTGCTCTTCGCTGAATTTTGCCCCGGCGGCGGTCTTGGGAATTTTTCTTGCTAGAAAAATCCCAATAACAATTTTGGTCTGACCTGAGATTTAAACGCGGGACCTCAATATTTGCGGCTAAACATGCGATCGTTAGACCCACATATCAATCTTCTGGATAAAAAATGTAGCTTGTGTTATGACCATTCCGGGGATACATTCTTATCTCATCACCCGCTAAGATCTGTTCAACTACTAAGTAAGAAATTAAAAAGATTAAAAGAAAATGCACAATGTACGCAGTCCATTTGCTTATTTCTAGAAATATCAGCAGGCATAAAACTTGCTTGCTTACACAATTTTCAAAAACCCTGCAACTGCAAGGAATCTCTGCTAATTTCAAAGCCACCTAAATTTTGTCCACAGAGCTATAGTGATGTCCATAGCAAAATGCACACGAAACGTGCCCTTCGTGTTAGAACGTCTCTGTGACGTGGACGAGGCGGTAAGGCGAGCCGCGTTCCTCTACATATCGGCTGTTAACGTCACGCAGCTGAGAGTGAGGCAACGGGTATTGACGCTCAAGGTAATATCCCAACAAGAGGGGCAAATCACTATTTATATATATTGCCAATAATATGGTGACTGCTTTTTGAGGTTTAATTAACAGACTTCAAAAACGGAGGAGGTTCTTTGTCCGGCTGTATGTATCTTTTTTTATGTATGTCCGTTGATCCCGAAAGATTTGTATTTGTTCCACAAAACTTTAAAAACATTGTAAATTATAAAGAAATTTCAAGTTGGATTTTAGTTTTTAAAAACAATAAAATTACTTATTACAAGCCATCTCATGCAAATGGGTTGTAAAGTAATCCGCATTGACCACCTGCCTGATCAGACCAATTATATCTGCAGTAGAAGTCACATGCTCCTTGCTCAACCACCTTGCGCTTGTGCACTGTAGGGCACACAGTTGCCGCTGCCCATTGTGCTCGATGCTGCTGCCTCACGCTCTCGACGGGTTACTTAAGGCTTTTCCAGACTGTGGCATATTTGCAGATGAATGGATGAATCTAATGTCAGTTTGTGAGAAGGATGAATGATTGATTTCTTATAATAAAATAATTAATAATAATGGATATACTTTGAAATTTTTATTTAAACACTAGATTCTGCCCGCGGCTTCGCACGCGTTAATTAAACAAAATTGTGAATCTAAACCATTCCCAGATCCCCTTGAACACACACAAAAAATTTCATCAAAATCGGTCCAGTCGTTAAAATTGTAAATCTAAACCATTCCCAGATCCCCTTGAACACACACAAAAAATTTCATCAAAATCGGTCCAGTCGTTTGAGAGAAGTTCAGTGACATACACACTCACAGAAGAATTATATATATAAAGATTATAATTTTGAATATAATTTTATGTTAGTTTTGTGTGTTAAATATTTATACTTAGTTAGTGTAATTGGCAATCGCTGTTCTAATCAATAAATAAATAAATGACATAAATTAACCAACCTTCATAGATGCAAGGTCATAGATGAGATGGGGAAGAAAAATATATTTTGGAAGAGTGCCTTTAATGTTTTGATGTAGGAACGTCTATGTGACTTCTCTTCGTGTTAGAACGTCTCTGTGACGTAGACGAGCCGGTAAGGCGATAGCGAGCCTTTAATTTTTAGAACGCCTCCGTGACCCAACATCTCAGGTTGACCACATCTCCCACGCCCGAGAATCTCTGAGCTAGCAACAACAACTTCTTGCGCCCAAAATACGTAAATGTAGCGCTTATTGTCTGTAAAATTCTCCTTTGAAAGAGCATTGCAAAATTACATTTTTAAGTCTGCGTTTATCTCCAGGTGGGTCTAACAGAGCGTAGTCAACGCGTTCGACGCGTGGTCGAAGAGATCCTAATACCTGGCTGGCTGAGCTCCTTCCAAGGCAACATTGTCGACTTGCTGAAAGCCATCCGGTTAGACAACATCAATGACGCTAAAGATTCGCAGTACGTCGCTGGGAAGCTTCTGGAATCTTTGTTCAAGTAAGTACCTTTTCTTTCCTTTATTTATGTTACACTAGCTGCTACCCGCGGCTTCGCAAGCGTATTTTCGGTATAATAAGTAGCCTATTATCTAAGTTCGGCTATACTCTAAACGTACGCATGATTTCATCTTGATCTGTTCTGTAGTTTTGGAGATCCTAGGTAACATAAATTGAGATTGAATTTTTAATATTAGTAGGTATTAGTACTATTCACTATAGTATTCATTTTATCTACAGCTAACATAAACCGTAATTTGATTTTTACGTCCACCTCAGTCTCTGTGGTAAGGTATCTATCTTCTATATATATAAAAATGAAACCCGTTTTCCTTGGTCACGGCATCACGCGTGAACGGCTGGACCGATTTCGCTAATTCTTTCGTTGTTGTGTTTGTTATTGTCAGGAGAAGGTTCTTATGAAAGAAAAAATTAAGAAAGTTGGAAACATGAATTTCCACGGGGGCGAAGCCGCGGGGCGCAGCTAGTAGTTTATATAAATAGTTGGTATGTACCTTCCTACGTAAGTAGTTAAATACTATCAACTCCTACACTTATTTTCATTAACTAATAAAAATACAATAAACGCACACCGAAATTTCACTTCAGAAACTAAATAAACCTCAATAACCGAATTCTTAACTGACTGAGAACTTTCTAAGGCGAACAGGAAATGTATTTGACAGCGCTAAAAATGTCGGTGTCCTTATCGTTTCAGATGTCACCAAAACTAAGCTAATTTGACAGCACTAAAAATGTTGCTGTCCCTTTCATAATGAATGAAAAAGAAAGGATAGCATCATTTTTAGTGCTAACAAGTGAAACCATTGAAACTTAACCATCTCCTTTGCAGACGGCTCCCAATATCCGAGCTCCTAGAATGGCTGCCCACAGACAAGTCCCTCCGTCTCATCCCAGCTGAGAAGCTCAACAAGGAAACGTCGTGGTACTGGCGCCACCTAGCGGAGCATCTGCAGAAGATAGACGACGACGAAACGCTCGAAACTATTCTACCGGACTTGATTGTACTCACTGGGTATATTCGAGCGTGAGTAGACTTTGTAATGAGGATCAGTAAAGCTATAGCAATTTCAATAGAACTATCCAACATATAGGGTATCCACGTTGTTCTTTATGATATAAGAATGATATATCTTTTTGAATCATCCAAATCGGACCATAATGTACGAAGATATTAAGTAATAAACATTACGCCGTTACTGCTGGTAAAATCAAATTACGCGGGTGCGTGTAACGTCACTCTCTTGGTCGCCGCCAGATAAACGTAGGCAGATTTCAGTTTTTAGTGATTTACTCCGAAACTATAAGTTTAGGAAAAAAAATAACAAAACTAAAAACGGAGTCTATCTAGACTCAGTTTTGAGTGACTCGTGTGTGGCTAGAGTTTCTATAGCTCTTCTTAATATGAAATTTAATTCCAGTATTATAGAGTCCCCATGTCCTTCAGAGACAGAAGACCTCTTAGGCTTTCCCTATGGAAAACAAAGGTTCTAAAAATAAAATTCGTTCCACTATCATAGTCTAAACATAGTACTTTGTTTTAGTGTCATAGAGTCTCCCTGCCCGTCAGAGACCGAAGACCCTGTAGGATTCAGCACGCGCCAGTACGTGATCCACGAGCTGTGCTGCCTGCTGCGCGCTTACGATGCGACCGACCCCAGCTCGCGCGCCGCGCTGCATCAGCTGCTCACGGACGTGCTGACTGGTGAGACTCGTACATAGTACGTACAGTACATTAGAACAGGCTCGGTAGGATTCAGCACGCGCCAGTACGTGATCCACGAGCTGTGCTGCCTGCTCCGCGCCTAGGACGTGACCGACAACCCCAGCTCGCGCGCCGCGCTGCATCAGCTGCTCACGGACGTGCTGACTGGTGAGACTCATACATAGTACGTAAAGTACATTAGAACAGGCTCGGTAGGATTCAGCACGCGCCAGTACGTGATCCACGAGCTGTGCTGCCTGCTCCGCGCCTAGGACGCGACCGACGACCCTAGCTCGCGCGCCGCGCTGCATCAGCTGCTCACGGACGTGCTGACTGGTGAGACTCATACATAGTACGTACAGTACATTAGAACAGGCTCGGTAGGATTCAGCACGCGCCAGTATGTGTTCCACGAGCTGTGCTGCCTGCTCCGCGCCTGACATACCCAAGCTCGCGCGCCGCGCTGCTCACGGACGTGCTGACTGGGGGGCTGAGAATATCTTATAGATAGCATACAGAATGGCCACTCTACCCCCTACCAGTCATAACTTTCTCACTCCCCTCCCACTCCCTCATTGGTGTGAACGAGGAGTAAGTTTCGAGCACCTCGCGGGTTCCTATTTCATCTGCGGGTTGTAGGGGAAACAACCACTTATAAAGAAAGCATATCGGGTAAAGGTGTTGCATTGCAGCTTGTCTTTGAACAGGATTGGATAAACTTCAATGTTTCCCCTGTAGGTGGAGCTAACGGCGCTAGAGTCCGTAGGATATCCGAGAAATTATCGACTCTTACGTCACTTGACCTCGTGGTGTAGTTGGTTAGCACATTCCCGTACTGGGGGAAGGCTGCGGGTTCAAGTCCCGTAGAAGTCGAACATTTTTTGTGATTTCTTAATATTATTTGGAAATCAAATGTTTATCATTAAAAGAAAGAAGGTAGTTACACTCAATGAGGTAAAGTTTTTAACCCCACCATACTAATCTCTTCAGGTGACTACGGCGTACTGAGCAGTGACGTCATCCGCGCATGCGTGTCTGCCTTAGAACTCGTAGTACCGGATGTGACGTCACGCATAGAGGTCATCAGCGGAGTTATATCCGCTCTCAGAGACCCGCCGGAACCGGAAGCACCTCCGCCGCCACCACCGTTCGTGGTAGATTCTGCGGAAGTCAAGTTGAAAGTATGTGGTCTGTTTACTTATTCTATGGTAGTCGTCCTTTATGGAGTAGGTATGTTTTTTACCCAGGACACATGCCCTATAGTAGGGGAGGCCAGTAGGGGATTTTGGGATTTACTCGAGCGCGGCAGATTATATAATGGGGATGCTGTGCACCTTGTTGAGTACCTCAACCATAAAAGAAAAAAATTATAGCCGTAATTTTTTTGTTTATTCACAAAATAAACTTGGTTCTCGCTGTGGACCTAAACCTACGGAGTAATTCCCGTTGACCTAGAATCATAAAATTTGGCAAGAAGCAGGGTCTTAGAGCACAAATAAAGGCAAACACCCGAAAACCGTAAATTTGTAGTTTAATCACAAAAATATTATATATTGATTCTAACCAAAGCCTATAGTGTACCTACCTACTTCCCGTTGACCTAGAATGATGGTATTTGGGTCTTACAATTATACGGAACCCTTAGTGCGCGAGTCTGACTTGCACTTTACGTTTTTTTTAATAAATCAGGAAACCTGTGATTAATTTTGTTTTTTTTTGTTTGTAGAGAGCAAGACTTCGCGTATCTCTGAACGTAGCTATGGAGGCGCAAGAAGAAGCAGTAAGGGAACAAAACTATGCCCTAGCAGCCGAGTGTAAAGCCAAGGTAAATTATACGTTTTGTATTTGAGTTAAAGTCTAAATTCCATTGGAACTGCAATGCTAAAAGCTCTGGGACCGTGTGGGTTTGTAAAGCCAAGCAAATGTAAGTTATATGCTTTACCTTTGAATTAAAGTCTAAATTCCAATGGCACAATGCCATTATGCTATAAGCTCTAGCTAGGGCCTAGAGGTCTTAGGGTATGAGTTTGTAAAGCAAGTTATACGCTTTACGTTTGAGTTAAAGTCTAAATTTTCATTGCTCCATGAAATGCTGACTAGTAGTTCTTTATTCATCATCAGCCTATATTAGTCCACTGCTGGACATAGGCCTCCCCTAATGAGCGCCATAGCGCCCTGTCTTCAGCTTGCCGCATCCAGCATCTGCCTGCAGTCCACGACTCGGCAAACGTAGTGTAGGACGCCCTCCGGCCAGGTGGGATGACGATCTGCGAAAGACTGCAGGCAGTTCTTTACTATGACATTGAAATCTAATCTCGACAAATGTATATTTTGAGCTTTATTCCACAGTAATAAAGAATATGTTCGTAAATTCTTTATTGCACATTCAAGTTAATTCATACATAAAAGTTAACAAATACTGGACACGTACAAAGGCGAGCTTAACCCTAAAAGAGTTTTCTTACAGCAGTCCAGTAATCCCGAATTATCTCGTGTTTTGTGCAGGTTGAAGAAATTCAAAAGAACATAGAAGATTTGTCAACGCCGGTCGTTGTTCACGTAGCGCCACCACAGATAACCGTAAGTAATTTGAACTAGTTTCTCAGTACCACAGATTAGGTAATGTTACTTTATAATTATGACAACCACTGCGGCGTGGTGCGCCTGATGCTACTACGTCGCACCGTCAGTACCGTTCGCAAGGTCAGCCCGCGCTTACGTGCTTACGCGCATCGAGTACTTGTTGTAGCTTTTTGTTTTTGTTATCCTGTTTTATTGTTATTTTTGAGTTTTGTTGTTTAGTTTTGTTACCTGTTACCCGTTAAAATGAGTAAGAAATTAATTAACAGTCGTGCTCGTGAAATGATAATTAAAGTGGACAATTATTTTTTAAAAGAGAAAGAAGACTAAGTTAGTTATCCAAAAGATAAACTGTGCCTTAAAAAGTGCTTCGAACACTACTGAGGACATTTTAATGTCGAAGCAACTAGTAATAGACATTTTGAATATTTTGCAAAATTCTACCAAAGTCACGGAACGTGTGGCCTGCTTTAAATACAAATATCCCATAACCCTAGCTTATTTACTTTTTATTACATTTTTTTGCTATCTGTACTTTTTTGCGACGGATGACGTCACGCAGCTGTTATTGTGACAAGGTTCCATCGCAATATCAACTTGCGGGGCTTATATACGGCTGTAGTGACACAGCTTAACATAAAGTACGCGGCGCAAACGCGTTTCGATTATTCGGCATTTTTACTGGCTCAGCCGATCACCGGCAGTCACTCCTCAAACCCTTGCCAAGAACATACATACTAATTTATGGATTATAGATTAACGTTAATGTAATTTCATGTACTCGTGTTTACTGTGTATTGAATAGACTCAAGTGCATAACATCTTTTATTTCCAACCAACCCACAATAGATAAAGTTAGACATCTATATATATAAAAATGAAACCCGTTTTCCTTGGTCACGGCATCACGCGTGAACGGCTGGACCGATTTCGCTAATTCTTTCTTTGTTGTGTTTGTTATTGTCAGGAGAAGGTTCTTATGAAAGAAAAAATTAAGAAAGTTGGAAACATAAATTTCCACGGGGCGAAGCCGCGGGGCGCAGCTAGTTTTAGATAAATACAAAACGGCGTTAATGTAGCCAACATCGCCTGTTGGGCTAAACTACGCGCTTCACACAAAGTGGCGATCACAATAGGCCTATCATGGCCGCAGTGATACGAAAGCCACCAAAAGCAAATAAATAAAAAAAAAACTACGCGCTTAAACCCTTTGATGTGTGGAAAAACCGACACCTGAGCTACTGCTTAGCGTCTAATGCCATTAGAAATGCCGTTAATTAATGAAGATGTTAAAATCTTGGCCACATCTGAGTAACGCCCTAATTAACGCGTTAATTAACACTAACGTCAACGGTAACGCAGGTGGACCAGTAGCAGGAGAGGCAGAAGTCCGGTTTCGATTCCCGCCGCGGGACAAATGTTTATATGGCTGATGATTTGTTCCGCATCTGGATGTTATGAAATTAGGATTATGTATCTTGATTATGTCGACATCTGTAGCGCTGCAGGCGTCCGCTTGAGACGCAGATGATTTGTTCCAGATCTGGGTTGGTATGTTACTATCAGATATTCCAGTACCCACAATACAAGCTCTTCATACATTATACGAAGTTAACTGACGAAACCGCTCATTGTACTTACGATTATATTTTGGCGAACACCAGCCTAAGGCTAGATGCTATTGTGTGAAATGTAATCCCGAATTAGGTATTTCAATTTCTCCATATAGTGAGTACTAGCTTCTGCCCGCGGCTTCGCACGCGTTGTCTCTATGGAAACGTTTTGAGGTTATTTCTATCTCATGGGAACTGATTTATTGGATAAAAAGTCGCCTATGTTTGATTCCAGGGTTAGACTTACCTGTATGCAAAATTTCAGCCTGATCCGTTCAGTAGTTTTGGCGTGAAGAGGTAACAAACATCCATCCATCCAAACTTTCGCATTTATAATATTAGTGTGATGTGATGTGTTTTTTGTCCCCGTGTGTTTTTTTTTAAATATCCTGCATTATTGACCAAGTGCGATATTTCTTTTACTTTTAATTTAGCCTAATTATAATAAATACTTATTATATATCTAAGAGATTCTATAAGTGTTATCAACACCGTTACCCTCTATTTCAGACGATAAGAGAGAAGTTATCAGACGCAGCGACCCTGGACAAATGCCTGACCATCCTCAACTGCGCGTTGGACACGCCGCAACTGACTGCCGTCTCGCCTAACTTGAGGCTCATGTTCTCCGAACTAGAGGTATCATATCAGTACCACACATCAACAGTCATTACCACTCCACTGCTGGACATAGGTCTCCCCTGACAAGCTCTTATGGCATTACCCATAATCCCCACGCTAGGCACGCGGGTTGCGGGTCGCAGCTTGGAGATAGATATCTGTTCTGCAGGGGGCGCTGCCGCCTCCTGGATATCCATCTATCACGATTTTTGCCTCGCGCCTAGTGACAAAAACCAACACGTTTGTTTACTTATATAGACGCGAGGCTAAAGTCGTTAGTAAGTAATTTCTTCTAAAAAGAACTCACAATAAAATGGGGTTTTAATATATTAGTAAAATTTCACAAAAATTTAACTGTAAATTTTATTTCAGGTGGAAATATTCCAAAATCCCGACATTATAATAAACGCATTACAAACCGTGGCCCTTTATGGAATGCTGGACAAGGAATTCGCGAAAGAAAATAAGGCGTTCTTCTTTGCTAATGTAAGTTATCCTTATCGTTTTACAGACAAAAGTGGTCAGTTTTAGACTCATACATAAAGTCAAGTCCACTGCCAGACAGGCCTCCTATAAGGGCCATAGCAGACCCATAAAATTAAAATCCGTATCCAGCATCTGCCAGCTGTCTTTCACAGATCTCGCCTGGCCACAGGGCGTCCTACAATATGTTTACCAAGTCGCGGTCTCTATTCAAGAGCAAGACTTCAACTTAGATAGTCGGTTCTAAGATACGGGTCACGTATTTAATCAGCTATATCGATAACTTAGCCAGATAGTTTTCTTGCAATTCTTGCTAGAAACAAAGAAGGTAGTAGTAGAAGGTAGTAGATACACAGTAGCAGCCCGGAATCCGGAAACCATTGTAACAATTTATTTATTGTGATTGTGGTAGGTATTGCCTATACGAGGTCTTTTAAATATGGTTTTTGAGATCTACACAATCTACTATTTAGAACGTACAAAGGTACGCAGCTTATAAATTTAGGTAGGTAGTTTTAGATCTACACAATCTATTCTTTCGAGCGTACAAAATACGCGGCTTGTAAATATAGTTTTCGATCTACACAATCTACTTCTTCGAGCGTACAAAATACGCGGCTTGTAAATATAGTTTTCGATCTACACAATCTACTTCTTCGAGCGTACAAAATACGCGGCTTGTAAATATAGTTTTCGATCTACACAATCTACTTCTTCGAGCGTACAAAATACGCGGCTTGTAAATATAGTTTTCGATCTACACAATCTACTTCTTCGAGCGTACAAAATACGCGGCTTGTAAATATAGTTTTCGATCTACACAATCTACTTCTTCGAGCGTACAAAATACGCGGCTTGTAAATATAGTTTTCGATCTACACAATCTACTTCTTCGAGCGTACAAAATACGCGGCTTGTAAATATAGTTTTCGATCTACACAATCTACTTCTTCGAGCGTACAAAGATAAGCGGTTTTTAAATATAGTTTTCGATCTACACAGTCTACTCTTTAGCTTATAAAATATAGTTTTTGATCTACACAATTTGCAACTCGAGTGTACAAAGTACGCAGCTTTTATATATAGTTTTATCCTCATATCTTTATACCTTCTAAATAGTAGATTGTGTAGATCTCGAAAACCATTATAGATCTACACAATCTACTCTTTTGACCGTACAAAGTACGGCCTTAGAGACCACGGTAAGCCGTTGGTCCTGTGCACACGACTACCCGTCTCCGTTGAGACTGGCCGCCATCTCCGAAATTCGGCTAGAGGAATATCAGATCAGTTTTGTTATTAATGGATGTTTAATGTAAATAATGTTATCTGAAATTAGTGTCCGAACACAATGAAGAGATTTTTTAAACTTTCGCGATTTGTTAACATAGTTAATGATTATATCGGGTATTTATCGCGTAAGTACCTTTTGTTTTATTTCCCCTACGTTTCTACCGCGTTACAGCGATCGTGGTCACGGGGCGACTGTCTCCCCGTGACGACCGAACGTAGGGGAAATAAAACAAAAGGTACGCGATAAATACCCGATATAATCATTAACAATGAAGAGACACCATATGATAAGAGGCAAAGACACGTGGAGCAAAATTATAACAAGATGGTACCCCAGAGAAGGCAAAAGGAGAAGAGGCCGGCCTCTGAAGAGGTGGGACGAGGACATAAGGCTAGTCGCTGGAGTGATGTGGAACAGAGTGGCTCAAGAAAGATCCGAATGGAAAAGGTTGGAGGAGGCCTTTGCCGATTGGCAAACAGATCTGCAAAAAATAAACAAACTACAAATACTAGGTTAAGTTTAATCTAATTTTAATTTAGTTATACCTTATTTCATTAAGTTTAAACGTGTTATTTAAGGTCTGAATAAAAGGCTATATTATATTATTATTATTATTATACTGTCCCTTCTCTTCCAGCTTATAGACACGTCGAACGAGGCCGTGGTCTGCACAGTGCTGCGTTGTCTCGTGGACTTGTTGTGTGTGCACGGCGCGTTGGTGTTCGAACACGATGAGGAGACGCAGAATAACACTACTAAGAACACTACCAAGAATACTGTTATGGATGATGATGATGGTAAGACTTTTTGACCGAAGAAGGTGTGCTACTCGTGTGGCCAAAACCTATAAACATAGTGGAATCCGATATGTTCATTATTTTAGACAACTTTGGGAACCATTATACACTTGCGAGCTTTAAACTGGAATCGCTTCAAGGGTTGTTCAAGACTAATTTTTACAATTTCTTTGCAGTGAACTATGCGTTAAGTTATGTAAATTTTGATTTAATGCACGATAATGGCCGCTGCCACACCGCAGCAGTGACTAGACAGTACCGACAGACGTCTTCCATGTCGGCATTCCCACACTAGACTGGCTAGCCCTTATTCCTGACTTGAACCCAATCTGGCATATGTGGGACGAGCTAAAACAGCGGATACGAGGGAGAAATCCAGCTAATCCAGCTCCGGCGCCGATAGAAGCCGATAGATGCAACTTCGACCTATTGCAATAATTCCCAAAATTTAGGTAGCCAATTCAATAAATTTTAAATCTTCTTGATATCACTTCAAAGGTAACAAAATTACCTTTCAAATGATATACCACAATCTATAGTTCATTGTACATAAATTGTAAAAAAATTGTTTTGATCAACTCGCGCGATGAAGCGATTCCATTTTAAAGCTCGCAAGTGTAGTTACAATCACTATAACCATCCGTAACACAAGCTTTAGGTACCTAGCTGTCGCCTAGACAATGCTGTGTGAATTGTCCACCATTATTTATTTGTTATTCATTTTATTTCTAACGGGATAGCTGCCATGATTAATCCAAAAGTATATCATGAGAAGGTCGCCATGAACGATCTCACGGCATGACTAATTAAGGGGGTACCTACCCTCAAATTGCTTATTTTCAACTCCGTCGGACCTCCATATCTTCCAAACTACTGAATATTTAACTTTGAAATTTATATATGGTAAAGTTCAGGACTTATTCTATTGATCATATGTTTCGAAAACACGATTCCATAAAATTTTCTCTATAGAAAAAAATCGCAAAGTTACCTCTCATTTTTTACTAAAACCCTAATTTCTCAATAAATACAGATGATACGATCTTGAGATTAAGCATAGTAATTGAGCTAAGTATAAAGAACATTTTATATGTTGCCTTTTTTTCAATTAACTATTCTAATGTTTGTGGGGAGCAAATAACTACTAAAAACTTGATTTTTGGGTTTACGCCGCTTTGCTCTGTCCCGCTCCTGTGAACGCGAAATCCTATGCCTATCCTCTTCACACAATAACGAGGTAGGGTACCGCCTTAAGAAGTGTTTAATTACCTCTCTAGTTTTAAGTTTTACATGTATGTTTTATCTCATGCAATAAAGAATAAAGAACTGTTCAATTTCGCAGGTTCGATGTCAGAGAGTGGGCTGGCTTTATCGCAGAGCCACAGCACTGTTATTGAGCTACTCCTCAAGATTATGGACAGCCCTGTAAGTATAAATCCTACTACAACGGGATATTAACCATGATTTGAGTTTTGACCTTATTGGTCCTTTTTCTTTCAGCGGCGAAAATAGAATGCGTGATACACTTACGAACGATCAGTTAAAAACTTTCTGTAAATAATTATATAATCTAATTATAATTATTACTTAATCTACTCTAGTTATATAATTTGTCTTGGAAGAGGGATATTCCCCATACAGGTATTTTCTCTCAAACATTACAGTATTAGTACATTAAGTTAAAACTGAAAGAAAATTATACTAGTATTTACATAAATAATAGATTCAGGCGTTACTTTGCGGAAATCCATTGTATAATATTATGATAAAACAATATTTAGTAACAATTCCGCGCAAAACCTTATCTCATAAGATCCTACAAAATGTAATCTGTGTGTAAACAAATTAGGTTATTTTATATTACATAAGTCTATTGATTATCTTCTCTAATTTTAAGTAGGATCAATTTGTGGGAGGGCGGGCGGTACACACAGATTACATTTTGTAGGATCTTATCAGATAAGGTTTTGCGCGGAATAGTTACTAAATATTGTTTTATCATAATACTAGTATTTACATTTGAAACAATTGAGCTAACTGCAGACTGTTGCAAACAGTCTACAGGTAGCTCAACTGATCCATATCGATACCAGTCGTCGCGTCACCAAGACGCTGGCTGCATTGCCCCGCTGTATGGCAATGCTGATGCGCTGTGCCCCAGCTCTCGGGTCCCGCGTCATACAATAGGTTAAAGATATAAATATTTTTGTAAATGTAATTATTTTTTCTAGTGCGCGGCCTACCGACTGATCATAGTAGAAGGACTCTGTCGATTGCTGCATTTAGGGCATCTGGAGTCTCCCACTATACTTAGCAGGTTGCTATTGTTGTGGTTCAACCCTGCCACCGGTAAGAACATTAAGGTGCTACCGACTATCGGCTTTGCATCTCGGCCTACTGTATATCCAACAAAACTATTACAGAATCATTAAAATAAAGCATAAGGTAGGTGTCACAAACATCCCAATGGATTTTTGAAAATTCCTCAAGATAAAATAAGGTGGCGGCGGTAGTGAGTCAGGGTAGCACCCGTTGGTGACATTATTTAAAAAAAAACTTTTTGTGATATATGTTTTCCCAAGTTAATAATAGTCGTAGTAATATTCATATTACTTTGTCCTTGCCATAAAACACTCAATATAAAACGGTTATTTCCTGAACTTTACAGACAACAGACAATTATACAATACTAGATTCTGCCCGCGGCTTCGCACGCGTTATTTCTATGGAAACGTTTTAAAGTTCTTTCTGTCCCATGGGAACTGATTTATGAGATAAAAAGTAGCTTAGGTGGGAAGTGATTTATGAGATGAAAAGTAGCTTTGGTGCTTATGTTTTTTTCCAAGCCTAGAGCTATCTGTATGCAAAAGTTCAACCCGATCCGTTCAGTAGATTTGGCGTGAAGAAGTAACAAACATTTATCCAAACATCCATACATCTATCCATCCAAATTTTCGCTTCCTACTAATATTATAAAGCCGAAAGTTTGTGAAATCTGAATTTTTCTTACCTAGGATCTCCAAATCTACTGAACAGATCAAGATGAAATTTGACGTACGCTTAGAGCAGAGCCTAACATAGATAACATACCGAAAATACGCATTCAAAGCCACGGGCAGAAGCTATTTTATAATATAAGTGTGATTCTGTTCAAGTATTCAACACATTATTGTATAATCTGGAAAGTTTGCAAATAAAATTATGCTTTATTGCAGTTGATGAGGACATGCTTCGGCAAATCATCGGCGTATTCTTCCAAACGTTCCCAGTCAGTGTTGATGAGGCTCAAGATCAAATACAGGTACCATCTTCTTTCTAAATTAGTAAGATATATATTTTTTTACCATGGCAGAAGCCTTTATTCTCAAAGAAAATTACACTAGTATTTACAATTGAAACAGACGGTGGCAAACAATCTACTGATAGCTCAACTCAACCTCAACCTTCTGTGTTGGTCCACTGCTGGACGCAGGCCTCCCCCTGATAAACGCCTTATGGCTTTTATCTCATGGGGGGTAATGCCCATAATCCCCACGCTGGGCATGCGGGTTGGGGATCGCAGTTCGGTGATAGAATGTTCTGCAGGGGGCGCTGCTGCCCGCCCCCGGTGGATATCCCTTAGTCGCCTCTTACGACACCCGCGGGAAGAGTTGGGATGGTGCAAATTCTAAACCGACACCACACAGCTCAACTGATCCATATCAATACCAGTCGGAAGCGTCCCCAAGACGCTGGGCTGGCAGCATTGCCACGCTGTATGGCAATAATGTAAGATAAACTGAATCTATTACCGAACCGCGGGCAGAAATTACTTTTGCTGTGAAACGATTTTATTTTTAATTGATCCGCCGCCCCGCTATGCTGGAGGTGCCCAGCTGTAGGACCAACCTAGGTTCTCACCACAAATTCATTTTTGCCGTTTCTTATCGAAAAATGTCAGTGTTTCAACCCACATGAAAAAAAATATATATCGTTTCCGTTTCTCACTACAAAGAGATCAAGAGATTTTGTACAGTCAGATAACAAATACTTAAGTTTGCCCCCATGTCACTCGCTATCTATTTACTGAATATTCTGTCTGGGAACAGCGTAGATAATTTTACCAAAATATGCCGAAAGCCATGGAAATGGCACAGCTTGTTATAGAAACAAAATTTTTAGATAAGTATTGTGTATTGCTTGTATCTTAGACTAAATAAATAAGTTATGACAAGTACCTAGATATAACATCCCATTAGGGCTTAATAAAAAAACCTGTATTGATGTTATTCTCTCTATAAATAAATAATATAAAAAATTTGAACTCGAAATAAAATGATAAGGAATTTTAATTTTTTTGGAAATTGAACTACACAGTATCGCATTAAGGCTCAAACTTATTATTTCACAGAAAGCCACCATACCGACCCTGCGAACGCTGGCCAACGCTCCATCCAGCTCGCCTCTCTCCGAGATCGACCAAGAAGCGGTCGTGAGATTCATCGTGTCGCTTACAAGAGTTAATCACGACGTAAGAACAAAACATAGCAAAACCCTGGTGTCATTACCACACACAACAGCCTTTAATGGTCCACTGCTGGACACAGGCCTCCCCCTGATAAACGCCTTATTGGCTTTTATCTCATGGGGGGTAGTGCCCATAATCCCGACGCTGGGCATGCGGGTTGGGATCGCAGTTCGGTGGTAGAATTGTTCTGCAGGAGGCGGCTGCCCGCCCCCGGTGGATATCCCTTAGTCGCCTCTTACGACACCCGCAGGAAGAGATGGGGTGGTGCAAAATTTAAGCCGGCACCACACGGCGGTGTCATTAGAATCTCACTAACCTAATCCCACTAGCTCACAAGACCTATATGGTTATCAATTCATATGTCATTAAAACTAAACTGAACTGACAGCTAGCAACACGACTACTAGACACGACGCTACAATAAGAGAGATGGTTTCTAGATAGAGATCTCGTGAGATTCCTCAGGGCTATTAAATGTGACTGAGATAGCTATAATACAAATCGTTAAGGAATCGAGATAGCACTAATAATGACGCCTGTATTGTAGACTGCTGGGGTGAGAGGCAGCGAACTGTATTATATTAAAAGAGGCCAGTCTTTGCCCATCAAAATGTTTTTAATTTCACACATAAAGTTTTCACATGTCGTTGCGGCCAGAGGAAGCCAAAGAGAGCGCGGCAAAAGTTGCTAAATATTCTAAACTAAAAAATTAAAAAGTTAGGTATTAAAACTAAAAAGTTACCAACAACAAAGTAATCGAATTCTCTTCATGTTAGTATCGAACAACGTCATCTTCTTATTTCGATCCTTATGAACCATTCTCTAGACTGGTCTTTACGGAGGTTGCAGCATATCTCTTAGTGCGATAGGCTTGTTTTTATCAAGGTATAAACCTCCACCCCACAACCGCCATTTTGAAGCGCGTCTTGTGTCGCGCGATTTGTTGCGATTTTGAAGCGCGATTCCGCTGCGTTTTTGTAAGCGCGTATAGAAATACGCCGCCCGCCAAATTCGCAATCGCAGCAGTTTGTAAGATCGTATGTGTTTTAGTAGAAAATGTACTGCAAACAAATATCGCAAAAAATTGCGCGGCACTAGACGCGGTTCAAAATCGCGGCTATAGGGTCGAGGCTTAAAAAACTGCCCAGTTGGTATACAGATATCCTTGTCCACAGTTATCAGACAGCCAAGGTGGTATGGCCGCAGCATTATGCCAGCACATCGCGCGTCGCCCTGCCTCGTCCGAAGTGGGGCTCGCGTGTCGCATGCTAGCGCTCCTGTCGCCGCCGAGAGACGCCTCGCTAGCTTCCTCCCTCGCTGCAACACTACGGGACCTGTGCCTTGTAAGTACACTTCACAGCTGTCAGACAGCTATGGCCGCAATTTTGTACACTATTGTACATCACTAAAGCCGCCTATTTACAGCCAATTTTTTTCTTATGCAGCTACTGTACAGACGCTATAACGACTAAAACTGTATGATTTGGGGCCCTTTTTGGTGATATATCGGTTTCCATTACCTTTATAAAATCTTTATGCAGCTCGTAAGCAGTTTTAAGAATATACAGCAGACGGAAATACAGCTCATATGCAGCTTGCGTGCTGCTTGGGTGTGCCTTGCAAGTACACTCCACAGCTGTCAGACAGCCAATGCCGCAGAGCAATTTTTTATTTCAAAGCAAATTTTTCCAATGACATAATTTATTATTAATGAATTTTATCCATTGGTTTATTATTTTTATTGAAATGTATATGTAATTTAATCATTGAAATATTATACACTTGCGAGCTTTAAAATGGAATCGCTTTCATCTCGAGTTGATCAAAACAAATTTTTTACAATTTATGTACAATGAACTATAGATTGTGGTATATCATTTGAAAGGTAATTTTGTTACCTTTCAAGTGATATCAAGAAGATATAAAATTAATTAAATTGGCTACCTAAATTTTGGGAATTATTGCAATAGGTCGAAGTTGCATCTATCGGCTTCTATCGGCGCCGGAGCTGGATGAGCTGGATTTCTCCCTCGTATCCGCTGTTTTAGCTCGTCCCACATATGCCAGATTGGGTTCAAGTCAGGAATAAGGGCTGGCCAGTCTAGTGTGGGAATGCCGACATGGAAGACGTCTGTCGGTATTGTCTAGTCACTGCTGCGGTGTGGCAGCGGACATGATCGTGCATTAAATCAAAATTTATCGTCGCCAATAAATCCTGCGTAAGGGAAAACATAACTTAACTCATAGTTCACTGCAAAGAAATTGTAAAAATTAGTCTTGAACAACCCTTGAAGCGATTCCAGTTTAAAGCTCGCAAGTGTAGTTAATTAATTAATTTTTTTATGTTGATGGTGGGTGCCATTATTATAATGTATACTTCAGTATATTTTAAGGTGTACTATGTACCTAACCATTTGACGTGTAAAACTATTTTTTTTACCAATAAATGAACCATTGAACCATTGCAAGAGCAGCTTGTAAGCTCTTCCGACATCCACTGGCTGAGTTGCAGGGGTCGATTCTTACTTGATTACGCCGCCACCGCCTCGGCCTTGTCCCGGCCGGCTTCCATCTTTCTCTGGACTCATGCCTCCGGAACTGATACTTCAGGCAGTTAAATATGCCTTTTGGTTCTTGCGTCACTCTTAACTATAACGTAACGAAACGTTGATCGTTCAACAATCCTCAACCTCAACAGCCTGTATTGATCCACTGCTGAACGCAAGCCTCCCCCTGATAACCGCCTTATTGGCTTTTATCTCATGGGTGGTGCCCATAATCCCCACGCTCGGCATGCAGCTTGGGGATCGCAGTTCGGTGGGAGAATAGTTCTGCAGGGGGCGCTGCTGCCCGCCCCCGGTGGATATCCCATAGTCGCCTCTTACGACACCCGCGCGGGAAGAGTTCAAAAATCGGCATTGTCAATTTAATGAATTGCGCCGTTTTGCAATCGGCCTAGCCATTCTAGAAACGGGCTGATTCTACGATGCGGCGGCGACATATATACCGATTAAACAAGATCCGTCAAATATGAACCTGTAGGCTTATTTCGGGGATTGTTGTCTATGGTAGAATAGAGATAAATAACGTCATTTCGTCATCGAATGCGTAAACTATTTGAAACGCATTCCTTCAACTTCAATAATTTACACAATCTATGACGATGCGATGTCATAGACAACGATCCCCGCCTACTGACTCCTGCGCCGAAGGTTTCCGACTTTAATAGAACAATTCAAATCAAAAACTCTATATGCCCATAAATACAATAAATGTACACTTAGAAAAGGAAACATAACCCATACCAGTAAGAGATTTCGCTTTATATTTCCTAAATAAATTTACAATCAGTGCTAATGCGAGATTTCTACATCATCTTTATTTTAAAATAATTTGAAACATTACGATGACAATATTTTTTGAACCTTTTTTAAATGTAATACAGGCCAATTAATACTTGTCATTTGTTACACCATTAAATTTGACATTGTAGGTCCACCTACATTGAAATTTTGACACCCACGATTTGTATGAGAAACATATTCTTTTCCTGCCCCCGGTTTCGCACGCGTTATAGCTATGGAAACGTTAAAAGGTTGTTTTATACCGTAGAAACTGATTTGTGGGAAAAAAAGTAACTTAGATGTTATTCAAGGTCAAGAACGGCTAAGAAGTTTAATTACTTTGGTGGTAGTTGATGCTGTGTGGATGGCCCAGCATTATTCATTAATCTGTTCATCTATCCAAAATTTTACCCTTTTATTACTTTTTTTTTTATAATGCTGGACAATTCACACAGCATTATCTAGCCCCAAGCTAAGCAGAGCTTGTGTTATGGGTACTAGATAACTGATATACATAATACAATACACTACATAGATAGATATTTTTTATTATACATAGAAAAACACCCAGAACCCCTGAACAAATATCTGCAGATCGTAGAAACATTTGTCCCGAGGCGGGAATCGAACCCGCAACCTCCTGCGTCGCAGGCGGACCTTCGCCCGCTGCGCCACAGAGGTCGTTTTGGTGTAAAGAAGTAGGTAACAAACATAAATCCATCCCAACTATACAAACTTTCACATTTATATTATTAGTTTGATAGTGGGATTACCGTTCATGTTTCATACAAGGAACTTTATCATTATGTTATTAAAGTAGTGTACTATTAAGTTACAATGTAAGGAATACAAACTGTAGGAACTATA
This sequence comes from Eupithecia subfuscata, assembly GCA_963564075.1. Taxonomy (NCBI): domain Eukaryota; kingdom Metazoa; phylum Arthropoda; class Insecta; order Lepidoptera; family Geometridae; genus Eupithecia; species Eupithecia subfuscata. Next base: position 3,455,322 of record OY751117.1, on the reverse strand, counting down.
ATCAAGAAATAATAACGTCTAATTTTATACTAAATCGCAAACTTAAGGTTATACAAGTCAATACAATACAAATCAATTATAAACTGCAGCCTTGGGGACGCTTCCGACTGGTATTGATATGGATCAGTTGAGCTACCGGTAGATTGTTTGCAACAGTCTGCAGTTAGCTCAATTGTTTCAATTGTAAATACTAGTTCTAATTAATTTATTTCTATTATTTGATTGTAATTTCCTTTGTGGCTAAAGTTTTTCAAAAAATATAAACTTCCATACAATGTACCATGCTTAGCCTAGTTTGAAGATGCAATTCTAAAAATACTCCCGACTTACAGCACCCCCCGGACACTTGCCCATTTGTCCTTGTGCGTCTCGGCACATACATGCGCAACTGTGTTCCGCTACACGTGCAACTGGTGTGTGACGTCTAGGGTCACTTCATGACTGCGGTCCGTTTATAAATAAAATCGATCTGAGCGCTCACAAAAGTGGTCCGTTTAACTGAGTTTATCCGTTAGCGCGTCTACAGTTGATAGCGAAACGTCATAGACGTCATATCGGGCGCCATCTTTGCGCTCACAACGCCCTTGAGCCCGAGCATGGTCGCTGTGAACGATCTGTCAAATTGATATATGGGTAAAGTAAGGAGTAATTAGATGGGAGTTGAGTGGAGTTTGAGATGGGAGTGTATGCCCAAATCCGTATCTATGAGAAATAGAGGAAAGTTGCCTAAGGAGTCATGACCTCGATTTATGAAAGATTTTTTTTGTTTTCATTTGTTTATGCAAGAAATCGAAACGATAAAAAGAAAATAAGGACACACAACATTTTTGCACCAACGGATTCTGTTGCTGATTATCAGCAGAGCAAAAAAATTCTCTCGTAAATCGAGGTCATGACTCCTTAGGCAACTGTCCTCTATGGCTTATTCCAATAATCCCCTGCCATAATCCCCTGCGAAGGGGATTCCTGGACTTTTTGTCCAGAAATCCCCTGCCGGCTCAAAGAGAAGACGCAAAGGGGATTTGTGGACCAGAGTTCCAGAAATCCCCTGATCCACTTATTTACACCGTAAATACCTAGGTAGTTGTTCTTTCTTGAAATAATCAAATGCAAACAACTAAGTAACCTCACCTTACAAGTAGAACATACCAAAATGTTCACATTAAAACAAGAACTACGAAAATTGGTTAAGTTGTTTTATCTCACGAAGTCCGTTGGGCTATGTTTATCATTGTGAATGGCATGTACACATTGTTTTAGTGTGCGTAAGCTCAGAAGCAATCAGTCTCGCCCGAGACGCGGTCCGGGTCACTAGTGCTCATTGTATTCACGTCAGATTTTGGTAGCGAGTACCGTCAGCATGACAACTAAGCGCAAAGTTGTTCGTGGTAGTAGGGTTAAACGGACTTCGTGAGATAGAACAACTATACCCATTTTCGTAGTTTTTGACGTTTTTGTTTTAATGTGAACATTTTGGTATGTTCTAGGTTAGGTTACTTAGTTGTTTGCATTTGATTATTTCAAGAAGTTGGATATCCTATTATCCAACGGCAATGGGACGGGCCTCTGTGTGAGTTGACACGGGATTGTTTGACTAAACGTGCTCTAACTCTGCGGATCGTGCCCGCCTCCTGGCCGTTTCTCAATGGGAGTCAGGACATTGGTTGCAAGCATTTCTTTCATATAACACTGGTACTTTATTGGTAGCCCGTAACTTTCCGTATCGCAACGTGTCTTCGGTTGGGTGCAAGGTGTTGCGCGCCTCATCAATGCCAGTGCGGTACTGCTGTCAAACAGCTTAGCCATCACGGATTACTTACTACGTGTACTAGGGCCGCCCCAGTCGGATATCTCGCCACGCCAGCCTTAATGAAATCATACGGCGGGCTTTTGTCACCGCTAACGTACCATTTATTCTCGAACCGAATGGTCTGTTGCGTGACGATGGTAAGAGGCCCGACGGTATGACACTAGTTCCATGGGAGTTGTGGTGGCTCATTGTGTGGGACGCTACATGCGTCGACATGCTTGCGCCTTCCCATCTTCCGAGGAAATTCGTCTGGTCGAAGCGACGCATAACCCGAGAGCTGGTGAATATCTGGCGCAGCGCATCAGCATTGCTATACAGCGGGCCAACGTATATAGCTATTGAAGTGGTCTACATTTTCGATGACAGCTGTCAAACTTCAAACGGCCACATCTCTGAAACTACTCTTCCTTGACTTTGGTGCCAACCTTTCAGAATCTAGAATAATATCCGTTTCATTTTGATATAACCTGTCATTTTTGATCAATTCTAACTGACTGTAACAGTCGTTTTCTAATATCAGCTGTCATTTTTGACATCCGCTGTCATTTTTGACATCCACTGTCATTTTTGACATCAGCTGTCATTTTTGACATTAGCTGTCATATTTGGAATTCACTGTCATTTTTCATAAATGTATGGAACAATATGAAATTAATTAGTAAGAATTGGACGAACTGCGCATGGTTTCCTGACGAACTGCGTATTGGACGAAACGCGTGTTGGACCAAACGCTTGTTGTGTTGGACGCGTGTTGGACGAAACCTGTGTATCCATGCAGAAAATATATACAGGACGAAAATTTCCACAACCGCACATACTAATGGGACTACGAGGAATAGTTCTCCCTCGTGGTCCTATTAATGGAACAAAATAATGGGACGAAAAAACAGCGTAAAAAAACTACTCGAAATCAGTTGAAACCCTATTGTGAGTCGGAAATTCCTGAATGCAATGTTAATATTTTGGTATATTCTACATATAAGGTGAGGTTACGTAGTTGTTTGCATTTGATTATTTCAAAAACGAACAACTACTTACGGTGTGAATAAGTGGATCAGGGGATTTCTGGAACTCTTATCCACAAATCCCCTGTGTGTCTTCTCTTTGAGCCGGCAGGGGATTTCTGGACAAAAAGTCCAGGAATCCCCTTCGCAGGGGATTATGGCAGGGGATTATTGGAATAAGCCTCCTCTATTTCTCATAGATACGGATTTGGGCATACACTCCCATCTCAAAAAGCAGCCCTTGGTATTGCAACCGACATACATTTTTGGGGAGTGAGGGTGTCATGGGCTATATTTCTATATGAGAATGAATATCCTAAGTGTTACGGTTACTGAGATATAATTTTTATAAGATGTTAAAATCTCGCCTTTCAATCGTCATATCTTTTTTGTTTATTATTTTTTGTTGCCACAAAATTACTTGTACTATATTCTTAATATACATATTCTTAATATTCTTATGTATACATATTCTAAATAAATTATTACTTCAGGCAATTCACTTTAAAAAAGTTACGAGCTTTCAAAATCAAAAATCTGTGTAAAAGTTATAAATTGTGACACTTCGGACATTCGCTCTAGCAGAGAAATGTAGTCCATGACCCCCGAAATCCCCAAAAAATTATGTCGGTCGCAATTTCAAACACCCTATATTTTTTTCTCTTTGCGTGTCGCTAGCCGCTTGATTCTCACATAATATAAACCTAGGTGCTTGTAGTGTGATCGTGGCCTTACCTAACCAGTTGAGCTTAGCTACTCAGATAAAGCCATTCTCACTTCATCAGCACTCAGCTGTACCGCCTTCAGCGAATCCTCCCACAACTGAGCTGAATCTATTGCATGATACACTTTACTACTCGGCTTTGTAACTTCACACTCGCAAAAATACTGCCCTGTGACGTCACCAGCCGTTTCATCAAGAGCCACATGGAGCGTAGTTTGCGCGCCTTGCCACGGCGTCTTAAATAACATTTTTACGAGTATAATCACTATAGCATTGAAACGGCTGTTCCAAGTCTTGTAGATCCCGGTGTTTACTGTCCCTGGCTCCAAACTGTTTACAACAACGTTGGATTTTACTTTCAACCTCTTTGCCAATTCTTTGGTAAACGTTACCATGCATATCTTGCTGTCGGAATATGCTTTCGGCGCGTTGCAACTTTTCCTCCAATAGTCGGTTTTAACTGTTCCAAAAACATGCATGTACGACGCAACATTGACGACTCTGCTCGGTTCTTTTTCACTAGATTTCTTCAGTAACGGTAAGAGCAGAACTGTTAAAAGAACTGAACCGAGGTAGTTGATTTGGATTATGTTGTTGAATCCATCTTCAGTCGTGTTTTCTGGACCGGCGACTCCGGCATTGTTGATCAATATGTCCAGTCTATCGTGCTTTGCGGTGAACTCTTTGACAGCGCGTCTAGTGTCTTCTAGCGACCCTAAGTCTAGTAGCAGAAAGTCCACTTTAGAGCTACCGGTATTCTCTGTGATATGTTGAATTGCTGTTTGCCCCTCCAGCGGGCAATACGATGCAACTATGACCATTGCACCTGAAAAAAAAAAGGCGCGAGATTTATAGTGGTAGAGGCGTGGTTGTCTCGGCGTACTAATCGACCCCTTCATCTAAGACTAAGAGAACCTTAGGACAAAGAGCAGCAGCTTCTTTTTCTGTATCTTAAAACCTCTAGTGCGATCACCAATCCGCCTGTCAAGCATGGTGATTACTTCCAAAATAGGGTTGTGACGTCATGTGAGAATCATGGCCCTGTACGTAATAAGACTCGATTCGATGCTCTAATATAACATACATCTTTATATATATAATTCTTCTGTGAGTGTGTATGTCACTGAACTTCTCTCAAACGACTGGACCGATTTTGATGAAATTTTTTGTGTGTGTTCAAGGGGATCTGGGAATGGTTTAGATTCACAATTTTGTCCGCTGGACAGTGTTTTTTTAATTAATTTCTTAGTAGTTGTTGATTTTGGAATGTTTTACATTGGATCCGACAGACGGCGCTACCATCGCAGTGTCAAATTTTAAATAATATTCGGTTTTGGAATGTTTTACATTGGATCCGACAGACGGCGCTACCATCGCAGTGTCAAATTTTAAATAATATTCGAATTTCAATTTTAGTCTGTCCCGACAGTTAGCGCTGCGACCAAATTAAAAAAAAGTTTTGTTATCATTGTGTTATTGTAGACCATGTGCTGGATCAAATATTAAATTAAATGGTACTGAGTGTTTTGAGAAGAGTTTTGAAGTGTGCCTAAAAAACTATACATTTTGCGAATTTAGTGCAGAATCGAAGTGAGTATATTTCTTATATTTTTTTTTATCAAATTTACACGTGCGTTAGTTAATAACTAACCTAACCTACAATCTTATATATAAAAATGAAACCCGTTTCGCGTTGTCACGGCATCACGCGTGAACGGCTGGACCGATTTCGCTAATTCTTTCTTTGTTGTGTTTGTTATTGTCAGGAGAAGGTTCTTATGAAAGAAAAAATTAAGAAAGTTGGAAACATAAATTCCCACGGGGGCGAAGCCGCGGGGCGCAGCTAGTAAATGTATATAAAAATCAATTGCTGTTCGTTTGTCTCGCTAAAACTCGAGAACGGCTGGACCGATTTCGCTGATTTTGGTCTTGAAATGTTTGTGTAAGTTCAAGAAAGGTTTAAAAGGTAAGAGCGGTACGAAGTTCGCCAGGTCAGCTAGTACCTTATAGAATGTTATGTTATGATATCAAAAGTAACGAGTAACGATTATTAATTGATTAAGTAACAAATACATGCGGGTCGGGTACGCTTTTTTTCGTTACTTTTACACCTCAGAGTAGGGATGATCGATATTCATACGAACACCTATCACCCCAAGTGTAGAGTAGTATTTCACAAGTATATTAATCACCGCGTGGTACTAGCCCACAAGTGATATCAAAAAATCGGAATAAAAAGTAGCCTATGTTTTGCTATTAGGTAAAAATACCCGCAGCTTCGCAACTTGGACAGAAAATGGTTCGAAGTCCCTTTAAAAACCTGAAACGCTTCGTCAGCGCCTACTAATTTTTCTAGTAGCGACATCTAGTTATGCGCTATTCGGATTTGTTTGGGCACAGATGACTCAATAGTTAGTAAGTAACGTTTGCCATATGCTATGATTTGTTTGGGGGATGTACGTATAGCAGTTGACGTAGCTAGTGTTTATATGTATTTTAGTGGTTGAGTCCCCAAGATTAAAGCCAGGATAAGACTAGCCCAAAGCCGTGTTGAGTGGCACGAGAGTTTGTAGGCTCATGCCCAGCTGCAGTGGGTAAAGTCGGGTCGTTGTTGATAATGAGCCGTTCAGTACTTTTGACGTGACAACGTCTTATAATTCGGTAGAGCCGGCTGCACACACGAAAAAACATGACGTCATGCGGCGTTACCTCGTCATGCGGCGTTACCTAGCTCTGAGGCGTTCCATGTAAAGCTTGAAGTGCAAACGAGAGCGCTCGACATCCGTCTCTCTCCTACTTGAGTGAGCGATGCGTCTGCGTTGTCACGTTCAACTATCGTCAGTAAACCGACTTTACAGACAACCAATTTTTTTTCATCGTCCTTTCAATAACATTACAATAACCAACCATTTGTACAAAACATAAAACCATGCAAATCGCAACAATTGCTTATTGTATGTACTTACAGAAAAATATTTTATTTAATTATTTTAATCTTTATTCACAAAGTAAATTACAATGAAATAATAGAAATAAATTAGAACTAGTATTTACAATTGAAACAATTGTGCTAACTGCAGACTATTGCAAACAATCTACAGGTAGCTCAACTGATCCATATACCAGTCGGATTCCAATATACTGATTTCAATACCAGCCGGAAGCGTCCCCAAGACTAATTAATTTTAATGATTTTTTCTCTATGACTTTTCATAACAAATCGTTTAGTCTGTAAAATCATTTCATCTTACACGAATTGATTATAATTATAAAAAATATATAATTGCTACAAGATTCTGCTCCCATTTATCGCGTGGGAACCTGTAACTTGCAGTTTGAACGACCTACTATTATTAAACAGCACGCACTGATCGTCATAATGTCAGCCTAGGGCCTAATGAGGATCTGTAACGATAGAGCAATTTCAATAGATCTACTCGTAGTATCCAAGTTATTCTTTATGACATAAGATTGATATATCTTTTTAAGTTATCCAAATCGGACCATTACGTACGAAGTTATGACTAAATTTTGACGACCTCCGTGGCGCAGCGGGCGAAGGTCTGCCTGCGACGCCGGAGGTTTCGGGTTCGATTCCCGCCTCGGGACAAATGTTTGTACGATCTGCAGACATTTGTCCAGGGCGTTCTGGATGTTTTCTAGGTATAATAAAAAATATCTATTTATGTAATGTATTGTATTAAGAGGCCAGCGGAAGGCGACTTGTCCATACAAACGTAATACCAAAATTATTTCTAATTCAAGCATATTTCCACTATATTATTGTATTATTTGTATTCAAATAGTATTTATCTAGGTTCCTGGATAGTTTGTTTTTCAAAATACTTACCGAAAATTAAATGAAAGCCAATCGCATTTTGCAATTTTTAAGACAAAATTGGCCAGTTTTCTTCCTATTTGTTTCGTAATAAAAACAACAATATCTTATGTGTTATTTGTTTGGGAACATAGGTAATATTGTCTAGTTACAGAATAACAATACTTTGTGAAGAATACAAGAAGTTTTCAGTCATCATTTTTGGTATTACAGAACACAGCGAAATTCATACCAAATTTTAAACGGCAATCATGCTATCGCGCACGCACGGGGCGGGGTGCAGGGCCGGGGGACGGGACACTTCGGTTGTGTGATCGCTCGTGGCTCGGACGGACAGACACACTAATGCAACGTGTATTTACACGGGGCGCCGCCACCGCTCGGGGACTTTCGGAGGTCGTCGTAGGGGTAGGAGAACATAGATAGGTTCATAAAATATGGTAGGAGAGGCTAGGTATTATTATAAGTATACTATTTTCTAAATCAGTGTGTCTGACAAGTTACGGTGCTGTGCGTGCGTAGGTATTTGTTTGTTCACTATTCTATAGACCTGTGCCACTGACTTGGATTGAGATTTGCCTTGTTGTTTGGAAACAATAACCTACCTCCTTAGGTACATTACATACCTAGAGGTACCTACCTACTACGACTTTGGCGTGCTTTGGCTTTGTTTACGGACTTTGATATTTTTCACTTACGGTTTGGTTAATGATATTATGGACTCAGAACGTTGGGATGTAGGTACCTAGGTATCTCACAATAAGTAGGTAGGTACTTACTTACCTACCTACCTACCTAAATTATTTTATTATTAGCTAGTTGTTTTCTTATTTTAAAGTAAATACCTACATACCTACCTAATACTTACCTACCTAGGTAGGTAGGTACCTAACATGTTGTTTAGATATATGTACCTATCATAAGATAGGTAGGTACTTACCTACAATGTATGTGAAGTAAGGAAGTACTAGGTAGGTAGGTATCCAGGCGCGGTCGCAGCCCAAGACTTTGGGGGGGGGTCACACTTGGTGCGGGCCGTAGCACCAAATGTACTTGTAGACGGTTGCAGACCCCACTGAAAACCACTTAACTTTATCGGCGAGCGGAGCGAGCCGCGGAAAATTTATACTCAACTCCCAACAATAGTAGGTATAAGTTATAGCGAGCGAAGCGAGCCTCGAAATTTTTGAGATGTTTTCTGAAGTTTGGGCAAAAGTAAGCAAGAGTAGGTCTACTTGCTTACTCTCGCCCGCATCATTTATTTTCTTGTTGATAGGTATCTATAAAAAATAAATGATAGCGATCGTAGCAAGCCCCGAAAATCTTAGAGACTTGCGGTAGTAGATATAAAGCTATGAATATAAATAGGGGCGAGCGGAGCAAGGGCATCAACAAAAAATTGAAAATACAAAAAAGACACGGAAAAAATGTAGCGGCGAGCGGAGCGAGCCGCCGAAATTTTTGTTACTTTTTCGGGTAACTACCCGAGCAAAATGATGTTAAACACACTGGACCAAATACAGAGAAGGACAAAATACTATCGGCGAGCGGAGCGAGCCGCAAAATGCAGTGTTTTGCATATTGGCCGCAAAAATGACATCCCTTCCCGCAACTCCCAACCCAACAATAGGAAGTATAAGTAATGGCGAGCGAAACGATCCTCAAAAATTTTTTCTGATGTTTGGGGAAAAGTAAGCCAGAGCCTATGACAAAATAAAGTGAGCGAAACCTGCCCCAAAAATTTTAAAAAGTTTGCGGTGGTAGATATAAAGCTATGAATATAAATCGGGGCGAGCGGAGCAAAGGAGATTAACAAAAAATTAGAAATACAAAAAAGACATCGAAATAGATGTAGCGGCGAGCGGAGCGAGCCGAATTTTTTTTTCCCTTTTTCGGGTTGTCACAAACTGGTTCAGAAAATAAATAACAGCGAGTGGAGCGAGCTCTGAATGAGCTGCAGCCTTTTTTGAAATTGGTGAGGTAGCGTCCATGCAAGACCCTTATGCTAGAAGCATGAAGCTAAATAATGAGCTACTAGCTTCTGCCCGCGGCTTCGCACGCTTCTTTCTATGGAAACGTTCAAAGGTAATTTCTATCCCATGGGAACTGATTTATGGGATAAATAGTAGCCTATGTTTGATTCCAGGCTTAGAGCTACACCAATGCAAAATTTTAGCTCAATCTGTTCAGTAGTTTTGGTGTGAAGACGTAACAAACATCCATCCATCCATCTATCCATACAAACTTTCGCATTTATAATATTAGTGTGAAGAACAATTTTAAAGTTTCACGAATAACAACCAAATATGCGAACAACAGACCAGACACCATATAGAATCAACGAAATTTTTTATGATCTGGCTGTGCGTGTGAGTTGTTTGGTATTAGATATTTTGCAGTTGCAAACTAGCCTGAAACGGAGAAGGAGTCCTGAACTAGAGCAAGCCAGAAGCTTATCAAAACAGCAGAATGTTATCAGAGGCAAGCAGAGCGTGCTGCGATAATTTATGGCTTTTGTTAGATTTTGGGCAACTTTTTAGAAAATTTGGCAAAGTGACCTAAAGCGGGCCGGGTTTTGAGCTTTGGATCATAGTCAGAAGGAACAAATGTTATCAGCGACCAGACCAAAACGCGAAAATTTTGTTGTCTACTAATTTTTTGTACTGGTTGACAAAGTGACCTCGCAGATTATTTGTTATATTTTGTGCTTTTTATTGTGGTGGTTGGATTGATACAAACTGACAATAGCGGACCAGCCAGACCAATAAAATTGGGAACGTTGCCTCTGTGCTAATTAAAATGCAGAGCACAAATAACAGTAATATCGGCGAGCGGAGCGAGCCGCGATTTTTATTATTGCTGCAGTTGGTAACCATAATCAATGTAACGGAAGTAAACAGGAAAAAATTAGACGTTTTTTCATCGTTTTTTACGTGTATTCTTAGGTATACAAAACGTACCTACAAATAAATTATAAATATTCGAAATTTAAAAAATCGTTATTCACAAGTTGAATCTCTCGGATTCCAGAATTATCCCTTTTCGGTTTAATAAACCCTTTCCGTGGCATCCTGTGTATATTTTATCACACTCATATTTTGAGTTTGGATGTAGGTAGATGTTTCTAAAGTTTGGATATAGATGTTTATTCAAGTTTTCGCGTAAAGAAGTACCTACCTAATCAACACATACCAATCCATCAATCCATACTTGTTTTATAAGTATCTTTCACACTACCTAGGTATATTTTTGACTAGCTAGCTAGGTACCATAACAAATTTCGTAGTGTTTAGCCGATATGGTTACCCCACAAGGCTTTACCAAAATCGTAAATTGATTTGTTTTTTTGATAAGTAAATAAATGTGTCAAGTCAAAATCAAATGTTTTTTTTAAATAAATGAAAGTGTCATTATCAATGAACAAAAAAGTGTTTACGTTTATATCCTTGCCTTTTATTTTCTTGTCAGAAATTCACTATACCTACTCGTGTATTTAATCCTAAATTTAGGTATATCCTAGGTATTGCAGAAGCAGAACCGTATGACGAACCTACCTACACTCCATCCAAATTCGGTTAGTTTACAAAAATGTCACACCGAATTTTGCTGGAGTATACGTAGGTGCTTACATACTACCTAAGTACGTATTTCCTGATCGATCAGTTTAGTTAGGTTCTAGGTACCAATGATATTACCTATATTTGGGTTCTACCTAGGTAGGTACCTAAGTATTTCTTGAGAAATACGTAGGTAGGCCTTGTAGAGAAACTTGAAGAAAAAAACGCGCTATCAAACTAAACATTCAAGTAGATTTTTTTAAAATACACTTGCACTTCCCAAAATGTAAGTACCTACCAAGGTACCTATGTAGGTATGAAACGCAAATAGTATGCCTAAAGAAATAGGTAGGCAAATTTAGTACCTAGTCGATAGCAGAGGTGTATACCTACTCACGCACACGCACAAGCACGGCACTATGGATGGTTGTGTTCACGTATGTAGTACACCTACCGCGTCCCGCGCGCGCCTGCATCAACTAAACAGAGATAGCGATATTCGGGGCGATTTTTGCACGCGCCTCGAATTGAAGTTGCGATCGAGGTCCGCCGGACTCTTAAGTATATCAGTTATCTAGTACCCATAACACAAGCTCTGCTTAGCTTGGGGCTAGATAATGCTGTGTGAATTGTCCAGCATTATTTATTTATATTTATTTATTTAATTACTAGCGAAGTTCACTGAGTGACCGCCGCGAATGCGTTTGGATTATGAGTAGCGTGATATGATTATATTTGTTTTTATTTATTCCATCGTAGTGACACTTGATGTCTTTACATTCTATGCTTAAGTATGTTGTGTTATAATATAACAATAACTATAATATAACAATAATGTGTTATATTATAACAATAACACACATAGGTATTTCGATATAGGAAACACCATAAGGTACAAAGGTAAAAAAACAAATTTAGATAAAAAATAAAAAATAATTAGTCAGTCCCATTCAAAAGTCTTTTATCTCATAATATAAAAGCCAACAAGGCGTTTATCAGCAGGAGGCGTCCAGCAGTGGACCAATACAGGCTGTTGAGGATACAAAAGTCGTGTTTGTATTACTATAGTATTACGCAAAGAGCTGTCATTTCTATGCGGCATTTCAGGCGACTCACAATAGCTACAATCACTATACAAACTTTGTCCCTTGACGGGAATCGAACCCGCGTCGCAGACAAGCTGCAGGCTTTTTATAATTCTTAAATCATGCATTTTACATCAATGTTACAATCTTATGAAGGCTACAAAGGCGTCGGCGACTTTGGTGTATAGACTCCTTTACTTACCTCTCCGAGCCAGTTCCTTAGCTACTTCCAACCCCATCCCAGCAGTTCCACCGGTCACCAACGCTGTCTTCCCGTGCAGAAGCTTCTTCGAAGTACAGTTTCTTTGTTTTAACTTTTGATAAACAATTATCGAAGCTATAATTACTAGTAAAATCGCTAAAATTATTTCAATCATATTCAAAACTTTTAAAATGTTGCGCGAAAAATGGTTATTTTAAAGGTTTTCTTCAAGGTAAAGTCAAATTAATGGTTTAGCGTCTAAGCTAGTTAAGAGTCAAGGGTAAACTTAACTTTGTTGGCAGTTATGAATGGTTTATAATTGTAAACGGCAGTAGGTATTATTAAAGGTCTTCGCACACTTTATCATCGGATAATAGATTTATGTGTAGAAATCCATTGAAAAATAATAGGGTTAAAATATTTAACGATTCCGCGCCACAAAAACCTTTCTTTAATCCTTAATTACTGCATGGTAAAAAGCATGTGTCCGAATATGGCTTCCAGATAGTGACACGCGTGTCAAAAATACGAAGGTTCAATAAAATACTAAATACAAATAAATCTTTATTAAATCTGCAGTTAGCTCAATTCTTTCAATTGTAAATACTAGTATAATTTTCTTTGTGAATATAGGTTTCTTTATTAAGGAAACTGTGTAGCAGAATCAGCGCCCTCCTCCGCTAACAAAATGTTGAAACCATTCTATCAATCGCTCCGTGCGAGTAGTACCGCACCGCACTTCCTTCCTGTTTTGACCCCTTCGGATTTAGATGTTAGTGTATATTAAATCAGTCGGCGAGTATAAGCCCCGCAAGTTGATATTGCGATTGGCGGCCATCTTGGTGACGTAGTCGACGTCGCACCGTCAGTACCGTTCGCAAGGACAGCCCGCGCTTACGTGCTTACGCGCATCTAGTACTTGTCATAGCATTTTGTTTTTGTTATCCTGTTTTATTGTTATTTTTGAGTTTTGTTGTTTAGTTTTGTTACCTGTTACCCGTTAAAATGAGTAAGAAATTAATTAACAGTCGTGCTCGTGAAATGATAATTAAAGTGGACAATTATTTTTTAAAAGAGAAAGAAGACTAAGTTAGTTATCCAAAATATAAACTGTGCCTTAAAAAGTGCTTCGAACACTACTGAGGACATTTTAATGTCGAAGCAACTAGTAATAGACATTTTGAATATTTTGCAAAATTCTACCAAAGTCACGGAACGTGTGGCCTGGTTTAAATACAAATATCCCATAACCCTAGCTTATTTACTTTTTATTACAGTTTTTTTGCTATCTGTACTTTTTTATACGACGCCCTTAGCATTAAAAACTACAACACAGAGCAAGAAAACTACGAACTATTACAAACCATTGAACAACTTGAAAATGTACTGAAGGAAGACGAGGTCGAAGATGTAGAAAACACGGACACGATCAATAGGAGTAAACCAATTTCAAGTGCCGATGCGATTACAACAGCCAAACATGGAAAGAAGAAAGCTCATACTATACTCATTATTGGAGATGAAAGCATTCGAGGACTTGGAAGTGACCTCAAAAATCACCTGAAGACAAAAATAGATACATGTTGTCACGTGTTTCCGGATGCACCGACTAGCTACCTTGTGAATATTGCCCGTGATATGGCTAAGTCACACAAACCCTCAACCATCTTATTGATGACAAGGAAGATAGGTAGAGAAATGAACAGATACATCGACGACATTATCTGCTTGAACGAGACCCTCAAGGAAATGAGTGTAAGACTAATATGTACGAATTTGCACTATAAGGAGATAAGGACTCCACTAGATGGACAAGCCAATAAGATCGTGTACAATTACAACATGAAATTACACAACTACAGTACATACGACAGTAATATAGAAATAATGAACCAGAGTTCAATGAGCACCAAGATAACTTCAAGAGAACTTAAGTCCATTGTAATCGAATACATTGCGGCACATCTAAAGAATTTTTTTCAGATATAGTTGACGTAGCGCGCGACGCGTGCTGTACTATTGACGACATACACGAAGATTGCAATTTTATAACTATATGTCATCAAAACGTACAAGGATTGGAGAATAAAACACTGGACCTTGGTATTTTTCTAGACGAGAATAAAATAGACGTCTTTTGTGCTTCCGAAACCTGGCTAACTGAACACAACACGGATATTTGTAATGTAGAAAACTATAAAATTGTAAGCATTAGCAATCGTAAGAGTTTCGCGCGTGGCAGCGCTATTATTTATGTTAGAAACACCATAGGGGCAAAAAACAGACCAGACATAGTGAAACTCTCTATAGATAAGGAATTTGAAGTGAGCTGCGTGGAACTGAATGACATACTCATATTAGTTGTTTATAGATCTCCATCTGCAAGGGAGTGTGATTTCATTGATAGATTAGAGGAATGCCTTTCAAAAGTTAGTGACAAAAATAACAAAACAATAGTTGTATGTGGGGACTTTAATATACGTTTTTCAATTAATGAAGAAAATACAAATCCACTTAGTGATCTAATGAACAGTTACATGTTAAAACAAAAAATTTTCGACTACACTAGAATCACAACAACATCAAAGTCTTGTATTGACAACATTTTTACAGATGGCACCACAATTGAATCTAAAGTAATTATTGGAATAAAATCTGACCACAAAGCCCAACTTATTAAACTAAAGAGTAATGTTAAACCTAAAAATACATATCAGATAATTAAACGTAGGAAAATAACAAACAAAAGAATAGATAACCTTAAACAGTCACTAGACAAAATTCTGACACCAATAGACTATATTAATTTCAATTGCTTATTCAAAGAAGTTATGGAACAAATAAATATTAACCTCCCTTTAGAACATAAAAAAATTCAAACTGTTAAAAAAAAACCACAAGGATGGATCACAAAAGGTATAATAATATCACGGAAAAAACTATTTGCCATGTACGATCAATTGCAAATTGACAAAGATGAAAATCTAAAAGAGTATGTAAGAACCTACAGTAAAATTTTCAAGCAGGTGTCAATAGTAGCAAAAAGAAATGCCCTTAAAGATAGATTACTTCACTCAAATAACATTATTAAAACGACCTGGGCTATTATTAAGGAAAACACTGGGAAAAATATGGATTTGGAAATAGAAGATATCAAGTTGTGCCTATCTAACGGAGAACTAGTTGAAGACAACATAGAGGTCGCAAATTGTTTTAACACATTTTTCGTTAATGTTGCTGATCAAGCTACTAATATGTTACATCCAGACTTGGCACTCGCTATTACTTATGTTAATTCATTTATAACAAACCAGAAGCTAGCACTATCAAGAAGTAACGTATTTTACATGGCTAGTTATACAGAGATTAACAAGGTAGTAAAATGTATGAAGTCTAAAACCTCGACGGATTACTGGCATTTATCGTCGAAAATGATTAGGTCAATTGCTGATGAAATAACAATCCCTTTAACAGATGTAATAAATACCTGTCTAGATTCGGGTACTTTTCCTGACATACTCAAATTAGCCAAAGTCATTCCGCTCCACAAAAAGGGGGATAAACGTGACGCACAGAATTATCGACCCATATCACTCTTACCAATTTTTAGTAAAGTGTTCGAAAAAATTATGTTTGTAAGGCTTGAAAAATTTTTGAACGAGAACAAGATATTAAGCAAAATGCAATTTGGTTTTCGAAAATCGCTGTCAACAACAGATGCTCTCTCGGAAATAATTAAAAGCATACTAGGTGCCTTGGATTCCAAATCAAAAAGCTATGGTATTTTCTGTGACCTATCCAAGGCATTTGACTGTGTTAGTCACGATATCCTCCTTGCTAAGCTGGAACGGTATGGTATCGCGGGTACGGATCTTCTTCTATGCCAGTCTTATCTTACATCGCGTAAACAAGTGGTACATGTAAACGGGACAACCTCAAAAGAGGAAGATATCCGTATTGGTGTTCCACAAGGATCCATTTTGGGACCACTATTATTTTTAATCTATATAAATGACATAAGTGCATGCACCATTGAAGATAATATTGACATTTACATGTTTGCTGATGACATTTCCATCTTAATTAATTGTAATAAACAAAATGACATTCAATCTAAAATAATCAATGTTATTGCCAAAGTTACTAAGTGGTTTGAGTGTAACAATCTACTGCTAAACACTTCTAAAACCAATTTGACAAATTTTTCCTTAGCTACAAATATAATAGATGCAAATGTGATCAATGATGTGAGTAATAATATTGGAATTAAAATCACAAATAAAATCAAATTTCTGGGCATTGAAGTAGATTCTAAATTAACATGGAAAGGACATATTGACTGTCTGGCAGGTAGATTGAGTTCTGCCTGTTATGCCATCAAAAAAGTACGAGAACTTTGTGGGACGGATGCTGCCAGGGCGGTATATTTTGCCTATTTTCATAGCCTCATGACTTATGGATTACTGGTTTGGGGTAATGCATCTGCAGTGGCAAGAATTTTCCGACTTCAAAAACGAGCAGTCAGGTCAATATTAGGTCTTAAACCAAGAGATTCGTGTCGCAATCTCTTTTCAGATCTAGGTATTTTAACTTTCACCGGAGAATATGTACTGCAGTGTCTTATATATGTTAAAAAAAACAGGGAAAGTTTGCCGACCCTGGCGGCAACACATAGTTATAATACGCGCCATGGTGGCAACATTAAACATCCGGCCTGCAGATTAGCCAAAGTCTCCAAAAGCTATTTATGTGTAGGCATAAAAATGTTTAACAAACTTAGTGAAGATTTTAGAGAATTAAACCCTGCTTTATTTAGAAAAAAAATGAAAGATTTACTTGTGAAAAAGCACTACTACAGTCTTTCTGAGGCTTTAGATGAAAAACAGCCGATGTAATTGTTTGTTTACATCCAGAGTGATATTCTTTATGTACAATCTAAGTTGACATGCATTTTTATACCTACCTATTGACATTATTATTTTATTTTGACAATGCCCCTTTACAGCAGCAAATATTTTAATTCGATTACTATCTGACATTGTTTTTATTGATTCGTTAGTTATTCCATTATTTTATTCATGTTTTAGCTTATTTGACAATGCCCTTTTACAGCAGCTTTATTTACATGTAAATTTAATATAAATTATTCTATTTCTGACATTGTAAACACCATTATTTTGTCAGTTTATTATCATTGTAATATTGTACTTACATTATTTTAGTTTAGTTTGACAATGCCCTTATACAGCAGCATAGGTACTTTGACATACCCTTAATTAATTTATTTCATTTAATTTTCTGTCATGTCAGTCTGTTTTTTTAGCTTTTTACCTTATGGTGTTTCCTGTAACGAAATACCTATACATGTTATTAATTTATTAAATTAATTTATTAAAATAGTACATAAACATAGAATGTAACGACATCAAGTGTAACATCAAGTGTACCTACGATGGAATAAATACAAATACAAATACAAATACAAATGAAAGTGCACTGTTTCACACATAATTTAGTCGAGATCTCAGGAACCCTGCGGTCTATTGAAATGACTATGTTTTGATTCGTAGGTCTTTACTAATTATTTGGATCCTCTAAGCTAGTTGCTTAATTAGTTGCGTAGTTTTCGTGTAAATAAACAATAAATTGATAACACTTACGCCTTTCCAGAAATGTACATAATGCTCTGAACTAACTTAATCCTATGAACGCGAAATCATATTATATGCCTATCCTTCATAAAATGGCGCCTAATATGCCCTCTTAAAGATATGTCGCCTGACGCGGCTCGCACGATTGCTTTTTCGCGTCCTTTGGCCTATGGACTGCAAAGTGTGTGAATGATTAAATTATGAAGATTACTTAAGGCTGGGTAGGCCAGAAGAAGCCGCACTTTTGTGATATTTAAAATCATCTGAGACTTAGAAAATAGTATTTAAAATTCTGAAAAAAGATATAATATTACTTAAGGATCTAGTCTAGTCAAAATCGCATTCAGTTACAAGATCTAATGAACTTCAATTCGATAGAAAAAAATCCCGAAGTTACCTCTTTAATGTTTTTTCAATATTATGACTAGCGAACCACTGATGTTTAACTTTTTTTTTGTACTCAACTAAAGACACTTAATATTTCTAAACAAATTCGCACTTGATAAAATGATTTTCTTAATCACCATGTTTAAATAACTACAAATATCACGAGCACGGCGACTTGGCAGGCGCGCGTTTTCCCTTACACCTACTGTTGCAGGAATACCTGGGCTTAAGGTAGACAACAAATAACCCTCCTTGCGCAGTCTTGTAAAAAGGCAGAAGGAGAACCACTAACGGGCTTTGGACATACTAGCTAAAAGTACTAACGGGATGTCTACCTTGATTACGAGACGACCTCTGGCGTAGCAGGCGAAGGTCCGCCTGCGAAACAGGTTGCGGGTTTGATTCCCGTCTTGGATAAATGTTTGTACGATTGGCAGATATTTGTTGGATTTTTTGGGTGTTTTCTATGTATATAGACATCATCATCATCATCAGCCTATATTAGTCCACTGCTGGACTTATACCTCCCCTAATGAGCGCCATAGCGCCCTAGACATGCTATTATATATTATATGTACATGTATGCATTTATTTGAAAAGTTCCGAGTAAAATGAAAGTTAAACCTTGGGAGTGTATACATGTCTGTGCAGCTGACTGTACATAAAAATGTCTATGTAGGTATGTAATGTATTATAATAAGTATATCAGTTATCTAGTACCCATAACACAAGCTCTGCTTAGCTTGTGGCAAGATGATGGTGTGTGATTTGCTAGCATTATTTATTTATTTGATTTATCTGATTTTTTGGAATCCGGAAATTTTACATTAAGAATAAAAAATACAACCGAATATAAACACAATCCTTTTCCGCTATGCATGAGTCGAATTCAAATAATATTTATCTTAGTTCGTCTAATATTTGTATAGTTTGAGCTTGAACCGCACTTAAGCGGCGGCGCGGCACGGCCTCTCCTAAACGCACTGCAGCGGCGCGGCGCAAAAAGCCTAACGTGGCAAGATTTCATTAAAGATGGACGTCATCAAAGATAAATAGGGAAATAAGTACACTATTGTTATATATACCAAATATTTATAAGAAATCAAATAATATCGCAAAAATTTAGTTTTTTTAGTCTTTGAACAGGATTGGATAAATTTCAATGTTTCCCCTGTAGGTGGAGCTAACGGCGCTAGAAACCGTAGGAAGTCGCAGAGATTTTCGACTCCCACGTCACTTGACCTCGTGGTGTAGTTGGTTAGCACATTCCTGTACTGAAGGAAGGATGCGGGTTCAAGTCCCGTCGAAGTCGTAAATTTTTGCGATATTATTTGATTTCTTAGAAATTACCCTTAGTGTGGGGTTACGCACTATAATAACAAAAATACCAAATATTATTTGTTCTGGTTTAGTTCATATACCTAATGTTCTTTTTCTAGATCATATAG
This sequence comes from Eupithecia subfuscata, assembly GCA_963564075.1. Taxonomy (NCBI): domain Eukaryota; kingdom Metazoa; phylum Arthropoda; class Insecta; order Lepidoptera; family Geometridae; genus Eupithecia; species Eupithecia subfuscata. The sequence goes on along the minus strand of OY751117.1, from coordinate 3,435,616 downwards.
CTGACTTTAATCGTATAACTGACTAGAATATTCGGCCGCGCCGCGCGCGAGCTATACCGCACTAGCGGTCCGAAATATTCGCTCGGACACAAATCTGCAGCGCCGCACCGGCGGTTGGCATCATTGAAATTAATAGAAATAATATTGGCCGCGTCGGACCGTACCGCGCCGATCAAGTGCGGTTTGACCTTTAGTCTAGTGTCTTGTCTAAACTACCAGACGGAAACGTGATGTTTAAGTTTGAAGCTATCAAACTTTGACATTTCAATTTAAAATGCCAAAGTTCAAAAAACGTGTTTTGATAATTTATTTCTTTAACTGCAAACTAACTACTAACAATCCTAACAACGTAATTGCTAATAATTGCTAACAAAAGACTAGTTTTTTTCCCGCAGCTTCGCGTTTTTTCTATGCTATCTGATACATTTAAGGTTATTTATATCCCATGGGAACTGATTAATGGGATATCAAGCCTATGGTTAATTCCTAGAACTACCTGTACCTATGCAAAATTTCGGGCCGATCCGTTCAGTAGTTTAAACACCCATCCAAACTATCGCATCACGCTATATTATTATAAATGAGAATGGATTTATAGATGAATGTATTGGGTTGCAATTCCTTTAATGAAATAATACTTTTAAATTTTAACTCATTGTACTTGTTTTTTTTTGTGAGCTTTACCAAGGGTGGACGTATAAAAAAGTGGTGAAATCCAGAAATGGTCTCCATTACAACTGGTGCGTATAAAATGTGGTCGAATCCAGAATAGGTCATATCTAGATGAAGTCACATTAAGAAATGGTCACTGACCGCCTGAAGGGTTGCAATCAGGTAGTTTTAGGCCTGGAATAAAACATAGGCTACTTTTTATCCCATAAATCAGTTCCCATGGGATAGAAAAAACCATAAAACTTTTCCATAGAAACAACACGCGCGAAGCCGCGGGCAGAAACTAGTTTATAATATTCGTGTGATCATCGTGGGTGTTCTGGGTATTTTCTATGTATAATTAAAAATATCTATGTATTGTACTGTATTAAGTATATCAGTGATCGAGTACCCATAACACAATCTCTGCTTAGCTTGGGGCTCATTGATGCTGTGTGGATTGTCCAGCATCTATTTAATTATTTATTGTAATTCTTAAGTCATTTACCATAATTTGATTTTTGAGCTTTCTAATATTTCGGCACAGTTTCATGCGCCATGATCACGGAATAACCGATATTCCATAAGTAACATTATTACGTATCTATCAGTGGATTCTTGCCAATAGCGCATCAATTCTATTGTATCACTCATTTATGTTTAGTGTGCTGATGGTTTCCCGAAAATAAATAAATGAAATAGAAATATGGAGCCTTTATTCACAAAGAAAATTATACTAGTATTTACAATTGAAACAATTGATCTAACTACAGACTGTTGCCAACAGACAAACAACAAACAAACAAAACAATATAACACATAGAAATCACCAAAAAAACATTACTGTGTTTTTGTTGCAGAAATTACCTGATAAGCAGTCATGCCGTAACCTGACGAGATATTTGGGAGCATTGGAAGCGTTTGAACGAGCTAGTATGAACAAAATGTCCCATACAGGTTTGTGGGCTTCCTATTGATGTTTAAGTTTTGTTTTAAGTTTTCATTACGGATGTAAGAGGGTTAACTACGAACCTTATCTGCAAAAATTTATATACTTACTAAGTATACATTTATTCACAAAGAAAATTATACTAGTATTTACAATTGAAACAATTGAGCTAACTGCCGACTCACTCAACTGATCAATATCAACACCAGTCGGAAGCGTCCCCAAGACGCTGGCTGCATTGCCACGCTGTATGGCAATGCTGATACGCTGTGCCAGATATTCACCAGCTCTCGGGTCACGCGTCGCTTCGACCAGACGCTCAGATAGTTATTTGAAAACCCGAAGAGCCTCGGTGCCAAACGGACCTAGGGACTCGACTCCAAGGAGAGCAAATGTGTAAGGCTCTGTCGAGACCTGCATATTTGCGCCTCTTGAGATCTTCGGCCAAATCTGCCGCCGCACCTTATCTTCGTTGGAAGAACACCGGGACACAGAACACAGAACCGCGGGCAGCAGCTAGTGTTCAATAAACCGAAAGTCTTATTAAACATTTTGAAATAAAGTTCTTTGATTCTGGAAAGTAAATTTTGTCTTTTGTCCGAAATATTTTAATTTAAACACTTGTTAGGTACTTTAAAATTATATTTGACTAAAAATTACATTTGAAGAAGTTTTAGAACAGTTGTTTTTTTCCTTTCAGGTATAACTGAAGGAACTATGCAAGAAGACTCTCTCGCGCCTCTCGGCAGGACCACCAGCTCCTTGCGTAAGTAATAGTTTGATTGTTTTGAAAATAACTATAAAGCGACGTCAAATTCCATAATATTCCTTCCTAGGTCATGTTGCTGATAGGACGGTATGCTAATACGCCGTTTTGCTTTAAGGACGTTCTGTTAATAGGGCGTTCTGCTTGAACTGTATACAGAATGTCCTTTCGATACGAAACGATACGAATCTTGGGAATAAAATTTTTATGGCACCATCTCTAGCATCATCTAGTCCTAAAGTTATGAAACCCTGACTTATGGGAACCAGATAAAAATAAACAGGGTGAGTTTTTGAGATGGGAGTGGATGTCCATCTTCGAAACTATGAGAGTTAGAGAAATGTCGTGAAAGGAGTCGTGGGATTAATTTATGAGAAATTAAGAACTGCATACTTATTTTGAAGAAAAAAGTTTACGAAATTCATTAGGAATAGATGTTTTATCGAAGCAACCACATTTAAATACAGGCTAAATATTCTGGTTCGCGGCAAGCACACCAGTTGTTCGAACAAATTCTTTAAAATTTTCACTTTCATGCTTAGAAGTAGTAGTGAAACTGGAATTGTAAAAAATAGCAATTTCCTTTCATTTTCAATAATGCAGTTATTTGCTAAGATTGATCATTAACAGCAATTGGCATTCCGTTGGTGCAAAAATACAGGATTTCATATTTTTTTTAAAAATCAATCGATTCAATTTCCTGCAAAAGGAAGATTGAATAAATCTTAATAATACAGTTTTGTTTTCTCATAAATTTAGGTCATAACTTCCTTCCCGAATTTTCTCCAACTCTCGTGGTTTCTGATTTATCCGTATAAGTGTGATAGAAAACACCGACGGAAACGTAAAGGTGGTACTAAAAATTTACGGCAATAAGCTTAAAGCCTCCACCACACAGCCGCGATTTTGAAGCGCGCCTTGTGTCGCGCGCCCCTCCCCCGCCCTAATACACTGTCTTCGGCTACCGCCCCCCCCCCCCCCCCCCAAATCAGAAAACGCAAGACGCAGCTTCAAAATCGCGGCAGAGTGGGGGAGGCTAAACGCAATATTGCTACAAGCTGGAGACACGGCGCTATGGCGGTGGACTTGTATAGCATGATGATGATGATGTTGTCTGTTACAGCTCAACCGATCGCTCGCAGCACACACGTCGTGATAAACGAAACGGTGGAAGAAGAGGTGGAAATAGACGAAACTTCGCCCACAGAACAGACCGCCATATCCCGAATCTCTGCAGGTAAACATGTATCTTTATACTACACCTGCTCAGAAAATTGCTTATTCCTTTTCTAAACATAAGGTACAAAGTACGTCATTGCAGGCGCACTGAAATGCGGGAGGGAAAACTCTATGGAATTTCATTTCTCATGCGTTTAGCGGTTTTAGTACTTTCTGCGTTCTGTAAGGAATAAAACTAGCGGAGAAGTAGTTTTCCACAAATTGCAGACCATTTTCTATGTTATGTTACAGTAAAGTGCGACATAATGGAGATTTTGCTAATATGTTGATTTTATGTAATAAAATAAATCTCTAATGTTATTAATTGCTGCAAAAGTAGCACTAAATCCAAATTTGTTAAAACATGGGTTCATAGAAAATGGTCTACGACTTGTGGAAAACTACTTTTCTGCTATTTTTATCCTTGCAGAACGCAGAAAATATTAAAAACCGCTATAATATTTGAATTTCACGCGAACCTCTGTCAGATTCCGTGTCGAAAACTCTGAAACAGAGTTTCTGAATAGCCCTGCAGGATCTGCGGAGCTCTACGAGCAGGAAGACGTATGCGTCATGGGCCATGAAAGCTTTAGAGGTTAGTACTTATAGTAGTAGGTAGGCGAGACTCACACCTGATACTATGGGGCGACAATGCCCATCTGGGCACAGAGGTCGATATTTGCGGTTTCAACTGTGTCTGTCCTGTCTGTGTCCTAATCGGGGGGAGGAAACGTGACGAAAGAATGGGTCGGCGAGTGTGTGGAGCGGTGGGCTGGCCGGCCATGTATAGGAGGAAGAGGTCAAAGGCCAGTCGGGCCGCGGTAGGTGTTAAATGTTCCAGTGGCTCAGCGAAAATGGCGAGAGAGGGACACCGGACAGGTTTTTAGTGGGTCTTACGTCCTTCTCAGGGCCTCGAGTCCCACATAACTCTGGTTCTCCCAGACCAGTTTATTTGTAAACAAATTTCCTCGCCGGATAAAAAAGGGGTAGGTAGTCTCTTAGAAATACTTATTGGTCGTTTTCACTTGCTAATGTAACCGATTAAAGATACATTCATTGACACAGAATCAATCAATCACATTGGTTCTCATGGGTTCGAAATGAAAACTTTCCTCGTGAAATACATTTTTGTCTCCATTTGGTTTCTGATTGGTCGAAATCGCTCTCCGTGGGGCGACTTTAATTTAATGTCATATTTAAGTAACTGTAAAACCACATAACATAAAATACTTCAATATTAATTTATTGTTGCAGAGGCCCCATCAGAGATAGTGCATCCCAGTCCTAATTCGGCCCGCTCGTCATCAGAGGCTGAAGCGGCCGCGCAAGTAGGCGCCGAGGAAGTTGCTTCCGACACTAGCACCGGCGTGTCACCCGTCAAGAGACCCAGAGTAACCAAAGGTATAAGTTTACCGGCACTGCGCTCCCATATTTATGGTCAGAGATGGCCCATCCGAATCCCAAATCGGCCCGCTCGTTAGAGACGGACGCGTTCGCGCCGGAGGAAGCTTCTTCTGACTCTAGCAGCGGCGTGTTACCCGTCAAGAGAGCCAAAGTAACCAAATGTACTAGTTTGTCAATAGTTAATACTGCGGCCGCAATTGTCGTTGTCGTATTCAGAGTCAGAGATAGCCGATCCGAGCTAAAGTAACCAAAGGTCTAGTTTGTCAATCACACTATATCACACTAATATTATAAATGCGAAAGTTTGTATACTACACATAATAAAGCGTGAAGCAATATGACGACCTCAGTGGCGCAGCGGGCGAAGGTCCGCCTGCGACGCAGGAGGTTGCGGGTTCGATTCCCGCCTCGGGACAAATGTTTGTACGATCTGCAGATATTTGTTCAGGGGTTCCTGGATGTTTTTCTATGTATAATAAAAAATATTTATCTATGTAGTGTATTGTATTATGTATATCAGTTATCTAGTACCCATAACACAAGCTCTGCTTAGCTTGGGGCTAGATAATGCTGTGTGAATTGTCCAGCATTAAAAAAAAAAAAAAAAAAAAAAAAAAAAAAAAAAAAAAAAAAATTTATATTGCTTCACGCCAAAACTACTGAACGGATCAGGCTGAAATTTGCAGACAGGTAAGTCTAAACCTGGAATAAAACATAGGCTACTTTTTATCCCATAAATCAGTTCCCATGGGATAGAAATAACCTCAAAACGGTTCCATAGAAACAACGCGTGCGAAGCCGCGGGCAGAAGCTAGTTAATAATAATTTAATATAGGTAAGTTAGCATCGGAAATTAATGCGGTAGGCAGTCACGCACACAAGCACAGTGACATCGCTGTCCGCTGCATGGCTCGGGCCGCACACAGGCGATACACCAATCACGCACGAGCAGCGATTCCAATGCGCTTGAGTTCCTACAGGATGCTCCTTTTTCCTGAATATTAACATAGATGAGTGAAGCTTGAAGAAATTAAAAATAATAATTATAATTAAATAAATGATCTTAAGATAAGTTACAACTACGGCCGCATCTGTCCTTGTCGTATTCAGAGTCAGATATATATCCGAGTCTCAAGTCGGGTTGCACGTCGTTAGAGCTGAAGCGACCGTCAAGAGAGGTGAACTTAATGTATGCCAATTTGAACATTTTCGTAAGGAAAAAAATAATAACCATCCTTCTTGCACAGTCGGGTAAGTATTGCCGAAAGGACAGGTTACAAGAATTGACTGTAAATATCGCCTCTATTCCTGCATTTCAATTATTACTTAAAGAGTGCCTAAAATAGTGATAATATTGACTTTGTTGTTCAAAGTTACGCTATAAATCCATATATTCATCATTTCATAACCCAAGATAAAAACCAGTATAATAAATAAAATCACTGTTATTGTTGTTCAAAGTTACGCTACAAATCCATATAATCATCATTTCATAACCCAAGATAAAAACCAGTATAATAAATAAAATCACAGTTATCATGGTAGAACCTACATTTATTTGCATTTCACAGGCAAAAATAAACTGTCACTGACGAAACATCCCAGCGCTGACAGTAAAACTAAAAGCAAAGACAAGGAAACGGTGAAAGAAAAGGACGGCAAGTCTAAACAGACGCAAGAGGAAGCGGGAGGCGTGAAACGGAGCCGATCTCAGCGCTCATTGGTTGATCTTGAAAGAGGTAAGAATTTGGGCATATCTCACCACACCTCAACAGCCTATATTGGTCCACTGCTGGACGCAGCCCCAACTGATACGCGCCTTATTGGCTTTTATCTCATGGGGGGTAATGCCCAAGTTCCAGGCATGCGGGATGGAGATCGCAGTTCGGTGGTAGAATTGTTCTGCAGGGGGCGCTTCTGCCCGCCCCCGGTGGATATCCCTTAGCTGCCTCTTACGACACCCACGGGATGAATTGGGGTGGTGTAAATCCTAAACCTCTTTCTCACTCGCATTTGACGCATAATCTTCTCATTTACAGCTCAGAAAGCGAAATCCGAAGCCAAATCCAACAAGTCCCCATCACCATCCAGAGAAGCATCATCGCCGCTGTCATCTCCCGAATTTGACAGTTCCAACGTGACAGCTCGCCGGTCCACGCGCCTCAGCCAAGGATCCGGCAGTGAAGGTTCTGGGAAAATAGTGGAGGGTAAAACAAAGGGGAAGAAAGGGCCTGGTAAGTCATAGTTATGGCTCAGCGACCGGAAATGTGTTTTCTTTACCTCCGCTATGAGAAGTCCCAAAATCCTGTATTGTAGTCCTGTTTAGTAAACAGTTCCTTGTAATTATTGTATACGGAGTTAATAAGTGTTTTTGAGTTCGACTTAGAGATCAAACGCGTATCTTAATGTCTACGTCCTAGACTTTGAGGTACATCTTCGACTTAAACGCCCATAAATAAAAGTTCTCTAAAAATCGTCGCTCTAGTCGTTTCGGAAATATTTACCGTAAGCTGCTAGCTTCGGTAATACCTATAGGGGACATGATAGCTAAAATTGCGACCAAGAATCGGATATAGTTCCATTTTCAGCCATTTCTCGGTGTAGTTGAACTTTACTAGTTGAAATGCTATTTAGAAGTCAATGATGTTTATGTCTCGTTTTCAGCACAGCAACAAGAAATCCTCGAACACAGGTCACTTCAGGAAACATGCGAAGATAAATCTTATTTCACACTTTTTTCCCCATCCACAGCCCAAAAAGCCAAATCCAAAAAGTCACCACCACCGCAGCTGTCATCGCCGCTGCCATCTCCTGAGTTCGACAGCTCCAACGTGACAGCTCGCCGGTCCACGCGCCTCAGCCAAGGACCTGGCAGCGAAGGTTCTGGGAAAAATGTGGAGGGTAAAACAAAGGGGAAGAAAGGGCCTGGTAAGTTATAGTTATGGCTCCGCTAAGATACATTTTGGGTCTCTACCCGAAATGGGTTTAGTTTACCTTCGATAAGAGAAGTCGCCACATACGGTCCTGTACTGTTGTTTAGTTCACAGTTCCTTGTCATGTTTTTCTTTATTATTTGTATTGTATACGGAATTGGAAGCCAGAGACAAAAAATCATGGTGAGAAATTAGAAAGGCCTACGCTAACCAGGCGACTTCTACTAATATGTGGTATTTCTACATATTAATATTATTATGCAATAATTACCTATAAGTAATACCTATGAATTAATTAAAGTCTATTAACATTTTATTTGTTATATTTTGTAGTAGAATAAAAGGATTTTAATTTTATTTTATTACCTATACGGAATATAGTAGTGTTTTTGACTTTTTGATTGATCCTGGAAGATCAATCTAATTTCACACATGATTTTAATCGACAGCTCTAAAACCCAAATCCAAGAAGTCACTACCACCGCAGCTGTCATCGCCGCTGTCATCTCCTGACTTTGACAGCTCCAACGTGACAGCTCGCCGGTCCACGCGCCTCAGCCAAGGATCCGGCGGCGAAAGTTCCGGCAAAGAAGTGGAGGTTAAGGCAAAGGGGAAGAAAGCACCAGGTTAGTTTACTCCCTTATTCAGAACCCTGATAACTTTACAGTTGCTATTATAAGCAGTAGTATTTTCACTCTAATTTATGCCAATAGAATAATTCAGAATGGCAATGCAACAGCACAACTGTTTCAAGGTCAAATTTTATTATAGGGGGCTAGTCTTATTCGTTAATTCGTTATTTGTGGTAAGAAAAACATATTTTAACTTGATGTTGAATAAAGACTGTGGATCTTGTAAAGTTAAAATTAAATTATTAATGCTTTTAAAAATTCCTGGCTAAAAAGGAAAATGCCTGGGAGACATCAAGTGAAATCAAGAACTCTTTATTGTAAAGATATACGTTATTTCTGGCCTTTCACATAAAGTGGCATTCTAATGTCATAAAGAATAACGAGGATACTAGTTCTATTGAAATTGCTAATACGTTACGGATCCTCAGCAAAAGTGACAAATGGGGAAAGCCTACACCAACCAGGCGACTTCTTCTAATATGTGGCAAACCTATAGATTAATATATTGATGCAATAATTACCTATAATACCTACCTACGAATTTATTAAAGTTTATTGACATTTTATTTGGTATATTTTAGTATTAGAATAAAAGTAGAATAAAAGGCGTTTTGGTTTTATTTTATGATACGCAATTGAGAAGTGTTTTCGAGTTAGCATTTTCGAGATCCTCGACTTTAAGATACGCCTTCGACATATACGCTCATAATTATGAACTCTCTGAAAATCGTCGCTCTAGTTGCTCCGGAAATACTTATTGTAAGCTGCATGCTCCAGAAATACCTATAGAGGACATCATAGTTACAATAGCGACTGAGTTTAGTTTATTTAAACCCAATTCAATTCAAATTCAAAACCAAATTTTACATTTTGTATAAATAGGTACGAATAAATTTTACAATTAAGAAAAATATCAAAACTCAAACTAATAAAATAAATAGGTAATTAAATTAATAGCATGCAATTATACAGGGTGTTTTGTTTTGCCCCTAGCACAGCAACAAGAAATCCTCGAACGAATGATTTTCTTATCCACAGCTCAAAAAGCCAAATCCAAGAAGTCACTACCACCGCAGCTGTCATCGCCGCTGTCATCTCCGCTGTCATCTCCTGACTTTGACAGCTCCAACGTGACAGTTCGCCGGTCCACTCGCCTCAGCCAAGGATCCGGCGGCGAAAGTTCCGGCAAAGAAGTGGAGGTTAAGGCAAAGGGGAAGAAAGCACCAGGTTAGTTTACCCCATCGAACACATACCCAATAGAGAGGAAATATGGTCTTTCTAATTCCGAAACTATTCAGTGATTTGTCACTTATAAATAGACTAGGCCCATTCGCCATCAATCCCTAACAACCTTTAATAAACGTTTCAGTGAAAAAACCTACAAAGAAAGCAGAACTGGCTGTCGTCAGTAGAGCGTCCACATCAAGGATTGGCTGCCCACAGCTCGACGATTCGGACGATGCATCGCTACACACCATCGTCTATGATAACGAACTGGTACGTTTTTCTGTAAATACTCCTATACTTCTTAATTTTACATAAATAAAATATAAAAATCGTTTATTTCAGAGCCTTTGTGGTCCATAAAAAACACACAGTTACAAACTTTTCACAACTTTTACAAACTTCTGGAAGAAATCGCTTTAAGCGATAAGGTCGCCAGTTTTTTTGTTAAGGTGATGACTGATGAATAAAGAATTATCTATCTATCTATCTATCTAACTTTTAATACAGAGTTTATACACACAGAAAATACATAGTTTACAAGTGCCAGGTGTACGTTGCAAGCACACATAGCATGCTTAATAGTAGATAGTCCATGTTAAGGTTTAACGAGTCACTCATCTTTCTATACAAACGTGGAAGGGTAAATAATGCGCTGTTTAATGTTGACTATCCAAAACTAAGGATAAAATTAATTTATCTCGTCATTATCTATGTTTGTATATACCCAAAACTTTCCGTGTTTCAACACTGATTTTAGCCTTTGGTGAAAATAAATAATATACGGAGAAAAAAAACTCAAATAAAAGAAAATCAATTTATTCACAAAGAAAATTATACTAGTATTTACAATTGAAACAATTGAGCTAACTGCCGACTGTTGCAAACAGTCTACAGATAGCTCAACTAATCCATATCAACACCAGTCGGAAGCGTCCCCAAGACGCTGGCTGCATTGCCACGCTGTATGGCAATGCTGATACGCTGTGCCAGATATTCACCAGCTCTCGGGTCACGCGTCGCTTCGACCAGACGTAAATAAAAGCCGTTCCGACATAGTTTAGTTATTTATAAGTTGAAATTTTATTTTGAATAGATACGCTCAATAGTTTTTCTATAATAACCCTTGTGCTAAAAGTCTGTTCCAATTTTTTTACGCGACCGTTTGACGAATGAATCATTGTGCATTTCATCCTAGCGCGCTGGTATATCTACTATGTCAGGTGAGATAGCATGCATTTAGGCCACGCCTACCGACGAGTTTGCGCCGATAAAAGAAAGAAGGAATAATGCGGATAGCTTTAGAAAAAGAAAAAGGGTTCCTCGCCCATGCTTATACAAGAATGGCATTACTTTTTTCTACTTATAATATTTAAGAATTGTGTACTTAAGTGTCATCTGACGACTCCATTGTATTGTGCCGCGCACTGGGTTTTATAAGGACAATTTTGCTGTAGCTCTTTATAATAAATAAATAAATATAAATAATGCTGGACAATTCACACAGCATTATCTAGCCCCAAGCTAAGCAGAGCTTGTGTTATGGGTACTAGATAACTGATATACATAATACAATACACTACTTAAATAGATATTTTTTTATTATACATAGAAAAACATCCAGAACGCCCTGGACAAATGTCTGCAGATCGTACAAACATTTGTCCCGAGGCGGGAATCGAACCCGCAACCTCCTGCGTCGCAGGCAGACCTTCGCCCGAGGCGCCACAGAGGTCGTCAACTCTTTACTTTGGACAATAAATGATATTCTATTCTATTCATGAAATCAAAAAATTGCGAATTCTACGCAATAGAAGCCGCGGGCTGGTTTAAGTATAAACTCAGGACACGCAGCCGCCTTATGAAGTTAATAACACCATTGCAAAATGTATCAATTAAATGATATTTACTGTAATTTCTAGCAACAATCGCTGCTGAACGATTCGAGCGAGCTAGCGGACAGCAAACAAGTCTCCAAAGGCAACATCACCATACCCGAGACTCCTGATGCTAGCGACGAGTGAGTAGCAACCACATGTTACTATCTTAACTATCTGCACGTTCACGACCACACCAACAATAGATAGAGGGTTTATTTGGTTCACAAATGGACAGCACAAAATACAATCAATAGTCATGACGACCTCTGTGGCGCAGCGGAAGGTCCGCCTGCGGCGCAGGAGGTTGCGGGTTCGATTCCCGCCTTGGACCCGCTTGGGGCTAGATGATGCTGTGTGAATTGTTCATTTTTAGGGTTCCGTACCTCAAAAGGAAAAAAGGAACCCTTATAAGATCACTTTGTTGTCCGTCTGTCTGTCTGTCCGTCTGTCAACCCTCTTTTCTCAGGAACTCGTGGAGGTATCGAGTTGAAATGAACATCAAATACTCAAGTCCGTAACCTCTTGAAGCCGTGATATAAATTAAACTTCTAAGACAACGCACGCAAAAAGTTACAGCCGTTTATGTCCTAAAATTTTAAAATTTCCAAGGGAATCACATGCACCCAAAACCTATAGAGTACTTATCGTGTACCTAGAATTATGAAATTTGGCAAGAAGCAAGGTCTTACAATTAAACGGAACCCTTAGTGCGCGAGTCCGACTCGCACTTGACGTTTTATTTTTTTTAACTACGTGCGATACGTTCACGGCCACTGCAAAACGTGCCTCCCCCGAACAATAGATAGAGGGTTTATTTGGTTCATAAATGGACAGCACAAAATACAATCAATAGTCATGACGACCTCTGTGGTGCAGCGGGCGAAGGTACGCCTGCGATGCAGGAGGTTGCGGGTTCGATTCCCGCCCCGAGATAAATGTTTGTACAATCTGCAGATATTTGTTCAGGGTGTTCTGGAAGTTTACTATCTTTAATAAAAAAATATCTATCTATGTAGTGTATTGTATTAAGTATTATCTAGTACCCATAACACAAGCTCTGCTTAGCTTGGGACTAGATTATGTTGCATGAATTGTCCAGTATTATTTATTTATTTCTATAACTTAAACTTAGCAGGCGGATTGCTGACCGCAGTAGAGGTGTTAAAAAGACACAGAAGTACCTTGCCTTTCTTCTGGTAGGTTTCCTTAGTCGGCTTTCACGACATGCACGGCCTGGGCCCGCACTCAAAAACGAAATCAAAGTTCCTGATTCGTTTTTGTGCAAACGCTAATGTTATACAATCGAAATATGAGTTGATTTTGTACGACAGCGAAAAAGAAGATTCGATTTTCCCTTTTCCGAGCAGGCCCCCTGAGTTGGGTGTTGATACGCCGCGTCCGCTATGGCTGTTTAGTTTTCAAACTTACAAACTACATGGACGACCTTTGTGACGCAGCGGGCGAACGTCTGCGACACAGGAGGTTACAGCTTCGATTCCCATCTCGGGACAAATGTTTGTACGATCTGCGAATATTTTTTCAGTGTATTCTGGGAGTTTTCTTTAAAAAAAATAACTGTGTAGTATAACGCATTAAGTCTTAACAGTTATCTAGTACCCATAACACAAGCTCTGCTTAGCTTAGGCAATGCTGGACAATTCATACATCTCCTCACCTCACCTCAACAGCCTTTATTAGTCCACTGCTGAACGCAGGCCTCCCCTGATAAGCGCCTTATTAGCTGTTACCTCTTGGGGGGCCAATGCCCCACGCTGGGCATGCGGTTTGGGGATCGCAGTTCGGTTGTAGAATTGTTCTGCAGAGGGCGCTGCTGCCCGCTTCCGGTGGATATCCCTTAGTCGCCTCTTACGATACCCGCGGAAAGAATTAGGGTAGTGGTAAATCTACCTATTCTAAATCTACTTAGATCGCATTAAGCATATCTTTACATCACCTATATTGTTATTTATATTCCTCTGGTGGTCAATAAAGTGTTTTCTATCTATCTACAGATCCGAACCAGAACCGGAGCCGACACCAAAACCTAAAGGGAAACGGAACGCAAAGAAATAACATAAGTACAATGTAATTTTATTATTTAAATATAGTTTCCATACAAAACTAGACTTGTTTCACTATCTAGAGTTATAACGCTGAGGCGCATTCGTTTGACTTTGCCAGTTTACGTTATATGGAGTTGTTGGTTTCGTTTGCCAGTAGTTATCGGTTTTAGGAACGTTATTTAACGGTCGGTTTGGCCAGGTACCGATCGGTGCCTCATCATTCTTATGCCAGCTTTGGTACCCACTGTTCTTCGGCGCTGTCTGACGCGAGTTTTCGTTTTTCTGCCAGTTGTTGTCTTTCGGCCAGTTGGTATTCTTGTTAATGTCCCATTGTTGAGCTGGCCATGTGCTGGATTTCTCCCAGTTCTGTCGGTTCGCGTTCTTCGCGTTGTTGTCCCACTGCTGGGCTTGCCAGTTCTTGTCCCACGGCTTCCAATGGTCCCAGTGGTGGGGTTTGTCGTCGTGTTGTTGAGAGCTGTGGTCGTAATTATCGTAGTCGTCGTAGTTCCACCTGGTAAAAGAATTTGTTTTTACAATGGTGTCTATTAAGATGTCGCCAAAACTTACTAAATTAATTTGACAGCACTAAAAATAGTGTCATTCTTTTTTATTTCGATCGTTATCTTCGATCAGGGAGTCCTAATCGATACGCTATAAGACCTTTTTGAATAACCTCATAGAGGTTTACAAGTAAGTTTGACCAAAATTTTTCATCGATGTCGATGTCATTTTGTAAGCAAATATAAAATTTTGCAAAATCAATGCACAAAATAGCGAAAATAGAGAAGATACCTGTTACTTTTTATGCTAGCTGAATTTACTCGGCTTTACCCACGTGGTCGATTTAATAGTAAATTCTTACGAGAAATTGATCTTTAAACTAAAATCAAATTATAATGATGATTGTCTGAAGTGTCACAAGACAATTATAGGTAGAGTTACTTAAAAAATAATGTTTTTGGTATAATTTATCTAGGAATAACTCATAGTCCCTTAGATGGGAGGTTTGTTATAAAAACACATGTCATGTGTCGGAAAATTTAGTTAAACTTAATTTTAAAAAGTATGTTGATGCTATCAATAAAATTCAAATACCTACAATGACACTACATCACTAGCAAACTTACGTCAAATATTGGTTACGCCTACACAATGTCAGTTCAGTACATTTTGTATAGAATCACGTCTCCTTTATAGACTAGATTTTTTCTCGATGACCGTTATAAAATGGAAGGCAATATTTTTAGTCCTGTCGAATAAGTTGAGTTAAGTTTTGGTGACATCTGAATTGACTCCATGTATAATTAATTAGTGTAGCCATCACCAATGTGTTTCAAGTTATCGACATAGCTCAAAGAATTAGGAAGCTGAAGTGGCAGTGGGCCGGCCATATCTCGCGAAGAACCGACAACCGCTGGGGTAAACGTGTTCTTGGGTGAGGAGCTCCACGCTCAAGAACACGGTTACCCCTCCGACTCGGCAAACGTAGTGTAGGACGCCCTCCGGTCAGGTGGGATGACGATCTGCGAACGACTGCAGGCAGATGCTAGATGCGGCAAGCTGAAGACAGGGCGCTATGGCGCTTATTAGGGGAGGCCTATGTCCAGCAGTGGACTAATATAGGCTGATGATGATGATGATGATAAATGTCAAGTAGTATTAGTTACCTGGTACCCATAACACTAGCTCTTTGAAGCTATATTCAAGCCTTCTCAAGTTACAATGTGTGTAAACAACAGCAAAAAGTTATATGTAGATAAGTATTGGAGCTAAGTTTACATAAATTGTATCTTGAGTTTGGCCGGAGTATTAGATGGTTCTGTGTGAAAATTTCCAGTGTTTCTGATGTATTTATCACAATAGAATATAATAAAAAACCTTACCGTCACCGATGACTTGAATTTTATCGTGATGTTGGTGAAAGAACCAGCAGTGGTTTAATGTGACGTTGGCTGTGAATGGTAATGAACGGTGCATTTGAAAATATCATAAAAATAAATAGGTCCAGTAATTCGTACTTCATTTGTAAAAGTTACGAAATAAATATGTTACTATATCTACACCGACACCGTGTAGTTTCACTATGACCAAAAAAATTGCGTTCAAAATATCCATCGAAGCAAAATAAAAATTGTTATTTCCAACACAATTAAAACCATTTAAAGCTTAATAAATTTATTTCAAAGGCATCATGTCTTTGTAAGTAGATTTCATATAGGTTCCACAAGTTATTTAAAAATACTGTACTGTCCTAAAAAGTACCAGAACTATGTTCTCAGTTGATCGATGCAATATGCTACACAATGTGTAGGAAATAAAGAACTCTTTATTCACAAAGAAAATTACAATCAAATAATAGAAATAAATTAGAACCAGTACTTACAATTGAGACAATTGAGCTAACTACAGACTGTTGCAATCAGTACACAACTGATCCATATCAATACCAGTCGTCGCGTCCCCAAGACGCTGGCTGCATTGCCCCGCTGTATGGCAACGCTGATGCGCTGCGCCAGATACACACCAGCTCTCGGGTCACACGTCGCTTCGACCAGACGCTCAATTAATTTTTTTAAAAACCCGAAGAGCCTCGGTACCCACTGACCTAGGGTCTCATGTGTAGTATATTGCATCGATCAATGTCATATTAAAGTACCCCGCGCAATAGAAAGCCTGGCTGCGGCGGCCGAAATATTTGAGCAGCCATGACACAACTCCCCAGTTGTGTCATGGCTGCTTAGTGCGTGGGCTCCCATAAACCGTCATATGTTCGACTGACTGCCGCAGCCAGGGTCCGTACTCCGAAATCGAAGTTTCTGATTCGTTTTCGTGCAAACGCTAATCTTATGCAAGCGACATAAGAGTTGGTTTTGCACGACAACGAAACTTCGCTTTTCCTTTTCCGAGTAGGCCTGGCTGCCTGGTGCGCGGGTGGTCTAATGGAGTCTACACACCAAAGTCGGCGACACAGCTCGGCGAGTGTTGCGAGATTTCAGTGTACCTATGTATATTGTACCCCAACTCTTCCCGCGGGTGTCGTAAGAGGCGATTAAGGGATATTCACCGGGGGCGGGCACCAGCGCCCCCTGCTGAACAATTCTACCACCGAACTGCGATCCCCAACCCGCATGCCCAGCGTGTTATGGCCCCCATGTGATCCAATAAGGCGCTTATCAGGGGGAGGCCTGCGTCCAGTAGTGGACCACTACAGGCTGTTAAGGTGAGGTTGAGGTATGTGTATTGTCGGCAGCTGGACCGTGTTTTGTCGAGTTTGGTGTGTAGACCCTTTACCACTTTCATTGCACACTTGCAGCTCCTTGTAACGTAGCCGAGGCTAGCAGTGAATGCGTAAAGCATGGTATTACATGAATGAAAGAGAACTAAACTTGTTGATGATGAGTAAAGGTTATATTGGGTGCTTTGCGTCTCTTTTAACCAGATGTAAATTTTACGGTGACGTTCTTTGAATAATCGGATGATCGCAGTTTTGTCGGTTATCTTTGATGTTATTACTAGATTTGTTCTATCTCACGAAGTCCGTTAACTTACCTCACTACGAACAACTTTGCGCTTAGTTGTCATGCTGACGGTACTCGCTACCAAAATCTGACGTGAATACCATGAGCACTAGTGACCCGGCCCGCGTCTCGGGCGCGACTGATTGCTTCTGAGCTTACGCACACTAAAACAATGTGTACATGCATTCACTATGACATACATATCCCAACGGACTTCGTGAGATAGAATAGAACAACTATAACACGGAGTTAGAAATCTCTATTCTGTGCTGTATAATGAGATAATTAAAATGTAATCGTCCGATTATTATATTCTAAAATAACATCATAATTATGTTAAGATATCGCTGAAGTTAAATTCCTTTTTTGTTATATTTTGGTTTCCTCCTCAAAACCGCATGCAAATTACCCAACAAAGCATCGTACCACACAATACGCGATATTCTATACCTATCCTGGGAACTGTTGAAGCGACCGTTCCAACCATTGCTGCCGAAGCTACCGCCATTGCTGCCAACGCCGTTGTTACCGCCGCCGTTGCTGCCTACGTTGCTGCCGACGCCGTAGTTACCGCCGCCGAATCTGTTGTCCACGCTGGTCTGACCGGGCTTGATCTTTGCCAGTTGGTAGCGGGAGGTTATGAATTGGGCCGCGCGTTCGGCTATCATTATGGTAGGAGCTGCGGTGTTGCCTGTGTAGAAAATAAGTGATGAGTTATTGGAGAGATAGGTTCGACTTCGTGTTGGAAAAGACAAAGGAGTTTGTTGAAAAGTTTTTACTGTTGATAAGTTAAGGTGATTATGATTTTTGTTGAGTTATTTAGTCCCCACTGGTGGTAGGCGTCCTCTTAAACACGCCATGTCTTCCGATCGTTTGCGAATAGCATGCAGTGTTCACCAACAATAGACTTGATCTCGTCAGACCATCGTAAAACTGGTGGCGTCTATTGCATCTTTGGTGATTTCAAAAAAAGCTAAGTTTAAAAGCTTAGTCTATAAATAAATTTATTCTAAGTATTTCAAGTTTCAACGAACCAGAAATGATTGTGGGCATTATTGACGCGTCTGCTACTCGAAGACCTGCAAGATAAAAATGTGGTTAGGAACTTATTATGCACGGTGGTTGTTGTCTAGGGTAGAATAGAGAAAAATTACGTCACTTTGTCATCGAATGCGTAAATAATTTGAAATTCATTGCTTCAACTTCAATAATGTACGCAATGCATGACTATGCGATGTTATTATTGTCTATTCTACCCTAATCGTGCTTGGTCTACTACTAGGTACTTGGAAGGTTCCTCCTGTGACCCCTGAACTCGGGCTGCAGTGACAATCTGCTGTTTTCACGGATCTTATATCGTTTAGGATATGAAATCGATTTCCGCCTTGGGACAAATGTTTGTATGATCTGCAGATACTTTTTCCGGGGGTTCTGGGTATTTTCTATGTAGATATAGTAAAACAATATATAAAACAATGGCTGTTGTGCGTGGCTGCCTACCGCATTAATTTCCGATGCTAGCTTATACAGGGTTATTTTTAATTCACTGACACTATTATCGTTAAATTGTAAGTAACAACTTTGAAACAATAGATAAAAAATATATAAATATCCATCTATTTATTATACATAGAAAACATCCCGAACGTCCTGGACAAATGTCTGCAGATCGTACAAAAATTTGTCCCGAGGCGGGAATCGAACCCGCAACCTCCTGCGTCGCAGGCGGACCATCGCCCGCTACGCCACAGAGGTCGTCAATATTATTTATTTATCAATTTGGCTTGACTGCGTAAATATAGTTTACCTTTAACCCCATGAACCTTCAGCTCCAAATCCACGACGGCCATAGGATCGGTCGCTGGTCCCATCTTGCACGTCCCCACTTGGTGATTCTCTGGTGCCGTGTAGTACCGCGCCAGGCACTTCAAGAATTCGTCTGTGGGTTCGCTACCGTAGCCAGGGCATTGCATACCGTAGCCTGCAGTGGGGGTCATTCCGTATTTCTCGCGCATTATCTGGAAAGGAAAATAAATCTACCTATACTCGGGTTACAAATGAAATTAACGCAATCCGATGTGTTATGTACGAGTTAACTCATCCCCCCTCGCTGACGTCAGAGAAATTAACCCTTCCATCTTGGAACCAAAATGTCAGAAATGAATGAACAGGCCGTGCGCCTCAGACACAATAGCGTCGAAAATCTCAATTCGACTGCCAAAAAAAAAAATTTACGTCCACAGATAATACAATATTTTTCGTTCAGTATGTAGAAAATATATCAAAGAACCTAACTCAATAAACTTCTTTATAGGAAAGTAGCCTCTAAACATGTAAAATAAGGTCCGTAATCAAATGCAGGAGAGCGGTAGCCGGCTACCGCTTGGGGTTTGAGTGAACGGTGCAGTGACGTAAGGCGCGGTGGCCGGCTACCGCTTGGGGCCTGAGGGGTGTAGCTTGCCGCGTTCACAACCAATCCTCAACGATACTACCCCCGCAACACACTACCTATTCAATAACAGCATGTGCGTTGATCACATTCAATGTGCCAACTGTGCTAAAACCATAATATATTGAGTATACATTCAAGAAACTTCCTATAGTCGGATTTAGAATCATAGATAATTTTTGTATACAAAAGGTGTAAATAAATATTGGGAGAATGTATTTCAGGACTCGGATATCATCGAAGTGAATCGCAGAAGTTTAGCGGTTCTGACAGTTTTTATTCATTATTTCATTTTGTCTCGTCCGTTTTTGAACTCAAAATAGCATCTTTTCGCAGCGCCTGTGCAATTGTGAGTTCTGAAAGTTTTTGTGATTCCCTTGCTGTAACCATGTTGTTTTCTGTTATTGTTCTAAGTTTTATTTATTTTTCATACATACATTTCTGTATTTACATAAAATATCTAGGATTCTAAATCCGGTTATAGGACGTTAGAAAGAAGTTGCACATGACTTTCTAGAACACCAGACCTGGGCGCCCCTACTCAAGCTAGGCCGTCGTTGATACAAATTAACTTTACATCTTAGTGCGGCCCCGTGTGTACTGAGTTATAGTCACTTACGGTACTATTAGCAAGTCTATAAGCAATCTTAGCGGCATCCACCAGCACATTCAACTCGTGTTCGTCCAGGAAGTAATTGGGCTGCATCAGCGGAGGGACGAGAGGATCTGCCGACTGCAGCGTGAGGTACCCTCGGCTGCGCGGCTGGAGTGCTATCGCGTTGATCCTGGAACATAATCGGCATTAGAACAGGGTACACTCACGGAACGACTGGTCAATCAGCTCAATGTCGCTCAGCATGCTATGGAGAGAGATATGCTCGGAGTCTGTAACGAAGGCTATCTGTAACAGAGTACCAAAGTAATCTACGTACTCGTAGCTCAAAAATAAGCAAGCGGAAGTGACATTGCGCCGGCTATATCTCCCAAAGAACCGAAAACCTAACGCGGTTAGGTAGCCCGGGGTCAGTAAATCCCAAAACGGCTCGTAGCTTGCTTAATTGTTTGATGTATCAAAATTCAACACATAGCCAACAAGCCAAAAAAGAAAACTTACAATACCCTCTTATATTTTCCGATCTTTCAACTTGTCGCAACTCTGGAATCTCTCCTGAACCACAGACTGCGTTGTAGTCTTCCAGTAAAAATTGAACGGCCATGATATGTCCCTGATTAAAGTGTTATGAAGAAATGAAGAGTACTAACGAGACTTCTCTCTTATTCCCTCGCTCCTTCAGCTTGTCCAAGTCTGGAATATCGCCGGTACCGCAGCCTGCGTAGTAGCCTCCGAAGAAGAATTGAACGTCGGGATGTCTACCGCCGGCGGCCGCGTACTTTGAGTTCACTATGCCTGTCAACTAGAGAATCATTGCTGGTTAATTTTAAGAGCATCGTACAACAAACAGAGGGGAACACTGAGTTCCGTCTATATTCCAATATTTCATCACTGATGTATTTCGACCACTATGGCCAGCCTCAAGAGATGTGCGCAGGACGTTATAGTGCACAAGTGTGCGCGCAAGCATAGGTGTACCAAAGATAAAAGTAAGAATCCCTCACAGGTACCTACAATGAGTTATTCAACTTTGTTAAGATGGATTACCTGAGACATGCCAGTAGCAGCGAGTGGTCCCTCCCTCTTCAACAAATACTCTGTCGCAGTCTCCCAGTTCAGAACCGGAGCATCAAACTCCTTGTTCAACGTGAACTCTAAAGACACGCCCACGTGGTTGTGCAGATTCTGTCCGACGCCTGGCAGGTCCTTGACTGTGTTGATGTTGAATTTGCTGAGGATTTCCTTTGGACCTATGCCGGAAAGGAGCAGGATTTGAGGGGAGTTCAGGGTTCCGGATGAGAGTATGGCCTGGAAAGATGAAGGTTATATAAAAAAAATACAGATTCAAAGTCAGATAAGGTAGCTGTGTGGTGTCGGTTTAGAATTTACACCACCCCAACTCTTCCCGCGGGTGTCGTATGAGGCGACTAAGGGATATCCACCGGGAGCGGGCAGCAGCGCCCCCTGCAGAACAATTCTACCACCGAACTGCGATACCTAACCCGCATGCCCAGCGTAGGGATTATGGGCATTACCCCCATGAGATAAAAGCCAACAAGGCGCTTATCAGGGGGATTAGACAGGCAGTTGAGGTTGAGATTGAGGAAGGTAGCTTCGTAATTGATTTCCTATGCTACCTTACCTGCCTTTGTCGATACCAAATTTGATCAACACAAACAAATTATTGTCTGGCAGACGTACCATGGCACTGCCTTGTCAAATATGGTCAAAATTTGAGACTTTTCATTTATTTTATTACCTCACTGGCCGCCCACAAAATTATATCTACGCGACAGACGAATCGGTAGACAATCGTACTGTTGCATCATTGAATTGGCATCCAATAAGCTACATTTCTTTCTAGCAAATAATTCAATGTACCTACATGAGTGGTTGTTGTGGCTTTTTTTCATATCGAAATGATTTTACTTTAACAGTCCAGTGGGGTACGTATTAGAACCTCTAAAATTAAAATACCTATAGTTAAAATGCCGATGTTTAAAACCCCTAAAATTACAATATCTAATACTTCAAATACCTTAATGAATATTTTAATTTAAGATGTTCTAATACGTACCCGTCCAGTGGCTTATAATCTCACCTCCTTATTAACTCCAACAGTCTTCGTCTGCCCGTCCTTGATATACTCCACAGCATTCACCTTCTTATTTCCATCTGTGAGGATTCTCGTCGCCTGTGCGTTCAGTATCACGTGAAGGTTATCTCGTTTAGACGCCGGTCGGAGGTAGGCACGGGCTGTCGAGTAGCGGGAACCATTGCTGAAAGAAGATAGAACTGTTATTCGGATCTTTTTAGATAGATAGATTATTCCTTTATTGCACCATCAATAAAAAAAACAATTAAAAAATTACTTAATACCATTGATGTAGAAAAGGGGAAGCTGAGGCACTAGCTTCTCGAAACCGGCAGGCTCAAATGAAGTCCAATTGTGTGCTCTCGCCGCAGTCATAGTAGGACCGGCGGCGGCGCGGGCGGACGTGATTCGCGTGCTTGCTACGACGTACTGACTGTGTTTTACTGACTAAAAGACTAAAGCAATGCCTTCGTGTTCGTTCACAAGGTGTACAAATAGCTCAAAAACCAAAAACAAAGCCCAAGGCATCACTTTTCACGCGTAAGTACACCAAAGAATTTAGTTTTTTGATTAATTTACTGCCTTTTTTCGCCATTTGCAGAGAGGGATAGAAATATACGAAACATAAGTGTGTAAACAGAGATAGCAATAGCCTTATTGCGAGTCGAGTCGTTCTTCAACTCGTACCATCAATTTTGTCCCAACTGGTGTGAGTTGACAAATCGTAAAGATGATAGGTATTATTTTCAATCTGCAACTCGCATCACTCTTTGTTTCTATTGAATTTATACGTCGAGTACAATCACAAACTCTATGTGGAACCTCTATCATTTGTATTCATTTCACATTATTTTATGTACAAAACACAAAATAAATATACCTCTTGCCTATTATTTTACTAACTTTTTTTGGTTGACTGTACTAAAATTCAAATTACTAACGAAGCGTATAACATTTTTACGATTCGTCCGCTCATACCAGTTGGGACAAGATTGATGGTGTGGGTTAAAGGAACGACTCTACTATTGTACCTACCGTAACTCGGGGAAATCCCGAATTTGTTTTATTATACCTAGTGGGGTCGTACCAGAGATTAATATAGTTGTCTCTGTCTCACTTCGGTCTTAGGTACATCTTGCCATCTTTGTTGTTCTTTATATTGCACAGGACTGGAAATGTAACTGTGAGCGTATGTGTTTGCGTGTAGTTGTAACACAGGCCGGTTGTTGAGTACGCGCTGGGAGAACGTAACCCATCTTCCCTTTTCTACATCAATGCTTAATACTAACTATAACTAGTGTGGCACAATCGGGCCTTATTGCTAATAGCGATCTCTTCCAGGCAATCATTGGATGGATAGGATCGGCACGTATGAAGCTGACGGTGGCGTAATTGATGAAATATTAAACACAAACAAGCAGGTATACTTTATAAATACTTTTTAGTATGGTATTTGTAATTCCCTATCCGCACGATAGAGGCGCTCTGTACCAAATTGTGAAAATGGAAAAGACGTCACAATCACGACTCGTTACGAAAGTCATAATAGACTCGCCTTTCTGTTATTGTTATTTATAGTTGTTCCGGGGGTTTTGGATGTTTTTCATATGTATAACTAGCTGCGCCCCGCGGCTTCGCTCGCGTGGAAATTTATGTTTCCCACTTTCTTAATTTTTTCTTTGCTATAAACCTCACGGAGCCCGAGACCTTTCCAACGAATGCAAAACCGTGGAAATCGGTTCGTGCGTTCTGGAGTTATAGCGTCAGGAAGGAAAACCCGACTTATTTTTATATAGTAGACTAGCTGCGCCCCGCGGCTTCGCCCCCGTGGAAATTTATGTTTCCAACTTTCTTAATTTTTTCTTTCATAAGAACCTTCTCCTGACAATAATAAACACAACAAACAAAGAATTAGCGAAATCGGTCCAGCCGTTCACGCGTGATGCCGTGACCAAGGAAAACGGGTTTCATTTTTATATATAGTAGATAAAAAATATATGTAGAGTACCTATTGTAGATACAGAACCCTTGAAAAGAAAAAAAAGAGATTCGGACGAGATGTCCCCTTCACTTATGGCTGAGGGTACTGATCCGAATCTAAAACCAAGAGATTTTAGATTCGGACGAGATTACCCCTACTCAAAAGTGAAGTGGACATCTCGTCCGTGGATCAGTTTGAGATTCGGACTAGATGTACCCTAACCCATCCGTATTAAGTAGGTACCTACATAAGTATATCAGTTATCTAGTCCTACCTATAATATCACAAGCTCTGCTTAGATGGGGGCTAGATGAATTTTCCAGCATTATTTACTCGTATTACTAGCTTCTGCCCGCGGCTTCGCACGCGTTGTTTCTATGGAAACGTTCATAGGTAATTTATATCCCATGGGAACTGATTTATGGGATAAAAGTAGCCTATGTTTGTTTGATACCAGGCTTAGAGCTACACCGATGCAAAATTTTAGCTCAATCTGTTCAGTAGTTTTGGTGTGAAGACGTAACAAACATCCATCCATCTATCCATCCAAACTTTCGCATTTATAATATTAGTGTGATTATTATTTTTTAGGGACTTTTCAACAGAATTCTATCTAGGAGGATGTTCTCAATTCGGCTGTAAAAAATCTAAATTCTGACTTAAGGTATACGTGTGCCGAATTCTTGTTGTCATCTTGTCTTGAGAATCAATTTATCAATTTAGGGCCGCCGGTCGGATATCTCGCCACGCTAGCCTTAACGACATCATCCGGCGGGCCTTTGTCACCGCTAACGTACCAGCTATTCTCGAACCGAATGGTCTGTTGCGTGACGATGGTAAGAGGCCCGACGGTATGACACTAGTCCCATGGGAGTTGGGGAGGCCTATTGTGTGGGACGCTACATGCGTGGACACACTTGCTTGCGCCTTCCGAGGACATCCGTGAGGGCGGGTGCGGCGGCAGATTTGGCCGAAGATCTCAAGAGGCGCAAATATGCAGGTCTCGACAGATCCTACACATTTGCTCCCCTTGGAGTCGAGACCCTAGGTCCGTGGGGTACCGAGGTAACCTTCATATTACATACTAGCTTCTGCCCGCGGCTTCGCACGCGTTGTTTCTATGGAAACGTTTTGAGGTGATTTCTATCCCATGGGAACTGATTTATGGGATAAAAAGTCGCCTATGTTTTATTCCAGGGTTAGACTTACCTGTATGCAAAATTTCAGCCTGATCCGTTCAGTAGTTTTGGCGTGAAGAGGTAACAAACATCCATCCATCCATACATCTATCCATCCAAACGTTCGCATTTATAATATTTAGTGTGATGTAAACGCTAACGCTTAAAGTTTTCTTGGAAAAATTATCATCTTCTACTTTTTTGCACCGTCATCACAAAACCGCGACAAACCATGAATTTTAAAGTGTCACGACACGACCATAAAACAAGTTAGGTTCTAATTCGCTTCGCTTATTTGCTAAATCAACAAGGAAGAATTTTTCGATCGTCATCTATAGATAAAAATGATTTGTTAGCAGTTAGTCCAAAACGCGATCTGTCCAAAAATACTTATCATCCTGCAGTAAAAGCGACAGGTTAATGCGTAGGTATGTAAATGAAAATGATGGGGTGGTAACTGGTTGGGATGATAATGATGAAATGTATGAATAGACAGGGTGACTTTTTAAGATGGGAGTGGATGGCCGAATCAGAAACGACGACAGTTAGAGAAAAGTAGTGAAAGAAGTTATGGGCTCAAAATATTGGAAAACGAATGTTTTTTTGTGGATTTAATACTTTACAAAATACATTTCGAATCGATTTTTAATCGAAAATAAACCCGATACAAATACAGGCTAAGGATATTGTTCGAAAATATTATATACAAATTTTCTCATTGATGCTTGGCAGGTAGGTACTGTAGGTAGTAATCAAACTAAAATGGTAAAAATTAGCCTCTTCCTTTCATTTTAAATCTTGCATTTCTATGCAGCGATTCTTCCTTATTAGCAACTGAATCCGTTGGTTCAAAAATTTTGATTTTTTTAAATCAATCGGTTCGAATTACTGCTGAAGTAAAACCTTGAAAAAACTGAACAGGCTGTTTTTGTTTTCTTAAAAAATGAGTGAGACTCCTTTCACGACTTTTCTCTAACTCTCATAGTTTCGGATTTGGTCCTCCACCCCCATTTCAAAAAGCCACCCTGTATAGCCAGCCACCTAAATAATAATGACATGTGCAAACTGTGCAAAGTACCAATTATCCAGTTTATAAATCAAGAGCTCTACATTTCGTCTATTGCAAAAAGTAAAACAATTTTAATCACATGATTTGTATAGTTCGAGGGCGTGCAAAGTCAAAACTAATTTATTGTATCAAGTTTTTGTTTCAACCAGTTTCTGATATTATTGTCTAATTCTTTTATTAGGACTCCGATTTATCAAATGCGTAGAAATGAAAACTTGAATACACTCTACATTTAAGTGCATGTACTTAGTATACTAAATGGTAGTCCTAGTAGTATAGGTATAATCCCATGTGTATCCTTTATATATCCGATAATGATGTCGATTCTGTTGTTTTAGGATTCCTAACTTAAATTTTACGATTTCTAAATTTTTAAGTTAGGTCGACCTAAAATTATGGTATTCTCTGTACACATTCTAAAAATACCACAAAATCCATATTTCTTTTATTTTTTCAAAAGAATCTGCCCGTTTTTCACTAGAATAAATTTTAATCACGACCAAATTATTTTAGATAATTCTAAAACAACAGAATCGACACCAATATTCTATGTATAACCTATGTACAGTCAGGTGCTCAGATATGTATACATACACTCCTAAGTTTTCCCTGTTATTTTACTCGGAACTTTTCAAATACAAGTCCACTCAAATATTTTTGTACAAATAAGTCAACGTAGGTACTTGTCAGAAAGCGGTATATAAATTACTAGTTTGTGCCCGCGGCTCCGCACGCGTTGTTTCTATAGAAACGATTAAAGGTAATTTCTATCCCATGGGAACTGATTTATGGGATGTATGCAAATTTTCAGCCCCATCCGTTTATATACATATTTTCACAGCTGACTGTATCTACCTACTTAAATGTAGTTAAAATCTACTTACTCATTCAAAGTCTGTGCAATAGTAAAGCCGGTGATCGACTCTCCGTTGAGGTCACTGGTCGGTGGGTAGCCCAGCTCGACGGAGGCCGCGACCAAGTCGTGGGCTACTTGCGGCGCGTAACGGAACTGTAAGCGTACAAAATCATGTTATTTGTATCCCACCAAAACACATTCCATGTAAAGAAGGTTGCGAAGACCTAAAAGCTTCTATCGCTGGCACTGTTTAAAAGTTATTCTTACCATTATGTCCTTATAACTTTTTCATCCACGAGAATCTCGCGAGAATCTCAGCAAGAACTTCTTTGGGTACACACTCACAGATTCTCAATACTGTTCTCGCGCTCGATAACGATGGACGCGGAAGTAACTGCTGCGACAAGCTTATTGCTTTGTGCATTTGCATATTATAATTATAAATAAATAAATAATGCTGGACAATTCACACAGCATTATCTAGCCCCAAGCTAAGCAGAGTTCGTGTTATGGGTAGGGACTAGATAACTGATAATAATATTGAATGATATATGAATACGGTAGAGAGTGGAAACTTCATAAATAGCCCTCAGTTAAGTACATGTAATTTTCATGTCATCATCATCATCATCAGCCTATATTAGTCCACTGCTGGACATAGGCCTCCCCTAATGAGCGCCATAGCGAATATAATTTTCATGTATTTATATTAATATTTCATATTTGGTCATTTTTTAGGTGTAAGTTTTCCTAAACTTCGAAAATAACAATTAAATAATTGTCACATATTTTGTAATTTTTTGTTTAATTTTGTTAGTAAATTATTTTGATAAGTGTGCTCCACTCTTAGCATAGATCTACCTAAAATCTGTAGATATGGTACTTTCTCCCAGGCGGCTAGGCTACTCAACAACTGGCCTGTGTTAATCCTAAACGCAAACACGAGGGCATTGCTGTAGTCTTTTAGTCAATAAATCACACCAAAGTACCTACTTAAGTGCGTCGTCGCAAGCACGCATACCTAACACAAACCCCGCCGCATCCCGCCCGATCCGACTGACTGAGATGGGTGGACCTAATTGTACCTCCTAATTTGAGCCTTCCACTTTCGAGAAGCTAGTACCTCATTTCCCCTTTACTTAGATCGACGACTCTTACCTCCGAATACTCAAACGCAACTCAAATTGAAGCACGTCTCAAATGACGAAAATTTGACAGTTTTCAATGAGAATGTGTCAAATATTCGTCACTTGAGACGTGCTAAATCTGAGTTGCGTTTGAGTACTTGGGCGTTACACCCATATTCTTAGTCTTCCTCCAGATTTCCTCGACTTGACTCAACCTCACTCCAACAAAATCGTATTCTCACTTGAAAGAACCGTCCTTCACTTGAGATTTTTTTAGGCACACCTCAAGTTCGAGGTAAGGCGGGAACTGTCAAACGTAAGGTACCTCCTAAACCAACCTTGAAACTCCCTCAAAACCACTCTAGGCGGTAAACGATTGTTATATTGTGTAGATTTTGAAAAAAATGGAATATCTTAAGGAAACGACTAAGAATATACATAAGCCTACATAATAAGTACCTACCTAGGTCGTAATATTAAGTAAGTATGTACCTATGTAATTTAAACATTATTTACGAATAACTTATTCTCATTGTAAATGAACTTTTATAGTTTAGGTATAGGAGAAATAAAGATTCTTTAATCTCAATATGGGTGTTAGTCAAAAAGTATGGCATGGTATTTTCGTGGAATTACAACTTAGTTAAGCTACGAGTATCATAACAGTCACATTGAATGATAATACAGTTTTGTGTACCCCTCATTCCCGTACACATATATTTGGACATTCATATAATTTTCATTGAAGGTCAAATACCGGTGTAATTTATGCAAATGCGTTACGTACCTACCTACCAAAAGTCGAATCGTTACCCTAATAATGCCGTGTAACGGAACTGAGAAACCAGTATCCTTATTAATCCTTTGGTTTAAAAAGGATCCGAAAAGATACTGGTTTTGTTAACAGCACATAAGGCGAATAGTAGGGGTGATAGTGGCGCCACTACATATTTAATTTTATAATTACGTTATACAAAGGAATTATCAAAAAATCGGACCGCGCATAGACGATATCTATCATAAGCTTTTTTTAAATGTATCTTTAATAGTTTTGTATTACTTAGGCAGATACTTGTTTCAAGAGTTTAGTTCCTATTGGTGGCCACCAAGCTCTCCAAACAAGGTTTTTGATTGAATAACACAAAACAAAACTATTACAGATACATTAAATAAAAGCTTGTGATAGGTATCGTCTACCAGCGGTCCGATTTTTTGATAATTCCTTTGTATAACTTAATGATTAAATTAAATATGTAGTGGCGCCACTATCACCCCTACTATTCGCCTTAACAGTTACAAGTAGAAGTTCACAACTGTACCGAAAATTTTGCTCAAAACTTCTCACTAGTTCGATGATCGAACTAATGAATCGAACTAGTGAGAACAAACGATACAAAGACCGCCGCCGCAGTAGGTAGGAAGGTAGACACCTAACTGAAAGAATAACATACTTATTATATTAGATGTTCTTCTGATAGTGATGATAACCTACTATTTAGCATGCAGTGTCCACCTATAACTGGTTGTGCTATTAACTATCTCACTATATGTACATTTTATGTATAAGAATTATTGTAACACCCACTGGTAGACCTAATAAACAAAATAAAATAAATAATTTATGTGTAACTGACACTAACACAAACTAAGTAGGTATTTTTAAAGAAAAGCGAAATCGTTCGATGATTTAAACCTGAACCATCATAACATTCATAACTTTAACTGCTAGCTCAAACATAGATAAGATCGATAAATGATAAAGTTGTCTTTCAAACAAGAAACTAAGATCGAAATTGATTCAGACGTTTAGGGGTTCCGATCTAGCTGTCACAGATACACAAGTCAAACTTTTATTACCCGTCTATTTGCGTTAGGGGTTCAGAAAATAGAAATAAAAGTGTTCCTCTGCTATACCTACGCTTAGGTACCTATGCTCTAAAAAACTTCTCGCAATCTATGTTCGCGCGTACCTACAAGAAAACTTAACGCTCTGGGAACGGCAGGTCGAATCGACCAGTGCTCAGGTCCCGCTAAACAACGGTATTTTAAACGGCCAAAGCTCTGTTGCAAATCGCATTCCCGGAATACCTATCATTGTCCCTTGAAAACGACTTTGTTTTGTCGAAGTCTTATTCAACAGCCGTTTGTGCTGTGCTGCTGCTATCTACAAAGCGACGTGTAAAATTTAATTGATGAAGTCTGACTAAAACTACTTAGCTCTACCTTCCATAGCCTTCCGTGGCTGTCCTAATCTGGTACCCAGGCTCATAAGAGCCTGGTATTATTGGAGAATGACAACCTATGTAAGCTGCACATTTTGCACAAACATTAATTATACTTATGTTTTTTTATGGCTGCTTATTGTTATGTTATCTTATTACGCAAATACTTTAATATTGTTATTGGATTAATGGTAAGAGCGGGGTCTCCCAACACAAACTAATTTAGCTTAACTCCAGAACCTGTATAGTTTTTAAGTAATTGCAAAAATCATTTTTTTTGTCGTCTTCACTCCGACCGGGGAGGCTGAACGTGCCTCCCAAGGGGGGTTTACCATAACCACCACGCTGGCAGGCGTTTTGACGATGACAGCAAAGGAGCTTCAAATAAACAGAAGACGGCTAATGCTCTTCCTCTGGCTCCCTTTGTCGGCTCTTACGACATCCATGAGCTGCGTTGGTGGGTTCGATTTCTACGCTGCGACTGCCCTTGTTGGCAGTACTAAGGCCTCGGTCTCGAAGTCAGTGATGGCGGCGCGTTTAATAAATAAACTAGCGACCCGCCCCGGCTTCGCACGGGTGCAATAAAATACTACTATTACTATTATTGTACATAATATTATGATTTCTCAATCAAAGAGCAAAGAGTTTTCATTCAAAGAAATTAGACCGAACCACAGATCACTATATGTATATGTACCAAGCTACGATCAAGGAGTATTTAATATACCCTGGGGAGCGATTTCTTCCGTCCACGGTACCAAGACCGAACCATAGACATGTTTATACTTAATTGACATGTTTACTTTGCAACGCCGTTACAATTTTTTTAGCAATTTATACATTTTCATATTGAAACTACTCGATAATCCGAATTTTCCGCCTATAAGACGTTATTTGACGTTTGACCTATTTGACGTTTTGGAATGTATTCTGTAAGTCAAGTTTGAGTAAATAAATAAATAAATAAATAAATAAATAAATAAGTTGTCGACTCGGATCGACTAATTTTTTACGCTCTTCAATTTGATGTGCATTTCGTTCGAGTCTACCGTAGACCGGTCCGAAATTATTAATATAGAATATAATAGATAATGCTGGACAATAATTCACACAGCATTATCTAGCCCCAAGCAAAGCAGAGCTTGTGTTATGGGTACTAAAACTGATATACTTAATACAATACACTACTAGGTACATAGATACCTAGGTATTTTTTTATTATACATAGAAAACATC
The DNA here is from genome assembly GCA_963564075.1 of Eupithecia subfuscata. Lineage (NCBI taxonomy): Eukaryota > Metazoa > Arthropoda > Insecta > Lepidoptera > Geometridae > Eupithecia > Eupithecia subfuscata. The sequence continues at coordinate 3,403,552 of OY751117.1, read as the reverse complement.
CAGAGCACCCTGAACAAACATTTGCTGATTGTACAAGCTTTTGTCCCGTGGCTTGAATCAAACCCGCAACCTCCTACGTCGCAGGCGGACCTTCGCCCGCTGCGTGAAACTGGCCCCGAAGGTACGCGGGTCTGCGTTACAGCACTGCTCCATTGACAGTTGATCTACTCATTTCCCCACGGATTGCAGGAGTAAAGTCTGTCACCCTGCACAGTCACAGGACACTGCATGCTTAACAAACACCTATTTAATCTGGGTATCACGGACAGCCCCCTATGCAGGGGGTGCATGAACGCAGAGGAGACGGCCGCGCATGTGCTTGTAGAGTGCGATAGTTGCTTCCCAACGACTACAATACCTTAGGACATCGAGGACGCCTAGGGAGGCATGCACCGGCGTCGGCGAGCTGCTGGCTTTCCTGGTTAGATTAGCAGCCCCCCACCCGACACGCCGGGCCCACCTGTGGCCTACTTGCGGATCCAGTCCAGTAACAAGTAAGTCTCTCACCCTTTGCACCGGCAGCGGCCCGCCTGTGGTATGATATTGCCCGGACACCCCACTCCCTATCTCCTTGTTGTTTTCACTGCGGAGGAAGTACTGCAGCACGTCGAACCACGACCAGCCCGTGGCTCCGTTGACGGCCCAGGCGTCGTAGTCGGCGGCGTGACCGCGCATGTACATCATGCCGTTTGTGACCGAGCAGCCTCCTGTAATCATACTAGTAGTTGGTATCCCACTATCCTACTAATCATCACACTAATATTATAAATGCGAAAGTTTGGATGGATGGATGGATGTTTGTTACCTTTCACGCCAAAACTACTGAACCTATATCTGTCAAATTGTTTGTCATATAAAAATAAATATCAGCCGACTCGCACTTGGCCGGCTTTATTTTACTTTCCAACAAGGCCCCAAATTCTTGTGTGCCCCGGGGCCCCATCATGGCCTAAGACGGCCTTGACTACGCCACCTCTTGTGCCAGCCGGATCAGCTTTCTCCCTATCTGTCTGACCAACGTGATGTGCCTCGACGCCGCCTCCTCATTTCTCTTCATCATACGGTAAAGAAAACTCTTACTTACCAAGCATTTTCGCCCTAGTCCAAGAACACTTCCCTTCGTCGCTCAAACAAGCCTTCTCTTGCGGTACGGTGTAGTAGTTCCAATCAGTGTCGTTTCTTCCCCAGTACGCTGTCACAAATGCCGGGACTGAAGACTGTGTTGGCTCATCGCCGCCAGCTTCGATTAGAAGCACCTGGTGGATTAAAAAAGGTTTCGTGATCATTGCGTATACCTCAACCCCAACAGCCTTTTTGGTCCACTGCTGGACGGCCTTCCCTTGCGAAGCGCCTTACCTATTGGCTTTTATCGCATGGGGGGTAGTGCCCATAAACCCCACGCTGGGCATGCGGGTTGGGGATCGCAGTTCGGTGGTAGAATTGTTGTGCAGGAGGCGCTGCTGCCCGCCCCCCCGGTAGATATCCTTTAGTCGCTTCTTACGACACCCGCGAGAAGAGTTGGGTATACAATACAAGTGCCGAATCGAATCAGTGGAAAACCACAACGCGACTTGACCCACTGCGGGTATTCTTTAAGCCGGGTGTTGACTCTGACCGTTGTTACGGGGCGCAATGTACCTACCATTCACAGCGACCAGGCTACGTTACGCTGCCCGTACAGAACTATATACATAATATGTATTATAGTTGCCCAGGCTCTTACGAGACTGGTGTCCTCGGAAGACCCAGGAACACTCCACTTTTTTACACATCCACACACACCACACCATCTCCTCACTTTCTTGGTGTCGCCTAGATATGAGGTATTCTACTGTAACCAACTCGCTGGATTTTTAGATAAATATGTAGGTACTACAGCATGTATTGCAATATAAAATGTATCATTATATTAATCTTACTAATATTATAAATGCGAAAGTTTTTGAAATGTGAAATTTTTGTTACCTAGGATCTCCAAACCTACTGAACAGATCAAGATGAAATGTGGCAAACATTTAGAACATAACCTAACATAGATAATAGGCTACTTAATATACCGAAATACGCGTGCGGAGCCGCGGGTAGAAGCTAGTATAATATTTATATTTATATTAATATAATATATATTAATATCTATTGGACCGTGTGGAGTGGCATAAAAGTCTATACCCAGCAGTGGGTGAAGTCGGGTTGCGAATGATGATGATGATGAAATATCGATTACTGTGTATTTATCTATTATTTAAGTATTAATGTTAATTGTACTTATTATTATTATTATTATTATTCTTGTTTTTGCATTAGGTAGGTACCTACTAAATTGTTGTCCACACTACCCAAAGGTTAGCAGGTAGAGAATGCTATCTAGCATTATGCTCGCAAAGTATATTCTATCTATCTATCTATCGCAATAAAGCATCTTGAATCTTGAGGTTGCTAAACAGGGATTTTCAATAAAAATTGAGACGAGATCTTTCTTCTCTGCCTACTTAAAGGTAGTTTTGATAGTAGGCTAGCAGTTTTCCTTGTTGGTGGGGTGTTGACCGGTAAATGAATTTATTTTTATTATAATGAAACAATAATAAAAAAACGTAGGTCAACCTCAAAATACTCATGCGTTAATTATCTGCTAATTATTCAATTAGTTTATTCACTAAACGAATTCAATTGTTTAAATCTAGCCGTAAAGGTTTTTAAACGAAAAAATCAAAATTTACGTGTATAAGTAGTACTACATATTATAAATTATAGAAAATTACGAATTCACAGATTTTCGTTAACATTGGACTTTATGAATAATCGAAAAATATTTAGATTATGTCTAAATACCAAATTCGAAAATATTTCGTCTAACATTGACATTTTCGATGTTGATAAATAAAAACATTGAAAATTTTTAATTTTTGAAAAGGATTGAATCTGCATTCATATCAAGGTAATCTAAAGTAGAATGATGCAAAAATAAAAATAATCAATGCTAATGCAGTGCAGTAAAATTAAATTGATTCCGTGTAACATTGCGGTGTTTTGATATTCTAGGATCCGGTTCGAAATGTTCTAAAGCCTGTTGCTGACGGTGTTACATTACAGGTCGTAATGTACCTATCGCGAGGATGATACGATACGTGGTGTGCTACAATCCGTCTTGTTGCTGGTTGTAGAGCACCTTCTTTACTGTACTGACTGCACGAACGCTCGCACGATCAATTTCCGATGCTAGCTTATATAAATTATAATTAAGTATTACGTAGAGAACTCTAGTTTCTAGATAAACCTATGTTAGGATTTAAGACGCCATTAACAAATTGTAACAACTTTGAAACAATAAATAAATATGGATCTATCTATCTATCTATCGCTGTGTAACACGTTATATTACACCACCGGGTGTAAAAAAAATCTGGCAACGCTGGTACTAACCGGTATTACAGAACAGCGGATAATACCAGCGTTGCCAGATTTTTTTTGTTAAGTCGGGATTTTGGACTTATTGAGTGAAAAAAGCGGGATTCTTTCGTTGGAAGCGGGACATAGTAAAAAAACGTACATATATAATCAGAAGTTTTTAAATATTTATCTTTTTATTTGAATTCAGGTTAGGTACGTTTATGTGCCAATAGATAGCAAAACTAGCCATAGAAAATGTAATATACTACTAACGCATCAGCATTGCCATACAGCGTGGCAATGCAGCCAGCGTCTTGGGGACGCTTCCGACTGGTATTGATATGGATCAGTTACCTCAGAGCTACCTGTACACTGTTTGCAACAGTCTGCAGCTAGCTCAATTGCTTCAATTGTAAATACTAGTATAATTTTCTTTGTGAATAAAGGCTACTTACTCCATATACTAATAAAAAATTGGTTGTCTGTAAAGTCGGTTTGCTGACGATAGTTGAACGTGACAACGCAGACGCATCGCTCACTCAAGTAGGAGAGAGACGGATGTCGAGCGCTCTCGCTTGCACTTCAAGCCTTACATGGAACGCCTCAGAGCGAGGTAACGCCACATGACGAGGTAACGCCGCATGACGAGGTAACGCCGCATGACGTCATGTTTTTTCGTGCGTGCAGCCGGCTCTATCGAATTCTAAGACGTTGTCACGTCAAAAAATAATATTTTAAATAAATCAGATTTACCCTATCGTTAAATAGATGAGTCTTATTCGTCTTCTGAATAACAAAAAATAAAAAAAACAGTTATAGAGCTATCCCCGAAAAGCGGGACTGAGCCTGTCCCGCGCGGGACATTTAATTTTGATTTAAAAATCCGGACATCCCGCCAAAATCGGGACGTCTAGCAACGCTGGTTAGTACTCACCTTAAGATGACAATTACACTATTAGTGGAATATACTTAAGTATACCAGTATACTTTGAACTAATCATCATCTATTTAATAGGTATGACTGCTATTAAGATGACATGTCATACGCCTCTCTCCATTTTTGCTGGCGGCACTACTGTTCGCCCCAGGTGGATATCCCTTAGTAGCCTCTTAAAAACTTTTTGTATTTAACTTCATTAGAAAATAAGTTGATACCTTGTATATTATAAACCTAGTACCTAAAGTTCATGGAACTAACTTACCATAATCCCGGAGGTTGGCGTTGCGATCTGCGACACAGTATTTTACGTCTGCAGGTCGCATCGCTACCTATTTTTTGTTAAATCCTTCAATGTGTTCCAAAAATAAAGACTTTTTACTTTTTTACTTTTACTTTACGTCACCCGCGGGAAGAGTTGGTTTGGTGAAAATTCTAAGCCGGCACCACACAGCTTTCAAGCCTAACGGGTTTTAAGTCTCCGTAATTACATTATTTTTGGTTTTATAATAGTATAAAATTTGTTGAAGTACCTACCTACAGCTGGTTATCTTTGTCAAAGTCGCTAATTGCTAACGGTAGTAGTTGATTCAATAAGACAATGGTTCATTGAAGCCCAATCATTGTGCTTGTGATAGGTTTTTTTTCTTGTTTAGCTATAGCCGAGGTAAGGATGTTTACGACAAAAAAAATAAAGCCACCATGCTGAACTCAAGGTAAAGTGAGCTAGAGATCCGTGTCTTCACATCTAACAACACAAATTTTGTAGAATTCACACTAGGATCTGTGCTGCTTAGGCCAAATTCTGTATCTTATTGGCCGTATATTTTGTGAATAAGTCAGTCAATTTCAATTGTAAATACTAGTTCTAATTTGCTTCTATCATTTTGTTATTTTTTTGTCAATAAAGACTAGTCATCTGATTTTGTTTAAAAAAAAAAATAGAAAATTCCGAACAAAATATCTGCAGACATTTCTCCCGAGGCGGGAATCGAACCCACAACCTCCTGCGTTTCAGGCGGACCTTCGCCCGCGGTACTGAGGCAGGGCAAGGGGGTGCGTAGTGCGCATGCTCGCCGCATTGCAGGCTACGAGGCTACTCGGCTTACTATGAGAATTACGGCAACCGCTGTTTAAACTGCGCCCGGAACGGACGGTGCAGTTTAAATAGCGGTCACAAAAACCCTTGTGAACAATATTTAAGTCATTGCCGTTTAAAAAGTAGTAAATGACCAATTTAAATTGGGGAAGATATCGAGTAACAGAAATACAACGATCGCTACCAAATCGGCCTCTTTATAGATGACTAGACGATCGCCTCGCGGTTTCACCCGCGTAGTTCCCGTTCCTGTGGGAATTCTGGGATAAAATATAGCCTATGTCACTCCCTGAAAAGTAAGCTTCCTAACGGTGAAAGAATTTTTCCAATCGGTCCAGTAGTTCGGGAGCCTACTCAATACAAACAAACAAACAATCAAATCTTTCCTCTTTATTATAGACTAGACGATCGCCTCGCGGTTTCACCCGCGTAGTTCCCGTTCCCGTGGGAATTCCGGGATAAAATATAGCCTATGTCACTCCCTGAAAAGTAAGCTTCCTAACGGTGAAAGAATTTTTCAAATCGGTCCAGTAGTTTCGGAGCCTATTCAATTCATACAAACAAACAAACAAACAAAAAATCAAACCTTTCCTCTTTATAATATTAGTATAGAAGACGTAGGTATAAAGTATAATCATTAGAAAAGTGTTTAAAACGGCAATCCCCACGGCATTATCTAGCTCCAAACAAAAAAAAACCCAGAACAAATCAGCAGATCGTAACATTTGTCCCGAGGAATCGAACCCGTCACCTCCTGCGTCGCAGGCGAACTTTCGCCCGTCGCGGCACCGAGGTAAGGCAAGAGCATCGAGCACATACCCAATAGAGAGGAAATGTCATTAATTTTGTTTAGACAACAATTCCGCCAAATCACAGCGGCGACCGCTGCGCTCCGATTGGCCGACTCAAAGTCAAGCATCACACTCCAGTTGGGCAAGCAAGGATTTTCATCGATATCGATAGTCAATTTTAAACAAAACTATGAGCATCGCTAAAATTATTTACCTCAACGAGAGTAAATTTATTTAAAGCAAACAAATCAAATACCTACTTAATAATGATAGGTAGGTGCTCAAAATAGAAAAAATTAAGGTTACATAAATAAATAAATAAATAAAATAGTTTAAGATTAAATACTCGTAATAAGCCCGGAGTATTTAGTAAAACTTACACTGATCAACCATAACTCAATCAAATTGATACTTTATAATTAGGTACTTCTTGTTAGATCGGGAGTATCGATACATAATTTTATTATATCAGCACAACACTAGTATGATTGACATTTAATTTTATAAGTGACAAATCACTGATCAGTTTCGTAATTCGAAAGACCTTATTTCCTCTCTATGGGGTCTATGTGCTCGATGGGCAAGGGGTAAGGGCGTCCGTAGTGCGCATGCTCGCCGCATTCCGGTCTACGTTGCCCCTCGGCTTATGATGGAGTTGACGGCTGTCGGTGCCACCACTGAGCCCGGATGCACGGCTCGGCGGTTGCACTAGCCACTCTAGCCAGTGATTTTTTTACCCCTATTTTGGGACAGCCAAATTTTATCGTCCGTGATTTTAGCAATGGATTTTTTTTGTGGAAGTAGTCCATTTAAGTAGCTATGTTTTATAGTAAAAATAAATTGCTAATACTGAAGACTTTAGTCGGAAAAAATATTTTTTGTCATATTTGCGATTATGTTGAAACTGCGAAGTCGTAGCTTCCCCGTGCATGGTTTACAATTTGTCCCTATGGTAGGCCTTTACAGTTACGGTGCAAAATCAAGTGTAAAGTTAAAAAAAAAATCATAAAATTCCGGAAATAATAATAAATAAATAAATAATAAATAATGCTGGACAATTAAATTGTCCAGCATTATAGCTTGGGGCTAGATGATGCTGTGTGAAATTTTCACACAGCATCATCTAGCCCCATGCTAAGCAGAGCTTGTGTTATGGGTACTAAAACTGATATAAAGTACTTAATACAATACACTAAATAGATAGATACTTTTTATTATACATAGAAAACATCCAGAACGCCCTGGACAAATGTCTGCAGATCGTACAAACATTTGCCCTGAGGCAGGAATCGAACCTGCAACCTTCTGCGTCGCAGGCAGACCTTCGCCCGCTGCGCCACAAAAATTTAAACCGAAATTTAAAACGGATCACTTTTTTTTTAAAACTGTGATATCTAAGCTCGTGGGAGTTTTACTCTTGCAACAGTAATATATTTGACTGCTGGCGCATAAGATACAACCATGAGCTTTACAACATGTACCAAGAACCAAACGTCGTAAAGTTTATAAAAGTAGGCCGTCTTCGATGGGTTGGCCACGTAGAAAGAATGCAAGACGACAGACCACCACAGCGTCTTCTGCGTGGCAAACCTGATGGCCGAAGACCCCCTGGAAGACCGAACGAAACTCAGATGGCTCGACGGAGTCCAACAAGACCTAAAGGCAATAGGAGTGACCAGCTGGCAGGAAAAAGCCAAGAATAGGAGTGAATGGCGAAATTTACTAGACCAGACCAAGGCCCACCCGCGGCTGTAGAGTCAGGATGATGATGAATCGGTTGTATGGCCTAACTGTGAGCCTCGACAAGAGATTCTGGTCTCTGTCAAATTTTATCTAAAAGAACAAAGGCGAATGTTAACAAAATTTAATGTCTTACGCTCCACTGTGGGTTCTCCGAAAGCCGCGCCGCCAGCACTGACCCTGCCGTTCCTCCCCCCACCACCACGAAGTCATAGCTACTGTTCAGCGGTTCTCGTGACTTCACTCGGTTGCACGGGTCGGCCATGTCGCAGCGGCCGTTGAGGAAGGCTTCCAGGATGCTCATGAACATCAGGAACGAGCCGGGGCAGGAGCCGACCATGGACGGACCCACTTCTTGGATCGGACACGCGCATGACTGAAACAAACGTGAGAAGTTAGACTTGTGGAAGAATTTCTTGGTCTTCATCTTATATATAAAAATGAAACCCGTTTTCCGTTGTCATGGCATCACGCGTGAACGGCTGGACCGATTTCGCTAATTCTTTCTTTGTTGTGTTTGTTATTGTCAGGAGAAGGTTCTTATGAAAGAAAAAATTAAGAAAGTTGGAAACATAAATTTCCACGGGGGCGAAGCCGCGGGGCGCAGCTAGTAGATAGATAGATAGATAGAAAATTCTTTATTGCACATTTATAGACAGAAACAATACAACAAAACAGCTTAAAAACTAACTGACAAGTGGCGGTCTTATCGCTCAAGAGCGATCTCGACCAGACAACCGTGGAGGATCATTGGATAGTACTAGGGGATCTGTGTTCATGTGTTGTGTGTGTCTTCATACGCCTGCCTCTAGCAATTTTTGATAGAGAATGTGAGCAGAAAGCCGTGTGGTGCCGGCTTAGAATTAGCACCACCCCAACTCTTCCCGCGGGTGTCGTAAGAGGCGACTAAGGGATATCCACCGGGCGCGGGCAGCAGCGCCCCCTGCAGAACAATTCTACCACCGAACTGCGATCCCCAACCCGCATGCCCAGCGTGGGGATAACGGGCATTAACCCCCAAGAAATAACAGCTAATAAGGCGCTTATCAGGGGAGGCCTGCGTCCAGCAGTGGACCAATAAAGTTGTTGAGGTGAGGTGAGCAGAAAGACTTCTTCTTTCTGCTCACCTCACCTCACCTATTTTAGACAGTTTTACTGTAAAATTCGCGAGCGGCCGCGCCGTTCAGATTGATAGAATTCTTCTAGATTGCTTTCGACCTCACACTTTTTACGTGCGTTCCTCCATCTGTAGTTTATTTCATCATTCTTCGATGATACCATTGTCATAGTGAAGCGATCAGTTAAGTAGAATAGGGCTCCAGTAAACGTGCTGAACTTGCATCAGTCACAACGGTAGGACAATCAGGAAATGACAATTTAAGCGCATCGTAATTGTCATTCCCATCCGTCAATGACACAATCACAATTATTATGAGGCAATAGGTATTAGGTACCTATTATGGTTATCTACTACCGGTAGTAGCTAACAATTACATTACGCATAGGTTCAGTGAACGACAATTACTGAACAAGTCCATCGACTGACTACGGAATAGTAAAACTAATGTCTGATATCAAATGAGGGGGGCGCCAATGATGTTATATATAAACTGAAGGTAGATGCGTTTTACCGAGGTCTGCGCGGCAAGACAAACACAAGTTAATTATCTTGAGTGAACTCAATCCGTTCTGCTGCGTTGGTAAAATCTCATTGGGGGGCGCCACCGGCTTTCACCTGACGGCAGCAAAGTGGTGTTTTGACTTGTGGGTAAACGTACAGGGGTATTTTAATTCGTCAGAAAGGCCGTCGGATTCGATATCGGAAACGTTTTACTTTGTGAAAAGCTTCCGATACCTATCGAATCCGATTCTTAGCTCAAAAAGGTGAAAGTTTTACCAAATTCAAATAAATCAAATGAGATCTCCTAGTTCGAGTCTCCTTGGTCAACATTTCCACACATTTCTATTGAAGTTCCAAATTCAAAGTCATTACTCCCTTGGGATTATTGAACATTATTGAAGAAGATCCGTACAATGAGATCTTCTTCGAAATTAAAACTGACCTTCTGTTCAGAAGGAGGAATAAAAACTAACGCCGCGAAACACGTAACCTTTTACTATTTAAGAAGCGTGAAAAATATTATATCACTCGCACAAAGTGTTAAAAATTGAGCATTCTCCTCGTGCATCTTGCACACAGGATTCTAGTAACTCCCTCGCTTCGCTCGCGAGTTATTCTAGAATCCTGGGTTGCGCTCAGTGACGCCTTTGACGTAAGACACAACTTTAGGCCTTCGCTGCATAATCACACTAATATTATAAATGCGAAAGTTTGGATGGATGGATGTTTGTTACCTCTTCACGCCAAAACTACTGAATGGATCGGGCTGAAATTTTGCATACAGGTAATTCTAATCCTGGAATCAAACATAGGCTACTTTTTATCCCATAAATCAGTTCCCATGGGATAGAAATCACCTTTAAACGTTTCCATAGAAACAACGCGTGCGAAGCCGCGGGCAGAAGCTAGTCATCTATAAAGCTCCTATTATTTTAATAGGTTATGAGTTTCACTATAATTTTATCAAGGACCTTAAAAATTGGTACAATAGGTACAATTACGATCAAAGAAGGAAAACACAAGTTTTCTTCTAGGTATTGCATTAGTGGCATTACCTACGTGCATTATTTATGTAGTTCCTAGTTTCCTACCATAATTACCTCTCGTTACATCCAAAGAAACCTACCTAATTATTAGAACATCACTATAATTATCAACTGCCTACTTCTTGCAACAATATTTTTAATTAGCTCGAAGTATGCGGTTTGCTCCGAGAGGAATAAAAACTCGATTGTTTCTGTATTTCCGCTTGAAGCTTGCAACACTTGCAAGTCAAGTTCAAGAGTAGGTACATTATCATTAGGATGCTTTCGATGACAAGCGAAAGCGTTTTTATTACTGTCCTAGCCGAATTTCGACCACGGCGGCCAGTCTCATCGGAGACTAGTCAGATGTGCAGGACATATAGTGCACAAGTGCGTGCGCAAACACAGGTGCACTCTCAATTCCCTTACTCTCATAATCCGATAGGACGACAGATCGACACGATCGAGGAGGTCAGGCGCAGGACCAACGGCTTAACGTGCTTTCCGAGGCACGGGAGTGTAACACCGCCAACTTCCTGACTCCGGGCTGCTACTGTGAATTTTCCTTGCTAGAAAAACCTAAATAACAACTATTGGCCCGACCCGGGATTCGAACCCTGGACCTCATAATCAACGAGGCAGACGCTGGACGCAGGTGCAGCGGATTTATTACCTACACGTTCGGACACACCTACAAGAGTGCCGCCAGGCAAGAGCAGCGCTTCCAGCTGCATCACCAAGGCTAACGAAGCGCCTACTGAACCTGACCAGAATGGACCTACGCGTCCTAGTGGGGACACTCACAGGACACTGCCCACTAAATAAACATCTATTCACCATCGGAGCAACAGACAGCCCTCTCTGCAGGGGGTGTCTCAGTGACAAAGAATCAGCTGCCCACGTAGTCCTGGAATACGAGGGAGTAACAGCGCAACGACACGAAATCCTCGACCACCAGAGGTCACTCCGCGAAGCCTGTGAAGATCCCAGGAAGATTCTGCGCTTCTGGACGGAGTTAGGCTGGTTACACTAGCAAAACAAAACACGCACAATGGACCAAACCGAGTCGAAGTGCGGAAAATAGAGTACACAATACAATACAATACCTACACGTTTAATGAAACGTTTGGTGCATCTAGGTGTAAACCTGCTAACGATGTCAACTGAAAAAGCAACGGGAAACCAAGACCTTGCTCCGAAGAACCGAAGAATCATTTCTCTCGTAAACTTTTCCTCAGATTTCTACAGAGGTTTATCTTACGAAAGTACCTAACCACAACCAATAGAAATTATTAAGTAGCTCGAAGAAAGTTAGCTGTCTGGTGCCGGCTTAGAATTTGCACCACCCCAATTCTTCCCGCGGGTGTCGGCCCCCTGCTGAATAATTCTACCACTGAACTGCGATCCCCAACCCGCATGCCCAGCGTGGGGATTAAGAGCCCTGCCCCATGGGATATAAGCCAATAAGGTGCTTATCAGGGGGACGCCTGCGTCTAGCAGTGGACAAATATAGGCTGATGAGGTGAGGTGAGGTAATTATTAAGATGCAGAACCTAATTTCAGTGTGGATGGTTTAGGCTTTCATTTAAATATCTAGTTTTTGCATTTTCACAATTACATAATTGTATATTATCCTACTATAATATTATAAAGCCGCAAGTTTGTGAAATGTGAATTTTTGTTACTTAAGATCTCCAAAACTACTGAACCAGTCGTGATCAAATTTGGCGTACGTTTAGATCATAGCTTAAATTATATAACAGGCTACTTTTTATACCGTAATTACGCGTGCGAAGCCCCGGGTAGAAGCTAGTATTAAATGTATTGTATATAAGTACTTATATTTAATTTTAATATTGTATGTAAGTATTAAAAAGATTTGAAACAAAACCATAGATGGAAGATGGGTCGGCCTTTAGTTTGGGATGCCACGTGTGTAGATACCATAGCGCCTTCACATCTTGCAGGGACATCGGTAAGGGCCGGTTCTGCAGCAACATCAGCGGAGTATCTTAAACGGCGAAAATACGCTAACCTTGACCGAGGTTACCTATTTGAGCCGTTTGGGGTTGAAACCCTTAGTCCTTGGGGTCCTGGGGCACACGCAATTTATAAAGATCTTACCAAACTTCTTATAGAGTCCACAGGTGATCGGAATGCTGGCTTTTATTTCGGTCAACGAATTAGCATTGCCATTCAACGTGGCAATGCTGCTAGCATTCTGGGCACTCTGCCTTCTGGTGACGGCTTAGATTTTTAAGAAATACATATACTTACTTGTATATACTAGTTGTTATTGTTTTATTCTGTTAATGTAATGTTCTATGTGCTAAATAAATATATATCTATAACAAAACCTATTTATAATTGTTAATTATATGAATAGGTTTTGTTTCAAATCCTTATAGTTCTTTCGTCCTCTGAGTACATTGAGGTAATGTACGTTACTATAATTTGGGCAATTCGTTTCAGTACATTTAGCTCGACTTTTTGCGTATAATTAATACGAGTAAGTACTTTATAGACGAAACCACAATACTTTATAGACCACATAATTATGGGAACCTTTGATTAAATCTGACGGCAAAAACGGTAACATTTAAAATTGCCAATTATAGTGAGGGCCACAAGTTTTTTGTAAACTTTGTGTGGGCATCTCTAGGATGTACAGAAAATTTGAATAAATCAACTTTAGTTTAAAAAATATGTACAATAATTACAGCTATCAATTTTATTTGCAATATTTTGAACTACATAGTTTCTGCCCTCAGCTTCGCACGCGTTTTTTATGGAAACGTTAAAAGGTAATTTCTGTTCCATGAACCGATTTATGAAAAAAGTAACCTACCTATGTCTGATTCCAGGCTCGGAGCTTCATCATGCAAATTTTCAGCCCGATCCGTAGGTACAGTAGATTTGGTGCGAACATCCAAACATTAATATTAGTATTTTTTTACATTAATTAATTGATAACATGCCTTTAGCTAAGAATTTGTTTTTTTTTCGTGGCACCCTGTATCATTATATTGAAATTATTTTACAGTAGCATCATAAGTATGTATTAGCTTGCTTATATTAAACGAAATGTAAAGAAAACTGTTAAGTACTTATTTCCTCTTGAAAATTGTTTAACTGATGGTTTACGCTAAAATGTACCTACTTATGTAAACAACGACAAATCCATTGGTTGTACATATTATATACCTTATCACCATTATGTACAAGTTAATTTGGGGCCTTTTTATTTGTTTTTTAATGCATTGCCAATATAACAGAAACTCCACATTATTTTTCTATAAAATCGAATTTGGGGCCTTTTTATTTGTTTTTTTAATGCATTGCCAATATAACAGAAACTCCACATCATTTTTCGATCAAAACGAATTTGGGGCCATTTTATTTGTTTTTTTAATGCAATGCCAATTTAACAGAACCTCCGCATCATTTTTCTATCAAAACGAATTTGGGGCCTTTTTATTTGTTTTTTTAATGCATTGCCAATATAACAGAAACTCCACATCATTTTTCTATCAAAACGAATTTGGGGCCATTTTATTTGTTTTTTTAATGCATTGCCAATATAACAGAAACTCCACATCATTTTTCTATCAAAACGAGATGTTGCGGAGATGTGTAAAATATCGAAGCTATTCGATTAAAATTTGGAATACTTACTTACCTACCTACTTACATTTTGTCACAGTGGTAAGGAGACACTATTTTCAACCGACTTTATAAAACGTTCTCGATTCGGCTGTACTTTTTTGTGTAAAGGTCCACTACTTGTAGAAGTCACCTTGGGAATAAATCTTTTACTCGACTTCGTACTTTTCGTCCGTTCAAACTTAAAAAATGTGTGCGTGAAAACATATTAAAAATTTTAAATTGGTTTTAAGTTTTTATTATAGATCCGAATATAACACCACCACACCGCGAAGAATTCTTTTTACGCATCTTCGCTTTGGTAAAACAAATGGTGTTATATACTATTAATACATATATAAATATATGTATATATAAATAACACTTCCCGCATTGATTATCCTCAGCTCAGCTGGTTCCTCTTTCGGTCTATATTATGTCTCTTTTCTGATTGTTATTTTATATTTAATATTAGTATATTTACTATGTTTTTGATTGTATCTCGTAAACCTATGGACTACTATTGTCTGAAAAAAAATATTTTTATTTTATATATTTATTTAAATCACTTACATCTGGTGCCCTTATCATCTTGGTTGAGGTAGACCTTCTGAAACAAAGCGAAAAACGTGGATAAATTGAAATGGCAGTTGTCCTGTTGCGGGAATCGAACTCAAAATTTCTTAGGGTCAGTTCACACCGAGACGCGACGCGGCGCGACGCTGCGCGCACATTTTTCATAGAGCGACTCAGAATATACTTTATTCACTACACGAAAAGATACACATTACATTGTGAGAATTCAGATTACGTTGCACCACGCAGCACTGCGCCTCGAGGTGCCTCGCGGCGTAGCGCGACGTATCGTGACGCAGCGGTGCATCGCCGGTACGCGCGGCGTGCAAGAGCGGTGCTGCGTCTCACGGTGCCGCGCGACGCCGCGAGGCGCAGCCTGAGGCCGCTGTGGCGACTTCTCTACTATTTCCGTTCAGACTTCGTTTAGAATTGATGCAGTTCGGTCGAGTGCTCGATTGAAAATATAATGATAGACTGGGATCTTGTTATAATCGGACTTCTTGCAGAAGATGAAGAGGAAGAAGTTTACAAAAATAAAATTAAAAAGAAGACATCACACAGGAGTATTTGGGTGCATAATTTATGGAGAAATAGAAGAATTCATGGTGAATTTCATACGTTGTCTTTTGACCACATTGCCAACTATCCAGAAAAGTTTTATGATTATCGCTTGCCAGTGGTAGACTGCGGGAGGGCGCGGGCGGGGCCGCGCGGCGCCCGCGGCTAGTAGATACGTTCCGCTGCGCCTCGCGGCATCTCGCTGCGCAGCGAGGCGTCGTCCTGCTACGATTTTAAGATGCGCCTCGCGACGTTGCGATGCGTCTCGCGACGACGCGCGGCGTAGCGCGAAATCATTGGCCTCTTTGAGTATCGTCGCGTCGCGTCGCGTCTCGGTGTGAATTGACCCTTAGCAGACATTCGCCTACTGCATCACAGAGGTAAGACCACCTCAGTACTACCTACCTATATTAAAATCTGTTCCCAAAGTAAGCAAAATTTGTGTTTCCCTGTCTTAATTTATGTGGTTGGTCATGTTTGTACATTTTGGTGTTTACATAGTGGTAAAAGTGGTACAGTACAAGTTTTCAATTTTGTCCAGCTGGACGTACAAACAACTAAATAAAAATTAATAATCACCTTGTAATCCCTGTCGTAGGTAACCTAAATTATATAATGAACTTTTAATTGGTGAGTCACTTAATTATGTCCGTTTGATCGATTTTAAGTTAATCTAATCATTAATCTCAATAATGTACCTACAGGTATGAGTATCTCTTAGCGGCTTTAGATTTTAATAGATCATTACAAAAACAATCACAAAATATATGACGACCGCAGCGGGCGAAGGTCCGCCTGCGACACAGGAGGTTGCGGGTTTGATTCCCGCCTCGGGACAAATGTTTGTATAATCTGCAGATATTTGTTCAGGGTGTTCTGGATGTTCTCTTTTTATAATAAAACATCTATAGATATATCTATGTAGTGTATTGTATTAAGTATATCAGTTATCTAGTACCCATAACACAAGCTCTGCTTAGCTTGGGGCTAGATAATGCTGTGTGAATTGTCCAGCATTTTTTTTAAATTAATTTTTTTATGTATAAACCTTGTGTTGTGAGGTTTGGTCAGTGCTCACATTTGTTTTGACGTATTTGTAGTCTAATCTAATATGGTAGATAAAACGTAGCTTAGATATAAGTACAATTCTTGATAGTAGTTACCATAGAAATTATAAATCGGCATGATTTAAGCTCAGTATCACTGTGCTCAGTATCAGATTTTTTTTAATAAAATTCGACCGGTAGGTACTTCCGGAGATTTCCCATTAAGTATGAAAAAAGTTATTCAGCTCACGTCCACTAGCGAAAAATGTATATCAGAGATCTTTATGTATTTAAATGTATTTCAGAATCTTTAATTATTAAAATCTAAATATTATTTCTGTCGAATCTACCTACTACTTCCGCACGTTTCTGAACTAGGGTTCGTTTGGTCCATTATACATTTTAGCGAACTCTACAAAATCAACAAAAGTTATCTTTTCTTTAAATTTTCGCGAAAATTTCCAATTCGAAGCTTACCTTATCACAGCCTAATACGAGATGTCGCTGCAAAATATGCAGCAATATTTATTTTGAAATCACAATTTCACAGTCACGATCATGGGCACCGTTCAACCGAAGACGCGCGTGTGACACAGCACACTGCGCGAGAGACTCCGATTGTTTATATCTCGTAGAGATGAGCAGAACTCACAATACGACAATCTGGGTTTTACGCGCCATGCAATCGTGCTTACTGCTTGTTCCTAGTAATGTTTTCCACGGCTTAGAAAATCTTATGACTCATCGGTGGGCGTAGGTCCGCCTGCGACGCAGGAGGTTGCGGGTTCGATTCCGGCCTCGGGACAAATATTTGTACGATCTGCAGATATTTGATCAGGGTGTTCTGGTCGTTTTCTATTTTTAATAAAAAATATCTATCTATGTACTCGTATATTATTATGTATATCAGTTATCTAGTACCCATAACACAAGCTTTGCTTACCTTGGGGCTAGATAATGCTGTGTGAATTGTCCAGCATTATTATTATTATTATTGGTGTTATAGATTTTCAAGTACCAGCCCTGCTTGAATTTGTCCTGCCTACAATTTAAGTCCACCAACTTTGTACGACATCGAATCTCGGCATGGGAAACGTGGTCCAGCAGAGCAGTTTCGAAAAGCCCGGTAGGCCTATGTTTTTTGGAATACTGCAGAATATATTCTGATCTGACGCGTGACCCGAGAGCTGGTGAGTATCTGGCGCAGCGCATCAGCATTGCCATACAGCGTGGCAATGCAGCCAGCGTCTTGGGGACGCTTCCGACTGGTATTGATATGGATCAGTTGAGCGATCTGTAGACTGTTTGCAACAGTCTGCAGTTAGCTCAATTGCTTCAATTGTAAATACTAGTATAATTTTCTTTCTGTTGTTGTATTAGCTACAAATAATACGTAGGTACCTACTTTATGCTATCAGGTTATTGACATGCAAATCCTGCTTTGACATTAAAATTTACAAATCCAGTTTTACTCGTATTAGTCGTGTGTTTGTTTGTACATAATTATTATGAGGACAGACGAGATCTGAAAGAAACTTCTTTTATAAGCCTTATTTCTAAAGGCTCTGTTGCTTAAGTAAAAAAATGGTAGACCAATGTGGATGTACCTACTTAAAATCATTCGTGTTTATGTTTAAAGATTTGCGCAGAGATTATTTTCGTTTTTATTTCTGGACGCTTTGGCATAGAATCTAGCCTCAAGTTATGAGAGAAATAATTTATTTTACCCAAAAAACACATTAGTACATCACTTTACGCAGAATACAACAACACAGTTATCAACTTATTTAAAATATAGGTAGGTACTTATATTTACGAATATAGGCTCTAGCTAGAGTACCTACTCGATGACATCTAAGTACTACTAATTTTCACCCGAGCTCGCGCGATCCAACTTCTTGCGGTCCGAAGTGGGACTGACTCTTAATTTTTTGTATTACCTCTCATTAAAAAAAAAACAACTATATCCAACCCAAACAAAAATATTCCCGCGCTGAGAATCGAACCTTTGCATCTCAGGTAGACCTCGCTCACTGCGTTACAGAGATCATAAAGCAACTGCATTAATTTACTATTTTGAAAATCTACAAAAACCTTGCACAAGAGTTAGTTTTTGCGAAACTGTGGTTTTTATTGACATTTTGGTACTGTAGTTCCCCAAATTAGGCTTCATGGATGACGCAAATTATAAAAAAATAGACTCTTCGTTGTGTAACGATTTTATATGTATGTATAAATAGTAAACATCCAGCTCATCTAATTGAATTGATTGGTAATATCTACCTACTTATACGACAGACAATAGTATTTGTTATTATCGAGTTAGGTAGGTACCTACGGATAAAGCTTGCCGCACACCTGGTAACCACCGCTGCGGACAGCAAAAAAATGTGCATTATATATGGGCTATAACTCGTAAAGTTACGTAACAATGAATTTTTAACCCCCGGCGCAAAAGGAGAGGGTGTTATAAGTTTAACGTGTCTGTCTGTGTATCTGTGTATCTGTCTGTGGTGTTGTAGCTCCCAATCGGATGAGCCGATTTTCATTTAGGTTTTTTTGTGTCATAGGTGATTTTATCCCGAGTATTCTTAGCCATGTTTCATGAAAATCTGTTCAGCCACTAAACATCGGTGGGTTTTTTAAATTTTTTAACTTTGTCTTGTATTTTGACGGCAACAGAGGACAGTCAGCTCGCGGACATCTTGCTTGAAGCTTGTTGGAAGTCACTTGTCACTGTAAAATGTATGTTAAGATAACGAGTTTAAGCTCATATTTGAATGCACGTTTTTGTGCTGTGGTAGCGGTATTGGATTAATGAACGCAGAGCTTAAACCTGGCAAAATAACCTTGTATTAACATCTATAAACTAATGCTGTACATACTTACGTACACAGCATAATGCTTCGTCATTAATAAATTGCGAGAAAAAGCGGTCAGTCTGCCATGCCATTATGAGAGGGGAATAGAGAGTGCACCTGTGTTTGCGCATACACTTGGGCACTATAATAATGTCCTCTGCACCTGGCAAGTCTCCGTTGAGACAGGCCGCTGTGGTCGAAGATTCGGCTAGGAGGACCTCAATTCTTTATCATCTACACTAAGTAAGTCTTATAATTAATGATCAAAGGAACTTACCCTGTACGTGACGTTCGATCATAATTATATGAACAGCTTCATTCGACGCGATAATAATTCGAAGCCAATGTCTAGGACTCAGCTACAATATGTGAAAGAAGACATCGCGTCGAATGAAGCTGTGAAATATAATATACATTATGTAAGTCTTATAATAGTGTAAACCTAATAACTCACTGAGGTAGAGAACCCTCGCGTCTACATCACAAGTCTTGAACTTAGTTAGAGCGAGATGTCGAAACTAAGAAGTGAAATAGGTCTACATACAGTACACATTACTTTGTTTTGTTTTTTTGTCTATAAGACCTTAGCTTGAATAAATAATTAAATACCGTTACAAAGGACCCAAAATAAAATACTAAAAGTTCTCTTCCACCTTCACTATCTAACACCGACAAAGGAACTATACCAAAAAACTATACACTTCGATATTAACCAACTGTACATTTATAATACTTGCTTATTAATAAAAAATATAACTTCACAGTCAATACAATCAAATATAGTACTAAAACCAAAGGAAAACAAATATCATCTTAGAAATAAAATTAAACTACATATTCCTAACACTCGAACCATATGGAAAAAAATCTATTCTTGCAGAAGGAGCACAATTATTCAACAATCTACCGCACATTGTAAAAAAATGTGACAGCATAAATATATTTAAAATTAAGCTAAAAGAATATGTACACTAATTACAGATATAGTTTCCATTTTTCTTTTCATTAGGTAGCAAGGTATTTTTTTTGTTATCTACTATAGATCTCAGAAGTTCCACACATTTAATTTATGTATAAATATGTTTATCTCATTGTAAATGAACTGTATAGTTTGTATGAGAAATAAAGTTCTTTAAATCTAAATAAAATAAATCTAGCCAAACAAGTAAGCAAAGCTTATGTTATAGGCATCATAATGATTGTTTTTTTTTGTAAATTCATAACTTGTTTTATACACGCGATACACCTACCTTAATATACCTACTTCCCTACATAGCAGGTGTATCTCTATCATTTTTGGAAAAACCAGTTTGTCTATAGTTTTTGCTCGTGGTTTTGTAGAAATCGATTAAGTATACCAAGAACTCTGAACGTAGCCTTGAACCTTGTTTTTAAAGGATCATCAATCATTAATTATTATGAGATTTATATAATGACCGTTACCGTAGCTACGGCATACCTGTGTGGTAAGTCCTGTAAGCCTGTTAATCAGTTTTTTTTCATCTCACAACTAAATGTGTAAAAACCCGATTTTTTCTTAGATCTATGATAAAAACTGACTTTACCATACCAATGTATCTATAAGGAATAAATGAATTCAATACAATAGGTACAAAAAAAATCCTACTTGGTTGCAAAGTCCTAGTGATCTTTACTCGGTTCTAGAATCCAAGATATTATAATGTCAACAAAGACATTTACGAATCCGTAAATGTCTTTGTTGACATTATAGACTTCAACTATTATGTCATGATGACAGTTGAAGTCTTACTAACTTTAACTTAAACTTATCTCAGTCTTACTAACTTTAACTTAAACTTATCTCAGTCTTACTAACTTTAACTTAAACTTATCTCACCCTACCTATGTAAATCCTATCATACTAATATTATAAAGCCGAAAGTTTGTGAAATCTGAATTTGTTACCTAGGATCTCCTAAACTAGGTACTGAACAGATAAAGATGAAATTTCGCGTATGCTTAGAGCAAAGCCTAACTTAGATAATAGGCTACTTATTATACGAAAATTAAAAAGTTGCAGGCAGAAGCTAGTAATTAATATGAGCTCTACCTACTCGTACATGGGATATTTATGAAGATTTTGCTATTTTTACAAGGCATACTATTATTTATCACGGCTTACTATTAGATATCAGGTCATATCGCTGGCTTCAAAGAACTGCCTCGGCATCGTCGCCCATCCTCAGGCACCTCCTCCGTGACAATTCGGCACCACCTTTCTAGATGCATACGGCTAACGTGGCCCGTTAGGCCCATCAATGCGTAATAATCTAGTCCTCAACATTTTACATTAGCAATCCTGATGGAAACAGCTACAAAATCAACTTTTGACACTGCAGAATACTGTCATGCACATATTTTCTAACTTTTCTCACGCACGTAGGTACTCTCACAACGCTAAAATAGAGTTAAATTAATAGGAGCTCCCAAGGCAACAACTTTTAATCAGAGAAGTATTAAGTACCAGACGATCGCCTCGCGGTTTCACCCGCGTAGTTCCCATTCCCGTGGGAATTCCGGGATAAAATATAGCCCATGTCACTCCCTGAAAAGTAAGCTTCCTAACTGTGAAAGATTTTTTTAGTTTCGGAGCCTATTCAATACAAACAAACAAACTAACAATCTTTCCTCTTTATAATATTAGTATAGACTAGCAGCGCGTTGAAATTTCATGGTCTACCATTATACTGTTGGCATGCAAAATTTTTTATTAAACACAAGTAAGTACCTATAGACATTGTCATTTTAACCCCGTCAGATGTTAATTTTTAAAAATTAGATTAACCTATTTGTTATTCTAAAACTATCTACACACCAAATTTCATCAAAATTGGTTTAGTAGTTACGGAGATACGTGGTAACATTCACACAAAAACTTACGCTTTTATAATATTATAGTAGTAAGGCCCCCTGTCAACACACTGTTGTCCATTAGGCCTCTCTATGTTCACTACTTTTGTTAGAAAAAAATAAATGCAATGATTTGTTGATATTCCACGGCGAAACTTCAACCTTTAACTTTACACGCATTTTAAATTTTACTAAAACGGCATCTCTCTGTGTCAATGGCAACAATACTACCGGAAAACAGATATTAGTAGCGGCTCCGATTGCTAATACAATTTCACATGGCATAATAGTTCGTCTATCAGCCACGATCCAAGGCTCTTGCAGCCTGCCATACTTTTGGCTTTGACACCGACTAGGGTGTCAACGATAAATAACAATAATATCTACCTTATTTTTGTGTCAGATCGAATCTCTTTGCTGCTAGGTATCCCTTTTTATCTTTCTGTGTTGTTGGTTAAGTCAGCTGCAACATATAAGTCATCATAGTGCCGTAGATACTATCTATTTCCTATCCCTATCAGATATCATCCTACCTACTAATATTATAAAGCCGAAAGTTTGTGAAATCTGAATTTTTGTTACCTAGGATCTCCAAAACTACTGAACAGATCAAGATTAAATTTGACGTACGTTTAGAGCATAGCATAACTTAGATAATAGGCTACTAATTACACCGAAAATACGAGTGCGAAACCACGGGCAACGAGTACTAAATAGATATTAAGTATTCAGAAAATTAAATTGAAAAATGAATGACCAAAATGTATTCTGTGCGCGCACGGTTTTTCAGTAGGTAAGTCTTTTAAGCGACAAGGTATTCACGGTTCGAGTGTATCAGATATCTCAGTGCGGCCGAAACTGTACTGTAGGTACTGTTAGGTAAATAATAACTGTCAAACATAACTGGGTAAAATTTTGTATCAGCCTGGCAACACAGTGGTCTCCCAATTGGTAACGCACGATGAGCCAGGCAACTCTCGACCAACGGCTGCCGGCTCCATTTCTATCGCCGACAGCCGCCCTGAGCAGACTTAGTACTTATGAGCTAAAGCTGAATAGTTGTTATTCAATCTTTACTTGTAAAACGATTGTCTGTACCAATTTAAGACCGAATAAAAGTGAAATCAGTTGAAACATGCTGTCTTTTTGTATACATAACAGTACTGAATAGGTAATTAATGTAAATGCAATTCAAAAGGATTACCTTGCTCGGCCCCACATAGCCCGCATGGAGAAAGACAAGACATTTCACCGTTAGAGGAAGACATTTCGAGTATTCAACGCTCATGCAAATACGCCTCTTTGTGGAGTAAATTTTAGATGAGAGGTCGGAGAAATGTTACCTGTTCGCATTTAGGCCGATGTGTGGCCCAAATAAAAATGTTGTAGATATGGCAACATTGTATCAATCAGCAGAGTGAGGATTCTGGTTACGCAAACCCACACTATCTATTTCTAATATTTCTCCGTGTTGTAGACGAGGTGTCAGAGGAGTTGATTCGGAGGGTTTGAAGTGTCAAGTGGGATTTGGGGTTTTTGACTGCACGCACGAAAAAACATGACGTCATGCGGCGTTACCTCGTCATGCGGCGTTACCTCGTCATGCGGCGTTACCTCGTCATGCGGCGTTACCTCGCTCTGAGTTGTCACGTTCAACTATCGTCAGTAAACCGACTTTACAGACAACCAAGTTTTTTTTTCTAGGTTTTACAGAAATTTTGGGGAATGTGAGGCTATTGGCAGGATGCTGGGTCGACTTAGCATGAGGGAGGGCAGATGTTGCGTTAAGTTCCTTCGGACCAACGAGGATTTCAAGGGAAGGATGGCAACATTCTATCGATCAGGAGAGTGAGGATTCAGGTTGCGCAAACAGAGCCACAGCACTACCGCACAACAAAACATTGTGCATTAAATTGGGCTAACTCGTAACATTTACATGCATTTTATACTGACGGCATCAGATGACAGACAGCTCACATTATCTAGCTAGAGGATAAAAAAAGCTTGAGACGAGTTTTGCTCCAGCTCAAAAACGAACACCTTAACAAGGTAAAGGTTTCTTGTTCGCTTCTTTACCATAAAAAAATTGAAGTGAACAAAAAATCAAAGTTATCACTTTATTTCCTAGTTTTACTCATGTCATTTGAATTTTTGTAACGTGTCCAAGAGTCCTGTAAGGTCTAAAGGAAATAAAGCACTTTGATATTTGATATTCACGGACTACTAGTTTGAAGCTTGTGGGAACCCATTTTGTCACTGTTAGATGTATCTAAAGATAACGAGTTTAAGACCATATTACCATACCTAAATAAATTATTCTTTGTCAAAGGGTATGATTATACGTAAGTACTCGGTCTTCAATATTTTTAATTAAGACGACTTCAGAAATGCAACAGTCAAACGTCCGCCTATTGCACATTTTTGCGTTGTGGTGGCGGTGTTTAATTGATGTGCGCAGAGCTTTAGCGGCCCAAGTGTGCTCATAGGATTTTGGTTCTGTATAACTGCATACCGTACGATGCACCTACTTTAGTTAGAAAGCAAAGGTTGTTCTTTAGTTTATTATTCATTTATTCGCAGCAAGACGCTTCAGCGGCTTTTCAAAGCTTTGCCTTTTTATAGAATAGGTACCTACTAGCTTCTGCAAGTGGCTTCGCACGCGTATTTTCAGTATATTAAGTACTATCTTCTGCCCGCGGCTTCGCACGCGTTGTTTCTATGGAAAAAGTTTCCAGGTGAATTCTATCCCACGGGAACTGATTTATGGGATGAACAGTAGCTGCTTATATCGTAGGATATAATTTAAATATTTTTGTGTCAACTTGTCAAGACATTATTTTCTGTATACGTAGGTAGTAGGTATGTACAGATGTGTCATACGTATGTACAGAAAAAATTGTACACTCAAATCACAAATGATAGGTAGATGTAGCTGACATATCTAAAGTCCTTTCAGTCATTTTCGTAGTCTACAAAAAACAAACCTACGCATAGTATTATATTATCTGTGCCTGCGCGGAGATAATCTCAGCTATGTCCGAGCGAGACAAAACTTATCGTTCGGCTCGCGCGAGCCGCACGCTCGCGCGCGGCGGCGGTAACCTTTGACAGTGTGCCCTCGAGGGCACAGGAAAACTGTAGGTAAATAACTCAAAACTGAGCGCGAGTGACGGAGCACTGTCCTAGGTAACAAAAATTCAGATTTCACAAACTTTATAATATTCGTAGGATGAGTTTAGTAGGAAGAAGGTTTATTTCATGTTTAGAAATTCAAGCAGCAAAGAGGAGATTCTTCATTACTAAGCAGTTGATATTTCGTCGCCGTAGAGCGAAAAGTCACTAACTAGGTCATTTGGTGTTTTGAGTTATGAAGGTTTAAAGTTTTGAAAAACAAAATAAAATCATAAATTTTTTTCGGTATGGGATATTTCTAATTTTATGGTCTCATATGTTAGGAAATATAAAAGCTCTTAAGGTCAATTCACTACAGTCAATGAATGACTGATATTTTCAGGGAAAATGAAAAAAAAACTGACTTAGTTACTTTTCGCCCTCAAATCTTGTACTAACTTTGTGAGACAATGATTTGTTAAAAGTCACCAACTGACTTTTCACCCGTGTTTGGATAAGTTTATTTAGTGTTTAAGTAATTTTTCTAACGCTCTTATCTGCTTAATTTTATATAATTTCTATTTCTCGAATCAGGTAATCAATAAGAAAATGATAAATAATCAAATGCAGTTGTCAAACATCCTTGAAAAATACAAAAAAAAAACGCATTCAACAAGTTATAAGTAAATTAATGTTTTCGACGTATTGTTAAGATTTTAAATATGGAAATCCTATTAAAATGATTAATGATAACATTCTGGTCCAGTGAGTCTTAACATTGTGAATGTCGTAATTCTTAATCATGATTATCGCTTTTCCATGGCATAATCGCTTCTCAAACATAGACCGATGACTGAGTAAGCTTTCACAATACGGCCTTATAGTGGCATCGGGCACCAGCAGCTTTTCTGCAACATCTTTGTGTGTAGCTGTAAAGTAGAGAGTACTCGTACAATGAATGAAAATAACGGGGAATGGTCCAGTTCAGACGACGAACGCATATCAACGGGTTTTTTTTTTCTTGGCCTCTGAAATACATTTCAATGTGGTATAAACGAACATTACCTGGACGGAGGGCAGTTACCCGAAATATTCAAGTTTTACTGAAAGGAAACATTCCTTTATATTATTTAAACTGCTGGACTACTTGAGAAGGCAACAACAGCCTGTAGTGGTCCACTACTGGACGCAGGCCTCCCCCTGATAAGCGCCTTATTGGTTTTTATCACATGGAGGGTTATGTCCATAATCCCCATTCTGGGCATGCGGGTTGGTGATCGCAGTTCGGTGGTAGAATTGTTCTGCAGGGGCGCTGCTGCCCACCCCCGGTGGATATCCCTTAGTCGCCTCTTACGACACCCGCGGGAAGAGTTGGGGTGGTGCAAATTCTAAGCCGGCACCACACAGCGAACTACGCTGAGTCCTCGCCGAGTCATCCATTCTTTACGGGAGTGACATGGTCATGTTGACAAAACTCCTTTAAAATAAATAAAGAAAAAAAGATTCATCCATACTGCAATGCTTGAAAACGAATGTTTTCAATCAGTGCGTCTTACCCGTCATGACCTACGGAGCTGAGACGTGGACACTCACCTTAGGGCTGTTCCACCAGTTCAAAGTCGCTCAACGAGCTATGAAAAGAGTAATGCTCGGAGCTGTTCTAAGGGATAGGACTCGTAACGAATACATCCGACAGAGAATCAAAGTTATCGACATAGCTCTTAGAATAAGCATGCTAAAGTGGTAGCGTGCCGGCCATGTCTCGCAAAAACCAACAACCGTGTTCTTGAGAGGAGACCGGGACTCGGCAAATATAGTGTAGGACGCCCTACACCCAGGTGGAGACGGCCTGCCAAAGACTGCAGTCAGATGTCGGACGCGGCAAACTGAAGACACGGTGCTATGGCGCTCATTAAGGGAAGGCCTATGTCCAGCAGTAGACTAACGATGTTGATGAACCAGCGAGACGTTTTGGACAGGTGGCTAGGGCCTTATATAAGTCACTAGCCACCGAGTAAGCAAAATCAAGAGCGTAAAAGTAACTAAATTGCACGTTTAATTGTCTATCCTAACACAGACGTACGAAAGTTTGGCTTTAATAAATCAACAAAACACTTTATCTATCATTCAAAACCAAACTTTGTAGTCAAAATTTTGGGGCGAAAACTAACTTAACATGTTAAATGATTTCTTGCTTTAAAATTATGAAGTACAATTATCGCAAATAGCGATCTAGAAGACACTAAGTCGACTTGGTTAGTTTTCGCTCTCAAGTTGTGTATCAAACCTGCTACCACATAACTAATCAAGTATATTTAGTTATTTCTCGACTAGACTGGGTCCTAGCAACAAGTTATTATTTTAGAAAAGAAAGTAACCAACCCGACTTAGGTTTATATTTTGCAATTCTTTCAAGTAGGAAAAAAGTATCTAAGCCTACTTAGTTGGTTTTCGACTAAAATGCTGTAAGCCAAATGTAGAGTTAGTGAATTTTTTGCACAACCTAAAATGAAAACCGTGATAGCTAGGGATACGGTTGTCAGACTGAAAAATGCAGAAAAAATCGGGGATTTTGATGGCACATCTAACTCGATTTGGGCCAAATAGCGAGTTAGTGACTTTTCGCTCTACGGCGACGATTTGTAGAACAAACATTCGTGAAAAAGTGGTTCTTCGCCTTTGAGTGGTTTAGTTGATTTTGGCAACAATCCGTCACTGCAAAAAAGTTTTCTGGCTGGTCACCACGCAAGTTTTGTTGTCTATTTCAAAGATTGAAGTAAGTCGACTTTTATAAAGGGTTTTTCAATAGGGACACTCGAACTTGTCAGCGTACAGCGGCCATCTTTTTTGGTAAAGCGACAGCTGTCAAATTTGGCAGTAACACATATTTAGTCGTGAAATTTCACCCCTATCTATCTAATTCCGTGAATTTCACCCTGGAACGCTACACGCTTCAACAACGCGTAGAAATTGTTAAAATGTACTATCAAAATCAGTTCTCTGTTCGCCTTACGTTTCGTGTGTTAAGTGCAATTTATGGCATTAATGGCCGCCCTGCAGAGTTTAATGAATAAAGAGACAACCGTCTCAAACCTTCTGTGCTCTATGCAGACAAACCACAGACAAAATTGAGTCCCATTTATGTGAAGAGGTCATTTAAAATTGGTCTACTAGGATACACCACCTACAGTGAAGTCGCGGCGGCCATTTGACTGACATTATATTCCACACACAATGTCATCGAATGTCCTTTAAAATAAAATAAAATTGTGATATCACCTTAAACAGTTGTTTTATTTCATTTCAAAGTTCGAGCGCTCTTAATGAAAAAACGGATAACTCGTTAAAAAAGTGGTTCTAAACTTTTGACTGCTTTTGTTTGGTTTTTTTGTTTTTCACTATGAAGATTAATCGTTTCATAAGCCGATTAGCAAAGTGCATTTGGCAAAAAGGTATTAGTTACAAAGCCATGCTAATGCATTCTTCGTACATCACATTTTCCTCAAGACAACCTTATCAGATAAATCAATCAATGTTCTGTTTGCGGTGATTTTTAAGTGCTCTTTTCAAAGGAAACCACTCGTGATTTCGTGACCAGGGTAACCTATGGATTAGGCTCAATGATTAGGTATTTCCACTGATGAATCATCCGATAAATTGTCATTGTCATCCTACTGTACTTACCTATGCATTTTTGAAAGATAAATTGAAGTTCAAAATCATGTAGAGATATTAGCTCTTTCCCGAGGTTTCCTGAATTTTCCTGTACCCTGAGTTTTAAAGATGGGATACCTAGTACTTAGTCCCATTTCCGCACTATTGGAGCGCCGAAGCAACCTACCTACAGTAGACCTACGGTAGATGTGTGCTTATAAACAATTCTAAACTACATAAATCACTAATAACTACTTAAAAACTTAGGAAAACCTAGTAATCCATTCTATCCTAGAAATCAGAATTATTTTAGAATACGGCTCACGGTTTTGCACGCCTTTTTTGGAATAAAAAGTAAGCATACATGTTAATACAGGTCCAGCAGCCTTATTGTCTAAGTAAACTGGTAATCGTAATCGACTTCATTTTTGACATTTGAAACCTAGCCTGGACTTCGACTGTCACTTTTGTATTGTGTAAATAGCTGACACATGCAACACCATTACCAGCGAAATTAAAACCCAGTGAATGAATGAAACTTCGTATTCCCGCTAATTTTGGAATTGCGTAACGCCGAAATGAATTTCAGTAGCAAATTCAAGCCCATTTGAAACGCCAAATGAAGAAGGGAGCTCATTCGAGTCTTATTGGACAAAGTTTTGGTGAAATTTATGTACTTCCAATTTTTAAAATTGTCTTATACATTGTGTTTGAAAGTTCGGAAGCAAAGAAGGTGGTAATTAATAATCTCGGAAGTAAGAAATAAGAGTTCAAATTCATTTTGTCAAAGAAAAATACAAAGCATTATCTCAATCAAATGTCTTCTTCCCAACTGGGAAAGAGACAAGATGTTTCACCTGAAGTAGGCACTTACTAGGTACATGTCTACATGACTGTTCATTGAGAGCTTATACACACTACACTAGTTCTGTTACACATAATTAATTGATTTCAGGCGTTATGGCGCGAGCAATTTTGATGGCCGCTGCAGAAGAAGAGCGGCTGAAAAGGCATCTGCGATTAGATCGCAGAGTCTTGCGGCAGGCCAGCAAGCCATTAATGTTACCCGACAAGGAGTTTGTGGCACATTTTCGTCTGCATAAGTCTCAATTCGAGTTGCTTTGTGCAGATAAAATTTGACATGTCTTTGTCATTGCTTATTTTATAAGTCTATAGAAATCTATAAATTTATTTTCTATAAATTTATTGACACTCTTAAATAAACTAAAAAGCCTTTCATATTTATTTGTTTTATTTAAGTTTTTGCTCTATTCGCAATACAGAGCGCTGTATCTCTGCCAAGGTGGCAGCTATCGCCTCTAATGAACGCGAGACCCTCTCCTAATTCGCTAGATGGCGCTCCTCAATTCGCATTTCCCACTGAGGCACATCTGCAACATGTGATGTATCTGTAACAATTTATAAAAATACAGCTTGGAGGAGGCTCTGTCCAGCAGTGGACACTCATTGGTTAGCCATTGATGTGATGTGACATGAATGAATAGTGGTAGCATTCAAATTAGCTGCCAACTCCTCCCATATTTGGTCAGCTTGCTGCTTCGCCAGTGGGCCGTTATTAGCCAGGCGGCCCACTGCGAAACCCCTATTTTCCTCCATGTACGACACGAGCATCTGCAACTGCCGGTCGGACACAATTTTTCTTGCAGGCATTCTGAAATAGCCATATTATCATATTATTACACTGTTCTGTAACAACACACTTGATAACTTTCGTAACGTATTAAATCGGTAAAAAATTGTTTAATGTACTTACAGAACTAACCTTTTTTCACGAAAAAACAGTCGTTTTCACAAAGTAATCAAACCATACAAACTTTAAATTAAACCGCGAAGTGTTGACAACCCCAACAGTGAATGACATGAGCGAGTTTGACAGTAACAAAAAGAAAACTTGCGTTTCGTTACTACTTTAATGGTATAAAGTTTTTTATATTTTTATTTATCTCCACATAACAAAATGACAAAACACGTGTTTAAAATTTTAAATTGCAAATAATGACAAAAATCATGCAAAGGCTGTGTTTTTGCAACATTACCTACTATTTTTCCAACAAGTAAAAAAACTTAATCGCAAATAGTACCAGTGGAACTACTAGTTGTTCCACTTGCATAATCGGAACGTATCAAAGAACGAAGACTAGCGGAATTGGATTCACAAGAATCATTCATTCCGAAACCGATTACCAGTTGAATACCTTACACAATACCAAAAACATTCTGACTGGGTTGACAACTGGTAATGGTCTTGAAGTTCACTGGTAATGGGCTTCAAGTTAGACAATAAGGCTGCTGATCTTTATGTGTGCAAAATTTCAGCTTTTGGTGTTGTCTCCGGCCAAACATCTTCATAACGGTACAACTCGTACATGAATCGGATAGTAAAAAGTATAGTAGGATAGGATTCAGCTTTTTAAAAAATGGCAGGATGTTTATTCTAAGCCAAATTTAATAATTCTAATTATTTAATCATTCTAAGCCACGCCGCCGCCGCTCGCAAAAAAACAATTGGGGGTATCGAAAAAAAAATTATTTCTTAGCAGTCTCCTAGCAGGCTTTAGTTTTGACGTCTAATTCGTTTTCTATAAAAAGTTCGCAAAACGTGCGAGCAAAACGTAGCAAAATGATTTCCTTATGGATAACATTGACAGGTGGAGCAAAGCGCTTACTGAATGGCGCCCAGAACTGGGTACAGAAGCGTTGGACGTCCAGTGGCAAGATGGGCAGATGACATCTCTAACACCGCAGGGCGAACCTGGATGAGATTGGCGCAGGACCGTGTGGAGTGGCACAAAAGTTTGGAGACCTATACCCAGCAGTGGGTGAAGTCGGGTTGCGTATGATGATGATGATGAACATATTAGGTGAACATTTTTACTTAGATCATGGTGAAACTTGTAATTTGAAGAGGGTCTAGCGGACTGAGTTTGGGAGAATAGCCGCCGAAGGAAAACTCGAGAACTTTTGCCGGGTGAGATTTACAACCATTTACAATAGTTCCGTTCTAGTTAGTCTTTAAAAAGTATCGGCGATTTTAAAAATTTCAATGTGACCATTGCTACATACCTTCCCGCTGGCTCTTCAAAATACTAGGCAATAGGTACCTAAGACCTAGATAATGATAGGGGTGACCTAGTCCAATTGTCGTGTGACACTGATACTGATAGATGTGGCCTGAATATTGTTTCATACGGATCTGTTACCTTGGTTAACCCAAGACCTATGTAAGTATTCGATGGATATCTCCTATCGATAAACCAAAAATAACCGCAGTAGGTAAATGTTAAAATAGGTATTAGTTTCAGCTGTTTTGCTCCAATACCATTTCTGTAATTCTTTATTTTACACAATAGTATCTATTGTATTAATTAATTTAAAAATTATGTAATTGTACACAATTAATACATACCATGAACTTATTTAATAGGATATTACATAGGCGAGCTTAACCCTGAAAAAGAGTTGCCTCCAGCAAACCTTAGAGTTATATGTAGGAGAGGCGATGGAATAGGTAGAGGATACATATTATACTTATAATAAACATACTATATTATAATAATAATGACTAAATAAAGATACATATATTCGGCCAAAAACAGGTAGGTACATTCAGGTTTGACATATGAATGGTTGTTTATAAGTAGGTACATTTAAATAAAGGTTGCAGGTTCAATTGGCGTAACCGACAAAAAACTACTTTTCAGTAGAAGCCTGTGACCTTTTTTGGATCTAGTTAATGATTATATCGGGTATTTATCGCGTACCTTTTGTTTTATTTCCCCTACGTCTCTACCGCGTTACAGCGATCGTGGTCACGGGGCGACTGGATGTACTCGGAGTTACAGTCGAGAATTGACGGCAGTATCCACGACTACCCTAAATAAATTCGTCTACGCGATAAATAGGGTTATTCCAGTTTTCCCCCTTGAAATCCCCCTTAAATACGATATAATCATTAACTATGTTAAAAAATCGCGAAAGTTTAAAAAGTTTTTTGGATCTGTTTTGACAGAAAAGCTTATTTTTCATTGAATTTTCTGGCAAAATAGGAAGTTTGTCCCTTATTTTTGGATAAGTATACATTTCGGTTACACCGATTTCTTTTTGACGTGACAACGTCTTATAAATTGGTTTGCCGGGTGACACTTCAAGAAACTGCGTTACGCGTTACGCTCCGCTCACGTTATGCAGACATAAAAAGTGAAAGGAACTCAAAGTCGTTGTCACGTAAAACTTTCGCCCGTATACCGACTTTACAGGCAACCAATTTTTATGCTTATGGCAGTTATACCATTGTGCAGTAAAGATTTCTTAAAATATTGCAATTACTAAATAATTACAAAGGAAATCTGAAAAATTCACAGTTAAATTGTGTAGCGTAACTAACTTTTTAAGTCTAGATTTTTTTTAATAGTATGCCATTCATATGAGCAGAAACAACTAAAATCTTTATAAACTTTATACTCTACTTTTTTGAGTTTTGTCGGTTTATCCCAATTGACAAAACTGACGCATTATTTAATAACAAGTGATTGTTATGAAACAACTAAAAATTTACTTCAAATTCCATATTTACTATTTTATTAGTAAGTTTTGCTGTATAAGTACTTAGTAGTCGTCGGGAATAAACATTTTAAAAGAACCACCCCTAGATCACTCTCTATACAAAACCAAAATAATCATCGAAAACGGACGGAAAAATTTAACATGCATAAAAAAAGCAGGAGGTATCCAACTGGACGTCTAAAGCAAGGCACTGAAGAGGCGGACTGTGGTAGAACAAAGATCGTGTCCAACAGCTCCTCTGATAACGGCAAACTCCTGCACATCTACTCGAGCAATTTTTTTCCCTTGCTTGTATGTAATAGTTCCAATCTGTGGGTACTTCGTTTCTAAGCAGACCTACCTATTCTTCCGACTGGTATTGATATGGATCAGTTGAGCTACCTGTAGATTGTTTGCAACAGTCTGCAGTTAGGTCAATTGTTTCAATTGTAAATACTAGTGTAATTTTCTTTGTGAATAAAGACCACTTAGTAAAATACCTATGCTTTTAAACAAGAAAGAAACGGTGGATATGATTCTACGATCCGTCGCGTCGCGGAGAAATAACCAATAGGTATATATCTATTAACGTATCTAACTAACTGTATCTTTAAAATATTTTGAATGCATTATTTTCGGCGATGGTCCTTGAATGAAACTAGAATAATTAAATGATTTTTTTAAAGAAATAATTGAAATAACCGTAAATATCATTAATTCAAAATCATGAATTCCTTTTCTTTCGTTACATAACTGCTTGGTAATCCTAATCATCACCTGTATTATTCGTAATAGCTACCGCCAACCACCCCGATGTCTATATTTGTAGGCGCGCTGTGTTTGCTACTTATTCGCAAAGGTATGTACCTACCTAATAAGTTGGAATAGTAAAACTACATGCTACGATACTTCTCAAAAACTGCCTTTGATAGAGATCTTCTAAATAAAAATCTAGATAAAATTAAAATGTAAATAAGCTTTATATTGAAGTACTTACTTAGTTAATTTTTTCTTGCACAGCGAAAAATTGTGTAGCGCAAAACAGAGAGTGGAAAAAAAGAAGAAAAGCCATTGCTCTACTGTTGGCTGTCCCACTGCAAAGGAAAGCCTCGCTCTCATAATAATATGAGATTATTATAAAGGCGAAACAATTCCGGTGTAGGAATATAAATAAAACCAAGATATAAAAACTTATTAATTTTTTTTATTTATACATTTCATGTTCGCGTTGCTGCATTTTTGCTCGACTTTATTATACAGAGTATTTTTTTGGTTTTTTCATTCGCTTTTTACAAAATGATCAGGCAGTGTCGTGGGTTTAGTGCCAGCCGTGGGCACCGTGGGAGTCCCAGGGCTCCTCGGGGGAGGCAGCCGCAGCGTGGGCAACGTGGGCATACTGGGAAAGATGGGCGGCTCTCGCGTGCTGGACCTCAGGTGTGTCCACTACGTATTGTCCGTCGTGGGTCAGCTGGATGTGGGCCTGGAAGAAGAGAGGAGTTTGGAATAATAATTTTTTGCTTATTTGTGTTTGTAAAAGGATAAAGTAACTAGCTTTTGCCCACGGCTTCGCACGCGTATTTTCGGTATAATAAGTAGCCTATTATCTAAATTTATGCTCGTTTATGTACGTCAAATTTTATCTTGATCTGTTCAGTAGTTTTGGAGATCCTAGGTAACAAACATTCAGATTTCACCAACTTTTGGCTTTATAGGAAGTAGGAAGTATGGATGACAGATTTTGGCGGTTGCTAGATGCCAGATGTAAAGAATTCTTTGAAACTTGGAAAAATTCAACTACCGAAGTAGGTAGGTCCCTACTGCACTTTTCATTTGTCTTAACACATGAATCCATGCAAGTTTTAATTATTATTATTTCTTCACGCATAAATTACTGAACGGATCAATCTGAAATGAAGTTAGCTAAGTATCAGTTCATACATAAATGGAGTTCTAAACATAAACCATTAAGCTTAATTTATTTAGGCAAAGTGTGTTCAACTGAAGACAAGTAGAATTTTATATTTTTGGCTTTTTACCTGAGGACCAGTCCATTTTCCGTATCCAGAGGCGTATCCAGCACCGTGCGCGATGGGGGCAGCATAACCCAGACCGGCGCCGTGGCCGAGGCCTCCGAGGCCTCCGAGGTAGCCTCCGTGCGCGGCCGCGGCGTGGGCCCCGGCGTGCGCGGCGAGGTGGGCGGCCTTCAGGTGCGCGACTTCAGGGGTGTCGAGCACGCGGCCGTCGTGCGCGAGTGGGGCGGGACCGTATTTGATTAGACCTGGGGAAACAAAAATAGATAATGATAAATAAAATAATAGATTTAAAAATTGCTAGTGGCTTATACAATGGGCAACTTAGCTATTACATGACGATTCATAAAAGTGTCTAAAATGTATTTTGGATGAAATGTGTGGATGATGGATGACATGAGTGAGAATGGAGTGAGTGTAGAGATGACGGCTGAAAGAAGTAAATGGAAAAAGAAAACGATAGGCTTTAGAAGTGCCTAGTGGAATTTTCAAATAATTAACTGTTTATACCGTGCCACACAGGTCTTTGTTCAAGCCTCGCTCTCAGATTATTAGTTTAGATGATGTTTAAAACAGGAAAATTATTTAAAAAAATGGTGAAATCTCGTAAAGAACAAAATTATTCAACAAAATGTCAGACTGATCAACAGTTGTAAGCAATTATCACAAAATCTCATGTTTTCTTACCAGCAGCCGGAGCGCCGTAGTGCGCACCGCCGCCATAGCCGCCGTAGGCCGCTGCAGGGGCCCACGCCGCGTGTCCGGAGGAGGCCTGTGCATGGGCGGCCAGATGGGCCTGCTTAGCGTGCGCCACCTCAGGCGTGTCCAACACGTACTTGCCGTCGTGGCTCAGCTGGATAGGAGCGGGCAGGCCGGCGTAGTAGGAGGCCTGTGCCAGGCAGAGTGAGGCTGCGAGGATAATCTGTAACAATGAGAGGGAGGTCAGTATTTGTTTTAATTAGTTAGGTTGGTTCAACATCAAAGTATGAGCTCGTTTTATAATAAGATACCAGCTACGCTCCGGGGCTTCGCCCGCGTTGAAATTTCAAAATTATTTTTGTAAAACATGTTTCATTATATACTTTATAGTATATTTATACCGAGTTTTAAGGGAATCAAACCAAGGAATACAAATGTTCCATAAAACATTACCACATTTTTTAACCTCCTTAGAGGAATATTATGTAAATCGGAAGTGAACTTGACTAGGGCCTATCTATGAGGCCTACTATTCTTAACACAAGTAGGTTCCTTCATAATAATTTAAGTTGATCTACTATTCAACCTCGCGATTTAAATGTAATCTTATGCGTAAATAATACATAGTTAAATTTCCTGCACGCCTGAAATCTAACTGTTGGCAACATGGAGTGTACAAACTCTGTTTTGTAAGTCAATATCAATAAAAACGTAATTGTTAACTGAACCATGAAAATTCGGAAACATAAAAACTGGTAAACCTATAATTGTTCAACAATGCAACATCAAGCAATTAGCTCTAACTATTCTTAACTACATTAATGCCCGGTCCACATTATGCTAGGAGTATTCCAGTGTAGCAATCAAAACTATCGGAAAAGGTTTGATGTGAACCGGCACTGGATCCGGTGAGAAATCCAGCTGGAGTGTAGACGGGCACTTTAGAGCCATTTCAGTGCTGGCTGAAAAGATTTTGGACCAGTTTCTTTTATGATTTTTTATCACTTAAGAAATATAGTTGTTTGTGGTTGTGCCTGTATTTAATAAATAAAGAATACACTCGATTTCATTCAATACAATAAAAGTTTTAATAAAATATCGGAATAATGTAGACATAATTTGACATAATCCAATTGAGTAGGTACTAGTAGTTCCTAACAATAGTATATCGACTAATATCTTCAAAAAATCCATGTTTCTTTTGCATTTTATAGCATATTAGTTATAAATTATTGTGCACTTGTTTTAGATTAGCACTGGATTAACTAACTGGATTACTAGACTAGAATAGTGTGAACCAAGCATAAAACATTAATAAATCAGTGTTAGGTAAACGTGTAAAATTATGCAAAGCAGGCTGACATTGGCTAGTCGTGGTAAGTGGCGCGTGCGGTGATTTTACGGGTATGCTTATACTGAAGTGGCTGTAGTTAGGATGAAAAGAAGGGGCAAAAAAACCCACCTAAACACTTCCAATTTGAATTTTCCTGTGAATTCATTCAATGCCCCAAATCTTTGCTAAAGAAAAAGCCTTGTTTAGTGTCAGTCAACTACTAAATGACTGGGTTGTTGCTTTAATGTTAGTTGCTAGGTGTCCGTGTCGTATGAGAAGAGATGGCTAGCAAAATATCACCGGAAATGGTAGAATAGAATAGAATATACTTTATTGCACAAAAGTTGTACATGGCGAACATAATGCTAGATAGCATTCTCTACCTGCTAACCTTTGGGTAGTGTGGACAACAATTTAGTAGGTAGTGCTAGAGAATAGAATAGAGAAAAATACAATTAATAAATCGTAACATTAACATAAACAACTACACACATAAATATAGTAAAATATACTACTCAAATAAATACATAAGTGTATATTCATAAATAACTAGCTGCGCCCCGCGGCTTCGCCCCCGTGGAAATTTATGTTTCCAACTTTCTTAATTTTTTCTTTCATAAGAACCTTCTCCTGACAATAACAAACACAACAAAGAAAGAATTAGCGAAATCGGTCCAGCCGTTCACGCGTGATGCCGTGACAACGCGAAACGGGTTTCATTTTTATATATAAGAAGATAAAATATATAGCGTACCGAATTATTCCTGGGAAAGAAAGTAATTAAAGACTCTAGATCTAAAGACATTTACTGAGGATACCTCGCGACATTCCGCAAAATGGTAGAGTCTATAAGCAAAGACCCGCTGTTCAGTGCTTACCCAATTTAATATGATTATAATGTTATTTTACTATGCATGTTTTTGCATGTGCGTAGGTATTTTTTAATTTTTTTTATACAGGTTAATTTTATTTAATAACCCCTTTCGACCAGTCCTCAATCCGACTCTGTTGAATTTTCTAAGGCAATGTAACGTAGTTCCGTGGGCAGTCATACGTGAACAATTACTGTTACTATTTGGACACCCTGTATAAAGCACTTTAAATCAGCTGTCACAAGAATATGCCACTATGATTTCTGACCAACTTGACTTTGATGAAATTATTATTTCTGTACATTTTATGAGATAGTATGCGTTGGAAAATATTTGTTGTAATCATCATCATCATCATCAGCCTATATTAGTCCACTGCTGGACATAGGCTTCCCCTAATGAGCGCCATATTTGTTGTAATAATACTAATAGTTTGCAAACATTGGTGTAAGGTCTAATTATCGTGTCTATAATTATGTCTACATTATCATGCATATTAAACTAAGCAGGGTTATTTTTAATATAGGTACGACAGAATCAAACTTCCTATCCTATCCAAATAATATTATAAAGCCGAAAGTTTGTGAAATCTGAATTTTTGTTACCTGCGATCTCCAAAACTACTGAACAGATCACGATGAAAATTGGAGTACGTTTAGAGCAAAGGCTGAGTAGATAATAGGCTACATATTATAATTATTGAAATACGCGTGCGAAGCCGCGGGCAGAAGGTAGTTGTCTATAATCTAAGAATAAATCCGGTCATTTTCACAAAACTCCAGCTCCAAAGCAAATAAATAGAGAGTTTTCCAATGCGGTGACAAAAACATTAAAAACTTGTAGTTGGTTATCACATTCCCGTACTGAGGGGAGGACGCAGGTTCAAGTCCCGTTGAAGTCGAAAATTTTTGCGATATTATTTGATTTCTTAGAAATTATAAATTATCCAGAGTGCGAGGCTTACGCACTATATTAACAAAAACTTAACATTAAAAACCTTGATTATAATTTCAAAAACTACAAATTAGTATCAAAACAAAGCAACGGAATGGTTTCGCACAATTAGATGTTACGATTGTACGTTAGACGTACGATGGTGTAAATAACCCTGTTTCATAAGTCGACCGTGTGAACTGTGGCGACATGACAAAGTGTTTGTTACATTGATATGGCAGATGTAATCTCTGCTATGAACTAGAGGTTTGTCCTCAGCACGTGTGCTAACACAATTGTGTCTGCACACTTGAACAAAAGAGGCTCTCGCACGATTTTGAAAATCGTGCTGCAACGCTTGAGGCGAGGCGCGAGGGCCTCGCGAGGTGAATCGTCGTCGTGCTATCTGCGTCCCGCTCAATCGCGCAGCGCGCCACTGGAGTGAGCGGGATACAAATGGCACAATGCATTGTGCTGTTTGCCGAGAACAGCACAGTGTGCCAAAGGCGTCTCGCTTACTCGCGTCGCTCTCTGCGCGTGCGAGCAAGGCACAGGTAGCACAATCAAGTGTGTTCCCAACAGTGGCGGCGACGGCGACCGCACAACACAATCGTGCTAGCGCAGTGTGCCCTACTCTTTGAGCGAATGAGCGCCTCGCACAATCCTCGCCAGGAATAAGTGTGCAACCCACCGCTAATGAACTATGAAAAACGTGAGGCGTAGTGTCGAAGAAATAATGCATCATGCGGTGATTTTACTCTTTTATACTGACGACTTTTAAATCCAGCTAATTATAGAGGTTTTGGCAAAACTTTTAGCAAGGATTATCGGCATTGACGCACTAATAAGTACTTGTTACAAGAAATTTAATAAAAAGCGTATTAGAATGTGTAATTTTATGCGTGGATATTTTTTTTGTAAATTGGCTTGGTATAAGATGCGGAGCCTCCCCTAGTTGTAGGTTTGTTTTTTTCCTAAATCCGGCAAAAAAGAAGAAACCGCGTTCAAAATTGGAGTTTATCGACTCCACTTGTTGTTCACCTTTTTGTTTACTTTTACTCACAGATTTCTCAAAGGCTTAAAAAAAGGTATCTACCTAGCCCTCTAGCAAGAACTTTATAGCTAAGGCCTAGATCAAGCCTTAAATACTTCAAACCTTTTGTGTAGACTGGAGAATCTGAGAATTTTGATTAGAGACAAAATTGTTTATGAAATAATCTTGTGGACTCAAGAGATTCTTTACAGCTAAGGTAATCATGCTTAGCCTGTTAAATGTAGTTCTTGGAACCTGAAATAATCTTTCTTCAATACTATGAACCCTAACTAATCTAAGAACTGTTAAGTTCTAGCCAACTGCCAACCTTTAGCCAACACAAAGAAATAGCCTATTCTCAGTTAATTTTCGCAAACTGAATGACCTGCTAATTTCTCGACACACTTGGCTCAGGTGCCGTTCATAATCCTTATTAAGGGACCGACAGCACGGCACTTTCGAAGTGGTACAGTCAGCATTCAAACACTTTATTAACCTACCTTGTCTGATTTAATAACATTTATAGACAGGAATTATAGACAAATCTCCAGTAGCACATAAATCCTAAATTAACTAAATATATAAATAATGATGGACACTTCACACAGCATTATCTAGCCCCAAGCTAAGCAGAGCTCGTGTTATGGGTACTAGATGACTGATATACATAATACAATACACTACATAGAAATATATTTTTATTAGAAGTACATAGATAAACATCCACAACACCCTGAACAAATATCTGCAGATCGTACAAACATCTGTCCTGAGGCTGGAATCGAACCCGCAACCTCCTGCGTCGCAAGCGAGCAAGTTTAATTTCTTCACGCTTTTCTTACAATAAACCTATGCCACCCTAGTGCCAAGGTAAACTTACTATGTATTAGAACATTAGAACATACGTTCTAATACACAAAATTCCCGGAAATTGTGTTTGAATCCATTCTCACATTATAAACGGAAAAGTAACTCAGTTCCTCTCTAATAAATGTCTAGATGAACGACGGATAAATAAAAATATGCAAGGAGTTTTCTCTTGAGAAGTACATCATTTACGTTTTATCCAGGTACCAGGCTGTAGTTGGTATATAAATATCTAGAAGTAACTTAAAAAAGTCGCTGACTGTATTAGTGTTTAAATAAACCTAGGTTTATGTACCAGTAAATGGGGTAATATTGCTGCCCAGGGCGTGGCTGTTACGCACCAGATTTTATCAGTCAGTGTTTATTGCCTGTACCTATAACTTATAGTTTGTTGTTTCAAATCTAGTTCTGTATGCAACGAGATATTGTGAAATCATTAATGTTAAAGAAACTACCACAATTTCGCTCAAATCAAGCTAATATCAATATCGTTTATTTTTGGAGCAGAGTATGGAATTGAAGTAAGAAGTCACGACAGATGCAACAGGAGTCGAATCTTCCCCACCAACTGAGAAGCTTAGCGAAACAAACTGCAAGCAGAAGACATTTCAATGGTCAGGTGTCCTTTGAAAGGGAAAGGTCAAAATTTACCTACTCCTAAAGTATCAACCTTATCGAATGAGAAGCTATTTCCACGTATTGTTTTATAAAAATGTGAATAGAATGTTAATTGAAGGCGAAGGACCTTTTCAGACCTTTTTATTTTGTGTTTATTTATTTTAGTTTTAATAAGCATGCGAAGCAATATTAAAATAACACATTGAGTGCCTTTAAGAACACATGCTTCAGTTTGTAAAGCGACTGACCAGTGAATGTGATATAAAATGACGAAAGAAAATGAAGAAAGACGACCTCTGTGGCGCAGCGGGCGAAGGTCTGCCTGCGACGCAGGAGGTTGCGGGTTCGATTCCCGCCTCGGGACAAATGTTTGTACGATCTGCAGACATTTGTTCAGGGCGTTCTGGATGTTTTCTATGTAAGTATAATAAAAAATATATCTATCTATGTAGTGTATTGTATTAAGTATATCAGTTATCTAGTACCCATAACACAAGCTCTGCTTAGCTTGGGGCTAGATAATGCTGTGTGAATTGTCCAGCATTATTTATTTATTTATTTAAAATGTACTCAAATGTTTCACTTATTTCACATTTGTCTGGTCGCAAAATCTAAGTTACTTTATCTATATTGCACTACTTTTACCATTAGTATTTCCGATTGTCCAGTTATTACCTAGTTCTAAGGTATACTCGTAGTGGCCCCGTCACCTAAATACAGGCTAGGAAAGTTGCAGTGCGTTACCAAAGACATAATGGTATACGGAGCCATTTTCGATTCGATATGATCGTTTCTATTTCACCAAACCACAGGTTTTGATACGAATTCGATTGCCGTATTCAATTACTGATAGACTTTTGAAGCGTAGTGGGTAAAACTCGTGGTTTTGGTTCGATTGACCACGATCTTTTATTTTGTTAATCTGGTAGTTTTTAGTGAGAGATTTCAAAACTCACTGTTTACCTTTATCCATAGACAGAATCATCAAATTCAGCAAAGCGCGAACTTAGGTTTCCTAGCTGACTGATATGTAAAGTTATGGGGCCGCTTCTGCTTTCAAATTCTTATCTGCTAATTTGCCTTTCTAGTATAAAAACTTACCCAACAGAGTCAGTGTTACCACATCAAAATTTTAATTAAAAATTGACATCATCATGTTAATTGGAGTATGTTTAATTTCGTTTCTAGCCTTGTAAATGTTTTAATTGTTCTATGACTTGCAATAGTTTAGATATTACAGGTACATGGTCACTTT
Source organism: Eupithecia subfuscata (assembly GCA_963564075.1). Lineage (NCBI taxonomy): Eukaryota > Metazoa > Arthropoda > Insecta > Lepidoptera > Geometridae > Eupithecia > Eupithecia subfuscata. The sequence goes on along the minus strand of OY751117.1, from coordinate 3,360,430 downwards.
TCCTTATCTTCGATCTTCGCCTGTATTTAGTAGTTATACATATCTGAAGGTAGAGTAGACTCCATTCATAAAATAATGAAATGTTCATTCATTGCGGTTGTCGATTCTTATCAAATTACTCTTGTATTACGAAGGCGAAAGTATAATATCGTTTGTTTGATCTAACATTATAATATCGCGCTGGCAAAATCGTTTTGATATGATTTTGTAGCTGATATTGCCTATATTTTTCGATATCTATGTTCCTAGCAATAAATAGATGTACCTACCCATTATTATAGTCTAGATCAATTGCTGCGCCCTTACAGGGTACATGTACCTTTAAACTAATTACCAGCTAAGCTAAAACTCTGTAGGTATATGTATGCAATAAATAAATCTAAATCTGATTTTAGATGTATCCTAGTTGCAAACAGATGGGACAATTTTGAGACTGACTCTTGATATAAAGACTTAAGAAAATCTTCATTTGAAAAAATAATAGAAATTATATCTCCTGTCGTGGTAGGTAGAAAACCCTGAGAGATTTTACGGGAGTCGGAAGTTGGTAAAACACCATTTCGCCACCTATAAGACATTTATAAAGCGAAACGATGTTAAGCATTGTCAACCGTTAATGTTACTCGGTATTTGTTTTGCCCTGTATTATTATGTTCATAAGTAATTTTTCTTGCCCTTTTATGTTTCTTACATTAATTCTTCTTCATTTATTTGAGATATTTTCTTTAGTTATGAGTTGCAGATTGAGCTCTGAACTGTCTGTTTTTTGTTATTGTTTTATCTATTGGTGGAAACTTTGCTGGTTTAAGTGTAAGTTAAGAATATTTTTTTTACTTTATAATAACTGTATCTGTTTCCCAAATAAATAAAAAAAAAACCTGTCTCATCATAATATGTGTGGCCCTGGCCTTTATCTAAACGCGATTAAGATCTACTCTACCTCCGTGTATAATACTCGAAGAAAGGATCATTGCACGTTGTTAGATCTACATAAAGTATTTGCATAGATTACGATTACATTGCAAACTGATTTACTTTGCATATACTTTATACTTGTCAGAAAATCGTTACCCATTCGATCTTATCAACTTTTTCGAAATTCGTCCTTTTCACCGTGTAATTCAAATATATTTGCTAAGTTGATTAAGTTAGCAAATAGTTCTGAGTTAAAAATTAAAATTTCTTCAAAAAATTAAAGCGTTGAATGTGAAAATGTAATTTATTTAACAAACGAAAATATATTTCGTATTAAATAAGGCGTGTACATACATCATAGAATTCCTGGTTATAACTCAGCACCTGTCGATAAGTCTGTCAGTCTGAAATCCGGCCATTGTATTGCGGAATGGAATTGGATGAATAATTTGCAATACTTGATTATTCTATCTAAATACCTTAAGAAAATACCAGTAGAGTTTGTGAAAATAATTGGAATAAATGTAGAGAAAGCCACACACAGATTTTGTTTTAACCAAGATGATTGAACAGCTGATCCATTAATTTTCGTACAGCTAAATGAATCAATGTAGGTATTTTTTAATTTGATGATTCATCAACATACATAATAAAAGAATCGTGAATCTCTTAAACCTAATTGAACTTTATCTGTATTTGTCTTTTCCTGATTCCTGTTATATTGTATTATTCCAGCAAAATCACATCCAACACTCACATAAAACAATACTAAATAGGTATTCCCGTAATACCATCGAATCCAATACTATCTAAGGGCACGACATGAGCATGATCTTTAACACAACCTTCACAAACGGCAACAATGGCGAATTGCAAAGCTCAAATGAACCGTAACAATTTCATATTCAATGTCCACACAAAGAAATCTGGCCTTCGGAGCATGGCAACTCCTCGCTTCCCCTGGCGAAACACAGGGCATGTTGAAATGCTGTGCACCAGTTCGCCTATGATAATTCCAATTCGTTGCAAAATGAACTAGGGCTGCTTTTGTCCGGCAAACTACCATTTAACGTCATTATTTTCAATGGTTTTGCACTGAAGAAACTTGACTCTATAATTTTCTATAGTCTATAGTTTGGCATAACTTTTTTTTAATTTACTACCAATGAGATCTTTAATAAGTAGGCTCTAATTTGACGGGCTTCTGAACATATTCAAATAATAATTACTTTTTATTTGAATATTGTCCTCTACTACGATTCGGCAAGGAGTGGCACAATCAATTTTAGATTTGGCTTTCTTCACTATAATTAATATTGAACCAAATTCGATACCTACTCTATTATTTCTCTTCCATAGATTAATTAGTTTTTAATTATCAAATGGATCTAAGCTTTGTTAGAACGTCTTTTCTAGGTCCTGGGCCACAGCCCTATGCAGGGGAATGTAAAGCCGAACCTAGGGCCCACGCCCTCGAATTACCTAGCTTTGTTTGATGTCCTTATAACTTCGATCGGACAATAGCACATTGTTGGTTGCCTAAAGGTTATTCGCGATTTTCAACGTGTCGACAAAGTGATAAATATCAAATGGCTTAATTGGGGTATTTACGTGAACAAATGTCTTGTTTCTTGATTTATTTCGTTGACACTGGATAAGTTGTTCATTTGATTAATTAGATCGGTATCTACTGATTGTTTTACGATGCAGAATGTTAATTAACACGCGAAATACTAAAAGTGAAATGGTTACAATGTACATATCTCGTAATAGTTTTAGGTAACAGTTTCGTTATAAAACAAATAAAAACATACGAGCATCAGAATTGTTATAATAAATGTCAAGAATATAAAACAAAAGAAATATACAACCAAGTTAGGACCTCGTAAAAATTTGTTTTAGTGGGTTATTGTAGCTTTTTATTTCTTTATTGTATGCTGTTTTAACAAATAATTGGACGATAAAATAAAGTAAGCAGAACTATGTCGAAAAAATACGTAATAAATTATAATTCGTGAATTGCAACTCCATGACTCAGTGCTCGGTGAGTTATAATTTCGAAGCAGACGTGCGCCCGCCCTGCGACGCGGCGTAGCATTCCGTGGCTGCCCAGCTGGGCGGCGACCATAGAAATCTAAATAACAAGTCACTGTTATTTAGATTTCTATGGCGGCGACAGAGATTTTATATAATTATTGCAAGATTGCAAGAGAACAATCAGTTGACATTGTAGTTTATTTTCACTTTATTAAAGAAATTGTTATTTTAAAAGAAAGACTTGTAACATGTGATTGTAAATTAGGTCTAAATATTTTTTTAAATGTATAATTTAGGTTTGTATGAGTGATCTTCATATTGTCTGAAACGCTATCCCATAACCCCTCGGTGACCACCTACCCGAGGGGAGTAGATTTAAAATCAGCGCTGTTTGTTTCTTACATGCAGCACAAAGCTAAATCTACTCCCTTTGCCTATGATTAGTTTTTTAATTTTTGTGTTTAATTCTAGTTTAGGTTTAGTAATTTATAGGCAATAAATGATTTATTATTATTATTATTATAAAAACGCCATCCACACTTTTCTTTTATGAAATTTATAATGAATTGTATAAGAATGTAAAATATTCTGAGATAAGTAAGTTAATACTTTCTACTTATAAAAACTGCAACCATGACACGCCTAGCTTGCCCAATTTAAGATGTAATCATATTTGAATTGAATAATTTACATATACAATTATAGAATTAAACAACCGTAGGCGATACAATGTAGTCATCATCCCGTAGGTTATAAGTATCTTAATTTAGTTGGCATTCGGGCCTTGAACATTATTCAAAGTTTGACTAACAATAGATTTTGTATAAGCTTAATAATCTAAGATTTATGCTGACAAATTGTGGGCAGGAATGGTGCGAGAGTCATGTTTAGTAATTATTTATTCAAATAGTGAGATAGCGGGAAAATTTATCGTTGATTTTGCAAGTTTCATTTACGTTTAAGGAAGTCTATTACACTTTTCTGATACTGATATGTCGAAATTCTATTTAGAAACTTGAACTTTACAGTGTGCAGTGTGTTTTTTAGATCAAAAATTGATCAAAAATGTGATCCTTATAATTTTTAATTTTTGTTCTGTTCGGTTAGGAATGCTTTTACTTGAAAATTACTGGTATCTTTGAATAAAATAACGCTTTGTTTTTAGATTATAAATAAAAGAGATAAATAAATCACATCACAATTTGAAAAATTCACTTTGAGACTGACAAATAAAAAAATTACACTCACCAAAGACTGCATGATTACTATGTGTTTTTTTAAACTAACTAAGAGATCTCAAACGAACTAAATAAGCGCTGCTGTTTCCAGTACTCGCTTAGAAATTTTCGCCTAAGTTACGTGCGATCGCAACCACTATTGACTGAATGCCGGACAACATACAACACCTCCTTTTATATGGTGCACCCCGCTCGAATACGCGTAATTGGAAACAATTAACGACCAGCAAGTGCAATGCTGGTTTTTTTTTTAAATTTGAGATGGACGTTCCGGCGGAACACAGATCGTGTGTAGGCCGCATTAGGTGGTTGTATGGATAACTTTTTTATAACTTGAAAAAGTTTGCGTATATTCTTTAAAGGTTTAGTTCTTTCTCATAAAACTATCATCGACAGAGTGTTTTCATGTGTATAAATAATTTGTTTGTTGAGTAATAAAAGATTAATCTGCCCATGCTTACCTTAGAGCTAGATGATGCTGTGAGAATAAATTCAGCATTATAAATTTTTTGACCTTGAATTTGTTGGGAAACATACATGGTTTTAGATAAATTCTCAGTGTTTTTAATTATGATTCGGTATAATACAATTAGTGTAAAAGAATGAAGTTTATATTCGTTGTGTAACAAGATTTACAGACGTCAACAATTAGACCTAAAACAATAAAATTAAATTACACAATCTGAATTAGAACATTTAGAACGTAAAATGCCCTCTTTTATTAGTAAAACGGTGCATAAAGATTTGCCAATTAGCATTAAATTTTTTTCGTGTTTTGGGCGATCAGCTGTAAACACATATTCGTAAAAATAAATAATAGTAGACACTTCTAGCCCCAAAGTAAGCAGAGTTTGTGTTATGGATACTTACTAAAACAATAGTTAGTTTTATATTGTACACAGAAAACCCACTCCCATAGTTTAACTACTGCTGTTACCAGAAATAATGGATTTTGGTGATCCTTATAATATTTCTCAACAAGTGCTTGTATTTTTGGACATTTTTGGAGCAGGTACTTGTTATATCGATCGAAACGGTGACCTGTAAAATGTTCAATAGACGTGTACGTATACAAACATACGAAGAGAAGTTCATTTGGAGGACACCTTGCTGGTTCTTTTCACACATTTCTTCCACCTCTACTTTATGGAAACCACTTCCGAGAATAGGTCCAGAACTAAAAAGTCTGTGTTCCTTCAAAGAAAGTCGCCGAAATCATTTTTATATTTTCATATAGTAACAAAACACATCGTGTAAAGCTCTCGTAGCTTGAGGAATCACTATGATTGTAGGTGGGTTATCTACGAACCTAGTTTGTTTAGTCGTTAGGAGATGAAACGTTGGTGTTCTCCCAACATAAAATACGCGACGCATCATCCGTTTACTTTCATAATGAATTCCTCTGGCTAGAAGAGTTTTTAGACGATATGATTTGTTACTTTTTAAAAATATAAAAATGATTTCGGCGACTTTCTTTGATAGAACACAGATTAGTCCTGCACCTATTCTCGGAGGTGGTTTCCATACCATCGGTGTTCTGGGTGTTTGCTATGTATAACAAAAAATATCTATCTATGCAGTATGTATTAAGTAGGTATATCAGTTATCTAGTACCCATAACACAAGCTTTGCTTAGCTTGAGTCTAGGTGATGCTGTGTGATTTGTCCAGCATTGTCTATTTATTTTTTTATTTACATCGTTTTGGTCTTTTCTCATTTCAATCATATCTAGTAACATTGCGTAGAATATGGTAATTGAGGGCCGGTGGGTAGTCAACTTTCCTATATTAATATCTATCATTGTTTTAGATTTGAAACTCTAATAAAATAGCGATCTACATTGAGTTCCTGGTCTGATACTGTGTACTGTAGTAGTGGGAGGCAATAGGCATTCGCGTTTTATTATGTAAGGCTCATTAACATTTGTAACCACAACACTTTGCTCTAGATAGAAGGTTAAGGTTGGATTTCCATGTATTTTCTCCTGCAAGTTTTTTAGCAAGTAAAGCAGAAGAACAAAATAATTTTACACACATGCACGCGGGTTTCAGAAAAATCAGAATTGAAGTTTATGATACAAAGATAATTTAAAAAAGCAGACGTAACGAAACACGATCGTGAAAAAATGCGCATAGGAAGTAAAAAAGCCGAGAAATAAATGCGATTTAAGTGTAAATAAAATAAATAAAAACCTAAATGGTTTTGTAGTGTTGTACCTAGTTTTATAGCTTGTTTCAATAGCTTTCAGAAAAACTAACCCGAATCAACCTAATCAAAAGCATTCTATCGCTAGACGTAAATAAACGTTTTTAGCGGTTTTTGAAAACAGGGGGGGGGGGGAGGTTAAAAGTTTAAGGTGCGTCACAAACCTTAATTTGCATGGCTGTAAACCTGGTTGTGCTCGTTGTATATTAAAATATTGCCACCCCTTTTACCCATGTTTCACAAAACAAAATGAAAAAAAAATAAAAAAATAATTTGATTGTATATGTATTTATTTTACTTTAGGTCAGTTTATCGCATTATAATACGGCTGCTATAATAAGGCTGAAAAGCTGACAATTACGAAGGAGTTTGCAGAAAACCGGACACGCTTACCATGTCCGGTAGTTGAAGTGTTTGCACACACACTTGTGCACTATACTGTCCTGCGCATCTGGCCAGTCTCCGATGAGATTGGCCGCTGTTATCGAAATTCGGCAAGAAGGACAACATCATCAGTTGAAGTGTCAAAGGCGTAAAAAATTTCAGGGCACTACTAAACCTACTGATAGAAAAAGAGGGTACCTAGTATTTTTTTGAGAAAACATAACACAAATATTAACGCATTCACTGCCCAAGCTTGATGGTGTGACCCGGTGGGGTGCGCCGCCGCCGCCGCGACAATGCGCTGCATATGGACATGTGCGTCTCTTGGGCCGTAAAAGTAAATTAAATACTACCTCCATAATTATAATTGTTTTATAATTATTGAGATAACAAAGAACTAGTTCATATAATAAAAAAAAATATCATCATTTTTCATAGTGATTTCTATCAGATAGCTGAAACAGTTCGAAAATATTCGCGCAGCACTTAATAGAGATTCGAATGAATTATTAATTATTGACCATTAATATTTTCCAAACAAAAACACCATTTAAATTAAAATAGCTGTCAATAATAATGGTGATAAAATACATAAGTATGTACCCGTTGAGTAAGATAATAGAGCAGTTCATAGAGCGATGTTATTTGAGTTATCTCTCGTATCAAAGGTATGAACTTTTACGTAGAGTGGCTTGAGAATTTACTTTGTAGATTCTAGGAACGGCGCTACATGGAGTTTTCCTTTCTATGAGGAACAACCGATACAATTTCTTAGACGTAACGTAATAACGTAACTATTGATTTTTTGCTTAATATAGGGTTTCTTTTTTGGACGTGAAATACAGAAGAAAAAAACCTTGGACGTGACATATCGGATTTTTGGCAAGTTCCAGTACTATCATGTTTTATTGCATTCTCTATATTCTTTTAAAAATATATATTAATGCCTGCTCCAACTAAAAATGTATCTTTAATTCGTTTAAGTTTGTATTTTTAATGTATTTCACTTAAATATTAATAGATTCATGTCATGTAACCAATCACAAATAAAATTCTTAAATTTTAAACGGCTTTAGGAGCGCGTTGAAGTCTTTTGTATGAAAAAGTTCTTGTCAAGTCGAGTTTAATTCAAGCATTTATTTCTTTTCTCAAGTTATGTAAATATCATACGACTTTAAAATTGTACAACATGTTTGTTCAGTTCTGATGAAAATAATGAATAATGCTGGACGATTCACACAGCATCTTCTAGTCCCTGATTAATAGATACCTACACTAAAATAATAAAACTTTTTAAACTTTAGCGATTTGTTAACATAGTTAATGATTTTATCGGGTATTTATCGCGTACCTTTTGTTTTATTTCCCCATAAAACAAAAGAAAATAAAATAAAAGGTACGCGATAAATACCCGATAAAATCATTAAGTAAAATGATAGATATAATCTGAAGCTGCTACCAGGATTGTCTCTCCGTACAAAGGAACTCTTCAACAGTTAATATCTTGGACACGATGAGTGCTAGACGTGTAATTTTTAAAGCTAAGAAAGCTTGCTTTTACCCGGTATTTCATTCTAACATCTGTTCAATTGAGTGTGTGCAGAACAAATCGTGTTACCGGAACCTTTTATTAAAAAGAATTCGCAACCGAGTGACTTGTGAGTGAACTTTTCGATAGCAATTGTTGTCACGATTCCAACCTACGCTTAGAAAAGGAAACAAAAGAACATTTTTTAATGTTTTCATGTAGTTTTGTTTTTGACAATAAATAAATTTTGTATTTTATTGTAAATTTGGAACGAATAACGTCCATAGTTTGGTCCCATAACTCTATGTATTGGTCCTATTATAGTTCCATTTGGTGGCCGTGTTTATATTGCAACAAGATTCGTTTGTGTTTTGAAATATCTATAAAGTTAACTTCTATATTGAACTTTGTATAGTTAACTGGTAGATTGACTATAGGTACATACAGCGACATTACAAGGTAGCCCCCCCCCCCTCCCCCTTTTGTAGATAAAGATAAAAATGTTTACTTATGGCCCCTGAGGTTGATAGTGGAGATATCTGTTTACCTATTATCCTAAACTAGTTTCAACCCGCGGCTTCGCGCGCGTTGTTTTCTATGGAAACATATATTTATTCAGTGCCACCGTCTGTTTTGTTCTTTAATTTTTTTTTTTTATTTATATTTAATTTCGTCAATCCCAAGGTTGCCTGGAAGAGATCGCTCTCAGCGATAAGGCGAACCTTTACACTTCCTTTTTTTCTAACCATTTTCTCTGTATTGTTTCCTGTATTTGTGTGAAAGTAGTCATACTTGATCTTTGGTGTGGTATAATAAAGTGTTTTCTATCTATCCTATCTCTACATGTTCAGTCCATCCCAAGGTTGCCTGGAAGAGATCGGTCACAGTGATAAGGCCGCCTTTGTACTTCGTCTACTCTTAGCATTTATTTCTGTATTGTTATCTGTCTTTGTATGGTACAGTAAAATATTATCTATCTATCTTTGTAAACAGAAAGTTGAAAACTAGAAGAAATGCGTTGAAGTCTTTTGTATGTTTCAATGATATCAAACAGACAACATTTTATACTGTTTAATTTCTTCTATATGTATATTACTGTCATCATCATATCAGCCCGAAAACTTCCACGGCAGGATAAAGGCTTAATTTATTTATACATATCTGAGGGGTGCAGTATCATAACCCGCTATAATGCTTTTTGACCAATATCGTGTTAGTACCATCAATCAAAAGTTCTTAAAAATTGCTTTGAAATGGTTGGCTGCTTTTCTATTAAAACCCATTAAAACACAGAGAAATCCGCTGGTAAAGAACGATGTAAGGATCAAAAGCCACTATAATAGCGTAGGTCAGTTTCAAAATCCTCTATAACACAATCGACCAATCACAGCACCGGATTTGCGTCGCCTCATCGAGAAAATAGTATGGCGGTTGTGACTTTCTGTGTACAACAAGTGTTCGGATTTTTAATAAATTTAATGCAAAAACATGGAAGAATTAGCCCAGTTTGTGCAAAAATCAGATCTGAAGCATTTGAGGAAGAGGCCTCGCGTTCCGTCATCATGGAAACGTGAAGTGGAGCGCAAGAAATGGTGAGTGAAAATGGAACAAAAATCTCCTGGAACGTTAGCAAGAAAAGTTTTATGCAAGATGTACCTAGTTAAGTTTTCAGCCAGTTATGTACGTAGATACCATTTTATACCTAAGAGAAACTCGTGTTTAATACATTTTGAATAAAAACTATAATAATACTTCATATCTTTTTATTTTATGTATGTACGCAGGTAAATAATACATTTTAGGTAAAATATCTTTGCTATGTTAACAGTAGGTACCTACCTATTTTTCTTCCTTCACGTGTCAATGACACAACAATTAAAAATATTATTATTTATTATTATTATTGAAAACATAGTAATCAAATACAATACACCTAGTAATAAAATAATATCCTACCTCCGACCCCTATTTTAAAAATTATGTCGTATAACGCCATCCATCCACCATCTTATTGTTGGTTTTGGTTGGTTGCAAAACCCGCCAAAATATGACTGTTCATTTTCAAAACCCGCCATTATGTAAGATTAGTTTCAAAATCCTCTAAAACGAATTTTAATTTGCTTATAATTCAGTATTTTCTCTATGATTTCTGTTGGTAAAGCTAAGATTAGTGGCGCCATGCCCAGGACTAATCGGCAAGACCAAAAACTATGAATTACGATTCATTGGTCAAGATTTAACAGTTATTTCTAATCTGTGAAAATTTTTAGAAAGCTATTATAGTGGTTTTTGATAATACACCCCTCTTATGCTTGCACTCGATGGGCCGATGAGCTTTTCAAAGGAGCAAGAGACATCCGGACGAAGAGAACCCATGACGGAAGAGTGGAAAGAATGGGGCAGGCCTTTGCCAAGCGGCAAACAAACTAATCTTCTTAATTTTGTAAAAAGTATGTATTTATGTAATGTTCATCATCATCATCAGCCTATATTAGTCCACTGCTGGACATAGGCCTTCCCTAATGAGCGGCATAGCGCCCGTCTTCAGCTTGCCGCATCCAGCATCTGCCTGCAGTCGTTCGCAGATCGTCATCCCACCTGGCCGGAGGGCATCCTACACTTTGCCGAGTCGTGGTCTCCACTCAAGAACACGTTAACCCCAGCGGTTATCGGTTCTTCGCGAGATATGGCCGGCCCACTGCCACTTCAGCCTTCTAATTCTTTGTGCTATGTCGATAACTTTGGTTCTCTGTCGGATGTATTCGTTACGAATGCTATCCTTCAGAGAAACTCCGAACATAGCTCTTTTCATAGCTCGCTGAGCGACTTTGAACTGGTGGACCAGCCCTACCGTGAGTGTCCACGTCTCAGCTCCGTAGGTCATGACGGGTAGGACGCACTGATTGAAAACTTTCGTTTCCAAGCATTGCGGTATGGATGACGAGAAGATTCGAGTTTTCCAAACGCTGCCCAGCCTAGCTGGATCCTCCTCTTGGCCTCCTTCTCAAAATTGTTTGTACCTAACTGCAGAATCTGCGGTCTAAAAATCTTTCGGTCTAAAAATCCAATCAAACCTCCTCGACCTTCCAACTCCAATAAGGAACAAGTAGAGTCAAATATGAATGGCATCTAATAAAAGTACAGTATCTACATACTGGGACCGGTCTATAAGCTCTTAGGCGCGGTCTGTCATCGAGGGTAGAAAATATGGATGTGTTAAAATAATTGGAAGTAGGTACATATTTTGGGTTAATCCAGTTTTCCCCCTTGAAATCCCCCTTGAGGGGGGAAAACTAAGAGTCAAAAAAATGAATTCTAGTTTTCCCCCTTGAAGATTAGCCTTATGGGGGAAAACTGGAATTCATTTTTTTTACTTCCAGTTTTCCCCCTTGCAAATCCCCCTTAATGGGGAAAACTTTTTCTTGTTTTTTTTTTTTAGTTCAAATTCTTGATTTGAAGCCTAAACCGTTACATCTCTCAAACAGAAGAAAGAACAACACTTTCACCATAAAAATTACGCAGCAGAACGCTATGCATATAGAAATGGAAACACAATTTAATAATAATATTCACACAAGCAGTCTACAGTTAGCTCAATTGTTTCAATTGTAAATATTAGTTTCTAATTTATTTCTTTATATATTTGATTTTAACTTTCTTTATGAAAATTATTAAATTAAATTTAAACAAAATATACTCATTTAAGAAACAAAGTCACGAAACGTGATAATACCATAAAACAGCAAAATAAGAAAATCATACAATGAACAACCTCACTAAACATTATAATACGACAAAACAGCTAAATAACAGAATACATAGAACAAGACAGTAGGTTAATTAAACTTTTTAAACTTTCGCGATTTATTAACATAGTTAATGATCCCCTTTGGGGAAATAAAACAAAAGGTACGCGATAAATACCCGATATAATCATTAACTAAGACAGTAGGTAGGTAAGGTAGGTACCCTACACACTTAAATTCCGGTAAGTACCTACATAATGCTGGACAATCAACAGCATCATCTAGCCCCAAAGTAAAAGAGCCCAGAGCTTATGTTATAGCTGATATATATACATTATGATATGTTTATTAACAAAGAAAGTTACAAACAAAATAATAGAAACAAAGAACCACTATTTAAACTAAAACAATTGAACTAACTGCAGACTGGTTGCAAACTTAATACCTTAACATACGTACGTACATAGCTAGATATGTTCTATATATTATATAGAAAACACCCAGAACATAGATCTGACAAACATTTGTTGCGAGGCGGGAATCGAACCCGCAACCTCTTCCAAAACCATTTTTTTTTAACAAAATTTTAAAAAATGATCTTACCGACTTTCAAAACCGACGGCGGCCTTGATTTTTTTTTTTTAAATCTAGTTTATTTTGACTATAAAATTGTTTACGGGTATATTTTATTAGATATTATTATCTCCATTTACGACCCAGATTCACCGACTGCGATGTTGTGCCCTTCTCTACGTTAATTTTGCCACATCCATTGAGTTTCCGTCCTTCATGTTTCACTTATTGCAATAACGAAACGAGGCGACGTTTAGGACATATGTTTTTACGCAGTGGCAGAGGATAATTTACTGTGAAGTACATTAAACTATCAATTATTTACTAGCTTCCGCCCGCGGCTTCGCACGCGCTTTTATGTGCCCAATGTCCGTCCCCGCAATAGCATTTACCTCCATGCCAAGTTTCATTAAAATTCGTTCAGTCGTTTAGGCATGAAAAGGTAACAGATAGACAAACAGCTTTCGAATTAATAATATAAGTATGAATATGGATCGTCGTGGAGACCACGACTTGGCAAACGTAGTGTAGGACACCCTCCGGTCAGGTGGGATGACGATCTGCGAAAGGCTGCAGGCAGATGCTGGATGCGGCAAGCTGAAGACAGGGCGCTATGGCGCTCATTAGGGGAGGCCTATGTCCAGCAGTGGACTGACATAGGCTGATGATGATGAGGATGATGATATGGATCGGTTTTTTTTCTACTGATAGCCTGTTGAGATTTTTTAGGTTGGCCTTAGGTAAAGGTATATGGTTTTATACGTATTGGGTTAAGAAAATCAAATAATGTCCCAAAAAAAATCGACTTCGACGTGACTTGAACCCGCATCCTTTCCTCAGTGCGGGAATGTGCTAACCAACTACACCACGAGGTCAAGTGACGTAGGAGTCAAACAACTCTAGTACTTCCTACGGACTCTAGCGCTGATAGCTTTACAGGGAAACATTGAAGTTTATCCAATCCTGGGGTTATGTTTTTCGTTTGAATTCGATAAAATCGCTCCACGGAGTCAGGGCCCAGCCCAGTCCAATCTCGTGCATATATTTGTCCCTCTGGAAAAGAACCTTCTGCAGCTAACGCCCAAATATTCAAAGCAACTCAGGTTAAAGGCGGCAACCCGACCCAAATCAGCGCCACCACCTATTTTATCATTAATATCCGTGTATATTTTAGAAACTTGTAACTTCGTACGAAAATACCCAGAATATTTTTTGTAGAAAAATGATATACCAAGACGATACGTAAACAGACATAATCATAATAAAAACATAATAGGTATCCGACTCAAAACTAAGTATTCATAACACAGGCATAAATAAAATGGCGCCACAAATTTACAATAAGATACCTGACGATATAAAAGATACATCCGACATTAATTTTAATAAATTACTAAAGAATATGCTACTAAAAAAATGTTATTATACACTTATTGAATTTTTTGATGATAATACTTATTAATGTGATAATAAATACTTAAATATTAACTTTAGTAACCATCTTCTCAAGTTGCTACACCCTGACCGGGTACATAATTATAAAATATACCAACTAAGAGTGTTAGAATAGTGAGATATTCATGTACATATCTGTAATTATGAATGCAATAAATGAAATATGAAATATCTTATTAACTATTATGTTAAACTAAGGAAAGGCAGAGATGCGAAGTTGCTCTTTTTGGCCGCGATGGTGAGCAAAAAGAGCAACTTCGCATCTCTGCCAACTCTATACAAAATAAAGCTTTTACAGAGGCAAATAAGCTTATGACAGGTATCACAAACTGCAAAATCGCTTTTAGAAAATTCCTTCGTTTAAATAATAATGAGATAAAATAGGTGGTGGCGCTGATTTGGGTCGGGTTAGCCGTGACGAATTTTTGATACATTTTCATTGAAAACTGTCAAAAAATCACGACTTGAGACGCTCTTTAAATCTGACTTGTCTTTGATTCGTGCGTTAGTTACTCATACCACAGAGGTCGACTTACAACGCATTACCTCTTAGGTACTACAAGCTTCTGCCCGCGGCTTCGCACGCGTTGTTTCTATGGAAACGTTTTGAGGTTATTTCTATCGCATATGAACTGATTTATGCGATAAAAAGTCGCCTATGTTTGATTCCAGGGTTAGACATACCTGTATGCAAAATTTCAGCCTGATCCGTTCAGTAGTTTTGGCGTGAAGAGGTAACAAACATCCATCCATCCATCTATCCATCCAAACTTTCGCATTTATAATATTAGTGTGATTTATGCATTCCGTACAATCATGAGCAGATATTAGGTCAAATACGCTATAGACTAATCGCAAGGGTTGGGTTCAATTAGACTAAATATTTAGGGCCACCCACATTTCGCCTGATAATAACTATAGGTAGGTACCTGACCGAGGAAATACCACAATAGTACTTATTGAAATGCAATTAATTATGAATTTGATTGCAGCTTTGGACTAAGCTTTGGTTCACGATTATACTGTGTGCAGTTATGCCTGTCCGGACCGAGCGAGGAATTAACTGCAATATTTGAGCTTTTGGTTCAATAGATTGAATCAAAAGCTCAAATATTGCAGTATTTTATAGATGAAATACTTAATTAACAAAGAAAATTGCAATTGAAGTAGAGATACCAATTAGATATGGTATTTTACGATTGAAACAGATGAGCTAACTGCAGACTGTTGCAAATTACCTAGGTAGCTCAACTGATCGATATTATAATATATATGGGTATATTATACCAATCGGATTGCGTTCCCGAATGAAATGAAATGAAATGAAATAAAAAGAAATTTGTTTATTTCTCTTAAACCACAATAAAGCACGTTACTGCTGGTAAAATCCAATTATCACGGCGGTCACTCAGTGAACTTCGCTAGTAATTTGGTCATAACTTCATCAAATTTTGTCGTAGAACAAAAATTTTTCCACCGTGTGTTAAGGATTTTTTAGCTCTATAAATCTGCATTCTCAACTGAAAACGTTACATATCCTAGGTATTATTTTTTAAATTGGCAAATAGCCTTTATTCACAAAGAAAATCTAGTATTTACAATTATTGAAACAATTGAGCTAACTGCAGACTGTATTACATATTAAAGGTTATTTATATCTCTCGAAGAATAAATAATTTGATACCCAGATATAGATATCGAAAATCGATAAGTATATCGAGATTAAAAATGTCAATTTTATTATCAAACGATCAATAGATATATTTTTAAAAGGTTGGTTCTACCGGAAGACTGGCGAGGTTTTATTTATTTATTTCAAAGAGAGAGAACCTTTTTGTATCTAATTTATAGGTAGGTACCTATAGTTGTATCCTACAAGTGTGCCTGGTTTTCTCTCTGTTATTGTAGGTGTAGGTAAATCTATTTTTATAATAAATCTTGTATGGGCCGGTCCGGATACGTCCCTGATAAGGTAAACCGAACATAAGTAAACATCCGTTTGCATTGTCATTCAAATTTACTATTTCTATTTATCAAATTTACATACTGCACATTTTCTCGGCGTCACAGTGTCAACTATTTGACTTCCTAGAGATTATGACAATGTTTGACTATTTCCAACTGAATTCAAAACGGTAGGAAATCCTCAATTCGGCTGTATATTCTATTGTTTCTATTGTATTGTCATTATTATGTTTTTGTAAAAAGTACTCGATAGGAATTGGGCACTTTCTCGCCTATGTATACAATGTAGGTACTATTTTATTTTTAAAGTGCCTCCACACTTGGGGAAACTACTAAAATATTAAAATTTTAGTAGTTTCTCTCAATTATTTAATTTCTTAGCAACAAAATTTAAATAGATAGGCATTTTATCTAATAAAACTTAGCCAGTTTAGTGTTCAATCAACAGAACCTTAGCAATTATACAAGTATACGAAATCTGGTCCTCCTACGCACATTCTGATTCATCCAAGTATTTAGCAGGTAGAGTCTAGCCCACTGTGCAATTACACTAAATCCTTCCGTTTAATGGATGGATGGTTGCGGAGACAGGGCGAAACCGATTTCGGTTCCCATCGCATGATGTCCTCCTGTGGTGTAATATGAGGTGTAAGCACTAAGCACGTGTACGTTAGTATACCTAGATTAAGATTATAGTTATAGCGCTCTCTGCAGACAGTGAATAAATGCACTTCACGACATTTGGACGTTTCAATTATGTAGGACTCTAAACCTACAAAGACAGCCAACCTCCCTACATGACGACCTTGCCAGGATCGGAACGCAATCGTGAAAAATAAAATCGTAAAAAAAAAATTGCGAAATCCAAATCTTCGGCCACGGTGGCCAGTCTCAAAGAAGTTCCCAGGTGCGCAGAACGATATTAATGTGCCCAAGAGTGTGGGCAAACACAGACAAAAAGAATTACATAATATGTAATTCAAAACAATAGACGTTGGTAATCCGTATAGATAGGCGCAATGCAAGATAAGTAAAGTAAGGAGGATGTACAGGACCAGAGGCAATGAGAGTGTTAAACCATCTGCGACATACATACAATTTGTGATACTTTCCTATTTTGACATTGACAGCTTTGTTTTCGGTAGGCTCCATCCAGCCAGAAAATTATATTATAATTTTAATATAATTAATTATATTATAATTTTAATATAGGTAATTAATTATATTATAATTTTCTGGCTGGATGGAGCCTACCGAAAACAAAGCTGTCAATGTCAAAATAGGCAAGTATCACAAATTGTATGTATGTCGCAGATGGTTTAACACTCTCATTGCCTCTGGTCCTGTACATCCTCCTTACTTTACTTATCTTGCATTGCGCCTATCTATACGGATTACCAACGTCTTTTGTTTGACGTTAGACCAATTCTAAGATATGACAGAAGGAACTGGAAGAATCAGCTAAGTGGAATTCTGGTTTAATCATCGTAGCTGAAAGTACAAAATAGTCATAGAAACCATGTAGAAACGGTCTCGCGATTCATGTAAGTACTCAGAGGCCATAGTCTTGTGTCTGTGTTTCAGAGTTCCATTTTCAACTGACATTACCCAATTTTGCCGACAAGTGAGACAGATAAAGTTCCTACTCCGTTATGTATTTCTTTTTGTAAGCTGAAATTGGTTATCACAATCCATCAATCCATTGGTTTTGTGTAATCACAGCAGGTAGATACTTATGCAAGTCAGAAAGACACACGACTAGATCTTTATCTGAAGATTCATTGCCTATGTGGCGTGTGCAGAAAGGTGGTGGGGTGTGAAGGTACTGTTAATTGCTTTTTCCCCTGTCCTTTCCGCCCACTCAATATAATCCGAAGTTATATCATGTCGAAGTTAAGCCATTTCATTCTCAGACTCCATAAAAAACGGTCAGATTGTCCAACCGCTGATTATGAGGTCCTCGTTTCGTTCTTTGTTATTGGGGTTTTTCTAGCAAGAAAAATTCACAGTTGCAGTCGGGAGTCAGGCGGTGTTACACCCCCGTGCCTCGGAAAGCACGTTAAGCTGTTGGTAATACGCTTGACCTCTCCCCGGTCGTGTCGGTAAGCCGTCTCATTGGATTATGAGAGTGAGTGAATAGAGAGTGCACCTGTGTTTGCGCACACACTTGTGCACTATAATATGTCCATCTGGTTAGTCTCCGATGAGACTGGCAGCCGTGGTCGAAATTCGCCTAGGAGGACATCACTTATCTTTACGGCATTGTTTGAAAAAACTAAAAACTGATTTCAAATTCCTTATGCTATATTTACATAGTGTACATATTATAGCATAAAGAAATTAAAGTTTTCTAAGTTTTGCGGGACAGAAAATGATCCCTCGGGAATATAATTTTTATGGGATCATCTTGGAATCATTTTTTAAACAATAGTTAAATAATTATTTATATCAGTCGACAATTCAGGGAAAAATCTTCGAACATCCGAACAGAAAACCTCGTCAATATGCGAATTTCTATCAAAAACCGACTCTACCTTGATATTCAAATCAATTACAAAATAAATGACTTGCGTAATCAAAGGTTTGGGTTTCACAGTGCCATATAAGAACCAAACTACAACTTTATACACCAAAAACCCCCCATTTAATACAATTAATCTGATTACTCCCTTGTAATTATACGAAAGACATTAAAATCGAGGCGTAAATAGAAATTAACTGGGCATTTCAAGTTAATCGTACATAATTATTTTATGGTCAACCGGACACTCAATACTTATTGCTAGATTAATATAAATTTAAAAATAGAACAGGATCTGTTAAACTCAATTTGAAGGTAGAAGAATTTGCAGATTTCTGACGGCATCCAGCAGGATGCTGTATTTTGCATTCTATCTTTGATCTTTTCCCTTTGAAAGATTCCGAAAGCGGAACAAACGTTCTCTAAAATATTGTCAAAAATTTACTTCCTATGTCTACAAAAAGGATCAAAATCATTTGAGTGAAATTGTATATTAAGAGTACGTTTCAAAAAAACTAAAACTTTTCCGATTTGGTATTGTGCAAGCCATTTATATGACTTTTTTACTCCACGTTATATTTCCCAGGTAACTGATGTATTAACGCTTGGCTTCATTCAACCGTGTCCTAGGACACGCTTATTATTTTCGTAAGCCCATTTGCAAACATTCTTAATTAGCTAGGAACGATAATTGTACTGCATTGCATACTTTCCTATACTTGCACTTTAGCTGTTGGCAATTCGACATTGGTACACGTAGCTCTACTTTGCAATTTGTTTTTAACTTTATGTTTTAACTCTAAAGTCGACTTTGGAGTATTTTATGTTGAATTAAACAGTAAATTTAATTCGTTGAAGAATGTGAATATGGAGTGTAGCTTAAGTGAATATCAAACACACAATACAATAGAAATATTCTAATAATACAATACAAATATCGAATAATACAATACAAATATTCTTTATTTCACACAAAGGAATCAAAAATAACAGAAAACAAAAAAACTATCGAGTTACCTGTAGATTGTCTGCAGTTGGCTCAACTTTTAAAACTGTTATTACTAGTTCTAATTTGTTTCAATTATTTAACTTTTTTCTTTGTTAATAAAAACAATAAAACAACTACATACTTAGAACTAGTATTGATATGACACATAAGTACATCAATTTCCTAAAGAAAGTAATACAGAGACAATTGAAAAAAATTGCAAGAAAGAGTTAGCCATACCTATTATAGGTACCTACCCACCTATACTTGTGTTGGTATTTTTTGCTTTAGTCACATAATAAGGCAAAAATATGAGAACCTATTTCAATATTCATCTCGTTGGCCAATTTCGTTAACTAGAGCATGCGATCATTATAAAATATTTCTATTATTTTGTAGGTCACTCACTCAATTTACTTAGAATATTTTAGTTATCAGTCGAGATTACAAAATGTGCTTGTCTACAAGGTATAGTTCAATTTTGTGACCTTCACGGTTGGTAATCTGAAAAAGCGTTCACAGGGTTAACTTTTAAGAATTAAAAAATACGAGTAGGTAAGTATGACTAGGTGTAACTTAAAAAAAGTGTTTGTGTGTATTTGCACTAACAAAACATTTGTTTAAGTTATTAAAAATAAACTATTTTTTTGGCAGCCAGCCTCTTAAGGACATCAGTTTTGATTTGTTTCTCTAGATTGTTTCCAACTGTCTGCAGATAGCTTATGATAAGCTTAAGGTAAAAGAAAAAAACATTAGGTACATCTACTAAGTGCCTAATTGTTATTTAATATTATTATTCCTGAAATTAACAAGTTCTAATTTGTTTCTATTGTTGCATTGTAATTTTATTTGTTATTATGAAGTAGGTAAGTACTTTTTTTTTACTTATTTGGGAAAACTGGGATAAGAAAAAATGTTGAGGGAGAATTCTGAACTTTTAAAAATAAGTTTCAAGTTTCCCCTTATGGGTAAATAGTCTAACGATACTTTAATCCTGCCCTACAATTTGCACCAGTAGAAACTATTATGTTATGTCCGCTTTGCTGAAAACTAATTGAACTTTTTATTGCTCCATTAATTATATGAATCAATTAAATATAATTGCATATTAAACGCGTAGAGACATTCATTGCTCGTGAATATATACCACCAATAAGTAATTCGTCATTTAAATGGCAATGAAAAATAACAGGAAATTTTGAATGTGACCAAATTATAAAAATAAATTGACTTTATAATGCAAAGAAGTAGTAAATTTGTTGGTCATGCGTTGGTGATGACTATCTGATTCTGAAAATTATTTTACTTTAGGGTACTTCATTATTCCTAAAAATAATCTCTATAAGTAATTGATATCTCGAAAAATAGCTGTTATTTTTGAAGGTGACAAGTATAAAGAGGTGAAAAGTATAAGGTGAAAAATTTTAAAAACTTTATACCTACATTTTTTTATGAAATATATCCAAGTTGTAATTGTTTTATTCTGTTACTGTAAAATTCTTTTTTTGTAAATCTTTAAACTACAAAGAAGTAGTAAGTTGGTTCGTAAAGCTCTATATCCAAAACGACTGTTCTGATTCTGTAAATTATTTTACTCTAGGTTGATACATTATCACATAATATATCCAGCGGGGGCGGGCAGCAGCGCCCCCTGCAGAACAATTTTACCACCGAACTGCGATTCCCAACCCGCATGAGATAAAAGCCAACAAGGCGCTTATCAGGAGGAGGCTTGCGTCCAGCAGTGGACCAATACAGGCTGTTGAAGTTGAGGTTATGGATACACTATCCCTGAGTATGCTCAAGTTAAGATGGGTGTGGGAACAGCCTGCGATGTAATCGTGGTCACATGCATTAACATGTATTCACTTTTAGTACCTTGTCATGCCAAGGTCCTCATTCTGACAGACGGCACTTGAGTCAGCTTTAACTTGATAAGGTATTAAAGTGTTTACATACTTATTAATGCAGCTGAGTGAGTGTACCAAGTGGGAAAAGCCACGGGCAGAAATCTGTCACACTAATATTATAAATGCGATATTTTGTATAAATAATGCTGGACAATTCGCACATCTAGTCCCAATCTAAGCAGAGCTTGTGTTGTGGGTACTAGATAACTGATGAACTTAAAACAATACAATAATCTAATGAATGGATGGATGGAGGTTTGATACTTCTTTACGCCAGTAACAATAAAATTTAGCAAAGATGTAGATATAACTAACACACACTACTTTTTGTCCTATAAATCAATTCCCATGGGATAGAAATCACCTTTAAGCTTTTCCATAGAAACAACGCATGCGAAGCCGCGAGCCGAATCTAGTATTAAATAAAGATGTCCTACCAAACACAAGCTCTACAAATCTCATCATTTTACTTTCAATTTTCGGTCAATCACGTTAAAATTAATGTTCCGCCATATTAAAATAATTGATTCCGCTTTTCGTGGTCGAAACACCCAAACGCCGGTCTGACACGCTTGTTCGAGACCTCGCTGTTGCTAGAAAATGTATATCAGTCATATGACGGACGTAAAGCTGATATAGAGACCGTTTATTAACTCGGAGCAAAAAAATAAATCTGTTTTATCGCTTAACTTTTTTTTACAGCATTGTTTTGTTTATCCGACTGCGTTATTTGAGCTACAAATACAACATTCAATAAACGCAGAAGCCTATAATCACAATGAAAATTACACTAGTATTTACAATTGAAACAACTGAGCTAACTGCAGACTAATAATAAACTGAACACATGAATGTTGAATGAATGAAGTGCAAAGAAAACCTGGATTTTAATTTATATTATTTTTATATGATTGGCGCAGGACCGCTCAAGAGTTTGGAGGTGACCTCCAGCAGTGACATCAATATATATTATAAAAATCAATGCCACATTTCGTTGTAATTTTATAATTATAACTCAAGAACGGGCTCACCTATCCAAACCAAATGTTTAGGCTTTGTTCCGACTATTTAGTAAATGGTTTATGTGAGTAAGTTTGCACGAAATCGGTCGAGCGGTTCTGCATTTATCACATTTTTTGTAACAAATGAATTCAATAAATGGCAGATCATTTTAGAAGAGCGGTACGAAGTTCGCCAGGTCAGCTAGTTGGGGATTAAATTGTGACGTAGTGGTCTTAGTCTAGAATATACTATAGGACTTCTATGTTTGCGTTTTTAGTAGGCAGAGGAGTAGTTTTTTGACGGCTTTCATTAGAAACTATCGTGGAAAACAATCATTTTATGGATCACATTTTAAGTCTCCTTTCTTAACACCTTCTCTAGTGACCATACGCGCTCCTCCAGTGTCAGTGTGTAGGCGATTACCGCGATGATCTGTTTTCAAATTCTATGTGCTGTGCTAAATGCTAAATTTTCTTTCGACAGATGCATTTGAGAAAGCTGGAACGAGCAATAGGCTTATTGCATATCACACTAATATTATAAATGCGAAAGTTTGGATGGATGTTTGTTACTTCTTCACGCCAAAACTACTGAACGGATCGGGCTGAAATTTCGCATACAGATAATTCTAGGCCTGGAATAAAACATAGACTACATTTTATCCCATAAATAAGTTCCCGTGGGATAGAAATAACCTTTAAAGGTTTTCATAGAAACAACGCGTGCCGCGGGCAGAAGCTAGTTACAAATATAAAAACATTACTTGCTGCGCTTAAGTATATACTATAGAAACCGCTACTTAACTTTGGGTTTTCGATCTTTTTATACTAAAAAAATTAAATTAAAATTAAGAAAATATCTGGTATCTAAAACACATTATAATATCAAAGAATATTTTGACAGTAACCCCCCCCCCCCCCCCCCCAAAATTTAGATAGTAATCATTGTTATTTAGCTCCTATTGTTAACCTTATTTAAGTATAAAGAAAATGTGCAATTCTCATAATATTAAGTTAATAAACTAATGTTAATAATAATTATATTATTGTATGTCCGAAAGGACAAACTGTTGCACAATTACTAGTTCTTAAGACCAACTATGTACACAGTTTTTAAAATAAATGTTTCTTATTCTTAAAAACAGCGAAATAACGTCCATCATTTCACGTCCTCGCTACCTCCGGACCCGCGTACACCTACTGTGTTGCAGCGCATTAGTGCAGAATTATCACGCCGTTACAATTGGCTTAAGCACTCCAGACACGGAGGTATGCAGTAAGTATAACAAAGGGCACTGCGATTAAGTTGTTACAGGGTGTGCCAGAAACCGATAGGAAAGAACTCCCAACCTTTCAATGTTCAACGCGTCATTTCATAATTCTGATTTATTCGGCTACTTTCTACTAATATTATAAAGCTGAAAGTTTATGAAATGTAAAATTTTTGTACCTACGATCTCCAAAACTCCTGAACAGATCAAGATGAAATTTGACGTATATTTAGAACATAGCCTTCTTCTAACTTCGTTAATAGGTTACTTATTATACCGAAAATACGTGTGCGAAAATCTGATAGTCAGATTTTCATGGCGTAGAATCATAATTGCTAAGAGATAGAGATACATTATTCATTTTGTTGATTACGAATATAATCGCTATCAACAAATCACACATATCCGATGTGGGGGATCCTTGGAAGAAACGTCTGTACGATCTGCAAATATTGGTCCGGGTGTTGTGGGTATTTTTTATCATCATCATCATCAGCCTATGTTATTCCACTGCTGGACATAGCCCTCCCCTAATGAGCGCCATAGCGCCCTGTCTTCAGCTTGCCGCATCCAGCATCTGCCTGCAGTCTTTCGCAGGTCGTCATCCCACCTTGCAAGGTATTCTTTATGCACAGTAAAAAATATATATCTGTGTAATGTCTTGTATTAAGTTGCTTAACTAGGGACTAGATTATGCCTTGTGGATTGTCCAGTATTATGTATTTATTTTTGTATAAAATAATTCTGATAAAAATTTTGGTATTTCGAAACACCTTGTACATTAAATGTATGGTAGTTTGTCAGTATCAAAATAACCTTAAATAGTACTTCAGCTGTTAGTGTTACTTGCACCTTTTGATTTTATGAGTTCGATTTCGTCCAGTTTATGCAAAACTAGGTTAGAACTTAGTTCAAGTAATCAGGAATCAAGTAGTGTAGGTAAATTAAATATAGCTTAGGGTAAAATAGCCTAGAAACTATCGACAATCTAAATAGTTTAATAAATATCCAGTAGACTTCAGCTGGGCCTTTAGCTAGGTATTAAGTATACCTACATGGCAAGATTATAATGATAGTATGTACCTACTATCATTATAATCTTATTTACGAGTTAATTTTTGTTGTGTCTATAGGGACAGAAGCTGTGTGGTGCCGGCTTAGAATTTGCACCACGCCAACTCTTCCCGCGGGTGTCGTAAGAGGCGACTAAGGGATATTCATCGGGGGCGGGCAGCAACGCCCCCGCAGAACAATTCTTATGTTCAATTTCATATTTTATAATTCAACTAGTTTCTGCCCGCGGCTTCGCACGCGTTGTTTCTATGGAAACGTTTTGAGGTTATTCCTATCCCATGGGAACTGATTTATGGGATAAAAAGTCGCCTGTGTTTTATTCTAGGCCTAGAATTATCTGCATGCAAAATTTCAGCGCGATCCGTTCAGTAGTTTTGGCGTGAAGAGGTAACAAACATCCATCCAACCATACATCCAAGCTTTCACATTTATAATATTAGTGTGATGATATGGACTTAAGCTCGTCATCTTTGGATAAGGTTTTTGTTATTATAGTGCGTAAGCCCTCGCACTCTGGGTATTTTCTAAGTAATCAAATAATATCTCAAAAATTTTCGACTTCGACGGGCGGGTTGCGGATGCGGATTCAAGTCCCGTCGAAGTCGAAAATTTTTGCGATATTATTTGATATCGCAAAATCTTACAGTGACGTAATTTGGCGTGTTTTAAAAAACGATAAACCGACTTCTAATTCTTCTAGTGGCTACATCTACTTAAAATTCGAGTCTAATTTAGTTTGATGACACATCGAGGTATACCCTATCCAATAAAAAAATAATTGTCAAAATCGGACTACTGTGTAAAAAGTTATGCGTGGTCAAACATTACAATCAGTGAGTGAACAATCAATCATCCCCTGTTTTCCTACCCTTAGGGTTGTTTTTTTTTTTCAAATTTAAATGATTAATTAATTATCGAAATCGAACTACTCTGTAAAAAGTAATGCGTGGTCATAACCACGCATAAGTTTATACTATATATATATATTTTTATAATTTTAAAACTTTTTTTACTTTATATTTAACTTTATATAAAACTCCTTATAACTATATAATATTTTTTAGTATGCAAAAAAAAAGTACCTATAGAAGTATACGCGTCGAACGAATTGAGAACCTCCTTTTTTCGTCGTCTGAAAATGGCTTCCCGCCGTCAATATAAAATGCATCTAAATGTTACGAGTACCTATGCACAATTTTGTGCTGTGCGCTGCGGCCATGAGCTGCAATGCAACAAACTTTATAAAGTAGGTACTAGTCGCTCTAAAACAGGTAGGTACAACAATTTTGTAGGTAGCTAAACCACAAAATAAATTACAAACTATGTACTCGGTAGTTCACGGATATCCATCAATCAAGTATATTTATTAACATATGTATCTAGTGTAAATTCTCACTCAGTTTTAATGGACCTGGGCATTCATAAAACTTGGCATTAATCAATTAGTTATCTACAAAATATCTCACACTCTGTCAATCTGTCTGTTTGTCGACAATGACAATAGGTCGACAGTCATATATAAGTGTTAAGAATTAATGGTTTTTGTTTTTATAAGTAACCTTTTGATTTGACAAATTAGGTTAATAAATTAGTGACAGACAATGCCAATGTTCCTAGATCTACCTGCTCCTATTACTTCCTACTTCGAGGAACTACAAGTCCTGTTTTTGCTTCCCATTTGAGGTGATGCTTTCTACTTCGAGGAATTACTTTAATTTTTTTTTCAAATTTTAATAAAACTTACAGTTAGAAAATTACAAAATATGAAATATTAATGCAAATGCATGAAAATTACAGGTAAACTGAGGGCTATATAAGAGGATTTCACTGATAGCAAACTGCTAGCCCTGTTTTTGCTTCCTATTCGAGGTGATACTTTCTACTTCGAGGAACTAGCCCTGTTTTTGCTTCCTATTCGAGATGATACTTCCTACTTCGAGAAACGACTATCCCCGTTTTTGCTTCCTATTAGAGGTGATATCTCCTACTTCGAGGAACACCTTGCCCTGTTTTTGCTTCCCATTTGAGGTGATACTTCATACTTCGAAGAACAACCTACTAGCCCTGTTTTTGCTTCCTTTTCGAGGTGATAATTTCTATTTCGAGGAACTACTAGCCTTATTTTGTAATGTCGGTTGAAAATAGAGCTCTGAAACACAGCCACAAGGCTAGGGCCCCTGACTACACGACTCGCGACTCCGTTTCAGGTTTCTACGACTTCTACGTCTTTCAGCTACCGTGATTGAACAAGAACTTTACTTAGCTGATGCTCCATTTTCTTCTCCTCTGTCATCTCGTAGAATTGGTCTAACTTCAAACAATTAGACGTTGGTGAGCGGCATAGATAATATAGTGAGAGTATTAAACCATCAAATCAATTCCGAAATATATTTCTCTGTATCGAAATCCTGTCATTCATCCTGCGGTAGTACTCCGTGACAGGAAGGGCTAAACTTTTTGGTCACTTTCCTCCAATTTCCGGCTCCGGTTTTCAACGGGCAATTTACGGCAGTTATCCTAATATCCTATAATATTAGTATTACAAATGCGTAAGTTTGTGAAATGTGAAATTTTTGCTACCTAGGATCTCCAAAACTACTGATCAGATCAAGAATTGAGCATTTGGCCGCGAAACTTAAATATATTGTAATTTTTAAGGGATTTGAACTCGGTCTTTAGTTTCTTCGAGCAATCAAATGTTCAGGTAGCAACTGGTTCTACAAATTCCAAAATAAGGTAAATCTTACAAAATTTGCAGCCATAAAATATTGCAAAAATAATAAAGATCAAAGATCATCCTAAATCTTCATTTCAAATCAAGCGTTAAAAATTATTTTCTTATTTTTAATATGAAACATGCATCATTTTATAAAATGTATTTATGTGAGTAGATACTGCTAACCTTTTTTAGGTAAACACTTGCCAATCTGTTTTTGATCATTCAGTAGGCAAAATTCCTGTAGCTTCTATCCTATCCAACGACCGTATCATTATTTACTCAACAAGATTTCAATGTCTAACATTCCTTAATAATTGTAGCAAATTCTGAGGTATTTCGTAAAATAAATCACTCGAACCATACAGGTAGTCTCGTACTGAAGTAGCGCAATGCAAAATCCTAGTTTATAAGTACCTGAGCACTTGTAGTGTCTAAATCCTGTTGTTAGCATAAGAAGCTTTACAACACATCCTGTCTTGAGCTTGACTTTGAGCTGTCTTCCGTGTTTTAGCGCTGTTGTATGGAATGAAATAACGACCTAAACTACCACTGGAAAGATTTTGTTTGAGAGGTGCCATCCACTAATTCTTTTGATCGATACAAAAATGTGCAAATATCACAAAGGCGTTCCCTTATTTTTTGATCGCTTCATGCTAAAGAGATTGTGAAATCTCTTTAGCATAAAGCGATTAAAACTATAAGATTGTTTTACAATCAATCCGACGAAACGTTAGTAAACCCTCAGGTAATTAAAAATAAATTAACTACCAATAAGTATGTTGATTGTGAAGCTGATAACGGTTGCATGAGTTGTGAAGCAACTTGTAGCACATTGTACTTATAGCCTAAGGCGTGGACAATTAGTTATGATTTAGATACAGGTACAATCAATTACGCCTAATGTCAACCTGTTTTTTCGATAAATAATCGTGATATTGATGAATATTGGTATTTTTTTAATGATCTTTATTAACAAAGACAATTACAATCAATGTCAATTGTCACAATTAGAAAAGTAGTCATTCTCGATTCGGTAGGGGTGCTGCAAGGACTAAATGTATAGGAAGAACTCAAAAACGACAAAAGTATTCGTAAATAATACGAACAGCCCATACTAAACACTGTTCGAGGAAAGTGCGTTCTAAAACGAAATAATAAACAAAACTTTACAAGAAATACTTTATTCACAAAGAAAATTACAATCAAATAATATAAATAAATTAGGACTAGTAGGTAAATTACAACTGAAACAATTGAGCTAACTGCAGCCTGTTGCAAACAAATCACAGGTAGCTCAACTGATCCATATCAAAACCAATCGGAAGCGTCCCTAAGACGCTGGCTGCAAGAATGGTTTTAAATTAATTTTAATACATCGATCTAAAGGTGAAACATTGTGCCGTTTTGAAGATGTATGGCTGAAGAAACGCCATAACTACTGAATGGATCTAGCTGAAATTTTTCACACATAAAGATAACCCCAGGATGAGATGGCGAGACGAGCTTGACGCACACCATCCATCATGGCCTGTGACAGCGTTAAATCGCGAGGAGTGGAAGGAGAAAAGAGAGGCTTTTGCCCAGCAGTGTAATTTATTAAATTAATTTATTAAAATAGTACATAAAGATAGAATGTAACGACATCAAGTGTAACATCAAGTGTACCTACGATGGAATAAATACAAAAAAAAAAAAAAAAAAAAAAAGTGGGACAGTAATGGCTGAAAAAAAAAAAAAAAAAAAAAAAAAGATAACCCCCTGCTGGACGCAGACCTCCAACTGATAAGCGCCTTATTGGTTTTTATCTCATGGGGGTACTGCCCATAATTTGTTCTGCAGTGGGCGCTGCTGCCCGCCCCCGGTGGATATCCCTTAGTCGCCTCTTACGACACTCGGCGGGAAGAGTTGGGGTGGTGTAAATTCTAATCCGGCACTACACAGTTATACACATAAAGAAAACCTGGAATAACATTACATAATATAATTCTAATAATACTATTAATAATTCCTACTTAAAATTCCCAAATCCGAAATATAAATTATAAAATGCGATGTTTAGATTTTTGTTACTTCTTCACGACAAAACTACTTATTGGGGCGAGCTGAAATTTTGTATAGATGTGGTATGAGAATTCAAAAAGTCGAGTGAATTTACTTGTATTTTTTGTAGTAGTAGGTACTAGAGATACAAAGGTGTATCATTTGTACTACCAGTTGAACTTCTCAGTACAAGAAATCAAATAATATCGCAAAAATTTTCGACTTCGACGGAATTACCCTTTGTGTGGGGTTACGCACTATAATAACAAAAAACCTTAGAATTAAGCTACGCGACACCTCTCGTCAAACGAACTAAATGTAACTTTAGTCTTTGAACAGGATTGGATAAACTTCAATGTTTCCCCTGTAGGTGGAGCTAATGGCGCTAGGGACCGTAGGAAGTCGCAGAGATTTTCGACTCCCACGTCACTTGACCTCGTGGTGTAGTTGGTTAGCACATTCCTGTACTGAAGGAAGGATGCGGATTCAAGTCCCGTCGAAGTCGAAAATTTTTGCGATATTATTTGATTTCTTAGAAATTACCCTTAGTGTGGGGTTACGCACTATAATAACAAAAAAAAATCTTAGTAGAACTACTGGCACGGAGGCAAAAAATCTAGCAGGATATAAGTAAAAAAAATCAAGAGTCCACGTACACTATAATTAAATAACAAATAAATTAGTAGGTTCGAATGAATGAGCTCTATTAACCATTTTATTGGCTCATTATTACTAAACATATAATTATATGTGGCTCGAATTATATAAAAAAGAAATATAAGTTTTATTGCCTCTGTTTTGTAATATAAATGGGTAGGTTGTCAGCAATTAAGTAGTCTACTTAGTTATTGCCAGAGCCAGTTAGCAAAATCAAGGTCTACTTAGTTTCCAAATGTAGTGTATGTCCAGGTAATATAATTTAAACCATGGTCTACAGCGTCTTGGGGACGCTTCCGACTGGTATTGCTATGGATCAATTGAGCTATCTGTAGATTGTTTGTAACACTCTGCAGTTAGCTCAATTGTTTCAATTGTAAATACTAGTTGTACATATAATATATTTCTATTAATTGATTGTATTTTCTTTTTGAATAATGGTCTCGTCATCTCGTATGTCGAGGTGTTGCTAAGTAATGAGTTGTCAATGTCAACTGTCACTATCAACTTGATAGTGACAGTTGGCTATGTCCGTTGATAGTATCAACGGACATAGCCGAGAGAGTGGGAATCCGGGTTGACAGTTGAACGGTTTTTTTTGAACCGGTCATATTATTATTTTTAAAGTTTACGACACTCCTTACTGACACTGGGAGAGTCGTAGTGAAAAGCAAGCGGTGCCATTATAAAAGAAGTTGAAGTTGGTTCTTTAAGTTTCGCAAAGCAAGTAACGTAGTAACTACAACTGTGCTACAATTATCTGCCGTCTGAGATTAGGTTTTTCATGCACACCGGTGTTTCTAACGAAACTGAGGATCCGGTATCATTCAATGTGAGTGCGGGCTTGAAGAAGGAAATGTGGAACACATTTTCATAGACCCTTAATTGGGCACTTGTAAATTTTAAGAAAAAACTAATAACCGACTCGTCGACCGATGTCGTTTTTTAGTTTTTCTACTAAAAATAGATTTCAATACCTAGTCAAATTATTTTATCTTTGCATCCCTAGGAATCATTGATGATAATTATAAATTTAATTTCTAATTACGACATTATTCGATTAACTAGATCGACAGTACCTACACAAATTAGATTTCCGATATGAACGACCGCACCCAGTTCGGCTCGGCTGGCTACAGTAATGAACAAAAGTGAAGTATTTAGACCGAAATCTAGAGAATATGTACAGAGAGCTTAATTCAATTTACTTTATTATGAGTCAAAATAGTAATACCTATGACAGATATTTATGGCCCATTTTCTAATAATTATTAAGTAAGATACTATTTTTTCGAATTCATTTTCTAAAATTAATGACAAAGAATAATTTTATTAGGTAGAGGATATTGTTTTCACATTATACGAACCAAAGAAATAAAGTGACATTTGATTTAATTTCAGTTTACCACGGGTACTAGTATAGTATTCGACATGACGACCGATGTGGCGCGGCCGGCGAAGGTCCGCCTGCGACGCAAGAGGTTGCGGGTTCGATTCCCGCCTTGGGACAAATGTTTGTACGATCTACACTTATTTGTTCCGGGTGTTCTGGTCGTTTCTATGTATAATAAAAAATCTATCTATCTATGTAATGTATTATATTATGTATATCAGTCATCTAGTACCCATAACACAAGCTCTGCTTAGCTTGGGGCTAGATGATGCTGTGTGGATGGTCCAGCATTATTTATTTATTATTATTATTATTATTAGTATTATAATATCTGTGCCACGGGGATCCCTTGAGTACAGATAACTAGGCCTACCTAGTTTGACAACCAAACCCTTTAGGTTCGCTCCCTAAGAACTCAGCATATTTTAATTGTTCAACTAGTTCTCCCGTACTTTTAAAAGGTTGTAATTTTATAGTTTTGCCATAGCACTTTTGTACGCAGAAATACAACAAAATTGATAACAAACGATTGGCATTGTGTTGTTATTGGGTCTGTTGGTCGTTGGTCGGCCGAGAAAGAGTGAAAGTTGCATAATATAATACTAGATTACCGACTATATACCTACAAACTCCTGTGTAAGTTCTAGAACAGGTACAAGTGAGATTGGTATTTTGTTTGCAAATTCTAAGTTTATGCGTAGCTGTTGCCGGTTACTTCGCTTACCGCGTGCCTTGTTTAATTGGTATTTGAATAAAACGTTGGAAATAGTACCTACCCGGTAGGTGATCGGTGATGACGCCTTGGGTAGGTCCATTTGATGATGCTATGATCACTTCGCCATACCTAGTCAAGCTGATTAGTTTGACTTCTCACTCGGTGCGTGCGTGTTGAAATCTCTAGAACGTATGCTAGAAAAACTACCGTCACAATGGTAAAAACTGTTTAGTTCCACTATTTATGTAAAGAAACCTATTACTATTCCATTCAATAACTTTATAGGCAGACAAATAATGGCTGAATCAAAAATAACATTACATAACAAGAACAAAATTTAAAATTTATAAGATGTAGAGTAAACCTACGGGCCATGTTGCATCAAAAACCATATTGCTCAAAGCCAACGCTCTGCGCTCCTTTTCGATACACTTACCTATTTAAATTCTCAAAAAAAATATTGTATTGACGCTTTATTAACAAAATTAAATAATAAAAACAAAATTGGAATAATTGAGGGGACAACGTCCATATCACGTTGAGTACCGATCACCGAAGTTAAGCAACGTCAGGCGTGGTCAGTACTTGGATGGGTGACCGCGTCATGTTAACTTTTTGCATTTTTTTTCGATTTATCATTGATTACTTTGATTAGACGATCGCCTCGCGGTTTCACCCGCGTAGTTCCCGTTCCCGTGGGAATTCCGGGATAAAATATAGCCTAGGTCACTCCCTGAAAACTAAGCTTCCTAACGGAGAAAGAATTTTTCAAATCGGCCCAATTGTTTATGAGCCTGTTCAATACAAACAAACAATCAAATCTTTCCTCTCTATAATATTATTATAGAAAAGGGGTTTGGTTGGGGGTTTGGTAGATGGTGCTGGTGTGGGGTACGGGTTATATTCACAAGACACAAGTTATGCTAGTTATTTATACAACTTCCGCCAATTTATAGTAAAAACGGTATGAACTCGTACGAAATCGTAATAAGTATTCATCGCGATGATCGCGAACGGTGTCAATTAATGTAATCGCGAGCAAATACGCATTTTATTGCAAGCACAGCTAATTTGCATATCTGCTGCGTGGTCGGTTTATACGAAAAATTATAAACATCCGTTTTTAGGGTGTCTTTAGCGAAATAGTTTTGTAACTTTCACTTGTCCGGTTTTGTCTAATATTGTGATCTTGGGTTCACTAAAAGCGAGAACCTAACCTACATCTAGCTATCTCCGTAGAGCTTATCATTATAGCAACCACTAAGCACCTAGCTCTGCTATAAGAAAAATATAGGCAGTTTACTCTACCTGATAGTGTCTCCGTAGAGCCTATCATTTATAGTTTATAGGAAATAAACATAGACGTAACATTACAGCAATTTACAGCTAAGGTGTTATATAATGTATATAGTAAAAATCATAAAAAGGAAAAAGAAACAGTACAACACAGAATTAACACAATACAGATTATACAGATGAAAAATTTGCATGACTTATAGCAACCACAATGTGGCTCTGCTATAAGAAAAATATAGGCACTCTACCTACCTTATTTAGGGGTCGTAAATTTATACATTATATTCTCATGATACAAAGTTCTACAGTTTATAGGATATAGGTTATCTATACAAATATTATAAAGAGGAAAGTTTTTTTTTTTTGTTAGTATTGAATTGACTCCGAAACTAATGGACCGATTTGAAAAATTTATTCACCGTTAGGAAGCTTATTTTTCAGGGAGTGACATAGGCCATATTTTATCCCGGGTTTCCCACGGGAACGGAACCTACGCAGGTGAAACCGTAGATTAAACTTTTATTAATATTTTAGTAATATATATTAACTAATTAACGCACGGAACTTTTGTTACAAACGAACGTCCTCCAGCTCTGCAGATCGTGCTCGCCTCCTGGCCGTTTCTAAATGGGAGTCAGGACATTGGTTGCAAGCATTTCCTTCATATATCACTGGTACTTTATTGGATCCCGTAACTTTCCGTATCGCAGCATGTCTTCGGTTGGGTGCAAGGTGTTGCGCGCCTCATCAATGCCAGTGCGGTACTGCTGTCGAACAGCTTGGTCATCACGGATTATCGTGCACTAGGGCCGCCGCCCGGTCGGGGCGGGCCTTTGTCACCGCTAACGTACCAGCTATTCTCGAACCGAATGGTCTGTTGCGTGACGATGGTAAGAGGCCCGACGGTATGACACTAGTCCCATGGGAGTTGGGGAGGCCCATTGTGTGGGACGCTACATGCGTCGACACACTTGCGCCTTCCCATCTTCCGAGGACATCCGTGAGGGCGGGTGCGGCGGCAGATTTGGCCGAAGATCTCAAGAGGCGCAAATATGCAGGTCTCGACAGAGCCCCCTTTGCTCCCCTTGGAGTCGAGACCCTAGGTCCGTGGGGTACCGAGGTTCTTCGGGTTTTCAAAAAATTATCTGAGCGTCTGGTCGAAGCGACGCGTGACCCGAGAGCTGATGAGTATCTGGCACAGCGCATCAGCATTGCCATACAGTCAAGGGGTTACTTATTAGTGAACGTCACTGTACATCTAGTAGGTACCTACCTACATAATCTTTCGCAGGATATTTTGATTCAAAAGAATTTGCCACAACGATCAGATGTGCATAAAAGCGTGTTTTTTGAAAGCAAATACCTAGTGATTACCCAGAAGTCAACAGAAGACACGTATTAGTTCGGCCCATCAGATTTCTTTGCATTGAATTGCGTGGAGCTATGTAAGTAACAAAAATTATTTATATCATACCAGGGTAGATACCAAGTACCTATAAATAATCTTTATTTTGTATTCCTGCCAACAAAACGACGGCTATTCGTCCAGTTGTTCAAAAACGTCGGTTATTTGAACAGAGAAAAGTAAGTAACTGTCCGAATGCGCTTGTGTTTGGTCGACTAGCATGAATAATGCAAAAACTAATTATAATTTCGACATAATTATGTGTAATTATTTATCATTAATGTACCTTCACATGAAAGGCGATATTCTCACTCAAAATAATAAAATGCAAACACATTAATAATAGTTAGTGAAGTGTCCTATTGTTAAGATCCTATTTTTTTATTCGGCGAGGAAATTCATTTGCGAATAAACTGGTCTGGGGGGGACCAGAATTATGTGGGACTCGACGCCCAGAGAAGAACGTAATACCCACTAAAACCTCGAACCTCAGGAACATTTAAAACCTCCGCGGCCCGACTGGCGTCATTGTTGAGATCCTGCAAATTTCTTGACACCGCAACATTTTTTTGAATTTCTGTAGCCACTATAGCCGTTTATTTAAAAAATTGGCAGATAGGTTAATTTATTTTTTAGGAGTTTGTTCACACCAATCTGTCAGAAGAATATAAATAAATAATGCTGGACAATTCACACAGCATTATCTTCTAGCCCCAAGCTAAGCAGAGCTACAATACACTTCGTAGATAGATAATTTTTATTATACAAAGAAAATATCCAGAAAGCCCTGAACAAATTGCAGATCGTACAAACATTTGTCAATTTGTAAGAACGATTTAAATGCCAAGTCAGCTGGTATAAACAGTGCTTAGAGGAAAACTGTATCCTTAGCATTTTGCTATGATAGCGTTATAAACACTTTAAAACATCATGATTTTAGTCTCCATTTCGTTGAATGTAGTGTTATGCTGAGTTTTAGTGTTGAATTAACAGATTTTCTAAATTCTTTATCCTGATACAGATTTACATACGAGGTCTTTAGTTTTGGTATGTTCAAAAATAGTAAAACTTATTGGTTTTGGGGCTCAATGGGTTTTTAAAATCTACTTTATGATGTGTTAGATGAGTCACGGCACGTAGACCGTAGATAGTAAAGCTATTTACCAATCCAAATGGAGCTGCGAGGTATCGTTACTGGATAAAGAACGTATTACCACAATAGATAAATATACAGTAATCCGACTCGATACTAGACCGCCCGAATCGACTGTGGTATTACTTAGTGATAAAAGTAAGTAGATACTTAACAGAAGTTTTGTACCTATCTCATGTAATTAAATTGGCAAAACAGCCAATTTAGTATTGAATACACTAACTACCATTAATGACAAATAAATAATTTGCAAAAAACAGCCACCATGATTGGTTGCTTTTAACGTAACTCGAACCTAGGAGATTTATAATATGAGGCCTATTCTAAATCTCCGAAATAGACATTTGCATGCATCATTTCGTCAAATTGGTATTTTAATTCACCAAAACTCGAAAACCGAAGTTTGAAGTGACGGCTTTTGCGGCGGCGGGCACCTCTATTTTATTAGGTAAAATGTACCTACGAACGAAACGTTGAATTCGCCAGTATTTTTTTCCAGAACCAATGTCAATTTGCATGGTGGTCATAGAGCTACATTTTCATGTTCAAAATGCAATTTTTCACCACATTTTGTTCATTTATCACTGAAACGTTTAAGGTTCCGTACCTCAAATGGGAAAAGGAACCCTCATAGGATCACTCTGTTTTACATCTGTCTACCTGACTGTACCTATAACTTTACCTGAAATAGCTTTTTCTCAGGAAAGCGTGGAGGTATCAAGTTGAAATTAACATCGAACGATGTCTGTAACACCTTGGAACTGTGAAAAAATATCCTTCTTAGTCAACGCAATCAAAAACGACAGCCATTTACGTTTAAAGTTGGCAAAACTAGGTAGGTACTTCCCGTTTACTTAGAATCATGAAATTTGGCAAGAAGCAAGGTCTTATAGCACAAGTAAATGTATTTTTCTTTGAGTAAAGAGATAAAACCGAAAACTGTTCTTTTTTAGTAACATCACCAAAACATCGCAGTGTGGTGTGTGTGTGTCAATTTTTCGGCTCACAAGAACATAGGTACATGTTTCTGGTATTAATATAAGCGGGTTAACTTCCAACCTAGTTTGTATCAGAACAATACCGACATTTCAAATTCGTATATTCATTTGTGATACACTGGTGTACTGGGACGTTCAGTTCAGACATATAATTAAGAGCACTGTTATCTGCAATTAGCCGCACAAATTTTACATAATTCATCAAATAAAAAAAATTAAATAATAGTGAAGCTTACCAGGAAAAGTTTGAATAATTGAAAAATAATGCGTAAAATAATAGTAGGTATTGCAACGAGAATCAATTACTATGAACTCTACATTTACTACTAAACTGCGTCAAAAATTCATGCAAATTGTAAAATGTTTTACTTACTAAATAACTAAAAAGGTTAGATTTAAATATTATCATGTCATTTTACACTTCAGTTGATAAATGGTTATAAGTTTTGGGTGCCATTACAAAAATTTATACTGTTACTAAATAAAGCTGTTTTACGTTATTCCTAGTTGTACCTAAACAGTCTTGTCGCCGCTTGTTAGTGTTATAAGAAAATAATTTTTCGTCGAATAAACAGTGTAAGTTTATAAATATTATAGTGATGTCAATGATGTCAGGAGAATAAGTTTTTTGAAATATAGTCGACAGCTTTCCTTTTTTTTAAAACCACAGATTGCTCTCATGCAGCTCTTTTGAGCGATAAATAGACTCGATTCAAGATTAAATTGTTCGATTTTTACTACATTGCCCCAAAAAATTATGCCATATCTTAGCCATGAGACCACATTACCATGATAAGATGCCAGCACAGCTTTTTGGTTGACTACCTTTCTTAATTTTATCGTTTCATCCCTTAACGAGAGACTTTATTAGTTAGGGTAAGTAAAGGTTTGTACGGAACCCTCGAACAGGTACTACTCGTACTTGACTTTTTTAATTTCATTACCCAAGGTTTCTATGCTCTCTGGTAGTTTCATTCACATGATCGTTCACGAAAGTAACCGGGTGTAGGTACCCGCATGAAAAAAGCTCATCCGATGTGTAAAAGTGCGTCAATCGTACGTAATATCGTTCGGGCCGACAATGTTGGATGCGGAGAAACAGAATAGATACTCAGGCAGGACCCCATTTAAAGCTTCTCCTCCCCGAACACTAGCGCCGCCACATATTTTATCTTATTATTACGTCGAAGAAAGGAAATTCCAAAAATTACGTTGGGCAATTTGTGATACCTATCACAAGCATTTTTTTAATGCCTCTATAATTTTTTTAGTTTGTATAGTGTAGGCAGAGATGCGAGGTTGCTCTTTTTTGCCACCATGGTGGCCAAAAACAGCAACTTCGCAACTCTGCTTAAAGTATACAAAATAAAAAAATTACAGATGCATTAAAAAAAAGCTTATGATAGGATTGACAAATTGCCCAACGTAATTTTTGGAATTTCCTTTCTTCGACGTAATAATAAGATAAAATATGTGGCGGCGCTAGTGTTCGGGGAGGAGGAGCCTTAAGGTCACCTCACCTACTAACAAATTACGAAAATATGTATAACAAGGCACATAAGTACATTTTTCGATCGATTGATCGCTTTGCTTTGTTTTTCGTTTATCAAGTTCTTACTTAACTTATCTTCAACTTTCATTTGATTTACAGACTTGAGTTGTAACACTTTTTAGCTATGGAAACACATCCTTCTACTCACTAATCAACGCAATCAAAAGTTACAACCGTTAATGTTTAAATTATAAAAAAGCTAGGTCATACAGTACAAATATAGGGGAAAATCCGAAAACTATATTACCTATTTTAAGATGCATAGTTATAAAAAAATGTTTGATGCTCGCAAGGGAACAAAACCTATACCTACCTAAGCGTTTATTGTATACTTCCCGTTGACCTAGAATCATGAAATTGAGCAAGAAGCAAGGTCTTATAACATGTAGGAAAAACAAAGGGAAAACCGTTCAGTTTTAGTACCTACCTAATATCGTTCGGCTCACAAAACTTTCCATTATGAATGTAAGCGGTTTACTTCGAACCTAGTTTCTTTCAAAAGAAAACGTTTCATCCCTAACGAGGAAAATCTATCGAAATAAGAGACTTCTTTGACTTTCCAGAACTTAGTTGACTGTCCAATGTTACCCCCTAGGGGTTACATTGGACAGTCAACTAAGTTTTAGGACCCACTATGACAAAACTGTTAAAAAAGCAGCTCAAATGTTAGGCTTCCTTAATCGAAACTCAAAAGAATTTATAAAGTGTACTTAACACTAAAATTACACTGTTCAATGCCCTTGTCAGGAGTATATTTGAGTTTGCTTGCATTTCCTGGAACCCCTTCCGTCCATTGACAGAGACTTGAAACTATTCAAAGATCGTTTACTCGCCACCTTGCTTTCATTTCATCTGGTATATCTCACAGGAGTCCTTAGTGCACTACGATTAAAATTCTTTAGTATGGTCTCCCATTATAATCGTCGTATGGTTCAACAACTCACATTCTTACACAAAATAATTAACGGTCTAGTCGGTTGTAAAGACATCCTGCCTGCAAAACATAAGTCTTGCCGTACCAACCAGGAAACCCAGACATCCCATCACTTGCATTTTCAACACTCCTTTCTGCAACTCTAATAAAGGCCTACAGGCTCCAGTTTTTCAGCTCCGTAAACAATATACAGTCAAACAAGTTTCTGATATAGACATATTCAATGATAACCTCAATAAATTTAAGTTCAAATTATTGGAACATTTCCAGCATGAACCTAGCGATTATTAGATCTCTATTTGGTATTTGAAATTTAAAGAAATATAAAGTTTTTATTTTTGTTATTATACTCGTAATATTGTATAATGTTTCATGAGTTAACTATATTTTCTATTACCTACAGACTATTTAACTTTGATCTCATTTATTTAATTTCGTATAATATATATATAGTTTTAAACAATTTTGTGTCCGCCTATTATAAGTGTAGTATACAGGGTGGAATTTTGTAATGCCACCTGGAGGGAAAGTACTCATAATACTGGAGATAGAAAATTTTACTCAAAGAAAACATTCCATTAATTTTGAAAAGAAAGAAAACTGCATTCAAAGATATTCGAAAATTCGCTTGCCACACCCGGGAATTGAACCGACTAAATTCTGTAAAAATTACACCCTGTACTTTTATTGCATAGATCGTTAGGGTCAATAATAAGGATGAAATCTCTCTGACAAACTTAATAAATTAAATGAAAGGAAAACCATGAAATCTTAAATTATAAATTGAATGGGTCAAGTTAAGCACTTTAACTTAAAGATCCATCTGTTTACTTGTGTCAGTAATTAATAATAATCATTGACGTCATTTATCCATTAAAATGACGAATTAATATTTAGATAAGACGATTGAAATTTGCACGTGTTTGTACCTAATGCAGACTCTTCTATCTTAAAATACTGGATCTCTTAAGAAATGAGTTAAATGGTTTCCCCGAGGCAGAGCGAAACCTAATAATTCTACAGCAAGATGGTGCTCCAGCCCATAACAGCAGAATCACTACTGCCTACATTAATAACCATTTTAATACGTGGATTGGTACCAACGGCACAATCAGATGGCCTGCGAGATCACCAGATCTCACCCCTTTAGATTTTTTTTTGTGGGGATATGTAAAAAATCTAATTTACATGAAATCTTATGTGAATGTAAACTAGTTGAGAGTTGAAGTTCAGAATACGATTTATAATATTCACCACAACACGTTATTAAAAGTTACTAGAAATGAATTCATTAGAAGAATAAATTTGTGTATCCAAGAAAATGGAGCTTATTTTGAGCAACTAATTAGTAGTTAGTTGACTTTTTATTGCAAATAATTAAAATAATTTAAGATTTCATGGTTTTCCTTTCATTTAATTTATTAAGTTTGTTAGAGAGATTTCATCTTTATAATTGACCCTAACGATCTGTGCAATAAAAATACAGGGTGTAATTTTTACAGATTTTAGTCGGTTCGATTCCCGGGTGTGGCAAGCGAATTTTCGAAAATCTTTGAATGCAGTTTTCTTTCTTTTCAAAATTAAAGGAATGTTTTCTTTGAGTAAAATTTTCTATCTACAGTATTAAGAGTACTTTCCCTCCAGGTGGCATTACAAAATTCCACCCTGTATATTAGAACCTGCCTAAATTAGTTAACTTTAAGAATGCTGTATGTATACGCTGTTGGCGTTCCTTTTTAACCCCCGACGCAAAAAGAGGGGTGTTATAAGTTTGACGTGTCTGTCTGTGTATCTGTCGATCTGTGTATCTGTGTATCTGTCTGGGCACATACATTTTCTGTTGATCGCTTTGCTCGCCGGTAAAGTTTATGAGTACGATGCTCGGTGTCGATTTTTCTGCAAACAGTTAGTGGTCCCTCATCACAAAAAGGTTAAGAACCACTGGTCTAAATAGACCTTATCTAATAGGTACAACAATTGAGGGGTTTACATAACCTTTTCATATTAGTGTACGCTACCTATTATGAAGATTATTTTTGTGCATTGACATTAGTTCTCCATTTTTTTCAGGTACTCGTCTTTTCAGGTTGTAGTTGTTTCTTTTACTATCACGGTTCTATTTGCTGTCAGTTACCAATACAAGCCAGAATATCTACCATCACCTCCACCACGTGATCCACCTAATCAAGCCGAACAAAATACGGAACATATATTACCAGATGTCCTCGAGCACTGGGCCTGCACCGATCGTATTTATCCTGAAGATGGATCAAAACCTAGAAATATACTTTATATGAGATGGCCTGATCGCATAAGCAATGAAACCCATAAATATGAAAATCAAAGTGACCTTTGGTTTGACAGATTAGTGTACATACACCACGAAGGAAGATACGACCATATAATTAATGAATTTACAAGTTATCCACTCCCTAATTCTAGACTCCCGGGACCCGATGGAAAACCGCTCAAAGACTTAAGCGTTACAGTAAATGGCATAATTTTTGATAACGATCGCGTTCTTACGTCGTACAATCCTTTTAGACAGATTATCAAATTCGCTTTTAAACGACATTTTACACATGTGTGCGCTTTATATGAACGGAAAATGGAAAAAGAATATGATGATTCTACAGTGAGGTTTGATACGCGCCCCTACAAAATAGCATGCGCACGGCAAGTCGTGCCGCTTGAAGAACAGACTGGTATACCACCAAATTTGTGGCACGGGCGAGTGAATAAAAATGACTATTTGAGACAGCATTCACCGTTACACGATCTTATGGTTATTCGTACTCATGGTTTCATTGAAAATATGACGAAAGACAATTATGGTTATGATCATTTTTTAAAACAAAGAACAATGTATTACCATGGACCACAAAAAACGATTCTAGCAAAAAAAAATGATGTCATGGGGGAAGAATTCAAATTTGCCATGATGGGACATATTTTTGGAGCTAATGATAAAAGAAAGGTGCGAAGAGATACGTATGTAGGCAACTATAATAAATCCGACAATGCCTTGATAGACTGCGATGAGTGGATACCCCGTGAGTGGGGAAGGTTTATTTGTGTGCTAAATAAGAAACGACTGGCAAGATTGGCCTCAGGCGCAGCGCTATACTCGCGAAACTTACTTTTCGGAATTGGATCATTTACACTCTACAAGGGTGATGCAAGTATAATTGTCTTCACGGACGTGCGGCCTTATGAAAGTCTCATTAATGATAGCAAGAATGGTCCATGCACTACAAAAGATCAATTTGGAGAACCACGTTCGAGCTTTTAAATACCCACTACTACCTACAACCAGTTTAATTGACGTCGCGAACCAAGTGAGCGAAAGTCTTCGTTTCAAGTCTGACCAAAATAGCCTTTCTGTCAGTATGTCCGTACTCCTCTACAGTCGTATTTTACAACCTAACAGTACGAAACTTGGTGTACAGATTCAACGATTTTATAGAATTTTTTTGTCGTCGGGGTTTTTTGATTAAATGTGTAGGAAGTACCTTTAAACAAACGCAAAAAGGGGGCTTTAGAATATCTTGGCTTTGAGACATTCGATTTCGATGATTATATTTTTAATTGAAAGGTTGTTGTTTATAATTCTTCTCATAAAAATTTGGTAAAGATCTGATCAGGATTTTGGGCATGACGACCAGAATAGCTCCGCAAGATGCAGTATAATGCAAGAGAATATTATCAGTGCAGCGCCACCTATTAGAACATCTTTGTAACACTTTGTACTACGTAGCACGGCCACGCATGCTTGCCAGTTTGTGCAAGTAAGAAATCTATTTTATAGATGGCGCTAATGCTACTGAACTACTTCTTTGATTTATCATGAGATTTGATTTCGAAGATTATTTTTAATTTTTAGTACCTACTCTACTTTAAGTGGTTTTCATAAAAGTTTGGTGAAGATCTGATGAGGCTTATCGATGTGATAAGCAGCGTAGCTTTTCAAAATGTTGTGATTCGATTTGCATAAATGCATAAATCTAGGTAATTTTCGAGCTTCAAAAAGCTTATTGAATAAACTAAAAAAGTTTTTTTTTGCTATTAAACGACTCTTATTGATTTAGGTAGGTAGGTACTTGGTTTAATCGTGGAATAGAACAATTTTGGGCTGATGGATCAATGCCATCTATTAATACCTACCTAGGTACAGAATTCGCTTTTCATTGACTTTAGTAGGTAGGTACTTGTAATGGTTGATGTTGAGCTGTTGATGGTTGAGCTGCCGCCGCGCGAAATGTGTTTGTGCAACATTTGTTTAAAAATTACCTGTAACAAGTGAAGTGAACTATACCTAATACCTACCTTTCCAAGTGTATAGGCAATTACGTACCTACCTACTTAATTTGATAGCTAATACCTAGCTACAAACAAGATTTAATCCGCTCTGGAGAAACAGACGCGTAAGTAGTTTTTCTACCTACCTATTCTTGCACGGTGTGCATATTTCAAAGGTAAGGAAATCATTTCATTCGTTTTGAGCTAGGTACCGATATACTAAACAATTACCTAGGTAGGTATCTGGGTACCTATATAATGTGTAGGGTTTCCACCCGTACTTTATAATAAAGTATTGTACTATATTTCGGGCTTACGTACTTTATACTTTATGAGCATAATAAAGTACGCCAAAATACTTTATTTGGCTTTTCAAGTTTTTATTTTAATGTTCACTTCACTGTACTAAACGTTATAGTTGAAGTTTTTGAGTGTAACAGAACGGATTGCATCGTGTTATTCTATAAAACACATTGCGTTTGAACGCAACATAAAACGTGATTATGGCAATAATCAACTTGATTTATTTTTTTCGGTGCGGTGTGTTGCTGACCTTTTTGTTTCGTTTCAGATATTTCTCTATCTCTGCGGACATTTTGCGGACCTTTGCGGAATCTTTTCAGACCAAAACGACTATCGAAACGGCTCATTCATATGAGTTTTTTCCTGAAAGAAAGAGACATTGAAGAAGTCTATAGTATGGAATCTATTCATGCCTAATTGTGGTTTGTGTCACTTTACCACAAGATGTTTTTATAATGTGATTTTTAATACGTTTTTCCTTCTACGAGGAATAAAACTACCGGCAAAGAAATTTTTTTTGTTGACTGCGGCCAAAAAAGTCTCCGAAATTGTCACGGC
This sequence comes from Eupithecia subfuscata, assembly GCA_963564075.1. NCBI lineage: Eukaryota > Metazoa > Arthropoda > Insecta > Lepidoptera > Geometridae > Eupithecia > Eupithecia subfuscata. Next base: position 3,315,597 of record OY751117.1, on the reverse strand, counting down.
CTCTGCGCATGGTGTTGCCTTAGCTTGCTTGCTATTTTGGGCAACAGAAGCTACAAGCCTGAAAATTATGCGTTGGTTACTCTTCTCCTCGTCATTATTAAGCAGTAAAGTCGCTCTATAATGCTCTAGTAAGAAGCCATTTGGAATTCAATTCAGCGATATGGGCTCCGCATGAGGCCAAGTACAAGCAAATGATAGAGCGCATACAAAATAAGTTCACAAGATATTTATACTTCAAGTTGTACGGTATATACCCCTTCTACCCTTTGATGTATCCAACCTTGTTTGTTAAAGGCATGGTTGGATACAACAAGCTAGTAGTAAGGAGGGAGGCAGCGCTTGCTCTACATTTGTTTAAAGTGTTGAAAGGGATGATCACTCATCCATGTATTGTGGAGGAAATGCGGCTGAATGTGCCCGCGGACTTTGTGCACAGACGAAGGCGCCCAGCCCTATTGGCAGTACCAAAAGGACGAATCAACCTGCTACACAAAGCACCTCTGACGCGAAGCGTCCGCACACTTAATTTGATTGCCGAGAGAATCGATCTTTTTACTGTTCCCGGAGCGAATTCCAGAAGACTTTGTTTTTATTTTATGTTATCATATCACAGTAGGTACAATTTTAATGTAATTTTTTAATTGATGAATTATTGTTATCGTTAATAATGAATGATATTGTATTGTGTAAATGTTTATAATTTTTAAATCAGATTATGTTAGGTTATTTTTTTTAAGGCTGACTTTTGGATTATTATTATTACTATTCTAACTTTGATAATTATTAATCATATCTTATATTTCAACTTTGCTTTATATTCATGATAAGTTTCCTCACATATAATATAAGGTTTTCACCAGGTAGAGGTTCAAAATCATACAAGGGATATATATGTGTATTTATTTGCATGGTCACAAAAGCGATTCATTTGGAAGCAGTGTCTGATTTAACATCGAGTGCATTTATCGCTGCTTTTAGAAGGTTCATATCAAGAAGAAAGAGGTCATTGTCAAGATTTATACAGTGATAATGGGACCAATTTCGTGGGTGCTAATAAAGAATTGCGTAATATGTTTGATAGAGCTATATCTCAATTACCCAGAGAGATCGACCAGTTGCTTGCGAATGAAGGGACCACATGGCACTTCATACCACCTCATGCACCGAATTTTGGAGGGCTTTGGGAAGCCGGAATTCGATCTACTAAAATTCATTTAAAAACTGTGATAGGAGATTCTACCCTAACATTTGAGGAACTCACTACAGTATTAACGCAAATAGAAGCGTGTCTTAATTCACGACCAATTTCATATTTGAGTGATAATCCTAATGATCCGTTACCGTTAACACCTGGACACTTTTAGTCGGCAAAGCACTGATCACCTTACCTGACGAAGACTATTCACAAGATCATAGCACTGGTAATAGTAGATGGAGACTATGTCAAAAAATGTTATATAGCTTTTGGAGAAGATGGTCTAAAGAATATCTTGTAACTTTAAACAATAGGTATAAATGGGTATCTAAAACTAATGAGCCAGAAATTGATGATATCGTGATTATAAGGGAAGATAACTTACCTCCTGCTAAATGGTTGTTAGGCAAAGTTGTACAAAAACACCCAGGTAAAGACAATATTACTAGAGTTGTTACTTTAAAAACTAAGTCAGGATTGTGTAAACGACCATGTAATAAATTAACTTTGCTCTCGAATGTAACTGAGAATGAAATTTAAAATCTTACATTGTTAATGTTTCATTTAAATAGCAACTTGAAGTAAGATATGTGATTAATAGAATTATTATCACCAACATGTCTTATAGGTTAGTTATTGTTTTTAGTTTATATACCTACTTAGATTAGCGGTATGAGTTTTGTTTGTGTAAAATGTGTCAAATAGTAAATTGTTACTCATATTGGAAATCCTGTATAAATTTTATTGTGTTTCAACTTCTTATAAGGTGTGCCTAAATATAAGTTAATATAAAATACTTTAGAATTATGTTTTGAGTTCTAGTGTATGTTTTGTTTATGAAATGTAAATTTCATTATTACTTCATTACGTTAGTTTGCATGCTTAGATAACGTAATTTCGAGTATAAGTACTAGTGTTAAAATATGTGCTATTTTGTTTCAAGACTTGATCGGTGGGTCTTCAAGATCTTGGTGGGCGAAATGTTAAATTTAATAAAAATATGTTACTTGGATCAAGGGTTATATTAAAGAACAGAGTTCTTGGTGGGCGAAATGTTTAATTGAAATAAACTGTGTTCAAAGCACTTCAGCTTTAGTATAGTAGCGCCACCCATAGATGGCATTAGTTTCTTTGTATGAAATTAATTCACCACGAAATAACTAGATGTCGCTACTAAAAATGCACCAAGGCTAGATCTCGCTATCACTTGGTTTCACGTTTTGTACCACATCAGAACCTTAATTTTGAATAAATCAGTTCTCATTCGAAAAGAAAAAGTTTGTGTTATTTACCCTAGTACGCGAGTTAACATGGTAACATGTAATGTTAACATTACAAAATTCAAAATCTAATAAACCATTGGCTGAGTCTACTATATACAGACTTGTAGAGAGTAAACTCGATGATTGTGATATTAAAGGTGCCTCTCGCATTATGTTTTCAAATGACACGATGGCACCAAATGACGATGCTACCCTCATATCTCTTGAGAGTAAGCATCCATCCGCAGGGGCCAATATTCAACTCCCCGATCCACCGGAAGAGAGTGATGTCGCCGTGGGCACGACCAGCGAGGACGTGCTTAAAGCTGTCACATCATTTCAGAGTGGCTCTGCCGGCAGCCTGGATGCTGTGACTCCACAGCATCTAAAAGATCTTCTATCTGGCGGGTCTGGCCATGCAGGTGAAGTCCTTCTGAAAGATTTGACATCTCTGATCAACCTGATGTTGTCAGGCCGAGTCAACAGCGAGATCACAGAACTCCTTTACGGTGCGAATCTTTGTGCACTAAAAAAGAAGGATGGCGGAATAAGACCCATAGCCGTGGGCACCACCTAGCGCCGCCTCGCAGCTAAAGTCTGCTGTCGGAAAGAAGCCGACTATCTAGGCGACTATTTCCGACCAATTCAGCTAGGCTTTGGTTCGCGAGGCGGATGTGAGGCCGCAGTACATTCCCTTCGTACATTTTTAGACCAAAATTATGGGGAGGTAATTCTGAAGGTAGACGTCAACAACGCCTTCAATTCCGTAGACAGGGGCGCCTTGCTAAAAGAAATTAAAGACAAAATTCCAGAAATTTACCCTTTTCTTTGGCAATGTTACGGTTCGCCATTAAAATAATTATACAGGAATAAAGTCATTTCGTCCGCTGTTGGCTGTCAGCAGGGCGACCCTCTTGGTCCGGCCATATTTAGCCTTGCCATCCAACCCATAATTCAACGTCTCCAATCCAAGCTTAATGTTTGGTATTTGGATGATGGAACATTAGGTGGAGAGGTGAACACAGTTTTTGATGATCAAAAAATCATCACAGACGAATTTAATAATTTCGACAAATAGGTTTGGAATTAAATTTTTTCAAAGTGTGAGCTTTTTATTTCGGACTCTTGTGTAGACAAAAACAATATCATTGAGAAATTCAATACATTAGCCCCAAACATTACAGTTGTTGATAAATGTTCACTTCGACTCCTTGGTTCACCAATTCTTGATGAGTCTTTTCAGTCATTTGTAGATGAGAAAATTCAAAATTTCCACAAAAATTCGGACAGACTGCTCAAAATTAATAGTCATATGGCTTTTACAATTATTCGGTTCTGTCTATTTGTAGGTACCTAAATTTACGTATTCTTTGAGATGTAGTCAACTGTGGAAACACAGCGAGCTCTTGGAAGGTTTAGACAACATAATAACGAATACTTTATCATCAGTTTTGAATATCGATTTAGATGACAAGGCATGGTCGCAGGCCTCCCTGCCTGTCAAATTGGGAGGCTTAGGTATACGCAAAATTTCAAGTGTAGCCCTACCAGCGTTCTTGTCTTCTGTCTACAGCACTAGTTCTTTAGTTGAAAAAATTTTAATTTTCTCTTTTGGTCCCACCTGGAATGTCATTGAAAATTTCATTTTTAGACGAAGCTCGAACGGCTTGGCATAGTGCTTGCCCCGATGCTGCTCCCCCAAAATCACTTTTGTCCCAACGGCAATGGGACGGGCCTCTGTGTGAGTTGACACGGAACTGTTTGTTACAAACGTGCTCCAGCTCTGCAGATCGTGCCCGCCTCCTGGCCGTTTCTAAATGGGAGTCAGGACATTGGTTGCAAGCATTTCCTTCATATAACACTGGTACTTTATTGGATCCCGTAACTTTCCGTATCGCAACATGTCTCCGGTTGGGTGCAAGGTGTTGCGCGCCTCATCAATGCCAGTGCGGTACTGCTGTCGAACAGCTTGGTCATCACGGATTATCGTGCACTAGGGCCGCCGGTCGGATATCTCGCCACGCTAGCCTTAACGACATCATCCGGCGGGCCTTTGTCACCGCTAACGTACCAGCTATTCTCGAACCGAATGGTCTGTTGCGTGACGATGGTAAGAGGCCCGACGGTATGACACTAGTCCCATGGGAGTTGGGGAGGCCCATTGTGTGGGACGCTACATGCGTCGACACACTTGCGCCTTCCCATCTTCCGAGGACATCCGTGAGGGCGGGTGCGGCGGCAGATTTGGCCGAAGATCTCAAGAGGCGCAAATATGCAGGGCTCGACAGAGCCTACACATTTGCTCCCCTTGGAGTCGAGACCCTAGGTCCGTGGGGTACCGAGGCTCTTCGGGTTTTCAAAAAACTATCTGAGCGTCTGGTCGAAGCGACGCGTGACCCGAGAGCTGGTGAATATCTGGCACAGCGTATCAGCATTGCCATACAGCGTGGCAATGCAGCCAGCGTCTTGGGGACGCTTCCGACTGGTGTTGATATGGATCAGTTGAGCTATCTGTAGACTGTTTGCAACAGTCGGCAGTTACCTCAATTGTTTCAATTGTAAATACTAGTATAATTTTCTTTGTGAATAAATGTAAACATTAGGTATCATATTAATCATATTAATTTGACATTATTATCTACATATTATTGTATCTATCTTGACATTTATATTTATTTAATTTTTTTGACGTGTTTCTTGTTTATGGATTTGCTAATTTTAATATTAACTATAATAAGACTAGAATATAAGGTAGGTACTCTATTGCATTGGGTGTGCCTTTTAGGATAGATGTACATGTTTAAATAAATAAATTAAAAAAAATCTTTCAATTTTTAACATCAGCCACTAAAAACTCTGGTTTTTTGCTCTTTTAATTTTGGCCAGTTCCCACTAAAGTCTGAAAAAAATTTGCGGCTCGCTCCGCTCACCATAATATCTTTTAGGTTTGTTTGCTCGCCGTTTTGGCCAACAGCTACACTAAATTCTAAAAAATATCAAAATAAATTAGTAGGTAGGTACTCTATTTTTACATGGCGTACTTTTTTTTAACCCCTGTACCAGGTATATAATACTCTATTTGCTCGAAAAAAAGGTGGCAACCCTAATAATGTGCCTACTGGTTAGAGACATTATTTTATATAGAAAGTAAATCTTGCTATTTAATAAATACCTATAAACAGTAGGTATCAAACTGCATTTTAGATGGATCGCTCTGCATACTTCGAAGATTAGGTTAATTTCAAAATCTGTTTTGAAACAGGTTTTGAAATTAACCTAAGCCAAGCCTAGCCAGTGTTAAACTACACTTACAGTTACATTTCCAATCTTGTGCAATAATATCTATACCATATCTACAGAATTTTACTTAAATCTATGTTATGTACAAAACTTATTTCATAATGACAAACAAATGACTAGGGTATGTATTTTAAATGGCTGGTCCACCCGTTCAAATCTCTCAGCGAGCTATGGAAAGAGCTATGCTCGGTGTCTCTCTGAAGGATAAGATTCGTAAAGAATTCATCCAACGGAGAACCAAACTTATCGACATAGCGTCTTTTTGTTAACTTATCTTCAACTTTCAACTTATATACAGACTTGAGTCATAATCATAACACCTTGGAGCTGTGGAAACACATCCTTCTTAATCAACGCAAACAAAAGTTACAGCCGTTTAAGTTTAAATTTATCAAGATGGTAGGTCTTTTAGAACCTTTAAAGGGAAAATACAAAAACTATATAAATTTAAAGATGCATAGTTATAAAAAAAAGTATGATGCTCGCTAGGGAACAAAACCTATACCTAAGCGTTTATTGTACTTCCCGTTGACCTAGAATTATGAAACTGGGCAAGAAGCAAGGTATTATCGCATTTAGGAAAAATAGAAGGAAAACCGTTCAGTTTTAGTACCTAATATAGTTCGGCTCACAAAAGTTTCCATTATGAATGTAAGCGGTATAACTACGAACATAGTTTCTTTCGGAAGAAAACCAACGTTTCATCCCTAACGAGGGGCTTCATCACGGTAAGTATACGTTTGTACGGAACCCACACGGCGCGCAAGTACCTACTGCTCCTACTTGAGCTTGAGCTTCTATTTATTTGAATTGTATGAATGAAACCACCAAAAGGGCATAGAAACCTTGGGGATTGGTGCCCTTTGGTGTTTTCATTCAAACGATTCAGAACACATAATCGTTCACAAAGGTAGCCGGTGTGCCCGCATGAAAAATGCCCATTCGACATGTCGAATGGGAGAAACAGAAAAGAACAGTGCGTAGGCCGTAGGTACGTATGACGTTCGGGTCGATACGGAGAAACAGAATAGATACCCAGGACCCCATTTACCCACCTCCGCTAACAAATTACAAAAATATAACAGGGCACATACATTTTCCGTTGATCGCTTTGCTCGCCGGTAAAGTTTATGAGTACGGTGCTCGGTGTCGACTTTTCTGCAAACAGTTAGTGGTCCCTCATCACAAAAAGGTTAAGAACCACTGGTCTAAATGGACCTTATCTAATACAACAATGGAGGGGTACACATAACCTATTCATATTAGTGTACTTTCCTACCTATTATGAAGACTATTTTTGTGCATTGACATTAGTTCTCCATTTTTTTCAGGTACTCGTCTTTTCAGGTTGTCGTTATTTCTTTTACTGTCACGGTTCTATTTGCTGTCAGTTACCAATACAAGCCAGAATTTCTACCATCACCTCCACCACGTGATCCACCTAATCAAGCCAAACAAAATACGGAACATATATTACCAGATCACCTCGAGCACTGGGCCTGCACCGATCGTACTTTTCCTAAAGATGGATCAAGACCTAGAAATATACTTTATATGAGATGGCCTGATCGCATTAGCAATGCAACTCATAAATATGAAAATCAAAGTGACCTTTGGTTTGACAGATTAGTGTACATACACCACGAAGGAAGATACGACCATATAATTAATAAATTTACAAGTTATCCACTCCCTAATTCTAGACTCCCGGGACCCGATGGAAAACCGCTCAAAGACTTAAGCGTTACAGTAAATGGCATAATTTTTGATAACGATCGCGTTCTTACGTCGTACAATCCATTTAGACAGATTATCAAATTCGCTTTTAAACGACATTTTACACATGTGTGCGCTTTATATGAACGGAGAATGGAAAAAGAATATGATGATTCTACAGTGAGGTTTGATACGAACCCCTACAAAATAGCATGCGCACGGCAAGTCGTGCCGCTTGAAGAAACGACTGCTATGCCACCAAATTTGTGGCACGGGCGAGCGAATAAAAACGACTATTTGAGACAGCATTCACCGTTACACGATCTTATGGTTATTCGTACTCATGGTTACATTAAAAATATGACGAAAGACAATTATGGTTTTGATCATTTTTTAAAACAAAGAACAAATTATTACCATGGACCACAAAAAACGATTCTAGCAAAAAAAAATGATGTCATGGGGGATGACTTCAAATTTGCCATGATGGGACATATTTTTGGAGCTAATGATGAAAGAAAGGTGAGAAGAGATACGTATGTAGGCAACTATAATAAATCCGACAATGCCTTGATAGACTGCGATGAGTGGATACCCCGTGAGTGGGGAAGGTTTATTTGTGTGCTAAATAAGAAACGACTGGCAAGATTGGCCTCAGGCGCAGCGCTATACTCGCGAAACTTACTTTTCGGAATTGGATCATTTACACTCTACAAGGGTGATGCAAGTATAATTGTCTTCACGGACGTGCGGCCTTATGAAAGTCTCATTAATGATAGCAAGAATGGTCCGTGCACTACAAAAGATCAATTTGGACAACCACGTTCGAGGTTATAAATACTTACCTACTACATCCAGTTTAATATTTATTTACTTTCAGGGACTTCGCAATAATATAATTAGATCAAGCTTTTAACTTTATATTCATGTGAACTGCGAACTTGTTAACAATAACAACAACTTATACCTACTTTAAGAATAATTAAGCCATTTTTTTATCTTGATTTTATCCAAATTCATGCCAAGACCGATGCGTCGCGAGGCTGAAGCTAGGCCGTTCAGCATCTGGTTCAGCTCCTCTAGCGACTCCGCCATTAAAACTATGTCATCAGCGAATCGCAGGTGTGAGATGTAGCCGCCGTTTATGTTAATGCCTTTACCTTTCCAGTCCAGCGTCTTAAACATATCTTCCAACGCGCTCGTGAACAGTTTCGGGGATGTAACATCCCCCTGTCTCACTCCTCTGCGCAGTTGGATGGGTTTAGACTGCTGGCCCTGTACTTGGACACACATGGTGGCGGAAGCTTAATAAACGTATTCTTGAGTGGAGACCACGACTCGGTAAACGTAGTGTAGGACGCCCTCCGGCCAGGTCGGATGACGATCTGCGAAAGACTACAGGCAAATGCTGGATGCGGCAAGCTGATTACAGGGCGCTATGGCGCTCATTAGGGGATGCCTATGTCCAGCAGTGAACTAATATAGGCTGATGATGATGATGATTATAAAATAATTAATATAAAATTGGTGCATCTCTACGCGATACATACCTACCTACAAGAGCTGAATATTATGTACCCATTAGGTAATGTAATGAGGAATAAACAATAACTATTCTCTGTCTTGAAAGTGATTGAATGTACCAAAGAGTTTATGGCGACGTATTAACTAATTAATAAATAAATAATGCTGGACAATTCACACAGCATTATCTAGCCCCAAGCTAAGCAGAGCTTGTGTTATGGGTACTATAACTGGTATACCTACATAATACAAATACACTTCATAGATAGATATTTTTATTATACATAGAAAAACATCCAGAACACCCTGAACAAATATCTGTAGATCGTACAAACATATGTCCCGCGGCGGGAATAGAACCCGCAACCCCCTGCGTACCAGGCGGACCTTCGCCCGCTGCGCCACAGAAGTCGACGAATTGTAATAACGTTTCATAAGTTGGAATATAATGGATGCATACCTCTACTAGGCCGCTTCTAGGTGTATCAGAGAGACAAAATAACATGAAAAATTCTCCATGAAATCTCCTTTTAAACAACAGACGAACAAAAAAGTAATCCTATAAGGTAGGACTCCTTTTTCTTTTTGTGGTACGGAACCCTAAAAATTAAACTGCCAATGGTGTCAATTCAGATGTCCCCAAAACTAAACTAAACCAATCTGACAGCACTAAAAATGATGCCATCCTTTTTATTTCGATCGTTTGGAAAGGGACGGAAAAATTTTAAGTCCTGTCGCATTAGTTTAGTTTAGTTTTAGCCATGGTACAAATAAACAAGGTATGCTACTCCGAGATCTTCCTAAGCCTACGTCACTGTCCAATTGCCACAAAAATGGGAAGTTACGTTCATTTGCCGGTGACTATCAAACTTTTATTGACGCCGGTGAATCACTCGCGTTCTTGATCGGATAAATCTTTAAAATAGAATGGGTGGTTACTCTATCCGTAACTGTAAGTGTGAAGGGCGGTAAAATAAGGTTCTTTAAATTCCCGAAAAGAGAATCTGTGGCTGGAAAATATTCCTGCGATGAGATAAATGTAATTTCAAGGGAAAAATTGATTTATCCGTGTGTATCCATGTCCAAAACCTAAAACCTTGATCTACACTTGCGAGGTTTAAACTGGAATCGCTTCAAGGGTTGTTCAAGACTAATTTTTACAATTTCTTTGCAGTGAACTATGAATTAAGTAATATTTTCCCTTACGCAGGATTTATTGGCGACGATAAATTTTGATTTAATGCAATGTCCGCTGCCACACCGCAGCAGTGACTAGACAGTACCGACAGACGTCTTCCATGTCGGCATTCCCACACTAGACTGGCCAGCCCTTACTTACTTACTGACTTGAACCCAATCTGGCATATGTGGGACGACCTAAAACAGCGGATACGAGGGAGAAATCCAGCTAATCCAGCTCCGGCGCCGATAGATGCAACTTCGACCTATTGCAATAATTCCTAAAATTTAGGTAGCCAATTTAATTAATTTTAAACCTTCTTGATATCACTTGAAAGGTAACAAAATTACCTTTCAAATGATATACCACTATCTATATCATTGTACATAAATATATTACATAATATATCATTGTACATAAATTGTAAAAAAATTGTTTTGATCAACTCGCGCGATGAAGCGATTCCATTTTAAAGCCCGCAAGTGTAGTTCTAGATCTCGAATCTCCCAAAACGAAAAAGTTTGAGAACCACCGTAGCGGATAATCTGACGTACGCTTGGGAAAACCCACGTGACCGCTGTTTCTCGGAGTAGCATACCTTATTCATTTGTAGGTACCATGGTTTTAGCGACATCTGAATTCACACCATTGTCATTTGAGAAATATGTTGTATCCAGTTCATGGTTCATATCGTATCCTACCTAGGTTATTGGTCAAAGAGTAAATAAATAAATAAATAAATGATGCTGGACAATTCGCACAGCATTATCTAGCCCCAAGCTAAGCAGAGCTTGTGTTATGGGTACTAGATAACTGACATACATAATACAATACACTACATAGATAGATATTTTTTATTATACATAGAAAAACATCCAGAACCCCTGAACAAATATCTGCAGATCGTACAAACATTTGTCCCGAGGCGGGAATCGAACCCGCAACCTCCTGCGTCGCAGGCGGACCTTCGCCCGCTGCGCCGCTGAGGTCGTCAGAGTGGTTAAAATAATACAAGCAATTTTTCTCGAAAGTTTATTACACTTACTAACTAACTTATACTAGTTAACATGTTCAAGCGATTAGGGCCGTATTCTACCAAAGCTGAGAGATGTTTAAAATAATTAAAACACTACAAAAATAATTAAAACTAATATAGCTTGGCAACAAAATTATGATTATGACGTCCTCCTGAATTTCGACCACGGCGGCCAGTCTCAACGGAGACTAACCATGTGCGTAGGATCTAATAGTGCACAAGTGTATGAATACATGTGCAATCTATATTCCCTTACTTTCATAATCCGATGGGACGGCAGACCGACACGACCGGGGAGAGGTCAGGCGCAGGAGCAACGGCTTAACCTGCTCCGAGGTACGGGGGTGTAACACCGTGCCGCCAACTTACTGACTCCGGGCTGCCATGTCTAACTATTGTCACATGACACATTTACTCGAGAAGTCGAGAATCTACTATAGGTTGTTACAGTTGTTCTATCTCACGAAGTCCGTTGGGCTATGTATGTTATAGTGAATGCATGTACAGTCGGCTGCAAAAATATGTATACACTCCCAAGTTTTCAATCTGACTAAATAGTAAGTGTATAGTAATTGTGATAATTTATGTACCGCATTCTGGCGAAGTACGATGACTACTTTGTACGAAAAACGTGTGCATGTCCTTTTATTTGAAAAGTTCCGAGTAAAATAAAAGTTAAACCTTGGGAGTGTATACATACATGTCTGTGCAGCTGACTGTACACATTGTTTTAGTGCGTAAGCTCAGAAGAAATCAGCGCCTAGGGTATATATGTTCCTTGAGGGTATATATTATGTTCCTTGGTCTCGCCCGAGACGTGGTCCGGGTCACTAGTTGTCATTGTATTCACGTCAGATTTTGGTAGCGAGTACCGTCAGCATGACAACTAAGCGCAAAGTTGTTCGTAGTAGTAGGGCCAAACGGACTTCGTGAGATAGAACAACTATACCCAACTGCGCATGAACAAGACTTATGTTTTTTTTCTTCTCAGCTATGGTGGAAGCATAGCTCGAGATAATATAATACCTACTTAAAGTAAACAGTCTTATTTCTATTTATTTCTGCATCCCAACATTTAAGCCTCAACCACACAGCCGCGATTTTGAAGCGCGTCTTGTGTCGCCCCCCATTTCTCTAAGCCCGATGGTCGGTGTTCCGGGGCGTAATGTCTAAAAAGGATCCGTAACGTAATAGCAACTTCAATAGAACTAGTTCCTATCCACGTTATTCTATAAGACATTAGAATGATTATCTTTTTAAATTATCCAAATCGGACCATTACGTTCGAAGTTATGACTAAATTACTAGCGAAGTTCACTGAGTGACCGCTGCGGGTGCGTGTGACGTCACTCGCTCGGTCGCCGCCCGTTAACCGTAGGCTATATTATGATATGCGAGTGACGTCACACGCACCCCGCGGCCGGCGGTCACTCAGTGAACTTCGCTAGTAATTTGGTCATATAACTTCGCCAATTTTTGTCGTAGAACATTTTTTTTTTGCACTGTGTGTTATGGATTTTTTAGCTCTATAAATCTGCATTCTCAACTAAAAACGTTACGGATCCTCATTGCGCCTAATTTTAGCCTTCCACTTTCGAAAAGCTGGTACCTACCCTATCTCCCGAATTTTCCTTAGATCGGTGGTATTGATTGGGGTTATTTCTTTTCTGAAAATGTCTCATTCGCGTTCATCGACTTGATCGCTAACTGTACGTATATCTACCTTATTTTATCTTATAAATAAGGTACACTTTAGGTAGGTACCCACTATTGACTAGATTGGTATGAGCGGTCCCCAGAACATCTTCGAGACCCGCGTCTCGTCTTCTGTGAAGAAGAAGTCTTTCCCGAGTTTTACAAATTCTTTGAGGGATAACTTGCCGTCCTGAAAAGAAATAAGGTTTAATTTAGTTAAATAATATACCACCAATTTTAAAAGTTTTTTAAAAGTAAAAAGTAAATTTAATTTGAAAGATTTCTGTTTGTAACGGTCTGCAGTTGGCACTTGGCTCAGATGTTTCAATTGTAAATACTAGTGTAATTTTCTTTGTGAATGAAGGCTTCTGCCCTGTTATTATCATTTAAAAGACCAACAGTCAATGCAACAAATTAATTGAATTACATAGATCTAAGTAAAATCTACTAATCATAAGAGGTTAGGCACGTAACACATAATATTCAACATTTAAAATATAATTGGTAATGTTTCACAAGATGAATCACAATATTAATAAATTATTAATTGTAATATTGTATAATTACGAAACAATTGACGTGTAAAATATGATTTTATTAATAAATTCTTGTATTCTTGTATTCATCCCGCGGGTGTCGTAAGAGGCGACTAAGGGATATCCACCGGGAGGCGGGCAGCAGCAAAGTTCAGCAAAGCCTCCTGCAGAAAAATTTCACCATTGAACTGCGATTCTCAACCCGCACGCCCAGAGTGGGCATTATGGGCATTACCTCACATGAGACACAAGAAAATAAGGCACTTATGTCCTGGGAGAGGAGTCCTGGAGTCCTGCGTCCAGCACTGGACGATAAGAGGCTGTCAAGAGGCTCCTGGTTACATTACATCGTCGTCTGCTTACCCCATTGACGTCAATAACCGCAAACGCAATGGCCGCCGCTTCAGCGCTCAGCCCGAGACACTCGTAAAAGAGCTTCCACTCCTTGATGCTGATGAAACCGGACCTATCCGCGTCTACAGCCTGGAAAAAAACATATGGTTGCAATTGAATATAAAGCACAGCCTACCTATATGCATACAGTCGTTCGGCGAAGGCGTTTTGACAGGAGAATCGTGCGGGGGGCTAGGGACTAGGGACGGGTCGGGAGGGTAGGACGCTCCCAAGTTACTAAGACGGTGATGTATGCAACTCGGGAGCGTCCCTCCGCCGGCTATTATCAGTCAGGCTGTGATAATAGTAACGTTTATTTGTAAAACAAAATCAAAAACTCTTTAATTCCACAAATACAATAGATGTACATGTGTATAAATACATAGTAAATAAATTAAACTTAGACATATGGTCCATGGACATATTCGCCCCTAAAGGGTTAGATGCAGTAAATCTAAGATAAGACTTCATTAAGAATGTAAGCGGGTTAACTACGAACCTAGTTTGTGTTGGAAGAACCCCAACATTTCATCCCTAACAAAATACTGCGTTTATGCGCATACACCCATGCAAAGAGGGTGGCGTGATCGTTCCCTGCCCCGATGCACCGACCCCCGCTTAGTTCCGGCCACTTGCCATTGCGTCCAAGACGCGTGTGTGTTTTGCGCCACTTTGTTATAACTTTCTGGTCGCAGAAAATAAGAGGTGAGTATCGTAATTTTCATATATAATTTATTGTTTATAATATTTTTTGTGTGTCAGTTATCTAACTATGCATTAGATTGTACATTTGAAGCAATTAGCTACGCGTTTTTTCTTAAATTATTATTAACTTCAAAAGTGCGCAGGCGGGTAATGCCGGTCACCGTGACCGGCATTAGCCGCAAGTCACAAATACAAGCAGATGATATTTTGCGACGTATAAAAAATCATTATGTTCTATGATCGTAGAGTTTGTTTTTATACATAATTATACTTAACCTACTTTTTTAAAAAGGAGGAGGTTCTATGTTTGACTGTTTGTGTTTTTTTTTTTACGGTCACCAATTTTCGTTTTATATTACCTACCGATGATTCGTTTTATATTAGTTTTTTATATAGGTACAGTTACTGGCCTGTAATTGTACTTATGTATATTTTTTGCGTTTTGTGTGGGCATTGGGCTCACGCCGAATGCTCAGGATACGAGTCCCCCGAAGATTATATTTGTGATTTATGGCTTTAAAATAACTGACCGGTATTGTCAACCTGCTGACCGGCATTGCCCGCCATGTCGGGCAATACCGGTCAAAGCTATATTTTTTTAAAAAAGTCTATTGTGGCATGTGTTTTGAGAAAACTGAAGTCATAGTTCATAAGTATGATAGAATAATAGTTAAATTTAAGTTTTCCATATAGTTTTTAAATAAAAACTAGATTTTTTTGTAATTTGTGTTTCATTTTGCTTAAGTGACCGGCAATACCCTTCCTTACCCTAACGAGGGACTTCATCAGGGTGACTGCGATAGGACTTGATTAAATCTAGGTACCTACCGATATAAAAGATAAAAATTCCCGACAATTCGCTTTGAACCTTCATAATAATATATAAATAGCTGCACCGATGTTCTTAAACATTGCTAAAAACTTAGAACACTCCCGATCAAGTCACTTATCCAACAAAAAATCAGTTTATCCCGAGGCCACAGACAAAAATACAGACACGCAGTTATGCAGAATCACCCATGAAACTTATTAACACCCATATTTTTGATGGCGTCGTAGCAATGTATTGTTCGTAAGGGAAAAAAAACATTTCTTTCTTTTTTCATTAATGAATAAACATATTTGATATGGGTTTATCTTTTTTTTTATTTTACATGTTTAATGCAAAATTTATTTTTTTGCTAACTCTACTCAGAATTTCTTGGAGCGCGGTGGAACTTAAATATTCGATTATATTATTACGTAAAAATTCTTGGAGCGCAGTGGAATCAATGTATGAACTTTAAAATTTTGAGAACAATGGGTTTTGGAGAGCAGTGGAACTACCCTCTCAAAGACCGGTCAGTGGTCGGTCAATTCGTCGCTGCCTTTTAAGGTTATACCCTCGGTCGACACTAGTCAACAGGTCAGCATCTAACGCTCTGCACTGACGGCATCAAACGGATAACACTTTCATGACCCAAGACAAAGATGATCTCTCCCAGCCCCGTATAGCGGCGGCGGCGCGGCGGGCCTCTGCGGGTCGCACCGCGAGGCTAGGCAGTGAACCCGTTGAAAAAACCGTCTGATGCGTTTATCGTTGCTGGCCAGTCAACGTTTTTAAAGTTATGAGTTTTGAATTGTAAGTAGGTACCTTGAACAAGTATGGCAGCCAGCGATGCGCCTTCTTCTTGAGCGTACGATCGCTGAGCACGTGATGCATGTCCTCTAGATATTGCTCCACAGTCACGAAGTTGTACGGGTCCACTGCGCCCCATTGCTCTTCCCATGTTAGCTGAAACCAGAAAACGTTTTCTTAATAAGTGCATGTAAAAAAGAGAGATGAATCATAAAGTAATTTGTCGCACGCAACCTTCAATAACACTTCTATGTAAGCAAATGGAAGACACCAACACATCTATAATAATGTCCTCCTAGCCGAATTTCGACCACGGCGGCCAGTCTCATCGGAGACTAGCCAGATGCGCAGGGAATGTTGTGGATACTAATACTGTAAAGAGGAAGGATTTGATTCTTTGTTGGTTTGTTTGTATTGAATAGGCTCCGAACCTACTGGACCGATTTGAAAAATTCTTTCACCGTCAGGAAGCTTACTTTTCAGGGAGTGACATAGGCTATATTTTATCCTGGAATTCCTACGGGAACGGGAACTACGCAGGTGAAACCGCGAGGCGATCGTCTAGTAAATTATAATCTCACCTTGATGATATGAGTAAACTCCATAGCTTGGCTCCCGTCCAGATGCCCCAATGCAGTGAACCGGTCCGCAAACAGTAAGAAGTCTTCGTACGAGATCAGACCGTCTTTGTCCACGTCCAGAATGTTGTGGACGGTGCGCATTTTACGACGCCAGAACTCTGACTGGAAATAAAAAGATAATAAGACTCACAGCAGAGATGCATGCAGAAGTCTTCTTTGGCCTGCACCGAAAACCAGCGCTGGGTAGAAACACCAGGTCTACTCAGCACAGTGCTGAGTGTAGGCCATTGCCCTAAGCCTGCTACGCACAAAAATTGGGCAGATAAGTCTAAGATTTATTTAGTGTTTCGTTACTTACCTAGTTATTGTGTTGTGTAGTAAATTTAAGGCAAATAAAATTATTTTCTTTCTTTTTCTTTCTACAATCGGAGGCCAAGATTTCCTTCTTCGCTATCTACTCCTGGGGCTTAGAGACCCATAATGGGTCTCTAAGCCCCAGGAGTAGGTACTAGGAACCTACTTAGGGAGAGTACGCGCAAATAAGAACAAGTAGATGTGCTAGCTAGCTAGCTAATAAAGGCCCCCATAGGTTTCAACCATACTCAAAAACGAACACTACAAAAGATATTAATTATTCTTCAGATTGATCAAAACCTAACCCTGAAAATATTGGAGGTCCCTGCCTAGTGAGGTCTAACGAGTTGCTGTGCTTGCCTGTGAGGGAGGGCCCCAAATAGGTACTTACTATGCAGGTTTTAAGCCTTGTCAAAAACTGTACCAGTAATAGGTTGTTTGATGTAAGAAGAAAGTTACCTAGCCCTAAAACGATTCGGGCGGGGGCCCCTGACCTTAACCTTTGAATTAAACTTTCATGTCATTCATTTTAATGTTGTGTTATTACTTGCTTGATTTTTTGAAAAAAGTAATGTTTTTATTTTTAAATATTATGATGTTAATATATCATTGCTTTCTTAATTTTTTGCTCTATCATTTAAAATAATGACCGCTGTGATAGCTCTCACCCAGCCTGATAAAAACAACAAAAGCCCTTTTTGCATTCAAAATTTGAACCAATGTTAAGAGAATTATCTCAAAAAATTTAACAAATTTTAAAATGAAACATGCTTTTTAGATAGTTTTACTAAAGAAATAATAAAAAATCCTCCCCAATGATAAAAAGTAGCCTCTTTGTTAAATTTAAACGTATCTTTTGTGACTGTCTTAAAACGTATCTGTTGCGGACGGTTACCAGGATGAGCCTGGTACGCACTGGGAGAATACCCTACTTGGGTTCGACGTGCGCTGCCTTTTTCCTTCCTACCAGCTACTGGTAGACGCATGCTGCCACGCACCCCTGAATGCGTATGGTGGTGTGGTACAACGACCTGACCTGATTTTCCTTCCTTCGTAATGGGAGACCTCGCGTCCGAAGAAAATTAACCAGTGAACCAATCTTGAACTTGGTCCAGGTTTCGGCTTGTTTCCTACTATACTATTTCTTGCTGATTACTTCTTGCCTCCTCAAAGGCTTAGGTGCGACGGTCTGCCACACTACTCTCTGTCTTCTCACGCGCCGTCGAAGCCCGCGCGAGGGAGGCAGTTTCAGGCTTTTGTCTTTTACTGCGGATATGCCTTATACCGCCTTCGCCTGACGAGGGGTCAATGGGGTGGCCCTTTCTGGGCCTTCGGGTTCTCATGTGGAGTCTGGCTGCCTGCGGCTGGTTTACTGGGTTTTCGGTGCAACAAGAAACACAAAACCTACATAAAATCAGTTCGTAACATTTTTCCTTTTACAAAAACTACAATATCTTTAAAACTAATTAAACCGATTTACACAATTCAAACTGTAAACTTAGTTTAAAGTTTTATTTTCATTACGAAATCACAATAAACAAAAAAGAACCATTTCAAAATAGGTACTTAAAAACTTTGGACAAAATAAATTAATATAATACTAATCTATTTTTGAAATATTTCACGTAATTATCCTTACATAAGGGTCTCGTTGCCGACATTCTCCCCCTCAGCGTCGCACCGTCCTCCAGACTCGGCGATTCTCACGGCACCAACAGCATCACACCTCTTGTCTCGACCTCGATGGTCCGGGTATCTACGCCCATCTGGTCCAGGATACACTTGCATTGATTCTGCCGCGTGGCCACGTGCATCGTGGTAGGGTGTAGTCCATTTCACGCCGATCTTCTCCGCTTCTGAGATGACGTCTTCTTTCTTCATGTTGTCCACTGCTTCCCTCAGTTCCTTGTTCGTGCCGACGAAGTTGTTCCGTTGTCCATGTAGATTTTCTTCGGCATTCCTCTTCTTGCAGCGCATTTTCGTAGAGCCGTGATCAACCTGTCCGTGGAGAGTGAGGTAAGCTCAATGTGCAGCTCGAGTTGATAAGCATGTGAACAGAGCGCCCCATCTCTTTTCATGACGTCTTGCTACAGTGATGATCACCATTGGTCCGAAGTAAGTACGCCAGTGAACGTAATGGGTGGATTACTGTGCACCAGCGTCTCAGGCGGTAAATTGCCTGTCGGTAGTTCGCCTCTTAGCTCTTCTTTCTTCAAGAATTTCGGTCCGGTATACCATCGGTGATTGCCATTCAGTAAATAATTACTCACGAAACAATGCGCATCATAAATTGTTACTTTGGGAGCAAATTGAAAGTGGTGGTGTACAAAGTTTTCGTCAAAACTAGCAATTTATTTACCTTCCCGTGCGTGATAAAGATAAATTACTTTGGAAACATAAAAGATATGAAGAAACCTAACAATTTTGAAGTGGTAAACGTTAATCGAAACGATAACTGTATCAACGTTAACTCTAACAAATAAATTTTATTTTAAAGTAATTAAACATTTCTGATAATATTTTTCCTATAAAATGGACAAATTTTGAAAAACGTCCAGTTTAGCTGTACATAAATTGTTATTACCTCTATAATAATTCAAAACAAAAAGTACACATTCGTAAATATGGCATTGCTTTATTTCATAATGGAATGCAAAATGTACGTTTTCCAAAATATGGCACTGTTGCATTAAAAATTCTGAATGTACTGACCTGAAATCGGAATGCAAAACGAATGCATTCCAAAAAGTGGCCCCTTTCCACAGAAAACTGAACTCGATGTTGGGTGTTTTTTTGAATTGTGGCCGTTTTGTATTAAACTTTTGCAGCGTTTGGTCCGAGTTCTGGGTCACAACTGACAAAATGGCGGTTTTGATCTGAAGTTGGGGCGTAAGTCGGCTCAATGCAAAAAGGGCGGTTGATCAGTTTGGCATCAAAATGAGCGAAAATGACGGGTGTCTTCAGCAAAACTTAAAATATTGTAGTTTCTGTCCCTAATTTTGCAATAAAACGATTTTCAATTTTTTTTGATTTATGGCCGTTTTGCATTCAATGAGCGACATACTGATTAACTTTTTAAAGTTTTGGAACTCACTCTATCAAAGCCCTTGCACTCTGTATCTGAATCGGAGGCGCTATCGCTGTCACTTTCTTTCCTGCGGTCACGTTCCACTCTGCCATGCTGCTTGCTGTACCGACGAAGCGCCGACGCACGCTCCAAGAGATCCAGCCGACTCTCACGCGTTTCGATGTAGCACACGCCTCCGCTGCATTTAGATGCAGTGTGTAGTGACTGGAAACAATGGATTAAAGGTTAAATCACATGTTGAAGTTATATTTATGTTATATACCTAGTTTTTTTTTCAAGGATAGAAACTGTAATCTTTTTAGTGTTTTGTTTACCTTCACTTACAACATTTACGAGTTAGTAGGTTAGGTACTTCTGCACTAATATTTTAAAGACGAAAGATTTGCATCTGTATTTCTGTATCTTTGTAACGAATAAACTCAAAAACTACTGGGCCAATTAAACAAAATATTGCGCCATTCGTATTAAATAGAAATTAAAGTACAGCTAGGTTTTTTTATTCAAACACGTTTGGCCACCTTGCTATTCAGAAATTAGGGGGCCTGGCGTCTTTTCACATAAGAAAACAAAATTGGTAGGTACCAATATAACGAAGTTATACCTTACTATTATAATTTATTTATAGTCTACCTAACACTAATAAGTAAGCCTCAGTACAGGACACTCTCTGAGTCCCGGAGTTCTTAACTAAACATTAAATAAGTCTATCACAGTGGAATGCCAAATCTGTGAAACTGCTAAGTAGGTAAACATAAAATAAGATGCTTAAGGGTTATCAAATGTTTTCATTTACTGGCGAGCACGCGATAGTAGAGTGCATTGACCTCGTTATACGGTTGCTGGCATGTGAATACTCGCTGGCATATGAATTGACTTGCATAATGCTAAGGCACACATGAGTTGGTTGGTAGGAAGGTACCTAACCTACTAATAAGTTGCTAGTTATCTTGCTTGGTGCTTAAGATAATTAACTTTTAATTAAGCTGGAACACAGACATTATTTTTTGCTATTAAAGGAGGCCACGAATCCGCACACCTACAGTTTTATCTCTTGCGGTAGCCCTCAATTGTACCTTATTCTTACCAATTTTATGTTTCTAATAAAGATTTTTGTATTTTGTATTTGTAGGTCTTTGATAGGCGTACGAGATTTAGCTTTTTATTTTGAACTTTCATGGAATCGAATTGGATCTGAGGCAGGTTAGATAGTCTAAGGAAGCGGTTCACTGTGTTAGAGATAAATTAACTGACCGCAATTTACCCGGACGTCTACCTGTCCTTATTTTACCTGACTATCCAACGCTCTTCATTTTTTATCATCCAGCTGCGATAAACCCAAAAAGCTTAAAATCAGATAAACTTTTACAACCAATCTCAATTCGATATGGGAAGCTCGCATGGTTTATGCAATTTTATACCGTCTGGGAGACCGTCTATAAATAGAAGGGACTCAAGGACAGCGTGGTGCATTCACAATGACTTTATGTTAACCAACTGTAGGTAAGTAATTAGTAAGTAAGTACCTATTAGCTGGAAAATATGCTGTCGTTAAATTTATGAGATCTACAGAAGTTTACACACTTTGCTCTTTGCCTCTTTTGTACCTAGGTATTTGTTGCAATTTTTACCAAAGCTGGTATCGGCCGGCACATTCGGCACCTTACTTAGGTACCTACTTATTCAAAAAGAGTACTTACTAACCAAACCTAACTAGATGTAATCTAGGCATCTCAAACTTAAAATTGTATAAAAATTATAAATGTCGTCAAATATAAAAAGGTGCAAATTTATTCAAAAGTGCGACGATAGCGAATGGATACCTGTGATAGATGACCACCAAACTAATATTTTGATGTTATTTACCATATTGTCACATTATTTTTTAAACAAATTAAATTCGAGGTCCAGTATATACTAACTTACCTTGTAAATAAAATAATGCAAGTATTGGCTAATGTCACAATCAAAAACGTACCTTGTGGTGGTTCATAAAAAAGTAGGTAGGTAAAAATAAATATTTTGGGGTCCCTTTTATATTCACATTTTGCGGGAGGCCCAAGGTTCTATGAGGGTTAAATTAAATATCTCCTAGACCTTACTACAGTTATTATTAGTCTATGCAGCAGTTACTAAAGTAGATTAAACGACTAAGGATTTACCTAAGTACAAATTTTAATTGAAACATAAGTACCTAAGTATTTTAACGTTAGGGTTTCTTTTTTTGACGTGACAACGTCTTATAATTCGATAGAGCCGGCTGCACGCACGAAAAAACATGACGTCATGCGGCGTTACCTCGTCATGCGGCGTTACCTCCTCATGCGGCGTTACCTCGCTCTGAGGCGTTCTATGTAAGGCTTGAAGTGCAAGCGAGAGCGCTCGACATCCGTCTCTCTCCTACTTGAGTGAGCGATGCGTTTGCGTTGTCACGTTCAACTATCGTCAGTAAACCGACTTTACAGACAACCAATTTTTTCTAGAGATGTTAGCCCGTTCACGGTATAAACAGTTGATTTCGAAACAATAGATTTCGGCAGAAGGTTAATAATCGTAAACAGGAAAAACTTAGCTTTGACATTACGATATCGAGCAGACACGTAAATATTCTGTGACCTCGTTTTTAACTAGGTATACCTACATACATAATTTAGGATGTTTGATAGCGATAGCGGTGTGTGGTGTAGGTATATAGCGTCGATACAAAATACATGCTTTTAAGTTAGGATACCTTACCTATATAAAATTAGGTAGACCTAGTACTTTGGTAAAATAACGTAATGATATAAAACGACGTGCAGCGACATGAGAGAAGGTCGGTGTGCAGAGGCGCAAATCGACAGCACCGCGAAGGAATCGAGCTAGCCGTAGAGCCAGGATGACCACGGACCAACCCCCCCCCCCCCCCCCCCTCCCATAAGTCGCTGCATTCTGGGGGATTACGAATAATAGCTCCACGATCAAAAGAACTACTGTACCGACATGAGAGAAGGTCGGTCTGCAGAGGCGCAAATCGACAGCACCGCGAAGGAATCGAGCTAGCCGTAGAGCCAGGATGACCACGGACCAACCCCCCCCCCCCCCCTCCCATAAGTCGCTGCATTCTGGGGGATTACGAATAATAGCTCCACGATCAAAAGAACTACTGTACCGACATGAGAGAAGGTCGGTGTGCAGAGGCGCAAATCGACAGCACCGCGAAGGAATCGAGCTAGCCGTAGAGCCAGGATGACCACGGACCAACCCCCCCCCCCCCTCCCATAAGTCGCTGCATTCTGGGGGATTACGAATAATAGCTCCACGATCAAAAGAACTACTGTACCGACATGAGAGAAGGTCGGTCTGCAGAGGCGCAAATCGACAGCACCGCGAAGGAATCGAGCTAGCCGTAGAGCCAGGATGACCACGGACCAACCCCCCCCTCCCCCCATAAGTCGCTGCATTCTGGTCTATATAACTAGTGGTACTTTGGTTGGTTGCCGACTGCACATAACCTACTTGTCTGTAATTGATTGTCATTGAATGTGTAACAGCCAGCAGTGAACCAATTCACGGAGTATCCGACCCGCATCGGCCTCGAGTGAATTGGAACAGATTGCTTACGGACAACATCCAATTTGAGATCCCGTCATATTAGGTACTTGCTACCATTTTCGACGACCCCTGTGGCGCAGCGGGCGAAGGTCTGCCTGCGACGCAGGAGGTTGCGGGTTCGATTCCCGCCTCGGGACAAATGTTTGTACGATCTGCAGACATTTGTCCAGGGCGTTCTGGATGTTTTCTATGTATAATAAAAAATATCTATCTATTTAGTGTATTGTATTAAGTATATACAGTTATCTAGTACCCATAACACAAGCTCTGCTTAGCTTGGGGCTAGATAATGCTGTGTGAATTGTCCAGCATTATTTATTTATTTTCATAGTAGGACCTGGATTTTCATACTGGACTTGCTCCCATTTCATCTTGCGTGGTCCGAACCGAAACATTCTTGTCAATTTTGTTGAACCCTTGAGTATTTGCAAAAGCCCTTAATGGGAAACGGTCTTCGGGGTCTGTAGTTACAATGGGTGTACCGCAGGGTTCTATCCTCGGTCCTTTCCTATTCTTAGTTTATATTAACGACCTGCCTCATCTTGTCAAGAATAATCACGAGATTGTATTGTTTGCTGATGATACTTCATTAATTTTTAAAATGATGCGACAAAACACAAATTTCGACGATGTGAATAATGCAATCTCAAAAGTAGTTCATTGGTTTAGTGTCAATAATCTTTTGCTAAACGAAACCAAAACAAAATGTATTAGATTTATTCTACCTAATGTTAAACAAGTGAAGGCTGATGTAAACGTTAAAGGAGAAACTTTAGAAATAGTAGAAAGTACCGTATTCTTAGGAATCACCTTAGATACTTCAATGGGGCCCACACATAGATAAGCTATCGAAGAGACTCAGTTCTGCAGCGTATGCAGTCAAAAAAATCCGTCATCTTACAGACGTGGATACATCTAGACTTGTTTATTTCAGCTACTTCCATAGTATTATGTCTTATGGTATACTGCTGTGGGGGAACGCTGCAGATATTAACACCGTATTTGTGCTGCAGAAGAGGGCTGTTCGGGCTATCTATAACATGGGTCCTAGAGAATCTCTACGTAATAAATTCAAAGAAATAAACATAATGACAGTACCATGTCAATATATCTATGAAAACTTATTGTACACTCATAAAAATATAAATCGGTTCCCTAAAAATAGCGATAAACATAATTTTAATACCAGAAATAAACATAAACTCGCTGTGCCCACAACTAGGCTACACAAAATAAATGTATCTTTTAAAGGGCAATGTATACGCTTCTACAACAAAACTCCTAGTGAGTTGCAAAAATTATCAGTAAATAAATTCAAACAAATTGTCAAAACCTTGCTGTGCAAAAAGGCTTACTATAAAATATCAGATTATCTAGAGGACAAAAAAGCTTGGGACGGGTTTTGCTCCAACTCGAAAAATAACAACTAACAGGCTAAAGGTTTCTTCGTCGCTTCTTTACTTTAGTCTACATACCGAAGCGACAGAAATCAAAAAATATCACTTTATTTCCGTGTCAGTGTTTAGTTTTTTATTTTGACCTTTTCTAAGTGTACATTTATTGTATTTATGGAAATAAAGAGTTTTTGATTTTGATTTGATTTTGATTTTGCCCATATTTGATCCCAATGTGTGTCAAAACTGACTTATCTCTTATCCTTTTAAATTTATCCCAGATCTCTACTCTACTTTATTTTGTCAAAATAAACTCCTCGTTTAAAAAAAAAATTGCGCGTGTCTTCTGGATCATCCACCAATCCGCCTACCAAGCGAGACAATGGCAGAACCTTGCTGTTCAGCCGTGGACGTAGATTAAGTGTTTAAGTTTGTGTGCTGGTGAGAATTTTATGGAGTTACCTACTGACAGTTCTGCGCCTGATAAGTTGGCTATATGTAGCTATTATGTAGCTATCATATGTACCTACCTACGAATCTATAGTGAATACATTCCCTTAAGTGTTTCTTAAATAGGAGGTGGCAGGACCAGTCCAGCGAAATCTCTACTAAGAGGTGAGAAGGTACCTTTCCTTTAGTGTCAGAAACCCGTTAAAAGCACACGAAATATTGTGGTAGTGGTCAAACCAGTCGGTTGTTTACTGGTTCTTAATCGAAATTGTCACTGTTGTTGAAATTGTAGGCCTATTACTTAAACTGGTATAATTTATAGTTCTTGTTGGAAAGCTTAGTGACGAAGTTGGTCTCGTATGAATTCAAAAAATTCTAAAAATTGAATTGAAGAGAAAATCAATAACACATCATTTCTTATTTTGATTATAATTAATACTAAGTATAAAATTTGACTAGTCTACGTGCTCATTTTGAATTTTTAAGGGTTCTTTATTTCCTTTTGAGGTACGGAACCCTAAAACCAGTGTAAATATTAAGGAATTTGAAGCAAATTTTTAGTTTGTTTAATCATAATCAATCAAATACCTAATTAACTTTAAAAACATTGTCATTATGTACATAATAATGTACTGACACTTTGCTACATTTATTTACACATATGACCACATTACTACATTTATTTAAACACTACATTTATATACATTTTTTTAAATCAAGTTATTTTTTAGCCTTCATTTAGGTACCAACTGCAGAGTAAAAGCCTCTCTTTAAGTTTTACAATGTCTTCGCCATGGTCCAGTTGTCGAGTGGTGGTCTATCACCAAGTATGCATGATTCAATATGTTGAGAATGTTTGTATTTGTACTTTAAAATAATGTTAATTTGAAGTAATTTTGTAAAAAAAACTCACTACCACAGATGGTCGTCACGTGACCATTGGCCTTTTTTTATTTGTCTCGTCGAGGAAATTCGTTCACGAATAAACTGGTCTGGGGGGACCAAAATTATGTGGCACTCGACGCCCTGAAAAGGACGTAATACCCACTAAAACCTCTCCGGTGTCCCTCTCTCGCCATTTTCGCCGAACCACGGGAACATTTAAACATCCGCGGCCCGACTGGCGTCCCCTCTTCCTCCTATACATGGCCGGCGAGCCCACCAATCCACACACTCGCCGACCCCATTCTTCCATCACCTTTCCTCCCCCCGATTAGGACACAGATAGGACAGACACAGTTGGAACCGCGGTGACCATTGGCCTGCACTGAAAACCAGCGCTGGGTAGACAAACCAGGTCTACCCAGCACAATGTTGGCAATGTGAGTGTAGGCCATATTTGCCATAATTTATATGGACGACGAGCTGATAATTTATTTATTTATTTAATGTGATAAGTTTACAAAGCAGATTACAATCATTTTTACGTCTGAAAATATTGAAATTACAGGTTTTTGTCCAGATTGTATTATAATTGAGGAGGGTCGGAACAAAAACCGATAAACGACATGCTGTATTTTTTTTTTTTTTTGTAATTTCGATGCTTTTGCATAATTTTACATGATAAGCTTATTGAATCTGTTCTAAAGCCGATGAATCCAGTAGAAAAATGCGTTTAAAGTTAAATGATCTATACAGATACCGATAAATCCACTGATGAGGTAAAAGAAAATTGATATCTTAACAGAAACCGATAAATCCTACATAAATTTGATAGATTTTTATAAGGTTGAGACAAAAACCGATATATCAATTCCATTTGCTTTATGGCAAATTAATAATGGCCAAAGGAGTTTGATTTCTTCCGTCCATGATATTGGCTACACTAGAGATTTAGTCTGTGATCTATGGTCTGGGGATTTAATGACAGTGACAGAATTTAAACATTAACTGTGACGGATGAAAGAGTGTAACAGTTAACGGTTTCCTGAGTTTTTCAATGTCAAATTTAGATTAATTTTCTAACGGTTTTCATTTCGGTTGCTGTAAGATTGACGTTAACATAAAAAAGGTCATAACGTAAAAAAATTACTTAATGATAGACAACATGACATGACTGAAGGTAATGTTAATGAACATGTAATTACCCATGAAGAATGTGACTGCATAGAAGAAGAAATAATGGCCGTAGTATAAGTTTAATGTCATCTAATACGATAATAAATAATAAACACACTTGATTTTTATTTGTATAGTTTTTTTTTTAATTCCTCATTATACTTAGTTTTAACCAAAAATGTTAATGGTTTTTTCACATAGCGATAAATCCTTAGTTGATTTTTTCAAAAAACGATAAATCCGGATAGTCTAAGCAAAAACCGCTATATCCATTTTTTTTTTTTTTTTCGTTTATTACTTCACACACGAATCTGTTGATTTGGCCACCAAACAATGTTGCTAATGTTGATATATTAAGATATTCTACTCTCTTTTACCTAAAAAACCAAAGAAAAAAAACGTTTTTTCCGATTTGTCAAAAATCTTAGAAAGTGGATTTAGCGGTTTTTGTTCCGAAGCTCCTCAATTATTATTTGATCTAAATGTAAGCATAACATGATTGGTTATGATTAGTGTTGCAAACATAGATAAATTAATTGCGCTAAAGACAGGTAAATATTATAATGAATTACAATATGAAAATAAATGAATAAAGTTTGTTTAAATTAAAGAATGTTTGTTTAATTTGTTAACTTGCTCAGTGTAGTCGAAACAGCTTTACGGAATTTATTGAGGTTTGAGTCAAATATATCGATATCTTTACTAATAGCTGCCAACTCGTTATATTGACGACACATCCTTGTGATTGGATTATAAAACGATGTACTTACCTATTGTTTTTGTAAACCCACAACCAGATAGGTGTTAATGTCAACAGAGAATAATAGACAAGAGCAGTCTATGGAAGAGTGTGAGATTTTATGAAGGTAGATAAGATCTATGTAAACCTGCTATGCACGAAACGGGCAGATAAGGCTAAGATTTATTTAGTGTTTAGTTAGTTATTGTGTTGTGTAGTAAATATAGGGCAAATAAAATTATTTTCTTTCTTTCTTTTTCTATAGAAGTATTGTATGGCATACTGTAAAAATTTTGTATAAATATAGAAAGTCCGACAGATTTATTTGATTTAGTATGTACCTAGTCAGATAAATTTGTCTGGCTGTCGGAATACCTACCTTGATTGTACAGGGTTCAACTGTTCAAGTCATATTAACCTAAGTAAGTATTACAAAGTCAGACAGTATGGAGGGCGCAGACGTCGTCGGTCATTCGTGATAAGAGGTTATCCGCGTTATCTTGTTGCTTCTATCAGCTTCTTTCAGCGAAAGTAATTATTATTACTGACTGATTATCTCAAGCTGACGCAGACCTCCCCCTGATAAGCGCCTTATTGGCTTTTATCTCATGGGGGTAACGCCCATAATCTCCACGCTGGGCATGCGGGTTGGGGATCGCAGTTCGGTGGTAGAATCGTTCTGCAGGAGGCGCTGCTGCCCGCCCGCGGTAGATGTCCCTTAGTCGCCTCTTAAGACATCCGGGTTGTGATCCGGGGGAAGAATTGGTGTAGTGCCGGCTTAGAATTTGCAATTTAATCTACTAGTGATGGAATTAGAATTTAGAAGACAATCACACTTATCGCACTAATATTATAAATGCGGAAGTTTGGATATTTATACTATGGATGGATGGATGTTTGATAATGTCACATCTTCACGGCAAAACTACTAAACGGATATACTTACCTAAATAACCAGAAAACGTGTCCAACAACGCGTGCGAAGCCGCGGGCAGGAAATAGTTTTCAATCAAATTAATAAATACCTAATGCTGGACCATCCTCACAGCATCATCTATCCCCAAGCTAAGCAGAGCATGTGTTAAGGGTACAGATAACCGATAAACTTAATACAATACATTACTTACCTCTAGATTTTTTATTATGCTCAGAATAACATCCAGAAAATCCGAAACAAATAGTACCTATCTGCAGATCGTACAAATATTTGTCCCGAGGCGGAATAGAACCCGCAACCTCTTGCTTCGCAGGTTCTTAGCCCGCTACGGCACAGAAGTCCTCTGTAATGCTCAAGGTCTTTCCCATAACTTGGAAATTCCTTTCAATAAGTAGATAGGTGTCTGTACAGACTACGAAATATTATATTATTTGGCAGTATGTGAAGAAAGTACCTATAACACAAGCTCTGCTTAGCTTGGGGCTAGATAATGCTGTGTTTTGGCTAACGATTATAGTCACGAGATATAAGTTTGGGCGAACGATACACTTACAATTCGTTTTAAGATTAACAAAGTGATTAGTTACTTAATTCCTAATTGCTAATTAACCATTGATTGTTGTTATATGACTGTGTGTATAATATAATTACCTGAGTTTGTTTATCAAACTAGGCCTAGATCTCAGTACTCACGGGGTCCCCGTGGTAAAAAAAATTGGTTGTCTGTAAAGTCGGTTTACTGACGATAGTTGAACGTTACAACTCAGAGCGAGGTAACGCCGCATGACGAGGTAACGCCGCATGATGTCATGTTTTTTCGTGCGTGCAGCCGGCTCTATCGAATTATAAGACGTTGTCACGTCAAAAAATCTCTATACTTACCTACCTATATAAAAATGGATTTTCTAAATGAATCCCTACTTCCCTTGGTCACGGCATCATGCGTGAACGGCTGGACCAATTTCGCTAATTCTTTTATTGTTGTGTTTGTTATTGTCAGGAGAAGGTTCTTATGAAAGAAAAAATTAAGAAAGTTGGAAACATAAATTTCAACGCGGGCGTAGCCGCGGGGCGCAGCTAGTTACGATATAAAAAAACATGAAAGTGCACTGTTTCGCACTTAATTTGGTCGAGATCTCAGGAACGCTGCGGTCTCCTGTCATCGGTTGTGTCCAAGATGGCGGCACATGTGTCCTTCGTTGGTCGCCTCAGTCAGTGAGGCGATCCACCGATCTGAGCCGAACAGTAAAGTTGGTCGCCTCATTGGGGTTTTAACCAGACAACAAATTTGAGTGTACTCAAAAGTTAGGTTATTTCATCAGGTTCATAGAAAATGGTTATTTCATCAGGTTCATAAGAAGATTAGGCTTCGCATACAAAAATTCAGGGAAATCATGATTTATAAGCTCGCCAAACCCTGTCTGAGCGTAACCACCATGTTGTTCCTCAGATGGGCATGTGCCGCCATCTTGGACACAACTGATCATATGACGTCAGGAAGTATCCTCACTGAGGCAAACAACAGACAACAGGAATTGAAAACGGATATCTACAAACGTTGTTTCTTTAAAACAATTTTTTTTGACAAAGAAATATCCGAATACCTACTCTGATAACTCAGCCACTTTTTCACCTGTTCATATCACACTAATATTATCCGTGCCTCAGAAAGCACGTCAAGCCGTTGGTCCTGCGCTTGACCTCTCCCGGTTGTGGCGGTCTGGCGTCCTATCGGATTATGGGAGTGAGGGAATAGAGAGTGCACCTGTGTTTGCGCACACACTTGTGCACTTTACTATGTCCTGCGCATCTGGCTAGTCTTCGATGAGACTGGCCGCTGTGGTCGAAATTCGGTTAGGAGGCCATTATTTTTAATATTATTTAAACAGAATGTTTGGATGTTTATATGGATGAATGGATGTTTGTGACCTCTTCACGCCGTAACGACTGAACCGATCGGGCTGAAATTTTGGACAGATGCAGCTCTAAGCCTGGAATCACATAGGCTCAGATTTTTATCCCATAAAACAGTTCCCATGGGACAAAAACAACTTTAAAACGATTCGTGTGATATGGAATCATTCGAAGGTTATTCGATCCCATTATTTCTATCGCATGCGTTGTTTCTATAAAGAAATAATGCTTGCGAAGAAGCGGGCAGAAACTAGATCATAAAAAATAAACTGTACTTACTTTAATCTGCGCCTGAGCACTGTTCAACACCGCGGCATACCTCTCACAGTTCATCGCAGCTCTCACAAAACCGACTCTCGACAACGAAAACGCCATCATCACAAAAGTTCAATAGGTAGAACCTACACAAGTTTAAAATCACTCGGGGATCGATCTCGGAGTCCCTACGTGGTTCGAAGTTGCCTCGTCAACCGCTGGCGAGGTACTGAGCGTTTTACAATCTGTTTTTTGGTTTTATTCGTGAAAGGAACCGGTGGCGTCGCTTGTGTTGTGTTGTTGTTTGGCCACAACTTAAGAGCTTATTACACCATCCTAAATATCGGATGTCCTAATTAGTCAATCCTGAATTCAGGAAAGTTTAATAGCATTTAGGACGGTAGCATCCTAATTAGGATCCGATTTAGGACAAGAATGGCTTCCGACGTCCTAAATCTATTTTTAGCGTCTGCTTCAGTGTTGCCGGCAGTCAAAATAAAAAAGCTCCGATCCGAACGCTAAAATGGTCCGAAATATGACGGCTCCTGCAAGTTTAGGAGTTAAAAAGTGTAAAAAAAATTACTTGTCGTAATGGGGATATTAAGTTTTCCATATGCATTGTACTTTATGTTGCTTCATCTTAATGAACTTCAGAAAACTTCGCTTATTTTTTACAAAGGTTGAAAGACTGAGATAAAATAAAACGTCAAGTGGGAGTCAGACTCGCACACTAAGGGTTCCGTTTAATTGTAAGACCTTGTTTCTTGACAAATATCATGATTCTATGTCAACATGATGTAGGTACAAGAGAGAATCAAAATTTATGATTTTTTTGTTAATAAACTACAAATTTACGGTTTTCAAATTTTTCTCGTTATTTGTGCTATAATTATGATCTTGCTTCTTACCAAATTTATGATTCTAGGTAAACGGGAAGTGCCCTTTAAGGTTTTGGTCTATAGCAAGATATTTTTTTTTAAAGAAAAAACAACAAATTAGGTACTTACTGATTTCGGATTGTTCCCTTTATTTGTGCTATAGGGCCTTGTTTCTTGCCAAATTTCATAATTCTAGCAGGGTTCTGATTGCGCTAGGTCTACGGGAAGTACGTACCGTATAAGTTTTGGTCCATGGCGTGCATTAAAAGTATTTTTTTTGTGAATAAATTACAAATTTTGGATTTTTGGATTTTTCCCTTTACTTGTGCTATAAGAACTTGCTGCTCACCAAGTTTCATGATTCTAGGTCTACGGGAAGTACCCAATAGGTTTTGTGTGCATGTGATTCCCTTGGAAATTTCCGAAAAGAGTCATGGTACGCAAAAGATCCGCAGAGGCAGAAAAAAGTCCGAAACGGACCAAAAAGGTCCGCACCGGCAACACTGGTCTGCTTAGAGTCCTGAATCAGTGAACGTGTAATTAGGAGCTCCGGCGACTAAATTTCTTGTCCTAAATCGGACACTGAATTTAGGACGCGACATTTAGGATGGTCTAATAAGCTCTTTAGGGAATAATGTAGTAGAATGTTTGAGGACACAATCTGTAGATAGTAGTAGTAATTAAGGCGCTACCCCGACCCAAATCAGCGCCACCACCTATTTTTAACCCCGACGCAAGAAGAGAGGGGTGTTATAAGTTTAACGTGTCTATCTGTGTATCTGTGTATCTGTCTGTGGTATCGTAGGCTACGATATCGTTCATCCGTTTGGGAGCTACGATTCGTAGCTCCCAAACGGATGAACCGATTTTCGTTTAGTTGTTTTTGTGTCATAGATAATTTTATCCAGAGTGTTCTTAGCCATGTTTCATGAAAATCTGTACCTAGGGGATTTTTAAAATAATCTTATTATTACCTATTTCTAGTATAGTATTATAATATCTGTGCCTATGTTAAAACGAAGGAACTTTCAAAAATCGATTGGCTAGCTTGTGACACCTATCATAAGCTTTTTTCATGCCTCTGTATAAAAAATATTTTGTATATACGTACCTACTCTAAGCAGTGATGTGAGGCAGCGGCTTAAAACTCAAAATCTGTCAATCGAGAGCAACGCTGCTTAGCTCACGTTCACAGTCTTCAGAATTGCGCTGATTGTTCGTTTCCTTGGTATATCAGCGGTCATTGTATTGCTGATAGATAATACTGTTTGAATTGTATCATGACTGTAGGTACCTATTTGCCTACATGTCTAGGAACTCCGAATTATGTGTGCCCACGTGCAATGTGCACGTAGAGAAAGTCAACAAAATTTAATTTACCTACTTTTCTATTTTAACTGTTGATAGGAAGTAAGAAAAAAGCTTTCCTTTGAACTTACATTATCTAAGAAAACTTCGGCTTGCTCGTGTGATGTTTAGGAATCCACGCTTCTGTTGTTAAAAATGATACTGAAAAACTTGTCACACACCTGAAAAGCACCGCTGCAAAATGTGCATTCAAACATAGGCTTTAACTCGTAGTAACATTTAGATTAATTTTATATTGACGACATCAGATGACATGACAGACAGCTCGTGGACCGCTCGTTTGAAGCTGGTGAGAAGCTATCTTGTCACTGTCAAATGTATCTAAAGATAACGAGTTTCAGCCTATATTTGAACGCCCGTTTTTGCGCTGTGTGGTAGCGGTATTGGATAATTGAGCGCAGAGCTTTAGACTCTATATTGCCAGAAACTGTACATGTTGATAGTACCTATTAAGAAACTAACTACTTATTAACTCAACTTCTGCCCACAACATCGCACTTGTTTTTTCCAGGACTCTCTCTTCATTCTAGAAATAGCATAACTGAGCAGATAGACCAGATCTTGCAGAAGTAGAATGATATACCTAACATACGAAATCTTATATTTTCATAACTTATTTCAGATATTTCTTACTTTAACCGATACTAGCGTAAAACCTGGCGAAGCATATATATAAATAACCAAAAAAACCAAAGAAAGTGGTGGGAAGATGACCTCTTAAATGGTCTTCTACATTCCCAGGAGAGATATGGTCGCTGGAACCGCCAAGTAGAAAAAACTGGAAGATGCCTATGCCAAACTAGCAAGTGCTAGAATATTTTAAATTTAAGTAAAACCATGTGAAACTAAGTTATCTGAATAAAGGGTTAAATTATTACTATGTGTCTGTCCGCTGCTTTGCACGCGTTCTTTCCATGGAAACATACAAAGGTTATTTTTGTATCTTAAGCGAACTGATGTTTAATTCCGGGTCTATAACTATATTCTATGTAAAATTTCAGCCCGATGATCCTCTTAGTAGTTTTGGCGATAAGAATTAACAAACATCCATCCATTTAACTAACTTTATTTGTTACAAATATTTTTAGAATAAATAAATAAATAATGCTGGACAATTCACACAGCATTATATAGTCCCAAGCTAAGCAGAGCTTGTGTTATGGGTACTAGATAACTGATATACATAATACAATACACTACATAGATAGATATTTTTTATTATACATAGAAAACATCCAGAACGCCCTGGACAAATGTCTGCAGATCGTAAAATAAACGATTTTGTATTTATGTATTTGTATTTATTTTACCATCCAAATTTCGGATTTATAGAAGTGTGATGACAGAATTCTGTGATCTTTGTAGTGATATAAACAGAGCATAAAAACTTTTGCCATAACGCATCTACAAAGGCGTAGGCTATAGTATTATAATATCTGTGGCGTAGGTATCAATCACCATTGCTACTATCCAAGGGCCAAGTAACTGGTCCTTTGTTTAAATTTTAAACCTCGTGGTTGTTGTTTACATCAGGTAAGCCTCAAGACCTTGGCCAGCTGTTAAAAACAACGCTACGGGCAACCAGGCACGTAGGTCACCTTATCGCCAGACCAACAATCTGTTCTAACGAGTATTTCGAGGCCCTTTGATTGGATGGCTTAGTTAAGAAGTTAATGTTTGGAGTGATTAGTTAAGTATTTTGGATGATTTTTCCATGTGCAAAGATTCTATTTTTATAATGCATAGGGTCCGTTCTTTCTGAGTGGCTGTTCAGTAGGTACAGTTTATGATTATTTGGAAGGCCGTTCGGTTTTAACAATGAGTTCTAACAAAAATCGTCAAATCAAAGTTGTACTCATACCTATATAGTTTGACGAATTTATTATGAATGTAAGCGGGTTAACTACGAACCTGATTATATTTCCAAAAACTCCTCCTGTATCAAAATTAAGTGGTAGGTATGGCTTCCTCCAAGACTTCAAAATCTTCAAATTACTATTTTAGAAGTCGAAAACACAGAAATATATCTCGCTAAACCTATTTCGGTGGTCGAAAAAAAAATTATGAGCCTGAAAATTTCACAGCTACCTAATCCATTAATTTTTTTGTCAGTTCGCTTAAAGTTAAGTAGGTACTTACACCTATGATAGATTTCCTTTTCGCTTTAAATTTAGATTTATGCTAGTTATCAAGAAGTTTACCTATGTCCACGCCTTCGCATCGGCTTCTATGGAAAGGTTTAATAAAGGTGATTTCTATCCCTTATGAACATAAAGTAGCTTTATATGGAATATAAAGTAGCCTAGGTATGTTTGATTCCAGGTTTAGAGCTTCATCTGTACAATCTCATCAGTCATTCCGGCGGCGTGAAGCAAGAAACATCCATCCATCCATCTAAACACCATGCACCCAGGCGATTTACCTACTCTAGGTGAATTCAGTCTACCGGGCCAAACTTTCGCGTTTATAATAGGTATTACCTAGTGTGTTATACCAATAATCTTAGGGTAGGTGCACCCGTTGGCCGACCAGCCCCTGTTATCGGCCATTGCGGTGTAGGCACTTATTAAATTTATTTTATTAGAAGGGTCGATTACAATTTCCAAACGAAATCAAGCTCAATGCCTATTCAAATAGTTACACTCTTATCTAATAACATTGTCGAGCGTGTAAACACACCCTGTAATTTAAAAATAAATGTTAAGTTTTGCGCTTGCGACGGAACTGTCAGCTTGTCGGATTTTTAACAAAAAAAATAGTGGCGCGTGTTTCAGTGGAAGACAAGTATGTCAAGTTTTATCGATGTACCCATTGTCATGTGTTGTTTTTCCACTATGGGAATACTTATTTTACGTATTAAGATACGAATATTTATGTTTTTGTATTGAATTACTTAAAAATTGGGGTGGCCGGATAATGGAAATTGAAACTCACATAAAATTTACATGTCGGCCGGGGGGGCCGAAAGAGAGTACGAATGGACGCAGAATACTGTTGTCTCATTCTGTTACTTATCAAGATGTTATTAGAGTATATTTGCATCGTGTTGCCTAATGTCGACCGAAGGAATCTAAATTTCCTTTTTCGGCATCCATTTTACTGTTATTCATACGAAATTTTGCCATCGGTTTATGTGCGGCCGAAAATGGCATCATGCTTAGAATTGTGGTTTCGTTTTCGGCCAGATTCAATTTGTTCGTATAAATGAGGTGGCCGGACGTTAAAACTAGTTTTCCTTTTCGGCCAATTCGCATGAGATATAATATATTTGGTAAAAATTGGACACTTTTGTAACGGAGAAGAATAAATTAACTTCGAAAAATAATTAAATTGAGAACCTGGCTAAGAAGTGAGATGGGTCTTTAATTTTTGAAGAAGGTGTTATCGTATCTTCCTTAAATAATAGAACCACCAAGCTCCCGAAGCGTGCCTTTGTAGTTTTCCAGCAATGAAAGACGGAATTTAAGGAGATCTGTACCTCCTGTACAACGAGGGCTCCGCCTCCTCCTGTCTTCAGAAGTTCTGAAGTATTTCAGTCCTCACCAGTGGCTTTATTGTTATAATAAGCCGTCTTAACAGTCAATCGATTTTGTCGTGAGCGATAAAAATAATAATAAATAATGCTGGCCAATCCATCCATACAGCATCATTTAACCTCAAGGTAAGCAGAGCTTGTATCATGGACAGGTACTGGTAACTGGCAGTAAGTCGGTATAGTGGCGTTTCAGGATGGCTCTAGAATCACGATCGTCACGTTGAGTTAAGGACAAGGAGCATTGGCAGCATAAAAACGGTCATAGAAGTCTTTTGTCTCAGCATTGATCTCGGTTCTCCCATCGTGCGTTTTAAGATTCAGCAGTAGGAACCTGCTGAATCTTAACCAAGCCGCTGAGTGAATACTTTCGACCTTCGGTTTCACTCTATTGCCTTTTTTAAAGCGTGTGTTGGAGCTCCGAAGGCGTCGTACCATCTTCGCATTCCGCTTTTTAAGGTCTGACCTCTGACGAAGTCGCTTGGGTGGTTTCTCGTCTTTTTGTCACTGGCCCAAGAGTCTCTTCCGAGTGCCAGTGCACTGCTTTTGGCAGCTATTAATACCTTTGTTTCTCAGCGATTTGTCCAGATTGTAGGGTCTTGTGAGTTCGTCAGCGTCTTCGGTCTTTCAAGGCAAAAACCTATCTTCAAACAGCTTCTGGAAATTCTCGGTGCCCACCATTATTTGGATTCGATAAGGTCAAACTTTGGACATCATCGTACGGTTTTGTTCAAGCTTCATATTGATGTTTAGAGTATCGAATCAGTCAGTGACCAGATCTGGTACTGAACCTGTTGATAACTAAGACATCTCAGAATTCATGCCGAATAAAATTGAGACATCAAGTGTGCTTCGACCATAGGCTCCGATAAAATTTATGAAAGCCTCGGCATCCCACGGATTCAGGGTCACGAGTCACTCCAAAGGAAGCAAATTCTGACAATTTCTGTCAATACCTGCATATTGTGCCCTGAGACGGTTACGAACGCTTTGTGAGACATACGCAGCGGCCCATGGACTCAGGTATAATGTAAAAAAGAGTGAATTGCTTCTATTCAAAGCAGGTACGAAGAGCTACTCTGTACCTCCGGTTTCGCTTTACGGTACTCCTCTCAGTTGGGAAAAAATTTAAATACCTAGGTCACTGAGGATATATCAGACAATGTGGATGTTGAAAGGAAGCGTAGGGAGTTGTCGGTGAGGTGTAATATGGTGGCTGGCAGATTCGTACGTTGCACAACGCCAGTTAAAAAACACTCTTTAAGGCGTCTTGTACTTCTTTCTACACGTGCAGCCTATGGGCCAGATATGCACAAAAAGCCTACAATGCCTTACGCGTCCAATACAATAACGGCTTCAGGAGTTGGGGCTGGAGTAGGGGCTGCTGCGGTACTGTAGCGCATCAGGGATGTTCGCAGACGCGCACGTTGATGGGTTCCACGCAATCATGCGCATGCGGGTCTCATCCCTGGTAGGCCGCATGCGCTGCAGCTCCAATAGCCTGCTGGTCGCCGTGGCGCAGGACCTCTGCTCCAGTATCATGGGCCACTAGATGATGATGCTGAAACCGGTATCATCGCTGGTGGCTCAATGATCTGTCTAGGCCGTCGGCGACAGTGCTAGGCTTTATTTTATTTGATTTGATTGTGTGTTGTCGCAAGTAGCGACCCGCAACCATCGTGTGCGACGTTCCGTGCGTGATAATGTCGTTAAGGCTGGCATGGTGAGATATCGGACCGGCGGCCCTAGTACACAATAATCCATGATGACCATGCTATTCAACAGCATTACCGCATTGGCATTGATGAGACGCGCAACATTTTGCATCTAACCAAACACATATTGTGATAAGGAATGTTGCAGGATCTTATAATGTGCCAGTATTATATGAAGAAAGCTCTTGCTATCAATATCCTGACTCCTATTTGGACCGGCCAGGAGACGGGCACGATCTGCAGAAATGGATCACGTTTGTAACAGATGATTCCGTGCGATCTACAGAGCTGGAGCACGTTTGTAAAATCAAATCAAGTTAATAATGTTAAATAAAATTCATGTTTGAGTGTTGATCATGTTGATTCTACAATATAATATCACTGTGACTTTTTTTCTGATGAAAAAACACGAAAACTATGCCAGTATTTTAGAATTATGTTCCATAAAAACCCTTAAAATTAGCGGCCGAAATTGGGTTCAGGTCCGGTCGAATACTGAATTTTGTGGCCGAAAACTGAAGTTTTACTCATTTTTGACTATTTCTTTTTTTATAAAATAACTATGAAGTTTAACTATAAAAATCCTCTAATATTTAAAACTCAAATATCTAGACTACCGACTAATATCACTTTGAACTATGCTGACAAACGGCCAATATTTTTTCTGAGGCCTCAAAGTTGGAACTTCGCTAAATGGTCGATAACTAGTGCAACGACCCTATCATGTCTTACCTAAGGGACTCTTAAATAACTCAACTAGTTTTCTATCTGTACTCAGTAACCTATGTTTTGCAATACATTTACCGTCTACGTCTACCAGTCTACCACACAATAAGTTTGTTTACCTTGGTTGTGTGAGTGTGACATAGATTTCGTTGGTCTATTACGTAAAGTAGATAGTGTCATTGCTCCCAAAGGGCTTTACTATTTACTATTCTATCTATATGATACATGATAAGTAAAAGAGGAAAGCTATAATAGCGGTAGTTAAGATAGATTTTCGTTTGAGACTTGTGAACATGTTGTGAACGAGATTTTTTTGTATGGATGTTTGAAATTTCAAACAGTACGCAAGTAGCTTTTAGGCACATCCCTACATCTATTATGGTTACGTTTTTATTTAAATGAGAGAATGAGTTATTTTTCTGGATGGTTGGCCCGTGTGGCGACTTAAAATTAACACCACCCTAATTTTTCCGGTGTCCAGACAGGCGACTAAGGGATATCCACCGGGGGGCAGAAGCGCTCCCTACAGATCAGATCTAACCACAGAAATCTTAATAACAAGGCACTTGTTATTCAGATTTCTGTGGATCTAACCTATCTAACTGCGATCCCCAGCCCGCATGCCCAGCGTGGGGATTGCGGCATTACTGCTTAATGATGCCGTTACGGCGCTTATCAGGGGAGATCTATGTCAGTTGTAAACTTATAAAGGCTGAATATTAAAAATAACCAAATATTAGCGTATCAACTTTATTTCGTTAAAATACGATACACTTAATATAATTAATATACTTCATGGCTTAAATTATTTACAGGTAAGTTTACATAACAGAAACAGATAGATTATTTTATAAAACAATAGATATACCTACGTAGGTGCATCTACATAGTTAACATGCTAAACATTGATCTTCATTGTCATAGCGTAGGTACTTACCTACTTATGTGCAACAGATTTACGCCTTCGAATAATTTTCAAGGGGAAATCAATAATTGAATTGAATTAAGCATTCAATTCAATTTTATTTTATTTACTTTAATTAATACGGCCTTTCAGCTGGGTCGGTGTAGCGCCTTAACCAAAAATTACTTTCTTGTTTTGGCCAAAGTTAGATAAGCAAACAGAAAACAGGACGAATGTAAATTATTAAACACACTGGTGGATAACCATGACGATCTGTTGATTGATATAGAGGAATTCGGTTTGATTCGGTGCTTTATAATGATACATACAACAGAATGTGGATACACCATTATTATATCCTTAAAATACATAGAATATACATAATTCTCACAAATATATTTATATCATTTATACACGAACTAGCTTCTGCCAGAGGGTTTGGGCGCGTTTTTTGGATTAAAAGTCAGGCTATAATATGTTATTCTAGGTCTAGATCTTTATGCGTGCAAAGTTTCAGCCGGATCCATTCAGTAGTTTTGGCTTCGGCCCAACATCTTCACTACGACACAAACTTTCGCCTTTATAATATTATGATAACACGCTCAATTCTGCTAGGCTGTACACTTAAGAATTACGATTCGCCAAGAAGCCAGGTAAGCGGCCAGCCATGGTCCGCCATTTGCCCTCTAGAAAAAGCAGCCTGTTAAATATATTTTCTTCTTAAAAAAATAAATTGATTGAGCTGGGCCTATATTAACATTACCTATAAATCCAGGCAATTCTACAACTTCTTGTTTTATGGTGACGTTTAATTTAAGTTTTATAACTGTCAGCATAAACCTCCCGTTAGGATGGTACAAGGCCTCAGCAAACACAGGCCTAAGAAAATCCAGACATGACCACTGATCGGAGTAGGTAGAGCTATTTAGGTTCATTGACCGCAAAGATTGATGTTAAGGGTCCGGCGGAGGATAAATTTCCCATACAAACGTAGTACCAAAATGATTTGTAATTTGAGCATATTTTCACCATCGTCTGCTATTATTTGTATTCAAATAGTATTTATCTAGGTTCCTGGATAGTTTTTTTTTCAAAATACTTACCGAAAATTAAATGAAAGCCAATCGCATTTTGCAATTTTTAAGACAAAATTGGCCAGTTTTCTTCCTATTTGTTTCGTATTAAAAACAACAATATCTTATGTGTTATTTGTTAAGGAACATAGCTAATATTGTCTAGTTACAGAATAACAATACTTTGTGAAGAATACAAAAAGTTTTCAGTCATCATTTTTGGTATTACAGAACACAGCGAAATTCATACCAAATTCTAAACGGCAATATTGCTATCGCGCACGCACGGGGCGGGGTGCAGGGCCGGGGGACGGGACACTTCGGTTGTGTCACGGTAATATTGATAATATTACCTTGGTTGTGTGATCGTGATCGCTCGGACAGACACACTATTGCAACGTGTATTTACACGGGGCGCCGCCGCCACCGCTCGGGGACTTTCGGAGGTCGTCGTAGGGGTAGGAGAACATAGATAGGTTCTTGTATGGTAGGAGAGGCTAGGTATTATTATTTAGTAAGTATACTATTTTCTAAATCAGTGTGTCTGACAAGTTACGGTGCTGTGCGTGCGTAGGTATTTGTTTGTTCACTATTCTATAGACCTGTGCCACTGACTTGGATTGAGATTTGCCTTGTTGTTTGGAAACAATAACCTACCTCCTTAGGTACATTACATACCTAGAGGTACCTACCTACTAAGACTTTGGCGTGCTTTGGCTTTGTTTACGGACTTTGATATTTTTCACTTACGGTTTGGTTAATGATATTATGGACTCGGAACGTTGGGATTTAGGTATCTCACAGTAAGTAGGTAGGTACTTACTTACCTACCTACCTACCTAAATTATTTTATTATAAGCTAGTTGTTTTCTTATTTTAAAGTAAATACCTACATACCTACCTAATACTTACCTACCTAGGTAGGTAGGTACCTAACATGTTTAGATATATGTACCTATCATAAGATAGGTACCTACAATGTATGTGAAGTAAGGAAGTAAGTACTAGGTAGGTATCCAGGCGCGGTCGCAGCCCAAGACTTTGGGGGGGGGTCACACTTGGTGCGGGCCGTAGCACCAAATGTACTTGTAGGCGGTTGCAGACCCCACTGAAAAGCACTTAACTTTATCGGCGAGCGGAGCGAGCCGCGGAAAATTTATACTCAACTCCCAACAATAGTAGGTATAAGTTATAGCGAGCGAAGCGAGCCTCGAAATATTTGAGATGTTTTCTGAAGTTTCGGCAAAAGTAAGCAAGAGTAGGTCTACTTGCTTACTCTCGCCCGCATCATTTATTTTGTTGTTGATAGGTATCTATAAAAAATAAATGATAGCGAGCGTAGCAAGCCCCGAAAATCTTAGAGACTTGTGGTAGTAGATATAAAGCTATGAATATAAATAAACGAAGCGGAGCAAGGGCATCAACAAAAAATTGAAAATACAAAAAAAGACATGGAAAAAAAATGTAGCGGCGAGCGGAGCGAGCCGCCGAAATTTTTGTTACTTTTTCGGGTAACTACCCGAGCAAAATGATGTTAAACACACTGGACCAAATACAGAGAAGGACAAAATACTATCGGCGAGCGGAGCGAGCCGCAAAATGCAGTGTTTTGCATATTGGCCGCAAACATGACATCCCTTCCCCCAACTCCCAACCCAACAATAGGAAGTATAAGTAATGGCGAGCGAAACGAGCCTCAAAAATGTTGGAGATTTTTTCTGATGTTTGGGGAAAAGTAAGCCAGAGCCTATGACAAAATAAAGTGAGTGAAACCTGCCCATAAAATTTTAAATAGTTTGCGGTGGTAGATATAAAGCTATGAATATAAATCGGGACGAGCGGAGCAAAGGAGATTAACAAAAAATTAGAAATACAAAAAAGACATCGAAAAAGATGTAGCGGCGAGCGGAGCGAGCCGAATTTTTTTTCCCTTTTTCGGTTTGTCACAAACTGGTTCAGAACATTATATATAACAGCGAGTGGAGCGAGCTCTGAATGAGCTGCAGCCTTTTTTGAAATTGGTGAGGTAGCGTCCATGCAAGACCCTTATGCTAGAAGCATGAAGCTAAATTATGAGCTACTAGCTTCTGCCCGCGGCTTCGCACGCTTCTTTCTATGGAAACGTTCAAAGGTAATTTCTATCCCATGGGAACTGATTTATGGGATAAATAGTAGCCTATGTTTGATTCCAGGCTTATAGCTACACCGATGCAAAATTTTAGCTCAATCTGTTCAGTAGTTTTGGTGTGAAGACGTAACAAACATCCATCCATCCATCTATCCATACAAACTTTCGCATTTATAATATGAGTGTGATAGTGTGAGGAACAATTTTAAAGTTTCTCAAAGTTTCTTCAAGCTCATAATTAAGCTTCCTTGTCTTGCATGGACGCTACCTCACCAATTTCAAAAAAGGCTGCGGCTCATTCAGAGCTCGCTGTTATTTATTTTATGAACCAGTTTGTGACAACCCGAAAAAGGGAACAAAAATTTCGAAGGCTCGCTCCGCTCGCTGCTACATCTTTTTCAATGTCTTTTTTGTATTTCTAATTTTTTGTTAATCTCCTTTGCTCCGCTCGCCCCGATTTATATTCATAGCTTTATATCTACCACCGCAAACTTTTTAAAATTTTCGGGGCAGGTTTCGCTCACTTTATTTTGTCATAGGCTCTGGCTTACTTTTCCCCAAACATCAGAAAAAATCTCCAACAATTTTGAGGCTCGTTTCGCTCGCCATTACTTATACTTCCTATTGTTGGGTTGGGAGTTGGTGAAAGGGATGCCATGTTTGCGGCCAATATGCAAAACACTGCATTTTGCGGCTCGCTCCGCTCGCCGATACTATTTTGTCCTTCTCTGTATTTGGTCCAGTGCTTGACACTTGTTTAACATCATTT
Source organism: Eupithecia subfuscata (assembly GCA_963564075.1). Lineage (NCBI taxonomy): Eukaryota > Metazoa > Arthropoda > Insecta > Lepidoptera > Geometridae > Eupithecia > Eupithecia subfuscata. Next base: position 3,270,983 of record OY751117.1, on the reverse strand, counting down.
TGCTCGGGTAGTTAACCGAAAAAGTAACAAAAATTTCGGCGGCTCGTTCCGCTCGCCGTTACATTTTTTTCCATGTCTTTTTTGTATTTCCAATTTTTTGTTGATGCCCTTGCTCCGCTCGCCCCTATTTATATTCATAGCTTCATATCTACTACCGCAAGTCTCTAAGATTTTCGGGGCTTGCTACGCTTGCTATCATTTATTTTTTTATAGATACCTATCAACAACAAAATACATGATGCGGGCGAGAGTAAGCAAGTGGATCTACTCTTGCTTACTTTTGCCCAAACTTCAGAAAACATCTCAAAAATTTCGATTTCGAGGCTCGCTTCGCTCGCTATAACTTATACCTACTATTGTTGGGAGTTGAGTATAAATTTTCCGCGGCTCGCTCCGCTCGCCGATAAAGTTTAGTGGTTATCAGTGTTGTCTGCAACCGCCTACAAGTACATTTGGTGCTACGGCCCGCACCAAGTGCGACCCCCCCCCCCCCCCCAAAGTCTTGGGCTGCGACCGCGCCTGGCCCATGACCAGAGACAGACAGTGTAAAGTTGCCGGCAAGTTGAGCGAACTGCGACAATTTTTGGTTTTAACAAAAACAAATTTTCTAAAAAGTTGCGCAAAATCTAACAAGATTTTGCGCAACTTTTTAGAAAATTTGGCAAAGTAACCTAAAGCGGGCCGGGTTTTGAGCTTTGGATCATAGTCAGAAGGAACAAATGTTATCAGCGACCAGACCAAAACGCGAAAATTTTGTTGTCTACTAATTTTTTGTACTGGTTGACAAAGTGACCTCGCAGATTATTTGTTATATTTTGTGCTTTTTACTGTGGTGGTTGGATTGATACAAACTGACAATAGCGGACCAGCCAGACCAATAAAATTGGGAACGTTGCCTCTGTGCTAATCAAAATACAGAGCACAAATAACAGTAATATCGGCGAGCGGAGCGAGCCGCGATTATTTTTATTGCTGCAGTTGGTAACCATAATCAATGTAACGGAAGTAAACAGGAAAAAATTAGACGTTTTTTCATCGTTTTTTACGTGTATTCTTATTTATACAAAACGTACCTACAAATAAATTATAAATATTCGAAATTTTAAAAATCGTTATTCACAAGTTGAATCTCTCGGATTCCAGAATTATCCCTTTTCAGTTTAATAAACCCTTTCCGTGGCATCCTGTGTATATTTTATCACACTCATATTTTGAGTTTGGATGTAGGTAGATATTTTTAAAGTTTGGATATAGATGTTTAGAAGTTTTCGCGTAAAGAAGTACCTAATCAACACCAATCCATCAATCCATCCAAACTTTTGTTTTATAAGTATCTTTCACACTACCTAGGTATATTTTTGACTAGCTAGGTAGGTACCATAACAAATTTCGTAGTGTTTAGCCGATATGGTTACCCCACAAGGCTTTACCAAAATCGTAAATTGATTTGTTTTTTTGATAAGTAAATAAATGTGTCAAGTCAAAATCTTACGTTTATACCTATCCTTGCCTTTTATTTTCTTGTCAGAAATTCACTATACCTACTCGTTTATTTAATCCTAAATTTAGGTATATCCTAGGTATTGCAGAAGCAGAACCGTATGACGAACCTACCTACACTCCATCCAAATTCGGTTAGTTTACAAAAATGTCACACCGAATTTGGCTGGAGTATACGTAGGTGCTTACATACTACATAGGTACGTATTTCCTGATCGATCAGTTTAGTTAGGTTCTAGGTACCAATGATATTACCTATATTTGGGTTCTACATAGGTACCTAGGTACCTAAGTATTTCTTGAGATATACGTAGGTAGGCCTTGTAGAGAAACTTGAAGAAAAAAACGCGTTAGGTATCAAACTAAACATTCACTTAGATTTTTTTAAAATACTTACACTTGCACTTCCCAAAATGTAAGTACCAAGGTACCTATGTAGGTATGAAACGCAAATAGTATGCCTAAAGAAATAGGTAGGCAAATTTAGTAGTCTAGTATCTAACCTACCTGCCGCTTTCGGTAGCAGAGGTGTATACCTACTCACGCACACGCACAAGCACGGCACTATGGATGGTTGTGGTTGTGTTCACGTATGTAGTACACCTACCGCGTCCCGCGCGCGCCTGCATCAATCAACTAAACAGAGATAGCGATATTCGGGGCGATTTTTGCACGCGCCTCGAATTGAAGTTGCGATCGAGGTTCGCCGGACTCTTAATATGGATATTCCACGGGATTCCGACTAATACTCCGGGATTCGATTATTATAACTCTTTCATCAATAAGTATAGAAAATGGTATATGTAAGCCCATAAGCGCACAAGCGACGTTGTAAATTTTACATCAGCAACACGTTGCCAAAGTTTTTGTCAAACCGGTTTTTGACGTTGCCGCTTTGTTGAAACTCGTCGTGATATCGCTGTATTATGCGCTCTTGCTCACACGTACAGGGAGTGTCACGGGCGTGGCTAGAGTGACGCACCTGTTTTTGTCTCTTTCTGCACCACTGGAATTCAATTGTTTTCCGAAAGTAACTTGTTGTTACATGTTGTCTCACTCGATTACTTCGGTTCTCAGAGTGCGCTTGTCTGCTTCCTGTTGTGTTTTGTTGTGTCGTGAATTTCATTTGACCCTGGCTTGTTTACTGGATTCTGGAATCTCCTTGCTACTACGACTTTGGCTAGCATTTGCGGACTCTGATTTGACCTCATTGGATTGGATATTTGGAGTTATTTTATTGGATACCTACTCATTTGGAAGTTTGATTTTTGAAGAATATTGATTTTTTTTGTTTCAATATGTAAATTATTGTTTAAACATGTTGGTAATTTTAATTAAGATCTTATTGTAGTTAAATACAAATAGTTTGTTCTTTTCAATCATGTTTCAATTTTTGAGGAAAATATAATTTGTATGGTATGTTCTTATACAACTTCAGAATGAAAATATTAAATGATTGTTGATTCTTGTATAAATATAAGAAATTGTTACTTACATAAAAAAATATATGTGAGTTCACGAATCAAGTTTCTATCTATTTATTATAAAACCCGTCCTTATACTTATAGGAAGTGTATGCTTTCATTAATCCCTAAGGCAAATAGCAAAAAGCTTTTTATTATTTTTCTAACTAAAAAACGAATCCCGGGATTCGGGGAATATCCATATTATTATATCATATGGCAAGTACATAAAATAGCTCTACCTACTTCGATCACTGGACATGTGACAGCTAAAAAATAACTGCAAAACTACTAAATTCCCTAGAAAATGACTGAAGAATAAAAGTTCGTAAAACCCCTTGAGGGGTAAGGATTTCAAAGACAATTTTGCCGTGCTATAATAATAAAAGAATACGAGTATCTACTTGCACAAGATCCTAGCCACTCCAATAGCTTCTCTGTCAATCTCGCTACCCTGGCTTCTGGCATCCTTGCAAGTTATTGCCTTTACTCTTAATTAACATTATGCCTTCTTATACTCAATCCTCTCTACTTTCACTTCATCTCCCATCAGTTTGTAGACATATGTGACGACGGTTGAACTCTGGATGTCCATGAGAACGAATGATGGAGTACAAGTTCTGAAATGAAGAGAAATAGACAATAGACAGACAGACATAGGCAAGTAATAGGCAGAGATAACTTCAAAGTAAGGGCCAGATTAGGCAGGCAGATGCACAGTATACTCTCGTGGCTGTATTGATGACGGGCCCCATGTCTCATGTGAGAGGCATAATAATAAGCAAAGATGCTTGTAAGGCCTTTTTTAACTATTTGTTAGGAATAAAGTGGCAAAACTGACCTGTGCAAATAACTGTAAGCCCCTGTAGCTGACCCCGGATTAATGTAGAACTTGTTCTCATGTTCATAAGCTTCAAATCGGTGGGTGTGCCCAGATATCAGTATGTCCACATCCAGCTGTCTTTGGATGAGAGCGAGAGATTCCTCGTCTCCCCATGGGACAACCTGGTGGCCATGGATCAGGCCGATTCGGAACTGTCCTACAGTTATTATTTTCTGATCTGGATATGTTGATACCTGAAATGGGTATAAATTGTGTTGATTACAAAATTTGCTTATAATTGGATTAATTAGGAAAAAACTGTTTACAAGTTTTGAAATAAGAAAAAATGCTGGCATGATCAGCTTTTAAAAATTTACCTATCTAGTACAAAAGAATAGCTCGAATTTCTTTTTAAATAAATTTTTTTTTTACTAGAATACATTTTTATTTTTGGTGTAGAATTTGCCTTAATTTTTCAAATCATGTTCAAGGGCTTTCATTTTATTCTGCCTGCCAGTTCAATAGCCAGTGCCATTATACGTAATATTTATTACTACCTATTTAGGTTTCCTTAAAAAAGGTTTTTTATGACCTATATCCATGTAGGTTGAGTGGCAGCCCACACTCATCAATGAGGGTCATCAGCAAAGTTATAGAACTAGTATCTACTAATTCATTATGATAATGATATAACAATGATTTATCCAAATCAGACCATCACTTACGAAAACATTAAGTAATAAACACTACGCCCTTACTGCTGGTAAAACCAAATTACACGGGTGCATGTGACGTCACTGACTCGGCCGAGCGAACCGAGCGGAGCACAGCCGGCACTCGTACTTCACGATTTGACGGTTGGAAAGGTGAATTAGACACAAATCGGATTCTTCATTTGTTTCAAAGTCACAAATAACCAAAAACACGGCTATGGCTATATGGCAGCGACCGAGGTAGTGACGTCACTCAGTGAACTTTGTTAGTAATTTGGTCATAACTTCATCAATTTGTCTTTTTGCACTGTGTGTTAAGGATTTCTTAGCTCTATAAATCTGAATTCTCAACTAAAAATGTTCAGGATCCTCAATGACCTCGTTGCCCCCAATGACCTCCAGTAGGCCTAGCACGGGGATAGTTGTCTAGGGTAGAATAGAGAAGAATGACATTGCATTGTCATACATTGCGTAAATTATTCAAAGTAGAAGGAACAAGTTTCAAACATATTACGCATTCGATGGCGATTTGACTTAATTTTTCTCTATTTTATCCTAGACAACAATCCCCGTGCTAGGCCCACAGGACTTTCTTTCCAGTTGAGTAAGTTAGTCGGTACATAGATATGTTTTATAAACCAAGTACAGTTAGTGACACACAAACTCTTAGGCACAGATTGGTGTGATAAAAGGACTATGCTATAGCAGTCGGAAAATGCACTACCGCAGTTGAGGTAACGATCAGTGCACCTACGTTTTAAAGTACCTCATCAAAGTCCCCTCTAACAATGTGCACATCACTGGCCAGAGTTTTGAGATAGTCATACGAGTCTTTAGTGCAGAGATTGCCAGTGCAAAGTATGTGTTGGATGCGGCCAGGGAGCAATAACTTTTTGAACTTGGCCGGAAGGCTGCTGCAACGGTGCGGGATGTGTAGGTCTCCTAGTACTAACACCAACTGGAAAAGAGAGAAAATAGTTGGTAGTATTCATAGAAGCAAGAATAGAAAAGATCTTACATTTATGTTGAGAGATACAGGACAGAGGAGCATGATTTATAGGATAATTGGTCTTCAAGTCTGGTATCAAATTTATTGTAACAATATCAAATTATTTGCTGTAGAGCCAGTTGAACAATCGCAAAAGTGGGTGTCGTTGTAAACAGCAAAATTTACGATATTGGCAGTTTGCTTACCATTGTGATGAAATATTTGATATTTTAGTAGCGTGAAGAACCAAATTATGGAAGGAGAAGGAATCCGATGTAAATGTCCTCACTTTCGTTCGTTGTAAATACAAAAAAGAAATCCAAAAAACCGAAACAATTGTTCAGCCATAGATCTACCTGATTGATAGATAGATAGATAGTAGATAATAAAACATTTTTCATTCCACTTCCATCCTGGCAGCACTGGTGGGTGACAGCAAAATGACATTGAATTTAGCAACACATCGGACATTGATAGTTGCGAAAAAACTTTATGCTCTATGGTATTTTTTTTTTCAAAATGCTTCCACTAGACACTTTTATTTTTCCCTGACTGCGCAACCTTGGGTTGTTCTTGTTCACGTCAATTACTACATATAAATTATGTTCGATTCGTGTTGGCGCGAGCTTAATAATTATTAAAAAAAATATTTTTTTGTAGTGCTTAGTAAACATAGTATTCTATTTACGGTAGTGATTTTGTTTTAATCTTTATTATGAGTAAAACTAGCTAAAAATTGTACCTTTAATCAATTTAAAGTAAACCACGTGCTGGTATTTCGTTAGCGACATCAACGGATTTCAAAGTTTTTTACTTTTGTGCTATTTTTTTGATTACTGGTGGGCTACCTAATAGTAGTAACTAGTACTAAGTTTTTCAAATTCAATTTTTTTAAAGAGAACACTACTTAGCGTTATGTCTAGCACAAATAGATACACAAAACTTTCTAAATTAAATTGTTTCAGTTTAGGTAGGATTAGGAACAAACAGATTAAAATTAGTATTTAACTAGACAATGAAAAAAAAATTGGTTGTTTGTAAAGTAGGTTTACGATCGAGATGTTTACGTGATAACCGATTCCGCGTGACAAGTTTCACGGAATGACTGGCAGCGCTAGAGATGAGACGGGAGATCGGTCCGTCTCTCTCTCGTTATACCTGCGATCGCGCTCGTGAGGTTTTGGTGTGACACAAGTTTCTGAACATGTCACCCGACTAAAACGATTTTAAAGACGTTATCACGTCAAAACGTAACTTATAAAAAAGCTATTTCAAACTTCGTTAGATTAATTTGCTATTTTACGCGGTATACAATGCTTGGTATAGCATTGTACACTGGTCATCATAAAAATCGGCCCACCTGTACTTTTGTCGGAATATTCGTTTTTTTAATTGTGAATGAAACAAGTTGTTTTGAAATAATATTTTTTTCGTAAAATAGTTTATTTTTAACATTTTAAAGTAAAAGTTATGTATACATTTTTGAAAACTTGCACATTATGAGAAAAAATGGAAGATCTTTAATTTTACCCAATTTTTAGGTTTATATTGAACAAGCTGTAATTTTACACCCTTTGCACTTAAGCCGATGAATCCTTGAAATCAATATTTGGTATTTCCTCCTCTTGCTTTAATTGTAGCCTGCATTCTCCTTTTTAAAGACCTTATTAAAACTGCAATGGCTCCTTGAGGGACTCGCTCCCATTCTTCTTTGATGGCGGTTTCCAATTCTCTAATGGTGGTAGGGGCAGGATTTCGAGCTCTAACCTTTTGTTTTAGGGTGTCCCAAATGTGCTCTATAGGATTGAGGTCAGGACTCCTTGCTGGCCACGGCATAACCTGTATACCAACCTCTTCCAGGTACTGAGTCACGATGCGCGCTACGTGTGGCCGTGCGTTGTCTTGCATTAACTGGAAGTGTTCTCCGATATAACCCGCAAAGGGCATCACGTGATCTTCTAAGATCTCTGTTATGTAACGTACAGCAGTTAGTGAACCCCTCCTGATGAATACCAGTTCCGTGCGCGCTGTCAAAGAAATCCCACCCCAAAACATTACAGAGCCTCCACCATAACTGACTGTTTCGCTCATGCAGCATTGGGCATAACGCTCACCTGGCCGTCTCATGACGTTACGGCGCCCGTCTGAACCGTATAACGTCATTCGGCTTTCATCACTAAAAAGAACTGACGCCCATTGGTCCATAGTCCAGTTCAGGTGATTTCGCGCAAATTGTAGTCTTGCTTGGCGATGAGCTGCGGTCAGTTGTGGTCCCGTTGCTGGCTTGTGAGGTCTTAAATCTTGTTCACGGAGTCTCCTTCTCACTGTACTGTCACTTATAGCCACACCCCGCACTTCTTGTAAGCGTCGCTGAAGATCAACCCCAGAAAGGTGCCGATTTCTTAAAGCTGAGGTCACAATAAAGCGGTCATCTCGTTCAGATGTGACCCTTTGTCTTCCAGATCCTGATCTTCTTCGATACTCTCCAGTCTCCAGAAACCTCTGGTAAACTCTTCTGACCGCAGATCGACTGAGATTCAATCTTCGCGCCACAACACGTTGACTGAAACCTTGTTGCAGCAAGGCTACAACTTGGGCTGCCTCTGCCTCAGTAGTGTCCATAATTTCAGATGAAATCTTGCAAAACTACAGCCTTAGTGAATAAAGATAGCGTTAATTATCGAGCGCACTGTTTAAATGTTCCGTTTCACAAAGGGAATTGGGTTCAACTGAATCTCGACGTAAACAATGAAATCGACACGAATCAGTGTAAGCGTTAAAAATTTTGTTAAGTACCCTCAAGTAGGCCGTAATTTATGGTAGACAGATGTCAAACATCATAACAAATCCTTGTAATAAAAAAAACAATTCAAAACCACTCATCTCCGAAGTTATAAAAAAGAATAGTGAAAAAAGAGGGTGGGCCGATTTTTTTGATGACCAGTGTATTTGAGTTATTGTTACGACAAAACTACCCGAATCGAGAGGTTTTCTTACGATGGGGCAACACTATTTTCGTCCCACTATTTTTCTGTCTATGGTGCAGGTGTAGAAAATAATTTCATGGTGTTGTGGGTGACACATAAATTACGTAGATAAAATATTTAGTGTAAGCTAATAAATTGGCACCAGCTCGCATGGAAATGGAATCAATGGAATATGAGCTCGCTCGCAATCTCACTCTGTTGTTCTTCGTGGAACGCCTACTCGACAAAGGCGAGCCGCGCACGTTGCACGATCTTTCATGCCAGTTTGGTGCCAAGGGATTCACGAAGGAGATGCGCCAGATCGCTGGCGGGTCACAGTCAGGATTGAAGAAATTCCTGGCTCAGTACCCGGCGTTGTTCAACATAGACGGGGACTATGTCGATATCAACACATTCCAGAAGCATTCGTGCGGCGCTGGCGCGGGATCCAACAACGATTATATCGAGGAGGCCAAGGAGTACTTCGCGGGTAAGATGGTCCAATATGGCGATGGGACCGAGGTGCCCATCAAGAGCCTGCTGGGCCACCGGAGCCAGGCCTCCCCTCAGGTGCGCCACATCTCCGGGCAGCGTATCAAGGAGTTCAAAGACTTCCTCCTCAAGCATCCGGACACTTTCCAGATCATTGATGACAATGTCGTTCTAGTCAGTGAGAATCACAGGAGAGGTAACGCACACACAAACTCTGAACAATTCCATAATTTACCAGTAGCAAACATCAACACAGACACAGCCCAGCAGCTATTGGACTATGTAGCCCAGTGCATTGAGGCAAAAGGACCTGTGATGGTGGATCAACTCTTTCATTTGATCGTCTCTCGCTTTCCGCAAGAGTATTGGTATCAGATGTTCAAATCGCCGGCCGATCTAAGTGCTTTCTTGAAAATATTCTCTGATAGTTTTCATGTACAAGCTAATTTGGTCACACTGATCAGCAAACCAAAAATACCTGTAATGTATCTCAATGCAAAACCTAAACCAATATTGAAGACTGAGTCACCAAAGCCTTTGGCTGAAGAGCTGCCCGCTTCCCCCGTGCCCCCGCCTACTGTAGCTAGTCCTACCCCTTCAGATGGCACCAGCAGCCCTGCTAACAGAATACTCAGTCCAGTAGAATCTCCCCGCGGCCCACAAGCAAACATTGCTAACCAAACACTCAAACAGAGAATAAACTCGATCGTCATAAAGAATTTGGCAGAAAATATGGTCCGAGACAGAGTAAATAATCATTTGAATGCTCGTAGTGCTGAGGAGACAAATGGCACTCCGAGCCTGAGAAATAACTTGATGGGAGAAGCATGGAGGCAAAAAGTCCTGCAATGCACCACTGTTATAGCTAATGTTAGAGAATGTGCAGCTTTGATGGACAGTATTATGCTTCCTAAGCGCAATTCCAAGAACATAGTCTCATTTGACTGTGAGGGAATTAACCTTGGCCTCAAGGGTGTCTTGACCCTATGTCAGATTGCTACAATGAATGGAGAAGTGTTTATACTGGACATTCTGGCATGTCCAGGCATGGTCCAAGAAGGCAAAATAAAGGAGCTGTTGGAATGCGAAAATGTTGTTAAAGTTATTCATGATTGCAGAAATGATTCAGTTAATTTGCACAATCAGTTTGAAATAGTACTAAAGAATGTGTTTGATACACAGGCAGCCCACGCTGTGCTGCAATTACAGCAACAAGGAGTGCCTGTTTACAAGGTTAAGAATCTAAGTCTCAATGCATTATGTGAACTCTACAATGCTCCGATGAATCCTATGAAAGAGCAGTTGAAAAATGTTTACCGACGGGACCAGCGATATTGGGCAAGGCGCCCACTATCCAAAGACATGATCATATATGCAGCATCTGACGTTCTTTCCTTGGTCAACCCTGCAATATACGCCTACATGTCTGGCAATATAAGAGCTGAAAACCAACAGCTGTTTGAAGAACTGAGTAATGAGCAAGTCTTCATGCACATTCAGCCAACTGAAGTGAAACTCCGCAAGAGACAGAGGAAAATAAACACGGAAGTTGGAGAACTGAAACATAAGTTGGCTGAATCAACAAAGAATATTGTTTTGAGCAACAGAGAAATCAGATTGCTTAGATATTTAGAGCTGACTGAAGAGGAAAAGGAGAAACTGAAAGGATGTCACAAAATATCTAAGAAACTGGAGAAACTTGAAGCTATTGGCCAAGACAGGGATTCCGATTCAGATGATGATGAAAAAGAAAATGAGATGATGAGCTTAGAATCAAACCCTTCTGATCCAATTTCGTCCCCTCACTCCACTCAACCGCCTAGTCTTACTGAGTCTATGCAGATGATGGACGAAATTTTATCAGACACGACCATGGACAAAGTGGAAAAGATAAATCGCCTCGAGGCAATACTCTCTGCCGTAGCACCGCTAAGCGGCGAACTTGAAGACAAGTTCTCGCAAACGATGGAACAGACACTGCCACTGCTCAAGAATAAAGATTGGTCCAATTTGAGCCAAATTTTGAACATAGGAGAGCCTGACAGGAAGAACTGTTCATGCAGATGCCATAACAACCACACTGTTGATGAAGTGAAGTGTATTGATCTCAAAGAAAGCAAAAAGGCTGAGACTGGGTCGCAGACTCTCAGCACCGGGGATATCGTGATCACAAGGATCCATTTCCGGGAGGAGGATAAGGCCAACGAGCGCATCGTCGATGCCACACCTGCCAGCAAAAGGGTCGTCAACAACATCTCTTGATGACACTCGGCTTTCTTACAACTTCCGATTACCTGAGTGCCACAGTTTATTTCACTCTGTCTTTAATGTGATCGTTTTATACTTAGTTTTAATTTAAAGATATTGCTCTCCTTTCATTAATATCTCCGATCAATTGCTCCGTTTAGCGGGGGTACGATACCGGTGCGTATGTATGAGATTGAATAAATTAAGCGCGTTGTGAGGTCGTGCATTGCCAAGTGTATAAACGCCTACACTATTTGTTCATTTGAGCGGAGATGAGCGTGTACACTCGAATAAATGCAATACAACAGTAATTCGCATACGTCATAGACACGGCTACTTAGTTCCCGCAGAAGGAATTGACAGTATTTGCTGATCTATTGTACTTTTACTTTTTATTTATTTTGGCTATTGCCTGTTAGGTATCCAAACATTTATGTGATAAACTTCAAGGCCTCTTTTGCTCTCGTTCTACTTTGAATTGTAAATAAGATAAAATTTGATTAGCATGCATAATCTTCCACTTCGAAATCACGATAACGCTCGAGTTTCGATAGGATTTTAGCTAAATAAATTATAGAACTACTTATTTATTTTAAAGAAAGTTGGGGGCAATTTTTTGCCGCCAACTCTTACAATAAAGGGCAATAATAGGTATACAACAAAGTAACGTAAACTATTTAACAGAAAATGTTTAGACTAAAATATTTTTAATCCCAATGGTTATGGGTTAGAGTTTATAAATGTGAATTTTGTTAGATTGAAGTGGTGCTTGGACAGTCTAATTCAGTTGTGTTTATAGCAGATTTTGATTTGTAACACAAATACGTAGACTGTTGCACCAGCAATTTATCTTTGTGATGGATAACACTGAGGTTGTAACATGTATTCTTTAAGTAAAACTAATATTTTGTGCCTTCGAGTCATATCCAACGAATGCCTTGATTATTGTGAATTTGTAGAAACTTTTTATACATTATATTTATGTGGTAGAGGAACACAAGATTTAGATGTTTATTGTCTATCATTAACACTTAGGATAAAATTTATACTTACTTAAAAATTTATCTACCACAAGACAAAATGTAATTTGTACCTTACCTAACTTAAATTAGATGGAGTTTAACCTACACAGTATTTCTAAGCTTCTTAAGTATTTAACTTTGTTATTGTAGACTTGTTGCATAATTCAATAGTTTATTATAGTGTTATTTGATAACAAGAAGTGGAAAGCTAATATAGCTATACCTGTGTACTTATAAATTAGTGAAAGATTGCTTTTGTATCCATTTACTTATGTTTTACTCGTTTATGTATTATTTGTCAGTATTTTAGGTATTTACCTACCTACTTCAAACTTAAAATGAAATGCTCTTAGTTACCTACTTATTTCCAAAAGAAATTTTGTAAAATTTTACACTTACGCTGGCTTGGTCAAAACTTTAGGTGCCTTACTATTTGCACAGCTTAATTTTTCGTTTATTTGCAAAGCTTGAGTTTGTCAAACATTTTATCAGTGCCACTACCTAATAGGTTTTATTAATTTTAAGGAGCATTTTTAGTCAATTTAAGCATAATCACCACGTTCTGTTTTATTATTAGCTACACGCAATATTTAAGTTGCATAAACTCGAAAATTCGCTTTCGAAAAGTCGTATACCTATTGTAACGCGGTCATTAGTTGTCCGTTCGCTAATTTGCGCATCGTTTATGTTAAATATAATAAAAAGTTTTAAAAATTCATCGTCTTTCATTAGTAGGTACCTACCTAGTTCTGTAGGTTTCAGTAGGTATACGTAAGCTGTGGTTAGGTACCTACCTTTCTACCTACTACACACTTCATGATTAAGACTACAGTCCAGACCACAGAAATCTAAATAACAAGCTATTTAGATTTCTGTGGTCCAGACCTAGACTTACGCGAGTTTAGGCGGGTTGCACACAGAAAGTTAGGAGCGTTTACGCCTTGCATTGCATGTGCAGTTCTGCTAAGTTTCAGCGATGCAACGAGCTGTTCTATAGCACCGTGTGCGTCGTCGGCGACAGTCTCTAAAGTGTTAATTATGTAACTACCTACTTAGATGTCCCGGTGGATATCACATAATCGTTTCACGACATCCGCGCGGGGGGTGGTTCTGATTCTAAGGGCGCCGCCGGCCACTGTGCACACGGCATGCTAGGTACAGTTAGGTCATAAAAGGTAAGGTAGGTAGGTATTTCTGTTCAACACACTTCAGTAAGTTGCAGTACCTATTAATAATGCTAGACAAATTCACGCACCATCATCTAGATCCGATCAAAATCGATAAGCGAGTTCATTAAAAACGGGTCGGTTGTAATCGTAATCAACAATGTGCGAAAGTTATCGCCCGAATAAAAATAATACACGCAATGCTACGCGCACTGCAGCTTGCATAATATTACGCGGTTATGTTATTGTCTTTCTTTACATTAATATTCTCTCACCTACCCCACTTTGGGTGTAAGAATTTAATGAGTGTAGAAAGTGCACAACTAACTATTTCGAGTAAAGTTATAGTACCTAGGTATGTAGGTAGGTAATCACCTCGTCGTCGTCATCTCTATTTTAAAATGTCGTGTTACATATGTCACATGCATGACACGTAGGTACGTAAGTACCTACTTAAGGGGGTATAGTACCTCAAATTGCTTATTTTCAACTCCGTCGGACCTCCATAATATCTTCCAAACTACTGAATATTTAACTTTGAAATTTATATATGGTAAAGTTCAGGACTTATTCTATCGATCATATGTTTCGAAAACACGATGCCATAAAATTTTCTCGATAGAAAAAAATCGCAAAGTTACCTCTAATTTTTTACTAAAACCCTAATTTCTCAATAAATACAGATGATACGATCTTGAGATTAAGCATAGTGATTGAACTAAGTATAAAGAACATTTTATATGTTGCCTTTTTTTCAATTAACTATTCTAATGTTTGTGGGGAGCAAATAACTACTAAAAACTTGATTTTTGGGCTTACGCCGCTTTGCTCTGTCCCGCTCCTGTGAACGCGAAATCCTATGCCTATCCTCTTCACACAATAACGAGGTAGGGTACCGCCTTAAGTAACAGTAACATCTCGTTTTCAGTTCACTGGATAGTTTTCTTCATAACATAGGTAGGTACTGGATAGGTACTTACTTAAAGGCACCTACAGTGAATACCTAATAGAAAACGATGTTAGCATCAAAGATACCTGCGATACCTACTTTATAAAAGTCTACCTACTGATACAATATAAAAGAACGTACCTACTTTAGGCACAGTCTTTCTATTCTATTCATTCTGAACTTTCGCACTCGCTTGTCCGTAGCGTGTAGTACGGTATTACTACAACTACCTACATAATGTAATAATATTAAACCATCAAGTTTTACAAAACTGCCAGGCAGCGCCATCTCTTACAGAACTTTTACAATCAAGAATTGTGTTGCACTAATTGCACTGCCATCTCTTGAGACTTGTGACAACAATTATTTTTTTGTGGACTTTGTCAATTCTTGGACGGATAAAATCAGCACCCCTTTCAGATCATATGGGTTTATTCAACTTATTTCTTTTTTCAGATAAAAATATTGTCAAAGATGTGTCAGTGTCTTTTTTTTAGCTATGTCAAAAATAAATCAAAACAAATGGTGTTTAAAGCTTGCGATGCTGTCATGCATGAGATGATGAGACGGATATTGGCAGCGTCAAAGCTGACGCAGAAGCCATCAAACAAGAAGTTGAGTTGAGTTGAGAACTGTTTGAATTTGAATTTATTTGTGGATTATTTATTTATTCTTTCTGATTCAAAACTAAAAATAAAGATTTGCAACTTACCTATTTCAGGCCCAAGGCATCTTATTCACCAACATGGAAGACTTTGATATATTTACAGACCAAATAGAGTTCACGAAACCACTGTACAAGAATGTATTACACAAGTTGGTTTACGAAGCCCCGGCGACTCCGCATGGGCCAAACTATCAAAGTAAGTGTTTCAGATTGGCCTTTATCCCGTATCAAAATAGTTCGATAGATAGATAGATAGATTTTTTATTGGGTACACACACAAACAGCACAGAAAAAGTATCAAAAGAACAGTAACATAAAAGTATTTAGGGTACATACATACAGGGTAGTTAAAACCTTTCGCCTGGTTCTAGAACAGAAGAATAACCTTGTCGAGAAAAACTCCCTGCAAGCTTTCTGCCATTGTCTTGGGCCTTCCATAAAATGTAAAAAAAATTAAAAGCCCTTCTAACAGTTCCATTACTTCCAAGAACGTGCTACGGAAAGGACGTTAAGCTATTGGTCCTGAGCTCGACCTCTTTCCAGTTGTGTCGGTCTGCATTTCATTGGATTATGAGGGAATAGAGAGTGGACCTGTGTTTGCACACTTATGCGCTATAATACGTCGTGCGTCCATGGCTAGTCTCCATTGCGACTGACTGCTGGTGGCCGATATCTGGCTTGGATGACAATTCCAAGAATACATGACTTTACCACTTATAACAATTTATAGACAAGTAAACTATTTATTTCTTCTCCTTCAGGTGGCCATAAACTCTTAGCTGAAGAGTGTTCAGCTGACAATGATGATGTGAAGTGTGCCTTCCATTTGAGCGAGGCTGTTTCCGCATCTATGAGGATGATGGCTGTATACAGAGATGAGCAGATAAAAGCTGCCGGTAAGTTATACAAACCAAGTTATGCCACTAAGTAAAATTAATCAGAGCACAGTGATTATAAGCTAGAAGTGTTGGTGAGTGACATTATGTCTTTGATGAAGGTTGGCTTTATGTTGTTCCTGCTATGTACAGGGTGCCATGAAACATACAATTCAAAAATATAATGTGTAAATAAAGTTAACTCAGTTTTACAGTGCCCTTCTAGGGTGCATGTTAGCCTCTCAGGTGGCAGTCCATAGCGCACCGCTAAGGCCATTGCGTGGCAGGGTTTCCGCCATCACCCCCCCAGATGCGAAGTTGATCTTTTTGGCCACCATGGTGGCAAAAAAGAGCAACTTTGTATCTCTGCCTACACTATACAAACTAAAACATTAGTAGAGGCATGAAAAAAATGCTTAAGAGGTATCACAGACTGGTCAATCAAAATTCCTTCGAATGAAAATTCCTTTGGTTAACAGAATAATAAGATACAATAGGTGGTGGCGCTGACATAGGTCGGGATTTGATTAGGTTGCCATAGGCCAGTGCAGTGATTTTAAATTGAAGCTAGTATGAAACTTTATAAGTAATATTTAAGAAAATTCTTTTCCAGGCAATAAGCTCCAAAAGATAACCAGTTACCTGAAACCTATCAATGATTTGACAAAGCTGCATCCGTTGTAAGTATATTTAATATCAATTCTGTTATAAGGAAACACTAAATACAATGTGTGACATCATCATCATCAATGGCCTTTACATCCACGAAGGATGGTTTATGTAGTGTTCGTTTTTCGGCACTTACGTAGATGAATTGTAAGACCTATAGGACCGGCAGATGCGGCCGCAGTATTGGCATCCGTGAACCCCGGTGGGTAGTGGTGGAAAAGAAAAGAAAAAAAAACTTTAAATAATTACTACTAAGTACTTTAAAAACTAAACTAATTACTTTAAAAATTAATAATAAAAAAACTTAAAATATAGAACCTTGATCAAACAAGATGTATACAGGGTGTTAGGGTAAACAGTCTTATCTTTGAAACCAGAAGTTCAGAATCATGAGCAGAGTCCAAAACCGATGAAAAAACTGAACTTTTTTTACATAATTTTGAAAAAAAAATCCTAATACATCATAAAAGCACTTCACCCTACATGTATA
Organism: Eupithecia subfuscata; assembly: GCA_963564075.1. Lineage (NCBI taxonomy): Eukaryota > Metazoa > Arthropoda > Insecta > Lepidoptera > Geometridae > Eupithecia > Eupithecia subfuscata. The sequence goes on along the minus strand of OY751117.1, from coordinate 3,253,953 downwards.
CCTACGCCGCCCGCTTTGTCGGTTTCAAACAAAGACGCCGCTCGCGCGCCGACTTAGAAGCGCCGCCTACGCGCCGCCCGCTCGCGCACTCGTCAGTCGCGGCCCGTCTGCTAGGTAGTGAGCACGTCACGACGCGTTCCGTGCTAATTTGTGATGTGTCGATTTGTTCGCGTATTGTGTTAAGTAGAGAAGTGACGATGTCGTTCACAAATGAACAGTGGACTGAAATGGTGCGACTTTATGCCATCGCTGGTGACAACATGAACTTGGCTCGTACGATGTACGCAGAGCGGTTCCCAGAACAACGTGTGCCAAGCCGGGAAACGATCCTAGCGGCTACACAAAGGCTACGTGCCTACGGCCAGTTCACCGTGCCTAGTCATGCACAAGTCATGAAAACATTTTATGCCTAATGTGAGTAAATCAAACTGTACATAAAGCTGTAAATTTTAATTGAATTGTACATAAAACTTGATTGATGATGAACTTTTTAAATACACCAAAAGTACCTACCTACTTTAGCCTACTTACTGGCAAATGTGTTAGAGTAGCTATTTTTGCCTGTCCTAAGCCAGGAAAAGTATGAAGGGAAAGTTCCATCACAAGTTGTAGGTACCTACAATTCGAGTGGTTCGATAATCGATACCTACACCACCGGCCGGCTACAGGCGAGAGCGGGCGGCGCGGCGTGATAAGGTCACTAGGGTGTCCATGAAATCAAGTAGGATAGCAGAGAAATGAATTATGAAATTCCATCGAAACTAATTGACTTTTATTTTTAATAATAACTTGTATCGTCTTATTTTAGGGGTGTACATACGTGGTTTCAGGGATAAGACTGTTTACGCTAACACCCTGTATCATATTTATCATGTACTTATATCATTTTTATTATGTAGGTATATCATTTTATGTTTATCAATAACTCAATTAATTGAGTTTACTTTAAAAAACCAATAAAAACATATTAAAAAACAAATAGGTATTGAAACTTGGCATGGTTTCAGTTCATACTACGAGGAAGTATTTAAGATACTTTTAATCCCGATATTCGGTAGGGTTCCCTTAGGAGACCGAATGCAGGTAAAATTTCTTGGCCGTGCATAACGCTGAAACTACTGAATGAAATTTAATGAAACTTTATATATGAAATTTAATGAAATTTGAGGTTACTTTAGCAGATTAGGGCCGGTGTCCGGTTGTATAACAGGCTGTATAACAAACTAGTTTATACCCGCGGCTTCGCACGCGTTTAAAGGTGATTTCTATCCCATGGGAACTGATTCATGGGATAAAAAGTAGCCTATGTTTGATTCCAAAATTACAATTACCTGTATGCAAAATTTCAGCCCGATCCGTTCAGTAGTTTTGGCGTGAAGAGGTAACAAACATCCATCCATCTATACATCCATCCAAACTTTCGCATTTATAATATTAGTGTGATTAGTGACTGTTTTCTAAGTGGGTAGATGAAAAAAGGGACACAACACAATGTATTATTCAGTGTTTCATAATACGAGAGAAACTGTTGTCAAATATGAATAATTACTCAGCAGGCAATCGCGAACGAAGTCGCGGTATAGTTAGTCTTGAATATTTCGAGTAGCTGCCCTCCAGTCCAGGTAATGCCCGCTTGTACCACTCGGTATGTATAAAAAAAAAATAACTTAATTTTCAGATCAAAAGCCGATCAGGAAGTGTTTGATCTATTTGCACCTCCAGTTGTCACTAAATCTCTAAAGAAGTTGCGTATAGAAGAGAATGTACCATTACACAAGCAATACTTGAAGTTTTGCAAAGAAAATAATGTTGACAACTTTCAAAAAATACTGAAGGAGCTACCTAAAGGTATCATGTTGTATACATACATACTATGAAAATTGCTTTAATTCACATGTTGGTAAACATGTGAACTTCTTAAATGGTTTTACAACAAGAAAACCTAAATTAAGAGAGCAGATATGGAGAGAGGGAGAAGAGGAGAGAATCTTAATTTAGTCATTTACACAGAAATCATCTAGAGAGAGATAGAGAGAGATTTGAAATAGAGGTTTTTTTGATGTAGGCTCCTTATTTCGCAAATGAGTTTTGACGTCCTCAGTTGCGGATGCGGTGCGGCGTTTGGGATCACCTACCTCGCAGCGTGTCAATATAAAATTATACATCAGCATAAAATACCCAAAAAAATCCAAAAAACATTTTTTGTTAATGTTCTAGCGTTTTGCTACCATTTCACTAAAGTAACGAAGATGGGCCTTAGACGATGCACGTTTCCCCAAAAGGGTACTCACTCTCGATTTTGAGACTGCGAGATTTAACTCTAGCGGGAAAACAGCAGGAAGCTCAATCCATTTCCTTTCATGCCATGGCGACACTCTGGCGATATCCTCGTCCGTACTAGGTTCCTAAGGATATTTGTTTACTTTTCAGAATGGACAGTGATCCAACTAACAGCTCCATACAACCCAAATGAGAATCTGAAGTCAATCCAAGAGTATCGCCAAGAGATACACTCTCTACATCTCAGCGTGTTCACCAATGACTTCTTGGATGATATAGGACCATTCACTATCAATATTCCTGCTAACATTACTAAAGGTATGTAACAAATGCGAAAATTTGGATGGATGTTTGTTACCTCTTCACGCCAAAACTACTGAACGGATCGGATGGGTATTCGAATGGGTAAAATTTCGACTTTTTTCAAAATATTTCAAAAAGTATGAAACCTACAGAAATTTCAAAAACTGTTTTGAAATGTACAAACTGATAAGTTTCATTTGATACTCTATGGGTGACCCTATAGGTATCTTTTAAAATTTCGACATCTCAATATGGAAAATGTTCATTTTTTTTTTTTTTTCTAAAAATCTGTACAGGCGCACGAAATGTATTACTTATAATTTTAAATTTCAAGTTGATAGCTGCTGTAGTTGCTGAGTTACTAAGGAGGGAAAAAAGGACAGACAAAGCAGGACAAAGCGGTTTCGAAACCGATCTTCGAACCCCTAACAAGCTCTGCCTAGCTTGGGGCTAGATGATGCTGTGTGGATTGTCCAGCAGTATTTATTTATTTAACTAAGAAAATTACAATCTAATAAAATCAAATTAGAACAAGTATTTACAATTGAAACAATTGAGCTAACTCCAGACTGTTGCAAATAATCTACAGGTATTAATATGTATCAATACCAGCCGGAAGCGTCCCCAAAACGCTGGCTGCTTTCTTTAACATAAAAAAAATCTAGGTATGTTTATACCCAGGGCACAGAACTTTCCTTCACAAGTGGTTTTAAATGCCCTGTTTTTTTGTACAGAAGGAGAAAAGCCCCTGTTTACGGAGTTATACTCAATCCTAGAAGAGAACTACAAGACGATAGACAACGCACAGTCCCTCAACAACAAGAGGCTGGTACAGAACTACTGGAATAGGCGAGAGGATATCGACCTCAGGCTTATGGTGAGACATAATGTGATTTAGCATCCAAATCAAGAAAATAGATTATTGTATACTACAACAAAAAAATCTCAAAGAATCACTTCACAGAAAAAATATAGCTAAAACCATCCAAAATTTTCTTTGCTGTTATTTTATTTCTATTTTTATCATTGTGTGTCTTTTAAAATGTGTGCGATTGTATTTTGTCTTGAACCTTTAAACTAGTATTGTCTGAAATAAAATCTTTTTATTTAATTTAAAGGCCTTCCAATGGAATTTAGGTGAGTGTTTTGATACCACATTCACCAAAATCGCCTTAGCCGTTTTGATGCTTCGAGATTAGAATGTCCGCCAACCACATAGCACTCGAAAAATAAAAATTAACAAAACCCACGCCTCGCGGGTAGTAAAATTATCTGAAACTAGCTGCGCCTTGCGGCTTCGCCCCCGTGGAAATTTATGTTTCCAACTTTCTTAATTTTTTTCTTTCATAAGAACCTTCTCCTGACAATAACAAACACAACAATGAAAGAATTAGCGAAATCGGTCCAGCCGTTCACGCGTGATGCCGTGACCAAGGAAAACGGGTTTCATTTTTATATATATAGACTACAGTAAAAGTGTTTATAAGGGTGGATCATCGTCCGCTACCGCGAGATTAGATGACCGGTCACTACGGCTGCAGAAAGAGGAACTACTCGTCTATCTGGACGATTTTATTGTATTGTTATAATTATTTTTGATATAATGTTCTTGCAGAGTGTTATAAACGTGATGGACCGCAACTGGCTCGGCGGGTGGGGCTGCCTGCTGACCGGTCGTCTGGCAGACGAGTGGAGGGAGAAGATTGTGCGGACTGTGGACGCGGCTATTGCTGACTGGGGGTGAGTAGATAAACTTTTGCTGACTGGAAGTAGAAAAACGTGATGGACCGCCACTGGCTCGGCGGGTGGGGCTGCCTGCTGACCGGTCGTCTGGAAGACGAGTGGAGGGAGAAGATTGTGCGGACTGTGGACGCGGCTATTGCTGACTGGGGGTGAGTAGATAAACTTTTGCTGACTGGAAGTAGAAAAACGTGATGGACCGCCACTGGCTCGGCGGGTGGGGCTGCCTGCTGACCGGTCGTCTGGAAGACGAGTGGAGGGAGAAGATTGTGCGGACTGTGGACGCGGCTATTGCTGACTGGGGGTGAGTAGATAAACTTTTGCTGACTGGAAGTAGAAAAACGTGATGGACCGCCACTGGCTCGGCGGGTGGGGCTGCCTGCTGACCGGTCGTCTGGCAGACGAGTGGAGGGAGAAGGTTGTGCGCACTGTGGACGCTGCTATTGCTGACTGGGGGTGAGTAGATAAACGTGATGGACCGCCACTGGCTCGGCGGGTGGGGCTGCCTGCTGACCGGTCGTCTGGCAGACGAGTGGAGGGAGAAGGTTGTGCGGACTGTGGACGCTGCTAATGCTGACTGGGGGTGAGTAGATAAACGTGGTGGACCGCAACTGGCTCGGCGGGTGGGGGTACCTGCTGACCGGTCGTCTGGCAGACGAGTGGAGGGAGAAGGTTGTGCGCACTGTGGACGCTGCTAATGCTGACTGGGGGTGAGTAGATAAACGTGGTGGACCGCAACTGGCTCGGCGGGTGGGGCTACCTGCTGACCGGTCGTCTGGCAGACGAGTTGAGGGAGAAGGTTGTGCGGACTGTGGACGCTGCTACTACTATTGCCTATTATAGGTGAGTACTGCCCTCCTAATTTAGACAACCGTAAGTAGGGTTTTTATCAAAAATGAGTTATTGATAGATTCGGAATCAGCGTGATGAGATCTATAATGTTCTCTTTGACGTATTTTTGATAAAACCTACAAGTACGAAGTTATTTTCGTCATAAGCACCGTAACTGCGACTTTTTTCATGACTTTCCTTGTAATAAATACCGTATGATCCCTTACGGTTCTTTTCCTTATCGAGATTATATGAATTTGGTCATGAATCCATATTCGTAACCTTATGAATAGCACCGTATCTGTAGACAAATGTGTGCTTTTCTTTTGCTCGCTAATAGACGGATATTCTACCATTCCAGCCTACAGAATAAATAACGTGCTAACTAGGGCATGCAAAATCGGAAGAATACACAAAACCGATTTTTGTTCGATTTTTGATTTTTAAAATCGGTTTTTTCGGTTTTTTCGATTTTTTCGATTTTTATTGTTTCAATACAAATAAAAATGCTTGATTATTTTTGTAGTCATTTAATAAAACATGAAATCTAACTCCGCGCTTGCTGAAAATACGATCTCAAAAAGCAAAGTGAATCTAAGCTTTCATCGCTAAGCGAACTACGTTATTTGCTTTGAAAGATATCCCGCCGCAGAAAAAGCACGTTCAGCTTCGACGGAGGTCGGAGGTATTTATTATAATTAGTTGTGCGTCTTACATTGATCCTACTAATCAACGCTGTTAACAGTCTCTGTGCAAGAGTATTTGTTTTTTCTTTTAATTTTCGTACCATAAATTTTAAATCTGTATCGATGAGAAGGTTGGCGTCACGTCTGCATATTGCTTCTACTGTAAGTTTTACTATTTCCAAACTCGAATGCAAATAACGTAATTGTTCAAATTAATTTTCGGAAATACTTATCTAAAGAGCTTTATGAATAGGGTTGTCACCTTTTTTCGAGCAAATAGAGTATTTTATTTACCTGGTACGGGGGTTAAAAAAAGTACGCCACGTAAAAATAGAGTACTTACTAATTTATTTTGATGTTTTTTAGAATTTAGAGTGGCTGTTGGCCAAAACGGCAAGCAAACAAACCCAAAAGCTATTACGGCGAGCGGAGCGAGCCTCGAAAATTTTTCAGACTTTAGTGGAAACTGGCCAAAATTAAAAGAGATAAAAACAGTTTTTCGTGGCTGATGAGAAAAATTGAAAGAAAATAATGACGAGGAGAAGAGTGACCAACGCATAATTGTCAGGCTTGTAGCTTCTGTTGCCCAAAATAGCAAGCAAGCTAAGTCAACACCATGCGCAGAGGCCGTGACCATTTCGGAGACTTTTTTGGGCGCAGTTAACAAAAGAAATTACTTTTCCGGTAGTTTTATTCCTTGTAGAAGGAAAAACGTATTAAAAAACGCAATATAAAAACATCTCGTGGTAACGTGAAACAAACCACAATTAGGCATGAATAGACTTCTTCAATGTCTCCTTCTTTCAGGAACAAACTCATATACATGACGCCGTTGCATTAGGCGTTTTTCATAACAAAAATGGTAAAGATCGGAAAAATCGAAAAACATCGATTTTTACTTTGAAAATCGGTTTTAAAAAATCCAGGAATATTTACCGATTTCCGATTTTTTCGATTTCCGGTTTTCCGATTCTGCATGCCCTAGTGCTAACGAATATTCATAAAGACAATTTGAAAATCTTGTTTCTTTCTTCGATTTGGAAGGGAAATGAGGTTTTTACCCAGCCGTGAATGGTAACGAAGGCCTATTTAGTCAATGCCATATATTGGACCAATAATGGTGTAATCTAATCTCGAATAGGTACATGTCGATAGGGTCATTTGACGCTATTTTGATACCACGTTAGTTTTAAGCACAGCGGCTTTGGTAGAAACAAATTATCTCCCAATCCCAAAGAAATGGAAGGAGAAACGGTAGACAATTTTTCGCGGCACTTACAGGCTATTGTTATAAATAAGTAAATAAAACTAAATTCAAACAAATTGTCAAGCATACCTATCCTTTGTAAAAAGGCTTACTGCAAAATATTAGATTATCTAGTCTAGAGGATAAAAAAGCTTGGAACGAGTTTTGCTCTAACTGAAAAACGCCCTAACAAGGTACTTAAAGGTTTCGTGTTCGCTTCTTTACCTAAAAAGATTGTAGTGAACAAAAAATTAAAGTGATCACTTTATTTCCTAGTTTTACTTATGTAATTTTTTTTGTGACCTGTCCAAGAGCCCTGTACGCATAGCACGAGGATCGTTGTCTAGGGTATAAGAGAAAAAAATTACGTCACATCGTCATCGAATGCGTAGTATGTTTGAAACTCATTCCTTCAACTTCAATAATTTATGCAATGTATGACAATGCAATGTCATTCTTCTCTATTCTACCCTAGACAACTATCCCCGCTCTAGGCCTACTGTAAGGTCTAAAGGAAGTAAAGCACTTTGATATTTGAAAATAACCTTATTTCTTTTGTTCTAGCTTCATCCGCCTCACAAAAAAGCAGCGGATTCTCCTCTACAACCTAATAGACACCAGCCCATCCCTATCCTCCCACCAAATCAAATCTTGCCTCCGTCGCATCCTAACCGAACACGGGGACATTACCGAACTGCGGCAAGTTTTACTCCCCTGCGGCAAATGTACCAAGGACTTTGTAGCGACGTCTGAACTGTGTTTGAAGTGTTTGTCGCAGTGTTTCGAGGCGATGCATAAGTTTAGTTTGGTGGATGGGATACGGGCTTTCTCGCAGGTTGCGTTGGAAGTTAAAGAGGGGGCAGATTGGGGGGGATTGAAGAAGGCTAAGCGGCATCCGGTTATATTGATTGTGGATGAGGTGAGTGACGTCACACTGATTTTTTTGCTCTAGGAGTATGCGATTTAAGGTTTACATCTGTCGCTTATAGCTGGATCGATCGAGGTTGCGGGTTCGATTCCCGCCTCGGGACAAATGTTTGTACGATCTGCAGATATTTGTTCAGGGTGTTCTGGATGTTTTTCTATGTATAACATATACCTGTTGTAGTGTATTGTGTAGTTTATTCTATTATGTATCTATGTAGTGTATTGTATTATGTATATCAGTTATCTAGTACCCATAACACAAGCTCTGCTTAGCTTGGGGCTAGATAGTGATGTGTGAATTGTCCAGCACTATTGTTATAATTACCTACTAGATTATATCCCAGAGAAAGGCAGGCTAATTTCTGTCTCAAAAAATAATTTTGAAGCGGGTAAAATTGGGGATGAAGATTAATTTTATCTCGAGCTGAGGGGATTGATAGAGCTCGGTTAAGGAAAATTGCGTGCGAAGCCGCGGGAATAAACTAGTCAATTTATAAATATAAACTTAAGTTGTAAAACAGTCGTGGCTCCCATCTCTGCTTACTCGTTTACAATCCTCGTGAAATGTCCAGCTCTATTTATGTTTTAAATATTTTGTGTTATTTCCAGATACTAGACACATTCCCATGGGAAACGCTGCCGGTGCTAAAACACCACCCTGTATCGCGGATAGAGAACATCCACTTTCTGTACTACCTGTATAAGATTCACCAGAGTCGAGTGGTCGACGGTTACTTTGAGACGAAAGGCGATGAGGGACGTTATGTAATCAACCCAGGTTGGTTAGTGTAGATTTCTTGCTAAAAAATTCTCAGTAGCAGCCCAGAGTTGGGAAGTTGGCGGTGTTACACCCCCGTGCCTCGGAAAGCACGTTAAGCTGTTGGTGGTTCCCGCGTCGCGGTCGCGTAGTCGTGCAAGGCGCTATTGAGGCGCTATTGCAGCGTCTGCCGCGCGGATGACGCTCAAGTTTGGCCGTAGCTTACGGCAGCCCATCTGGGCACAGAGGTGGACACTTGCGGTTCCAACTGTGTCTGTCCTATCTGTGTCCTAATCGGGGGGAGGAAAGGTGACGGAAGAATGGGGTCGGCGAGTGTGTGGATCGGTGGGCTCGCCGGCCATGTATAGGAGGAAGAGGGGACGCCAGTCGGGCCGCGGATGTTTAAATGTTCCCGTGGTGGCGAGAGAGCACCGGAGAGGTTTTAGTGGGTCGTCATTCTCAGGGCGTCGAGTCCCACATAATTCTGGTCCCCCCCCCAGACCAGTTTATTCGTGAATGAATTTCCTCGACGAGAAAAAAAAAGGGGTATGGTCTCAAATACCGTGAAAAGTTAAACTTTTGATAAGCATTATCATGAAAGAAAAACCATTAAATTTCAGAGAAGAACCTAGACCGTATGGAGAAGCGAATGAGCTCATTCGTCCAATACTGGTGCGGCGCATGGCGAGGACAGGCAGGCGCGCCGCCTCCTCCTCAGGACTTCACCAGCTATCTGACGGACTCGCATATATTCCTGTGAGTATCTTTGCTCCTTTCTAACTATAACATATATTCTTGTGAGTATCTTTCGTCCTTTCTAACTATAATATATATTCCTGTGAGTATCTTTGGTCCTTTCTAACTGTAACATATATTCCTGTGAGTATCTTTGGTCCTTTCTAACTATAACATATTATATTCCTGTATCTTTGTTCCTTTCTAACTATAAGAAGAGTAAGGTTCATTCGATCATGGACGTAAGACTATAAAATATTCTTTTAAACTTACGTCTAAAAGTCAAATCCTATGAGGTCCACGTATATTAAACTAGCTTTTTCCCGCGGTTTCGTACGCGTTTTTTCGCTATAATAAGTAGCCTATAAGTTGTTCTAGGCACACAACGTCGTCAGTGCAAAATTTCAGCGCGATCCATTCAGAAGTTTTTGTGTTGTCTTCGCACAAAAATTAACGGCACAACTTTTCGCCTTTGTAGTATTAGTCTATTAGTCGTAGTTGTAGTATGGATTCTTGACGAACCGCTTATTGAACGAATTGGGCGAATTTCTTTTTGAACGAACTGCTAACAAATCCGTCTACGGAAAAGTCGACTAAAACAATTCGTCTAATACAATTCGACTAAAACAGTTAAACTAAAACACACTTCGACTAAAAACATTTCGACTAATGTCGAATTGTTACTAGTTGAAATGTTTTTAGTCGAATTGTGTTTTAGTCGAATTGTTTTAGACGAATTGTTTTTGTCAAACTTTCCGCAAAGCAACAAATCGGGTATGGTAGTAAAGATTTGTCTTTATTTTGCAGATACTGTGGGCACGGAGATGGCTGCCATTTTGCAAATGGCGGCGGAAACGGGGGCGCAGGCGTCGAAGGTACAAAAAGTTAACATTATTAATAATCCTATCCTAGATACATAGATAGATAATACTTTATTGTACCACAAAAAGACAGATAACCATACAGAAATAAATGCTTAGAGTAGAAGTACAAAAGCGGTCTTATCGCTATGAGCGATCTCTTCCAGGCAACCTGGACTGGACATGTAAGAACAAAATAGACGGCGGCACGCGAAAAAAAAGAAAACAATACCTACATATAAAAACAATATAATACGCTTACATAAACATAAAAAAAGTTGTCTAACCATGATGGATTTAAAAGTTTCACCACAGCCTAGTTTGCATAGTATGCAGTCTGCACACATGTATGAAAAACTGCGTCAGCTATGTGAACTAAGCTTAAACTAAGTTAGCTGTGTGATCTAAGCTTAAACGAAGTTAACTTAGCTTTCGCTCTGCAATCCGCAATTTTGTAATACAGAGAAAAACATTATCCAAAACAAAGATAAACATTTGCAGATCAACAAAATTAAAGTAAAATTTCCATTTAGGAAAGATTCTGGATAGATAATGCTGATGAAGCAGTTTTTTAAAGATAAGGAGTGATTTAGCACCTACTTCCTACTAATATTATAAATGCGAATGTTGGTTTTTAGATAGTTTAGATTCTAGAATAACTAATAGGCTAATCTAATTTTCATAAATTAACCTCCGAGGGGTTTAAAAAGGGTCGTAAAGTTTCTATGGAATATTATTATTCCTTGGTTCGATTCACCCTAAACTCGCGTGTTCCAAACCCCAGCGGTACGAATGGAGGAAAACCGCTTGGGCAAAGGTGAGAGTAAAGAGGTCGTCAAAAAGATGGGGAGGGAGATCCCCATCTTTTTGACGACCTCAGTGGCGCAGCGGGCGAAGATCCTTCTGCGACGCAGGTGGTTGCGGGTTCGATTCCCTTCTCGGGGCAAATGTTTGTACGATCTGCAGATATTTGTTCAGGGTGTTCTGGATGTTGTATATGTATAATAAAAATATCTATCTATGTAATGTACTGTATTAAGTAGGTATATCAGTTATCTAGTACCCATAACGCAAGCTCTGCTTAGCTTGATGCTAGATAACGCTGTGTGAATTGCATTATTTATTATTTATTTATTGTCTGCAGATATTTATTTCCGGGCGTTCTGGGTGTATTCGTATAATAAAAAACATCTATTTAAGTCACATAAAGTGTTATTAATACACTTGCGAGCTTTAAAATGGAATCGCTTCATCGCGCGAGTTGATCAAAACAATTTTTTTACAATTTATGTAAAATTAACTATAGATTGTAGTATATCATTTGAAAGGTAATTTTGTTACCTTTCAAGTGATATCAAGAAGATTTAAAATTAATTAAATTGGCTACTTAAATTTTGGGAATTATTGCAATAGGTCGAAGTTGCATCTATCGGCTTCTATCGGCGCCGGAGCTGGATTAGCTGGATTTCTCCCTCGTATCCGCTGTTTTAGCTCGTCCCACATATGCCAGATTGGGTTCAAGTCAGGAATAAGGGCTGGCCAGTCTAGCGTGGGAATGCCGACATGGAAGACGTCTGTCGGTACGCGGTACTGTCTAGTCACTGCTGCGGTGTGGCAGCGAACATTATCGTGCATTAAATCAAAATTTATCGTCGCCAATAAATCCTGCGTAAGGGAAAACATAACTTAACTCATAGTTCACTGCAAAGAAATTGTAAAAATTAGTCTTGAACAACCCTTGAAGCGATTCCAGTTTAAAGCTCGCAAGTGTAGTAAGAATAATGCTGGACAATTCACACAGCATCATCAAGACAAATCAGAGCTTGTGTATTGTATTAAGTAAGTACTAGTTTATGCACGCGGCTTCGCACGCGTTGTTTCTATAAACGTTTAAAGGTGATTTCTATCCCATGGGAACTGAGTTAGGGTTTAAAAAAGCCTATGTTTGATTCCAGGATTAAAATTACCTGTATACAAAATTTCAGCTCAATCCGTTCAGTAGTTTTGGCGTGAAGAGGTAACAAACATCCATCCATCCAAACTTTCGCATTTATAATACTAGCTGCGCTTGTTTCTATGGAAACGTTTTGAGGTTATTTTTTTCCCATGTGATCTGATTTATGGGATAAAAAGTTGCCTATGTTTTATTGCAGGATTAGAATTACCTGTATGCAAAATTTCAGCCTGATCCGTTCAGTAGTTTTGGCGTGAAGAGGTAACAAACATCCATCCATCCATACATCTATCCATCCAAACTTTCGTATTTATAATATTAGTGTGATATCAGTTATCTAGTACCCATAACACAAGCTCTGTTTAATTTAGCTTTAGCTTAGGGCTAGATGATGCTGTTTGGTTGTACAGCATTATTTAATAATCTTCCTCGCTTTTCCAGTCCCTGGACAAGATGTTGTTGATGTTGCAGTAAAATGTGTATAAATAAATGATAATAATCATAAATGTATCCATATAGATTCCCCACGCTTGTTTTATAATTGTCTTTTCATTTTTGTTTCTATAAACCACATCTACTTTTGATACTAGATTTATACATTTTGTTTATTTACATGATTTAGTCTATACTCATATTATAAAGAGGAAAGATTTGATTGTTTGTTTGTTTGTATTGAATAGGCTCCGAAAATACTGGACCGATTTGAAAAATTCTTTATTTAACTTTAATTTTTACCATTAGAAGCCCACATTATTCCTGATGAACATAGGCTACTTTTTACCGCGGGAAAATGCTTCATTCTTACGGGAAATCGGGTAATAGGACAACGGGTAGTAAGAATGCAGCTAGTTTGGATATAAACTTATTCTTCTTCTTATGTTCCTTATTACATTTTATTTTTTATCTAATTTGTTAGCAATTTCGGACTACTGGTCCGATAAGTTAAGTCAAATTACTGGTTTCCACGATACAGGCTTTGCCTAGTGTAGAGACCGCAGGAAAATTTCTGCAAGATTGTTAATAATACTAAAATAAACATATTATTTCATTTTCATTCCAGGTGCATCCGGCGCTCAGGCAGTGTGCATTCTCTCGGGCTGCGGTTCTGTGAGATTAGTTCAAGAGGCGGGCAGAGCGCCGCCTACCGGCGCTCATAGGAAACTACATATCGCTGGCAGGTTAGATTCTATGATAAATAAAAGAGGTTACTTTCATCGGCAGAGTGCAAGTAGAAAAAAAAATAACGTGAAGAGAATATCAATACATGTCAACTTATTTTTTATCCTACTAATAATAAAAATGCGAAAGTTTGTGTGAATGTTTGTTACCACGTATCTCAGTAAGTACTTGACCGATTTGGATGAAATTCGGTATGTAGATGGTTTAGGTTCTAGAATAACACATAGCTAATCTAATTTTCAAAAACTAATCTCTGCGGGGTTTATAATTCTGGGAGTCGGGACTTTTTTATTGGAAGTATCTTCCATTTTTAGGATCTTCTTTTGAAAGTTCTTAAATAATAATAGTTTAGAGTTAAGTATTTAACAAAAAACCAAACAGCTTTTTTCTTCAATCTTATTTTGTTGTTAACTATTGCAATTTTTCGTGTGCAAATTAATCTACGAGACACATTTTTCTATACGTCATTCCGAATTGAATGAGCTATCACACGTATTTTTAAGAGCTTGATCAAGAATTAATACCATTTGAACTTGTTGACTGGACTACTACTTAGCTGCGCCTAGAGAACACACAAACAATCCAAATTTTTCAAGAATGCTAACCGTAATAGAGCCGATTTTCCGAGGGCCAAACACATTAATCATAAAACTATTTACGGTTATAACTATTTGTACACTTGTTTTATCTTATAAATATACGATGACATCGGAATAGGGATTAGAATACTACGTAAAAATAATTATTATGTGAAATAATGATATGGAGCACCAAAGCGAACAGCTGTTGCTAGGGTTGCCAACCCCGTTTTTTAGAAAACAAACAATTGACATTAGCAAACTTCAATCATGACAGACTACATAGCGAATTTTACTCGTATAAGATCCGATATGAAACTTGCTCAGAGGCCTATGACGTTACAACATGGCCGACAGCGTTGTTTCCAGATTTCAAAGTAAAAAGAAACAATTTTTAATTATTTTTAAACTAACGCGATCTGAACAAATAATTATTATTAGTATAATTTTAGGTAAATAAGCGCGATAAATAACCGTTAAATAATACTAATAATTAACAAATTTTAAATGAAAATATGTAGTCATCTTACACTTTTAATAACAGAAATCTATAAATATTGGTTTATTAAATCAAATACTACAGAAAATATTAGTTTGTTGCGCCAAATTTAATTTGAGTCAAGTAGCCTAATGTTATTTGTTTGTTTGTTGCAGCCCAACAGTAGTCGGCATGCTATGGGAGGTGACCGACTTAGAAGTGGATAAAGTGGTGACCACCCTGCTGTCTCTATTCGTGCCTTCCAACGCAGCGGTGCCGTGGCCAGCGGTGGGCAAGGGGAAGTGGAGTCAGGGGGAACTAGGTAACTTGTTATTTCATGGTGCAGCCACATATTGGCCCGAATATCGCAAACGAAGATTGCTATGGCATATACAACCTTTGTACAAACTGAAACAAGTCAAAGCTTACCATGATTCGACTGAACCAACTTTATGGTAGCTTTGCTCCAATATAAATATGGTGCATAGCTATAACCTGCGTACCTCAGTGCATCAGCATCTCTCATGCTGTCCCGCCCAGATAGCATTTGAACTGAACAGGACAGCACGAGATGACGTCATTCTCAATTCCAATCTATAATTGATGTCCTCCTAGCCAGATTTCGACCACGGCAGCCAGTCTCATCGGAACCTAGCCTGCGCAGGACATATTATAGTGCACAAGTGTGTGCGCAAGCACATATGCACTCTATTGTATATATGCACTCTCATAATCCGATGGGACGACGGACCGACACGACTGGAGGAGGCCAGCCGCAACGGTTAAGCGTGCTTTCTGGCAAGGGACTCTATAGACATACCCAGGGTATAATCCCATACTAAAATAAATAAATAAAATAATGCTGGACAATTCACACAGCATCATCTAGCCCCAAGCTAAGCAGAGCTTGTGTTATGGGTACTAGATGACTGATATACTTAATATAATACATTACATAGATATATATTTTTTATTATACATAGAAAACATCCAGAACGCCCTTGACAAATGTCTGCAGATCGTACAAACATTGGTCCCAGGTTGGGAATCGAACCCGCAACCTCCTACGTCGCAGGCAGACCTTCGCCCGCTGCGCCACAGAGGTCGTCAGGTAGTAGTTTAGCGTTTACAGCGATTTTACGCATTGCTGGTTATGCGCCTGTCGAAGCTTGTGACACCCACTACTTAGTCGATGACTCGCGTCCGGACGCCCGTCGCTTCTTCAGCCGTCCTCGGCCACCAACTTAATCATCACCGACCTTCAACTGCAACTACAACTACCATCATCATCAGCCCTCATAACGTCCAGCGCTAAACATTCCTGCCCTGTAGAATTCGCGGCTAGCTCTTCCCAGGATGCTGATAATAAAAGTCGAGTATATGGAACAATAGCTGTATTGTATAAAACTACGACTAGTATGATGTTAATGAGTGCGGTTTGGATGGTTGCTGCTGATGCACTGACCTCCGTAGGCACAAGGCCCGCAAAATAGCAGAAAATAGTGTTTAAACTTCTGAAAAAAAGATAATATTGATTAAGACTCTAGTCTTGTCAAAGTCGCATTCAATTACAAGATCTAATGAACTTCACTCCATAGAAAAAAAAAATTGGTTGCCTGTAAAGTCGGTATACGGGCGAAAGTTTTACGTGACAACGACTTTGTGAGCGCATAACGTGAGCGGAGCGTAACGCGTAACGCAGTTTCTTGAAGTGTCACCCGGCAAACCAATTTATAAGACGTTGTCACGTCAAAAAATCTCAAAGTTACCCCTTTTTGTAAAGTTTATTCAATTTATGATTGAACTACTTACTGATATTTTACATATTTTTTGTACTTAACTAAAGACACTAAATATTTCTAAACATTTGACTTGATAAAATGAATGTCTTATCACATTATGCTTAAATATCTACAATGCACGAGCACGGTGGCTTGGCAGGCGCGATCAGTCGCGCCTTTCCTACTGAAAGAAAGAAAGAAAGAAAGAAAGAAATCTTTATTCATAGCATAAACAATATGTAAGTTACATAGAGTTAAAACTACACCATAAAAACTACTTAGAAACAACTAACAAATAAGAGAGCTTATTGCTACGAAAAGGCGTCCGACTCAGCATTATGTTGAAATAGCCATTACGCATAACTATCGCAACGCTGATCTTCCATCGGAACCAACGCGTCACGTACACACGAAGCACAATTTATAAAAGAAAAAAATATATATAATATAGAAGCACAGAAAATGTAAATGTATCTTTAATAGTTTTTGACGTGACAACGTCTTATAAATTGGTTTGCCGGGTGACACTTCAAGAAACTGCGTTACGCTCCGCTCACTTCAAGAAACTGCGTTACGGTCGTTGTCACGTAAAACTTTCGCCCGTATACCGACTTTACAGGCAACCAATTTTTTTACTGTATTATTTAGGCAGATACTTGTTTCAAGAGTTTAGTTCCTATTGGTGGCCACCAAGCTCTCCAAACAAGGTTTTTGTTTGACATTAAAAAAAAGCTTATGATAGATATCGTCTACGCGCGGTCCGATTTTTTGATAATTCCTTTGTATAACGTAATTATAAAATTAAATATGTAGTGGCGCCACCATCACCCCTACTATTCGCCTTAAGAAAGTGGTAGGAAAGGGAGAGAGAAGCGGTGTACTGGTGCAGGAATAAGTGACTTCTGATATTCAATTGCAGATACATCTGCAGACCAGAAAGCCCAATCTCCGTTCGTGCCGGAGCGAGATCTTCTCCGCGCAATCGCTCGATCACGAAGCTCTACAAACTACGTGATGATCGCGAGTTCTGTGGTCGCAAGGGGTCTGCCTGTTAGGATACGAGAATAAGGTATGTACTTACGTTCGTCATCTGCACCGTGAGCCGATGCACAATCGGTTAAGTACGGAGATACCGGTTACAAACTTTCACTTATAATATAACTAGCTGCTCGGCCCGGCTTCGCACGGTTGGTGTACCCTATTTAAAAAAAAATTGGTTGTCTGTAAAGTCGGTTTACTGACGATAGTTGAACGTGACAACGTCTTAAGAAATTACTGATGGAATGGTAGCATTTGATACTCGATCAAAACATGTAAATGTACTATAGTATAGCAGCTGTCCACGCAGACGCATCGCTCACTCAAGTAGGAGAGAGACGGATGTCGAGCGCTCTCGCTTGCACTTCAAGCCTTACATGGAACGCCTCAGAGCGAGGTAACGCCTCAGAGCGAGGTAACGCCTCAGAGCGAGGTAACGCCCAATGACGTCATGTTTTTTCGTGCGTGCAGCTGGCTCTATCGAATTATAAGACGTTGTCACGTCAATAAGACATTTGGTGCAAATAAAAATTTAAAAGTAGAAACAATTGAATTTCACGGTATTTCGTTTACTACAAAATAAATTTAACTTATACTTTAGCCTTAACAACACGTGGTGGTTATGCTATTGAATAGTAGCTTATATGACACGTTTGTAGGTTTAACATTGCAGCGCCATCTATTGATTACTTACTCAATCCAGTCAACAGATATCGCCATCTGTTAAAATCGTTTGGAGTTAACAGATAATTGTGAATGTCAAATAATAGACAAGTAATTTGCAATAAAATAATATTGCGGCTATAAATTAAGATGTAAGCTATCCTATCTTTCAAGTTGGATCAAACTGCACACGGCGTGCAAATTTAATTTAAAATCGGTTAAGTAGTTTAGGAGTCCATCGCGGACAAACAACGTGACACGTGATTTATATATATTAAGATAATAATAATAATGCTGGACAATCCACACAGCATTATCTAGCCCCAAGCTAAGCAGAGCTTGTGCTAAGGGTACTAGATAACTGATAAATACCACCACATAGTGGATATTTTTATTATACATAGAAAACATCCAGAACACCCAGAACAAATATCTGCCAATCGTACACACATTTGTCCTGGGACGGGAATCGAACCCGCAACCTCCTGCGGTGTCCAACATTATTTTTATTTTTTCTGAATAAAAATTTCATCATTGTTTATTGATTTGTTTTAATAAGTTTCTCAATCCTTTCAGATTGGTGGCTACATGAAATCCATCAACTTCAATGTATGTACATACTTTGTAAATAACCGGGGACCAATTAAGTGAGTGATCCAAAGTTTTAACAGAATAAATTCTAGAAAATCGAGTTATTATTAAGTAAAGTTATGTAACTATTTATATCTAAGTTATATAATAAATTGGAATAAAAACTAAGAATTGTTTTAAACTGGTGTCTGGTTTAGTTTAAGTAGCGTTTTGGAAAAGAAACTTAAGGCGCTGCCTCACATCACACTAGCGCCGCCACCTATTTTATCTAATTATTACGTTTAAGAAAGGAATTTCCACAAATTACGTTAGCCAGTTTGTGATACCTATTAAGGCGGTACCCTACCTCGTTATTGTGTGAAGAGGATAGGCATAGGATTTCGCGTTCACAGGAGCGGGACAGAGCAAAGCGGCGTAAGCCCAAAAATCAAGTTTTTAGTAGTTATTTGCTCCCCACAAACATTAGAATAGTTAATTGAAAAAAAGGCAACATATGAAATGTTCTTTATACTTAGTTCAATTACTATGCTTAATCTCAAGATCGTATCATCTGTATTTATTGAGAAATAAGGGTTTTAGTAAAAAATTTGAGGTAACTTTGCGATTTTTTTCTATCGAGAAAATTTTATGGCATCGTGTTTTCGAAACATATGATCGATAGAATAAGTCCTGAACTTTACCATATATACATTTCAAAGTTAAATATTCAGTAGTTTGGAAGATATGGAGGTCCGACGGAGTTGAAAATAAGCAATTTGAGGTTGTATACGCCCTTAAAAGCTTTTTTTAATGCCTCTGTAATAGTATTATTTTGTATAGTTTAGACAGACATGCGAAAATAGAGTTTGGTGGTATCTCAATCCGTTTGCCGCGTCTTTTTATACGCAATTATCATTACTTGTCGATTTGAGATCCTTCCTTCAATAAATATTGCTAACAATTTATCTAAAACTCGACACCAAGCAAGTGAGTTTTAGTTTTTTGTGTCGTGGTTTGTTTACAAACATTCTACATCGAGTTTGGCTAGTGTATAGTAACCTAAGTCTGTCATGAGTGTGTCAGATTATCAGCACCGCTGATACAATGATCTCCGTGTTACACGATGATAGCTGATGACAACTGGAGCCGAGTAAACGCGGTTCAGCGTAACCGATTCAAGCGTGACGGTTCCGTTTTGTTCACTGTTCAGAAAATGCGTCTTTAGCTCACTTGCTACCTGCATTCCTGTTTGGAAACGTCTGTGTAAAAGGTAAATAAACGCGATGAACAATGAATTATGATAGTTAATCCGTGAATAAATGACGCTCTATTAGACTCCTTGGTTAGTTCTATCCTTGAGCTGAGATCTGCGTATTATTCCGTCCTTGTACGCGCGGCGAGGGCGCGGCGCGGCGGCGGCGGCGCGACGACGGCGGCGTGCGTTCCTTATTCTCGAGAGCTCTTTGGATCGCCTGTGAATATGAAACAAGGCACTTAGGATATTTCTGTCATCTATCACTGCTGGATAAAAAGAAAGTTCTAAAGTTCTATAGGTGAAACTGACATTGTTTAGGTCTTGTTGCCAGACATTTTACACCTGTCAGCTCTGGACCGAGTACACCAAAAAGACGCATGATAGAATACGTGTGGCCTATAATAATATTTTCAGGCAACTGATGGGCTTGAAACGCTTCTGTAGTGCTTCTGAAATGCTAACACAGGCCCGCGTAGACTCTTTCAATGCTATTCAGCGGAAGAGTATTGCGTCTTTTATGTCCAGAGTTGGCTCGTGCGATAATTCGATTATCAGAAGTCTGGCAGAACGACTTATTCATACAATTACATTTAGACGGTGGGTGGATATTGCCACCTAAAACAATATACTTTTGTATATAGATTTAATATAATTTTTGTACGTTCTGCAGTTAAAATATGGATCATTGTGTCTGCAATAAAGAGTTATTATCATTATAAAGGCCTCCTTTGTTCCTTGACAGCCTGTGTCCTGCGCTTTTTAAATCCGCTGTGTCTTTATACCTATCGTTATCTGGTGACCAGTACCACAGGTTTTTCTAAAACCTATCACAGGCACCAGTTCTCTCACAAAACAGGTCATAATCGTTAGTAGGTACAATATTTAGGTCACAGGTAGAACTTAAATCCTACAAGACACTTGCATTGGACCTAACAAGGTTCCTAGACCTATACGTACTTTAGTTTTCCTATTTAGTTATATAAGCACCTATTGTGAGAGAGAAATAAACGCTTTTATCTATATATCCCTCTATCTATAACCATGATGATGTCCTCCTAGCCGAATATTCGGCCGCGGCGCCCAATCTCAACGGAAACTAGCCAGGTGCGCAGGACGTATTATAGTGCCCAAGTGTGTGCACAAACATAGGTTCACCCTCTTTTCCCTCACTCTCATAATCAGATGGGACGGCAGATTGACACAACCGGGGAGAGGTCAGGCGCGGGACCTAATGGTTGCGGCCGGCTATATCCTATATTTGTTAAGGTCGACTCGCAATAGTCGCAATATTTTTCCTAAATGTATTAACGTACCTCGTCAATCTTCAGTATATCAACTATCTCAATAATCTTCTTCTCCAAGCTCTTGATGTAAAGGCGCGCGTTTGTAACGTTGATGTCGAACGCCTTGCCGAGAAGTCTGAGCAACGGGAGCGAGTCGCATTCCGACGCTCTGCAAATCAAATATTATAGGCACTTGTTAAGAAAAAACTTTTGAAAATATCATGTGTACTTTTGTGTATCTTTAGAAGTTCGGAAAAGAAACGGGCGGCGCCAAAGCAATGTGTGTCATCATCAGCAAACCTACTTATATTTGTCTACAGCTGGACTTAGGTCTCCTCTAATGAGCGCCATGTCACCCTGTCTGTGTGTATCGCAGGGAAATATGAATTTGTTGACATTTCATAATTGCCCTGAAGAACGACTTCAGGAGAATGACTTACCTACTAAAGTTGTTGGGTAGGTCATTTTCCTGTAATGTTCTGGGATTTGATTAAGTCTCTCATATGTGTGATGGTGGTCAAACAGGGGGAGTATAGTCTAAAACGTCACCAAATATCACCATGGGGGATGATGGAGTTAAAAAAGTTGCTAAAATGATGTTTTAGTGTTTCGTGATTCATAGACGACCCCTAAAAAGTAGACGAGAAAAAGCTAGTTTTAAGCAGCTAGTTCTAAGCAAGATAAATTAATAGAACTTACAGCGCTAAAGCATGTATCTGCCGTAGCAAAGTGACCAGCACGTCAGAGCTCCGTTGAACCGAGTTCCTGGCAGCGTCGTTGCGAGCCGTCTTCTCTTCAAGAGTCGTGGTTAAGGACTCTATGGTGTCCTGCTGCTGGCTTAACTTGGCTAGGTGCTTTGCGGTCTCTTCCTCTGGGTGATCAAATGACGTACAGATATCATATCATATTTCATACTAGTATTACAAATACGAAAGTTTGTGAAATGTGAATTTTTGTTATCTAAGATCTCCAAAACTACTGAACAGATCATGATGAAATTTGGCGTACATTTAGAAGATAGCTTAACTAGAAAATAGGCTACTTATTTTACCGACATATACGCTTGCTAAGCCGCGGACAGAAGCTAGTTTATTATATACTTTACTTATATTATTATAACTGAATAGTTATAATAATCTAGTAAGTACCTAATAGTTTATTATGACTTCAAAGAAATGCATTGATGGAAATTAAAAGGGTAGGAAAAGGAAGTCCAAGAATCGGATAAATGAGATTCAAAGCTAAAAATATGATTGGGACAAGTAGATCAGATCATAACGAACAAAGATTCTAGTACGTTCTTTGATAAAAAAGAAGTAGGCGCCTTACTACTGTGGACTCCCAACTAATAGGTCCCGTTGTTGACACGACGAGCTGTAGGAACAGCAATAGCTGATGTTTGATGACCGGTTTGAAAGGACACAGTCCACCTAGACTACATAGAACATGCATAGAACCGCACTGGGTACACAGGATACGAAATTTCACGACGCTGTTTACCCCCCGGACGTAGTAAATGTAGCATACGCGACTTTGTCTCACAATCTGTATAGCTCAGACTTGAAGCTAAAAGTCGCATAGGTTTTGTAGAAGTAAGCCTTGTCCATCTTGTTACCGATATTAATCTTGAGCATCTTGACATTATCGCTGAGGTTCTTCAGCTCCGTGCAGACCTCGTTGATGTAGTTAAAGAGTGCGTAGTTCTCTTCCTCTCTTCGCGTGAACTCTTGGATCAGCTTGTCCACGTCGTCTTCGCCTGCAAACTCCTGAAACATGCCGTTAGCACAGATATTATAATACTATACTAGCCGTTAGTAAAATTTGTTGTGGATATTCCTTCCACTCGTATTAAGCAATTCTCCTCCACCTTTATCATTCGTCTATGACAAACTGATCTAATTGTGCTCGCTTTTAAAATATTGGCGCCCAAAAATTCGCTTTCGATTTTACAATGTCGTTGACTTCCTTTACCAGTATTTTGTCCTCGGTCAAACTTTATCAGTAAGTACATATTTCCTTTGCAACATTAAATAGATTGCAATAAATGTTTGACTTTTGACCATATGCACCCTCTGCCCAGAATCGCCCTAAGCTGATATCGCCGCCCTAAACTATGTTCGGTGGATATTGGTCTTCGACTCCTCGACTTTGACATAATCTTCGACCCAATACGCTTATAAAAGTCTAGGACTTCTAACTTGATCATAAACCTATCTATATCTATAACCATTATTAGTGCTCATTGTTGCTCTATATCATTCATGAGCGGTATATCAAGAATATTGACATAGGCCCTCATTTCCTTCTCCTCTTGCTGCTCAAGACGCTTGGCCTCCGCCTTTGCGTCGGCTGCGGTTAGGCGTACGGTTCCTTTGGTACGGAGGAAGTCCTCCATTTTCGACTCTTCTAAGTAGGTAGGTACTTTGTCAAAATCGCCGACCTACATATTCTTACGAATGTCTACATCTAACTCTATCTTACCCTTTAATGCATCTTATCTTACCCGTACAGCATCAAGAATATTGACATAGTTATTATACGCCCTCATCTCCTCCTCTTGCTGCTCCAGTCGCTTGGCCTCGGCTTTGGCGTCAGCTGCGGTGAGGCGTACGGTTCCCTTGGTACGGAGGAAGTCTTCTAGCTTCATGCTATGGTCGAGCTGGCGTTGTAGCTCACGGACTTCCTATGTGAGAGAGATTGGGCTTTTAAACTCAAATCAAATCGTTTATTGTTATTAATAATTATTATTTTAAGTCCAACATGCTCTGTTAGGGCACGGCAATTAAGGTTTGTGTATGTCGATGATGAACGATAGGTATATACTCGTTTTACAGAAATACCACAGTAGATAAATGTATACAGTAGAATGACTCAGCCGTCTCTTTGAACTTTATACCTACAGTTGAGCGGAGCGCTAGGGTTGGTACCTACAAAAAGTAATACAGAGGTGTGTATATTTTTATTGAATGTGTGTGGTTTGAGTTCAGGAATGAAACATATTATGTTAATTTAGAATACATAGAAAAAATACCTATCTATGTATAATAAGAATAACTCCCATCTCTAGCAGCGGCAAACGAAATCTGTGATGCGTGTGGCCCGGAGCGTGTTTTGACATGCTCGCGGTCGAGAACCGCACGCGGGCGCAAAAAAGGCATGACAGGAAAAGCGCCCTAAAAGCGAATACCCATATACCTACATACATATTACATTAAATACATAGCAGAATTTCCCATACATTTTTAATGATATTACCTACCTACCTATCATTTGACCATCACCCACCTCCGAAGAGACAAACAAGAAAGCGAAGACAATTGCGTGTCGACTTCGCACATTTAGGGTTCCGTGCCAAAATCAGGTCTTTTATATATAATGTAGAATACATTTAGACCGCAAAATAAGTTGGTAGGCAAAAATAAGGGAATTTCATAAAAAAATAATATGGAGGTACATCAATATTTGTTAGTAACATGAGCATTACTTATAATTCGGGTACGGAACCCTAAAACGTGGTAAAGACTATATTTATTTTATCTTTCAGCATTAGCAGGTAGTCGAAAAAATGACAGTGTTGGTTTAACGAACTTTGAGTTTAGGCACCCGTAAACACTGCAGTATACTCGTGGTCGTGATGCCGCCATTATTTAATTTGTTATTCGTCGCGCACAACGTTGAGGTATCGAAACGGGGGCGGACAGCGCGGTGGTCGCGGCACAACAAACTCGTCCAGCGTAGCGACGCGGCGGCGCGCGGCGTGACACTGGATAGATGTGCATGCCGAGACATGCTTAGCGGCCGTGTAAATGACGCCTATGTGTGCGTGCGTCGATTCGTGCGGTCTAGTATGGAGTCGAATTACTGTATATTTATCTATTGTGGAAATACTGAATTATTGAAGTACTTCCGTGTTTTGTGGAAAGTCCTATTTACTAAGTCCAAGCCCGAACGGATAGTACCTATTTGTGTTTATCGAAGGTTGCCTTTAAAATTTTATTTTTAGTTCGAGTCATACTTTGCGGCACTAACCACTACAACAACTGTAACATAAAAGGTCAGTGTTTATAAGTATAGGTAGGTACCAAGCAATGCTTTCTATAATCTATTGCCGCCTTTTCCTTGAGTGCATCCAGCTTATTGCACCACTCTTCGCGCTGGTCGTACGTGGAGATAGCCTGTTCCACCAGCTCCAAGATCTGCGCCTTCCCATCCATCAGTCGCTTTATCTGGGTCTTCCATATCGAGTTGAAGAATTGCCTGTGGAAAGTTAGAGAATATGAGATCTACTTAGTGCCAATTTTTCTAGGTATTCTTTTAGTTAATTATTATTTATCGGGTACTTTCCATCGCATTACAGCGATCGTGGTCACGGGGTGACGACCGCTGTAACGGGATGGAAACGCAGGGGATATAATAACAAAGTACCTACGCGATGAATAACCATTAGTTATGTACCTAAACAAATCGCGAAAGCTTTAAAAGTTAGATATTATTTTGTTAGTAACTTCGAAATCCCCGGTAGTTCTATTCATGACTGCACTCTTTTCTATCTCCCCCTTTCCCAAAAGGTGGCGCGCCTCTACAGAAGTTTCTTGAAAATAATTTCCTAGGCCGTAGCTTTTATTTTGGCTCATAAGCTATCTTTTTTACTCACGCAAATGAAAGCCACTTGCGTGAACGTAGAAAGTCAATGGTCAAGACAAAAATGCTTCTATCTTTAGTTCAAGCAATTTCAATAAATAAATAAATAATGCTGGACATCCACACAACATCATCTAGCCCCAAGCTAAGCAGAGCTTGTGTTATGGGTACAAGATGACTGATATACATAAATAACACAATGACACTGAAAGTCGAGAATTTCCACAGCAATACCCATCATTAACAGTTTTCGTACTCCAAATCCTAAGTATACCCACTATCATGTCCACGAATGGTTTCCTCTGCGTCGATACTCGGCTCGCTCGACTCAAGGTCATTGGTACAGTCGTCTCGGTAGTAGGAATAGTAGGTACTTTATAACTAAAAGGGATACAAATCATGGTCTTCCGTCTCTCACCGATCACGGAGTAGTCTGTCAATCTCGAACCTCATCTGATAGTTTTCACTATTGACTGTGTTGAACTTCTTCATTGCTGTTTCTAGGCGGTTCCTCAGCTGACTGGTCAGACTCTGGTTCACTAATGCATTCGTTATGTCCTGTAACATCACACCTAATTAGAACTTAAATTTACTTAAGGCGAATAGTAGGGGTGATAGTGGCGCCACTACATATTTAATTTAATCATTAAGTTATACAAAGAAATTATCAAAAGATCGGACCACTGGTAGACGATACCTATCACAAGCTTTTATTTAATGTATCTGTAATAGTTTTGTTTTGTGTTATTCAATCAAAAACCTTGTTTGGAGAGCTTGGTGGCCACCAATAGGAACTAAACTCTTGAAACAAGTATCTGCCTAAATAATACAATACAAAACTATTAAAGATACATTTAAAAAAAGCTTATGATAGATATCGTCTACGCGCGGTCCGATTTTTTGATAATTCTTTTGTATAACGTAATTATAAAATTAAATATGTAGTGGCGCCACTATCACCCCTACTATTCGCCTTAAAGCTCCCATGACGAGCTGTATCCGCACACTCAATTTGCTTGCAGAGAAGATGTCTATCTTCGTGTTTGACTGCTCCTTGAACGAGTTGACAACTAGGCATTATTGTTTATTTTATGTTTTTAATGTCGTGGGACCTATTTATGATTAATTAATTGTTATTTACCTATTATTTTATGTGTACCTGAGTAATTAATTTCGAACTCAATTTAATTAATTAATTACTATTATTTTTAATTAATTTGTATGGTTTTATGTTATAAGTAGAATTTTTAATTTATTATTTTAAGAATAACCAATAGTGACAATTTTAAATTAGTATTAATTAGTATCACCTAGATGACTGTAACCATATGGTTGTGAATAAGTAAGTACCCTATCGCATTAGGTGTGCCTGTAGGTGGCTGATAGGCTGATAGGTGAACAATATTTTTAATAAATAAATAAACTTTAGACCAGATTCTCGTTACTAACGTGAAATAGACGGTAGAAATGAGAATCTGGTCTGTCTCCTTTTAGTATGGGATTTGCGAAGTTCCCTGTCTGCACGATAGAGGCGCTGTACCAAATTGTATGGAAAAAGGAGACTACCCCTCTTAATAACAGGGGTAGTCCCTGTTATTAAGAGGGGTGAGTCTATGCAATTTAGCTGTAACATAGGTTCATCGCATTACAAACAACATGTAACATAGGTACATCTAGGTACATCGCATTTACTAGTCCACTGTTTTATCTTGTTGAATTTAGAAAAAAGTCTAGCTTTGGCATTAGCCCTAGTTAAGGCTAAACGAGTCACTCATCGTTGGTGTTCTTCCAACACAAAATAGGTTCGTAGTTAACCCGCTTACATTCATAACGAATTCGTCAAACTATGGAAGTTTTTATAGTAAAAAAAGAGTCACTCATCTTTCCATACAAACGTGGAAGGGTAACTACCACGCTGTTTGATGTTGGACCATCCACAGTTATGGATAATATCGATTTATCTCGTCATTATCAATGTTTGTTTGATGAATGTTTGTTAAAAAAATATACACTCGAAAAATAAAAGCTTCTAAGCTTTCGTATTTCAACACTAATCCCGTACCGACATAGTTATTCAAAATTTGAAATAAATAAATAATAAAAAATACTCATAATAGTTTTTCTATAATAAAATAACCCTTGTGCCGCGTAAAGAGATGAGACTTTTAGTCTCATTTTTTACGCGGCCGTTGTACGAATAAATCGTGTTGCATTTCATCCTAGCGCGCGGGTATGTCTAATAAGTCTGGTGAGATAGCATACATTTCGGCCGCGTTCACTGATGAGTTCGCCCGGACGACTTGTGTAGCCTTAACTTTGTTGCTAAAGCTGGAAGATCACCATGAACAATTTGTTTGCTGTAAGTAGGTATACCTTGTCACATCCATTCCCTTGTGACCGCAGTCCCTTGATCTCCTTCTGAACCTGTTTGAGCAGGAAGTTGAGCTCGGTGATGAATCCACGTTGCTCCTTCACTTCAGTTGAGCTCTTTTCATGCTCTTTCAGTAGGGAAACCAGCTTCTCCCGCGTTCTGGCTCCTTCCAGAAGGTTCGATGAACTCTTCATTAGCTGAAAGGAAGAGCTCATCAAGGAAACTTGTAACAAAGAATGCGTATCGCCTATGCGTACGTAAAATAAAAATTTACAACAAATTGCCCAATGAACTTAAAGCTAGGCCATTTGATTTATTCAAAACTAGCTTCTGCCCGCGGCTTCGCACGCGTTGTTTATATAGAAACGTTTTAGGTTATTTTTATCCCATGGGAACTGATTTATGGGATAAATAATCGCCTATGTTTGATTCCAGGGTTAGACTTACCTGTATGCAAAATTTCAGCCTGATCCGTTCAGTAGTTTTGGCGTGAAGAGGTAACAAACATCCATCCATCTATACATCCATCCAAACTTTCGCATTTATAATATTAGTGTGATTAAATTAAAAGTGTGGTTAGTGGAGAGATGTTTTTATGACATAAAGGAATATTTTGAGTACTTACAAAACTTTTTTTTGACGAAGGTAGGTAAGTACTAACTAAGAAATATTTTTTGACACATTTTGAATTGTATAATGCCAGATTTGGTTAATTGAATAGTATTAATCTTTGATATTATTACTTTAATAAATCCTAAAATTTTAAATTTGCACGTCTCAACGAGGCAGAATGTATTGGAGTTACCATTATTATTAAGAGCTTTTGTACCTACATCTGCGAATAAATGATTTGATTTGAACGTGTATCAGCACTTCTATTTCAACCCTCAGCAGAAGTTCTGTGTTACTAGGTTGGAAAGGCACAGGCACATGAAGGTTAGCAACTAAGCGCTATGTTTAGGGACCTGGATAGCGATCACGGTGTGGTAAGGCACGGCATTACAGCTCAAACGTTAGCAGTTGAAACGTTAGAGTGTGCGTTCATGGTATACGACATTATCTATGAATAGAACCCATTTTTTTAGCAATAAATGGAATGGAGCTTTTTTATTATTAATGTTGATTTATTGTGTAATAGTAATAAATGACGATGACGAGGTCTTTCTGTGTGTCATCATCTGGATTATTTTAAAGCTTTTAATTAACTTGCAATGTATGTAACTATGTTTGTACCTACGGGTGGAATATAGCAACTCAATTTTGAAGCAAATATTTTCTACCGATTGAGCTGAAATTTTGTATAAGTACACGTATGAGATAAAAGCCAATAAGGCGCTTATCAGGGGGAGGCCTGCGTCCAGCAGTGGACCAATACAGGCTGTTGAGGTTGAAGTACACGTATAGTTTGGATGACAATGCATTAAAAGCTTGTTTATGTCTTGTGTGAATAAATGTTACTGAATTACTGAATGTTACTGAATTTTAAAATATTTAAACTTATTTACCTTCAGCTCCATCATGATTTTATCTAGATCAGCGTTGAGAGTGTTGATCATGTTCCGCTGAATGCGAAGAGTTGGCTGTATGTTGCTCATCACGCTGGCTCGGTCCACCTCCATCACCCTGAACTTAAAATACAAATAATTTATTCCAAGATAGATAGATATTTATTTGTAGTCTCAAAGTTGTTATAATTTAACGTTAATAGCGTCTTAAATCATCAAGAGAACTCTAGTGCCTAGATGAACCTTTGTTATAACAAAGGTTCATCTAGGCACTAGAGTTCTCATAAAAGAAAACGGGTTACAGGTTGGTAGGCTTATATTAAAATTTAAAAGTTATTATGAATGGTTCCAGAACACGGGAGCCAATAGTTTTTATGACCATACGCAGAACTCTTGAGTGACTTAGCAAGATGATTGACAGTGTGAAGAGGAGTAAACTCCAATCCAATTGACATAAACCGCACAAAAAATCTGATCATAGTTCAAAACCAAAACCCAAAAAGAGTGATCGCAGATAAATCTAAGAAAAAGAAACAAAAAAACTCTTGAATGAAAATTAATACCTAATGAAATTTAGCTGGTAGATATAATGGAGAAAATGAGCAAAGACTTGTTTTTAGTCAGCCACAGCATCGGGGCACTAAACTAAACTGAACTAAAGCTTCAGCCAAACCTGCGCGTCAAACACGCGGGATGCGAGACGCGAAGCGGAAGCGTCAACAACATGAAACTGTTCTCTAAAAAAGTACCCGCGTCTCGGTCGCGTGGGTGCGCAAGCCGCAAGGCTCCATTGCAGCGTCCGCCGCGCGCCTGACGCGTCCCGCATCCCGCTTGTTTGACGCGCAGGTTTGGCTGAAGCTTTAGTTTAGTTTATTGTCCCACTCCCAATGCTGTCGCTGATTTCAGAAGGCACAAGGTGTACCTACTTAGCACGACATGCGTTGTAGTTTTAGCGAAACCACAACCTTGCCAAACTCCTCTGGTCGCTGATCAATCAACTCGCAGCACATGCCAAAAGAACTAAAAACGTGTAAAAAGAGGCAAAACCCTGTTCAGTATTTCTTAGCATTGGTTGTGTTATAATGTGTTTAAATAAATAAATATTGCTGGACAATACACACAGCATCATCTAGCCCCAAGCTAAGCAGAGCTTGTGCTATGGGTAACCTGTATTTGCTCTGTGTGGGTAACATAAACTAAACAATATCTTAAGCTAGGTAAACATAGCTTCACCTACCTGTCTCTGTAACTTAGCCAGCTCATCCTCAGCTATCTTCTCCATCTCCATCTCATCCGTAGGAACCACCACTGCCATCTTCTCTGTATTACTTCCACAATCTATGAAAAGAAAGAGACTCAATGTCTTCTTTTGGGTTTAGAAAGATTTTACGAAATGAGGTGATGTGGTTTTCTCTAACGTCTTACTGAAATAGGTGGGTGGTATAGCTACGACACTATTAAATCGATATCTACAAGTCTTCGTTGCTTCCCTACTTGAAGCTTGAAAATAACAGTGCTTTCAGAATCTATTCGTAGTGTGGTTTGTTCTTCAAACTCAGTTTATCTACGATAAAGTGCTCGGTGTGTTTTCGTCCCCGAAGTAGCGATCGATGCCGGACTAGCTCGTACCTATGAATAATCTAATGGTTCTACTCGGTTCTAGATTCCTAGATATTTTTTGTAAACAAAGGGTACAAGATCAAAGAAATATTGGTGTAAAATATTTTATGACATCAGCGGAGCGAATCGCAGAAGTTCAAAACAAATTTTGATGTGATAGCTTTCATTTACAATTCATTTGTCTGTTTCGAACTCCAATTTAAACTTTTTTGTTGGGCTTATGCAAGTATGCGTTTGAGAAGTTTGTGTTTTTTAACCGACGAAAAACGGAGGAGGTTTTCAAGTCGACGCGTATATTTTTTTTACATGTAGGTAGGTAGGTACGTTTTCAGTGATTAACTTGCTGTGACCTCGTTGTTTTCTGTTTCTGTTATCAGTTTTTGTGAAGTTTTCATTCATAAATGCCTTTGTTGACATTAAATATCTTGGATTATAGAACTGAGAATACCTACACATGTCCACTGCTAATAAATTTAACAGCATTAATAAGGCTAGAAGTCTGACTAATAAATTAAGCTGGACACTATAAAAATCAATAAAGTCAAGGTTATTTCTATAAAGTCAATAGGATGAGATCATTTCTCGATTAAGTATGTTCATCTTTTTTGTAGCTTCCGCTAAAAAAGTTATTTTAACACCTTCCTACCTAAATAAATAATAAAATTCATATATTTCGGACAACTATCAAATTAAACTTTAGCATAAATGAAATTTAGGTTGGTAGGTATATCATGTAGGTATATTTAATATAACATATTTAAAAATCAAACGTCAAGTACGAGTCGTACTCGCGTATTAACGCTGTATAAACGGCTGTAACTTTTGATTGCGTGGACCTCAAAGTTTTAATTTATATCGCGGCTTCAAGAGGTTATGGACTTGAGTAATGAGTATTCGACGTTAATTTCAACTCGATCCGTCCACGCGTTCCTGAGAAAAGGAGGGTTGACAGACGGACAACAAAATTATCCTATAACGGTTCCTTTTTTCCTTTTGAGGTACGGAACCCTAGAAATGTGCTGGAGTGCTCAATTACCTACTTAATATATACTATACTAGCGACCCGCCCCGGCTTCGCACGGGTGCAATAAAATACTACTATTACTATTGCTATTATTAATTTATTATACATATAAACCTTCCTCTTCAATCACTCTATTTATTAAAAAAAACATTTAAAATCCATCCATACATTCAAAATCCGTTGCGTAGTTTTAAAGATTTAAGCATACATAGGGAAAGCGACTTTGTTTTTATTAAGTAGTGATTATCACTTTAGAGCCTAGATACAAAGACAGCTTGAATCAGTCAGGATCGACTGCTTCGAGCCGCATAGTGAACTATGCAACTGCTCGAGCAGTTCCATGTATGTCTGTAAATAGAAGACTGTAGTTCTCTATCCAGACGCCAGCTTGAAGCAGTAGATACTGACTCCAAGCTGCCCGTGCCCGTGTAAATAGACCCTTACTTTATCATCTCTATAGATTGTGATCTCGATAACATTGGCTTTTATAGCTATTGAATGTGTGTGTTACATTGCTAATAAAAGATAACAAAGAACAGTATTTACGTTAGTCACTCCGACAGTATGGATGCTGATAAAAATGATAAGATATCAAATATTTTTCGATGTTTAGATGAATTCTATGATGAAATATGATTAGACTTAATTCTTCAATCAGGTTGGTGAAGCCACGGTCAGCCTAATTTGTTTTAAAGTGAAAAAACTGTCAATTCGATTTACAACTGAATTAAGCAAAAGCCATTCCCATAGGACTTTTTTCAAGATGTTATGTGTGCCTTAATCTACCTGGTCGACATCGCGGAATAGTAAACTTAAGGTTCATAGTGAGTGTAAAATCATCTGTGGCAGTGCAACGGTGGGGAAAGAAGGCTTCAGTTCAGCCTGCCTCTGTTGTGCCCGAGCCGTTGTCGAGGCAACACGCTCGATCGTATCGACTCAACGACCAACCGCGCCGCGCGTGCAGTGCAGTGTATCATGATAACAGTGCTCTAAAATGGCCTTAAAAAATGATTTCGACATAAGCAAAATAAAAATAAAACTCCCGAAACACGTGAAATTCCAACAAGCGATCGCGAAGATCTTCAAAAAGAATCAGTACACTAAAATAGTGCAGAGTTAGATTTGACTAATGGCCGGTGAGAGTGCAAGTAGAAATAGAAACACAGAGCCGCCGGATCGTAATAAGTCACCGAATTTCATAACTGATGAGACGGAGTTTGTTGGAAGCGGAGCAACAACCACCCCACCAAGCAAACATAGAAGGAGTCGTAGCAGAAGCGGAACAAGGATTACACCTGGAAGTCTGAGCGTGTCTGACGAGTATTTTTACGAGGATCTCGAAGCTTACGTGAAAGAGATGGCGTCTACGACCCCGGCGACTGCGCCGCAGGAGCCAGACGTCTGGGCTCAACTGCAGCAGAAGGAATCTGACCTGCTGCTGGCTGCGGAGCTCGGCAAAGCACTGCTGGAGAAGAACGAAGAGCTGAAGAAAGAACAGGATCGTGTGTCGGAAGAATACTCCAAGAAAGTTGAGGTGAGTCTTGCAAGTAATTGGTTTTGCACACGTTGTTTTATTCCGTTCTGTTGTGAAAGAATTTTGTTTGATGCGCATTTTCGTGGTCAATTTATGGAGGCAATTATTATTGTATTTATTTGAAGTGGGGGTCAATTTTAGTTATGATAGTATTGAGGTGGATAACTCGTTCTGTAGTCAGGTTGGTACTTATCCTGTAAACTTTGGTTACGACAGTTATAAGGTGGATAACCCGTAGGTACCTATCCTTAAAACTACTTCAAGTAATAAAATATTCACGGGAATTAATCGCGTTTATTTACCTATTTATCCCGTCGTTTCAACAGGTTTTCACTCTGTCCCGAGAATATTAATTACTAGTAGTAAAAGAGGAAAGATTTGATTGTTTGTTTGTATTGAATAGGCTCCGAAACTACTGGACCGATTTGAAAAATTTTTGCACCATTAGGAAGCTTACTTTTCAGGGTGACATAGGCTATATTTTTATCCCGGAATTCCCACGGGAACGGGAACTACGCGGGTGAAACCGCGAGGCGATCGTCTAGTTACTTAATTATAATGTGTTCTGATTGCGTAATTTAAAAAAAGTCTACTTCAAGTAAGATTAGGTACCTATTTGGGGAAAAATATTCGTTTATTTCAATACGAGTCATTGCTAAATCAATAAGGTTTTTTATGCTAGGTACTCCGTAGGGAATCATATTGGACATAAATTTCTTCCATCAAGACCTCTCATAAAAAAGGAATGTTTTTCACTAAAGTATTTGTACTTATTATTATCTGTTAGAGTGGAAACTTATCACATCTGTAGATACCTACCTACCTACCTTAGTGATATCATTCACTAAGGTAGGTAGGTAGGTATCTTATATATTAATACTTTAGCACAGTAGATAAATGTATTGTGCTTTAGAGCAAAATTCCAAGGTAATCTTACAAAGATAGTGACACTTTCCAGTTTCCGTACTAACATTGCACTACGTTCAATTAAGTTCCTACTACTTTTGATAGGTTGAATTTAGAAATTTTCGAATCAGAAAGTACCTAATCGTGGAAGTACACAAATTGCCTTTGCGCTATGAGCGATTTCTACCAGACAAACTTGGTTCTGCAAATTCTTCGTTACATTAGGATTCTAGATCCAGGGCGTTCTGGATGTTTTCTATGTATAATAAAAAATATCTATCTATGTAGTGTATTAAGTATATCAGTTATCTAGTACCCAGAACACAAGCTCTGCTTAGCTTGGGGCTAGATAATGCTGTGTGAATTGTCCAGCTATTTATTTATTTATTACACGTCTTACTGCCTACATTTTATTTTATCTACAACAGCTTCTGTCCGCGATTTTATTTACGTAAAACCTGGATAATGCCTCCTAGTACCTACCTACGCACGGATACTGCAGGAATTTATAAGATACCGATGTTTTTAAGCCGACTAGTAGTTAGGTATGGAGTTTACCCTAACAAAATCAAAAATCTTTAGGGGGTACCTACCCTGAAATTGCTTATTTTCAACTCCGTCGGACCTCCATATCTTCCAAACTACTGAATATTTAACTTTGAAATTTATATATGGTAAAGTTCAGGACTTATTCTATCGATCATATGTTTCGAAAACACGATTCCATAAAATTTTCTCAATAGAAAAAAATCGCAAAGTTACCTCTAATTTTTTACTAAAACCCTAATTTCTCAATAAATACAGATGATACGATCTTGAGATTAAGCATAGTAATTGAGCTAAGTATAAAGAACATTTTATATGTTGCCTTTTTTTCAATTAACTCTTCTAATATTTGTGGGGAGCAAATAACTACTAAAAACTAGATTTTTGGGCTTACGCCGCTTTGCTCTGTCCCGCTCCTGTTAACGCGAAATCCTATGCCTATCCTCTTCACACAATAACGAGGTAGTATGGGCCCTTAACTTGAACTGCTCTCACAGATCTTCACCTACTTTGCTGTAAACTGGGCTTTGAATTGGTTGGAATTGCTTCTAACTCCGAATTTAATGTCATCGATGAGTTTGCATTACATAGGTATCTATGATCGACGACGGCAAAATAAACTTTTTTGCCGATCAAAGTAATGCATGAACATTCAATCAGCCACCACCTTCGACATTCCATCAGCAACATTAAAAATGGAATGTATATTTGAATTATGTAGGTAAGGTAGGTTCATAATAGAAAATTTTCACAAAAGGTAGGCATGCTTATTGTGTAGGTACTAATTGTTAATGGCATAGGAATTTACAACGTCAAATAATTTTAAATAAAATAGGTCTATGTTGTGATTAGTTCTTAGGTACTTACTAACTAACTTAATCTATAGGTACCACGATCACAATGATTAAATGGTTTCAACGAAAGGCGCTGAACACGAATTGATTGTAATATAACCTGAACGGTATTTCTCGCCGTAAGTAACTGATCATTATGTTTATGGTACAAGTTAGCTTAACATCTTCATGTTACAAAGACTGATATATTAACGAGTTGGTTTCATACAGTTATGATAAATTCCTATGTGAAATATGTGAAATACACAATTGTAAATAATGAGTTTTGTTGTGATTTCTGCAACCGTTGAGCTCCGTGCTTACCTACTTAGTTCTTTTGCAATAATCTTAGCAAGAACATCTTATATTAAGTTTTCATTGGCAGTTATTCAAGTTATGAGCGAGTAGTTGTCGCATGCGTTTATGTTTTTATTTAATTTTTCTTGATAACTCCAATTATGTACATCCCGAGACCACTGTTGGTAACGCGGACGAAACGCCTGAAAATAAAATACAAAATGTACCTACGTACGTATTGAATACTTGCTTAAAATAAAAACTTTATTATGAGTAAAATAACGGGAAAAACGGTTTCTCTCTAAAAAGTTTTAATTTTATTTTCTAAGAAAATAACAAAGAAAATATTTATGAAAAGATTATATTAATCTAACAAAATATTTATTCAGGGTAACAAACAATTACACTCTTAGCATAATTAAATATACAGAGTGGGGCAAATTTTTGGCCCCTTAAGGCTAGCTACCTTTTCTTTTGTGGTTAGAAGGTTTTGTTCTTAAGAACCTTCTATTTTATTTTTAAGTAAAAAATATTGCCAATTTTAGAATTTTAGATTTAGAAAATAAGCACGGTTCGCCCAAAAAATGACATTTGTAAAAAAAAAACAAGTTTATCTTAATCGACTCTATTTCCAACCAGGAACACTTTTCCCAAAGTAACTTACCAAATCAAATCGTAAGTTTTGGCAATAATTAAAAAAAACAATTACGGGGCCAAAAATTTGCCCCACCCGTATACAGGGTGGGGCAAATTATTCTAAGTGTTATTCTATAAGTGCAATCAACACCGTTAGGTACCCTCTTATAGATAAAAAAATAAACAGAGCAAGAATTATTATAGTTACTAACTAATTTCACTACATAACCAGATAAAAGCAGGTATACTCCATTTCACTTAGGAACCATTCCCTGAAGAGTTACTTATTCTTTGTTTCACGCGAAGGAAAAGAATTGACTTCGAACTGAAACTATTTGGAACAATAAAATAAATATTTATTTGATGTACTCGTAAATCATGATTTCCTATTCCAACTCAGACAGGTAAAAAAACTTGAGAGGTGTCAAGGGACACCCGGATGGAACGAAGTTCCTTTCGATTAATCTCGCGTCCTCGCGTCATCTTCAGTGAGGCCGCAGATAACTGATATATCCCGCTCACTCCAATGACACGTTGCGCGAGCGAGCGGAACACACGATTGTTCGAATCGAAGCGCACCTCGGCTCAACTCGGCTGCGGCCGTCGCTTCGGTTCTCTTCGTCAAAAAGTGTCGTTACAACTTTTCGTATGAATTTTTTCCGTCTAGCCCGCACACGCGCGTTTCACAACGCGCGATAAGGAACTTCGTTCCAACCACTCGTTCCAACCACAGATATAAATATATATCTGTGGTTCCAACTGTGTGAAATTAAGAGGACGCGAACTTTTCTGGGCCAGTTCCGACGCGAAACGGACTTACCTACGATATCATGAGTCTATTTCAGAAGGACTTTTCCTATTCCATGAATAAGTGCTTAGTATAATGCTACGGCTCCACCTGCGTTAGCGTTGACGTTATGTCCATTAACGCGTTAATTAAGGCGCTAAAACTGCACCTTGCCTATTACGAAACCGAGAAAGATCTGCATAAAAAAAAAATCTTCACACACTTTTCTCATTGAACAACTCGCACTTGATCCATCGATCAAGGTACCTATTCGTTCTTTATTGCACACTTATAGATATAAATAATACATCAAAACAGCTTAAAAACTAAGTGACAAGTGGCGGTCTTATCGCTCAAGAGCGATCTCTACCAGACAACCGTGGATGGATAAATCATTGGATAGTACTAGGGGATCTGTGTGCTTATGAAGGTTATATAAATAAATACTTTTAATACAATACTACGCTTAAAATATACTATACACAACATTATATAATATACCTACATATACTTAGGTATATAAACTACTTATTTATCCACTACAACCCTATGTATATTATACATAGGGACTCGGGTATACGTTGGTGGTGTTATGTCAGTATTCAAGTCTGGTTGTAGTGGATAATCTCCAGAATTCCTCGTACAAAACTAAAAAAAAATACGAACAGTGCAACTGTTCGTATATTACATTTCTAGATCGTTACGTAGGCTACGATGTAGGTACCTACAGCCGTGAGCGAAGCCACGGGTAACAGTTAGTTTCAAATATTGACCTACTTGTTTATACGACGCGTATGTAACTACGTAAGATCTAAATGAGTTTACGTCTTAACTAAATTGAAAAGAATTTCGTTAAATTGAAAACCCATTAAAAATCGATTTACTGTCGATAAATATGCTATTTCCATTGTACAGTCCGCAACAAAAATAGCTGAACACGAATTTAGTTTAATATTCCCAGAGCAGTCTATCTTTCCACAAGTAGGTTCCTAACTGAGCATTATTCTTGTATAAGTAGGTAATAAGATTGTTTATACATCGTCATGTTATACAACTTTACAAAAATCGCGAACCCTACGTGATTTATGGAATAAGTCCATAAACGCTGAACAAACAAAGTCGTTTCTGAAATCAATTCGTGTAATTGCAAAGCGACTTTTGTTACTGACGGTTACCACCCGATTCGATCACAATGGACGTCAATGGGTCTTAAACACTTGCTACACTTGCCTAGACTTACGTAAGCATACAGTAGATCGAAAAGAAATAGGTAGGTTCATGTATTCTCAAGATTTATGCCAAAGAGAAAAACGGTATAACTTGAAACACATAATGAACTATCTAGCTAGATCTGCTAACATAAATTGACTGCTAACGTTTAAGTTTTACTAACTACTAATTCTACTATTTACTAGGTATTAGTGGGTGTCCCAAAATAAACGCTAAATTTAAATTATATACCGAGAAACGTTCAGTTTTCCTCTTTCAATTGGTTTACCGTACCATTTATTTTTTTTGACGTGACAACGTCTTATAATTCGATAGAGCCGGCTGCACGCACGAAAAAACATGACGTCATGCGGCGTTACCTCTGACGTCATGCGGCGTTACCTCGCTCTGAGGCGTTCCATGTAAGGCTTGAAGTGCAAGCGAGAGCGCTCGACATCCGTCTCTCTCCTACTTGAGTGAGCGATGCGTCTGCGTGGACAGCTGCTATACTATAGTACATTTACATGTTCTGATCGAGTATCAAATGCTACCATTCCATCAGTATTTTTTTATGACGTTGTCACGTTCAACTTTCGTCAGTAAACCGACTTTACAGACAACCAATTTTTTTTCACTAAAAAATGTAAGCTAACTCTACCTTAAAATAGATATTTGCTATATGTGTTCAACACACTAACACTTATTCTCAGTAGGTATCTTCTAAAACACTTACAAATTAACCTCTCCAAACTTTCTTAGATATAAGTACCTACCTATTTATTATGAAAGTGATCTACATTTACCAACGAATGCAGTCACCTTTACCTTGTTCATTGTATCAATTTGTATGGTATCTTAATCTGAATTTTCTTTGAGATACGGCATTGTCTTAGTTTTTGGGTCAACACCTTTATCGAGCAAGGAGTGCCTAGCTGAGTTCCGTTGTCTATGGCCTAAATATAGAGTTTTCTTTTTATATTTTTGTAATTAGGTACTAAGACTGTCGAAGATATAAATGGTTAAATTTAAATAACATCAAGAAAGTGTGAGGTATCTTCTTGTTCAGTAAATTTGTGTAAAAAACTGGAATTCCCTTTCCTTCGTAAATTTGTGTAAAAAACTGGAATTTCATGTTTAGGCAAAACATGGTCTAGCCAGCGACCAAATGCATTTTGTTCAAACTCGTTTCCAAATAACAATACCTTGACCCTGTTCAGCTATTTTTGACTTTCAGTGTAACTGCAGTCCATGTGATAAATAGCTGAACACGTTACGACGAAAATATGTGAACAAGGTCTTAAATTTTTAAATAGGTTATGAAAATATGGAATCATCACTTAAATTGATGTTCCATTAATCAAACAAATATTTGATCATTTTAGTAAAAATAGGTACCTATCGTTGACCAAGGTTAATAATTTTCTAAGAGATCTTTCAAAATCCGGCTACGCCTGTTTATTTAGTATTGA
This sequence comes from Eupithecia subfuscata, assembly GCA_963564075.1. Lineage (NCBI taxonomy): Eukaryota > Metazoa > Arthropoda > Insecta > Lepidoptera > Geometridae > Eupithecia > Eupithecia subfuscata. The sequence continues at coordinate 3,213,431 of OY751117.1, read as the reverse complement.
TTAGATTTGAAATCGCATTGCAAAATTATCAAAGTGACTCAATCCTACATTATCACAATAAAATCATTGTAATTATCTTATCGCTCTCATTTCTAGGTATTGTTAATGAGGTAAATGTGTTGATGTACTATTATGACTCAGATAACAATGTCAAAACATAGATCAAGTGGTATTAATAGGCCTGCATTTACCCGCGTGTAATCTCTCTGTACTTATAACCTGTAAATTATGATATCAAACCAAACCTCAACCTTAACAGCCTGTATTGGTCCACTGCTGGACGTAGGCCTCCCCCTGATAAGCGCCTTGTTGGCTTTTATCACATGGAGGGTAATGCCTAGAATCCCCACTATCAAACCAAACCTATAAGAAAATTATTTGATATTATGTATTTTGTATAAAAAAAATGAAGAATGGATTTCCTTTACATTTTCACTGTTTTAAATTTTGTTTTAGGAACAAATATAACCTCATCATGAAAATAAAAATTAGAAATAAAATTTATATGGCAATTATACCAAGGGGTCCTGATATTATTTTCTACGCTAAACAAAAAAATATATACAGAATCGGCGAACATTCATAAATAAATAAAAACATAGGTACCTACATTCATCCGAACATAGAACCTCCTTCTTTTTCAAAGACGGTTAATACATGGGTGGGTTCAATTGGAGTTCAGTTTGAACTTTTAAAACACCTTTAGACCGCACCATTTTATGGCTAGTGCGGCTTATGTTTAATTTTCTGAAAGTTAAATCGATGGTAGAATTTTAAATGACGTGTTTAGCTTAAGTTTTAAAACGACAAAGATTACCGACCGACGACAGCTGATTATTAAGTTAATCGGAGAAATTATCATACTCACAATTACAACCACCCGAAAACAGTTCATACCATACCTACGGTCAGAGAACTCTGCCCATGATGTTAAACCCAATAAGGTTTTTATACCAGGAGGCTGTGTGTGATTCATATTCATGCTACTGTGTACTCGGGTAACTGTTGTTGTGAATCATCGTGTTAAATATTTTGTAAAGACTTGTCGCGATGTCGGGAATAACAGTCATGACATGGTATGGCGTTGTATTAGCTAGGCTATAAGTACGTACTATGAACCTAGTTACATTTAGCGCCAAAAATTTATGAACAGTGACGATTTTATAAAGCTGTCATGAACATGAGGACTAATCCAGTTTTGAGAACTGACGATGTTCAGCACATTTTGTCGTTGACCGCTATTTGACCGCACACAATGAAAATGTATTGGTAGCGGCTCAAACTTTTATAAATAAATAATGTTTATTTGTAATATCGAGCAATGTAATATCGAGAAAGCAAAACAGCGAGTTCTGTGTTATATAGGGCATGAAGAATCGAAGACCTACCATAGGTTCCTTGGGGATACCGTCCAATGCAATGGCAAGTGTCTCGCAACGATTTTCAAGCGACAGACAGGCACGCTTAAAGCTGTTATAGGATGAAATGGCACCTACTCGCTCAAGGAGATGTCAAGGTAAGGTTGTTTCATGTTTAGAGTCAATGTCCTGGTTCTGTGATGTGTTACATGACTTTGACAGGTCAGTGGACACGTAAGAATCGGTATAAATTAACCAACCTGTGAATTCCATCTCTGTTTTTGCGACTTTCTGGTTGCCAAATGTGTGACGAAAAACTAGCGCAAAAAGTGGTGTAATTCGATCACGCGTCGCTGTCAAATTAATGAGCCAAAAACACGCTGAATAACAGTTATCGTATCTTCATTATCATAATGTAGCTGTCTGCAATTTCGGATCAGAAAATTAAATTATGATCCTTATGTTCTGAATTTATGATTATCGAATTAAACTTCGGGCAATCAAAACTCTTCAAAATTATTACCCGATGCGGAACAATTTTAATTACAGAAGGCGCGGCGCAGCTTATGTATTGATTATAATTATAACACACTGAGCAGTTAAAATGCCAGTGATTCATTTTGGCATTTTGTCTCTCTTTTGGCATGTCGAAGTAAAGTGTGAAAAAACCGCTCAACAATGTTTATTGTTGTTTATTTGTTTAGTAACTAACACGATTTTCATAAACCAATTACACTAGTATGGTAACATAGGATGAAAAAGCATCATTTATCTAATCTAAATTAAAATTATTATAAAAATTGTAAGACATTTTATAAAAAATTCCGTATAGAATAATAAACATTGAAATTGAAAATTAGATAGTAGGTACTTATTCGAACAATGAGGCAAATAAATAAATTAATTGAAATAATAAATAAGATGTTCAGAACAATGTCATCCATCTTATAGAGTTTTAAGAATTGTATTTAATGTCGTTGAGAGAATTAGCTAATTCTCCTGTGCCATTCAGTAGAGTTATCTTTAGTTAAGTATTCAGTACAGTTAGCCATAGCCATCCTAATTCCACAAATCACTCTTAAATTAAAGGAAACTTACAAGTTCCCAAGACGATTTCGATCAGTTCAAAACTCAAAGGTTAAGTAAGTCATCAAATGGGAAGTTTCCTTTCCCATATAGCCTGAGGCAACACATCTCTCTGCTTTAGAGATAGAACCCTGTGAGGTCGACAACTGGAACCGGTCGGAGCCGGTTACTGTTTCAAACACGTTTCGGTTTCCTTGTCGCTCAGATTGCACATTGTGGTTGGAAGATTATATCTGACAGAAACATGCTAGTTTTATAATACTGATCGGATTTTGAGAAACACTACAAAAAGCGTTGGTCCTTGTGGTCATAATCGAGTCGTCACTTGTTCCTTCAGTCTTCTTTTGTTCAATAAATGAATGTCTTCTTTTGTTCAATAAAAAAACATTGAACGTAAAGGAAACGAATGCCGAAGCGGCGGTAAAATTGAAAAAAATGCATAAGCGCGGTTTACACAAAAAAAGTCTTGTAAAAGATGGACCCTGTTCAGCGATTTTTCCTGCATCTGCATGTGCATACATAAAAATTATCTAGTATTTCATTCGTATCTTCAGTTTAATTCACAAGCAATAAACGCGTTTTTTTAATAGGAAGACATGTGCTTTCTGCCTAAATAGCATAACACAAAACTCATTAAAAACTCCAATAACATCTTTATGGAGCGCAGCCACAGCAAGTGGAGTAACCCAAAAATTAAGGAAATTGGTCATAAAAAGCTTGTAGCTACAACTCCCATACCTGACCGAGCGAGTTACGAGGTCAACTTATGCTATGAACCATTAATGTAGAATGTGGAGCACGGTTCGCTTTCTGATGGTTTATTGACCATAACGACTAGTACACATCGACAGGAAACACTCCCGAGAATGAAACATGGCCTACTATTTGCCAAAAAATTATCTACTTAGATGTAGACAAGATTTTGACAAATTCTAGACCATGTCCAGCTAGAGCTGGCTAGAGCTAGATTTTAAATCTTGCTCTGAGACATTGCATTATTAAATATAAGCCAGTCTCTTCATCCGAACCGAACGCGAAACAGGCTAGATAGGGTCTTTGAGAATTTTTATTATGTCCTCGTATGAGACCTTGGAGATCCACGATGAGTTCGACAAATTGCCAGAACTAATTTGTTTCAATTCGATTATGTATAATTAGCAAGATTATAGGAATTAGATATTGCATGAGTTAATCTTTGTGTCCACGTGTCCAGTATAGTCATGCAATAACCCTTCGTAAAACGCATCTAGGGTGGTCAATTTTGCATAGTGCATTTGAAATAATAAAGGTATCATTTTGACCTGTTCGGGGGCTGCTCTGCTTACACCCACAATCAATTCCTTTGTCGGCCGGTTTTTGCCGTTCCTAATACACCCCAGATGCGTATCCCTCAATGGAGTCTTTGGCGCCAGATGGTGGTGGTACGGGAATATGAACCATACCGTCGTGTTATCAATTAACGTTTCAAGCGGCAATATGCTACAAAAAACCTATACCTTTTACCAACCAACTAAATAGGACGTACGACATTTTCAACAACGTTTTCGAATTCTTTTTTTTATAATTTACGCAATTTGCGATATCCGAATGCAAAGAACCCGTACCTAGATTAGACAGAATTAGAATCTAACTTCCTTCAAGCTTTACTTAAGTATTTTCCTCCTGTCCAAATACGCGAGGCTAGGTTACGTTCAGAATGCTAAATAATGTTTCAAAGACTGGTAGCACTTCGTGTCTTGCATTTAGCTTTCGGTGAATCACTTTTAGCCGCTCGGTGAGCGTTTGGTAGAAGCAAAACGATGTAATGCACATATTGATGCTTCATATAGGGAATTTTGATCTTCTATTTTTCTTTGCCTAATCAAATTTAAATGTCAATAGATTCAAGGTTTTCTGCCGTCAAAAGTAACCGAATCTCTTCCTGGTAATTACACGCTGGAACGCAGCAAATCATATCTTAGATATCTCTTACACATGACATTGACATCTGATAGATGTTGTCAAAACATCAAACCTAACTCCGAAATATCAAATTCTAGGTTATACATTTTTATTGTTGAATAAAGTGAGAGTGTACAAAACACAGATTGAGGTCGCGGCCTTGCTAGCAAACAAGAACGCTGCATTAATAATAACTCACTTTTATAAACTCACTGTACTACATAAGTATTAAAAAGTTTAAATGGTTGTATAATTAATAAGGTTGTCTTTTTATTTGCTTTAAATCTCTTCTCTTCTTTTCGTGTTTTAAATACAATCATAATAACATAGGTACCTACCGTATTTATATTCCTACAGGCACGGCAGGTTAGGTGCCTTACCTACATTTTATTTCCAGTATTTTTTCGAAACCTCCTTAATACCTTGTAGCATACCCTGGATGCTTAAATCATGTCTGGAGTAAATAGGTAATCGACCTTCAAAACAAGTAAAACGGCTCTGTTAGTATGTTAGGTTAGAACTTTATTACCTACATTTTCTCCTTGATTAAATTCAAAACTCATGTTTGACTTGACTTCTGTGTCTTTGGCAACTTGCCCCTGGTTTGCCTTTATTTTGCCAGTGATTTGGTAATTTTAGTGTTCATAGAAATTACATACATAGGTACCTTGGCAAAGAAGGAGAGGTTTTGTAATCCAAAATCCAAACCTGACACAGGTTGTCAAACAAATAATTCAAATCAAATTTAGAATATTCAGAAACACAAGTAGCTCTATACATTAATTGTTTTCTCATACGTACAACAAAGCATGTTCAGCTATTCCTTTTATTAGTGATTGGCGACTTCTGTAACGTAAGTTGTTAAGAAAATCTTGTATGACTTTCGTGCGACTTTCGTTGCTGAAAGGTACTAGGAAGTTACCTAATCATTTTGAAAATACCTACTGCGGCTTAGTCTTTGGGATCAACGGGACAAAGCAAGTCCACGATGCGGGTCTTTCAGTAGGTACTCCGGCGTTTTTGGCCTTTGTCTAGCCTAGCCTCAATATTGTTTTCTTCTAATTCGACCGGTGACGGAAGGCTAGAAGGACAGACAAAGGAACTTGTAATAAGCTGTACTTAGAACGCCATTACTGGGTTTCCGTCCTTTGAAGCTTCACCTTCAGGTAATTTGGTAAACCCTCATTAGTACCTACCTGCCTAGCACTTAGCCCAAGGAATGTTAACATCTTTTAAACCTTAGCATCGTAAAATGTATAAAAGAAATCGTACGTTGTTAATTTTTGATGACTCTATGTATAACTAGATGGTGGGGTAGTTGCTTTGTCCCTACGGCTTCACACTCTTTTTCCAGGATCTTTTATCCTGGGCCTGGGTATGTTATTTTAGGACTCAAACTACGGGCCTATTTCTGTGCAAAGTTTAAACTTTCAAGTAGACTGTAATAATAACAGTTTCGACATTTTCCATCATCATTCTCAGAATCTATTTCTCCAGTAGCGGTTAAAATAATTATAATGCCTCCTCCAATAGTCTCAAATTTTCTCTGTATCTGGTTCCACTCCATGGACCTATTAATTGAACTCTGTTTGGACCTCAGAACAAAGATATAGAGCAGGGTGGTTTAGGTTTGAACCAGTGAAAATGTGTTTTGTTAGAAACTCCAGACGAATGAGCAAGACGGATTAGACTTGTGTTGTTGCGGCTCACAATTGTTATCCAATTAGAGCTCTTAGGTAACCACCACTTGCATTTACACGTGCGTATTGTATTGATTCCGCTTCACACACACACCGATCGATGTTGTTTGCGGAAACAACTTAGGCTTAACGTTCTTAAAATGGACAGAAAAAGTTTTATTGAAGTCATTTACAACGGGATGTTTACCATGATTTGAGTTTTGAGCTTTCCAATATTTTCGCAGTTTCATGCACCATGATCACATTGATCACGGAATAACTGAAGGCACTGCGAGTAAGTTTTTATTCTTAGATATTATATCGATCTACTCTCATTTTTTGCCTTTTACTACGAACAACATTACCACCATGGTGGATTTAAAAATTTCATTGCTTTGCAAATGCCTTATGATTATGAGATTATGAGATAAAGCAGTTCTTTGGATCGCATAACAAAATGTTTGTTTCTATTCATATTTTAAGGATCTAAGTGAGAGAGCATCCACTGGAATATGCCTACTCTGCGCATAGGTAAAAGCAGTATACTTTTGCGCAATTCTGATGTAGATTTGCAAATATTCATTCTGAGTCTGTCTGACACTTCCATATTTATGAACCTACGTACTTATTAAAAATGTAAATCTAGTTAGTACGTACTCCCAAACAATATCACAACTTAATATCAGCAATAATCACAAGCATTTCAAGCACTGCTAGCACTGCTATTAGATGGCAGGGCCTGATTGAGCACAAAACGTTTTTTAAACCCCGACGCAAAATGAGTGTTATGTTTAAGGTGTCTGTCTGTGAATCTGTCTGTGGTATCGTAGCTCCTAAATGAGTGAACCGATTTTCGTTTAGTTTTTATCCCGAGTGTTCTTAGCCATGTTTCATCAAAATTTGTTCAGCCAATAAACGTCGGCGGGTTTTTAACATTTTTCATTTTGTCTTGTATCTATGTTCAAGATAACTAACAAATCACGGTAGTATGCATATCAGTCAGTCGAATCACATAACAGTGGAACGAGGTAACTCCAAATTGCAACACTGGCATAAAACACGAAATGGAAAGCGAACACAAACCACTGATTATTTTAATTCAATTGATAACTAGTCGTGGTGTCAACCATATGTATGCTGAGGAGAAATCGGTACCATTTGTGCGGTTACACTACACTTTCAATATCTAATGTTGCAAGTAATATGTTAATTTGATCGATGCAATGCGACAAGTTACAATGATGAGTGCCTAGGTCATGATAATCTGGGCTGGATACCTAGATCGTCTACCATCAACATTGCTTTGAAGACCAGTTTATCAAAATACGGTCGTAGTCATTTTTATGAAGGAAAGAACCTGAAAAGTTGGTGGCCTACATTCTAGGCAATGTCTTCGCTTATAATGGTGGTTACTGCAAGAGAGATCATGTTTCCTTTGAAAACGGTAAAAGATTGAGACAAAATCAGCTCGAAATCGAATCGCTACAAATTGGAACCCCAGAACCACCATACTTTGTTTCATCCCCTAAAAATGGACCATAGAGATTTCATATTCAGAACCTAGACGTGTCAGACTTGTATGTAACCCACAAAGGTTATCAATATAGAAACTCAGACTGAAAGTGTGAAAACCTACTGCAAATGATGATAATGAAGTAGGAAACATCAAGTTGATAAGATTTCTCAGAGAGATTATCACTTCGTGCCTGACCATCCGGAGGATGGCGTGATCGCGGAATTGAAAACACAAATTCTTATGGAGATTCAGGTATCTCCATTAGCATAGCAAATTGCAATATCGAATGCACAGTGAACACATAATGATTAGTGTGTCTTGTCCATGTCTTCGGACGTGAAAATGAAGGTGTCTAGAAATAGAGAGTCTGAAAATATTTCCACTTTTCTGAACACAATATTATGTTATCAGTGATCACTTCATCACTCGTTACATTAAGTCTCAGAGGGTTATTAGAGAAAAAAACAAACGTTGTTTTGGTATGCTATCTTTATATTCCATTTTAAATTACCATGAGTTTTTATTGAATACTACAAATCTAAGCAAATAAAACTCAAGTTTCAATAATTTATTGCGTTAATATTTCCTGTCGATAATTGGGGTCTCTGCCTTATTCAGTCAGCTTTTCGTCTGGCGTTTTACTCCAAACGTCAAGATCTTTGCAGTTTGCCTCATTTTGAACAGCCACAGTTGAGCATAATACATATTTATAATTTCGCCTCAATTAAGCCTGTTTTTGACTGCCCTAATGCTGTTACGTTACGGAAGCTTTCGTAGTTCTGATTACATAAGTCTTGTGTATGTTATTCTTATACCTATAGTACATTGCATGCGTGTATGCTTACTGTTCAGTTGGTCGAGGCTACTCGCGTGCTGGCTAACGGTTTCTCTGCAGACCCTAAATGGCTGATTGATGTAGACACCAACTGTTTTAGCTGGACTTCTATGCCGAAACATTGAGTTTCGTACAGGGACAAAGAGTTTTAGAGTTCTTCTTAGTTAAGCTTTGTTTAATCTGTTCTTCTTTGGTTCCCTCCTTGCCTTTAACTTAGATCTGATTTCATTTAACCTCTGATAGAGGTTCATCTTTATGTGCAGCGATATTGTCCTGATCGGGTTTTTGCCAGATGATGGCGGGGTTGTTGAATAAGTAACCATCCAAGAAATCAAATAAGTAACTATCCAGTTCAGCCAACAGGACAAATGATTTCGGAACCTTGGTTATTTTGTTATCTTCTGTTGTTGCTTTTCCTAGCAGTTAATGGGTTGTTCCTGATTCCCTAAGTTTCAGCTTATACATAGACCATAAAGCACAGAATACAACAACTATTATGGAGACCTCGCGGTCGAAATTGCTGGAAATTCTGCGTAAATATACCCGCAAAAACTGGTCGGAATACGAAACCTGCCTTGACTTTTACGTTTGACGAATGTCGTCTAAAGAGATCAAGTTTTGCAGACTTGTTAGACTGGCCAATGAAAATTACCTATGTTCTTGTTTGGTAGTTTAGTATTACAGAAAACTATTTTTTAGCATAGAAGTAGCGAATTCCACTTCGTTCGCCAGAGCTTGCAGACCGCAGCAAGCGTGCCTTTTTGTTCTGAATTTGCGAAACGATCGTGTTACCAGTTTTTCTGTGACAGATGGTACTTCTTTATAAAGCTACAAGATCAGCTGGACCAGTGTCCAAAAGCTATTTTGCTTTTTACAGGATCATAGGACGACAAAATGTGGTTGCACGACATTGTTTACCTACTCCTTATAACGTCACTACCTATTACTAAAGATCTTTGCATCTATATAATATTTAACAGACAATTTGGGTATCTAATGCCTAAGTCACTCAACATTACTTCTCGTGGCTTTTTTACCTCCTTAGCATTTATTATTTGGGTACCTACCTAATTGTATTACTCTATTTTAGCGATCTGTAGGCACATAATTAGTCAAACATTTCATAATTACGCCTTGATACATGGCAGTATAGGTAATATTTTATAGTTTGAATATAAAACTTTTTAAACTTTCGCGATTTGTTAACATAGTTAATGATTATATCGGGTATTTATCGCGTACCTTTTGTTTTATTTCCCCTACGTTTCTACCGCGTTACAGCGATCGTGGTCACGGGGCGACTGGATGTACTCGGAGTTCTGAAGACGAATTGAGGGTAGTCGTGGATACTGCCGTCAATTCTCGGCGGTAACTCCGAGTACATCCAGTCGCCCCGTGACCACGATCGCTGTAACGCGGTAGAAACGTAGGGGAAATAAAACAAAAGGTACGCGATAAATACCCGATATAATCATTAACTAGTTTGAATATATTTTTAAGTTTTATTTCTTTGCCATTGTCATGACTATCAATAACCATGTCATCCAATGTCACGTACAATTTACACATATCTATAGGTACACTTAGCAACCTACCGTATCAAATCGATCGAGGCCACACCACCATGACCTGACCTTTTATTGATATTGATTTTACCACAGAGTTTCATTTCAGTACCTTTTTTTTACTACCTTGATATTGCCATTTGTTGACTTTGTGTTTGTTTGCTATTTGATTATTTATAAATATTGACATTGGTGGTAGGTAGTGTTTATTGATTGAAAACATTAGTTAGCAAACAATCTTTACAAATTGGGCTGTTTCTGTTTACAAATGTATGAACATAATAATGAATACCCTACTTCTAAAATACTAGCTTCTGGCCCTGGCTTCCCGGATAAAAAGTAGAGAAGTCTTAAGTCTGCGCCCCGCGCCTTCGATTGCGTGGAAATTTATGTTTCCAACTTTCTTAATTTTTTCTTTCATAAGAACCTTCTCCTAACAATTACAAACACAACAAAAGATATAGCGAAATTGGTCCAGCCGTTCACAATTAGTGATGCCGTGACCAAGGGAAATATGGATTCATTTTTATATATAACTAGCTGCGCCCCGCGGCTTCGCCCCCGTGGAAATTTATGTTTCCAACTTTCTTAATTTTTTCTTTCATAAGAACCTTCTCCTGACAATAACAAACACAACAAAGAAAGAATTAGCGAAATCGGTCCAGCCGTTCACGCGTGATGCCGTGACAACGCGAAACGGGTTTCATTTTTATATATAAGACTAGCTTCCGCCCGCGGCTTCGCTCTCTTATTTTCGTTATAATAAGTAGCTTATTATCCAAGTTAGGCTTTGTTCGAAACGTACACCAAATTTAATCTTGATCTGTTCTGTAGTTTTGGAGATCCTAGGTAACAAAAATTCAGATTTCACAAACTTTCGGCTTTATAATATTAGTAGGATAGGATTATCATAATAATAAATAAAAGATAGATAAGTAGAATTATTATTTATGTCTGAAATGCTAAAAGCTAACTCTGTGCATGTTGGTTGTCTGGATTTATGCCATATTCGTCCCTAGTTTTCGGCCCACGCCATTAAAACTTCTTTACTCGTCCCGCACGATAATATTTGTCCATATTCGTCCCGCATACCAAAATTATTTTAAGTACAGTTAGCGTCAAAAATATAATTTATCACCACGACCAAAACTGTGATTATAACTATGATTATAAGCTGAAGACTAAGAAGTGTGTTATCTACCACTAAGCACTTATTACCACCACCCAATAGTTGATGGTCATTTCATTACTAGTATTACTATTAACTTTACGTAATTTTCAAATTCAAAGCTCAGTTAAGTACTACCCTACTTACAACCTACGTTACCTAACCTATAGTAGTAAAATCGAGGATTGGAGCTACCCGGTCCTCAAAACTCAGGTTTTCTATTATTCCAGTCACACCTATCCTCGCGCATTATGACATCACCGATCTCTGATTGGTCAGCTGAATAAGAATAATCCAATGATTAGATGCATGACCTTATTCAAATAGATTTTATTTTGTTGCTGACATTTCGGAGGTTGTTTGTATGCCGAACACAAGTTTTATTAGAATTGATTTATGTTAGGAGACACTGCTCACCTGGGGCGCTATTTTAATTCTCCAATACGAAATTCCGTGTTTCGTTTCGGTCAACTCTAATACAGCGAATTAGCTGTATTAGACATCGGGTAGGTAGGTTAATAGACTCAGTTTCTTAGCAAAATTCTCATCGGCATCTCGATTATCTACACTCTGATGGAATTCATTCTTACTGTATGCCTGTTCTTATAGCATAGCGGGCAAATGTTTCATAGATGACTATCCACTCCCGCTCCCAAATCTGATGTTTACAGCATATGTAGGTAGAGGTACCCTTACCTTCAAAATAAGTTTACTCATCTACGAATTAATTAATGTTAAGCCATAGATGAGGTACTTTTTCTGACACGATCCTGATCTTCACTGAAAATCAGAGCTGGGTGGACACACCAGCACAATGCCAAGTGAATGCCATATTTGCCATAAACACTGCTACGCATAAAATAAATTTATTTCGTAACTTAGGTAGTATTATGTATCATAGTCCTAAGTCTATTATTATATATTTATAAATATATACTATATATTTATAAATCTATCATAAGACCAGTCTTAATGTACGGCAGTGAAACTTGGCCCGTAACACAAAAGAACGTGCATACCATCCAAGTCGCCGAAATGAAGATGCTGAGGTGGATGTGTGGCGTCACCAGGCTCGACAAAATTCGTAACGAGTACGTGCGAGGAAGCCTGGGCGTGCGCGACATCGCCGGCAAAATGCAGGAGAGTAGGCTGCGATGGTATGGGCACGTGAAGAGAAGACCGCCTGATTATGTAGGGAATTTAGCACTACAGCTTTCCATCCCCGGGCGAAGGTCCAGAGGGAGACCCAAGACACGATGGAAGGATGTAGTGTTAAAGGATATAAGAGAGTGTCAAGTTTCCGAAGACGTCGAGGATAGAGCGAAGTGGAGGAAATCTATAAGGAGAGCTGACCCCACCACCATATGGGATAACTAGCTGGGAAGAGAGAGAGAGAGTCCTAAGGCTATTGCATATAGTAGTTTTAGGACAAATAAAAATATTCACAATCATTCATTTATTCTCATTTCCATTAAAACTTCTAAAACCCCTAATCTCGAGTCGCATGGCATTGTCTAGCCCCGGTGTTACCCGACGGCATATGACGGAAGCAGATGTTCGTTGTGCACAACACCGGAACGCGAGCGCGGACTGTATGGACAAGGTGCAATTGAGTAGACCTTACCGTTTTGAAGCATTTGAAGCTTATGCTATCAAGTTTTAGTGTTTGCTTGTTGTACGTAGGGGGTAATCCATCAATCACTGAGGACTTTTAGCAACTTGTTAGCCACGTATGCTATTTAGAAGTATAGAACGGAGGAGGCTGGCAGAAACGAAAGGCTGTTTTTACACAGCCAGGAGGTACAAATACAATACGAAAATACAAAATGTTTATTATCATTCTCTTAAATTACTTTATACATTGTTCAGTGTTCGAGACCTCCTTTTAAGTATAAAAATACCTGTATTAGGAGGTAACGCTCTTCCTTATCATACATTATGAGTTACATTAATGTTATTTCAAAAACATTTCTAAGAAATAGTGTAATAGAATCATGAGTAAATATTGTTTAGAAATTTGTTGAGGGTAGGTTTCTGTTGGCCTGGAGGAGGTGATAATGATGACGTGTTTCAGTCTATTGTGATTCTATCATAATTTCTATACCCTAGAAATGGTTTGACTTGTAGATAATGAGAAAGGAACCTTTTTGGATTTCAAGACCTTCGATGTTACCAAAATTCATGGGTGATCGGATTACCTCGGCTCATTAGATCCGTAGGGTTGCCGTCACTGCCCCGGGTACCGAGGCGCGACGGTGCGATTGCAACATGATCACGATGCTAGTGACGAAACGTCATCTGAACAGCTGTTGCATATCCTCTTGATGTTGGTAATAACGTCAGTAAGATAAACAATTGATTATTTATTTTGGGACGCGGAAGTTGCGCCTCTCGAACCGCACTCACCCTGAAGAGGTTTCAAAATCAAAATCAAAAATTCTTTATTTCCATAGATACAATAAATGCACACTTAAAAAAAATTCATATTATAAAACTAAAACGTTTCTCGTTGACGGATGAATCATTGGTGTTCTTCAGACATACATAAACAAGGTTTGAAATTACTTCATCCAGTCATATTCGTATTCGTAATGATGACCAACTAATATCCTTTCAATAAAATCTTAGACGACATAAAATCCTGTTTGATTCCTAAAGCTCCTTTGGTGCGTTTAGTTCGCAAAGGTCTCTGGAATAACGATTAGGTATATTAACATCACACCGACTATCATATTTTTGGCTGCATAACAAAAGCCTTTTCGTTTTGACAGAAGATCTACAAACTCTATTTACTCTTTTACCTACTTGAGTGTCACGTGAATATTTTTTTGGTTTGACCCTAAGTCGACCTTAGCCCTGCGCCCCAAGTGCCTGTGAAGCATATTACATAAAGCGTGTCCAGGTTAGGAATATTATTCTGCAAACGTTATGCAACGAAAATTGCATTATTTTTATTTGCATTTTGCGTTCGGTTTTACGCTGTCCTTGTTTTATTTATTACTCTCTTTCATTTCGAATAACCTAGAGGCCTTAGTATTTTTCCATCCATGATCTTTCAGTCATAGTTCTTATGAGGTCCGCAACCCGACTTCATCCACTGCTGGGTATTTAAAGGCCTCCAAACTTTTGTGCCACTCCAAACCTTTTGTCATAAGTATTTTCCCGTCAATGAATTTACAAAAATCTTGTTCCATTGATTCTCTTCATTCATTACCTACGTAATTTAGTGCTACATAATGTCCAGCAATATCTGTAATTAACAGGCCTACTGAAGAGCAACCAAAGCCATTGACACGAAGTCGCGTGCCTGCAAACCGACTGCTAAACGCTCGCCATTAAAGTTTTCGTAACGCTACCTGTGTAATTTACTAGATTGGCTCGGCTCGTGCTCACTGCACTATAACTACACCTACAATTGAAGACGCTGCGTTTCCTTCCGTTAGGGGTGGGATCTTCCACGATTAGGTTAGTCGGTTTGCGCTTTACGGAGAACGGAGAATCACCGACGACAAACAAAAGAACATCAAACAGTGTTAAATTTCACACTGGACAAGAAGTTTTTGGATTGCTTGTCTACGCTATGCATTAGGAGACATGGAGTCATAGAATCGCTGTATGGTAACGCAGGCACCTAATTAAAAGCAAAGGTCGGTTTGATGTCCTAGCTAGAGACTTGGTTGGCCTTTTCATCTGTTGCAAACTTTTCTGATAATTAATTAATTACCTACTGTGACCAAAGATTTCAAAATCGTAAAACTTTGACTGTGACTAGTGTAGTTGACATTTCCTTTTGCTGTGAAACTCTAGGTATGCGCAAACGTAGCGAGCGACTGCAATTTGTGCAGTTGTGCCTGAGCGGTTAGCTCGATTTTGGTGTGCTAGAAGATAGACGTTTGAATTTCAGCCTGTGAAGAAGTGTTTTGACGAAATACTTGCCAGATTGGCAAAGATGATGGTCAAAGATCATTGGCAGTCCCAATGGTCTTTGACCATCGACTTTATCGTCACGTCGTCGCAACGCTTTTGTGTGGTCTAAGTTCGTGCCTATTTCTTTACCCATTTACTTCGGACCTTTGTTATGGTTTATGTTGCTAAGGTTGTTTGAGGTAGGTAAAAGACCGAAGTGGCATTGATTTGAAAACATTTTTATTAAGTGAGTATGCAACGAACTAGGTTCTTTATAGATTACCTATCAGAGTATAAAAGTATAGAAAACACGCACTTCTCTATCTACTCAAGTAGGTACTTACATATTTTATGCCTTAGTAATGTTTTGACTAAGACTTTATTAACTTCTTACCTTCTTAGGTTCTCGATATTGATGAAATCGTGGTAATCCTATAGCACCCACTCCGAACTGTATTTCTAAGATATTATTATGGTTTTGGTGTTTAAAACATCTTCTAGCGTCATCTTCTTCATTATGTTTAAAATCTCTACCGAATACAGTTTCTAATTTGTCTTCAACCGCCAAGTTACGGTCTGATTATAGGCGACTTTTAATTTATTGCCGTCGTTTGAAGACGAGTTATCTTATCTGATGACTACCTGTGGCGCAGCGGGAGAAGGTCCGCTAGCGACGCAGGAGGTTGCGTGTTCGATTCCCGCCTTGGGAAAAATGTTTGTGCGATCTGCAGATATTTGGTCCGGGTGTTCCGGGTGTTCTGTGTTTTCTATGTATGGTAAAAAATATCTGTATTTGTAATGTACCTATTGTATTAATTAGGTATATCAGTTTCCTATCTAGTAGAGGAAGGAGTGGTAATTTGGAACCCTACTTTGTTTTTTGAGTATTTTTGACTAATCATCTTGAAAAGTGGATATAATATAGGTACTTAAAAACTTAGTAACTTTTAAATTAGTAACGAATCAACAAAAAAAACCTCCCGTTATAGGAAATAATTACCTTTATTGCAAAAATGAAAAAATGTGTTCTGTGCTCTGGTGTTATGGAATCCGGGTTTATAAGTTTCACCCCGCTGATCGTTGGAGGAACTTTCAGAGCAAAAATGCAACAAGCGTCATCTTGGTTATGGGCATAGTGGACATGCGCAGTATTATTTTCTGACATTACAGTGTCACCTAAAGAATCAGATAGTTCTGAATTCGAAAATTTAGATTCCTGACTGTTTGGAGGAGTTCTAGAAGAGTTTACTATTCTCTACCTACCACTACCTCCGCGAGCTTTTCCCCGGCCTCTTCCTCTCTGCGCTAGAGACTTGATTGACTCCTCAAGTTGCGTTTATAAGGAGATCCGGTCAATAAAGTAGCGGCAGATGAATTGCGGCCTGAAAAAATCAGGACAAAAAAACTGCAAACTAGGAAAAAAAGTGATGTTAAATGAATTGCGGGTAATTTGGAACCCGAGTCCATATTACCCGCACCTATGGGGTTCCAAATTCAAAACCTTAGTACTAAGTTAGCAAATTTTAATGAAAACGAAAGCTATTTAAAATAAACCGTGAAACCTGTGACAATCTGAACGTATGCGCATTGCTTCCTTTAACACCCACTGTATTAGTTTTAGACTAAAATAAAAACTTTTGACAATAAGCAAATAAGAGAAAAAAACGTCTGCGGGTGACATAAAATTACAACTTTGTATGACAGGTTCCACTCGATGCAAAACTGGCACTAGTGGCGGTGAATACGTGACGTTATGATATCAGTTCAATGTAATGACTTACATAGTTTTTAACAGATGTTGCTCTCTGGTTCTGAGTTATTCAGGGGTTCCAATTATCAGTGGGTTCCATTTTACCACCCCTTCCTCTACCCATATGAAAAGTCTGCGGATGGGGATGATGCTGTGTGTATTGTCATTAATTTTTGTTAGCTGAGCAGTTAGTTGAGCATTAATTATTTATTTATCTTGGCTGTTATCTTCCTCATCACTATTTCTGATTCGCTCGGGTTGTTCGGAAACCGATCAAGGCATAACTCGCGATTGAGAATCACGCACCGAGCTGTATTCTAGATCTCATGGCCCAAGACACAGATGTCCTGTCCCAGCCTCTTGTAGTGGCAGTGCGGCCCGCAATTTAATAGTAAGTATATCTTCCTACTGTAATACTACGCGTATTACATATATCACAAAAGGGTAAGAAAGTTTGAAATACTTAAAATATACAGAAATTCTATATACCCGTACAATAGTGTATTTTACACCAAGGCGAGAAAGTGATCAATTCCTACCGAGTGTGTCGTTTTGGCCTTAAAACACACGAGGTAGGAATCGCACTTTCTGCCGAGTGATAAATAGTGCTTCATACTACACCTTCCAGGAAAATAAAAAGCAGAATTAATTATTAATTGAAATTTAGAAGAACTTACCGCGCCCAATGATGTTGGTAAAACCTCATTGACCGCGCCAGCCTTTGGGTTCTTTTTTCAAAATATTGTTCGGAAATCGGAGGAGGCCTAATGGACTTGGAGTAAAAACTTTTTGTCGTTTGACCGAACGAAAATAACTATAGTTAACGGCCGATCTTTTAGGAAATTAAAAAAAATAACACGTTAGAAATGGATTTCCATACACTTTTTCCTCCCGCTAAAACACGTAAGAAATGAAATTCCATAGAGTTTTTCCTCCCGGTTTCCTATAGGCCTGCAAAGACATACTTTCTATTCTATAAATGGAAAAGGAATAGGCAACTTTCCGAGCAGGTGTAGTATAAAGCCACTTTTAATAAAATATCGAATTCGCGGCAAAAATTCTATCATTTCATACAAAGCAATACTTACCTACTTCTGGCAATGCAGAGCACAAGGTTTTATAAGTGAGAATGTATGTTAAAATAAAACTTTTATCATAGAACCTTAAATAATTGAAACAAGTAAAATGTAGGAGGCCTATTAAATTAATGGAGTTCTAGTGAAAAAGTGACGTAGACTGCCCAGTGCCCGGCCCTATAATCACCGTTGTTATGTACGGCAAAATGACGCATCATTGACCTTCATGTTGCCACCATTATAGTCGGAAAATCAATAAATTATATCTAGTGCTACATACTTGGCTTTATCGTTATGAATGTTAACAATTTGCTATAGTGTATCTGCTGTTGTTCACTGTATAAATAATATTGTCGCGGGCACAAACAAAAGGCCAAACATAATATTATTTGTCATGAAAATGTCACTACAGAGCTCAAACGTCGATGTAAAAAGTAACATGGTGGCATTCCTGTCATTAATTACAAGCTTTTATTTATCTTGCCCTGTGTGGGACAAATCTTGCAACTAAATTTTAGACATCCATATCCGATTGAGCTGAAATTTGGCACTTATTTTGTAAACTGGCTTCACTGCGACAGTCAATTATTCTGTGCTTAGAGTTTGCATCTAGATTTGTAAGGAATTTCAGCAAAGGTGCGCGAATTGAGTGAAAGTTATGCAATAGCAGAAATAAAACCACCCGGCGCCCATCAGAATTTAATGTCCAGCTTTTCCAAACTTAAACCTTTTGTCATAAACCTCTCAGAAGTTCAATATCGTTCACATTCACACCCTTACCTTGGTTAGTGCCTCGAAAAGGTCAAAACCTCGAATTTACCCCGATCGCCGATAACATAGCATGAGAACTTTTTGTTTAAAAACCTTTTTTGAGCGCGCGAGGTCGTCGCCTCAATCGGTCGACCTAGCAAGCATTGTTGGAAATGCTATATCATGTTCTCTCCTGATAGAATGAAATAGTTTTCCGGGTCAGCGAACTTGGATAGATTTGGGCTCAATGATACCGTTAGTATTTGATTCATAGGTTTTCGTGGGAAGTAGGGCGAACTAGGACTAATTGGTCTATAGCAGAAATTCAGACTTCTAACATAGTTACTATGCGTACGAATTGTAGCCAATTAATATAAAATATTTATTCAAATTAGACAGTAAAATTGACAAATTATGCAAAAACTAGTAATTAATCGAGAAAATGGGCTTATAACATAACAGAAGTTGGCACAGTTACAGTATATAACATAAGTAAGTACCTACGTACATTAATTGTTGTTAATTTGCTTTAAATGTAGTTTTGTTGCAAATTGCTGAGCAATAAATAGAGTCTCTTGTGTCACTAAGACTCGAAGTCCTCGTTTCGAAACTTTTGCAATGAATGCTTACCTATTTATCACATTTCAAAGAACAGATATCGGCTTTAAATAGGTAGGTAAGTAAAAAGGTATCAACTTATCCGGATCAAATTTTGGCAGCACTGGATAAAAATAATACAATGAAAGGTATACATAGCTGCGAAGGCCGAGAGAACGTATATCTACACAATAAAGCGCTGGTTCTACAACCCAGTCTGGGCTGACGCCGCGTGGCCATGGAATCCGTACAGCACAAAAACTCAAACACATCCGCTTAGCTTAACGAGATTACGCGCAAATTCTATATTCATTGTTTCAAGTAGGAAGTGGAACGAACGTGATTCAATCAGGGACCTGAGAGACGATAAATGATTTTATCAAGTTGCTAATGTTGTCAATTTTCTACTATAAATCGTCGATCATTTTACTATCGTTTCTCATATCGAAATTCTTCAGTGGTGCCCCAAATTTTCAGTCAGTAGCGCATAAGTGATTGAGCAAATGTCTATCTTGATTTCTTGTTGAAATAATATCTCATACATAATATGTCTCCTAGCAAATTATTATGGATCAATGCTTCACAAAAACAAAAAGATACAACTGCGTGACGTGCACGTTTAAAGGCACTGCAACATTCTCATGTTTTTGACCGGTGTACAAAGCACTATGTTTTTCATCGTCGTCGCTGTGAGAAATGTCATTGCTGTTTCATATTTCCACACACAGTAATTACCAGGTTTTGTAATGTTGTAATAGAACGTGTGTGACCTTACAAAATTTACATGTAATTTGTTGAGTGATGCGCGATTTGAAGCGATGTTACAATGTCAATCAGAGCAGGGTAAATGGAGCGGCCGTGTTTGGTTTATATTTCAATGATATCTTTCTT
The DNA here is from genome assembly GCA_963564075.1 of Eupithecia subfuscata. NCBI lineage: Eukaryota > Metazoa > Arthropoda > Insecta > Lepidoptera > Geometridae > Eupithecia > Eupithecia subfuscata. The sequence goes on along the minus strand of OY751117.1, from coordinate 3,193,313 downwards.
CGGTAGTTCATTCATTCTATACCTAGGTAATGATGTCAGGTCACCTAAGTTATTTTTTTTACTTCCAGTTTTCCCCCTCAAGGGGGATTTCAAGGGGAAAACTGGAATAACCCGATTTTAGGTACCAGTCTAGCCTATTTTTGGTCTCGATAGAACCTACTCGCCCATTCTTGCCGTTACAGCTAATTAACAGTGATCGGAATTAGGCGGGCTAAAATACCTAAAGTTCGAAAAATAACAGAGACCAAATGGAGACGCCTTAGGACTAAATATTTTTTCGTCCGTTTATTTTTTCGTCCCAGAAGTATCAAACATCCATCCAAACTTGTTTATTGAATAGGTACTTACACTGCAAACCAAAGATAGCAAAATCTAGAAATAGACAACAAGCTTCTGCTATTCTGGGAAAAGAAAACAATGAGGTGAATCAGTTTTTTACCTGAGCTAATAACAATTAGAAATGTAAGTTATAAAATATTGGGTTGGATGGTTAAAAATGATTTGAATTAGTTCGTTATATTATTAAAACATTAATCTATACTCTATACTAATATACTAATACTAATCTATACTAATATTATAAAGAGGAAAGATTTGTATTTATGTATGTTTGTTACGAATAAACTCGAAAACTACTGGGCCGATTTCAAAAATTCTTTCACCATTAGAATGCTACATTATTCCTGAGTAACAAAGGCTATATTAATTTCTTGAAAAAATTAGAGATCCCTACTAAAACTTCAATAATGTAACCCTAGGTGTACAATTTTTTGCCATAAATTGTCTATCATCGCATGCGCTGCGGAAACTATTGATGATAGAACAAAAAAATGTTCTACAATATTAAAGAATATATAAATATCTACAAAAAACTCAGCAATACCATACGTCCAACTTTTGTAGTTATCTCAGGATAACTATTTTTTTACTTTTTAAAAGTTGATAGAAATACTGACCAAAGTCTGACCATGTTATCCATACCTTTATATTAATCATTATCCAAATAAATCATTTCATAATTATGACTTTTTCAGTACCTGCAGATTACTTTTTGAATTATTCAAATCGGACATTCCATTGTAAAGATATTACGAATTTAAAAATGTAAATCTAAACAAAATACTATTAGAAAAATAAATGACGCCGCACCCGGGCAACGCAGCGAGGGAGGTAGGTAAGAATAGTAATAATTAATGTCCTCCAGATGCGCAGGACATATTATAGTGCACAAGTGTGTGCGCTGCTGTGTGGTGCCGGCTTAGAATTTGCACAACCCCAACTCTTCCCGCGGGTGTCGTAAGAGGCGACTAAGGGATATCCACCGGGGGCGGGCACGACCGGGGAGAGGTCAAACGCAGGACCAACGGCTTAATGTACTTTCTGAGGCACGCCTCCGTGCCTCGGAAAGCACGTTAAGCCATCTAACACCACCAATTTCCTTACTCCGGGCTGCTACAGTGAATATTTCTTGCTAGAAAATACCCAATAACACAAATCTTGGGCCGACCCGGGATTTGAACCCGGGACCACATTATCAGCGGTTGAACACGCGACCGCTATACCAACGGGGCAGTCGGATAAAAGTATAAAATGTCCTGCCACAGAAATATTAGAAACCTACGTTTATCCCAAATTTTTTTTAAATTAATGTCCGCCCGTGCGAAGCCGGGACGGGCCGCTAGTATTAAATATACATGCTAACTGCGACAATTGTTCCATTTTCGTCCCAATTGGGTCCAATAAAATTATTGTAGTAAGGAAGTCTCCATTTTTTTTGCCTCTGTTCTTTGAACTTTAGGTATTTTAGCCCACCTAATTCCGATCACTGCTAATTAAGCTAATTGTGAAAATGTGTGAAAGCTTTTAATATCCTCGAAATATTATTTGTGGATCTATCTCTATATAGATATCTCTTCTTCGCTTTACACACTTGTATTTCATTATAAAAATCACCATTCACAAAGGGCTAGATACGTAAGTATGTTGTCGTCGTTTTCTAAATGATCGGGGCTTATTTATTGCCCCGGTCCCTCTTCTCAAATATATTTTTTACTCCCATCCCATCATAACGTCCCTAATCTCTTCTGGTCTTCCAAATGACGCGACTTCAACACCCATTCAAACCAGCCTGCACTAAAGTTATTTCATTGCTGCAATACTTTCAGGCAGTGGTTATATTTATCACAGTTATAATAATAAATTGCCTGTGTTGTGGTTGACCGCGTAGTTAGTGCTTTAGCGATGTTGATGACGCCTAGATTACGTTTGAGAACGGCGTAGTATCTAGTATCTTGACGTGAGATTACTGTAAGTATGATATTTTTTATCAACGAGATATAGCCAACAAAATTCTTTAAGGGATCGTCACTTAATACTCCTTATGGTGGATCCAGAGTATTTAAATACATATCCCAAAAATTTAAGACCTAGATAGGACTTGAACCCATAACCTTCCACCCAGTAGGCACGGAATGCACTAACCAGGTTCGAGTCCATGGCTAATAAAAAATCTTATGGCGAATCGTCTCGTACGTAATATCGTTGTTTTCTGTGGTCCTTGTACTTCTTGTTTTTAAAGTGATTATTCTCTTTGCTACAGGTAAGGCGAAACTCCACTTTACATCGCCGATGGCTATCAGGTATCTTATTTTTATTGGCACCTTTTTGAACTACTAATTCATACCTTATAATAAGTATCTTACCTACAACCCCGAAGTGGGTTTTAGCCTTCTTTACATAACATTGTGTAACATTATTTGGGTCGACGTTATTTAAAAATTCAAATTCTAAAGCAACATTTTATTGCTTATTCTTCAAGAACGGTCAAAACCTGCATAACTTGCACTAATGTGCAACGCATGTTCAGTAAAAAAATAAACTTACTTATTTAAGTTATTCTCTTTTGCGTAACTCTTATCGATAAGTAGGTCGATATAATATAAATGTTACATGTCGCCAAATATTGAAAGAGTTTACAAAATACTAATTATTTATTCATAATAGCGTCTTGATTTTCAGCTGGCTTACTTAACCTACTACTAGTATATGTTTACTGGTTTTTATAGGTACGTAGAGTTTGTTCTTCTTAAATCACTATGGCATTCAATTATTGTATCATAATATTGTGGAGTGGACTTGTGGTAGGTAGGTATATACAATTTGTCTTAGCGTACATAATATAGGTGAGATTTAGATAGATGATATACTTAGATGAGAGTCTAATATATTACCGTGGTCTAATATATGTATTTTTAATAACTTAATTAAAAATACGTAATTATATTTTAATAAACCATCATCGTCTCGAACAATAGCTTATGTAAACTTAACACACGTTTTTGTTTTACATAAGTTTTTCGGTTTTTCTTTGGGATTGGTTGAGTAATAAATTACCTATGTGTTTTGGGAAATCCAAGCTGTCATACATAAATTAACCTTGGAGATCAATTTCACAAGTGAGCTGACATCATATTGCTTTTTTTTTAACAATAGTAATTTGACAATACATTTACATCTATGGCTTTTAATCAGCTACACTCAGGTTGTGCCCGTGGCTTCCTCCGTATTGAGTTGCTTGGCTTTGAAATCGACTTCATCAATACGAAGAAAAGCTTTGTGTGTTTCATGTACTTTCTTATACCTACGTACATTTTGTAAAAAAAAACAGCAGTACTCGTAAGTTTCAATTTGAACTAAGTACGTAAATATTACCTCTACAATCTACTTAGTCATGTTGTTTGCGTTGGACCAATAGTTTTCAGATAAATATAAAATAAATAAATAATGCTGGACAATTCACATAGCATTATCTAGCTAAGCAGAGCTTGTGTTATGGGTACTATTAGATAACTGATATACTTAATACAATACACTACATAGATAGATATTTTTTATTATACATAGAAAACACCCAGATCCTGGCTTTACAAGAGCTTAAGGGGGTACCTACCCTCAAATTGCTTATTTTCAACTCCGTCGGACCTCCATATCTTCCAAACTACTGAATATTTAACTTTGAAATGTATATATGGTAAAGTTCAGGACTTATTCTATCGATCATATGTTTCGAAAACACGATTCCATAAAATTTTCTCGATAGAAAAAAATCGCAAAGTTACCTCTAATTTTTTACTAAAACCCTAATTTCTCAATAAATAGGTACATATGATACGATCTTGAGATTAAGCATAGTAATTGAGCTAAGTATAAAGAACATTTTATATGTTGCCTTTTTTTCAATTAACTATTCTAATGTTTGTGGGGAGCAAATAACTACTAAAAACTTGATTTTTGGGCTTACGTCGCTTTGCTCTGTCCCGCTCCTGTGAACGCAAAATCCTCTTCACACAATAACGAGGTAGGGTACCGCCTTAAAGCCAGGTTTCCACCGCGAAAGGGTAATGAGCGAGAAATGAGAGATGAGTGCGCGGAGATAATTTCAACGCTATAATGCTCGCTAACTCCTTTCCGCTCGACTATCTATCTGGTAGCTCAGTCCTTTCCGCTGGTCTATGTGATGGTGAAAACTACCTGTAGTAAGTACTACTTGTAGTACCTATGCAGTTTACTTTTACGAGTTAAACGGGGCCACTCCGCTCGCAGTGGAGACCCGGTTTAAGGGTGCTTTTCCGCTGACACGGAGCTGGGCGGAATGGAGAGGAGCGCACCGTGAATTGGCCAATCACAGTGCTTGAAATCTCCACTCCGCATAAGTGAAAACAGTGTAAGTGGAACGGAGCGGCGCTGAGCGGACTTTCAACTAAACACTACTTCTTTTTAACTTTCAATTGGAACCGGCTTCCTGAAGAAATCGTAACAGCTCCCTCCGTGAACAGCTTTATAAACAGACTCGACCACTGGTTACGAACGCACAATCTGACCACTACAAGAGACAAACTAGTGTAGTGAAAAACTTTAAAAGCGCTGTGATATAGACATTATCAGCTCTCAGCTGCTCGTCTATAATTCAATAATAATAATAAATACATATATGGCACTGCCCCGAGCCGGACAGAACGGAGTCCAGCAGGCTGTGGTCAGGTGTGCTTTGGTGTGTCGTGAGGCTCCGCTACGCTTCAATGGAAATACATGCTACTTTTCACTGCTCGTCTCCGCTCTACTCCGTCCAGCTCCGCGTCAGTGGAAACGCACCCTAAGAGTTAATAAGCTAAAACTTTATTAGTGTCAGAATTTTCGGATCTTCCTTAGGCACAATGACACTTTGCTTTACTAAGATAGGTATAAATAGGTACCTACTATAAGCTAAGTACCTACCTGTACACAAATTAGCATACAATCGTCATGTCTTAGTCGTGATGTACGTTCGACACACGTAGTAAATAATATCAGCAATGATAGACACACGAATGGAAAGTTAATGATGATTTTATAGGTTCTACTCTACCTATAATTTTTTTTAAACTATTGAAGCGCGACTTGAATAATGTTTTATATTTTGCGGGTACACCTGTTGTGTTAGTTTGACATGCTGTTATGTTCGTTCATTTTTATATAATCCATAATAAATAAATTTCTGAAATTTCCTTGCGGGGCCAAGCCGCGGGGCGCAGCTAGTATAGAATATGTACATAGAAAACCGTTTTAAAAGTTCGCAATAATTGCAACTGTCAAATGTCAAATGTTTCATAGAGAAATGCATAACCCGTTAACTACCCTGGCATTTCTACAACCAGGTGCAGCATCTTGTGTTCTTTGTTGATCAAATGTCAAGCGCACACCTTGACAGCACGTGCGAGGCAGCTGTCAAAGTTTTTTGTCAAATTATTGTGTACCGTTGGAGATGTTTTAATTATTGTAGATCGCGTTTTGATGTTCATCTCCGGTTTGTGGAGCAGCTTTGGTGCAGCTGTTTTTTACAGCTGTTTACTATTAGATGGGGAATAGATAGGTTCGTATAATTAGGAAATGCCGTGGCAAACTTACTTATGGATATGAAATATTGCATTCTTTCATTAAGTCAAAGAAAATAAACGCGTGGACGGAGTGAGTAGTTTCTACTTTAACTACTTACTTAAATACAACAATTACTTTTTTTTTGTAGTTTTAACGTAGGTTCTTATCTTACCTAAGTTTATTTGTTCTAAAACCCAATAAATGTTTTTATAGCTGAAAAACGGTTTAATTACGCCTTTAGGGAACGTAAAACGTGACATTTTTTTATTTTATTTTTAATGCTTTTAAGTACCTAGGTTACGTTGACGTACAGTACAATACACACATATTGCACTGCAGATGACACTTTAATTTATGCTTAATGCAGTGCAATAATAATACACTTTATGCTTAATGCAGTGCAATAAGCATAAAGTGTCATCGCACTGCGTTGACAGAGCAGCAGAAGTGCCATGCCCTTTGCCACTCACTTGGTATCGTATCAGGATCTCGTACAGTTCGCAGGGAGCACGTGCTCCTCCGCTCTTAGGTAAGTACATCCGGAATATCTAAGTAATACTTAAAGATATCGATAACGGATGCTGCTAAGAGCATTGATTTAGGATGCTTCTGCAGATAAAGACAACTCTTTGATTATAATTGTAAACAGCGTTTAGGTAAATTGTCTTGTGATAGGTACCTATATGACATGTTTACACACAATATGACAATATTTTAGATAAAAGGCGAGAAATGTATACAAAGTTCTATAAAATAAAGTACTTACCTTAAATGAAAAAAAAAACATTTTTTTGGCTATGATGGGAAAAGAGCAATTGTGGGTTATCTTGAGTAATCGATGAAGTCTAGAAACTTCGTCAACAGATATTTTCGAATGTTTTTCTAGCAGAAGACATATTTTGCGCTTCCGTTGTATCCTATCAAACATTTTATTAAGATAGGGGAGAGTTATTTAGCTTACATAGATCCCTCGCAGAGCGGCGTATTTTTTACCACAATTTAGGAGGAAACAGCTGATACTTTTTATACCACTTCCCATTTCCTGGCTTTTGTGATTTAATAGTTACGTACCGCATTCATTTTGCTATAGTGTGCTCCCAGAACTTCCGTTTTTCATCATGGAAATATCAAATTTGCTCGTGCTCAACCATTTAACTTTTTAAAAGTTACCTACAGGGTCTCCATGTGGGACCTTACCTAGACAGTAATAGGGTTAACTTTAAATTAATTTTTCCTGAGCATTTTTCGCCCTAATGCTCGGCAAAGGCCTCTATAACATAAAAATTGTTTGACACCAAAACGACCATTGCCTGCACATTGTGACGAATACGGAAAAAAAACTGGTGATACCTATTGGAAATTTATGGTTTAGAATAAAAAAATATTGTCTTCTCTTTCATGTGTTTTTGACTAAAAACATCAGGTAGTATCTAAAATTTTTATTGTCTTCTCTGTTATGGTCTCTCCTGATGCGTCTAAAGCTGCCCCAGCCCCAAACCTACCTAGACCCACTTGCCTAGTTTCCGTTAAATTCACCAGGTCCATCAAAGGCAGCTTTCTAACAAAGCCTTCGCAGGTCCGGTCTGACTCACGATGACATCAGCGGTTAGTCAGAGCAGAATGACCTTTGGAGGCAATGAAAGCAGTTGTAGTCTTGTAGAAATACCAGTTTCCTTGACGAATCCTTTCGGTTTGGTTTATTGTTTGTTTGAAAGGATGTTTGTTTTTGTATCTCAATACTTACTTATGTTGTTTAGATTAACAACCATTAATTTATTCTTAATCAGAATTATCTATGGACCTTTTCCAAAGTTTAGCTTTGGCTAACGGTCTAAGAAGCTAAGTAGTTATTCCATGATTATCGTTATTCTATACGTTGATTTTTCTTGTATAATATTAGTGGTTGATTGAGATAGGTACTGTTGGTTTGATTTCACATTGGAGGACAATTTTTATGTTTTGTATACGTTTGCCAAGTTGCATCATAATATTTGACGATATACATCTAAACATATCGGGTTTTTCTAATTAAAAATACTTAAAATAGTAAACAGGTAACATTCAATTAATTAAAACTTCATTATCCAATCTAAATGCAACAACTTATTTGCATCAGCTGGCATTTAGGATCCTGTATTTTATTAAATTACAATATGATTTGTGTGTGTTTTTTCTAATTCTATATTTTCATTTATATTTGAAAGGGTTTCCGGTATATTCTTATGTAATATCCAGCCTTTGATGTGTAAAGTGCAGTATGGTTCAATATATTATTAATCACTACCACTTGGGCTTTCGCTTCCTCGATTTATTTCGGGATATAGACGATGCAAGCTTTTCTTCATGATTTCACGTCTATTCATTCACACTCACTGTATTCTCTTACTAGACAATGTTCTGAGTGCATTGTTGTGATGTTGAAACGGTTTTTCCACAATGATTCATAATTCATACAGTTACTTGGTTTCTTGGTCATTTGCTATAACATTATTGCATTTTGTAACTTCGTCTGTTTGTAATACGTGATGTAAAACATTGGAAATCTTGTCACACACAAACTTGTTGTCAAACTGAAATCGTGATTATCTTACGGAGGCGTACTTGCATATTATTATAATTTTCGCTATCATCATCATTATCACAACCCACTGCTGTGCTGGGTAATGGTCCATAAATTCTTGCCAGCTGCAGGTGTTTCCTACCAAATACTAGTAACTCCTAGTTTGTGGGTAGATTCTGTACTTTCTCCAGTTGTGCCAGACCGGAATGAACGATAGCCAAGCAACCGTCCTTTTTTATTTTCCTCACCAATTTCCCGTAAATTAGTCACTAAACAGTACCAAATACCTCAATGGCGACAAGGATGGGATGGGAACTACTCTGTCTTGTGCCATTCGCCTATCTGTGCCCAGTGAGTTTGACTATGTCATCAGCCTAACGCGCTTTCTGACTATCCTTATTTGTTTATTCATGTGTTCTTCCACACAACATAATACTATTGTAATTCGCCTGACCTTTCCCTGTTCGTGCTCGTCTGCTGTCCCGAATTATGCGAGTTTAAGATTAGAAAGTGCATCTGTATTTGTACACTGCCGCACTAAGTATATTATGTTCGGCTCATATGGCTCCGTTGATACTGCCATCTAACACAAGCTCTAGATGACAAGGCTAGATGGTGCTCTGTGAATTGTCCAGCATTATTTTTATCTGAAATTTGGTTATGAAGACGCTACATTGTTATCCGAATACTTAGTGTTGTTACGCAAACACTTATGTGTTCAGATGAGCATGATAAAGCTATTGCACTTAAACAGGGTCAAGTTATTGGCAATATCGAACACGAATGGTGATTATCGTTATTATCTTTCAATAAAGTAGCTGTGTATGATTAAAACTGATTCTTAAAGTAGCTGTTATTGCTACATTGTTGCTTATTAGTTATTTCAAAACGTAGAATCAAAGCTTTTGGATTTTGTAGGGGTTCCGATGACCGATGATAATACACACAATTAGGGATACATCAGCTCGCCAGGGCCAAGGCATTCCATCAATTTCACCTCCCTCCCACACCCGTAGCCCTCCGTTCAACTGTCAACCCGGATTCTCGCTCTCGGTATGTCCGTCTGACAAAAGACAGTGACAGCTGATTAGCAACACCTCGACAATCGAGATGACGTACATATGTAGACCATGGTTTATATTATATTATATTACCTGGACATACACTACAGATTCTATTCTATTAACAGAGACCAGAGAGACCCATGGATCTAAATATTTATGGAGAGCCATAGTGCCTAAGTTTTGCATATTATAGTGTATGAAAACGTATAAAGTTTTCGTTTCCTTCCATATAGTTAGCGCTTTGCAGCGCCCCTAACGGATACTGAGACTGCTTTTCATAGTATGACAGTGATCATTTCATCATCATTGGCCTATTTTAAAAAGAAGTTGAAGTGGGCTTATTTTACATCTATAAAAGATGATTAAAGTGGCATCAGTCTGGTTGGGAGTCAGCCGATAGTTTACGCACTTATTTTTCGAATTATTTTGGTTGTTTTGTTGCATTTTGGAAGTACGACTTTGAACACTTAACCAAGTGGTAGTAAACTATCACGAAAACTATTTTCCTTTTCGTTTTGCTATTGTAAAAACTCGTGCTAACCACTAAGGTAGGTAAACTATTTCAGTTAACAATATTAGACAATCATTTATATAAATCATTTATCATGTCTTGAAATACGGATGATGCAGATCGTGATTTGATCATCGTCAATGATATCACCACAATAAATAAGTACATACCTACTTACCTGCAAATGTATATTTTTGAATGAGTAAGCCGTAGTTTTCGTAACCATGAAAAAAAAAACGCAGGTAGGTACCTACTTATTACAAGTGGGTATACCTACTCCATTCATAGTTCCGTAAGCTAAAGTAAGTATAGCTTAAGCATTAAACTACAAAAGAACCGCAGTTTCTTTTATCTGCTCTGGTATGTACCTATGTAAATTGATAATTAGCAATTTGAGTTATTTAATTATTAATGGATATTATTGTCGATCTCTTTCATAGAAGAACACTTTCCATCAATAGGTTTATCAAGCATCCATCATTCATTACATTACATTACCAGTGTAGATTAGGTAGATACCCCTAACTTGTGCTTTCATATAAATCCAAGGAAAACTAAATCCCGCCTCGAGGCCTAGAATACCTGCTCAATTATCATAATTACTCACACCCTGTTCTGTAGGACACCTGATCATTGCTACAGCATGACAAACTACTCCATTACTCTCGCAAATGCTAAATATCAAGTTAATTGTCTTCTTAACTCACGTTTCTACTAAAGCTAGAGATAAAAAAATATTTATAAAGATAAGATAAGATAAACTTTATTTGTAGCTGTAAAATATAACATCAATATGTACTAAAACTAATTAAATTACTAACACCATTTAAACTACATATACATACTCGCATATAAAATACCTTAAAGCTACAAAATGGCGTTCGACTCAGCATAAGTTGTGATAGCTATAGGTTATATTATATATATATAGCTATAGGTTATATTTTATATCTTATAATATAAAAATGAATCGCAAAATGTGTTGGTAAGCGCATAACTCAACAACGCCTGGACCGATTTCGCTAATTCTTTCTTTGTTGTGTTTGTTATTGTCAGGAGAAGGTTCTTATGAAAGAAAAAATTAAGAAAGTTGGAAACATAAATTTCCACGGGGGCGAAGCCGCGGGGCGCAGCTAGTTATTATATAAGGTTATATTATTTATAATTTGTCAAATTATAGTTAACATAAAATTTATAATAAAATGAATAAAGATGGCTTCAAAATTCGTCGTAGGTGTAGAAGCTTTACCTTAGGTGTGTTATTTATTATGGACTTTCGCGGTTTGAAATAATAGATTAATTCATTCAATTACTTTACAACTTCATAAGTTTATCAGATGAATTCTGACTCATGTGCATTGATGCACATGAGTCAGAATTCAGTCCATAAGTACCTACCTACCTACCTACGCGTTTTCAATTTGAAATGTTTTTTTTCGGTGGTGTACCTAGGTAAGTTATTTTATTGTATCTCTAAAATAATTTAAATAATGCCATCTGCCAGGCGAGGTATTCGGCTACGCCAAAGCAAAGGAACAGAGCAATAATTTAAACAAAATTAGGTCACTAACAGAACAAGCATAAAGTCGAAATTCAGACGTTAAAATGTTTTTCATTTCTTTTCAAGTAATAACTTGCGGCATATTTATAGCTGCTGTAGAAACGCTTTAGTGGACGTCATCTAACTTAAATATCAAAGCAATTAATTTCCTTACTCAACAAGTAAACACTACAGGGATATAGAGAATGGCTGACATTTTGCTCCATTTAACTGTGGTCAGCTATTTCTGTTCAAGTCATTTACAATCTTCAAGGCTTTGTGTAACTTTAGAATGCCTTCATTCAGGGACAGAAAAAGCATTACGTTTGCGAAGGTTACGGACGTTGCTATACTTGATATTTAATGGTAGGTTCACGCTAAAAGTCAGAACGACACGTCCTCGTGCAAGCTTCTTAGACCCTGAGGGTCGTTAGGCTCAATAAAACTCTATGTCTGAGGTAAGAAGGTTTAATTTCACTAGTGCGGGAGGTCAAAGTCAGAAACCAATATCAGTGCCGGTTGTTATACGTTTTAGTAGTCTCCCGGGAAAAGGTGGGCTTGCACTTAGCGAATTGGATGTGTACATGTCAGCACTAAATTTGGGAGAGACGGTGAAATACGTTTTAGGGAATTTGTAGTGTGGATTGTCAAGATACATAAGGAATAGTTGCATGAAAAGCCTCGTAACGTAATACGCTTATTGGCATTTAAACTAGACGATCGCCTCGCGGTTTCACCCGCGTAGTTCCCGTTCCCGTGGGAATTCCGGGATAAAATATAGCCTATGTCACTCCCTGAAAAGTAAGCTTCCTAACGGTGAAAGAATTTTTCAAATCGGTCCAGTAGTTTCGGAGCCTATTCAATTCATACAAACAAACAAACAAACAAAAAATCAAACCTTTCCTCTTTATAATATTAGTATAGATTACATACTAGGAACCAGGAACTAGGGCGAACCTGGATGAGATTGGCGCAGGACCGTGTGTGGCACAAAAGTTTGGAGACCTATACCCAGCAGTGGGTGAAGTTGGGTTGCGGATGATGATGATGATGATGACATACTACGAATAAATTGTGAGTAAGCATACACAAATCTTTTATTAACAAACTTGCTGCATTCTTACTACCCGTTGTCCTATTACCCGTTTTCCCGTAGGAACGAAGCATTTTCCCGCGGTAAAAAGTAGCCTGTGTTCATCAGGAATAATGTGGGCTTCTAATGGTAAAAGAATTTTTCAAATCGGTCCAGTAGTTTCGGAGCCTATTCAATACAAACAAACAAACAATAAAATCTTTCCTCTTTATAGTACTAGTATAGACTATAGACAAAATTACAATCAAATAATAGAAACAAATTAGAACTAGGATTTACAACTGAAACAGTTGAGCAAACTGCAGACTGTTGCAAACAATCTACAGTAGCTAGTCTACAGGTAGCTTAACTGATCCATGTCATTACCAGTCGGAAGCGTCCCCAAGACCCTGGCTGCACTGCATTACCCTGCTGTATGGCAATGCTGATTAATGCACAAAACTTCAGTTAGAAAGTTTAATCACTGACAAATATTTCTTGAATATTAATTCTGTGGATTCATTCATAAATGGATCCGTATCCGTGTGTGGATCTGTATATTATGGTGTTTGGTTTGTTTGCTTGTTTATATAAAATTTGCATCTCTTCTGATTCTGACCACCACGCTTTGATGGTAGCGTCCTTCTAAATTATTAATTCCACAGATTCGTTGTAGCAGACAGCGACAGACAGCCACAAACCACATTTAAGACGCTTGCGAAGTTGTGATAAGTACTACTCCCAAAACTATTTTTAAAGAAATTCTGAATTTGTTGCTCTGGTTTCAAAGAACATAGTCGATCTCTAGGCTCCTTCCCATCTCGTAACCTTCCCATCTCGTAAACATTTTAAAACAATCGAAGAAAATTTGTATGCTTCATACATTTCGAATATAATATAAATTTTGTATTTGAGTACAGTCACCTAGGAAGATAGTTATTTAGCAGATCACGATACCTACTAAATACCCATCCTACTATAATTAAAGCCGAAAGTTTATGCAGATCTGAAAATGTGAGTTTGTTTTTCCCAAACAAACTACTTACCTACTGATTAAAACGGTGTAGCGTGGAATCGCCCTTAACTCTATATAAGAGATACCTAACCTTCAAACTTTAATATTTGTAGATTACTTAGACAGGCAATTAATTGCCTTTTACGTGTCGGGTCCTTTTAATGCCGGGCCGGCGCCGGCGCCGGTAAGTCAAAAAGCGAGTCATACATTTTCAAACATTTTTGCTTCCCCGGCACCGGCACGGCGTCGGCGCCGGTGCCGGGCCGGCTAATGGAAAAACGCCCATTCTTGACGCAACCTCGAATGACCGAGAACTTCACACTTTGCCAAAACCTTATAAACATTATTGCTGTAGAAATAAAGACTATAATAACGCTGTAATTTACTATTGTGAGATTCAAGCGAGACAATAACCCGTATCTGGAACAGCGAAAGTGACCGATGACAGCAAAATTGCTCTGGGTTTTTGAAATCAGTCTTCATTTCAACTGTGGGACAAATGCTTTCGTAATTAGGATAGTTTTATGAAGACAATAAGGAAACTTCGAGTATGTATAGTGTTCATTTGGAACATGTACCTACTTATGTAAAACCACAGTTCATTGATATAGTTGAGATTAAGACGACCTCAGTGGCGCAGCGAGCGAAGGTCCGCCTGCGACGCAGGAGGTTGCGGGTTCGATTCCCGCCTCGGGACAAATGTTTGTACGATCTGCAGACATTTTTCCAGGGCGTTCTGGATGTTTTCTATGTATAGTCAACTAGTATTCGTTTATTCTTGAATACAAATAATTTGATTGTTTTGAAAAAACTAGAAACAGACGAATCGAATCCCTTAATCTTATACTGTTTTTAAGTTTTGCGGGATACGTACATAATACGCTTCTACAACAAAACTCCTAGTGAGTTGCAAAAATTATCGGCAGGTAAATAAATTCAAACAAATTGTCAAAACCTTGCTGTGCAAAAAGGCTTACTATAAAATATCAGATTATCTAGAGGATAAAAATCATGGGACGGGTTTTGCTCCAACTCGAAAAATAATAAATAATAGGCTAAAGGTTTCTTCGTCGCTTCTTTACTTAAGTTTACATCGAAGCGACAGAAATCAAAAATATCACTTTATTTCCGTGTCAGTGTTTAGTTTTATAATTTGACCTTTTCTAAATGTACATTTATTGTACTTATTCAAAAACTCTTTATGGAAGTAAAGAGTTTTTGATTTTGATGAAACATCACAAAGGACGTTTGCGATGACTCTGCCAACTTGTGGACGGACCCTTCAATCAGAGAACTTATCAATTTGAATAGGATTGTCTTCTGTTTTTTCATACAATTATCCACGCTGACGTCACAAATCCAGGCCTTCAGTGTACGAAAAGCAAAAGGGGATCGTGGCGGCTTTTTACAATGTATCATGGTACGGACTTGTAGCACGGACCATGCATTTACTTTGACTTTGGACTGAGCGTCTCAAAAGTCCAAATATGTGGGTGATCATCGGGCTCAATGTAATTCATGAATCTGGACCTACCTATCCAAGCCAATAAATCAAGGCCATCAATGGCCCGGCCCTACTTTATCATTGCAGAAATCAAAGCGATCGCTATTCATCATTTGTGCCGGTATTTCGTTGTGTTCCTTTCTCTAGCATGTATGAGTCATCTTGTATTCGCATTTAGATTTAATTTAAACTGTTGGTCATTCGTGTAACTTCGGTGCTTTGAGGTTTGATGGGTACAAAGTAGGTAGACTCTGCTATTTGCACCTCTATACTATGTCAACGATTTATATCTTTGTACTATGTCATATTTTTAATCCTGGCTTTAACTCACTATATGTTTTGACAGCGGAAAAAAAATCTATATGAGTTCTTTTAGAGACTCGTTTCTTAACAATAATAATTAATCACGAAGAATATAATGTCTATCAAATTGCTATAGTTTTAAAAGCCAAGATAGGAAGCCTTAGCTCAGGAAATGTCGTGAGAGCGCGAAATAATTCAATATAAATTCTTTAAGAAACTCGTTTCTTAACAATAACGGATACATCAATGACGAAGAATATAATTTCTAGCTATTTGCCATATTTTTGGAAAGCCAAGATAGGAAGCCTGCATCCTGTCTAGACGTGTAGAAGCCGTTTTAGGGCATAAAATCATGGATCACATTCCGATCGAAAGCTGTAGAACCAGTTTGGTCATAAAGCGGCAGTATTACTGCTGCTTGACCTAATTACCAGGTGGTTATAGGTGCAATACGGGTGAACTGTTAGCTTTGTGGTGGTGGAGGTCAGTAATGTTGGTTTTACTAATTGCAACTGTAGAATTCTAGATACGTAAGTGGATCAGAAAGTTCTTGGTATGCTCGGTCCAAAAGTTGGCCGAGTCATCGGAAACGTCCTTTGCGTTGACTGATTTGGCAGTCTGTACAGTCCTAGACTGGTCTTTACTCTGCCAACATAATGTCCATCCAGACTATAAGATCCACTATATGATTTTACAGGCAGAAAAGTAAATGGGTAGAGTTCGTCTTATTGTTTTCGTAGCTCTTATAAAAACATGGTTTACCTACCGAAATTGAAGGCCTAGTCCCTAATATACTGCTGGTTTTATTCCATTCCAGCAATAATTTTTATTAATTAGTTGTTGACAGGAGTACAAACGCTAGAAAGAGTTGTCGTTCCAATTTTTTCGATACATCCTGACTGACAAAGGGATTTTTGTTAAAGTGCTATAGAACATTGATACCTATAATATACATAACTAATAAGTATGATTATTGCTGTTCTAACAAAATAAGAATAAGTTCAATTAAGAATAGCCGTAAGCTTACTGTAAATTGCAAGTGCATTAGCTTTTACATCAATAAATTTAATCAAGGTAAAGGTGATTAGATGCCGCAACGCAGACATTATGTACTTCGTCAAGGATGCTCCGATGTCGTTGAACGAAGATGCAGTTACGACATTAGCAAGGAATTATAGTCATTAGCTGTACTTTGTAGAACATGTATATATTGATGGTCGCAGAGACTAATTTGCCATCAAATGAGTTCACGACCTCAGGACATACCGGGCGGGTCATGCATTTTGACGGACGTAAATTTATGCTATAAAAGATTAAAACTCAAAAATGTGGGTAACGCCAAACTGGAGACTTCATTAGCATAACTAGCTTTTTAGTAGCTAATGATCATAAATAAAGTTAGATATATCGAGAGTGTATATCCCAACATTTAATTTAAGTATGTTAAGAAATTTCCAGCCAGGCGGGATGACGACCTGCGAAAGACTGCAGGCAGATGCTGGATGCGGCAAGCTGAAGACAAGGTGCTATGGCGCTTATTAGGGGAGGCCTGCCTATGTCCAGCAATGGACTAATATAGGTTGATGATGATGTTGAGAAATCGCGAAATATTCAACATTAGCTTGCGATGGTGGAACTAACGGTGATAGGGACCATAATTGCACTATACAAGCTTTCAAATTCCTTTAAACTCACGCCCTCTGAAATTAGCCCACCTTTCTCTACGCCCTAGCCCATCGACCTATGATTACGTACTTACGTATCCGATATCCACTGCAACTCGATCCCTGCAGTTCCGTAAGCCTATCCTCTGTGTTACGCAAGCCAGCTAGCGGAACATGCTCACCCACGTGGTTAATAGTTGGATAGTCTACTTGCACAGTCGATTCTAGAATAGAGGGAGTGTGATTGTGAAGTTTAACGCGTATATCAACAGGTTTGAAATCGTTAGTATATCATTTTAACTAGAAAAGTTGTAGGTATTTGTATACAAGCTGGTGAGTAGGTATCTGGCGCAGCGCATCAGCATTGCCATACAGCGGGGCAATGCAGCTAGCGTCTTGGGGACGCTTCGCGTATTATATAGGTTGAGCTACCTGTAGATTGTTTGCAACAATCGGCAGATATCTCGATTGTTTCAATTGTAAATAGTAGTTCTAATTTGTTTCTATTATTTGATTGTAATTTTCTTTGTTGTTAAAGTAATTTTGATACTACCTAAACGATTACACGCATCGAATTATAATTTTTTTTTTGCGTACTCGGTGAATTCGGATGTGTTAGAATTTGAGTATCTATATCGTAAACACTTGCAGTATCCTTGTAGACCGTCAAATACCTCGTGGTTGCAAAAAAGCAAACCAACTGTGGAAGTATTAGTTGCTACCCATATTGAGCGAGTGTTTCGCAACCAGTCGGCAGCAATTATCCACCAATTTACCAGTTTAACCTTATCCATTCACTAGATTGATAGGAAGTCGGTGATCTATAATTAGAAGCCATTTGCGGTTTTGCTCTGTTTGCATTTTTTCGAATATTTAATCTATTTTAGCTCTTTGGTTCGATTTGAAGGATTTTCTTAAAATATCAACTCCTTTGTTGATCGTAAGTAGGTATCACTGTGGTTTTCTTCAGAGGTGCCCCTTAAGTCTACCTATCCCACCAATTATATGAACTTTCTTCGTTCAAACGGAGCGTTGGTATATCATCTGCTAGATGGACTGATGATTCATGATGGACGGACGCGGCTCAGGACCCGTATTTGTGGCGTCGTCGTGAGGGGAAGCCCTATGTCCAGAAGTGGATTTGTGGAGGCTCATATGATAATGGACGTTCTTTTATACTTACTGACTACGCCGACGCCAGCTATCCTGATCTAACCCAAGCACAGCTTGACCAGCTTGGGCGGCTTCAAAACTTCTGCATACGCTTCATCTTCGGTCTGCGAAAGTATTACCACATCACAGAGTACCGCAAAAAGCTAAAATGGTTACCCTTCTGTCTTCGCCGGGACTATTATAGGGATTAATATATTTATTCCTTTCTAAACATTATTTCTTTTTTTTTCACGCCACCGTATAAACTTTTTCGATCACTTCTTGTCCATCCTAAGGTTTCCTGGAAGAGATCGCTTTTAGCGCCTAATAAAGCTAATAAGGCCGCCCATTGTACATTATCTGTATTTGTTTTTGTTCTCTGTGATTTTTTTTATTTCTTGGTGTGCAATAAAGAATATTTGTATTGTATTGTATGTAGGTCTGTGTACACTACCGGTTCTAAGAGTACGAGTAGATACCTTACCCACCTTATGCTTCACGAAAGACGTTTCTTTAATGGAATCTTCTTCTTAATTTACCGAGAGCGAGTTGTAAGAATGCTCTTTAAATTCTTTACCCTAATGGTTTTTATTTAATCTGTGACTAATCGCCGGATAGAAAGCCCTTCATGGTCGCCACCTTATTTAATGACAGTTTTCTAGATAATTACCCACTCTATTCAACGGTTATGATTGCTGTGTGAATCTTTCAAATATTTTAGGAGAGTCTTATGGTTTGTCCACATGCTGGCTGGCCGAGTCATTGTGAGCCTAAGGGTCAGTTCACACCGAGACGCGACGCGGCGCGACGCTGCGCGCACATTTTTCATAGAGCGACTCAGAATATACTTTATTCACTACACGAAAAGATACACATTACATTGTGAGAATTCAGATTACGTTGCACCACGCAGCACTGCGCCTCGAGGTGCCTCGCGGCGTAGCGCGACGTATCGTGACGCAGCGGTGCATCGCCGGTACGCGCGGCGTGCAAGAGCGGTGCTGCGTCTCACGGTGCCGCGCGACGCCGCGAGGCGCAGCCTGAGGCCGCTGTGGCGACTTCTCTACTATTTCCGTTCAGACTTCGTTTAGAATTGATGCAGTTCGGTCGAGTGCTCGATTGAAAATATAATGATAGACTGGGATCTTGTTATAATCGGACTTCTTGCAGAAGATGAAGAGGAAGAAGTTTACAAAAATAAAATTAAAAAGAAGACATCACACAGGAGTATTTGGGTGCATAATTTATGGAGAAATAGAAGAATTCATGGTGAATTTCATACGTTGTCTTTTGACCACATTGCCAACTATCCAGAAAAGTGCGGGGCCGCGCGGCGCTAGCGGCTAGTAGATACGTTCCGCTGCGCCTCGCGGCATCTCGCTGCGCAGCGAGGCGTCGTCCTGCTACGATTTTAAGATGCGCCTCGCGACGTTGCGATGCGTCTCGCGACGTTGCGATGCGTCTCGCGACGACGCGCGGCGTAGCGCGAAATCATTGGCCTCTTTGAGTATCGTCGCGTCGCGTCGCGTCTCGGTGTGAATTGACCCTAAGGTTTTCAAAGGCTGTCAAGTCTGCGATCTCGAAGTTTTCGATATTTGGGCAATAGCGGGCAGGGCAGACGACGAAGACTGGCGCACAAGTCCAACACCACTGCTGCACATAAAAATGACCATTCAGTTAACAAACTCGTAATCATTACATACATTTTACAGGGACCAAATGATTTACCGCAATGTTTAAGCGAATAGCCCGCGAACTGAACTATCTGTTATCTTTTGGCCTCCACGGAAGACCAGCGCTATGGCAGGATACATCTGCCATAGCATCTGCTGAGTGTTGGCCATTTTTGTGACGCATAATGTTGTTACTTTTATATTAACTTTTATCTTTGTATGTGCTATGTATGTTTTGGCTACAAAATAAACGCATTTTTTATCTGATGTCGTCCATTTTCCATGGATCTAAAATTACAAGTTAAAGCCAAGTTATTATTTTGATGCAATTTTTTGTGCCGTGAGGAAGTGGGGCGGTCAAAATCTGTGACATCCTTTATCCTACTCAGAATTGTTTGGCTTCTAAACATCATAGTTTTAGGGATGATATCTGATTCAGATCCAAATGAATCTCAACTTTAAGGTTAACTTCTTATGCAAATAGCTAAACTTGGAACGCTCAAATTAGGCCCAATTAGGTCCACCCACCTCAGTTCAGACGGACCGGCGCCGCCGGTGTTCATGTTTCGCGTGCGTATTGTTGTCTCGGTCGCACTTCGGTCGAGGTACGTCTTTCCATCTTTGTTGTTCATTCATTAGGCACAATGCAAAAGGATTTGGAAATAGCGTGTCTTTGCGTTTAGTTGTAACACGTCAACCTCAACCGCCTGTGTTGGTCCACTGCTGGACGCAGGCCTCCCCCTGAAAAGCTCCTTACTGGCTTTTATCTCATGGGCATGCGGGTTGGGGATCGCAGTTCAGTGATATCCCTTAGTCGCCTCTTACGATACCCGCGGGAAGACTTGGGGTGATGCAAATTCTAAGCTGGCACCAACTCACAAGCTGTGCTTGTGAGTTGTAACACAACACAGGCCATTTGTTGAGTTAGCTAGGGGGACGTACCATGTCTAAAGAATTTTACTTAAGTCTATGTTTATAGATAACATAATTGATTCTGTTTGTGGAGCCTGCATTAACTTGACTAGAAAACCCATGCTAATCTGCTCTACACTATCCACTTTAACTACTACACTATTAGGTACCCCTAGTTCTTTCTTGGCCTTGTGCAAATCATGAATGAAATCATTTTAATAGCTTGGGTTTCTAATGCCAACGCTGGTTACTGAAATTACATCAACTTTCCATCTCGGATGCGTTTCCCACCAACTCTTATCTAGGCACTCCTGCAGACTTGAAATTGCAAACTTTGTATAAACGATTCGACTTAGTTGTTGGTTTTGTGTGGTTTCGTGCACCACGATCCTTTTGAAGGCTTCAAGTTACCTGTGAGCGATTATGACAG
Organism: Eupithecia subfuscata; assembly: GCA_963564075.1. NCBI lineage: Eukaryota > Metazoa > Arthropoda > Insecta > Lepidoptera > Geometridae > Eupithecia > Eupithecia subfuscata. The sequence goes on along the minus strand of OY751117.1, from coordinate 3,172,000 downwards.
ATATTTATTTCTCGGGTTTCTCAATTGAAATGCTAGCAGCAACTTTCCGAGCTACCAGAAGTTAAATTAAAATAAATTAACTTAACTTGGAAGCTTCGTTGACACGGACAAGCGTGCGAGGTTATTTTCATACGGTTTCTGAATATAATTTTGGAATTGAATTATAAAATTATATTCTTATGGCGCCCTTGGCGTGTTCACCTCACACACAAGATGACTATAATAGTAAAGAAAATTACAATTAAAGAATGGAAACAAATTAGAACTAAGGTTTTTGTTATTATAGTGCGTAAGCAGCTCACACTCAGGGTAATTAAAAAAAATCAGGGTAAATAAAGATTTGCTGAATTCTGGAAACATCTGGGCCCACCACAAAATGCGACGTCTTCAAGAGCTGTTCGCCGTTTTTGTTACAGTGTTGTCTTAGTCCTGTTAAAATCATGAAATTTCTAAGAAATCCAAAAGTATTTTTACTTCGACGGGACTTAAACCCGCATCCTTCCCTCGGTACGGGAATGTGCTAAAATGTTTGGGATATTATTTGTTTTCTTAGAAATGAGAACTAGTATCTAGTTTAAGCCTACATTATTCAATTACCAACACATATTTCATTCATATCATAAGCAAAAAGGAGTCTACACAGACAAATCGCCACCGCCACCGACACAGCCCGGCAGGTTGGATTGTCCATAACACATGTTATAGAGATTTATTTAGCACTCAAAACACAAAGGGAAAATAAAAACAAAACAAAAAAGTTACACTAAACACAACAATAGACACTGCATAAAACAAACAAACAAACATCATAAAACAAAGGCTTTAAAATTTTAATTGCTGTGCAAAAAGGCTTACTATAAAATATCAGATTATCTAGAGGACAAAAATGCTTGGGACGGGTTTTGCTCCAACTCGAAAAATAACAACTAACAGGCTAAAGGTCTCTTCGTCGCTTCTTTACTTTAGTCTACATACCGAAGCGACAGAAATCAAAAAATATCACTTTATTTCCGTGTCAGTGTTTTGTTTTATATTTTGACCTTTTCTAAGTGTACATTTATTGTATTTATGGAAATAAAGAGTTTTTGATTTTGAATTAAAAAAGAACTCTCGATGTAGAGTCTGAAAGAAATTGGTCTTTCCCTAGTGCGCGGCTCAACAGGTCCAGCCTCAGCTTATCATCATCGGCCTTGTTCCGTCCATAGACGATTTAGGTAATGTCTGTGGTTTGGTTGTATTTACATTTTTTTGTGTGGCTGTGAAGCCACATGCGCGATGTGCGAATGCACCGAGCGATGGTAAATTGTGCAGGTGTAGGTACGTAGTGGTGCACGCTGGATCTGAGATTTTTGCAATGCCGCCCCATAACATAGCCCATTACGTGTTCTTTAATTTCCTACATAATCACGTCCCCTTATAAAATACAAACAATATCCAGTTATTTCTGGAAACGGTCACTGCGCAATGCATAACCTGAGGTTTGAGATAGTTATGGAATGTAACAGCGTTATGTAAGCAACGTTTACTTACAATGTCATGCCCCAATGCTCCTGGCTAATTGAGGGTGTCTGACGCGCCGTGGACTCTACTTGACTTTTGAAGGCTGAATTGTGTTTACTCAGAGAATATACACAGATCCCCTAGTACTATCCAATGATCCTATCCATCCACGGTTGTCTAGAGAGATCGCTCTTGAGCGATAAAACCGCTACTGGTCACAGTTTTTGAGCTGTTTTATGGTGTTTCTGTCGATTTAAGTGTGCAATATTTTCTCTCTATGTAATATGTATATGTGTATGAGTTTACTTATCGTTAGTGTGTGTTGTGTTTCTGGGATCTGATTATGATTGTGAGTGAAGAGAGAGTGGGCCTGTGTTTGTGCACAAACTTGTGCACTATATTATGTCCTGCACACATGACTAGTCTCCGTTGTAACTAGCCACCGAGACCGAAATTCGGCTAGGAGGACATTGCGTTTGTTTCAAAGCTTTGTCTTTGCTTAGTTGATGGACAAACTTATCTTCATTTGAACTCAAAATTAGTAACTTAAGAATTTTTATTACGTAATAGTAGTTTTTATGAATAAATTAATAATTAATGATATTTTGTTCCATCATTGTTCCTTCGACTCGATACAGGTCAAAGAACCTTCTTTATAATGAATCGCTAAATGTGTTGCTAAGCGCAGAACTCGAGAACGGCTGGACCAGTGAAGTGATTTTTTTAATATTCGTTGAAATCCGAGAAAGGTTCTTAAAAAAATTGGTTGTCTGTAAAGTCGGTTTACTGACGATAGTTGAACGTGACAACGTCTTAAGAAAATACTGATGGAATGGTAGCATTTGATACTCGATCAGAACATGTAAATGTACTATAGTATAGCAGCTGTCGCATCGCTCACTCAAGTAGGAGAGAGACGGATGTCGAGCGCTCTCGCTTGCACTTCAAGCCTTACATGGAACGCCTCAGAGCGAGTTAACGCCGCATGACGTCATGTTTTTTCGTGCGTGCAGCCGGCTCTATCGAATTATAAGACGTTGTCACGTCAAAACATAAATTAAAAAAATGTTAAAAACACCCGATAAAATTGGCCGTGGGTATCACCGCGGGGTGCAGTTATAAATAAAGTTTATAACAAGTAATTTTGCGAGTCCGTTCTCTCATTACTGAAAACAGTGTTTCCCGTTATTAAAAGTTGTTTGATAATATTTACTGTGTATTGGAGAAAACAGTTGTAATTGAGTATTGTTTCCGATAACATTATCGCATTAATAACTAACTGTTGACCGTAAACTTTTTGTTGTTTAAATTAGGTACACTTGCCTACCTAGCTACATATTTAGTAGCTAGGCGCGTAGGCCCAAGGTTTCTATTATATTTATTTATTTTAGTGCAAGCAACTAGCTAGACATTACATGAGAATACAAACTATACATTAATAGTGGCATAATAACCATAGATATAAGTAAATATATAGTATAATTCCGAATTTTACGGACATCGATGATAATAACCAACATTTAATTTTGTCCTCTTTCTAATATACCTACATATTTTGGTTATTCGTCTAACTAAATCCAAGATCTAATTTAATATTAGTTTTAGAGTTTGTAAGTAGAAAGTAATATGCAGAATAACTTTTGAATTCTTATAAAATTAGCTTAGAGATAGAAATTATCCCTGGGCCCGTACTATTTAAAACGAAATCGAAGTTTCTGATTAGTTTTCGTGCAAACGCTCATCTTATGCAAGCGTTGGTTTTGCACGACAACGAAAACGAAACTTCGATTTTCCTTATTCGAGATTTGTATTAGGCTATGCTTTGTACCAAGGGGTCTACTAGTAAAAACGAAAATCTACGTTTCTGATTCGTTTTCTTGTAAACGCTCTCTTATACTTATTATATAAGAGTTGGTTTTACTTAAAAACGAATCAGAAACTTCGATTTTCGTTTTCCGAGCTCCCCCCTGGTATCACATGAACGAAGCCGTGAACATAATCTAGTGTAAGTAGTAGTATAGTGTTAAAAATAAAACTGCACCACCGAATTCTTTGTAAAGCTGTTGCCTCACTGAAGGAAACCATCTTGGCCACAACATAATGATGTGCATCTATTGTTGCCTGACCCCTTGAAACCATTGTTGGGAAATTCAAATTCTTCTGTACCATGCATATCAAATTAGCCTCCACAACCATAGGTACCTTACCTACTCTGAAAGATGACGCCACGATTTCTATTTTCTCACAAATCCACGCTTTACGTGTAATTGAGATACGAATCAGTTAGTGAGCCTACAATTATCTATTAACGAATGTTCTTTGTTCGTGATTCGTTCAAGGACTACGCCACGATCTCTCGATTGCTTAAAATTTAAACCGACTTTAAACCGTTTCCGGGGTTTAGGGAACGCAATGTTTGTATCCTTAGATTTTGCCGGTTACGCCTTTACCCATGCCTCCGTTTTACGTTAATATTTCCATGTTCTTTGTTTCCTTCGAGATATTTGCGCCATTTATCTTTGTTTATATGACAATTAACAATATTATATTATCTTGTTACAGGTAATTACGGTTTATCTTCTTCATCGAGATTGGTCAGCCCAGCGATTTGATTCGTAAGACAAGTGTAGTGAAAACAATAATTGCGTAGCGAACTAAAGTAGCCCCTAGAATAGCTACTACGTGTGTAAGTTGTGCTAGAGAGATTTTCATGCATGTCTCTTCCACTGTTACGCGTCTTATGGCCCATGGGTCATTTAGTACTAATTTACGAGGTAGTAACTCCAACTTGCTTCCATGACATAATCCCAAAATCTTTAGCCTCAGAGTCAGACAATAGCACAATGTTGCAAATCTGACCCTAATTCGAGTCGTGCGTCGTAGTCATAAGGAATAGAGTTGCACGATTCCAAGATAAATTGCTTGTTGCCCACGAATGCTGGTTAAAACATGGAAAAACACGATTTACCTACTTAGTGGGTAGCTTAACTGGCTAGTAACAGGTCGGCCCTGTTAAAAGCTTATTCATAAACGATGTTAACCTCTGAGAAACAACGGGACGAAATGATTTAGAGAGAAGTCTTTTGAGAAAGGAATTTCGGTGGGTAGAGGAAACAGAGTTTTGATAAAAGCACAATAGACATTTTGCTATCGCGAGATTGCTTTTAAAACCTGTAAAAAATTAAAGGTTTTTGTTATTATAGTGCGTAAGCCTCACACTCTGGCAGTTTCTAATTTCTAAGAAATCATAATTAAAATATGGCTAAAATTTTCGACGTCGACGGGACTTGAACCCGCATCTTTCCCTCAGTACGGGAATGAGCTAGCCAACTATACCACGAGGCCAAGTGACGTAGGAGTCGAAAATCTTTGCTACTTTTAAGAAGGAATGCGGAAGGATGCGGGTTCAAGTCCCGTCGAAGTCGAAAATTTTTGCGATATTATTTGATTTCTGTCAAAAATTTGCCCTAGCTCCCACTACTTACCAAAAACACACCCTGTAGCTGATGTTTTATTCAGACTAAACGATAACGATAATGTCATCTTTATGCACATTATATATCCTTTTAAAGGCCTTGCGTTGTCCGGAAAAGAACCAAGCAACTCAGAAATAATCTGTAGTTTCTCTACTTTCCAGCGTTAATTGTGTACAAATGGGCAATGGGCCGCTATCTTAGATATCATGCGGATGGCCACGCTCTGCTGTCCGCTAATTACCCTCAGATGTTTACAAAAACAGTTCTGTTACGTGGTCAGTTACAAATCGGTAGCCATATATGGAATTAAAACAAGCTAGGCACTATTACAAATTTGCAGTTGCTTACAATCTTTACATTTTGTTCACAGACGGTTTTTTGTACGCTGCTGATTAACTAACAAATGAATGATCAAAATCTCTTGTCAATGTTAACGGAAATTGATATCTGTTTTGCTCTCAAATATATATATCAATTTCCAGCAACCCCAATTAACGTTAATAAGATATTTGACCGTAGATAATCAGCGAATTAGTACGAGCTGCTCGTCTTTCTTTATACTTGTCGATAGATGTGTCTTTATGGTTCCCCAGGTTCGCCAAGTCATGACAAGCCTTCCCGCTTAGGCTTGTTATAGGCTATCAAATCGAAGCAAACGATTGTCATTTACAATGGCTCGGTCAACGACGTTGTCGTTCCCATGGCGGTCACGGCGTACTCGATTCCTCCCACTCAACTCCTGGATCTCGTAAGAGACGACTAAGGGGACCAACCAGAGGAAGGGGAGCAGCTTTCTTTTGTGTATTTTGACACCTCTGTAGTCTACAGAGGTGATCACTAGCCTGCCAAGCGTGGTGATTATGTCCTAATGCCTGAGGGACATAAATGAGTGCTGATAGGTGATGGTAGGTGAGGAGGATGTGGTCCGTGAACGTAGGTACCTTCAAATGTTGTTGTAGCAAGCATGACGAGATTCAACATCTCACAAGACAAAACAAGAGTTTCTCCTATGCATACGCATCTCGCATTTACCTTAATCATTTTGTATCTTCATTTTACCATTGAGTCACTCACGTGTCACGTCTCCATACAGAAGTCACCGGAGACGGTAGAAAACGCCCCAGTTGTTATTGTGATGGTTCAGAAGTTCACATAAACAGATGAGAGCGCACAAGTGGGTCGAAGACAATGCACTTTCGACAACCCTGTTTCCATATGCTTGGGAGATTTGGTATGATTCTGAGACGAGCAATGCCAAGTATTGTTTCTTTCATCTGTGGCCGCATAACTCGCATTCAATGTCTTGCATTTTCTCAAATGGTCTTCGTAAGATTGTCCACACATTTTTACGTATAGTAGTACCATACATGATTAATGGCAAACATTTTATCGGTTTGATAAGGCAGTTTCCTAGGACCTAAAGATAATTGGAAAAGGTAGAGCAAAATATACCGTAAATTATCTGCTACGAGTATAATAAGAGGAGAAGAGTTATTAACAACTTTAATTTGACAAAGAAAATAAACCTTTACTTTGAAGCGAAACCTAAAAAAACCATAGACGGTCTTAAACCAAATCTCATTAGACTCCACCACGTGGTTTTACCTACACACACCTTATTATAAGGATCTTACAAGGCGGATTATAGACCTTGATCCGATTATGCCAAGCAGAATTATGACACATCATGGGTTTCTCGGCTTAGTACGGGACTTAAAGGTTTTTGTGGAAATAATCTTTCTATCAGATATTGTTTATTATTTGGCTTTGATTTATGACGACCTCAGAAGAAAATAACAATCAAATAATAGAAATAACTTAGAACTAGTATTTACAATTGAAACGTTTGAGCTAACTGCAGACTGTTGCAAACAATCTACAGGTAGCTCAACTGATCCATATCAATACCAGTCGGAAGCGTCCCCAAGACGCTGGCTGCATTGACCCAAAAATATATTTGTATGTATGTACATTATGTAGTGTTTTATTTAAGTATATCAGTAATTCAGTACCTATAACACAAGCTCTGTGTAGTTTGGACCTAGATGCTGTGTGGATTGTCCAGCATTTAGGTTTAACGCTGTCACAGGCCATGATGGATGGTGTGCGTCAAGATCGTCTCGCCATCGCTAAATCGCGAGGAGTGAAAGGAGAAAAGAGAGGCTTTTGCCCAGTAGTGAAACAGTAACGGCAGAAAAAAAATCTTCGGTAGTAGGTACCTTCACGGTACATAGAGCGATTCTAGTTTTCCAACAAATGCATATCGTGAAGGAATCTATACAAAAAAATCTCTATTGTTTAATTTAATATATTTTTCCTCTGCGGTTATTTAATGCTATTGTCTATCAGTGATCATCTGTTTTATCAGATTCTTGGGTAAGTATTGATCCAAAATATCTTATCTACCGGTTCATGTGAGTTGTGTGTATAATATCTACGAGTACTTACAATATATCCCTGTTCTGCGTCCGATACATAGTTAAAAGTGAAAACAATTGCAACATTTTTATTGTGATTTTTATGAGCAACGTCATTTTTGCCAACGCCCGCATCTTTTGTTTCACTGAAAAGTCATTCATTTGTTTTCACTTTCATTAAACCTTATCAAATTTTAATGGGAATTAAAATGTTTTATGAGATTTTCAATTTCAGTTTTTATCAGCACTCTAAGGTATTTTTATGGGCAGGTTTTTCACCTAAATAACAAGTTATAGGTACATTTATCATCTTTATTAACAAAGAAATTTACATCAAAGAATATAAACAAATGTATTTACAATTGAAACAGTTGAGTTAACTGCAGACTGTTGCAAATAAAATTTAGAGGTAGCTCTACTAACCCATATCAACACCAGTTTTATAGGTACCTAATAATCGTGGTAAAGGTAGGTAAAGGAAAAAAACAAGCCCCTTTGACAAAACAGAAGCTCCAAAGAGTCCAAGAGCACATCACAGCGTATTTGCACTAATGGTTACAAATAAAGGAAATCGTATTATGACGCACGTTTTTCTATCTTTTGTCCAATTTAGTTTGCATTGTCTGGCATAATTATCTGCAATACATTTTGTATTCATAAAAAATTTAAGTGGAATATTCAAAAAACATTTATAATGGTACGTAGGTAAGTATTGTGGTAAGTTTATGTGAATGTGGATGAAACCATTTTACTGACGGACTATATCACAAAAGAACCATATTGGAGGTGCATAGAGATTCTGCAAAACAATAGGTCAACAAACAAGGATATGATATACAATAGGGTAAAAGTATATTTATTGCATAATTACATGATAAATAGATGGTATAGTACAAAAATTGTGTAGCAATGTAATTTGCCCTTTATGGGCGAGACATTATTGGTCTGTTACATGCATTGTAAGAACTAAAAATAAAAACGTTCAAATGACAGAAAATGGAATTAATAAGGTACATAATGTCAAATTAAAGAAATGAATTGGTCTATTCAATAGAAAATAAGAATTATTTTTGTTAATCGTCAAAATTATTTTTATTAAATCTTTGATCGTATAGTAACATCTATCATTATTTGGTTTAGATCTTTCTCTGAAACATCGTGGTAATGGTAGAATTCGTCATGGATAATAAAGATGAAAACTCACTTTCTGACTTGGGCTCAACCGCCAGTTTTATAATGGATTTTATAGTTAAGAAGGAATAATTAGTGCTTCAGATATTGATTGATGATCTAGGAAGGCATTAAGATCTACTTACCAGCAATATGTCTGAGTAATTTGTTACCAGTTACGTCTTAAATCATTGGTTTTGCTAGAATCATGGTAATTTGTTTGATGGGTTTATTATGTGTTCCTCGTTAGTTAATAAGATGATCTTGTTTGATTTTTAATCACACCTCTGCAGTTTCACTCTGTTCTTTAATTCACACCTATACTGAACTTCAAGAAAACCATTGCCTTGGCTTCTAGGAACAATCATATTTAATTATCTTATTACCTATTCAATAATAATGTAACTTTTGACATACAGCGTCCCCACAGACAAGAATTAGTCTCCCGCGACCTTTACCAGGTCGTTGGTCAACCTCGCCGGGGGTTGACCACGATAAAACTTTCCATATAGGTTTAGAAAACTTTATTTCTCATACAAACTATACAGTTCATTTACAATGAGATAAACATATATATACTTATAAAATTAAATTTGTGTAACCTCTGAGATGTATAGTAAATAACGAAAAATACCTTGCTACATAATATAAATTTGATGACCTTGTGAACTTTGTATCACCTATGTAGATTTAACCCCTTTTTTTTCTTTTAAACCACCGCTGTATTAGAAAAAACAATAAAATATATATCTCTCAAGCCGTTTTTAAGTTTTAGCGAGACTAACGAACAGCAATTGATTTTTATATATGCCAAAGATTGCTCTTGGTTTGAGGTTGTAGGTCGTAGTAGGTAACATGGTGATTCTCATATTCTGTTATCGACGCATCAGAAGCCATTCAAGATACTACCGCTACATCTGTCTGTATTGTTTGTTATCTCCCATCTTCTCACCGATTGCGCAAAGGACAACTGACACCTAAATTAATATACAATGCTTTTATCACGTTTCCGTAATTAAACCGTTTTTTTCTGGTGTAGTTGAGCAATGAGTGATGTAAAAATGAGGTTAATACTTGTCTTATGATACGGGGAATTCGAGAGCCATGGGAAAATTGACAACGTTACGAGACAAATTATACGTGAGTGATCTTTATCACTTCTGTTGGCGTATGTATTACTAGCGATAGTCCCGTCGTGTATATTCAGATTATCAGTAGAACCATGTCCATTTTATTATGACTAACTATGTTTAACTTTTTTGATCTTACTTATTGTAAATTAAAGAGCCCAGCTCTTGTCGGCGCAAATGCAATGATGCAATTTCCTCCTCCACCACCTCTCTCCTTCCAATGCGGATTCTTTTACTTCTCTATAGATACGATATGACAGCCGCCCTCTCCTTTATCAGACTCATAAGTTAATTCTTGCTCTTTCCCTTCCTCGTCATTATTTTACTTTTCCTTCCATGATGTTTCTTATGAAGCTGTCATGTCGTTTAAGATGTCCAATCATTCTCCCTCTTCTGTTTTGATTGCGGTTCAACAAAAACCGTTTCTCCTCAACTGTCTTCAGCACCTCCTGATTAGTAACCTTCCCTGTCCAGCTAACCGTTTCCATCCTCCAGCACCACATTTCAAACGCATCAATACTCTCTCTATCCGTTAGACGTTAAATACCACTCATTGTAAGAAGTATAACGTCTCGTGCAGGTTTTCTTAGGAGTAGGTAAGACCTCCTTTACGATACACATTATATAGATAAAAGATATACTAATCTTATTCTGGTTGTATTTTGTTGTGCGCCAATAAATCAAATATAAAAGAACTCCTATAGGAGGTTGTCTTCTAAGATAGAGTAACCGCTCTAACTTGGTGAAGTAGAGACGCCAACGGCATACGAGTACAAGTAGCCTATTCTACTTCAAATTTCGTTTATTTTTCTGCGTAAATATACAATGAAGCCGCCCGCGAGCTTGGAATTTCACTTCTACTTGCTGGATTTTTCACATATAACTCAAAATGAAAATATAACAATATTTTTATTATACTTCGTTTGTAACAAACGATAATTTATTGGACAATGCATGATATTTTGTATTCAGCTCTCGGAAAGGTTAACAGCTCGTTCAATATGGAAGCTGCCAAGAACAGTTAGCTGCAACCTGAATTCAGATTAATTAGTATTCATACACTACTTAGATATCATCGCTGTAAATTTTAATTGTTTGTGATATTTTTTGTTCTTTTCGGCGTTAAATCTCTACATAATAAATACATAAATAACTAAGGTTTTTGTTATTATACTCGTAGTGCGTAAGCCTCTCTAATACTCTGGCTAATTTCTAATTTCTAAGAAATCAAATAATATCGCAAAAATTTTCGACATCGACGGGACTTGAACCCGCATCCTTCCTTCAGTACAGGAACCAACTACACCATGAGGTCAATTGACGCAGGAGTCGAAAATCTTTGCGACTTTCTACGGACCGACTCAATTCCCGTCGAAGTCGAAAATTTTTGCGATATTATTTGATTACATAAATATCTAAGTATCTATGTAGTAATTAAGTTGGTATATCAGTTATCTAGTACCTCCCCATAATACAAGCTCTGCTTAGTTTGGAGCTAAATGATACTGTGTGAATTGCCGTATTATTTATTTATTCCTTATTTTTACTTTGCTTTTCATAGTTTGTGCGTTTTATAACTTTGTCCTTTGTATTAGTCAGAGATGTTACTCTCATTGACTGACAATATCTTTAATCTTCATCATCAGCCTTTCTCCACCCACTGCTGGGCATAGGCCTCTCTTCGTATTTCAATCCCATAATGTCATGCGCTTCGTGTTACCTGACCAGAGAAAGACTTTACTAGTCTCTGTCACGTCCTATACACAAAATCTTGCATTTTAATAAATTTATTAAATAATAATACTAAAAAATAAGTCCTATGAACTGACTGTAATAAACCTGACTCACAAACAATAAATGAATTACTGAATGCTGGACAAGACAGCATCATCTAGCCATAGCTAATCAGAGCTGTTATGGGTACTAGATAACTGATATAGCTACTAAATACATTACTACATAGAAATATACAAATCATTTGACGACCTCTGTGGCGCAGCGGGCGAAGGTCTGCCTGCGACGCAGGAGGTTGCGGGTTCGATTCCCGCCTCGGGACAAATGTTTGTACGATCTGCATACATTTGTCCAGGGAGTTCTGGATGTTTTCTATGTACAAATAAAAATATCTATATAATGTAGTGTATTGTATTAAGTATATCAGTTATCTAGTACCCATAACACAAGCCCTGCTTAGCTTGGGGCTAGATAATGCTGTGTGAATTGTCCAGCATTATTATTTAAATATATTTTTACTATACATAAACAAAACACCCGGAACACCCTGAAACATCTGTAGATTGCCGATCGTACAAACATTCATCCCGAAGCTGGAATTGAACCCGTAACCTCCTGCGTCGCAGGCGGACCTTCGCCCGGTGCGCCACAGAGGTCGTCATTCTTCGTCGTATTGTCAATCTTAGGAAATGCATTCCCTTGAGTGAGCTGTATCATTCCATCTCCCACTTTAATTTCCTGGTAGTGGAGTCGGGTTTGGTCTATTAGGTCCAATTACTTAAATGTCCAGTCTCCGATAGTCTATTGTTTGAAAGTCCATTCCCCAAATGTCTAATTCCTCGAACGTCTATTCCCCAAACGTCTAATAACCTGCATGTCTATTCTCCGAATGTTCATTTACCTGTATGTCTATTCTCCGAATGTCTATTTACTTGGATGTCTTTTCTCCGAATGTCTATTCTTCGAATGTTTATTCTGTGATCTACATTTCTTGTATTCTCGTAAAAAGTGTATAAGGATGCTTGCCTCAATGTCGTTGTCTGCAACCCGGTAGGTACCGGGTGGTTGTCACGCACGTCGCACAGCGCTGCGCAAGCGCACACTGATTGCGTTCACGGTTATTGTAGGCAGGGGCGGACTACTTACTAGCAAGATCATAAAACGCACATCCATTCATCTATCTAGGAACCGAACGCGCCAAGGAATCGAATCACACTAATATTATAAATGTGAAAGTTTGGATGGATGGATGGATGGATGTTTGTTACCTCTTCGCGCCAAAAGTACTGAACGGATCAGGCTGAAATTTTGCATACAGGTAAGTCTTACCCTGGAATGAAACATAGGTGACTTTTTATCCCAAAAATCAGTTCCCATGAGATAGAAATAACCTCAAAACGTTTCCATAGAAACAACGCGTGCGAAGCCGCGGGCAGAAACTAGTACTTTATATTATAAATTCGAAAGAAACTCTGTCTTTCAGTCTGTCTGTCTGTTACCGTTTCATGCCAAACGACTGAACGGATCTAAATGAAATTTGGCAGGAAGGTAAATGGTATACCTGTGACGGACATAGGCTACTCGAAAAACGCGTGCAAAGTCGCAGGCAGCAGCTATTATCCAAAAATGCGAAAGTTTGGATGGATGTTTGTTACCTCTTCACGCCAAAACCACTGACTGGATCGGGCTGAAATTTTGCATACAGGTAATTCTAATCCTGGAATCAAATATAGACTACTTTTTATCTCATCAATCAGTTGCTAGTTGGATAGAAATCACCTTTAAACGTTTCCATGGAAGAAATGCGTGCGAAGCCGCAGGCATAAACTAGTAACAAATTAATTCTGACGTACGTCTGCCACCAGTATTTTTTTTGCGTTGTTATTTGCGTTGTTATATGTGTGCATTCAGTTTACGTATACCTATACGTAAACTGAATGCACACAGTTCTGAGCCAAAAGCACAGAAAAGTAAAAAAAAAATCTAATTAGAATTCGCTGTATCTAGTTATTAAATCGTATAAAACCTCGCATGTTTAATCTTATAGTCGCCGGGTTGGACGAACTCAATTCCTTTGGCTCCCATTTAGCTATAGCAGTGGTATGATACTATCGCTGATGTGTTTGCGCGCACACTTGTGCACTATAATATGTGCACCTTACTAGTCTTGATTGAGACTATTTGCCGTGGCCGAAATTCGGCTAGGAGGACATCATCATCACTGAGTACATCTCTGGCCTAGTCCATGACGCGCAAGCCCCGTCTGGCATATTAATCCGCGGGCCGTTCTGCTTTACTTTCACTGTTCTTTCGAACATGGTCTGAGTCATCGAGGTATCTAGTACTTCTGAGGGATCAACATAAAAACAATAATAATTTTCAAAAATTAGATACATAAACTAATAATTTAATAGGTAATAAAATAACAGATAATATTAGTAGATTCAAAAGGCGGTACTCCTGGACTCGGCGCGCATCGTCAGGAAGTTCTTTTCTCTGCAGCCCTAGTCACCGACCGCTTGAGCCTAGCTTCGCGGCCGGTGATTCACCGTTTCAATATATTTTTTACTGTAGAATTGTTTATAATATTTTATTTTTTCTAGTAAATCATGTAAGTATTTTATAACGAGATTTATGAATAAATGAGTCAATAATAATATAACCTACACCATAATAACTTTCATGTCTTGTATACTTTTATCTGTTTAAGTAATATATTGTATTATGTATATCAGCCATCTATAAGTACCCATAACACAAGCTCTGCTTAGCCTGGGACTAGATAATGCTGTGTAAATTGTCCAGCATTATTATTTTATTTATTTAATGCATAAGTTTTGGAATGGTTTACCAGCCATAGGATGAAACGTTGGTTTCAATAGTCATGAAATAAAATGTCCTAAGTTGAGGTAAACCGTACCTATGCCTTACCTTTCTGCCGTTATTTCTCTCAGTAGACGAGAGAAATAACGGCAAACAGGAAGGTAAAAGGGTTCATTCCTTGCGGTAAATTCGATATGAAAAGTGCCTTTCTGTTAAAGTACATGCTTATGTGCTATTCTAGAACCTTAACTATCTACACACCAAATTTCATCTAAATCGATCAAGTAGTTACGGAGATATACGTGGTAACACACATTCACACACTTTCGCATTTATAATATTACTAGCTGTTACCCGCAACTTCGTTAGCGTGGTAAGGTGACCTTACTAAAGGACACATCAGCGAACGGAAAAAAAAACATTTGCATATAAAAAGCGAATACATCTGTGACTTCTACACACGAAGCATTAAATATTATATTATCCATAGAATATACCATAAGCAATTAATTGAATTATTTCGTTTCTTTGCTAGACAAAAACATTCTGTTTAATTTTCATAAGTATTTTACAAAGCAAATATGACAACATCACAAATTCAATCATAATTTTGACAAAAATAGACATCATTGCATAGACGGACTTTTGACGTGACAACGTCTTATAATTCGATAGAGCCGGCTGCACGCACGAAAAAACATGACGTCATGCGGCGTTACCTCGCTCTGAGGCGTTACCTCGCTCTGAGGCGTTCCATGGAACGCCTCAGCGCTCTCGCTTGCACTTCAAGCCTTACATGTAAGGCTTGAAGTGCAAGCGAGAGCGCTCGACATCCGTCTCTCTCCTACTTGAGTGAGCGATGCGTCTGCGTGGACAGCTGCTATACTATAGTACATTTACATGTTTTGATCGAGTATCAAATGCTACCATTCCATCAGTATTTTCTTAAGACGTTGTCACGTTCAACCATCGTCAGTAAACCGACTTTACAGACAATCAATATTTTTTATCTATGTTTTGGTTTATCGTTGGACGTGATGTGTAAATTATAAAACCCTTCTGTAAAGGCTAAATCGGGGGCGAAGCCCTAAAAAAAGTAGCCTATTGTTTAAGTTAGGCTATAGGCGACTAAGGGATATCCACCGGGGGCGGGCAGCAGCGCCTCCTGCGGAAAAATTCCACCACCCTACTGCGATGCCCAACCCGCATGCCCAGCGTGGGGATTACGGGAATTACCCCCCATGAGATAAAAGCCACTTATCAGGGGGAGGCCCGCGTCCAGCAGTGGATCAATACAGGCGGTTCAGGTATTGTTAAATGAAGGATAATTCAAAAAGTGTATGAGATTACAACATGCAAGTAGGTACAACAAAACAGCTGCTACTTTTTCTGCATTTAGAAGCAATAAAGTGACATAAAATATTTATCTTTCATATGTTGAGGTTGAGTTTGAGGATTGGTAGGTAAACATCTTCAAACCGAATTTGAAATGGGCTTACAAACATCTTCAAAACTTTTCGGCTGTCCCAAACCAAAGCCTAGAAAGAGTCATTGTGAAAAATAGGCTCATACTAGGTTTTGCTTTCGGACAGCCGTTTTGCTGGACCAGTCTTCTAGGCCATCATCACCATCAGTAGTCCCTTAGGTCGTGCTGGGCTGACCACCCACTGCCTCATTCATATGTAACTTTATGAGCGGTATATCCTCCGTTGCTATTGTTACCTCTTCCATCACAAACGACTTCGGGCATAAAGGATTTCCATTGAATCAAACCAAGACAATGACTGGTAGTTCATCTACCACGATATATTGTATTGAATATTATGCAAAATGAAACGTCTATAATCTCATTGTAAAGGTTTTGTATAAATTGGCGAAGCTACGCGAAGGTTTATTGACTGAGGCGTATTTTCTACGGTGGTGGGTCTAGCTAGGTACCTACTGTTTCAACACTCGGATCAAATGAAATCAAAAAATCTTTATTCCCGTAGAAATTCTGAACATAATAAAAAGTCATATCAAATTAAATCAAATCAAAAACTCTTTATTTCCATATATACAATAAATGTACACTCAGAAAAGGTCAAATTATAAAACTAAACACTGACACGGAAATAAAGTGATATTTTTGATTTCTGTCACTTCGGTATGTAGACTAAAGTAAAGAAGCGACGAAGAAACCTTAAGCCTGTTAGTTGTTATTTTTCGAGCTGGAGCAAACCTCGTCCCAAGCATTTTGTCCTCTAGCTAGATAATCTGATATTTTGTAGTAAGCCTTTTTACAAAGGATATGTTTGACAATTTGTTTGAATTTATTTATTGATAATTTTTGCAACTCACTTGGAGTTTTTTGTAGAAGCGTATATATTGCCCTTTAAAAGATGCTTTTTCTTTTAATTAAAATAGATATGGAAACCAACATGCATGGTCGCAGATTTAAAAGATAAAGATAAAATAATTTATTGCGGTAAAACTAGTAAATAAATAAATAAAATAAATAAATAATTCTGGACAATTCACACAGCATTATCTAGCCCCAAGCTAAGCAGAGCTTGTGTTATGGGTACTAGATAACTGATATACATAATAATATACGAGTACATAGATAGATATTTTTTATTATACATAGAAAACGACCAGAACACCCTGAACAAATATCTGCAGATCGTACAAATATTTGTCCCGAGGCGGGAATCGAACCCGCAACCTCCTGCGTCGCAGGCGGACCTTCGCCCACCGCGCCACAGAAGTCGTCAGACTAGGTGTAACATAACATTATTCTCATCCTACTAATCCTATAAAGCCTAAGTTTGTGATATCTGAATTTTTGTTACCTAGGTAGGATCTCCAAATTTAAAATTTGACGTACGTTTAGAGCAAAGCCTAACTTAGATAATAGGCTACATATTATACCGAAAACACGCGTGCGTTTCGGCTTAGTACATCATTTCCGTGGCACCCTATAGTGTAGGTAGTAGTTACCTATAGTCTATAGTGACAATTACTATGACAATACTGTTTTGAATTGCCGTGAGAGTTCATTGTCTATGCATCGTTAATTGAAGCCTTTGTTTTGATATCCTATTTGTTTAAATAAAAACCGCTGTTTAATTTCTTTTGTAGCATTGTGCCTCAGATTTGTGCATGAGGGCTTATAGCACATATTTTCCTATCTGTAGCCTTTCGAAAGATCTCGATTTTTTCGATATTGTGACATATCGAGCATCTGATGTGTCGCAAATTTTTGGTTACTTATGGATTTTCAAAGGAAACTATAAATCTGTCTGTCTTTGGAGCGTTTTCCAACTGTCGAAGATGCACTTCCCCTTCCACTGCATAGAAAAAAACGCAGCCAAAGAGCTCACAAATTTGACTCAAGAACTGTGTGGTGATAAGTGATAGATGTATTTGTGGTTTTCTGCAATTAAATTGCGGTTTTGCAATCATGATTTTAGCCATTGTGAATCAAATACAAAATACAAAAAATACAAAATTATTTATTTAGAATAAGGTCCATTAATAGATAAGTTACAAATGAACGATGAGACAGCAAAAGTTTAAAACTGTGGAGCTGCCGCATCGTCTGCCTCATTGGCACAACTTAAATAAATTATAGGAGTATACATTTTTAATGATCTTAAAGTTAAGTACTATATAAAGTAACCCTAAAAACTTAGTAAAATTAGTATTAGGCTGTGTAGAATTGACTACATAATTGACGGAATCAGCAAAAAGTTATATTTCTGCGGAAGAACAACTTCCTTCCGCCATCTTTTCCCATCTATTGTCAAGTGGTTCAAGATTGAGTCTGGAAATAGAAAACATAGGATTACCTACAAGTGTTTTTGATTCCAAGAATTTGATCACAACAAGTGATTCGCACGCCTTTATTGTTTCTTTTGGTAATTTGTTCTTTTTCACATAACAGTACACTTAAATGCCTAATGGTGGTTTATGAAATTAAATTCAATTGTTCTGTTGAGAAAAGAAAATGTTTGGGGAAGGAAAGACTGACAAAATTGATATACTTTCACTGACTGAAGTAGGTTTACCTACATAATATGATTTGAACTGACAGGCTATTATCTTTTATTATCAAGAGGAAAGATTCATATTTTTTTGTATGTTTGTAACGAAGAAATTCAAAAACTACTGAGCCAACTTCAAAAATTCTTTCACCATTAGAATGTTACATTATCCCTGAGTAACATAGGCTATCTAGGAGCGGGAGATTGGTGGTGCTCTTTTTTAAAAAGGGAGATAAAACCCTCTTTAAAAAACTACAAACCCATCACACTCCTGTGCCACGTCTATAAACTGTTCTCACGAGTAAGCTGTGGTCACGAATCGTCTGGTGGCCAGGTGATTCGACGAGTTCCAGCTACCGGAACAGGCCGGGTTCCGCGGAGGATATGGCACCATAGACAGTGAGGCAGATTAAACAGAAGTCTGAAGAGTATAATCAGCCTCTGTGTCTGGCCTTTGCAGACTATGAAAAGGCCTTTGACTCTTAATTTCTAAGAAATCAAATAACATCGCAAAAATTTTAGCCAGAGTGTGAGGCTTACAAAAAAATACTTTATTGTACACCAACAAAAATACAATACAAGAGACATTACATAAGACACAAGTACAATGTGGCCTTATCGCTTAGAAGCAATCTTTTTCAGGCTTACGCACTATACAGCCTTCGACTCTAGGACCTAGGCTGTTCTGGAATTCTTACAGCGTCGCCAAGTAGACTATCTTGTTTGTTCTATCGAGGAGCTGAATGTCTCTACGAGGCCGCCACAATAAGTGCCCAAGTACAGGGCGAGCAATCTAAACCCATCCAACTGTGCAGAGGAGTAAGACGGGGGGATTTTATATCACGAAACTGTTCACGAGCGCGTTGGAAGATATGTTTAACGCTAGACTGGAAAAGTAAGGGCATTAACATAAATGGCAAGTACATCTCACACCTGCGATTCGTTGATGACATAGTTTTAATGGCGGAGTCGCTAGAGGTGCTGAACCAGATGCTGGACGGCCTAGCCTCAGCATTGCGACATATCGGTCTTGGCATGAATTTGGATAAGCCAAAGTCATGATCAATGGCCTCATTGATCCGGGACCGGTCGTCGTACATGGCTACCTTCTCGAAAATGTTTCTGAGCATACTTACATTGGGCACATTCTGCAGTTAGGTAAAAATGATTTTGAGACGGTGGCCAAGAGGAGGATCCAGCTAGGCTGGGCAGCGTTTGGGAAACTACGTCGAGTCTTCTCGTCACCCATACCGCAATGCTTAAAATACCGCAACCCTGAAAATGTTACACTAGTTTTAGGACAGTCGTGTAAAAATCCACTTCAGCTAACCTACGAAAATACACCATAACTTAAAGTCCTCTCCATCTTTCAATACTGACTTCCCATGTTCTTTTCCCAGGAACTCCAACAAGAGAAGCACCTGCTCCGACGACGGCTGGACACGACACAGGGAGAGTACGAGGCCAGGATACTGGAGCTGCATAATGACATCAAGGAGCTCACAGCCAAGATCGGGAATAGGGATACTTCAGTCAAACAGGTTGGTGATTCATAATACATTGAAGAAATTTTTAGTGTAAAAGAGACTTACCTATAAATATGAAGTTCCAAAAGGTACAAGCCCGACCAGGAAAGTAACGAATGTCACAAACGTATATATAATATATAACGAGATACCCAGCAGAGTATTGAAAAGGGCTGAAAATGATGATGATGACAAACATTGTTGTCAAGCTGTCAAATATGTAGGTACTGTAAAGATGTGAAGCTGTTAAGATGGGTTGTTGGCAGTTCGTACACTTGACCCTTAAAAAATAATTTCTAGTTTCCATACATTGATTGTCAGTTTGTACACTGCTTCTTTAAGGTTGAAACTTGCACAGAAAAATATACAGTTCTTGGCAAAAGTGTTACGTGTTTTGAATAAATAAATAAATAAATAAATAAATAATGCTGGACAATTCACACAGCATTATCTAGCCCCAAGGTAAGCAGAGCTTGTGTTATGGGTACTAGATAACTGATATACATAATAATATACGAGTACATAAATAGATACTTTTTATTATATATAGAAAACGACCAGAACACCCTGAACAAATATCTGCAGATCGTACAAATATTTGTTCCGAGGCGGGAATCGAACCCGCAACCTCCTGCGTCGCAGGCGGACCTTCGCCCACCGCGCCACAGAGGTCGTCAATATAAATATACAGACAAGGATAAACTAATAATAATAATCATCATCATATTCCTTTCCTTATCCCCGTAGGTGGGATCGGAAGATGAATAAATGATAATTATGAAAGTAATAATAATACGTAATAATAATATACGTACTCACTTACAAATGTAATCAGTAAAGAAAAGCTATTTTAATTTTAAATTATTATTATGAAAAGAACAGCATACATTTGGCTTTGTAACTGAGTAGGTAAATCGTCGAAACAAAACGAGAATTTCGAAAATCTTTATTAGTACATTTTGGAAAATAAACACTTCCGAGCCCTGGATAAGAAAAAAAAACTGAAACGACAAAGAAAGTAATGGGTAATTAATATCGCAATAAACTTTCGAATTCAAAACATAAGTTGAATGAAGGCGTAAAAGAATCGTGCAGACGATGCGATTCCGCTCGAAGTGCACAAAAAGCCTTTACGTGAGGTCGATAAGATCAGCAATGATCTGTTACCGACAATCTCACCTCCGGTTTTTTGGTTCTCAGGAACTTTGAGAGATACGATTCAAAGAAATTCTAACAAAAATGTTCAGATACAAACTATAAAATAGTATGACTTTGAAAAGATCATGACGAAAACGTGCATACTAATCAAAAATTTTTACAAAAAAATTAAAACTAAAGTGTCACTTTTCGAGTATCACAATTCGGTGGGACGGCAGACCAACACAACCGGAATAAGGTCAGGCGCAGGACCAACGGCTTAACGTTGTCGAGGTATGGGGGTGGAACACCGCCAACTTCTGCTCTTGCGAATTTTATTTGCTAGAAAACTTCTAATCCGGTTTAACTTAAGTCATAAGTTAGGGACCATCTCCATGACCGAATGCGTTGTTAGTCTTTCTCAGTGCGATGATATGGCCGTATGGAAACACGCTTACAAGTTCATAAGTGACACGCACGACGATGACATAAATCGAAGTTAGTAAAAGTAAAAGGACAAAATAATGATGCAAATGTCCACTAAGTGAAGGACCATTCGGACAATCACCAGATAACTCATGTGAATGTCAATAAAATATCATTACAAACACCTGGTGCAAATGTTGCAATACGCGTTGATTAGATTCGAATTGCATTTGCAGTTTGACAGAGTTACGATCGAGTCTAATCGAGATTAGATGAACTGGGAATGAGACATCAAATTGTACCTACATGTAAAACAATAGATGAAAGATTCCCTTGACCCTAAAGCTGAACAAAAAGTCTTTTGTCCAAAATTCGCTGCTTCGATGTAATTAACATTGAGTTCCGACAGCAACTAAGCCAAGGTTCGAAGTGATACTTTTAGAACGTAAGCCTAGTTGCTCATAGTAATGTTTTGTTTCTCCTGGTCTATTTTCGCTAACCTTTGCTACACTAATGTGAACTGTGCTCTCGTCGTTGTCAATATTCCTTCCTATCTGTCTGAGTCATCGCAACCTGCACTTTCGATGGATAACAGGAGAGGAAGCAGCAGCGGAATTTTTGAGTTTTCAAAAGAAATCTATTGAATGGCGGGCTCCACCAACTGACAGTAATCCGATTAGACTGTCCACAGTGTCCACACCCTAGACGTTTGTGTCATTTCCCTCTTGCATAAATTCATCCATGCCTCCTAAAGAAATACAAAATCTATGCCTTGCTCATTTTCCTTATCATTGTCTTCTTTGAGGAAATCATGATTTTGAAGACCGATTTGTGGAACTCAGGTCGAAGTTACATTACTAAACTGTATCTAGGTGGTCAGTAACCATGAATATCTTCTACTTAGTCGGTCACTCTTGGCAATGTGGTCGTGGTTATGATGAGATCCTGATGAACGGATGCTCGTGCAATGCGCCACCATCGTTCCCTGTTGGTTGCGTTGTGGGAGCAGTCGGTCATGGTGCACTCAGAGGTGATGAGATCCAACCATCTGGTTGGAGTGCGACCAGGAGACTTCTTGCCCTCCATTCTGCCCTGGACCACGAGATGCTCCATCGAGTCTTATACTGGTCGTCAAATACTGAAGTTCATTGGAACTTCAGTATTCGTATTTGCGTATGAATAAGGGGGCTATTTTCATAGTTAAACTATAATCCAACGAAACCCAATTATTACCGCTTATTTCTCAGATCGTAATCCTATTTCGGCAGCATTAGAAACTAAAGCGTGCGTGACGTGACGTCCTCAATCACGTTGTGCGTCACCTTTTGGGGATAAAGAACTCGTGGTGAAGCTATTAAAGGTTTCTTTTTGCAAGGCTAATAAGCTTAAATTTCGTGCAAGTTGTTTTAGCTTTACTTGTAGTTTGTTTAAGGGATTACGATTAAGACGATGGATGACTTTCAAGATTTTTGTCTGTTCGTTCAATGATAATATGCCGAGTGGCGGTGTAAGAATGACCCCTCCGTGTCAGCCCGTGAATTTCGTAGGAGCCAAGTAAGGCAAACTACTTACCTGAAGAAGGACAGCAGCGTCTTCCTGTGTATATTTAACACCTCCACTGCGATTATCAATCCGGCGGCGAAGCGTGATGATCATGGTAAGATCCCCCTTGTTTGGGAGAAGCATCAATCAATCCCCCTTGTTTTAAATGATGATATGCACAAAAATGCAAAAGTGCCTGGTAGAACCAGTGAGCTCCCCCAAATTATTACCTGGCTATTTCTAAGCAACCAGCAGGAAGTAAACAGAGCCAGTCCTATAGCTGTACCACGGTCGTCACTGTACCAAGGTCGCCCCAAGGGTGCCTATTACGCAAGACCCGTGAGTTATGGGAATTTTCCAAAGCGAACACCTGATGAAAGCTTTCAGGGCCGCTGAGGCAATTAGTGACACGCCTCGCCCAGTCTACTTTAGTATTATTTCATTGGACTTGACGTTTATTTGCTCATCTTTAAGTAGGTATATTAAAATCGATTTCTTCAACATAGTTAAACCGAAGCTAAAAATGCTGATGCGGATTTTGATGTCTTTTTACACCCCATCAATAACATAATTGGGCCCTGCTGGATTAACGAAAAACTATTTAAAAAGTAGTATTCGTTTGACTTGACTAAGTGTTCCCTGTGAGCATATAGTAGATATAAATAAATGAATTAAATTGAGGAGATAGGTAGGTAGCATGTATGATCTCTCCTGTAATGTTTCCTTCCTTATTAAATGTCTTATAATTTATGGTAGGTACTTGTTCAAGTTTGCGTTTGTTACTAAGTCATTAATTAATTGTAAGACACCAGGAATAATTCAAGAAGCAGCCTCGTCTCTCACCAAAACAATGTCGCAACGGATCGTCACGGTTTGGATGTCCTTCCAAGAGGTTCGGTAAAAAGTTTCGCAAAACCTTTCAGCGAATTATCAGCTCTATCTCTCGACTCATAAAACCGAAATTCTTATTATCAGGTAGTTTTTCGACAGGTTAAATCTTTTAAAGTTATTCTAAACTCCAAAAGTGATGGGTTAAAGACCAGTTTTGTATGGCAGGAGGTTGGTTACACCTATTAACACGGTTAACCACGCTTGCTTAGAACAATGCAGTTCTGTGTGGTTAAACATTTGATTACATTATTGGAGGAGTTTAGTTTGTGGATGTATAATGTTCCGGCACTAGTCTTGCTTGCTCCTTCTTAAACACTGTACTTATCTATAGCTATATACGTTGTTTCTATATCGTTTATAGGTGATTTCTATCCCATGGGAACTGATTTATGGGATAAAAAGTAGTAAAGCCTATGTTTGATTCCAGGATTAGAATTACCTGTATGCAAAATTTCAGCCCGATCCGTTCAGTAGTTTTGGCGTGAAGAAGTAACAAACATCCATCCAAACTTTCGCATTTATAATATTAGTGTGATGGTCTTACTACCTTCACAAGCGCATATATCGCTGGAAAGTCTCGCATGAACTCTACATCTCACACCACATCAACAGCCTTTATCAGTCTACTGCTGGACAAATGCCTCCCCTGAACTCAACACTTAACGTGTCTGTAGAAAGAAATATCAACGCGGCAAATGGCTTCTAATCGCAACATAACATCAACATAAACATGAACCTTGACTCGCCGCGTTATATTCAATCATGAAAGTGGTCTCTTATTGTCACATCGACCGTTTAGACTCTGGCCGTATACGGTCACCTGGTGAATGCACCAATTTTATTGTTTTGGCCTTAGCGATCACGCGAATCCAATATGTTTTGGTTTTGAACGGTCTGCTGGTGCTGCTATACGTATAACGTCAGGACAAAATCCTGTTTTTCATGGTCCGTCGCGTTCCCAAGATGGTTGAGGCTCGCCGTGACCACAAGTTGTCACAAATCAAACGAAATAAACTTCCTGCTGCTAACGACCATCACGGTCCAGATTTTGTTATATATATAGGAATCGATGCTAGCTGAGCCTTTTTCGGACGCGTCTAGAACTCCGTACATAATTAAAATAAATAAATAAAATAAATAACGTTAATGATTAAATGTTTATAATAATTACTTATTATGTTGATTCTGCTTTAGTTTCTAAGATTTGATTTTGTTTTGTTTATCTCACCAGGGCGTCATAATCGCATATGCGACACAGTCCTTATTAAAGAATCAAAATCTCGTTATTTCCATAAGTACAATAAATGTACAGACAGCAGCGTCAGAATTAAGTAACTTCCCCTGCATAACACATGCAGGTTTAAATCCAAATTTGTTAATCGTAGGAGTTTTCAAAGTCGAAAATAAATGATATTTTTATTTAGGTAACATTAAAACCAAACGAATCGATGAAAATAATTAAATAATCGAATTCTAACCTGCATCGTGTTATGCAGGGGGGTAACTTAATTCTGACGCTGTCTATACACTTAGAAAAGATCATAAAAATATAGAAAAAAATTACATCTACGGTACCTACTACTATTGTTGATAGATTGTTTGCAACAGCCTGCAGTTAGCGCAATTGTTTAAATCGTAAATACAAAGATAATCTTTATTCACAAAGGAAATTACAATCAAATCATAGAAATAAATCAGAACTAGTATTTACAGTTAAAACAATTTATTGTAATTACTAATTTGAATTTGTTTCTATTATTTGACTTTAAAATTCTTTGTTAATAAAGTTAGTAGTTATTAACAACTATTTATAAATGATAAAACAACTTATCATCTATTTTTCTTCATAGCGCGATGAGGAGAAAGCCAGCTTGATAGCGGAGCTCACAGCCCAGAACTCCAGGCTAACCACGCAACTAAAGGAGTCTTCAGCCACGGAGGCCAACCTACTGGCCCAGCTCGAGGGACTGAAAGACCAGTGCTCTATGAGGAAAACTAGTTTGCAGGTAAAAGATTGAAAACTGACTGAACAGATAGACTGAAAGCATAAAGGTATCCCGTAGACGACAAAGTACAATGTAGTATAGTAATGATAGGCTGTGGTTACAGTGGTAAGATGAAGGTGATATGCTGCCGATGCCACAGCGATCTCTAAACGTTTTGACAGAGGAAGCGGTAGTGGTTTTTGGTAGTTCCCAATGACCGGGAGGAGACCGCGATATTTTCTTTCCATACTGTCAAATAGACACTCCAGTTATTCCCCAGTAATGCATGCGAAGACCGGAATGATGTGACTGCAAAAAACGATGAGAAACGTCAATTGTATCTGTCGCATCATAACTGTTGACTTCTGGGGTTCTAGCTTTGAAGCCTTGCTCCCCGGTGTAGCCGCGTCCTATGGATCCCAGATACACTGCTAAACCACCTATTATGGTTTTTGGTAGGTAGGGTAGATTAAGCAGGAAGATGAGGGAAAGATCTGTTTGTGATTTGAAACAAGTTGGGATTTCGGGGACAAGAACGTCTAGTTAGTTAGAGGCTTAAAGTTATGACGATGACCAAGATCGTGCTAATCTAATAACAAATAACATTGGACGATCTTTGTGAAATAGTTTTCTCAACAGAAAACATGCTTCAAAGTTGTGGGTTTTATTTCTGCCCCGGGGCAAATGATCCGGGCTTGAGAGTTTCCCAAAAAGCATCTAAGTCATCCAGCAATATTTTATAAACTTGCCGCCGAATACTCAAACGCAATTCAGAATTAAGTACGTCTCAAGTGACCAATTTTTGACAGATTTTCATTGAAAACTGTCAAAAAATCGCGACTTGAGATGTGCTCAAACGTTAGTTGCGTTTAAGTATTCGGGCGTAAGTCACACAGGTCCCTTATCATAAACCAACTTGTCTACAGGACCACGTCACAAGCCTAGAGTCCCTGAAATCCGAGCTAGCCATGATGGGCGACAAGAAAGCTGAGCTGGAGAGGCGGTTGACGTCCTCCATGCATGATAAGGACAACCTGATGCAGCAGCTGGACGAAGCGAATGACAGGATCCTGGCGCTCGAAAGGCAGCTGAAAGAACAGGTAAGGATAAACATAGATGGATAAGTACCTAACTTTTTAATGAAATGAGAGAAAAACTCAAGAAAGAACAAAACATTGGAACTGGATGATGAGAACGATATAGAAGGCGGTAAATAATTTGAAGTAAAAGGCACCTTTGCGACCTTCGTGAAAAGAATTCTGGAGATTCGTTTGCCCGAGTTCATGCGAGGTTTCATACGATTCATAGGCGTTCGGAAAAGATATGGAAGATAAGTTCATAATCATAACACAAAGATGAACCGCTTAAATTCTTTAAGTTCCTCCGAATGGTATTCGTGTGTGACAAATAGTTTAATTTTATTTTCTACCAATTCTAATAATGCTCAACATTCACTGCCCTTTCACTTTGTAGCAAAACCACTAATGCGTTCCATGTAATATCCGCCGGTTTGATATAAGAACAATAGTGGTAATTAAGAACTAATCTGAGCTTGAAGGTTTGTGTTGAGCAATGCTACAGACAGACAGCTTTATTATGTTGAATGGGAGGAAAAACTTTGTATGGGGGTTAACGACTCGTGTTGAAATGAATGAAAGAAATCCCGTACACGACAAAGTACAATGTAGTATGGAAATGATAGGCTGTGGTTACAGTGGTAAGACGACGAAGGTTACGGAAACGTTTTGACAGAGGGAGTGGCAGCGGTTTATTGGTAGTTCCCAATGACCGGGTGGAGACCGCAATATTTCCTCTCAATACTGTCAAATAGACTCTCTAGCTGTCCCCAAAAATACATGCAAAGAATGGGATATTGTGACTGCAAAAAGACGAGGAACGTCGATTGTCGCATCATAGCTGTTGAGTTGTGTTGTGACTTGTGATGTTCTGGGTTTGATGCCTTGCGCGTTAGTGTAGCCGCGTCCTATGGGTCCCTGGGTACATTGATGTTGATTATGCTATCGAAAATGTGCCAAGTGCGAACCAATTCATTATTATCATGACGTTTTCATTACTATTCAAATAACTAATGAGGTAGCGTTGTTGCTTATTGGTCCTGTAGAAGCGATAAGGCTTCATTTTCATTTGCGATAGTCAGTTTTGCGCCATTCGGGAACTCCTGCGCAAATTGAGCTGACGTGTATATTGATTCTTATAATTTTGTGTTTATTGGTTGTTTCTACATATCCTAACATTTCGGGTGCTTATAACACTATAAGCACCCGAAATGTGAACACATTATTTATACCGACATTTGTTTGTAATTATAGACCAAACGTGTCAAAACTTAATGTCGATAAAAGGGAACTTCAAGATTAAAAATTCCTAAACTTCCTCGGTATATATATATTCGGTATAAATTCGGTTTACCTTTTGCCCCTCGACTCACCCACTCCAGGTGTATCTCCCTCATCACACCTTGCCTAATCTTAAAGTCAAGTACAGCATCCTAATACTCTATTCACAGGAGCACCTCTACCAAAACACCCTCAAAGAACTAGAGCGACTCCAACGCTCGCACGACACGCTCGCAGAACGCATCGGAGGCCCGGAGACCACGGAACTAAACACCACCACACGGTCGCTCCACGCGGAGATGGAATCAGGACCTGAGGAGGACAGCGGCTGGCTGCGGTCCGAGGCTGTGCAGGTCTACAAGCAGCTGCGAACGCTGGCGTTGCAGCTCAATACCGGGCACGATGACGATTCAGGTATGATCCTTTTAAAGTAGGACTCAGTGTAAGAAAACCTACACACGCGGACAGATATAAGAATACTGCATTGCATCATGCCATCTACGGCAGATCTGGAGTGAATAGCCACTCGTAAGCAGATCGTTTCGAAGTTTCGTCTGTTCGTCCGGTTTATTGCAATAACAATTGAACCTGCTCAACGAATTATACATCTTTTGACTAGACATCTTTTAGCGACTTCTCTATGAGCGAATTGATACCTATATAGGTATCAATGATGATTTAGGTGAGCTACACTACCTGTTATAGAGCTCCAGATACACCTTTGAAAGCCTAGTCTAAGGAAAACTTAGATACTCGGACATATATCTGAATGCTGCGTCTCAACACCTACCGGCACATCTGTATCCAGTAAGTCTGTTCTGATCTGGTCGTTCTGCCCATTGGTAGTATATGCTCGACTGTTGTGCCTAGACCTCAGAGTCTTGATGTCTATAATTAATAAGTGACTAGATCTCTGAGTGTCTCCAAAGCTCGCACTACCACGCGGCATTTATTTATTTATTTAATAGTGTCTCGACCTCGTTGAGCGTCTTCATTTCTATTATGTGACTAGACTGCTATGAGCGACTGGACCTCTATTTGTGAATATACCTCTCTGAGAGTATCTAACGTTCTCACGACACGATTAATTATTACATTAGAAGGATGTAGGTTTCGTCTGAACGTCCGGTCAATTGGAAGTAGCTTCTCGAATTCCTAATGTACAATAACTGCTTCAATTACATACAATAAGCGCGTGAAAACTGTGCCATTGCGAAACATAATCGACTGATCAGTAAAACAATATCTAGGACACAAAAAACACATTGTAATGATAATGCTTAACGCACACCTGTCCAAGCCAAAGAAACTCAATTTTAGCATTACCTACTCGATTTGTTAATGTAAATTATTGCAAATAAATTAAATATGAATTCATAAGAGATCGTAAGAAATCACAGATTGTCCGCGGCCCACGAGTCTGACCAGTATAAAATGAAAAACTTTTGTTTGATTGTTTTGTTTTATGACGTTTGCTAGATGGAAAGGTTGCCAAATGGGAAATAGCCGAATTATCATCACTCATTCATTTGTTTTTATTTATTTTATTCGACGCGTGATCCGATAGCTGTTGAGCGCAGCGCACCAGCATTGCCATACAGCGGTCTTGGGGATGCTTCCGACTGGTATTGACATGGATCAGTTGAGCTTGTTTGAAGCAGTCTTCAGTTAGCTCAATTGTTTCAATTGTAAATGCTAGTACTTATTTGTGTCTTTTACTTTATTATTATTTTCTTCGATAGAATTTTGTTATAATGTATTTTTTATTCGATTGTTTCAAATGATAGCAAAGGTGGTTAACGTGAATGCGACAGTAACGGCATATGATGCATACGTGACATCTTCGCTACAGTATGGAATTATATTCTGGGGAAATTCAACAGACCGAGAAAGAGTTTTCATTGCCCAGAAAAGATGTATGCGGGCTATATGCCGGCTCGAACGAACCGATTCATGCAAACCCTACTTTATTGAACACAATATATTGACATTTCCCTGTATGTACATAATGGAGAGTGCGGTTTTTGCGAAAAGGAATTGGGATCAGTTTGAGAAGTTTAAAAGTAAACGCAACAAAAACTTAACAATTTCTACACAAAACAGCATTTTATAATAAGAGTGTTTTCTGCATGGCACCTCGCATTTACAATAAATTACCTACCTAAGACAATAAAAGAAATTGACAGTATTTACATGTTTAAAGAAAGTCTGAACAAAATTTTTGATACATAAATCATATTATACGGATAAGGAATATTTATTTGACAAGGATATTTTGACATAACTATTCAAATAACATTTAATTTGAAATTTTCTAACTCCCTATGCATGAGATATTAAATGTGGCTTAAATTGTATTTCTTATTTGAAGCTTGTTTGTGTATAAATCAAATTATTTTCGTTTTAATTCTATTGACATTCGTATGCTATAAAAAGTAGAATATGGTGACACATTGTATCTTACGACCAACTGTATATTTATTTACTACCCATGTTCTAAGCGAAGAAACGATTTGAGTTTGATAACACATCGTTCGTACACTGATCCGCGTAGTGTCAGAAGGATCTTCATCACTCATTTGTTATCATTCAATTTTTCGACAAAACGTTTTCTATTCTTTTGATTTATTGATATGATTGATACCTATGCGTTTTTTTCTTTTCACAAAATGAGTGCCCTGCTTCGTCGCTGACAAAGGTGATCCAAACAAGGACGGCCTACATTCGAGTCAAGGCTGCATTGCCAAACCGAATCAGAACATACCTAAGCAATATTATCACTGTTCTAAATCACAATAACCCCGATTTTCTTACTGTTACTGTCTGGCTATTCAGGAACTAATTGCAATGGGAATAGAGACCTTATTTCCCTACAGGCTTACGAAAACGCGATGGTTTTGCTAGTTGTTTATACATTTGCGTGATAGGGTAGGGGCATGCTGTTTGCTGTCCGCTAACCGGATTAATATTGGTTAAATAAACCTGAAAATTTCAGCAAGCATTGCCTGAATCCTTTTGTTTTAATTATTATTCTGTATATCTATCTACCAATAGACCATGCGAATTGCATAGTTTTGGATCTTATCAGAGAATATTTTGCGCGGAATTGTTAGTACATACTTGACAAAATTTATGATCCTTTTATTTTGCAATAGATTTTCACAAAGTAGTAACGCAGTATCTAGTTAATAGTCAAGTACCTATTATTAATACTTATTGAGCATCGATCAAAAATTTCCGGCCGGCCCCTCTTAGATGCACAATGCGCGCCCTGAAAACGTCAGTATCAAAAGGTATCCCATTTGGCATTTTGGGATACCTTTTCAACTAGTGTCATTTTAGCTCTCGGACCGAAAGCATGGTCAAGTGCTCGTATAAATAATGCAATAATCGACCGACCAAGCAACAGAAAAAGGATGGAATTTCTTATTTTCAGTGAGTTTAAATGTAATTTTTACCTGTGTATTGTGATATGAACCAATTGAGCCTTATATACTTGAGAAATCAGCATTGAATATTGTTGTTGGGTTTGCCTATGTAAAAATATTTATTTTGTTCTAAGTTGATGAATGGAGCGGCTATTGTTTCTAATTTTTTTTTATTTACTTGTGGTAAGTTGTAAGTGATAATTTTTTTTTCATGAAAAGACATTTAAAATAACTGGTTGAGGTTTATAAAATAACTAGCTGACCCGCCCTCAATTTTATTTGCGTGGACTCTCTAATAAAAGAAAGACTACCAAAAGAAAGGAGGAGGAAACTGAAAATTTAAATTAAAAAAACCTTTAATTTATATGAGAGTACCTAGGTATTAAACATTTGGAAACGTCATATTTTCAGAACTTAGGAATTACTGTACGTAGTACTAGTAATATAAAACGGGTATTTATTGCGTTTATTTACCTATTGTTTTCGACGTTCTAATTTAAATAGTAGGTACTTAAAAATAAATAATGCGTTCATATGACGTAAGTTTAAAAATATTTTATAAGATCCTAGTTGACTTGAAATAACGTTTTTTTTGGCCCATAGAAAAACGATGCCGAAGCCGCAGGCAGATACTAGTTCTTTTAAATTGAAGTACCTGCCTGAAATTGTATTTTAGGTTTATTTCACTAGCTTTTGTTAACATATTTATATTATTGTATGTATGAATGACCCTATTGTTTGTTGACTGTTGCGTCGCTAATTTATAGTTGTATCAATAAATGATTCGTTATCTTTACCTGAATTCAGTTGATTTTATAATCCTTATAAAAATAAACAGTGTATAAATTATTTTTAGGTACCTTCCTACCAACTTACAAAATAAAATAAAATATTTTCGACTCCACTAATCTCTTGTTCCGCATGCAAAAAACTTGACAGGCTCTGCGCAAACTGTCTGCGTCAAAACAAAACGTGGACACTTTTGAGTGTCATTCTTGTAAGGTTCTAGGTATCTACGGGGGAGGCCGCATACTTGATCGATGTTATTGAGACATAATTTTGTTTGTAGAGAAAATCAAACTGGCCTCTTCTATTCAGAATAATAATGATAATGGTAAATAAGGCTTGGATTAGCTCTCAGCCTCTTTAGAGCATTGTTTTCAAAAAACACATTATGTATCTAGACGATTTTAGAAATTTAAATGGCATCTCCGAGACAGACGCGGCGGTGGCGGCCATTACACATTGACAACATTGGTATTTTTAAAAAGTTAAACTAAGTACGTACCTACCTGCTCTACACATAAAATTCAAGATTTATGACTCAAAACTGACCACATATACACAAATAGAAGCTTGTCAGCTTTCCTGTTCTAATGAGATCATCAAAAGTCACACCGTAACAAATTCTAAGGCTCTAAAGATCCCACGCTAAGTGGCTTTGACCATAGCCTCCTTAAACGTGTTTCCTTTCATGCCATTTTAGTTTCTATAACCAACGGATTAATCAGCAAAGTGGTTGGCACATGTTTGTTGATTTTTGCGTTTTTCTATCGATGCCAATCGATACAAAAACTGCTTCCGAAACGAGTTATTGAGGCTACCTCGAATTTGCCGACACGTGGAGGTCGCATTGGAATATCATGTTTTATTTGTGATTCATGCATGAGTTCAGAATTGGAAAATAATCAATTTTAATGTAGGTATAAATAGGTAAGATACGTTTCATTTTCTTTGTTAGAACTATACGAGAACCAATCGGTTTTAATAACTTATGTGGTACCTACAGATATACACCTACGTTTCCTTTCTAAGATTCTAGATTTCGATAATAAGATCGGAAAATTGTTTAGAATGCATAGAGTTGTCGCTTGTCGTTCCCCTATAAATTATCAGTTTATATCCTTTCTTGCTTGAGATTCCCTTAATATTAATATTACTTGAATAATTTTATTAATATTACTTGAATATTTTTTTTTATTAATATTACTTGAATAATGTGGAGCGCAGAAGGTTGCGGGTTCGATTTCCACCTTGGCACTAATATTTGTACGATCTACAAATATTTTTTTCTGGATTTTCTGGGAATTTTTTATATAAAATAAAAAATATCTATGTATAGTTATGTAGTGTATTATGTATGTCATCTATAGTATCCATAACACAAGCTCTGCTTAGTATGATAAGCTTGGGGCTAAATGATGCTGTGTATTGACCTGCATTCTTTTAGGCTGTTAATATAGTGATAAGGGTAGCAAATACTTACTCTCACTCAAAAATTTTAGGGTAAAATTTCGTCTTTCACCAGCAGCGTTAGTTGACCTTATCGCCACTGCGGTCAACAAAAAAACAATCAAATAATTTTATCGTTATTCGAGAAATAACTTCTCGACACTAGTACACTAGTTTCTGCCCGCGGCTTCTCACGCCTTGTTACTATGGCAACGTTTTCTATCCCATGGGAACTGATTTACCTATAGGAAAAAAGTATCCTATGCTTAATCCAGGTCTAGAATTATCTGTATGCAAAATTTCAGTCCGATCGTTGAGTAGTTTTGGCGTAAAGATGTAACAAACATCCAAACTTTCGCATTTATAATATTACTGTGATTACTGTGAATTGCACGAGTGCCCTTAAGTAGAGACTCTAAGAACCCTTAAGGAAAGTGCCGATGGATACATTCTTAGTGATATGTTTTTATTAAATTATGTTAAAACAAAATTACCCATTAGCCAAATCTATCGGCAGATTTTAATGTTATTCTAGTGTATTTAAATTATGTAAATAAGCTAGACATTATTAAAACGCTACCCCGACCCAAATAAGCGCATGTTAAACGAAGGAATTTTCAAAAATCGATTTTGCAGTTTCTGATATTTAACGTAAGCTTATTTTAATGCCTCTGCTAAAGTTTTATTTTGTATAGTGTAGGCAGAGATAAAAAAAATAAAAAATAATGCTGGACAATTCACACAGCATTATCTAGCCCCAAGCTAAGCAGAGCTAGTGTTAAGGGTACTAGATAACTCATATAATTAATACAATACACTACATAGATAGATACTTTTTATTATACAAAGAAAACATCCAGAAGATACGAAGTTGCTCTTTTTGGCCACGATGGTGAGCAAAAAGAGCAACTTCGCATTTCCAAAAATTCCTTCCGTTATCTATACTAATATTATATTATACTACTAAAGAGGAAAGGTTTGATTATTTGTTTGTTTGTATTGAATAGGCTCCGAAATTACTGGACCTATTTGAAAAATTCTTTCACCGTTAGGAAGCTTACTTTTCAGGGAGTGACATAGGCTATATTTTATCCCGGAATTCTCACGGGAACGGGAACTACGCGGGTGAAACCGCGAGGCGATCGTCTATTCACAATAATAAGATAAAATAGGTGGTGGCGCTGATTTGGGCCCTTTACTCCTTTTGCCTCCAAGCAGTCCTCAAGTGTTGTCATCCACCAGCGAGGCATGTTCACGACGAAAAGTCACGATGCTCGCTCACGAGCTGGTTTTAAGATCCCAACGATTCAATTATAGTGCCAACGGAACAGTTTATTGGTATTTGACGACCTCTGTGGCGCGGTGGGCGAAGGTCTGCCTGCGACGTAGGAGGTTGCGGGTTCGATTCCCGCCTCGGGACAAATATTTGTACGATCTGCAGATATTTGTTCAGGGTATTCTGGTCGTTTTCTATGTATAATAAAAAAATATCTATCTAAGAAATCAAATAATATCGCAAAAATTTTCGACTTCGACGGGACTTGAACCCGCGTCCTCCCCTCAGTACGGGGATGTGTACAGTACGGGGATGTGTATGTACTCGTATATTATTATGTATATCAGTTATCTAGTACCCATAACACAAGCTCTGCTTACCTTGGGGCTAGATAATGCTGTGTGAATTGTCTAGCATTATTATTAAAAAAATATTATTATTAAAGGGCCTGGGACAAACGTAACGAGTTTGGTTGTCAAACTAGGATTAGATTCACTGAATCCCCGTGGTAAAAAACTCGAATTACATAAAATTCAACATTTTTGGTTCCTTGAAGGTGGAAAACACGACTGCGAAAAAAAAATATGATGAAAAATCAGAAAAATGCACTGTTTCGCACAGAATTTGGTCGAGATCTCAAGAACCCTGCGCTCTATTGAAATGATTTATGTTTTTTGTATGCCTAATGAAATATTAATTTATTTTTTATTAAATACTAGCTGCTGCCCGCCGCTTCGCACGCGTTGTCTCTATGGAATCGCTTAAAGGTGATTTCTATCCCATGGGAACTGATTTATGGGAAAAAAGTATCCTATGTTTTATTCCAGGCCTAGAATTATCTGTATGCAAAATTTCAGCCCGATCTGTTGAGTAGTTTTGGCGTGAAGAAGTAACCAACATCCATCCATCCATCCATCCAAACTTTCGCATTTATAATAATAGTGTGATTTAGAGTTTGATTTCGAAGATTTGTTTCGTCATTAAATGTAGTTATGAATAGGGATTCGAAAGGAGACCTCAGACGGAACAATTGTAGATTATTTCAGGGGGCTCCAATCTTAAAATGTCAAATTTAGTGGATTCTGTTTCGATGCTCGAAAACGTAACAAGAAATGCTGGGGGAGATTTTACTCTGATTTTGCTGATTTTTAACCGAGTTCGGCAAAAGAGGTCATAGGTTCAGCTGTAGGTATGTTTTTATTAATGTTCGTTGATTTCTGTGTCATTAATTGATCGATTTACATAATTCTTTTACAGTTGCATAGAGGACAATACCGTTGTGGTCCCTTTAAAATTTGATTCCCGAGAAATTAGTACTTATTCCAAAAAACTTAAAAAAAACAGTTAAAAACTAAAGTATTCGGTTTTTAGTTTTCTCGAAACAATCTTATGATCCTCAATCTCACCTAGATTGAGGATATTGTTTATAAAAACATATTATATGTATATGTCCCGTGGGAATCAAACTCGCATTATTCAGCGTCTCAAGCAGACCTTCGGCCACTAGGCCACAAGGTCGTCAAATGTACCTACCTACTTGTATCAAGTGTTATCGATTGCAATCCTCAAACAATATTGTTACCTTATTATGAGAAACGGAACAATGGTCGGATCTTTGACCAAACATTAGGTAGGTAGGTGTACCTACTTCCGTAGGTACCTATAGCTGTTTTAACACATATTAATTTTGGCACTACATCATCATCATCAGCTCACGTTAGTCCACTGCCGGACATAGGCCTCCCCTAATGAGCGCCTTGTCTTCTCCTTGCCGCATCCAGCATCTGTTTGCAGTCTTTCACAAGCCATTATTCCGTCCAACACTACCTTTGCCGAGTCGTGGTCTACACTCAAGAACACGTTTACCCCAGCGGTTGTCGGTTCTTCGCGAGATATGGCCGGCCCACTGCCACTTCTGCTTGCTAATCTTTTAGCTATGTCGATAACTTTGGTTCTCTGTCGGATGTATTCGTTACGAATCCTATCCTTCAGAGAAACTCCGAGCATAGCTCTTTCCATAGCTCGCTGAACGACTATTGCACTCCATTACAAACTATAATTATTCTTCTTTACATTTCAACTATAAAGTAAATAATGAATCACGTATTTTTTATTTTTACAAAACTTCCCATAACCCATATGGGAAGTTTTGTTTGTTTTGTGCAATTAACTTCTGAAATTTGTCTGATAACCACGTGTGTAAAGCCGCAGGGCGCAGCTAGTCTCAAATAAAGCCTGCATGCTTGGTAGACAAGACACCGGATGTTCTGTATCCTGTCGCAAATAACCTTGCAGCAATCTGGTACTGGCAGAGGAAGTAACAGGCAAGCTGATACATCCTAGACAACAGGGTGCTGAGGTAGTATCACTTAGAATGTGCCTCATAATCGAAATAATAGGTACCTCCTAGGTATTGGTGGAAATGACCTGATAAAACCCAATAAGGCGCTTATCAGGGGGAGGTTAAGGAGGAGGAAGGTAGTTACGCTGGAAAGAGTTTTACTATTGTTTAGATTCTACAGAAGTCAGAATATTTTTATTGTAAACTGTTTGTACAATTTGGTGTTACAAAAATACCGGTACAAGTTTTCACAGGTTGTCCAACAGGACGTCCTACAATTTAACATAGGTAGTACCTACAAGAAAAAGTGCAAAAGAATCTAAAATTGACACGGATAAAATAATAAATGCCTACTAAATAACATTTAAAGTATCGATACCTAGTATCGATCTATTTAACAAAGTCACAATTAAGATGGCAGACAAGAAGTTTTGAGCACATGGTAAGCTATTATATATACTGTGTGAATTGTCCAGCATTATATGTATATTTATTTATATTTATATTAACTGCATCAGTTTTTCTGGCCTACCGGTTAAGAGGGCGCATTGCGCGCCATGTTGTAAAAAGGATAGACATAGGATTTCGCGTTCGTATGAGCATACGTTTTTGGAACGGCGTAAGCGCAAAAATCAAGTTTTTGCTTCTTTACAAGAAAGCTAAGCAAACTTATGAAGAAAATGGTTCTGATATCGGTTCTGGTATACCTACCTACGAAAACATAAATCAATAGACTACAGGGTTACCGAGATCTCGACGAAATGATGTGCGAAACAGTGCACTTACCTACATGATTTTTTATTCGTATTATTTTCTCAATCTTGTTTTCATATTCAAGGAACCAAAGAAAAAATGTTGAATTTTAAGTAATTCTAGTTTTTTACCACGGGGATCCCGAGAGTACTGAGATCTAGGCCTCGTTTGAAAACCAAATCCGTTAGATTCCCCCCTTAAATCATAAAAAACCTTATAAGTTTTAACAATTTAAGTTAGTAAAGATGAACCATAATTAACACGTAAGGAACAATTCTCTTCGATGATTATTTAGTTCACAATTCAAAATCAAAAACTCTTTATTTCCATAAATACAATAAATGTACACTAGAAAAGGTTAGAGAGAGACTTAGAAGAGTTGTAATTTGGAACCAAGTAACACAAAGTAGGTAGTAAGTAGATACACTTCCTCCCATACCGTGTCCAACCAAAGTATTGACAGTGCAATATCATACGATACTCCTGTCGTATTATCGAATCGGTGACACTTTCCTCGAGAAAGTTAAATCATCTCAATTACTCTATGAATAAGGCATTGTCTATGGCACTTAGGTACAACATACTTTACTCTATTCTATAGTAATGGATTATATTGCAAAGAGAGTTGCACCAATATTGAAGAGATCGTGATATTTTAGCAGCAGTTGAATTTCTTTGAAATATCAGAATGGAAAATTAATTTTTTTTAAAACCCGACGTTTAGTGGCTGTACAGATTTTCATGAAACATGGCTAAGAACACTCGGAATAAAATTATCTATGACACAAAAAAAACTAAACGAAACTCGCTTCATGTGTTTGGGAGCTACGATACCACAGACAGACACACCGATACACAGACAGACACGTCAAACTTATAACACCCCTCTCTTTTTGCGTCGGGGGTTAAAAAAAGGAGATGACGATCTCATCTCGTTAAATAATATAACGTCGAAATAGACTCGTCGCCGCTCAGAATCAACCCTATCAATTTCGCTCATTGGTGGCTCAAAATTGTGAATTCCGATGGTTCAATCATTAATTTTAATATATACCCATTCGATAAGAAGGATCATTTCTAAATATAGCTAAAAATATTCGTATATGCTGCGTGTAACTACTGGATAACCGAGTTTGTAATCAGTTACGGTACGAGATAAAAACGTTGGTGCATGATGAAAGCAAATGTAGAGTTACCTGTTTATGAATTACTCTTGCGAAATGGATCAGTTGAGCTTTCTGTAGATGGTTTGCAACAGTCTGCAGTTAGCTCAATTGTTTCAATTGTTCTATTAAGCTCTGACGCAAAAAGAGAAGGGTGTTAAAAGTTTGACGTGTCTGTCTGTGTATCTGTCTGTGGTATCGTAGCTCCCAAACGGATAAACTTCTTAAAATTCTTAGCCATGTTTCATGAAAATCTGTGCAGCTAATAAAAGTCAGCGGGTTCCTAAAATTTTTAATTTAGTCTTTTGTTTATTGATTGTAATTTTCTTTGTGAATAAAGACATTAGTTGTCGGTAAACAAAAACTCTTGCGAACATTTTAGAGGATAAGTTACGTTATATTTATTTATATTACTTTATTTGAAAAATTCACTCCCACTTGCCAGTGTACATATTATCTTGAGAAGATCAAGATATGAAGGTTCTACCAAGATTCACCCGAAACTTCTTGATTTCCATCAGAAATGCTAACTTCGGGCAAACCTACTTTAGTGTAAAAATCCGATTTCGTCCACTCAAATCACTAACAGAATCACTGAGCTCAACCTTTCTCTTTCCTTCCAGGGCTCCACTCAGATCTATCCCTTTCATCCCTGGACGGTGATGAGACGGAGACGCTACGTCGAGGGGCGCTCGCCGCCGCCTGCGCCGACGCCGTGGCTGCCTACGCCACTCTGGAAGGATCTAGAGTTCGTGACTCTATCGCCGCGCATGCTCGCCGGGCGCTGGAGCGAGAGAGACAGATTGATGAGAAGAATGAACTTATCGCTGATCTGTCTTCTAAGGTAAGAAGTCATTGCTATTCTAGGCTATTTTGGAAGACTCTAGATTTCGCGACTCTATCGCCGCGCATGCTCGCCGGGCGCTGGAGCGAGACAGACAGATTGATGAGAAGAATGAACTTATCGCTGATCTGTCTTCTAAGGTAAGAAGTCATTGCTATTCTAGGCTATTTTGGAAGACTCTAGTTTTCGCAACTCTATCGCCACGCATGCTCGTAGGGCACTAGAGCGAGAGAGACAGATTGATGAGAAGAATAAACTATACACGGATCTGTCTTTTAAGGTAAGGAGTATGCTGTTCTAAGTCACTATGGAAGGTTCTAAAGTTCGCAATTCTACTGCGCACGCTCGCCGAACGTTGAAATGAGAGAGACAGATCGATTGGTTTTCTTCTTAAGTAAAAAATAAATCATTGCTATGGTCTTAATGCTTAGCTTTTCGACGCTATGCCCGCCTTCGCCACTCTGGAAAGTTCTAGACGGCTTCTATCGCACGGAAGTGAAAATTACACAACGAGCAAAGACCACGTAAGAAGACAAGACGGAGATAGTGGGATGAGCTCAACTTTAATAATAAGAAATGGATGCAGACGATTCAAAAGAATAGTAGGGGAGGGAATCTCTTGCCTCGCAGTGGGGCAGTCTTAAAATGAAAGAAGTAGGTAAAGTTAGGAGTACAGTTAAAAAATCTCTTTGACTCTCCATTGCCCAGAGTATCAGAACGGTGGTTGCGGTAAAGTCTTCATAACATTTCCTAGATTTCGTAACGCCGCAATCAAAGTAAGTCAACTAATAAGAACGATTCGATTTCAACCAGAACGGTACAAAACACGTCGTTTCACGGTTATTCGGTACCGTTGCTTATAAATCGATTTATGAAAGCGATTGAGTCAGGTGCAATACTGACCGGTGATCATCGGTGTTCTGGGCCTCTTGCGGTGGCAGAAGACAGTTCTGGGTCTTGAAATAGTTTAAATTTTAATCTTACTAAATGCAGAGTCGAGGTACCTTTTTTTTCCTTATTATTTTTAGTCTTCCAAACCTATGTTTACCTTAATATTATGTACATAATATTGTACCAACCTACTATAGTAATATTTTTAAGAATAAATAAATGTTTATGTTTATGTTATGTAAACTTATGTACCTACCTCTTGACTGTATGCAACAGTCTGCAGTTAGCTCAAGTGTTTCAATTGGAAATACTAGTTTTAATTTGTTTCTATTAGTTTTAATCTACCAAAAGAAATAAAAGAAATGATAAAAAAGAAATAAAGCAGCTATTTAGCTGTTATTTTCTTTGGTAATAAACGAAATATTTGAATATTTTAGTACCAAATTGCAAAAAATAGAGTTTATTTCGTTTTATAAAAATCCCAAATTCGTAACTCATTCCTTCAGTCCTACCTAACGTCATTTTATAAGGCCCTCGGGAAGGCCTCTACATCCGAGTGTCTTGCGCCGAAAAGTAGAAATTATCGCCGCGTCAGAGACACGCTCATAGAGTTGGTAGAATTATTACGACGAGACTATTCTCGTGTACCTACTCAAAATTTGTGTAAAACTAATGTAGGTTCAAGGGCAGTAAAGAACTGACCTAATCGCCGAAACGTGCCTAGCCAGAATTGATTTTGTCTAAGATGATTAGCTCACGTAGGCACGGCACGGCACACTATATATTATAAAAAGGCACCTTTACGAACAATATCTAATGGTATATCAGTAAACTTTACACCTTTACACGAATAAACGAGCAAAATTTTAGTTAAAAAGGGATACATAGTTAGAAATAAACCATTCTAAAAATGCACGCCGAGGTACCTATGACGTTTTGCTGAGGGGGCGTGCATTCATTACGGATGTAAGCGGGTTAACTACGAACCTTATCTGTGTTGGAAGAACACCAACGATTCATCCCTTACATCCGTAATGAATTCGTCGAAATACGATAGTTTTTATTGTAAAAGGGGCGTGCATTTTTAAAATGGTTTATCTCTACCATTTACCTACATAGTTAGTATCTAAAGGGTAATGGGGGTCACTGTTACATAATAATAGAGGAGAACGTGGGTCCCTAACTCAATAATTTTGCAGGTTTCGTTGCAAGTGCAACATACCTGTTGTGCTAAAACGTATAACCTGAGTTTTGAGTGTGGCCTAAACCAAGAACACAATAGAGCAACTTAGGGTCTGTTTCACTATGTCCGGATAAGTTCTGCATAAGTTCCAAATAAGCTATTTGTTACTTATCCGTTGGATAAACATCATTGTTACGTTTCACGACTACCGAATAGCGCTAACTGTCGTATAAAGTCGTCCATAACTCATTCAGTTTTATCCTCCAAAAAATTTATGTGTTAGATAGTTAATTACTTAATACTTTATCAGGACATTGTGAAACAGACCCTTGATGTAGTAAAGACTCAAATTTAATACCTATGTAGATTTGTGGCGTACGTTACAAGCAAACGAACGGCGAAATCAAATCAAATCGTTTATTTCGACACAGTAAAATGTTTTCAATACTATATTGAGTTCGCAAGATCCAGCATAAGCTGTATTACAGGACCCAAGGCTTCTCTTATTAATTAACTTTTAATTTCTAAGAGAAATTAAAAGTTAATAGTAAGATCTGAGTGGAGCCCTAGAAGGAAAGAGAAAGATTGAGCTCAGTGATTCTGTTTTTGATTTGAGTGGACGAAATCGGATTTCTACACTAATGTAGGGTAGGTTTGCTAGAAGTTAGCATTTCTGGAATCAAGAACTTTCGGATGAATCTTGGTAGAACCTTCATATCTTGATCTTCTCAAATTCTAATTATTTAAAATGTATATAAAACTAATACCTAATTAAAAAAACTTATGAAGTACGTACTTAATAATATTCAAATTTGCTAAACCAAACAAAATATTTCTAAACTGCGTGAATAAAAATATAAATGCTTTTAATAATTATGAACTTAGTAATTTGTAAAAAGCAATGCCATCCTTATCTGGTAGATATACCTTCATTTGGCACTAAAGTTGGAAAGTTTTCCTCCACCTTCATCATTCGCACTGCTAAATGCGAATAATGAATAATGCAGATATAAATGTTATAAATAATTAAGTACTTAGTAATTTGTAAAAAGCAATGACATCCTTATCTGGTAGATATACCTTCCATTCGCACTAAAGTTGGAAAGTTTTCCTCCACCTTCATCATTCTATATGCAGTAGAACTCGTTGCCTGCTTCTGTTTTTCTGGACAATTACAACCTGGGACTCTTCAAAACAAGAGAGAATAATTTCTAGAACATCTTAATACACCGTTGAAAGTGACAATGTGGCGTCACTTTCGATCAGGTGAGATTCTGGTTAAACGAAGCACTATCGACTACAAACAAACTTACTGCATTGTTGATTAAATCAGAATCGCGCCATTTAAGTCCAGGACAAAACGAACCAGTTCTAGAGCCCTAGATTTCGTAAATCTGACTCAGAGCCACCCACGGAGACACCCACCGAACCATAATGCTCATATGTGGTTATCCTTACTGCCAACATGGTGTTTGACCTCCCGTTTATCTATCGAACAATAAAAGCTTATTAAAAGGAGCCTAGTATAAGCGACTTTACTTTGGAAGCCATGCAGTGTTTAGCTTCCAAAATAAAGAACTTATCCATACGTATTATAATATCTGTGTCCATACTAATGTTATGAAGTAATTAATAAATAAATAAATAAATAATGCTGGACAATCCACACAACATCATCTAGCCCCAAGCTAAGCAGAGCTTGTGTTATGGGTACTAGATGACTGATAT
This sequence comes from Eupithecia subfuscata, assembly GCA_963564075.1. Taxonomy (NCBI): domain Eukaryota; kingdom Metazoa; phylum Arthropoda; class Insecta; order Lepidoptera; family Geometridae; genus Eupithecia; species Eupithecia subfuscata. The sequence continues at coordinate 3,128,019 of OY751117.1, read as the reverse complement.
ACATAATATAATACATTACATAGATAGATATTTTTTATTATACATAGAAACGACCAGAACACCTAGAACAAATATTTGTAGATCGTACAAACATTTGTCCTAAGGCGGGAATCGAACCCGCAACCTTCTGCGCCGCAGGCGGACCTTCACCCACCGCGCCACATCGGTCGTCGTAATTATGTCCGTTACTTTTGCACGCCTTAACGGCTCAACAGATCGTAATGAAATTTTACAAGGAGATAGAAGGTATCCCGGGAAAGGACATATGCTACTTTTTATCCCGGAAAAGTAGCGGGCAGAAGCTAGTAGAATATAAATAAATTAATAAAGCTCATGCAAACAGTCCTGCGTCGGCAGTCGAACCTGAAACCTTTTGTGTCTAAGGTGGATCTTTGTACACAGAGGTCACAGAAGTCGTGAAAATAAAAAGTAAGTAATAGATTCAGGCGTTACTTTACCGACAAGACAAACAAGACAACATTTAAATTAAAAAAAAACTGCCAACGTTTATTGGCTGAACAGATTTAGAGAACACACGGGATAAAATTATCTATGACACAAAAAAAACTAAACGAAAATCGGTTCATCCGTTTGGGATCTACGATACCACAAATACATAGACAGACACATCAAACTTATAACACCCCTCTTTTTGCGTCGGGGGTTAACAATATTGACCAAAATGTAATTCGTGTGTACATTCACATTTTGTTGGATCTTATCAGAAAAGGTTTTGCGTGCAATTGTTACTAAATATTGTTTTATTCTTATATTGTCGTGAAAATAAGCTTGATTTTCCACCCTATAAAACAAATATCTCGTTGAAAACTATAAAGAACCCGAATCCGTCCCCGCTTTTTCACTTTTTTTCACAAAATGAGGCTGTAACAGCCTATAAAATGTTGATAAGAATCATAAAGGAGTCCAGGCGAGTATTTTGATACTTTATTTATGAAAATCGCTCCAGCCGTTTGGATATATTATGCGAATTTATATGAAAGACTGCACACACACTGCCCGGCGGTGTATGTGTAGTCTTTCATATAAATTCGCCCAATACAACCGGCACGCCTTCGCCTCCGGCCCGGGCACGGTTTCTGTGTGTGGCGGCTTTTTATCATACCACACAAAGAGAGGAAGCAATACAGAGAAAATGCTTGGGAATTAAAAAGGGTGACCTTATCGCTGAGAGCGATCTTTTCCAGGCAACCTTAGGATGGACTGGACATGAAAAACAATATAGACGGTGGCACCGAATAAATCTATTTAAAGTACCTACCTATGAGATAGATACCACATAGAAACACTTGAAAAAACAACACTTGCGGGAAAAAACGCTGCTCTACATTTTGTTCGTTTTGAGTTTTAAATGGCTACTCATTTGTTTTACAAAATTAGCTGAACAAGGTCAACTTTCCAATATGTAGTGGTTTTACAGTTTCTAACAACTGCATCAATATATTTATTCATATTCGCATTTTTTAAATAATAATATGCAAAAATGTTGGACAATTTATCCAGCATCATCTATTTTCAGTCAGTGCTGAGTATATTTGAATATACTGATAGACAATAGACATGCTAATCTTTATTGAAGATCATAATAAATTGTCTTGAAATTCGCATGATCTCAGAATTCGTGCTGATTTCAATATTTGGTGAATGTAATTTTTCAAGGTTTCGGAAAAACACAAGTATTAACAAGCGATTTGCACAATATTTTCCGAGACTTCGTTGTGCATAAAGGATTTTAGGTACACTCTACACACATTAAAGTCACCTAGACTAGACACACACACAAAGAACGACAAAAATTGCTACACTTAACAGTGCTTATGGAAGGTCAGATGCCTGTTCAGCTATTTTTGACGTTGATGACCGATGTGGCGCGTCGGCGGGCGAAGGTCCGCCTGCGGCGCAGGAGGTTGCGGGTTCGATTCCCGCCTAGGGGCAAATGTTTGTACGATCTGCAAATATTCCTTCCGGGTGATCTGGATGTTTTCTATGTATAGAAAAAATATTATCTATGACTAAACAATGCATTACATTGTTTTAAGTAGGTATATCATATCAGTCATCTAGTAGGTACCATAACACAAGCTCTGCTTAGCTTGGGGCTAGATGATGCTGTGTGAATGTCCGGATTGTTTAAATAAATAAAATAAATAAATAATGCTGGACAATTCACACAGCATTATCTAGCCCCAAGCTAAGCAGGGCTTGTGTAGGTACTAGATAACTGATAGACATATTACAATACATTAGATATTTTGAGGATAAGATTTTTTTAAGAAAGATATTTTTACTATACATAGAAAGCATCCAGAACACCCTAAATTTGTCCCGAGGCAGGAATCGAACCCGCAACCTCCTGCGTCGCAGGCGAACCTTCGCCCGCTGCGCCACAGAGGTCGTCATTTATTTACTTACTATATGACTAGGTACCAAATTCGAAATCGTTGGTCGTAGCTAGGTCTAAATTGTCCTCTAGATCTATTTCTCTTCTCTAGATCGATTCCTCCATTATGTATGCTTGGGTGCTCTGACTAAAACGCGGAATTTTTCTAAGAACTTCATAATTACTTCACAGTTACGTAGTAGCTCCTTAAGCACAGAATTTCCTGGAATACCCACATTCCCGTGGTTCCGTTGCAGGAATCTCGTCAGAGAATCTAGACCGCGATGGCGTGACCTGAGTGACGTCACGGCGGCGGGGTCACTGCCCCTGAGACCGGACGTCATTAAGTTGTTACAATGCAACTCGCTTCGCTCACGTGTAGCAGGCTTCGACGGGTTTTGGAATTATACTTGGAATGGAATGTATAAAATACATAACCACAGTGATATTATAAACAAGAAGAGCTAAATTATACGTTAAAACTAAGAAGTTCTAGGACATCCGTGAGGGCGGGTGCGGCGGCAGATTTGGCCGAAGATCTCAAGAGGCGCAAATATGCAGGTCTCGACAGAGCCTACACATTTGCTCCCCTTGGAGTCGAGACCCTAGGTCCGTGGGGTACCGAGGCTCTTCGGGTTTTCAAAAAACTATCTGAGCGTCTGGTCGAAGCGACGCGTGACCCGAGAGCTGGTGAATATCTGGCACAGCGTATCAGCATTGCCATACAGCGTGGCAATGCAGCCAGCGTCTTGGGGACGCTTCCGACTGGTGTTGATATGGATCAGTTGAGCTATCTGTAGACTGTTTGCAACAGTCGGCAGTTAGCTCAATTGTTTCAATTGTAAATACTAGTATAATTTTCTTTGTGAATAAATGTCTTAATATTGAGAAGTTCTAGTAACGGAGTTTCACAAGGTAGTCTACTGTAACCTTACTTTTTAACCCCCGACGCACAAAGAGAGGGGTGTTCTATGTATTTTTCTGGGATCAAAAGGATAACACATGCAAAACGTTGTCTAACTAGGACTAGATATCGGTACTCACGGGATCCCCGTGGTAAAAAACTAAAATAACATAAAATTCTGAAAATTTTCTTTGGTTTCTTGAAAGTAAAAGACGATTGTGGAGAAAAATACGGTAAAAAAACATGAAAGTGCACTGTTTCACACATAATTTGGACGATATCTCACGAACCCTGCGGTCTATTAAAACGATTTATGTTTTCATTCGTAGGTTAATAAGTACTAATTATTTGGTTCATTAAACCAGTTTCTTCATAAGTTGTATAGTTTTCTTGTAAATAAGCAAAAACTTGATTTTGCGCTCACGCCGTTCCAAAAACGTATGCTCTGTCCCGCTATGAACGCGAAGTCCTATGCATATCCTTTTCTCAAAATTGCGTGCAAAGCGCCCTCTTAACACTTTCATGGCCCAAGACGCAGATATCCGTCTGCACCAGCGCGTGGCGGGCAGTGAACGCCATATACTGACAGTATCATGGCCCAAGCTGGGCAGTAAATGCGTTAACGTATCGGCTGAAATTAATAATACATAGTAGGTATTGTAGTTTTCGACCTTGAATAACTCTAACGCCACGAAATATGAGAGCTAAAACCCGACTGCCAACGGACCCCCTCCGATGGAATTCGGAGTTTTGAGGTTTGCACCCTATGTATGTAAGTATGTACATATTTTGCTGGCAGAAGCGATACATGATGGTTTTTCACACAGCATCATCCTAGCCACAAAATAAGCTGAGGTTGTGTAACCTCACCTCACTTCAACCTATTGGTCCTCTGCTGGACGCAGGCCTCTCCTGACAAGCGCCTTATTGGCTCATATCTCATCATCATCATCAGCCTATATTAGTCCAATGCTCGGGCAGTGTACTAATGCTATGGCCTCCCCTAATGAGCGCCATAGCGCCCTGTCTTCGGCTTGCCGTATCCAGCATCTGCCTGCAGTCTTTCGCAGGTCGTCATCGCAACTGGCCACCTGGTCTCCGCTCAAGAACACGTTTACCCCAGCGGTGGTTGGCTCATATCTCATGAGGGGCCCATAATCCCCTGGGCATGCGCGTTGTGGATCGCAGTTCAGTGGTCGAATGGTTTTGCAGGGGGCGCTGCTGCCCGCCCTCGGTGGATATCCCTTAGTCGCCTCTTACGACACCCGCGGGAAGAGTTAGGGTGGTGTAAATTCTAAGTCGGCACCACACAGCAAGTGGAGTGTAAACTCAGTATTAAAATGTATGTCAACAATAAACAAATACAAATACAAAATGTTTATTTCATTAATCAAATATTACAATATACCTACTATGACCGTGCTCGGAACCTCCTTTTAAGTATGAAATACCTGTATTCGGAGGTAACGCTCTTCCATAACAAACTTTTATAATATTCCTAAAGTTTCTTAACAAAAAAACATTTTACTTAAGTGCGTAAAATCAAGTAAGGAGAATAATTATAAATCAATGTTGAACAATTTTTAACAATTTAGTAGAGGGTAGGTGAACTTCATTCGCAGTAATAATAATAATAATAATTATAATAATAATAATAATAAATTATGCTGGACAATTCACACAGCATTATCTAGCCCCAAGATAAGCAGAGCTTGTGTTATGGGTAAGTACTAGATAACTGATATACTTAATACAATACACTACATAGATAGATATTTTTTATTATAGGTACATAGAAAACATCCAGAACGCCCTGGACAAATGTCTTTAGATCATGCAAACATTTGTCCCGAGGCGGGAATCGAACCCGCAAACTCCTGCGTCGCAGGCAGACCTTCGCCCGCTGCGCCACAGAGGTCGTCAGTAAGTGTTATGACGCGTCCACAGAGATCTGCATACCTAGATTACTAGAGCTAAGCATTGTTTAATTATCTGTTCTAGGTTCACACACCGAGGTTAGGTCACCCCGATAGGTGCGAGGCATGCAATGCTCTACTTTCTTTTGAATTCGCTCTAAGATTGTACTCAATGAAATCGTGCTTAGCTGCAATTAGTTCGTTTACAAGTTTACAGCCATTGTTGTTGTTTTTGTCCTAGTTTGGTTTTAATTCGTTAAAATATGTTTTAAATATAATTCGAAGATTTTTCGAACTACATAAAACGCTTTATAAAGGTATTGGGTAGAAGGATTTGGTGCGATGAGTTGAGTTAAGTAGGTGCCAAAGACGGTAGAATAAGAACAAGCCGCTTATTATAGGAAATTATGGATCCATAATCAAATAATCAAAATAATCTTAATCAAAATCCTGGTTTACCAGGTAGGTACATATGAAGGTATGAAGGTAGTATAGTACTCTTAATTTCCCATGTGGTATAAGCATCAACTAGTAACAATTAAACGCATTCGAAGGACATACTAAAATGGCGACTTAAAAATACAGAAATTTTTATAGCAAAACTGTTGCAGGTACCAGGATATAGAGGTATTAATATGATAAGGTTAACCCGCTTGCATAATGAATTCGTCAAACTACGGAAGTTTTTATAGTAAAAATGATAAACGTACATAATTGTTTATTTAACCGTTCATTATTAATATTTGATAAACAAAATATTCCGGATGGCCCATGGCCTATTATTACTAAATAAGAACCAATTAAACCGCAATAATTTATAATGACAATAAATGACGAAACAAAACTAACTTGCATAGTTAAATGGTGAATTCATTATCTCTCTCATTAGGTATATTCTTTAAGGTGGTAAATACTTTTGATTACAACCATTTGCGTAGGTGAATTTTAAATGATTCAACCTAATAAGGTTAGCATAAACATGAAGGAAGTTTGGAGATTTTATGAGTGAATCATTTAAAATTCATATCATATAAAATTCATTTAAAATTCATGTAAATTTTGTTATGTAAAATGGTAGGTATGACAGCTCTATTTTGGCCTACCGAGGGGTAGGCTTGATGGTAGGCCGGGTCCATAGCGGTTTTTTTCAATCAACTTAATTTCTGATGTAGTTTTCTTAATTTTATAGATCTTCTATTAATGGAGTCCAAGACACACTTTGGAATTCACAATTGACATTATCTAGCTACAAACGATTCAAGTACTACTAGTAAGTACAAAGAAGTTGAGTTTGTTTTTGAACTGAACACTATATTTTATCAACGCAAGCATTTAAGACTGATAAATGAAACCTGTAACACGGTGTGAGACATTTTAAAACAATGGTGTTTCTTGTAGTTTGGTGTAACAGTCTACGGAAACTGTGTGGAAAGAGACCGTGAGATTATGAGAGGGAAATATTTTATGTCACTTTATTGCTTCGAAATGCGGAAAAAGTAGCATGTTGTAATCTTTTTGAATTATCCTTCATCTAATAATACCTGAACCGCCTGTAGTCCACTGCTGGACGCAGGCCTCCCCTGAAGTGCCTTATTGGATATTATCTCATGGGGGGTAGTGCCCATAATCCCCACGCATGCGGATTGGGGATCGCAGTTCGGTGGTAGAATTGTTCTGCAGGAGGCGCTGCTGCCTGGTCGGTAGATATCCCTTAGTCGCCTCTTACGATACCCTCGGGAAGAGTTGGGTGGTGCAAGTTTAAGCCGGTACCACACGGCAGGCGTGAATTTAATAGTAATCAGAAATTACGACAGGTTGTTATCGACAAAAAACGTATCTGTCAAAAGCGTATTGAGTGTGTGCCCTACCAATATAGAATCCAAACATGTGTTTTCGAAATCGCAAGCCTCAAAAGCTAGGCCTAATAAAATCTATTAAAGGGCCTATCTGTGATCATCTTTCGACTGGTGTACCTAACACTCGTGGACTCTACACACCAAACCCGCCAACGCCGCCGACATAGCCCGACGGTTATGCAACCGGCGACTTTGATGTGTGTGTAGACTTCATTAGGAAAGAGACGTATATTTTAGCGCTAGGTACTATATACAGGATAATAATGTTTTTTTCTCCTTCCAGCTATCAGTAGCCGAGGTGGAGCTTAACGCGGCCGCGGAAGAACGCGACAAGTTATTGAACGACGCGAACTACAGCAGCCTTCAGAACGACGAGGCAGTCACACGCGCCAGGCAGGAGCGCGACGAGGCGATCGACAGGAAGAAAGCAGCCGAGGTAGGTCTTGAACACATATACTAAGAACACGACAAGTCACTGAACGACGCGAACTACAGCAGCCTTCAGAACGACGAGGCAGTCACGCGCGCCAGGCAGGAGCGCGACGAGGCGATCGACAGGAAGAAAGCAGCCGAGGTAGGTCTTGAACACATATACTAAGAACACGACAAGTCACTGAACGACGCGAACTACAGCAGCCTTCAGAACGACGAGGCAGTCACGCGCGCCAGGCAGGAGCGCGACGAGGCGATCGACAGGAAGAAAGCAGCCGAGGTAGGTCTTGAACACAATGTGTTCAAGACCTACTAAGAACGCGACAAGTTACTGAACGACGCGAACTACAGCAGCCTTCAGAACGACGAGGCAGTCACGCGCGCCAGGCAGGAGCGCGACGAGGCGATCGACAGGAAGAAAGCAGCCGAGGTAGGTCTTGAACACATATACTAAGAACGCGACAAGTCACTGAACGACGCGAACTACAGCAGCCTTCAGAACGACGAGGCAGTCACGCGCTCCAGGCAGGAGCGCGACGAGGCGATCGACAGGAAGAAAGCAGCCGAGGTAGGTCTTGAACACATATACTAAGAACACGACAAGTCACTGAACGACGCGAACTACAGCAGCCTTCAGGACGACGAGGCAGTCACGCGCGCCAGGCAGGAGCGCGACGAGGCGATCGACAGGAAGAAAGCAGCCGAGGTAGGTCTTGAACACATATACTAAGAACACGACAAGTCACTGAACGACGCGAACTACAGCAGCCTTCAGGACGACGAGGCAGTCACGCGCGCCAGGCAGGAGCGCGACGAGGCGATCGACAGGAAGAAAGCAGCCGAGGTAGGTCTTGAACACATATACTAAGAACACGACAAGTCACTGAACGACGCGAACTACAGCAGCCTTCAGGACGACGAGGCAGTCACGCGCGCCAGGCAGGAGCGCGACGAGGCGATCGACAGGAAGAAAGCAGCCGAGGTAGGTCTTGAACACATATACTAAGAACACGACAAGTCACTGAACGACGCGAACTACAGCAGCCTTCAGGACGACGAGGCAGTCACGCGCGCCAGGCAGGAGCGCGACGAGGCGATCGACAGGAAGAAAGCAGCCGAGGTAGGTCTTGAACACATATACTAAGAACACGACAAGTCACTGAACGACGCGAACTACAGCAGCCTTCAGGACGACGAGGCAGTCACGCGCGCCAGGCAGGAGCGCGACGAGGCGATCGACAGGAAGAAAGCAGCCGAGGTAGGTCTTGAACACATATACTAAGAACACGACAAGTCACTGAACGACGCGAACTACAGCAGCCTTCAGGACGACGAGGCAGTCACGCGCGCCAGGCAGGAGCGCGACGAGGCGATCGACAGGAAGAAAGCAGCCGAGGTAGGTCTTGAACACATATACTAAGAACACGACAAGTCACTGAACGACGCGAACTACAGCAGCCTTCAGGACGACGAGGCAGTCACGCGCGCCAGGCAGGAGCGCGACGAGGCGATCGACAGGAAGAAAGCAGCCGAGGTAGGTCTTGAACACATATACTAAGAACACGACAAGTCACTGAACGACGCGAACTACAGCAGCCTTCAGGACGACGAGGCAGTCACGCGCGCCAGGCAGGAGCGCGACGAGGCGATCGACAGGAAGAAAGCAGCCGAGGTAGGTCTTGAACACATATACTAAGAACACGACAAGTCACTGAACGACGCGAACTACAGCAGCCTTCAGGACGACGAGGCAGTCACGCGCGCCAGGCAGGAGCGCGACGAGGCGATCAACAGGAAGAAAGCAGCCAAAGTAGGTCTTGAACACAATGTGTTCAAGACCTACTAAGAACGCGACAAGTTACTGAACGACGCGAACTACAGCAGCCTTCAGAACTAGTTTAACGTCTATTCACATTATCTAATGTTGTTTATTACTAAAAACAACATTATATCAATATACCTACTCCAAAACTACAATTGATTCAAAGTTTGCCTTCGCAAAGAGTCACAGCAAATGACTATTAATGTGCGTAAAACTATCTATCTGCTATATAAATTACTTGTAGAACGTAGTACGTATTAAAAACCCGATTTTTTTCTCGCGTGACCTACCTTGACTATATACCGACATTGGTTAAGGCTACACCAATTTCGTATGTGTACTGTATGTCGGTGTAAAGGAAACGACCGTTTAGCTCCGTAGCTGGTTTATTACTGGGGTAGGTACCCACAAACAAGCACACGTTTGTATTGACAATCAGTCTTACAGCGAGGTACATACATCACATCTCCCTCCAAGATTAATTAGGAAACCTGTAACAATTACAACAATACTATATAACATAATTATTAACCTAATCTAACTACATTTACATACCTAAACACAGTACACTACTGATCACTTATCATGACCGTGTTCATTCCAGGTGGCCCTGGCTAAGACTAGAGTGGAGCTGATGCAGGCCAACAGCCAGCTGTACGAGGCGGTCAGGCAGAAGGTGGACCTCGGACAGCAGCTGGAGCAGTGGCAGGTAAGAGATCTCTCATACTTTCATTGCCAATGACTAAAAACGCTTTCCGTTGCTTTGCGGTGATCGTGGTCTAGGAGTCCTCCTGTTACTTTGATCGCTACGTAATCCTAGAGAATTTAAGGCGCTGCCTCCCCTCACACTAGCCCCGCCACCTATTTTATCTAATTATTACGATTAAGAAAGGAATTTCCAAAAATTAAGTTAGCCAGTTTGTGAAACCTATTATAAGCTTTTTTTTAATGCCTCTGTAATGGTTTTGCTTTGTATAGTTTAGACAGAGATTCGAACTTTTCCCGTGGGTGTCGTAAGAGTCGACTAATATCCACCGGGGGCGGGCGGCAGCGCCCCCTGCAGAACAATTCTGTAACCGAACTGCGATCCCCAACCGTCATGTCCAGCGTGGGCATTATGGGCATTACCCCCATGAGATAAAAGCCAATAAGGCGCTTATCAGGGGGAGGCCTGCGTCCAGCAGTAGACCAATACAGGCTGTTGAGGTTAAGGTACACCGTACACAACCAAATTAAAAATCTAAGATAAAATAAAAGACAAAGTATAAATTACAAGTAATGCTCTTGTAGATTCCCTTAGTCGCCTCTTTCCACATCCAAGGGTAGTGGCACCTCGTGTTGGATGTATCGATTCTTAAACCGCGACCACCAGAGCAATAACTTACTGTTAAATTAGCTTACTATTATAGTAACTTACTATTACACCTAGATTTATAATAAAATATTATTGAAATTACGAGAAACCAGGATATTACGTTGATTCTGACAAGTACCTACCTCACTACAAGCTGTCGTTATTATCGTAGTATTGGATTGTGGAATATCGAGTTTCTGTCTTTTGTTTCGTAAATGATAAGAAGTTATCCAAATGCATTGTTCTATTTAAAATTACTAACATTTATGTATAGGTACTAAGACGAATGTGAGCACCAACACAAACCTACTATGGTTTAATGGTGCAACATTGATAAACAGTGCATTCCTTCTAAATAATAGAATATAATATACTTTATTGCACAAAAGTTGTACATGGGCGAGCATAATGCTAGATAGCATTCTCTACCTGCTAACCTTTGGGTAGTGTGGACAACAATTAGTAGGTAGTGCTTGATTAAAAAATTTAGAGAGAAACAAGAAAATTATAATAATAATATGTACAATTAATAATTCGTGTCTTTCCTATTAACATAAATAAATACACATACAGACATAATAAAATATAAATACTAGTCACATTAATACTTAATAGATACATACATAATGATACATATATATTTTACGTACCGAATTATTCTAGCGAAAGGAAGTGGTTATATAGACTCTAGATCTGAAGACATTTATTGAGGTTGCCTCGCGATATTCGATGGGAAGACGTTCCATAGTCGAGTGGCTTTTACAGCGAAAGTTTTGTGGTGTCTTACAGTACAGGCGTCCGGAGCACCAAGCTGCAGCCGTTTCGAGTGCCGCGCTATATAATAATAAATATTCTATTCTATGTAATTCAAATTGCTTATTCCATTTTAACCCGATCTCCCCTCTTCCAGATGGACATGCAAGAGCTTATCGACGAGCAGATGAAACACAAGCTCACCTCAGAGAAGCGTCGAAAACTGCCAGCACCCCCTGCGCCCCCCACCCGCGCCTCCAGACTACTCGGATTTTTTCACAGGTGATCTGCTGTACCCTCAATCACATATTCCGTGATGCCATCGACATATCCATAGCAATATATCTCACCGCGTTGAACAAGTACGATCCTACAGCGTTGTCAACCGCATTCTGTCTTTTATTCTTTTACAGAACAGAAACTGTTCTATTACTGGTCTTTTTTGATGTTCAGACAATTCTGCAGTTTGTTTTTTATAGTTACATTGTGTTGTACAAACCGTGCGATGTCTACACTTTTGCATTGGTAGCTGGTTTTGTAGTTAGACTTTTGTTTAGTCTTTTGGTTATATTAAACGGCTTTTTAAGTTTCGACTTTGCAAGGATTTTGTAGAAAACAGCACAGTGAGTGCAATTGGGGCGTGACCGCAGTATATTGCACATAAGTCGAGTAGATAAAGAATGTGATTGCAAATGATATTTTCGATCACAATCTTTATCTACACGAGTTATACATGACGGAGAATAGTGTGTGTGCTAGCTGTCTACAGTCAGCAACGAAAGTCGGTTATCACAAATTGATTTCAATATTGCCTGAACGATATTTCGCTCCGTAAATTGCTGACCATAATATTGTGGTCCAAAATTTGCTTAACATTTGTACGTTAAAAAAGTTGCCAAGCAATGGATCCACAAAGTCCTGGTTCAGAGGAAGTTGTTCTGAAAATCAATTGGTGTTCAGCGACTTTTGTTGCCAGGAACACGTCCCGCTCACGTCGTTACGCCCTCAATAAGATTGCGGATTCTGTTGATGAATTTATTTTTGAACTACAATCATACAAACCTATTATAATAAATTTTGTAAATATAATGGAGTTATTTAGATTTAATTATTTTAAAAACTCTTAAAAAGTGTATAAAAACAGGACATTTTAAATTTTGAATTTTTTTGTTGGATTGGTTAGTACGGATTTGGTACAGCAGATTTTAGTTAATGATCTCAAATGAGACAATGACATTATATCTGATAACATTATATTGTAATTACCTACTTAAGTTAAACTTTCTTAACTTAGAGTTACATAAAAGTTACTTAAAGTTAAATAGACAAAACGAATTCATACAATATCTACATTTAATTACTGAAAACATTATCTGAATCTAACCTATCCGTCGCTTTGTAAATAACACTTTTAAAAAATGAGATTTTTCTTTTTCCAATATTTTTGAAGAGGTGTTTTTCCCACGGCAAAGACAAATTTTCTTGAGTATCTATTTAAAAAAAACATTACCTTGGTAAAACATGTTTTCAAATATAATGGAGAAACATTAGATTATAACATTATTTCACAAGTGTGATGCACATTATTGTCAACATAGAATATAAATTTTATGTATTATATTTTTTTCAATATAACGGGAACATAATTTACAATATAATTAAATTAAGCCATATTGATTACAATTTTACTATTATGATCTGTTGCAATGTAGAATAATATACCTACCTAATTTACATAAATTAAATAAAAATTGTATTCTGCAAGACAAGTGCATGCTGTGCCTTAGAACCTGGGTTCGGGTTAAAACGTGCCTTTTTGAATATCAAATCGTATTTATTTAGAACTACAGTTAGATATATAAAATTATTAGAACTATGGTAAGAACCGTGTGTAGAATTATACAAAAATTTCATAGTATCATGCTCAATCTAGAACGCTTTTTCTAACATTTTTTAACCACTTGTACCCTAAAACATTTTTACACGTCAATTTTAATGTTAAAACTATGTAAGTAACCCTTACTTATACAAGAAATCTACCATAATATTCAAGGAATTTAAACAAGGTGTATAAATAATTGCAGAACATTTAATTATATATACATATATATGTAAATCAACTTTATTAGAATAAAATCATACTTATGTTTTTGAAGAGAACATTGTTATAAACGTTTTAAATTGTTGACTATTTTCATATAAATAGTGTCGTCAATTTAATGTTTTTAAATGTTAAGGTACAAATGTCTCGTAACTGCTCTTAGAATTTAAAAATATGTTATTATCTATTATAATTAATTTATTAAGACTGAAATAATGGAATTGTGAAATGTTGTCTTGCAATAAGTATGTATTACTTACTTTTTAATAATTCTGCAATGTTGTTTATAATTTTCTTGAAATATTTTTTTAATTTTAAGCACAAACTAACAGTTTTCTCAGTCATTCCATTTGCATCTTAAAAATTTAGATAAACAAAACCTAATCCATCATTTGAGATTAAGTACCGGAATTGTACTTAAAAGTTACTTAATGAATACCTACCTACTTAATTTGTAATTTAAGTTTAAGTTTCACGACTAGAATACCTACAATATCATTACATATTTGTTTGGAATTAATAAATAAAGAATGAACTTTAAAACTACTTATGTGCCATTTTATTTAGTTCGGTAGGTACCTAACTTACCTTCATTACAAAACACGCTTAAAATTAATATTATTTTGATAAAATCTGGAAAGTCAGTAGGATTTCAATCAAGAACATTTATGAAAATAAGTATACTTAGGTAAGGGGGCGTCCATAAATTACGTGAGATGTTTAAGGGGGGGAGGGGGTCTAGTCCAATCTCATCTAATCTTACGTTGGAGAGAGGGGGTCTCGGCAAATATCACGCAATTTTTTTGAAACAAAAAATAATTATACTATTTTGGTCCATTTAATCCAGATTGTACATGCTTAAGATTTAATCTAAAGCGTAATCGTAATACGATTAAGATCATTCACTAATTCGTTCGAATGAAAATAATTTCATTCAATACTTCGACGTTAGAAACTCATATTTTGAAAAATCTCACGTGAGATTGAGGGATGGGGGAGGGGGTTGAATAAAATCTCACGACATCTCACCAGGGGGGGAAGGGAGGGAAAGAAAACTTAAAAAAACACCTCCACCACCGTAATTTATGGACGCCCCCTAAGATTTTCTTATCCCACTTAAGTAAGTATACCTTTCATTTCAATTGTATTTATACCTTTTCAAGCAGTAGTTAGGTACTGCTGTGCAAGCAAAACCACTATCCGCAGTCTAATAATTTTTGTAATTTTATTTAGTTAAACGTTATTTAAATTACCGTTTTAGTTAAATAAATAAATTGAATTAAATTCAGTTTATGGCGTTAAAGGTAAGTACCACCAATAAACTCCAAAAATCGCTTAACAAAGAAACGCTTCAAAAACTCGTACGCATCACGTATCCTATTTTTTGCGTTGACTGTAATAGCAAAAATACAATTTCACAAGTAGATAAAGTAGGTACCTATAAATAATATGAAACCTTAGATCTGAACCTTCTATCAAACTTAGCACTTCTGCACTTCATTCAGAGGAAAAAATGAAACGTCAAGTGTAAAGAAAAATATTTTTACGGAAACTGAATCTCTGTTTTATTTACTCAACTGTTTTAGCTCGTTTATATTAATATATAAAGAAGCCAAATCTAATCTCCCTACTTTAATAACTTTGTCGCTGTTTAGTGGTTTTAGATTAACGATTAGTGTTGCAAGATGCCTCAACAAGTAGAGCAGAAGACGATTGACCCTGAATCAGAACTCAGCAATGTGCAGAGAACCGTAAGTCCTTCTCTTCTTCATTCTTAAAACCCCCTCAACAAGACAAAAGTGAATGGATGTCTTCCTGTTAGACCCATAGATTTTAATCGTTAGACACGCCCAGACACCAAAAACTATGGCATTGTCTAGGAATAGCTTGCTAGGGTCCTGCAACTACACTTGCGAGCTTTAAACTGGAATTACTTCAAGGGTTGTTCAAGACTAATTTTTACAATTTCTTTGCAGTGAGCTATGAGGTGAGCAACATTTAGCTAGGTAGCAAAATACAAAATATAGTCACTGCTATCACTACGATAAAATTTAATTTATAGGTAGATAAGAACATAGTTTACATTAAGTCGCATGGATGACTCAAACTAGCGAAGCTGCCTTTTCTGTCATAGAATTACGTTAATCAAAGGAATTTTTAAGAGTCCATTGTACAGTTTATGATACCTATCATAAGCTTCTCGAGCTTTGTGAAGACAGGTCATTAATGAGGCATATGTAGTACCTAATTCTTCGCAGTGATACGAGCAATGAACCTTTTCTTACGAATTTTTTTCACTAACAGTTCCAGAAGCTGGCACCAGCATGCAGCGTGGAGAAGCGAGCTGGTGGTATACCGCAGTTGGCGCCTCAGGAGAAACAGCTGGAGATCCTGGCACATGAGCTCAAGGAAACCCTGCTATGCATCAACGTTAGTTCTACATTTGTCACAAGTACTAAGGTCTACGCGGTTTCAACTGTGTCTGTCCTGTCTGTCTCCTAATCGGGGGGAGGAAACGTGACGGAAGAATGGGGTCGGCGAGTGTGTGGAGCGGTGGGCTCGCCGGCCATGTATAGGAGGAAGAGGGGACGCCAGTCGGGCCGCGGTAGGTTTTAAATGTTTCTATGGTTCGACGAAAATGGCGAGAGAGGGACACCGGAGAGGTTTTAAGTGGGTATTACGACCTTCTCAGGGCGTCTAGTCCCATATAATTCTGCCCAAGACCAATTTATTCATAAACGAATTTCCTAGCCGAATAACAAAAAAATTACCAAGGTATTCAAAGTGACAATGACCCACAGAATTTTTGGTGGGTTTAGGACCTAGGTAAATATGCTAATTTGCACCGATTGATCTGATGTCCTTTCTAACTGTTACGGATGGTGAGATAGCTTTATTAGGTTTCTTTAAAAATCTGAAATATCCTTTAATCTCCTTTATTGGTACTGGTTACCAGTAATTTACTGAAATTTACTAATTTACGAACGTGTTCGTGATGACGGCCAGAACCTGCAGTTCACACAGTGTCAGTGATTTATCAACAACCCTGTTTATACTACCACCCAACTGCGATCCCCAACCCGCATGCCCAGCGTGGAGATCATGGGCACTACCCCCATGAGATAAAAGCCAATAAGGCGCTTATCAGAGTAGGCCTGAGTCCAGCAGTAGACCAAAATAGGCTGTTGCGGTGAGGTTGTACTACTGACCTGACACAGTTTATGTTTGTGGTTTTAGTAGCACGGTGTTACTAAAAGCGGCTTATCAACTATATGCCTATGAGTATGGGTCATGGGTGAAGGGCGATGCATCGTAGAGCGCACTCCAAGCTATTTTGCCGTGCAAACGCTCTGTTCTGTTAAAGTCGACGGTTATAATAACCGATGGATGTAATAACCGATGGTTATATTCCTTGAAAGAGAGAAGTAGGTCGTAACATCACCATCGCCTCATAACATCATGTGAGCCATTTGCTTGTTCCCTCAATGAATACGACAAACACAATCCTGGGCTCATCTCCAACTGTGTCTTGTCTTGATTTCTGATAAGAGAAGTTGCCAAGTCAAAAAAAGTTTACATAGGAAAGTTAAAAGTTCTTTACATGATAATTCCAGCTAGCCAGAAAAGGCCAGCATGCCATCCGAGACGCGCAAGAGAAGAAAGGTACCGCCACCTCCATCCTGGAGTACGAGGAGTTGGAGTCAGTGCTGCGAGAGGAACGAGCACAGCAGCAGGAGTTGGACACCCTGAACTATCTCGCACAGAAGCAGCTGGTGGAACTCCTGAAGAGGGTTCCGACTGAGGCAGATGTAAGTGCCACTTTTGTCCTTCATAGGCCTATTATTGTCCCCGGGATTTTGTTTACCTCCGTGCCAAGTTTTATTAAGACCCGATCAGCCGTTATGGCGTGAAAAGGTGACAGACAGACAGACAGACAGACCGATTTACCTTCGCATAAATAATATGTATGGATGGTTACATTATGGTGGGTAAGGGTATAGTATAGACTGTGACAGATATTTGAAATGTTTTAAAGACATTCGAACTGCAATGCATTATGCAAGGTACCGTAACTTTCATACTGTTATTTACAGCAGTTTTTAGTCTACGTAAGCTTTACCTTTTCGGAATAGGATTGATGATAAAGCGGAGCCAATTTGACTCCGCTTCATCATCATCGACGCATTTAGCCTATTTACGTACTGACTTAGGAAGTTAAGATGTGAGAATCTCAGGTCGTTGCAGCGTGGTCTGATTCCCGGGATCTCACCTTGCAGCGTAGCCGCTACAAAGGCCTAAGTATTGTTTCTTTCACTGTTTATTTCAAAGATTCTTTACTTTGTTCGGAATAAGAAGACCGTCCGTCCAGGTGAGATGACGACCTGCAAAGGACTGCAGGCAGATGCTGGATGCGGCAAGCTGAAGAAAGGGCGCTATGCGCTCATCAGGGGAGGCCTTTGGCCAGCAGTATAGGTTCATCAGTGGTTAAAATTAATAAATTAAATTAATATTATATTTTCAGGAGCTGAACTTCATAGAGGACGCTCGAAATCGTCTGAAGCGTATGGAAAACCGCCTTGACCTAGCCACGAAGCGGTTCTGTTCCATCAACTCTGACAACAAGGCTGTGAGGGAGGAGATACACCGCCTGCTGGTTGAAAGGTTTCTTTAATTTATCTTAAAACCGTCTGAAGCATATGGAAATCCGTTTCGGTAGCCACGAAGCAGTTCTCTTCCATCAACTATGACAACAAGGCTATGAGGTAGCTGCTGGTTGAAAGGTTTTTTGACTATAAAAAATGTCTGTGTGGAAAATTTTGATTTGAAATTTAAATATATCAAAAACCGTTGCCCGGATGAGCTAAAAAGAGATTTCATTCGACGCGGCTTGAATGCGGATTTTACGTTACGTCCATATTTTAGAACATATTTTTATTTCGCAGTGGTCTAGTGAGCATAGTGCGCTCACAGTAAAAGCTTTTTTTCCACCAAAAATTTGGGCGCCACAATTTTGTGCGATTTTGTAGGAACACTCTTCGGCGAAACCTATAATATGGCTGATTTTTTGAGGATAGGGCACATTGTAGTGGTAAAAAATGCATTAAAGCTTTACTGAAAATAGGAAATCCCATCCTTTTTGGTCTTGGACGTGTGGTTTTTGTAATTTTGCTAGGCATGCTTCTTGTCCGTGCGCTAAAACGACACTAGTTGAGATGGTATCCTAAAATGTAGAATGGGATTTATTTTTCCATAAAAACTATCGTAGTTTGACGAATTAATTACGGATGTAAGCGGGTCAACTACGAACCTTATTTCCCTTGTTACTCGTACATTACCAGCAATGTACAAGGAAAAAATATTCTTCGCACAGAACCGGGTAATGTATTAAGAAATATTGGTTCATTGCACATTACTGATTACACTTCCAGTTTTGAATGAGGATTTAAATATTCTTCCTACACTACTCGGTTTTGTTCAACGAAATCGTTGTTCCGGAAGAATATTTACATCCTCATTCAAAACTGGAAATGTAATGTGCAAAGAACAAATATTTCTCAATACATTACTCGGTTCTGTGCGAAGAATATTTTTTCCTTGTACATTGCTGGTAATGTAACTTGGTAATGTACGAGTAACAAGGGCCTTATTTGTGTTGGAAGAACACCAACTGTGTTCTTGAACATCAAAGCCTGTAATTTGCATGCTGTCCACAGAAACGACTTCAACATCCAATGGAACCGCACCATCGGCAAGCTGGTGAAAGGCAAGGAGTACCTGATGGACATCTTCGAGATCGCCACCATCGCCTTTGGGGACCGCGACGAATGCTGTCGGAAGCTGGAGGCAGTGAAGTGGAAGGGATTATTTCAACTGAACAGGGATATTTCTGTAGGTTCTTTACGCATGTAAGCGGTTTAAATACGGACCTTGTTTGTGTTAGAGGAACACCAACGTTTCATTCCTTTATAGGGATTTCTGCAGAAAATAAGATCTGTGTAATGTCTAGTATTAACAGTATTGAGTATATTATCTATATTAAGTATATCAGTTATCACTAGATAACTGACATTATTACCATTTATTGTGCAGTCATATTGCACGAACTTTTGTGAAAAAAGTGTGCTAAATATAATATGTATACTCATAAATTTATTCGCCGTAGGAGCACAAGGCACACTTGGTTAAGTCAATAGTTAACTAAAAATACAAATTTAAAAATTATAGTAAGTAGGTAACACAAAACAAAGAAATTAATATCTATAGGTATCTGTTGTAAGTGGGCATACTTACTTATCACACTTTTTTTACAAAAGTTAACTGATCTAGACATTATATAATTCTAATTCTAATTCTGTTTGGGGGGAACTGAGATCTGCACGGACATCTCGCATGGGAGTGTAATTGTGCATTATCCCCCTGCCTAAACAGGCCCTAACCAGCCCAGCTCCTTGAAGTACCGGAGCAGGACTTTTGGTGACTGACAGCTTCGTTTCAGCTTCTCTGTGGGTGTAGACGAGGTTGGCTCCTCAATAGACACTAGATAACTGATGCTATAGTTATGGGTACGCATAACATAACATACTATTCTGCTTAGCTTGGGGGGATAATTCGGAATGAATTATCCAGAATGTTTTATTTATTTTATTATCCTTCCAGGAGATGCAACTGTACGAAGGCGAGCTGAACCACCTGGCGAAACTCGAGGAGTTCCTCCGAGTGAAGGGCTCTCGGAGGATCTGTGAGGCTGATGAGAAGGAGGAGATGAAGAGACTGGAGGAAATAGCCCGCTGCGAGCAGGAGATCACCAGATATGACGAGCTTTTGGATGCCATCTTTGTATGCAACCATTACTAATTTGACGACCTCTGTGGCGCAGCGGGCGAAGGTCTGCCTGCGACGCAGGAGGTTGCGGGTTCGCTTCCCGCCTCGGGACAAATGTTTGTACGATCTGCAGACATTTGTCCAAGGCGTTCTGGATGTTTTCTATTCCATGTATCTTACCCTAGGGGCGTATAAAATGTCTTTTTCTATTCCTCTAGCAATACTTTGGCACGGACCGGGCGACGAATCTCATAATCCGCTTCAGCATATCCGAGATAGAAAACTTCTCGAGCTTTTTGATGCTTTGCGAGGTAATGCAGGAGTCCATCTTCTTGCGTCGCGAGCTGGAAGAGCTTCGACAGAGAATCAGTAAGGCCACTTCTACTCTTGTAAGACCACTTTCCGTCGCTATTTTCCGCCATATTACGCGCATGCGCCTGTGAGTGCGAGGAGTTTCGCCTATTTCTCAAGTGTCAAGCTGATATTGCTGTTGGTCAGCTGTGTGGTGCCGGCGGCGGCTTAGAATTTGCACCACCCCAACTCTTCCCGCGGGTGTCGTGTGAGGCGACTAAGGGATATCCACCAGGGGCAGATATCCAGCAGCGCCCCCTGCAGATCAATTCTACCACCGAAGTGCGATCCCCAACCCGCATGCCCAGCGTGGGGATTATGGGAAATACCCCCATGAGGTAAAAGCCAACAAGGCCCTTATCAGGGAGAGGTCTACGTCCAGCAGTGGACCAATACAGGCTGTTGAGGTGAGGTGAGGAAGCTGATATTAGCAAATATTTAAATCGTTAAGATAGGCAATTTCCGTATTGAGACCGCACCGTATTTTTGCCAAGCGAAATGAGATACCTTCCAATCATCGATGTAAGTAAAATTCGGAAGATTGGGCACTAGCTTCTCGAAAGTGGAACACTCAAATTGAGTCCAATTGTGTCCACCCACCTCAGTCACAGTCGGACCGGCGGCGGCGGCGCGGCCGGCGTACGTGTTTCGCGTGTATTGTTGTCTCGATCGCACTTCGGTCTAGGTACGTCTTTCCATCTTTGTCGTTCATTAGGTAGGTATATTGCAAACGATTGGAAGTAGGAAGTGTCTTTGCGTTTAGTTGTAACACAACACAGGCCATTTGTTGAGTTAGCGCTTGGTGAACCTACCATATCTACTGAATTTTACTTATATCTATGCTTCCAATACCTACAAGATTCAAAACTTCCAATTCAAGTTGTATTAGAAGTTTTCAATTAACATTCGATATCTACACTTGCGAGCTTTAAAATGGAATCGCTTCATCGCGAGTTGATCAAAACAATTTTTTTACAATTTATGTACTATAAATTGTGGTATATCATTTGAAAGGTAATTTTGTTACCTTTCAAGTGATATCAAGAAGATTTAAAATTAATTAAATTGGCTAGGTACCTAAATTTTGGGAATTATTGCAATAGGTCGAAGTTGCATCTATCGGCTTCTATCGGCGCCGGAGCTGGATTAGCTGGATTTCTCCCTCGTATCCGCTGTTTTAGCTCGTCCCACATATGCCAGATTGGGTTCAAGTCAGGAATAAGGGCTGGCCAGTCTAGTGTGGGAATGCCGACATGGAAGACGTCTGTCGGTACTGTCTAGTCACTGCTGCGGTGTGGCAGCGGACATTATCGTGCATTAAATCAAAATTTATCGTCGCCAATAAATCCTGCGTAAGGGAAAACATAACTTAACTCATAGTTCACTGCAAAGAAATTGTAAAAATTTGTCTTGAACAATCCTTGAAGCGATTCCAGTTTAAAGTTCGCAAGTGTATATTTATGAAACTAAAATAAATTGGACTTAGAATGGACTTTCGTTCTTAACTTTAATTGAATGCAACCTCGTTCGCTAGTGGACCAACGTGACATAAACGAAGCGCGCGAGGAGTCGCAGGACCGACAGCTCGCGGAGATCACCCAGACGCTGGAGCTGCAGCGCGCGCGCACGCAGTCCGTGTTCGACCAGAACACGGAGGCCGAGCTTACCATCCTCAAGGTGCTGAAAGGAATTGATGAGCTGTCAAGGTATGCCATGCTGTCCCCTTTAGCTATTTTGTGATAAGTACTTACCTTTCACATCATCTAATTATTCTTTTTATTTAGAACATATAATATTAGATAAAAAGAATAAAACAATTAATTAATAATAATACTAATTTATTGTATTTCCGCTTCCGACTGGTATTGATATGGATAAGTTGAGCTACCTGTAGATTGTTTGCAACAGTATGCAGTTAGCTCGGTTGTTTCAATTGTAAATACTAGTGTAATTTTCTTTGTGAATTTATTATATTATTCTTATTTTTATACCTAATGGTAAAGTGTATCATACAGCGACCCCATAATATTATCCAGCGGTGGCTTAATAACGTGGGCTGGTTATTTGATGACACTAGCCAATAAGGTATACATACCTTCATGAAAAGTTATATAAGTACCTAGTTACAGTCATTTTTACAGTCACAGTTATTTATGTTATTGTAAACCATGTTGTAGGTAACCATAATCTAGAGGGAATCAAACATGCAACCGGCTAGGGCACAAACAATTTTAAGTGGGTGCTGCAGCATCACCATCATTAACCTTTATTAGTCTACAGCTGGACAGTGGGTGCTGCATACCTTTTTTTTTTTTTATCCTAAGGGAAATGCGCACGCGTATGGTACTGCCACGGGGAGACAGTACGATGATGTGGGACTCTAGCTTCATCGCGAGTGTCAAGGCCGCGATTACGGCAAGGCGGGAACCCTTCGGGGGGGGGGGGGGGGGGGGGGTTATTGCATACCTACCTAAAAAAGTTTATGTGCATCTACTAACAATTAGCAACTTAAGAGGAGGTAGCTTCAAGTTGAAACACTACATTCTAAGTACTTGTCCAGGTTAGCGAAGTGCGATATCACCCCCCTTCTGTCTCTCCTCGGAAACCACAAGGAAGTCACAAAATGGAACGTGTCGAAATTCCTCCGCATCCTAGAAGCGGAGGTCAAATCTCTGATCGAAGTTGGCTACGGAGCTGTAAAGGTAAATAACCTGTATCTTCTATGCATCGGGTATGAGTACCTACAAGCACGTGTCTTCGCACTACTGGTGGTTCGAATAGAGTTAACGCAAGATTTTTCATTTCTTTCGTTTTTGACGAATGCATACAGCGTGTCGGTATATTTTCTGCTTCCTACAAGGAATAAAACTAGTGGTAAAGTAATTAATTCCTGCAAATCGTTGTAAGTACCTAAAACTACATACCATGAAAAATAATATAGGTAAATAGGAACCGTGGTCCCACTGTGATGTCCCACTGGTGGGACAAAACTTTTTCGTGGTCCCACCAAACACACACTTGACCGTTCAACATATGGCTCTGGGTGCAATTATATATATACACACCCTTTCAGTCACAGAGTCGCCACGAAGCCGCCCCCCCCCCCCCCCGCTTCGCGGGGGTGGGAGGATGTGGACGGTCAAGTGTGTGTTTGGTGGGACCACGAAAAAGTTTTGTCCCACCAGTGGAACATCGCAGTGGGACTACGGTTCCGTCACTGTAATATTGTTTTTCAGCCTCCAGCTCCTACTCCAAAAGGTAAAAAGCCGGCTTTGCCAACCACCAAGTTGGTGGCAGACCCGTATGTGGTTGCCCTCGTGCCGAACCGAATCGAGCAACTTGTCCCGTACCAACCTTGCGCTTAGTAAGTACTATCTTAAGGCTCCTCCTCCCCGAACACTAGCGCCGCCACATATTTTATCTTATTATTACGTCGAAGAAAGGAAATTCCAATAATTACGTTGGGCAATTTGTGAATCCTATCATAAGCATTTTTTAATGCCTCCATAATTTTAAAATAAAAAAATTTCAGATTCATCAAAAAAAGCTTATGATAGGATTCACAAATTGCCCAACGTAATTATTGGAATTTCCTTTCTTCGACGTAATAATAAGATAAAATATGTGGCGGCGCTAGTGTTCGGGGAGGAGGAGCCTTAAGCATTTTACAGTTGGCAAAATTTTCATAAAATTGGCGCGTATTAAAAAATATGCAGGCAGTTTTTTACAGTCGGCAGTCATTTAATAAAACTAGCTTCTACCCGCGGCTTCGCACGTGTTTCCATTGAAACGTTCAAAGGTTCCCATGGGAACTGATATATTAGACAAAAAGTAGCCTCTGTTTCATTCCAGGCATAGAGCTACACCGGTGTAAAATTTCAGCTCAATCTGGTCAGTTATTTTGGCGTGAAGACGTAACAAACATCTATCCATCTATCCATCCATCCATCCAAACTTTCGCATTTATAATATTAGTGTGATGTGATAGTGTGATATGCGCGTACTTATATAATTTAAAAATATGTATTACAGAAATATTTTTTAAAAATGCCCTCGTGCACCAAAAATGTGTGGAAATCCGGTATTAGTTGCATTTTATGCAGCGTACCTAGATAGACCTAACTAGCTAAACTATTATGAGGTATTTGTTTCATGCGCCATGATCACGGAATAACTGAAGGCACATATGCCTAACTATAATAATAATACTTAATAATAAAAATGTTATTTATTTTCTTCACAAAGGTGGTTGACAATTTATAACAAAGGATAGATTAAGATTAGGGATTTTATCAGGTAAATATTGCCAAAACCTATATAATAAGCCTAATCGAGATACCTATCAAGCAGCTTCTACTTCCACGTGTAAGTGCCCTGATTAGCGCTACGCACTTGGGCTTAAGCGTTACGAAGCGGAGCATCTGTCTGACGTAAATTAAAATAATTTAAAGTTCCCAGCAACTTATTTGCTTTTTTACTTTTTATTGGCAGATATATCGATCTACCCTCATTTTTTGTATTTTGCTACGAACGTTACCACTATCACAAACCCGTCATTTACAGTTGTAATTTACAACTGTAAATGACGGGTTTGTGACGGTTCGGTGAATCACGGTTATTAACACTGAAGTCATTTACAACTTGTAAATGACTTCAGTGTTAATAACCGTGATGGATTTAAAAGTTTAACCTCTGTACCAAATTGTATCTTTTTTCTCAGTTGCGTGGAGGACTACATCATGAATTTAGTGTTCGAAACCCCTGCTGTGCCAGCTGATGAGGAGTACGTAGAGGAAATATTCCACCTGGAAGATGTGAACACCAAGTTTGGAATTTACACTCTGACGATTCCCGCGTAAGCATTTGGAGACTTCCTATTTACCTATGCAGTTTAATTTATACCAAACTTCTACTAGAGAACTTAAATAAATAGTAGGTACTTATCTACTTAGGTAGATGTTGATGTAGATCGGGATAAGGGTGTTATAGTTGTTCTATCTCACGAAGTCCGTTTAGCCCTGGTTGTAGTAGTGACTTGCTTCATGCTGACGGTACTCGTTACAAAAATCTGACATGAATACAATGAGCACTAGTGACCCGGACCGCGTCTCGGGCGAGACTGATTGCTTCTGAGCTTAAGCACACTAAAACAATGTGTACTATGACATACATAGCCCAACGGAGTTCGTGAGATAGAACAACTACCACACTATCGGTCGACGTTGATTTACGTTGATCGATTGGTGTGGTAGCTTTGGTTGATCGACGGACACCGTTCCATAAAACGTCGGCTAACCAATCGAGCGGTCGATGGCATCGCATAATAGAAACTTTCGATCGAAGTTGACTAGTACATTCCACCATCGATCGACGGTCGATCGATTGGTGTGGTAGAAACTATCGATCGACGTCGACTAATACATTCTATCGATCGATGACATCAATCGACCATCGTTTTGGTAACACCCGAATAACCATAGTAAAATTTTATTTACGTAATTTTTTTGACGTCGCTGTTTGTTCCAGCCTGTATTTTACAAACCAGCTAAAAACTTAACTGGTAGAATAATAGCGCCTTTTTTACAGGAAACGCCATCCATACCGGGGATCTAAGGGCAAGGACTAATAACTTGTTGCGTTTGCGTTGAGTATTTTTATGTGCGTGAAAGATACGTACGGTGTGGTAGGACCCAAGTGTGCACTTTTTTGATGTATAAAATTATGATAAAACAATATTTAGTAACAATTCCGCGCAAAACCTTATCTGATAAGATCCTACAAAATGTAATTACAAAATGTCCTACAAAGTAACGCCTGAATCTATTATTTATCTTGATGTATAAAGTTTCGTGTCCAAAAATGTTGTTGTTTATTTTAATTTGATTTCTTTATATACCTAGGTAGGTTAGCTTATAAATATATTTAGCTTTAACCTGAGGCTTTGCACGCATTTTTAAATAAAAAAGGATACTTAGAGAACGGCTCAAACTATAGGTAAATAAGTATAAGCCCTACTTCCATTTAGCCCAAAAATTAGGGGTAGGCTGGGTTACATAAATTCCCATAAAGCTGAAAATTGGTATGAGGGTAAGTGGTCGTGGAGAAATTTGACATTTTCATAGCAAAAGTGAAAAATCAAATTTCGCGTAACGGTCCTTACCGTTACCCTTACGGTAAGGATAACGGTAAGGACCATAAGGCTTAAATTATAAATAAATTTCAATTCAATTACTTTATTGGCAGACAACAATGGTCCATAGACAAAATAACAGAAATAAATTTTACAAAAGTGTGGTCAATATTATACCTAAATCTAAATTATAACTAGTTTCACCCAGTGGTGAAAAATTGGACAATCGTACTTTTCTGATATTATTTTCAGAATGCTGTTGCTACTACCTCTCACTCTGCTCATGATTGATGTTACTCGTTTCCGCATAATCGCCGCGAAGCCGTCGGTGAACGTATTCGCGAACATTTCTGAAGCACTGCAGTAACGAGGCAGCCCCAACAGCATTCTAAAGATGTTATTATATTGGACACGCAGGGCGTTAATAAAACGCTGCTGATTTACTGTAGGCAAATTATTATTTTTTCAAATAAGTAGGTATTAGGAATTTAAAAACTACCAGGGTTTCAGAAATTGTTTTATTTAGAATAAAATTAAGATATTTAAAAAATTCAAATCGAGCTAAGGTAGGTACACCAATAAAATAATAATAGCAAAGTAAGAAATAAGTTCTACTATGGCACAGTAGTAGTACACACAATAGGATGGTACAGTAGTAGAACGGCATACTTAAACCTACAAACTTTATGAGAACCCAACAATAAAAATAGGAAATGACTTCTGAGGCTCAAAATCAGGAAAGAATCCGTAACGTAAGTAGTTATGAATGCAGATTTATAGAGTTAAAAAATCCATAACACAGTGCAAAAATTTTTGTTCTACGACAAAAATTTAAGAAGTTATGACCAAATTACTAGCAAAGTCCCGACGTCACACGCACCCGCCGCGGGTGCGTGTGACGTCACTGGCTCGGTCGCCGCCCGTTAACCGTAGGCAGATATCAGGTTTTAGTGATTTACTAAAAAAAAAAATTCAGAACCAAGTTCTCAGTTTTGAGAGACCCATCGCATTTAGCTCATTCAGCCACATTTAGCTAGGTTGCTACGTTTGGTGAGCTTTTGGTGAGTTTGCGACTGAGAAAATGGTTAAGAAACGGATACATAGTGAATTCGGTGAGTGGAGTGAGTCGCAGCCATTTTGAAATTGGTGAAATTGCTTAGCAAGACAAGGAAGCTAAGATAATTAGCTAAGAAATATTATAAGATTTTTGCAATTATCAACAAAATAGGAGGCCAACAGGCCAACAACTCTGCCCTACAGAACCTACGGCGAGCGGAGAGGGCCGCGAAAATGTTTAAAATAGGCGAATAGTAGGGTGGTATGTATACATATTTAATTTTATAATTGCGTTATACACTTGCGAGCTTTAAACTGGAATCGCTTCAAGGGTTGTTCAAGACTAATTTTTACAATTTCTTTGCAGTGAACTATGAGTTAAGTTATGTTTTCCCTTACGCAGGATTTATTGGCGACGATAAATTTTGATTTAATGCACGATAATGTCCGCTGCCACACCGCAGCAGTGACTAGACAGTAC
Source organism: Eupithecia subfuscata (assembly GCA_963564075.1). Classification (NCBI taxonomy): domain Eukaryota; kingdom Metazoa; phylum Arthropoda; class Insecta; order Lepidoptera; family Geometridae; genus Eupithecia; species Eupithecia subfuscata. The sequence goes on along the minus strand of OY751117.1, from coordinate 3,099,643 downwards.
CGACAGACGTCTTCCATGTCGGCATTCCCACACTAGACTGGCCAGCCCTTATTCCTGACTTGAACCCAATCTGGCATATGTGGGACGAGCTAAAACAGCGAATACGAGGGAGAAATCCAGCTAATCCAGCTCCGGCGCCGATAGAAGCCGATAGATGCAACTTCGACCTATTACAATAATTCCCAAAATTTAGGTAGCCAATTTAATTAATTTTAAATCTTCTTGATATCACTTGAAAGGTAACAAAATTACCTTTCAAATGATATACCTACCACAATCTATAGTTCATTGTACATAAATTGTAAAAAAATTGTTTTGATCAACTCGCGATGAAGCGATTCCATTATAAAGCTCGCAAGTGTATAAAGGAATTATCAAGAAATCGGACCGCGCGTAGACGATATTTATCATAAGCTTTTTTTAAATGTATCTAATAGTTTTGTTTTGTGTTATTCAATCAAAAACCTTGTTTGGAGAGCTTGGTGGCCACCAATAGGAATTAAACTCTTGAAACAAGTATCTGCCTAAATAATACAATACAAAACTATTAAAGATACATTTAAAAAAAGCTTATGATAGGTAGATATCGTCTACGCGCGGTCCGATTTTTTGATAATTCCTTTGTATAACGTAATTATAAAATTAAATATGTAGTGGCGCCAATATCCACCCTACTATTCGCCTTAAGGAAAAGGAAAAATGAAGTTTGATTTTCGTAGTCGTGCAAAACCAACTCTTATGTCGCTTGTATAAGATTATCGTTTGCACAAAAACAAATCAGAAACTTCGATTTAGTTTATGCTTGCATTTGCATCGAGGCGCGCCGCACCGCCGCCGGCGCCGGTGCGCCGGCGCCGCCACCTGAACGATTTATAGACGCCAAAATAGCCTAGCGCGCCGCTTCTGTTTGCTGCGACCCCGCCGCCCCCGCCTTTGGCCCCTTGGCATGTGGCGCCTGGTGCGACCACGCCACTCACGCCACCCTTGGGCCGGCGCTGGGAGTGGCGTTTTAAAGAGGATGCCTATATAGGTACGCAACAATGGGTGCAAAGTTGCAAAGAGGGCCGCGATCACGGTGTGGTAAGGCACGGCATTACGGCTCAAATGTTAGCTGCGCGTTCACAGGCCGGCATCGGACAATCCGCACTGGCCCCAATGGTTTGACATAAAAGATCCGTACCGTACCGCACGGAGCGGACTGTCGGCAATGCCGGCGAGGATTCTTGAAGGCAACTTTTCCATTTAATGCGAATGACGTCATTCGAATTGCCGATCAGTGGAGGCACTTGTCAGCGGATTGTCCGGCCTGTGAACGTGCACCCTATTAAAGATACCTACTTACTACTGGCTTCCTCGCTACACGCCCAGCCAAGCGAGGAAATCAACGAAAATCACTGTTAAAATTAGCTCAGTAAATTATGACAAAATTACATATTTGAATGTGGTTTTTAAGTGTTAGGTTCAGTTTATTTGTCCAGTTTGTATTATCTGCAGCATTATATATTTTTTCCTTTTCTTTACTTTTCAAAAACTGGCTATGATGATGATGAAGATGATAAAGAATGGCAAAAAGAAAAAATTAAAAGAAAAGAAATAAAAAATGCTGGCCGCGCTTCAGTCCATGATATGATAGTAATATTGTTTGCACTTTTCCTCAGTCTAGTTTGCACGACCTTTCTTGCACGTGTGGCCACTGTGCTGAGTTCTGTTGTACAGTCTTAACTACATAAAATGGACTGCGCTGCGCAAGCAAAACGGAGCGTGTGGCTGGGCCATAACTAGGTAGAATTTGGTAGATTTTAATTTGGCATCTGGTAACACCACAGCACTGTCAAACACATTGGTGAGGCCAGCTCATTTGAAAGTCCCCAGTTATAGGTTTATCTGGTCGCGAAAATAATAATTACATGTAATTAATTATTATTACCGATGATAGAGTCCACGCAAATCTTTATGAGCTCTGTGAACTTAGACACAAAAGCAAAAGTGCGCACGGACAATCAAAAAGAAAAGTGATATTTACCAACTAGCGAGTCGCTAGTTGGTAAATATCACTTTGGGGTGGGTCGCTACTAGTGAAAAGAATAATTTTATTGTGAAATTGTGTTACATCGAGGTCTTAAAATCAAATAAATTTTTCAACAATTTTATCCTTTCCCTCCCTCACTCAACGCCTTATTTACGGTTCAGTGCACAGCCGTTGAAGCCAACTTCACAGAGTTCATACAGATTTGCGCGGACTCTACTTCCAGTGTATCTAATCTGTGTAGGTACCTATTTAAAACTATCTGCACGCATTAGAATTTAAGTAATAAAAAAATTGGTTGTCTGTAAAGTCGGTTTACTGACGATAGTTGAACGTGACAAGGCAGACGCATCGCTCACTCAAGTAGGAGAGAGACGGATGTCGAGCGCTCTCGCTTGCACTTCAAGCCTTACATGGAACGCCTCAGAGCGAGGTGACGCATGACGCCGCATGACGTCATGTTGAGGTAACGCCGCATGACGTCATGTTTTTTCGTGCGTGCAGCCGGCTCTATCGAATTATAAGACGTTGTCACGTCAAAAACGGTATTGAAAATTCATAAAGTACCTAGAAATGTTACGATTTAACTGTGCTACTGTGCTATTTACATTGTTTTCAGGAAGCAATGCCGCAAGCTGAAAGATAGGGAATCTGACATGAAACAGTTGGAAGCACTAGTGATGTCAAACAAATGTCATGTCTTGGCTCTCTCCGCCCGCCATTGAATTTCATTTTAGCCGAGAATTGAAATAGGTTGTTACCTTTCACAAATCGGCAAAAATCCCTACAATCTTTCTACTTTCTTCCGTTATATTAAGCTATATTTCGTGCACAAACAATATATCCGATGGCAGACAGAGACACAGATGAGTTAAACATCGACAATGTAATAAAAAAATTACTAAAAGGTAATTGTTGATATTTGGCGGATTTTGTCGAAATAAACAAAATACCAATGTTATTTGTCGAAATTCTATGTGATTCAGTGTTTATTTGTGAGGTGCTAGTGATATTTACGTGATTTTGGTGTCTGGTGATGATGTTTACGTTTTGTTTTCAGTGAGAGGCGAGAAGCCTGGAATGAATGTTCAGTTAACCGAAATAGAAATCAAAGGGCTATGTTTGAAATCAAGAGAAATATTCTTATCACAGCCTATTTTACTGGAACTCGAAGCCCCGTTGAAAATATGCGGTAAGTTTTCAAACATCAATGGTTGGTTGAATCATAACATAACACAAGTGAACTAAGTATTTTCCTGCTATTTAGAGACCTATACCTATCCCTATGTAACAAAAGCACCGTAATCTGGCTTACTAATAGCCAGCAAACTTGCTAACATTCAGAAATGTTCAAAAATTGAAGGTACCCACTTAAATGGATTGTAAAGTTGGTACTTTTTGCAATGTAGGTACCTTCTCTTACCAATATTAATATTTAAAGCATTGTACCGTATTGTACAGAACTTACTGAACTCTACAGTTTGTGGGGATTACTCAAGTTATTTGAGTATAATAGCTTTTTCCTTCGCTTTGTAATGTGTTACAATGCCTATGCGTTTTATCATCTATTCATATCTCTGAATTCTGAAAATGAGACACCTTCCTTCCTTCTGTTTGCCAATAAATGTAGATTGAAACAAGCTATGATTTAATCCAACTTTGCTACAATCTAGAAAAATATCCAAGTACCTATGCAAAGGATAGGCCAGTGTAGTAAATTGATTTATGTATGTCTAATTAACAGAAAATGTGAATGATGTTTACAAAAATAAGTGTAACAAGGTTATGTAACATACATAACATGTCTATAATTATACTCCATCCAAGCGTTTGTTTTCTTTTTGACACATGCACTATGAAGTTCCCTAATTCCGGTGAATAAATTGAATTTACTGTCTTATCAAACTATACTCAAGCTTCATTGACTCTACGGGGATGTTAGGTTATTAAAAAAGGGCCTGTTACGCTGAAATGCAAGGGGGTAAAGAAGAAAATGATGAAGACAAAAAAGAATAATCAAGAAGAATAACACCAAAACTACATAGGTACTGAACTTATTATATTGTGATTTTACATAGATCTAGAATTAAATTTTAATTTATTGGCATTCAAAACAGAACAATTTAAACATGATCGGTAAATTGCATACTACTTAGGATATTTGTTAGTATAGTGTGTAAGCCCTCCCTCACACTTGGGGTAATTTGTCCCATCGAAGTTGAATTCTATTCTATTCTGTGAAATGTGCAAACCCTGACTACAATTTAGTAACAAATAATCAGTCACTACCCATACCAAACTCTGGCGTGATGTGAACTGTCCAACGCTTTTTAATTTTATATCCTCAACCATTTCCTAAACCTGACAACTATACCAACAACTTCAAGCCTAACCTTTCCCTCAGGTGACATCCACGGTCAGTACTACGACCTCCTAAGGTTGTTTGAGTATGGAGGCTTCCCCCCAGAGTCAAACTACCTGTTTCTTGGAGACTATGTGGACCGCGGCAAGCAGTCACTGGAGACGATATGTCTGCTGTTAGCGTACAAGATCAAATACCCGGAGAACTTCTTCCTTCTGCGTGGGAATCACGAGTGTGCTAGCATTAATAGGATTTATGGGTGAGTTATTTTACTGTTTCATCAGCGTCATCACTCTATATTAGTCCACTGCTGGACTGGACTCATTAATGAGCGCCATTGCGCTGTCTTCAGATTGCCGCAATCAGCAAAGAACTTTATCACTACCATACAAACAATGGATGACTTTGGCGTCACTTCATCCACATATTGTGCGAGTGAGACATTTGTGGGATAAGTGATAATAACTCGAAGACATTCAATTTTAATTTTCCTCCACAAAACGTGCAATTAAACTTCATAACAAAAGAATGTCCACGTTCAAACCAACAAAACATCGGCGTCATCTGCCAAAATCATTACACATGCCATCTACGCCCCGTGCGTGTGCCGTACGTCCCTTGAATTTGGACCGCAATAAAACTCGCCTAGGGGCCGGCGGGGTGATGAAGTTCCGTAAAGTGGGACGCGAAAGAGTGTACATTCTATACGTTAGTATTATTAAATTACTAGCTTCTGCCCGTGGCTTCGCACGCGTATTTTCGGTATAATAAGTAGCCTATTATCTAAGTTAGGCTTTGCTCTAAACGTACGCTAAATTTCATCTTGATCTGTTCAGTAGTTTTGTAGATCCTAGGTAAGAAAAATTCAGATTTCATAAACTTTCGACTTTATATTATTAGTAATATTAGTAGGATTCTCTAATGGAGGCTTAGATATGTGACATAGGGCGGATAATTGCATGAAAAACCAAAAGGGCTCGCGCCAATTTTTTAAAAAATATCTCAACGATGCAAACTGAAATCGACATTGGTGACGATCGAGCCTTGCAGTGCAGACTGTTATAAAAATGTGTCATAAACAAAAACTTTTGCAAAAGTTAATGAATGCAAACATGTGAAAACGGGGCCAAGTTCGGTTGATGACTTAGCAGATAGCAGTTTCTTTTCCTTCCTTATTTGTAAGATTCTTTACGCGCTCTCTTAGTGCTATACAGCACTAAGAGCGCGTAAGGAATGCACCAACAAGAGCTCTTTAATTTATATTAACCTGTAGTGTGTATGATCCTAGAGAACTAGTTTTTAAACGCGACTTCCCGAGTGTTATATTATAAGCCTCTACCACACAGCCGCGATTTTGAAGCGCGTCTTGTGTGTGTCATCAAATTCAGGACCAGGATTAACAAAATGGCTTTTTATCCGGGAAAACCGAGTACGTAGCTACAGGAAGAAGCAAATATCAGGTCTACTTTGAAAAACGAACGAAGTTGACGGGTGGCGTCGGATCGGATTCAAAACGAAGGACGGCCGATCCGTTCTTTCCATGTCCTTACTATGAAAATGATTCTGACATTTAGTATATCTTAGAGATCCGAAACTTAAGGTGTCATTTGGTGACGCGCCCGAAGCAACTTGATGTGCATTCCGAAATACGATTACAGCGCTGATAGCGATCACAACGATATTTTGCGTTCCAAATTTAGATATCACGATATTGACAGTTGAGTTCTATCGTTAATTCAGAACACTCATGTACGCTCACGCTGGTGTCAAATGTTAGTCAGGTTAAAGTATACAAAAAAATGGAATACAATACTACGATGAATGCTAATTGTCAGTTTTGACAGAGCGCTCACAGCGATTTCAATTTGTAGGATGGTCAGTGATATCGCAAAGTAGCGCATGTAATGACGTCATCTATGACGTCACACGGGACATCGTTGTCGCGCTCACAGTAATTTGGAACGCTTGTGAGCGCGTTAATATCGATTTTAACGTAATTCGGAATGCACCGTTGGTGTTAAGGTTGTTTGTTTCGAGTGATCGACGTTATCTGCCAACTTCGTTCGTTTTTCAAAGTAGACTTTCTTTAAAGTTGTCACAAAACAAAGAAGTTTCGTGTAACGTCACGGGAGCTAAGCACGACACAGTCGCCCACGCGTACCTTTGTCTAACCGTGACGCTTTCATGTTGGAACTGAGGCTTAAACAATATTTTTCGGTCGCGCGTGCTACGCTTGAGTAGAAGTCAAATACGATTCGTTCGGTATCGGTATTAAGAATCGAATCTATTTCGGTCTTCGGTGTACAATTTACGTCGAAAATTGGTGAATATTGAAGTGATTCTGTTGGCACCAAAACATACACTAACTAGCCTAAAATTGTTGCTGTCACCACACATTCATACGCTAGTTTAGTTTAGGTATTTATCGACATAGCTCTAAGAATTAGCCAGCTAAAGTGGCAGTGGGCCGGCCATATCTCGCGAAGAACCGATAACCGCTGGAGGAAACGTGTTCTTGAGTGAAGACCACGACTCGGGAAACGTAGTGTAGGACGCCCTCCGGCAAGGTGGGATGACGGCCTGCGAAAGACTGCAGGCAGATGCTGGATGCGGCAAGCTGAACACAGGGCGTTATGGCGCTCATTAGGGGAGGCCTATGTCCAGCAGTGGACTAACATAGGCTGATGATGATGATTTAGCTAATAGTATCATTACCATCATCGCTCTTCTCGTCAGTTATTTTTTTGATTATTATTTTTATGGTTACCGTAATCCATAAATCTGATTAAGTTCTATTTAGTGTCCATTACTGATTTTAACATCACCAACTTTCTTATCATTTCACCCGGTTTCCAATGCGTGAAAACCTCATACCTCACAATGGAATCTTAAATACTATTCGTGAATATTATGTGAGGCAATCTTGACACCATCGTATTTTATTTTACATAAGTAATTTATCTCCGCCCCGCTCCGTTTAAAGCCTTTATGTTGTAAGAAATCCAGAAGAACTTAGGGGCTAACCTACCGGGTTTGGTTGTCAAACGAGGTCTAGATCTCAGTAGGTACTCACGGGATCACCGTGGTAAGAAAACTCGAATAACATAAAATTCATCATTTTTTCTTTGGTTCCTTAAGAGTCCGGCGGAGCTCGATCGCAACTTCAATTCGAGGCGCGTGCAAAAATCGCCCCGAATATCGCTATCTCTGTTTAGTTGATGCAGGCGCGCGCGGGACGCGGTAGGTGTACTACATACGTGAACACAACCATCCATAGTGCCGTGCTTGTGCGTGTGCGTGAGTAGGTATACACACCTCTGCTATCGAAAGCGGCAGGTAGGTTAGATACTAGACTAGGTACTAAATTTGCCTACCTATTTCTTTAGGCATACTATTTGCGTTTCATACCTACATAGGTACCTTGGTACTTACATTTTGGGAAGTGCAAGTGTATTTTAAAAAAATCTAAGTGAATGTTTAGTTTGATAACGCGTTTTTTTCTTCAAGTTTCTCTACAAGGCCTACCTAACTACGTATTTCTCAAGAAATACTTAGGTACCTAGGTACCTATGTAGAACCCAAATATAGGTAATATCATTGGTACCTAGAACCTGTGACATTTTTGTAAACTAACCGAATTTGGATGGAGTGTAGGTAGGTTCGTCATACGGTTCTGCTTCTGCAATACCTAGGATATACCTACCTAAATTTAGGATTAAATACACGAGTAGGTATAGTGAATTTCTGACAAGAAAATAAAAGGCAAGGATATAAACGTAAACACTTTTTTGTTCATTGATATTGACACTTTCATTTATTTTAAAAACATTTGATTTTGACTTGACACATTTATTTACTTATCAAAAAAACAAATCAATTTACGATTTTGGTAAAGCCATGTGGGGTAACCATATCGGCTAAACACTACGAAATTTGTTATGGTACCTACCTAGCTAGTCAAAAATATACCTAGGTAGTGTGAAAGATACTTATAAAACAAGTATGGATTGATGGATTGGTATGTGTTGATTAGGTACTTCTTTACGCGAAAACTTCTAAACATCTAGGTATATCCAAACTTTAAAAACATCCACCTACATCCAAACTCAAAATATGAGTGTGATAAAATATACACAGGATGCCACGGAAAGGGTTTATTAAACCGAAAAGGGATAATTCTGGAATCCGAGAGATTCAACTTGTGAATAACGATTTTTTAAATTTCGAATATTTATAATTTATTTGTAAGTACGTTTTGTATACCTAAGAATACACGTAAAAAACGATGAAAAAACGTCTAATGTTTTCCTGTTTACTTCCGTTACATTGATTATGGTTACCAACTGCAGCAATAAAAAAAATCGCGGCTCGCTCCGCTCGCCGATTTTACTGTTATTTGTGCTCTGTATTTTGATTAGCACAGAGGCAACGTTCCCAATTTTATTGGTCTGGCTGGTCCGCTATAGTCAGTTTGTATCAATCCAACCACCACAATAAAAAGCACAAAATATAACAAAGCGAGGTCACTTTGTCAACCAGTACAAAAAATTAGTAGACAACAAAATTTTCGCGTTTTGGTCTGGTCGCTGATAACATTTGTTCCTTCTGACTATGATCCAAAGCTCAAAACCCGGCCCGCTTTAGGTCACTTTGCCAAATTTTCTAAAAAGTTGCCCAAAATCTAACAAAAACCAAAAATTATCGCAGCACGCTCTGCTTGCCTCTGATAACATTCTGCTGTTTTGATAAGCTTCTGGTTTGCTCTAGTTCAGGACTCCTTCTCCGTTTCAGGCTAGTTTGCAACTGCAAAATATCTAATACCAAACAACTCACACGCACAGCCAGATCATAAAAAATTTCGTTGATTCTATATGGTGTCTGGTCTGTTGTTCGCATATTTGGTTGTTATTCGTGAAACTTTAAAATTGTTCTTCACACTAATATTATAAATGCGAAAGTTTGTATGGATGGATGGATGTTTGTTACGTCTTCACACCAAAACTACTGAACAGATTGAGCTAAAATTTTGCATTCGTGTAGCTCTAAGCCTGGAATCAAACATAGGCTACTATTTATCCCATAAATCAGTTCCCATGGGATAGAAATTACCTTTGAACGTTTCCATAGAAAGAAGCGTGCGAAGCCGCGGGCAGAAGCTAGTAGCTCATAATTTAGCTTCATGCTTCTAGCATAAGGGTCTTGCATGGACGCTACCTCACCAATTTCAAAAAAGGCTGCAGCTCATTCAGAGCTCGCTCCACTCGCTGTTATTTATTTTCTGAACCAGTTTGTGACAATGACAACCCGAAAAAGGGAAAAAAATTCGGCTCGCTCCGCTCGCCGCTACATCTTTTTCGATGTCTTTTTTGTATTTCTAATTTTTTGTTAATCTCCTTTGCTCCGCTCGCCCCGATTTATATTCATAGCTTTATATCTACCACCGCAAACTTTTTAAAATTTTCGGGGCAGGTTTCGCTCACTTTATTTTGTCATAGGCTCTGGCTTACTTTTCCCCAAACATCAGAAAAAATCTCCAACATTTTTGAGGCTCGTTTCGCTCGCCATTACTTATACTTCCTATTGTTGGGTTGGGAGTTGGGGGAAGGGATGTCATTTTTGCGGCCAATATGCAAAACACTGCATTTTGCGGCTCGCTCCGCTCGCCGATAAAGTTAAGTGGTTTTCAGTGGGGTCTGCAACCGCCTACAAGTACATTTGGTGCTACGGCCCGCACCAAGTGTGACCCCCCCCCCCCAAAGTCTTGGGCTGCGACCGCGCCTGGATACCTACCTACCTAGTACTTCCTTACTTCACATACATTGTAGGTACCTACCTATCTTATGATAGGTACACATATCTAAACAACATGTTAGGTACCTACCTACCTAGGTAGGTAAGTATTAGGTAGGTATGTAGGTACCTATTTACTTACTTTAAAATAAGAAAACAACTAGCTAATAATAAAATAATTTAGATAGGTACGTAGGTAGGTAGGTAAGTAAGTACCTACCTACTTACTGTGAGATACCTACCTACATCCCAACGTTCCGAGTCCATAATAACATTAACCAAACCGTAAGACGTGAAAAATATCAAAGTCCGTAAACAAAGCCAAAGCACGCCAACCAAAGTCGTAGTAGGTAGGTACCTCTAGGTATGTAATGTACCTAAGGAGGTAGGTTATTGTTTCCAAACAACAAGGCAAATCTCAATCCAAGTCAGTGGCACAGGTCTATAGAATCGTGAACAAACAAATACCTACGCACGCACAGCACCGTAACTTGTCAGACACACTGATTTAGAAAATAGTATACTTACTAAATAATAATACCTAACCTAGCCTCTCCTACTATATTATAAGAACCTATGTATGTTCTCCTACCCCTACGACGACCTCCGAAAGTCCCCGAGCGGTGGCGGCGCCCCGTGTAAATACACGTTGCATTAGTGTGTCTGTCCGAGCCACGAGCGATCACACAACCGAAGTGTCCCGTCCCCCGGCCCTGCACCCCGCCCCGTGCGTGCGCGATAGCATGATTGCCGTTTAAAATTTGGTATGAATTTCGCTGTGTTCTGTAATACCAAAAATGATGACTGAAAACTTCTTGTATTCTTCACAAAGTATTGTTATTCTGTAACTAGACAATATTACCTATGTTCCCAAACAAATAACACATAAGATATTGTTGTTTTTATTACGAAACAAATAGGAAGAAAACTGGCCAATTTTGTCTTAAAAATTGCAAAATGCGATTGGCTTTCATTTAATTTTCGGTAAGTATTTTGAAAAAAAAAACTATCCAGGAACCTAGAAAAATACTATTTGAATACAAATAATACAATAATATAGTCGAAATATGCTTGAATTAGAAATAATTTTGGTATTACGTTTGTATGGACAAGTCGCCTTCCGCTGGCCTCTTAAGTGTGAAAACACGATTGCGAAATAAGTACGATAAAAAAATCATAATTTTTGTTTTGATTCGTAGGTTACTTTATTACTAATTCTTTGGTTCCTTAATACAGTTTCTTCATAAGTTGTGTAGTTTTGTTGTAAATAAGCAAAAACATAATTTTTGCGCCTACGCCGTTTCAAAAACGTATGCTCTGTCCCGCTCCTATGAACGCGAAATCCTATCCTTTTCACAAAATTGCGCGCAATGCGCCCTCTTTTTTTCTTCCATCTATCTCATGTGATCTTATAATGTCGTCGCCGGATCGTAGAATCAGCTCGTTTGTAGAATATCACCTCACACTAATATTATAAATGCGAAAGTTTGGATCTATAGATGGATGGATGTTTGTTACGCCTTCACACCAGAACTACTGAACAAATTGAGCTAAAATTTTGCATCGGTGTAGCTCTAAGCCTGGAATCAAACATAGGCTACCCCCGACGCAAAAAGAGGGGTGTTATAAGTTTGACGTGTCTGTCTGTGTATCTGTCGATCTGTGGTATCGTAGCTCCTAAACGGATGAACCGATTTTCGTTTTGTTTTTTTTTGTGTCATAGATAATTTTATCCCGAGTGTTCTTAGCCATGTTTCATGAAAATCTGTTCAGCCAATAAACGTCGGCGGGTTTTTTAAAATTTTAATTTTGTCTTGTTATCCCATGAATCAGTTCCCATGGTATAGAAATTACCTTTGAACGTTTCCATAGAAAGAGCGCGTGCGAAGCTGCGGGCAGAAGCTAGTAAATAAATAAAATAATAAATAATACTGGACGATTCACACAGATCGCCATCTCGTAGAATGTAATTAAATTACTTAGGTATTCCCAATAAATCAGCACTCGTTTTGCAATCGGCCTATAGCCATTCTACAAACGGATTCTACAATCTGGCGGGGTTTGGCTAAGTGTGTAAGTACTGTCGCGATCGCTATGTCAAATGTCTTTATGTCCCTTTGTCCCATTCAATTCACAACAATCCCTCACGTGTCCTGAACAATTCATGGATGCTCGTGCTTCCTTTACCTTGAACTCTGCATTGTTTGTGGTCGATGCTGCCAGCCCTCAAAGTCAAGGTGAAGGAACGTTTACTAAAACACGGTAAAGGAACGTAAAAGAGGTTTTATCCTACGATATTTTAGAGGCGATGTATTTGATGGTGGTTTTACCGCAAGCTTGAACTACTGAACTGGCTAGGGTTATTATAAAACCTCAGATTATCTAGAGGATAAAAGCTTGGGACGGGTTTTGCTCCAACTCGAAAAATAACAACTAACCGACTTAAGGTTTATTCGTTGCTTATTTACTTTAGTCTACATACATATGTCGCTTATGTATGTAGACTAAACACATCAAAAATGTCACTTTATTTCCATATCAGTGTTTAAGAATTTTACCTTTTCTTAGTGTACATTTATTGTTCAGGCAAGGAAGAGATTTTTGACTGAATGAATCATGCAGAATCTCTGCAATTATCTTAGTTAAAATTTATCTGGGTGCTTTGAATTACTCGTGATTGTGACATTCATCACAATATTATTGTAATGTCAGTGTTTTAATAATGTCGTTGGTGTTATGAACATTTTCGTCAGATGTTGATATTAGTTACAGTAATCATAATCAAACAACACAAAATTATAATCAACTAGCTGCGCCCCGCGGCTTCGCCCCCGTGGAAATTTATATTTCTAACTTTCTTAATATTTTCTTTCATAAGAACCTTCTCCTGACAATAACAAATCCAACAAAAAAAGAATTAGCGAAATCGGTTCACGCGTGATGCCGTGACCAAGGAAAAAGGGTTTCATTTATATATATATAGATAGATTAGGCCGCTTTATGACTACTTATTGTTAAAAATAAGATACATATATATAATTGGGGTTTAATGCAAAATTACACGTTAAGCCCCAAAAAATACAATTTATACCCTTCCAAAACCTACTCCACCTTCATGTAAAATTCAAACACAATGGGCATCCAAAATATGGCTTCACGTGTGCGCCAGTCAGGAGGGCCGTTATCCTATCGACAATCTTTATTCAGGGTTTGACAAATGACGATTCGTCACCAGTCAGGCAAGCAAAGCAACCCTTTTTTAAAGCCACCAAAATGATTTAACGGCGAATCATTCTCACAAATCACACAGGTCATGCAAATACAAACTTTGTTACTCCACTCGGCGGGATTATATAACTTTATATAAAGCTTTTGTCTGCGGCTTTTATGGGATAAAAAGTAGCCTAAGTCTTTCTCCGGGATACCATCTACATCCCTGCCAAATGTTATTGTCAGCCAGTTGCGAAAAGATAACAGACAGCCAGATACAGAGTTACTTTTGAATTTATAATATCCACTTTAATTCAAAAGCCAAACAATCTTTATTCACAAAGAAAATTTAAATCAAATAATAGAAATAGTATTCAAAAGTAACTATGATAATTAACGCATTGTATGACTATTTGTCTCTACTCTTGCCTAGACAAAACCCTGACTAGATTCAAGCTAGGTTTTGCGGGATATAAATTTTTCGGTTATAATTGGAAATCTCGTGCACAGCGGGCAAAATGTCACCTTGAAAACGGTTAAAAAGCCGTTGCTCCCGCATTTGCTGCCTCCCATAAATGTATCCATATCCACCCACCACGACTTTTTGCGGCAACACAGTGGCAAAAAGGACTTGATGTGGTTACGTTACCAATAATAAAGGCACCTGTAGGCGTGATCAAATAAATAAAAAATGGTCCGGTGTTTACTTGGCAGTATCAGCACAAATTCTGATAAAGCGAGTCCGGTAAATTCAATAATTAATCTATCCATCATTCTTCTAATTTATTCAGTACTAGCTACTGCCCGCGGCTTCGCAAGCGTATTTTCGGTATAATAAGTAGCCTATTATCTAAGTTAGGCTTTGCTCTAAACGTACGCCAAATTTCATCCTGATCTGTTCAGAATTTTTGAAGACCGCGCCACTATCCACCCTACTATTCGCCTTAAACTAAATTAGACTTAAATTTTAAATAGATGTCGCCACTAGAAGAATTAGAAGTCGGTTTATCGTTTTTTAAAACACGCCAAATTATCTAAGTAGTATATATGTATGTAGAAATAATATTATAAAGAGGAAATATTTGATTGCTTGTTTGTATTGAATAGGCTCCGAAACTACTGAAGCGATTTGAAAAATTATTTTACCATTAGAAGCCCACATTATTCCTGATGACATAGGCTACTTTTTACCGCGGGAAAATGGTTCATTCCTACGGGAAAACGGGTAATAGGACAACGTTAAGTAAGAATGCAGCTAGTGTATAAATAAAGAGTGTTTGATTTGGTTTTTTTTATCGTAACCTATTCAACATTTGGAGCAATTATCGCATTTGCAACAGCATTGGGTCGCAAGGCCGTTGGCGTTGCCGCATCAATGGACGTACGTCTTCCGCTTGCTAATTGGCGTATGAATGCTGCTTGTTTTGGTTTACAAAAGCATCTTTTGAATACGAGTCACTGTTTTACCTTGTGTTATAATTAGATTTAAAAAAAAACTAAAAACCTTTTTAATTTTTCACTGTTTTTTTGTGGGACACACCATTCTCTAAAAAATAGTGAAAAAAAATAAAAAAAAAAGTCCATAATTGACAGGGATATCAACGATCACACAAAAAAACATACATAAGTACATTGTTTTCCCTTCTTCTAGTGCCCAAGAACTTAAAGCTAAAATAGGCTTTAAGGCACTGTTATCTTAGCTATGTAACGTACTAAAAATAAAAAATAAAACGTCTAGTGCGAGTTGGACTAAGGGTTCCGTATAATTGTAAGCCGAACATAGAAGAAACCTCCTTTTTTTGAAATCGGTTAAAAATAGCAAACCTGAGACCCAAAACATTTTTATGTACTTAAATCTTTCACCGTGTTTAAACTTCATTTTGTCTCTCTCTGATAACTTACATTGAATTTTTTTCTTTCCATGGAGAAAACGATAAATTTCCCTTTTTCTAGTTCTAGGTACAAAAAACCCCTAAAAAATTAATATAAACTCAAATAAATTTATTATGAATTCCGTCTGTTCTATCCCTGTAATCATTTAGCTATTGGAATCGTGCACAAGTGACAAATTCATGGATTAACTCAAGTGGAATGGAATAAAACCAAGTAAACGCTTACAATGTACAAAACAGCTGACGTTCTTTGTTCCTAAAATGTTTGCGCATGACATCATATCGTAATCTCCCGATTAGGCGAGATACGGTACATTCATTGATCGATGGATATATCATGTGTTCGCTCTTATTATAACAACCATACGGTTTATTTTAAACAGTTAGTCACTTCCTGACTGGAAATAGTGATAAATAGTTGTGCAAAACATTTGTGTGTTTTATTTTTGATAACATTAACTCAATCTTGATAGAGGTATCCATAAATCCTCGAAGTTATTTAGGAAATGATTGGAGCGCATCGCATTAGAAAGTACCTACATCGATAGACATTTTTCGGTTATCTTCAGCCTATGCCAGTCAATTTCAATTCTGAACATAGACACGGTAATATTATCCAACAGTATTTGGACTCGGCCGTATCTTTGAAATAAATGCCTACAGCCGCGCGGTAGGTAAACATGCGATAGGGCTGCCCGCCTCCACCATTTTAATTTGGTACATTTGCCTACTTTGTGTTTCCATTTAGTTTTGTGATTGTAAATATAGGAAGGTACTTTTTTTATATAAACAAATAAAATACTTTGTGAATTAAATGGGAAGTGTTCAATAAAAATGCGTGATGTTTTTTGATTGGTAGATTTAATTAAAAAACCTGTTTATGTTTGAATAACAAATCGGTCCTATAAATTTGCGATGAAAAATATTTGCGCCTCGACTGAGACGTACCTACAAAATGCTTTATTATTAAATTTTAGGAGATTTTTTTGGAGAAAAAGGAATATCTTTTACTTGGTTATAGATACCTGCAGCTACTTTATTAAATATGTACCTGAACTTATTTTTAGAGAAAAAATCGCGCGGTTATTGTTAAAAAAACATCACACCATCCGTCCGTCACTGCGGCACAGCCGAGACTGTCTGCATGCTGAGCGCATGCCGAGATCGAGGCGCGTAGGTATAGCTCGCGTTTCGCCCGTTTGTATGAAGTCGGATTACTTATAGGATAATATTACCTTGACATAGACCTCCCCTGGGTGTTTTTCTATGTACATAAGAAATATCTATCGATGGAGCGTACTCGTATTTTTAGGGTTTTGTGATCGGTTTCGAAACCCATAAAGGCTAGCTTTGTCTGTCCTTTTCCCCCTCTTTATTATCTCAGCAAATGCCGCAGCTATTTACTTAAAATTTAAAATAATATTTCGTGTGCCTGTACAGATTTAAAGAAAATAAATGAAATTAAAATATTCGGTACAAATTGTAATGTCGGAATTTCTAAAGAGGTCTTGTGGGCTATCAAATGAAAGGTATCAGTTTATTCATTTAAAAATAGTTTTTGAAAGTTTGGTAGGTTAAATATTTTGAAAAACGTCGAAAAATTGCTTTGCGGAAAGTTCGTCTAAAACAATTCGACTAACGACTAAAACAATTCGTTTTAAGAGCGTTTACGCCTCCATTCTAAAAAACAGTAATTTTCAAACCCGTTAATATCATGAACTACTTACATTACACAAATGTTAATTACTAATAATTATAGGAAATTTCGTTGTCCAAATAGTGGGCTGAGAAAATATTTCGATTAATATAGTATGTACGCATTCTATCAAGATAATTTGGTAGAGGTTTTCTTAATTTCCCTTTCAGCATCACTTTCGAAGCTCAAAATATTATGAAAATACTGACATATCTTATAAACAAAAAATAAGAACCAATCAATAAGATCCTTAAAAATTTAATTAATTGAAAAAATGTTTGGTTTTGGTATCTTACTATGAGAAATAAAAAATTCAAAAAGTGTGAAATTAGAACGAATTTTAAATGATTTTTCAGCGATATACCTTATTTAATTTAATGTAATAATAGCTTACGAATAAAGTAGAGCATCGTCTTTAAATTCATACATTTAAAATTTTAATTATTTCGTTGATATTATTTTTCTGTGAATATTTTAAAACTCCTATAAAACGCTGCGCGCAAATCAATTCAAATCAGTCCGCCGCGAGGCTTTCTAGAGTGTGGACACGTCGCTCGGCGCTCTGACTGACCTCAGTTGACCTTTGTCGTGCGTTTAGGGCGAGCGGACATTTATAGCGTCATCGAAAAGTTTTGGTACTTTGGTAAGTAAAATATTTTATGATTATTTTTGATGACAAACATATTTTTAGAATGTATTTATACTGTAACAAATCATATTTCAGACATAATGGGAAATAAAACAAAGTTATTTTTAGCGAGGAAACGAAAGCGCAAAAATTTAGCAAACATGGAAAAAGCTAGAGCTAAAAGGTTGGTAGATACACGTTTTCCTATCCTTATACATGTATCATACTGATATGTTTATTTTTTTTATGATAAAAAAAGCCGGACTGACTGACTGACTCATTGACACAAGTGTTCTCATTGATTGTGTTGTGGTGGAGGGGCAGGTATGTGTTTTTGCGGAATCGTATAGAGCGGGTCCGGGTGACCTAGGAAAAATTCCGACTTCTTGAGATTTGCCACCCCAGAGCCCTCCCCCTCCCCCTTCTTCCACAGAGCAATTTGGATTTAAAAAAAAAATTAAAGGGTTCGTATGGACGGGCACACATGATTTTTAAAACAAAAAAAATTCTCCCTCCCCTTGCCCCCCAGAACCCCCCCTTTTGAGTGCTACCGAATGCCGTCGAAAGTTATATAATAGAAAGTTTCTTCTCGAATTGGAAGAATAAAAATTCACCTACCCTCCCGCCCCCCTTTTTACCCCCCCTTTTGATATCTCCCAAACAATGTACGATAGAATAAAAAAAATTTCACAGACATGTAGGGCAAAACAAATAATTATGAATGCAAAACAATTGACCCTCCTGCCCCTCTAGACCCCCATTTTTATTAAAAAACCGAAATTTGGCCATTTTCAGCCTATATTTTGACCTCTTTTTTAGGGCGACTATGGGGAACAGCACGGCGAGCGAAGCGACCCGTGCTGTGACCCCCGCGTGCCCCCCCAGAACCCCTTCCCCCTGAACCGGCGGGAGCCGCAATGCGGCAACGGGGGAACAGCACGGCGAGCAAAGCGAGCCGAGCTGTGACTGCCCACGCCCCCAGCCCCTCTGAACCCCCTTCCCCATCAATAAATTTGATATGGGTATCGTTTTCGACTAACATGGGGGTGAGGATTACGAATTTGATGACGACATGCGTGTGTCGTATTGCGGTGAGCGAAGCAAACAGCAATGCAACTATAGGGGACCCCCACGCCCAGGCCCCCCTGAACCCCTTCCCCATCCTGATCCATATAATGCAGTTTTTCTTGTAAAAACTGCTATTCTTGGGTCTATGTGGGCTGATGAGCAAATGTGCCAAATTTCATAATATGTATTTATGTATGTTTATCCGCGCATTTCTCTGAAACTATAAGGTAGATATTTAATAATTCTGGGCTGGCTCCGACTTTAAAAAGGATCCAATATTTTTTTTGCTTTTGAGTGGTCTGTTTAATTTTTTTATTTACTTTTATAATAATATTTCCTGCGTATGTTTCATTAACATTATTTTCTTTTTTTAATTACTGCATAATGCCTGCTTTCAAATAACATGGTGTCATGGTGTGACTTCGTGGTGTAGTTGGTTATCACATCCCCGTACTGAGGGGAGGACGCGGGTTCAAGTCCCGTCGAAGTCGAAAATTTTTGCGATATTATTTGATTTCTTAGAAATTACCCTTGGTGTGGGGTTACGCACTATAATAAGTATAATAACAAAAAACCTTAGAATTAAATATAAGTACACATAAATGTGGCCTGTTCATTGATGAACACTTCTTTTTTCTGGGAGCTTCACCTGATGGCATTTTTGATGAAGGAATTGTTGAAATAAAATGTCCGATTTCAGCGTTCGGGATGAATGCAGATGATGCTATTTTATTAAAGAAAATAAAGTTTTGAATTCTAACGGGTCTGTCAACCGTCGTCACGAGTGGTTTTATCAAATTCAAGGACAGTTACATATCACGAAGAAGAATGTATGTTTGTTGGCCATCTGGACAGGTAACGAGTTTCCCTTGAAAATTGAAAAAATAATAATAATAATAATGCTAAAAAATAATAAATAAAAAAATAATAATAAATCACTCGAGACGATGAGTTTTGGCGTAACCAAATGGAAACCAGACTTATAAATTATTATAATGAATGTCTGCTCCCCGAAATTGTAGACCCACGAAAATCTAGGTCGATGCCGCTGAGAACCACGACATATTAATTTTATTTAATAAAACATTTAAAAATTATGTAAAATAAACTCGACTTTATCTGTACCAAGTGTTTTATTTGTACCTACTCGTAACTTAGTCAGCTCTTTAAGTTCAAATTTAAATTAAATAATTGTTATAACAATTTCACTCGAATGGATCAAAGTGGGTAAATTTGACTATAGCATAATAGAACGCGCCAGCAGCGCTCACACTGACACGCTCGCTTCTGTGTGGGTTTGAATTACCTAAACTTGACATCGGGCGCCGGGCGTAAACGCTCTTAACAACGAAAAATTTTGTGTCATCATTATGGCTCTGGGTGCAATTATACATATACACACCCTTTCAGTCACAGAGTCGCCACGACCCCCCCCCCCCCCCCCCCCCCCCCCCCACCTCTTCGCGGGGTGGGAGGCCTACAAGTCGTGTCCAATCAAGGTCTTCGTGCTTTAGTCGAATTGTCATTGGTCGAAATGTATTTAGTCGAATTGTGTTTTAGACGATTTTTACGTATACGGAAAAATTTACCATCCGTACCCATACCTTTAATACCTACATTATTTGTATAATTGACAAACGTTCGAAACCCTCGGCGCGCGACGCACTTGACGGATCTTCTTTATTAGCAAACAAAGAATAGAAATAAATTAGAACAAGCATTTACTATTAAAACAATTGAGCTAACATTATTTAATGATCTCTAACTCCATAGCGCATCTTCAGCTTGCCGCATTCACTTTAGATATAACAACTTTAAGTAGGTATAAGAAAGGAATAAGGATCCATCTTAATTTGTAACTGCCTTCCAAACCGGGGGAGTTTCATAATTCGGATCTTATCTTTGGGTAAAACCCAAGATCCCTGTGTCAATCTGTCTTCACAATCGAGTCTACCCATCTTTCATTCACTCAGTATCCGACCATCTTTGGACCCTTTTCGACACCGTACTATTACTTGGCGTAAAGAAACATGTCACACAGCTAGCGGTTGGTGCAGTCAGTACGGAAAGAAGTCGATCGCAATGAGCAACGAGACGAATTTTTAACGTTTCATGTCTGCTGTGAATGGTCCATTACGATCCTTCAGTACCCGGTTTTATATCCCCTTAGCATCGAGCACATACCCAATAGTGAGGAAATATGGTCTTTCGATTTCCGATCAGTGATTTGTCACTTATCTATCATACTACTTTACCTATCATACTAGTTACTTTGTCTATCATACTAGTGTTGTGCTCAAATAAATTATGTATCGATACTCCCGATCTAACAAGAAGTACCTAATTAAAATGAATCAGAATCAGAATAAATCGTTTATTTGCAGAATACAATAATTACATGCCAAGATCTTAAAACTATGTGATGACAATGTATTCGACCCGCAAGCAGGTGTGCAAATACATATATCAATTTGATTGAGTTATTGTTGTAAGTTTTATAAAATACTCCGGGCATATTACGAGTATTTAATCAGTATAATAATGTATCTTTATTTTTTGTTTCAAATTAAGTATTTGAGTTGTTTGCTTTAAAAAAACAAACTATCGTTGAGGTAAAATAAAGATGGTAAATAATTTTCGCGATGCTCGTAGTTTTGTTTAACATTCACTCTCTCTCTATATCGATAAAAATATATGCTTGCCCAACTGGAGTGTGATGCTTGACTTTGAGTTGGCCAATCGGAGCGCAGCGGTCGCCGCTGTGATTTGGCGGAATTGTTGTCTAAACAAAATAAATGACATTTCCTCTCTATTGGGTATGTGCTCGATGCCCCTTAGTGAGACTATCTTGATGACCTCCAGAGATTTCTCAAATGGTTTTTGACTCAAATTGGGATTTTCATGATCTCATTTAAATGTGTCATACATTATAGGGACGACATGTCACCTGGATATCCTTTGAATTCGACACCTACCTATTGTCTTTGGAGGCTATGGCATATCAGTGCAGTATAGAGCAAGAATCCCCGACTAACTATGAGTGATTTAAAATATTAAAATAACTATTCACGGGTATTTCGCGTTTATTTACCTGTTTTGTCCGACATTGAGTCATCCCGAGACCACGACAGTGTAAACCTGTTGAAACTTCGGGAAGAATTGGTAAATAAACGCGATGAATATCCGTGACGTGAATAGTTATTAATAGTGTGTTCTGATTCCGATCCCGTCAGTTTAGAAAACCTTATGACTAGATCCACCTATAAATATCTAATCATAACAAAAAAAATGTAACAGTAAAAGTGTTAACTTTGTTTAACACGACAAAATCACATTTGTTTTGTGAATTGTGAGTTTGTGACGTCATCGGTCAACCACCGTCTATTCCCATCTTTGGCGTGCCCTTGCGATTGACCTTCGTACAGGGTCCCGGAGCCCGGCAGAAATACATCGCCTATACTACGAGTATACTATACCACACGTACTTCGCCGTACGCCTTGTTTGACAAGACCTTGGGGAAATTTAGTAGGCAATATGATTGTAAGAATTGAGGTCGAGCTTTTTCTGGGTATTTCGGGAAATTTCGTTTCCTTCTGCTTGGATTCAATTAAGCGCGATTGTGTTTTGTGTTTCAAAGGGCGTTTTATT
Organism: Eupithecia subfuscata; assembly: GCA_963564075.1. Taxonomy (NCBI): domain Eukaryota; kingdom Metazoa; phylum Arthropoda; class Insecta; order Lepidoptera; family Geometridae; genus Eupithecia; species Eupithecia subfuscata. Next base: position 3,077,322 of record OY751117.1, on the reverse strand, counting down.
CGAGTCTGAAAGAACACAAGAAATATACGATAGAAATTTAGAATACCAAGATAGAATAATAGAAACTAAGCATTCGCTCTTCATTTGTAACGAAAAATTTTCTAAGTTGACAAAGCGTAACTAAATTTTGAAATTTTGTCCACAGATTCTATGACGAGTGCAAACGGAGGTATAACATCAAATTATGGAAAACATTCACAGACTGCTTTAACTGCTTACCCGTAGCTGCGATAGGTAAGTCAATTCATGTTTTTTTTAATATTTAAATTCACGTTTTTTTTTCTAGGACTGAACTATGATATGATAATGTCTTTGGGATGCTTCATGTATTTCATCATCTATTCTATCGGATTTTTTCACCATAGGGCGTAAAATGGACCAGTTTTAGACGATATAGAAGTCCGATACGGAGTCGACGATATAGAAGTCCACGATATAGAAAGTATTTAGACATTTAACATGTTGTCGTCTGAGATCTGTGCAAGAGTTTTTCTTTAAATAGGTTTTAAACCGAGATGTTTAGTATGAACTAAATTTAGACACACTTTATTTCTCAGCTACATATTCTCGGCAATATAATGCACTGACTGGACCAGGGCTATTAAACGAACTCGCTCGTCTAGAGTCTAGAGTCTAGTCTAGACGCTAGTTTCTAACGTTCCAATAAGGCATTGTAGGGCGGAGAAAGCCGATTTTCCTTGGTACCAGGAATTTACCGTAATTCACTCCCTTTCTACACTTAGATTTATTAGATTATACCTAAACCCTGTTGTAAACCCTACCAAGAGTGCTTACTTGCTTCCGTGGCAGAGCGAACCCAAGTGAATCAATCCTCGAAGATCAAGGGTTCTTTGAACATAGGTCTATGCTTTAGAACTTCCGTGCAAATTATAATTTAAAATATAAATATTCCATGTAATTTATCAGTGAGATGGAAATTGAACATTCCCTGAAATTTTGTACGGTGAACAGGCCTATCTTCCAAATCTCGACGGAAATTAAGGTACCTAAAAATATTTGATTAGGTGGTCAATGTTCAGCGCAATTTTTTTGTGTTTTTAAGATAAGAATAACTACATTAAGGTTTAAACTTATACATATTTACCATTATTCTTATCTTTCTAAATCGCTCGTTGATAAATCTAACAAGAAATTACCGTACTTGTATATAAACAAATCGCGTGATTACGATTGACCACGTGAATGCTTAACAGCCCATGTGGTGCTTCTCCTCTAAATTCAATAACGTTTCGAATATTCATGAAATAACAAGAGCTGATTTCAATAAGATCATGAAGATTCATATAGCTAATAAAGGTGGTTGCCACGTGAAAAAATCGTGTTTGTATTGTACAGTCGGCTGCAAAAATATGTATACACTCCCAAGTTTTCAATTTGACTAAATGGTAAGTGTATAGTAATTGTGATAATTTATGTACCGCATTCTGGCGAAGTACGATGAATACTTTGTACGAAAAACGTTTGCATGTCCTTTTATTTGAAAAGTCCCGAGTAAAATAAAAGTTAAACCTTGGAAGTGTATACATGTCTGTGCAGCTGACTGTACTATGTTCTAGGTTCTACAAGTAATTTAGATGCACATAAGAAGTTTTACGCACATTGTAAGCCATTTGTAGTTTTGGAGTATATTGATATAAATTTGATTTTAGTAATCTCTTTATTTTTACTATAAAAACTATCGTAGTCTGACGAATTCATTACAAATATAAGCGGGTTAACTAGGACTAAAATAAGGTTAGTAGGACCCTCGCTTACATCCGTAGTGAAATCTCTTTATGTCAATAGATTACAAAAAGATAATTTTATAGTCATACGTTCATAGCCAATGGTTTACAATGCGAGTAAAACTTCTTATCTGCTATCTACACTTGCGAGGTTTAAACTGGAATCGCTTCAAGGGTTGTTCAAGACTAATTTTTACAATTTCTTTGCAGTGAACTATGAGTTAAGTTATGTTTTCACTTACGCAGGATTTATTGGCGACGATAAATTTTGATTTAATGCACGATAATGTCCGCTGCCACACTGCAGCAGTGACTATACAGTACCGACAGACGTCTTCCATGTCGGCATTCCCACACTAGACTGGCCAGCCCTTATTCCTGACTTGAACCCAATCTGGCATATGTGGGACGAGCTAAAACAGCGGATACGAGGGAGAAATCCAGCTCCGGCGCCGATAGAAGCCGATAGATGCAACTTCGACCTATTGCAATAATTCCCAAAATTTAGGTAGCCAATTTAATTAATTTTAAATCTTCTTGATATCACTTGAAAGGTAACAAAATTACCTTTCAAATGATATACCACAATCTATAGTTCATTGTACATAAATTGTAAAAAAATTGTTTTGATCAACTCGCGCGATGAAGCGATTCCATTTTAAAGCTCGCAAGTGTAGATTACTTGTATAACCTAGAAAACAGTAAACACCCGATATTTTTTCACCCGTTACCATACAACTTAACATAAAAGCGGTATCTATCGGAAGCAGTATTTTGCATCTGATTTAACTGCACCAGTGAGCAAGCCCAGGCGTGATGGGCTACTGATTCGATTATTCGTCCGACCAAGCGTGTATCGGCACAGTCCACATTCATCATCAGCATATATTAGTCCACTGCTGGACATAGGCCTCCCTAATGAGCGCCATAGCGCCCTGTCTTCAGCTTGCCGCATCCAGCATCTGCCTGCAGTCTTTCGCAGATCGTCATCCCACCTGGCCGGAGTGCGTCCTACACTACGTTTGCCGAGTCGTGGTCTCCACTTAAGAACTCGTTTACCCCAGCGGTTGTCGGTTCTTCGCGCGATATGGCCGGCCCACTGCCACTTCAGCTTGCTAATTCTTTGAGCTATGTCGATAACTTTGGTTCTCTGTCGGATGTATTCAGACCACATTAATACATTATTTGACGATTATTGTGGCGAGGCGGGCGAAAGTCCGCCTGTGACGCAGAGGTTCCCGCTTTGGGACAAATATCTGTACGATCTGCGTGTATTTGTTTTGGGGGTTCTGGTTTATGTATAATGAAAAATATCTATCTATGTAGTGTAATGTATTAATACAACATCAGTCGTCTAGTACCCATAACACAAGCTCTGCTTAGCTTGGGGCTGGATGATGCTGTTTGAATAGTCCAGCATAATTTTTATATTTATAGTTAGAATATCTCAAGGAGCCTGAGAAGAACCTCTACTCTCTAGAGAAGAGGTTCTTCTCAGTAATGAGCTCGGGTCAGAACAGGGTCATCCAGGTCTTGCGACTGCCCTCGAGCTGTGTCCAATTAGTGGAAGAGATCTCGGACGGAAGAACTTGAAACCTGATCTTGACTGATATGAAGATTATATGCTATGTTTGTAGTGAGATAAGATGGGGGGAAATATGTGATGGCTGATGAATGTAGTTATGAATGAGTGAAGTTTAAATTACTAAAGGTAGGATTACTAAAGTGAAGGAAGACTCATCTATCTTATTTCCTTTTATATGATCCGTAGATTTACGGCAAAATTTTCGACCTGATCAAAGAATGCCTAACAAATATTTTCATCTGTTTGTACATTTTATCGATTATTTTGCTTTGCCAGCCGATTTTCGTACCTATTTGATAGAATCTGTGCTAAAATTTTGATGACTTTATTGCATGTTTCAATCCTCACCATTTTAAACAAGGATAACCTATACATTAGCCATCTCGATGTTTGTAAACAAACCACGACACAAATAACTAAAACTCACTTGCTTACCGTCTAGTTTCAGATATAATTGTAAGCAATTTTTATTCAAGGAAGGATCTCAAAAAGACGTAATGTAAATTGCGGATAAAAAAACGCGGCAACAGAGTGAATTTTAGGTTCAAGTGTGGTCGGTTTGTTTACAAATATTCTACATCGAGTTTGTCTAATGTATAGTTTATTAGAATTGGGTGTGTTTTATATTTAAACAAAAGTCCGATTTCTTCTTACTATCCATGACCAAAACTCAAACACGTAAGACTTCAAAAGAATTTCCATATTCCTAACAAATTCCAGCAAACACTTCATCCCGTATTATATTTACGCAAGACTAGATTATAAATAATCAGTTCACGGCAACCACAGAGCGAAGGTCGAGCTATATTTGATACCGACAGCGAAGATCTGATACGCGTTATTTAGAGTGGTTTGTTTGATGCGTGGGTACTTTCGTCTCATGGCTTTTGATGGGTATTGACACCAAACTGTCGCTCTTTAAACTCTGGCCCGTGTGGTGCCGGCTTAGAATTTGCACCACCCCAACTCCTCCCGCGGGTTTCGTAAGAGTCGAGTAAGGAGTATCCACCGGGGGCGGGCAGCAGCGCCTCCTGCAGAACAATTTTACCACCGAACTGCGTGGGGACCGCAGTTCGATGGTAGAATTGTTCTGCATGCTGGCATTTTGGGCATGACCCCCATGAGATAAAAGTCAATAAGGTCTTATCAGGGGGAGGCCTGCGTCCAGCAGTGGATTGGTCGCCTGATATATAAGTTTAAAGTTTGGATTGATAGATGGATCATACTTTGCTAGGGTACTTCAGGGTAAAACAACTGAATGGATGCCACTGAAATTTTGCACAGATTTAGATAGAGACCTGGCGTGCAGGGTACTTTTCATCTCTGAAAAACGTGTAAAAGAAGCTATTTTTACTCGACTGTTTAAGAAGGAGGGTAATGTTTTTACTCAGTATAAAGTTAAACAACACTTGCATAATTCTTACACACGTATTATTTTTGTCTTTAAATAAATAATGCTGGACAATTCACACCGCATTATCTAGCCCCAAGCTAAGCAGAGCTTGTGTTATGGGTACTAGATAACTGATATACTTAATACAATACACTACATAGATAGATATATTTTTTATTATACATAGAAAACATCCAGAACGCCCTGGACAAATGTCTGCAGATCGTGGAAACATTTGTCCCGAGGCGGGAATCGAACCCGCAACCTCCTGCGTCGCAGGCAGACCTTCGCCCGCTGCGCCACAGAGGTCGTCTTTCCATGCAAATACTAAGCATTCTCTCGCGCACCGTCACAGTTTCTACGTTATCATTCAGAATTTCTTATTATGATTTATGACAGCTCGAGTGACTAGAATGCGATATCACATAATAGAAAAGTAGACAACACAATGCGTCCATGAATATTGAACAGTTTTCTCGATGGCCACTCGTAACAATTCGTTGCGGCAATATTATGACAAGAGATTAAATTGCTTTGTGAGACCTTCACGGCCAGTGTCTTGTGACGACCTAATATGACCAGCTGTCCGACTCACTGACAGTGGCCTATTCCAACTACTACATACAGTTAGCTACAACTAGCTAGCTCATAGGTAGACTATGATAAAGGGTTCCTTCAATTATGGTCGTCTGGAAGAAATCTCTGCAAGGGATAAGACCGCCAATTGCAGGATACGATAGTTAGTTTTTAAGAACTTCTTGTACCTACTTTAGAAATCTTTCCTGCAATTATACACTCATTTACTACTAAATTTCAATGTTAAATTACAAAAATTACAATCAAATAATAGAAATAAATTAGAACTAGTATACTCTACTATTTGCTCTCGCTGAAGCTGCAACGCGGGCCAAGTACCAGCAAACCCAGAGATCACATACTGCCGAATCGCATAATGAAATCTTGGAACCGGTTACCAGAATCAGTGATCAATGCCCCCTCAGTGAACTCTTTCAAAAATAGACTGGACAAATATTTAAAGTGCATTGACAAAGACTCAGATATCCACGCATCAGCTTAACAGCTGCCCGTGTATTACAAATAAATAAATAGTATTTACAATTGAAACAATTGAGCTATGAGTAGACTGTTGCCAACAATCTACAGGTACCTGTAATGATCCATATCAATACCAGTCGGAATGCGTATGAAAATTACAATTAGAACTAGTATTTACGATTGAAACAGTTGAGCTAACTTTTGCGAACAATCTAGAGTAGCGCAACTGATCCATATCAATTAATTGGAACGAGTATTTCCAACTGCATTATTATTTACTAGTTTATGCCCGCGGCTTCGCACGCGTTGTTTCTATGGAAACGTTTAAAGGTGATTTATATCCCATGGGAACTGATTTATGGGATAAAAAGTAGCCTATGTTTGATTCCAGGATTAGAATTACCTGTATGCAAAATTTCAGCCCGATCCATTCAGTAGCTTTGGCGTGAAGAGGTAACAAACATCCATCCATCCAAACTTTCGCATTTATAATATTAGTGTGATTATTTAGAGAGCTATATGATTCTAGCAGCGATAACTGCACCAATAAGTCGGTCCCCAAATCCCTTACCTCTTTCAACCAGTTTTAGTTTGTTCTAGACGACTCCATTGCTAAACACTATTGATAGAAATTCATACAAATATGCCACTCCATCGTAACAAAACTACTGATGTATTACAATTTACAACTCGACTGCAATTCTAGTTAATGACTAACTGCGGTCGACGAACCCTCAAGCCCGTTTACAACATAATTTCCTTGTCTGTGACGGGTAATACACCTATTAAAGTTTGCTGTAATGAATCTCTATATCTGAACATAATTTATGCCCGCCAGGCATCTTAATAATTTACAATTTTAGGAAAACGAACAGGTAACTATAAATACGAAAATGATGTGTATCTGACGAAATAAATAAATTCGAAAGTTTGGATGTATGGATGTTTGTTACCTCTTCACGCCAAAACTACTGAACGGATGGGACTGAAATTTTGCATACAGGTATTTCTTATCCTTGGAATCAAACGTAGCCTATGTTTGATTCCTTTTTATATTATACATCAGTTCCCATGGTACAGAAAACAACTTTAAACGTTGCCATAGAAACAACGCGTGCGAAACCTTGGGCAGAAACTAGTGATTCTCGATCATCATCATCCGCAACCCGACTTCACCCACTGCTGGGCCTCAAAACTTTTTTGTGATTCTCTTTATCTGAACATAATTTATGCCCGTCAGAGTTTGAAAGGCTACAGAGCGTGCTCTTAGAAATCTTTTTATTAAAAGAAACCATTAAAGCTTAGCCCCGTTATTAAAAAAGCCAAAAGCCTTCCTCGATTTGCGTAAAATATCAAAACCGATTCCCTGAGATGAGACGAAATTGTGTATAATGAGGACAAAAAGTGTCTCGCTCCAATTGCTTCCAGTATGGCATCGTTTCCGCTCCAAGGTCGTCCCTTTGGTTAATCTGTGACGAAATTCCAGATATTGCCCAAAGTTATATTTTGTTTGCCCTGAAATGGTCCGTTGGCTGTCATAAAAGGCTTAACCTAAACAAATAGAGCGGTTGTAATATGTGAGACACAAAATTTTGGCCGAAATCTGGCTGAGGACCTATTGTGTAGGAGAGAAAAATCCCTGTGATGTAAGGGAATTTGCTAGACCAAAATTTCTGGATGAAAATTATGAAATCGTAGCACACTTTGTTGAAACGACGATAACAAAACCTTTTAAACCTTCGCGATTTGTTTACATAATGTTATTTATTATTGATTTTGAAATGTAATAAATCTAAGTATTTGACTTGGATAAGATCTCTGGTTATTATTGATGTTGATTTTGAAATGTAATTAATCTAAGTATTTCACTTGGATAAGTGTTCCTTGTCCCATGGTATTAAAATTTAATTGAATGATTTATCGGGTATTTACCGCGTGTTATTATTTCCCCTACGTTTCCATCGAGTAACAGCGATCGTGGTCACAGGATAACAGTTTCAGAAACCGGTATCAAAACACAATAAATTCTAATTCTAACCTTGCAGAGCATAAATCGAATTGCTACTACATAAGCTCGCTAGTCGCAAAAATCTTTTCCATGAATATGAAATTTGCAATCTCAGAGATCCTTCTTACGCAACTTTGCAGTGAAAGCAACCATCTATTACATAACATCCACGAATACAATGCAGTAACATTAGTATGACTGTAATGATGCTCTGCGAAGTACTTACGCACATAACGAGCATCAAGATGTCTATATTACTCCCACGAAATGATATTGTAATGCATTAGGTACTTCCTAGTTGTAATCATAAAGTGCCGACTAAATTTACAGGATCCAAATTGATTGTTGCTTGTTATCAACTGCTTTAAAATTTCCATAACAGGCCAACGTAACAGATTTGGTTCCTAACCTTGGTAAAAAACTCGAATTTCATAAAATTTATTTACTTGTAAAAACACATAAAAATACACTGTTTCGCACATAATTTGTTCGCGATCTTAGGAACCATGTGGTCTATTGAATTGACTTATGTTCTGATTTGTAGGTTAGTACTAACTATTTGGTTCCTCTAAGCCAGTTTCTTAAAATGTTGTTTTCTTGTAATTAACAATAAATTATTGCACTTATGCCTTTCCATAAAGAGATGTGAGTAAGAGTATGTTTATTCTATAAACGCGGAATTCAATTCGCACAAATGGCTGCAACGTGCCCTCTTTCCGTCAATATTGATTATTATTATATTAATAACTTCATTCGCATACCGTATAGGGTCGCTATGATAAACATCATGATATAGTACGAGAGCCCACGACCAAAACCATGTCTCATAGCAATACGGCAAAAACCCTATAAAATCGTTAGATTGTATGATTCTGAACCCGACTAGGTGTGTAGTAACGGTCGAAAGTGTAGCAACTGCGTGGGAGGCCATTTCTGCTGTGTCAAAAAAAAAGGCAGTCGGTATTATAGCAATACGTCTGATAGTGAAAATGTACATAGATTTTATAATTGTATTACGAAAAAGTTTGTTTTCAGACATTTTGCGCGTAGCGCATAGCCTGAGCGCATTTTTGAAAATGTCTACAAATTTAGCCGACCTGTATCATAGCAATACGGATAAAAAAAAAATTAACTTTTCGTATTGCTGCCATGATTACCAAAAACCTGTTTTCAGACACTTTAAGTGTAGCATATACTTCCAAAAACGAAAATAACGTTTCGGAGTCGCCTAGCCGACGCCTCTGTTAAATGTTGATTGTACAACGAAAAAAAAATTAATAACGTCGATTTAGCTCGACTCAACATTTTTTCGAAGACATATAAAATTAAAAACGACGAGGCTTCGACAACTCTGAATCTCCAGTTATCCAATTACAACGCCTGCAATCTGCCACCATGCAAAATGGAATTGGAGAAACATTTATTACGAACAAAATATATTGCACAAGTCTGGAGCAACGCTCATACCAAAACGCTAACCGAACTGAACCCTGCAGATTGCGGATGGTATGAAGACGAGGGACGATTTCAGTTTTCGTGGTTCTCTGGCAACCAACTACCTGAGTTGAGCAACGTTATTTTGGACGAGAAATCATCATCCACAACAGGTACAGTTTACATGGCTTTTGCTGTTAATTTCATAAATAAGTTCGTGATTTTTACTAACGATGTTTATTTTACAGAAGAGGACGTTGAAGATCTCCCGAGCGACGTCGAGAGTGATTTCGAAGATGACGATTCCGAATCCGACAGCGATTGAATACGAGAATATTTTGTAACCTTGAATAAACCGTTTTTTTTTCAACTTCATCCCAGTTTCCTTTTGTGCGATTTATTTCAGTCCTTCAACTTCAATGTTACGGTTTCGGGTAAATTCTTTGTTAATTATCATCTAATAAATTCAGGGTCGCAACGTATTCATTGGTTTGTAACAGAGAATTCAAGATGCCTCAATACGATTTTTAAATGATATCTGAGTATCGAAAAGTTGTCTGATAGAGAAGGTGCTACACTTAATTTGTCTGATATAAATTTTTTGCACATGTGGACAACTTATTTTATCATGTCCAACAATTTTCAGACATATTGCTATGATACCGATCGGTAAAATTTGTTAACATTTTCAAAACGGTCTCAAAATTTAATGCGTTCACATTTCCGTCTGAAAATTGTTTTGTTCGCATCAAATAACCAAAATTTACTAATAAAAAAGATTTTCAGACGTATTGCTATGAGACATTTTTTTTGTCTCATTTTTAATTTTTTTAAGTGATTTTACGGGTTTGCGCTACACCACTAACGTCTGAAAAATATGTTTCCGGTATCTCAGAACTATCATTCAACTACAGTCTGCAAATCAGACATATTGCTATGATGCAGTTCGGTAAAATTCTTTGACAATTTTGAAAATTCGGTCAGATCAAACGCTACGCGGAAAATGTCTGATATTGGTATTTTCGAGTTCAGGATAATCGTATCTATCGATTTGATGCGGTTTTGGCTGTATTGCTATGAGACAAAAATTTTGGTCGTGGGCTCTCGTACTAATAGGAATCCGTAATGTCTAGGGTCTAGGTCTAGCCCTATATTATAATGTATAGTAAGGAATTGATGAGACATTCATCATTATCATGGGCTTTAACCTCCATAAAGGATGGTATAAGTAGTGTTCGTTTTTCGGCAGTTACGTAGATGACGTATTCAATACATATTGAGTGAGGGAAAGAGAGTGAACCTGTGTTTGCGAACACACTTGTGCAGTATAATATGTCCTGCGCATCTGGCTAGTCTCCGATAAGACTGACCGCCGTGGTCGAAATTCGGCTAAGAGGACTTTAAATACCAAATTTTAAGCCGGCATCACACAGCAATTTTTCTTTATCACTGGTCAATTGGCCTAAATATGAAAATTATTTCATTAATAGCAAAGTACTTACATTTATTTAAGTATTCTGCGTTTTAACTAATTGTAAGTACGGCGTGGGCAAAACCACGGTTAGATACATTAATTACCTACTTATAAACAAGTTATCTTAAATCTCAAACATGTACGAACTTCAATAATATATTACAAGGAAGTAAATAAGGAAGAGGATCGCCCTCGAAATGTTTGCACAAAGCATGCTCTTCCGACTGATTAGAATTCCTGAGAAGAAATTCAATTTTATTGCCCAAACGGACCTTGGATATCTGATAGCCGAAACTAGTTTTTACGTAATTTGCGAAACTTGGACGTGTAGATTGAATGCTGGTGAAAAAATATGGCGACGCCACTACTAGCGCGGATCTGAAAGGATGGATGTAAATTATGACACTAAAAGTAGAGATCCGGTTCGAAGAACCATAAATTTAGTTAAGTACCTATGTGATGTGGGTAGGGTTTACGGTAACCTTCAAAATTTTCATATGTTGGAATACTTGGAATAGACATTAACTGAAAAACGAGATTTACTCACGTCAAAAATTGAGGTTGATGGAGGTTTTTAGGTTGGAAATATTGCAGAAATCCAGGTACTTACATTTAATATTTGTGTGTTGGGTAGGTTTTCAAATATAGCTTTAGATTTCGTGATTGTTTCAATTCATTCAATTTAGATGGCACCAAAATGAAACTGTAATTTGAAAAAAAAGAAAAAAACATGCTGTCTTACTTTATTTGGAGCAAGAAGAAAGAGACGGCATCATTTTTCGTGCCAGATAACTTCAGATTTTTATGAAGCTTTTTCGGTTATAAATCTTCCAGGAATGCAGGATACATTTGATATTCGTATGTTGGATAGGTCTTCAAACATTGCCAATTATTTCCTTATTGCTACAATGTCTTGCTTTAGTATTTCGCTGCGTCAATAACCATCAATTTATCGGTCATTGGCCCCAGATAAATGTGGGCCATCAATCTAAGAAGTAAAGTCTAACTAAATGAAACAAAATATAATTACCCCGAGTGTGAGGGCTTACTCACAATAACAAAATCCTTAGAATTGAGCAACGCGACACCTCTCGTCAAACAAACCAAATGTAACTTTAGTCTTTGAACAGGATTGGTTAACTTCAATGTTTGTTTCCCTTGTGGGTGGAGCTAACGGCGCTTGAGTCCGAAGGAAGTCCCAATGTCTTCCATAGTCTTCTCTTCAGTTTCGACTCCTTCGTCACTTGATCCTCGAGGCGCAATTTATTAGTGCATTCTCGTACTGAGGTAAGGATGCGGATGCAAGTCCCATCGAAATCGATTTTTGTTTTGGAATATTATTTGTTTTCTTAGACCCCGATCCTACCCCGATAGAAAAACAAACCGCTAGAATAAATCAACATCAATTTAAAACTAACATTGATATCTGCTTGCGTTAACTCAAACTTGGAATACAATTTACAAAATAGTGAAATCTAGTTAAAGAAAATATCGTAAGATATTTTACAGTTGACTTTACAAGTGCTTCACAGAAAAATGATCATACTTATTTATTAGACAATAAATACATGCTAAAATTCGAATGATTTGCTTTACACTAGCTAGAGCTTCCCTTGGACCAGAGGTAGAAAGTCGCTAACATGACCCTGTATAATAATTATAAACTTAACACGAAACTAGAAAGGCCCAAGTTTTAATCTCTAAAACCCTGTTGTCATGTAACAACTATCGTGCCCTTGTAGAACCACACTCCCATTAAACACTTGAAGTAATGTTTCAACTGTTTAATGGAAGTGTGGTGTTTCGGGTTGTAAAACTCGACCTTGAGTCGTTAACGCACCCTGTGTCAATCTTAGTGATGCCTTTATGTTCAGCCATTATCTTCATTGGACACATAATGGACTTGCGTCATTGCTGTGTAGTTTTACATGAGTACAGAAGTTGACTGTGCTGTGACCTCACACCAGTACGATGGGTCGAAGTTTTAAGGGTGTCTCTGACTCTTGAAACGTGTTTAACGTACTCTAGCCAAACTCAAGATATTACGTTTACGAACATGGCCCGCATACATAAAAATTACTTTCTTGGTGTTGGTTTTTTGACAGAATAAGTACTATTTGACGATTTTAGCTCATTCCTCATCGTTGTAAGTAAAATTTGGGAGATTGGGTGCTAGCTAAGTGGAACCGTCAAATTTGGTTCAATAAGGTCCACCCACCTCGGTCCTAGTCGGACCGGCTCTGCCGTGTTCGTGTTTCGCGTGCGTATTGTTGTCTCGGTCGCATTTCGGTCGAGGTACGTCTTTCCATCTTTGTTGTTCATTAGGTAGGTGTATATTGCAACAGATTGGAAATAGCGTGTAGCGTTCGCGTTTAGTTGACACAAAACAAGCCATTTGTTGAGTTAGCGCTGGGAGAACATACCATATCTACAGAACTTTACTAATATGGTAAAGACATGAGACTACAAGATATCTCATCAGATTTGTAAGTCTGTCTCCGCATGTTACTACACTGACAAACGACAACTGCAGTCTGACTTTGACCTGCTGACGTCAAACCTCTAGCATGCGGCACCATGTTCCTGACACGTGCTTCAAATAGCCCGGCGTTGATACACTTAGGCTGCGTTTCCACTAGATGCGTAGCGAAGAATGTATTTCTGACAACCAATAGAATCACTTCATTTACCTAGCATCGCTCAGCGCACCTCTGGTGGAAACGGCTCCGCGGAACGAGATTTTTGTACATGTACAAAAATCTCGTCATCGTTCCCTTGTTTTGTACGTAGGAGTACGAGGGATGTGTCCTAGGGACGTACGCGGGCGAAAGAATAGCAGTCACTAGACGGTGGCCCTACCCTAGCCTTGCTCGCTTATCTGAAAAGAACCCACTACACATCCTCGCACCAGTCAGCGTGCTCGCACATCTCTGGTGGAAACACTCACGTCGTTACACAGCCTTGCAACGCATCCTCGCACCCCGGTCAGCTACCTCGCACATCTCTGGTGGAAACGCAGCCTTAACACCCTTGAACTTGTTCGATGTCCGTCGGTAACCAGAAATACGCTTCCAATACCGGTATATTGCGGTTCCTTGATTGTTGGACTTGTGATTGCTAGAATTTATGGCCATAAACATTGCACGGTTTAATGTCGACGATTGAGCTAGTTTTAGAATGGACGTGACCTGACCACACAGGGAACACAGCTAAACTGTGATATAAAATGTTTGTAAACAAACCGTCCATACTTAACCTGAACTCTGTTGCCACGTCTTTTTATACGCAATTACTTTTCGATTTGAGGAAAGAAGGAAGGATTCCATTGCTTACAATTATGTCAAGACTCGACGCCGAGCAAGTGAGTTTAAATTTTTTTGTGTCATGGTTTATTTACAAACAGCCCACATCGAGTCTGGGTAGTGTATGCCTTTTCTAAGTGTACATTTATTGTATTTATGGAAATAAAGAGTTTTTGTTTTTGAGAAGAGCTTAGTTCTTGCTGTTGAACCAACTTCGAACAGTACCTACGTCGGTTTGGGGTCAGGTAAACAGTTACGGATTGTTATGTAAGGCAACATTCAACTCGTCGGTTTATTTGTTGTTTTTCTTTGCCAAGTGTAAACAACACTCTCAACCATTTACAGGCCCGTTTAGTTTCTCATAACAATGTGTTTTCATTACGACCCAATTCGCAGAGTAAAATAATGAGGTCACAATGCAAAGGTTAATTGAAAATATTTTTTTAATACGCGATCGTAAAATTTTAGAAAGCCAAGGTTCTTTTCGGATTGTTCAGCGGCGTTGTTCTACGATCTAGAATATTTACGCAATTTTATTAAGTACTAGCTGCCCTCACGGCTTCGCCCGCGTGGAAATCATGCAAATTTCAGAAATTTATTGCTCACGCTCTAGGGGTAGTTTTGTGTAAAAATAATAAATATGTAATTCATTATTTATTTTATAGTTTATTTATACCGAGTTTTGAGTGAATCGAACCAATGAATTTTTTTTTTGACGATGAGGTCGTCAAAGAAATTTTTTTTTTCTTTGACGACCTCTGTGGCGCGGTGGGCGAAGGTCCGCCTGCGACGCAGGAGGTTGCGGGTTCGATTCCCGCCTCGGGACAAATATTTGTACGATCTGCAGATATTTTTTCAGGGTGTTCTGGTCGTTTTCTATATATAATAAAAAATATCTATCTATGTACTCGTATATTATTATGTATATCAGTTATCTAGTACCCATAACACAAGCTCTGCTTACCTTGGGGCTAGATAATGCTGTGTGAATTGTCCAGCATTATTTATATTTATTTTATTATTTAATGAATAATAATTTTCAATGGAAACTTTACCGCCCTTTTCCCCTCAGATGTTGATTTTTTAATTAGATTACCCTATGTGTTATTCTTGAACCTAAACTATCTATGTACATACCAATTTCATCTAAATCGGTTTAGTAGTTACAGAGATACGTGGTAACAAACATTCACAGAAACTTTCGTATTTTTAATTTAGGTAGGAAGTAGGATCATTTGGATTTTATTAGAATTTTTGTTCTCAACAAAAATTCTCAAACTTAAAATGATCCAAATGATTTCGGCATATTAGGACAGCGGGCTTGTAAGAGTTACTTCAGTTATCATCTTATCATGGACTGAATTGCGTCACTCTTGGCTTAGAGCCAGACGATAGCCAGGTGTGTCTCAGTTCATTTCCACAGTATTCGTTAGGTCTCAGGTGCAATAACATCAGGTCATTCTACTTTGCTTTAATGCCATCTATCATTAATATGAGACTTATTTATGGCGTGGTTTAACACCGCATTCGGCGGGGCTTGAGGGTCCCAATTTACACTTACCACCACAAATGTGCTGCTTAGCTATACTGCTATATGTCAAACCCACCAAAAGGAACCTTTTTAAACGACAAAAAAGAAGGAGGTTCTGTCTTCCACCGTATATATTTTTTTTAAATGTATGTTCGGCGATTTCTCTGTCAATCGTGGAACGATTTTCTTTCGCTATTGTATAGTGAACTAGACGATCGCCTCGCGTTTCACCGGGGTAGTTCCCGTTCCCGTAGGAATTCCGTGATAAAATATAGCCTTTGTCACTCCCTGAAAAGGAAGCTTCCTAACGGTGAAATAATTTTTTAAATCGGTCCAGTAGTTTCGGAGCCTATTCAATATAAACAAACAAACAAATCTTTCCTCTTTATAATATTACAGTATAATCCCAAGGTCCCGTATATGTTATACCCGAGGGATTAGTAAACGCGCAAAACTTAAAAAGTGTAAAATTAATGGATTTGAAGTTGTTTTAATTTTTTTTTTTCAAATTTTACTATTCATATCGTAGCTACAACTTACACGAGGCACTACAAAACTGCCACCCAAAATACGGATGAGTAGGTATTCTTGTAGTGTGATTATCAGGCAAGATTATTTAACTATGCACATCTTTTCTTTGTGCAAAGTCACCGTTTACCGTCACCGTCACCTCTTACCTACTACTGTTCGATTCTCAACAGCCTATATTGGTACACTGCTGGACGCAGGCCTCCTCCTGATAAGCGCCTTGTTGGCTTTTGTCTAATGGGGAGTAACGCCCATAATCCCCAAGCCGGGTTGGGGATCGCAGTTCGATGGTAGATAAGTTCTGCGGGAGGCGCATCTGCCCTCCCCTCTGGTGAAAATCCCTTGGTCGCCTCTTACGACACCCGATGGAAGAGATGGGGTGGTGCAAATTCTAAGCAACACACAGGTGTTCGATTCTGTCCATTACAAATTCACAATACCTCTGAATAGATCGTTTACACCATCTATTCTCGGATTCCGTTCCATTAACTCCATCACAATAGTATTGCCAGTCCACCGGATAAATATAAAATCGTACATTCCTATGTTGCAATACCATTACGAAAACCACTGTCGACAGGCATTCGGCCTGTCGATCAGCAAATGAGGGCGCCACGCCGTTTTAGATGACTAATGGTTCCGAATTTCTGAGCTTTGAAATGTCCTGTTACATCTGCATTTAAATTACACCTACACAAGACTTCTACGGGACCAATGCTACACTTAAACAAAAGAATAATAAAAAAAGTTTATTGATTTAGAATGTTTGAAAACAAACAACGGCACTAATAACTTAAACTCACATGCTTGGCGTCGAGTTTCAGATATAATTGTAAGCGATATTTATTGAAGGAAGTATCTCAAATCGACACGTAGCGTAAATTGCTTAGAAAAAGACGGAACAACAGAGTGGATTTTAGGTTAAGTATGGACGGTTTCTTTACAAACATTCTACATTGAGTTGGCTAGTGTATAGATTCAGTCATTAAAGGTCCTGTGATATGCTGTACTGTAACATTCCGATTTGAAAGATCTTGTTAAATTTACGGCAAACAATTAAATTCTCATCAAAATACAAATTAGACACTTGCAACCATTTAATTTTGGTTGGAGAAATGTTGGTCAATAAAACTATGTAAGCAAAACTGGAATACGCAGAAGGACCGGGTCACCTTACCCTCAAGGGTGACCTAGACCCACCGCTGAAATGTCAAATCTGAAAATTAAATGCTTTAAGCTAGACCTTTATGTGCCTTTTAAACGATATTTTAATTTTTTTTTTTGGGAGCCTTACGTTATCATCGCGTACTTCAAACGCGATCATTTCGTTTCGTAAAACGAGTCTAAGCTTATTTTGAAAGTATTTTATGTCACCCGGTTAAGGCTGCGTTTCCATCAGAGATGTGCAAGGTAGCTGAGCGGTGCGAGGATGAGTTGATGTCCCTGTGTAACGACGTGAGTGATTCCACCAGAGATGTGCGAGCACGCTGACCGGTGCAAGGATGTGTAGCGGGCTCTTTTCAGGTAAGCGAGCAAGGCTAGGGTAGGGCCACCGTCTAGTGACTGCTATTCTTTCGCCCGCATCCCTCGCAACACATTCCTCGCACACATCTTTCCCTTGTTTTGTGTGTACAAAAACCTCGCTCCACGGAGCCGTTTCCGCCAGAGCTGCGCTGAGCGAGGTTACGTAAGTGAAGTGATTCTATTCATATTGGTTGTTAAAAACACATTCCTGGCTACGCATCTCTGGTGGAGGCCTAGGCTTAATGTTGCCTACCGAATCAAAGCTAAAGTTCCTGGAGACATTAACCGCCTTTGTTTATCAAATAATCGACACGTGCGTGTCTCATCGCAATCAGATTGTTATTATTCAGTTTTTACGACGTCTGTCTAGCTGTCTAACCTAGCTCGTTCCCTGTGCAGCCCAGATTATGAAGTCGAGGAGTCCCCTACCTACGTGCAAACGCACTTTTGATGATAGGATACTGGCAACTGTAAATGAAAAGTCCTCCGGTTTCCTTGTCAATTAATTTCTTGGCTACAGGTGTACGCCGATAAAAGTAAGCTCATGCGTGTACACGTTGTTTCGCCTTTGAACTTGTTACGACTCATGCATGCCCCATATGTGGGTCATGCACGTGTACGGTGAGAACCTCGAAATGTACCACCACCGGTGCATTTGAGGTTGGTAGTATAGATAGTAGTTTTGAAGGTATTGAGGCACAGGGAACGTGCCAGATTCAACTAAAACAAAACAATTGTATTTGCTAAGTCCTTAGCTTTGATGAACGGCGCGGATTTGACCTCTAAGTAACAACTTGATAATTTGATGCAAACTTGTAGTTGAGTTGTTATGTCTTGTCTAGACACTGGATTACTGGGAATCTAGATATTTAGGTACTAAACCAAACTAACTTTAATCTATTACACACTGGGACCCTTAACTTAGTTTCTAAGTTTGTAAGATTTTTATTTCTTAGTATACTAAGTTCGGTGCGTTCAGTTAGGTTCAAAAATGTCCTGCAAATAATAATAATAATTCTGGACAATCCAAACAGCAAATTATAGCAAGGAAATTATGTACTTTTTCACCAACATTCCACACCAAGAACCGATTTACTCATATTAGTTTTCTGCAAATAAATATGTGCTCCTGTAAACAAACAGTGTTAACAAAATATTAAGTTCTGCGTAAGACAGCTCCATGAAATACAAATAGTCTTTTATAATAGCAACTCAAGAACATTGACGTTTGATATCCAGTCCAAAAGTAATTACCTGACATAGGCAGAAGCTAACTGGGTCGCGTCGACAACTAGCTTTGGCGTAGCGAGGGGTGGTGTAGTCTCACCCACGCTTCACTTGAGTTTTATCTCTTATGTAAGGGATGGGGCTTTTAAGGAATGTGTGTAACACAGTTCTATGTTTAGTAAGGCGGGTTTTGCTTTAAAAGGAGTATTTGAAATTGGATAGTTTTTGGCGTGCTTGGTTGTGTAATATGGGTGAAAGATGAATATGTAGAAATATCTGTTTTTATACTAAATTTCAACAAGTAAAGGAAACTTGAGTTGAATCGTATTTTTAACCCCCGACGCAAAAAGAGAGGGTGTTATAAGTTTAACGTGTCTGTCTGTGTATCTGTCTATTATTTCTCTATCCTCTATACTGATAGACTCTGAGATCTATTCTTTCATCATATGTATAAAAAACACATCAATGTAAGTAAAATTCGAGAGATTGGGTTCTAGCTTCTCGAAAGTGGAACGCTCAAATTAGGTCCAATTTGATCCACCCACTTCAGTCATAGTCGGACCGTCGTTCGTGTTTGCGTGCGTAATGTTTTCTTGGTCGCACTTCGGTCTTAGAACGTCTTTCCATCTTTGTTATTCATCAGGTAGGTATATTGCAAAAGATTGGAATTGCGTGTCTTTGCAGAGTCCCGTGTTGATGACTTTCATCATCCGCAACAGAACAGCATCCCTGATGCGCCGGGCCAGGGGCGGTACCAGTAGCTATCTGAAACTTATAGCTGGAAGGCTGGACACGGACTGCGCTTTCATGAAGCATTGGACGCTCACACATAGTGCCATGCGCTTAAGAATATTATCGCTTAGAAATATGTATCTATGTAAATAAGCTGAAATAATCGTATTGAATTGAATTTGCATTTAGTTGTTACACAACACAGGCCATTTGTTGAGTTAGCGCTGGGAGAACGTACCACACACTCACTACTGCATTCTACTTATATTGATGAAAACCAAGAAATTATACTATGAGTCCAACCTTGAAAATGTATGCAAAATTATCTTAATTTCCACCCATGCGTAATTAAGTTCGCCAGCAATATAATATTCCTTTTACCATACATTTAATAAAGCTCCTCTGCTGCCAAAATTTTCCCTAATCAAAATTTCAGTACTGCTTCATGACAATGTCCTTGAACGCTGACGTCAAAGGATGTTTGGTTACGGAGCGCCCTGAGCTATTTTTGCCCGTCTCATTAATTGAACCGAGCTTATGAGCTTGACTTGACAGATTTATAATGTGAACCATCTTTGGGAACTAGTTTTTACCGTCGTAATGCTCCCTGTACTAAAGCACTCCATTCAAGTTGAGAACTCGTATGTCACTTCTGAACACCCAAGATGGGTTCATCTAAAAGTAATAAATAAATATGGAATAATAAAATCGGCAAGTGCGAGACGACGCGACGAACGGTTTCGTACCGTCATCGTACAAACTCGTTGGGGCCCTTAATTATTACATTTAATTAATTTTTATTATTTCATGATATAGCGGCAATACACACCCTATTAAAATTTCAACTGTCTACGTATTGCGGTTCAAGAGACACAGCCTTGACAGACGTTCGTACAGCTAAAATACCTAAAAAATAACAGTTTTCGTTCATACGAAAACTGTTATTTTTTAGGTATTTTGCTCTCATGAGCACCTCTTTAATTTTAATATTTATTTTATATTTATTACTTTTTAGGATTCCGTCCTTAACTTATATATAACTTACATTAATGTAATAAAAATTACATAAAAATAAAATTATAAAACACAATTTAGAGTTGTTATCCAACAGTCTGATTCAGAATATCGATCTTAAAAGAATAGACAAATAAGAACAATAATAACGGGAGGTGATTCTATTTGTGTTTCGTTATTATCCATCCATCCTGTGGACATCCTCGGGAAATGATTGTTCCGTTCGAATATTTCCAGTAAATTATCTACGAAATTGTCACTTTGCTGTCTGTATTCATTAAAATTGTCAGCTAATATGAGTGCACTGGAGGAGGGCCTGTCCCAAACTGCGCCATTTGGACCCTCGAGTCTTTGGCTTGTCGTATTGTGTAGTTATTATTGCTGTATCAGAAGTAGATTTTTGTGTTCTTGAGTGGAGACCACGACTCGGCAAACTTAGTGTAGGACGCCCTCCGGCCAGGTGGGATGACGATCTGCGAAAGACTGCAGGCAGATGCTGGATGCGGCAAGCTGAAGACAAGGCGCTATGGCGCTTATTAGGGGAGGCCTATGTCCAGCAGTGGACTAATATAGGCTGATGATGAGAAGTAGATTTTTAATAAAAGTGATTTTTCACATCAACCTACCAAAAACTCACTGTAGATTTGCTCCTGACCGGAAACTTTAGTTTCTGATTCAAAGCCTAAAAGCAGGGCTGTCGAACTAATCGAGTAAGTAGGAAAACTATCAAAGAAACTGCTTACTCATCGCGTTTTTCACAAATTGTATGAAAAGACAGCACCAAAGAAATTCCACAACATTGCCGCATTTATCCTTATCAAGACTATCCTTTTGGCTCTAAAAGTACGCCGAACCATAAATGTTTTACTAACGTAGATAGGGTGCTCTGCTCTCAGCCATGAATAAACAATTTATGACCGTTGATCTGGAAGATTTCGGCCTGGGGCTCTATTCTGCTAAACTTATCGCTGCACTATGATATTGATCGTCACAGAATGACACATTTTGGCATTCTACCGCCTAAGCCTTGGGTCGGTTGATCACTATGCAGTAGGTACGCTTCGTTATGCGCTATACATTGCCGGACATAATATAATCATATGAAAAACGTTTAGAGTGGTATTTTGTTCCGTCGAAATCTGCGTCAGCAGTAAAGGGCAGGTGCGCAGCGTACTGCGTGGTGATGAAGAGACCCAAAGCTTAAGATGAAAGAAACTATAGATGGAGGGTCGTGCGTTAAGTGTCAAGGTTGAATCCATTACATATCTCTACACTCTACTCAACTTATCAATCTCTTTGTGCAAATAGCACCGCATAGCACGTGCGGTGCTAGAGAGTTTCTTTCATCTAAGGATTCTACGTGACGATTCTGCGACGATAAAATTGTCATAGTAGAGAGTTAGCGGAATTGTCCCCTGTTGTTTATCGCTTGTGACATTCGCATTGGCACTGAGTTGGTTTGTTTAGTTCTTTACCGTCGCTATCTTTTCCATCTCTTTATCGAATAAATTCAAGATCAAACGTGAACGTTTTACGAGTAAAAGTAGTTTCGCCTTGACTGAATACTTAGACTAGCCAAACTCGATGTAGCAGTTTGTAAACAAACCGCCCATACTTAACCTAAAATTCACTCTGTTGCCGCGTCTTATATGCGCAATTTAGATTACTTGTCGATCTGAGATCCTTCCTTCAATAAATATTACTTACTATTGTATCTGAAACTCGACGCCAAGCAAGTGAGTTTTAGCTTTCTATATAGTGGTTCGTTTACTAACATTTCATATCGAGATTAGGCATTGTATAGTTGAGGATCGTTGTGGATCTTATGGTTCTAGGAACAAGGTTTAAATTCTGATGTTTCGTGTACAAGTCAATGTTCAGATACACCTTGATGGATACGTAAATCCATCCTTGTCAATGTCGCACTGCGGTTATGGTCACCTTCACCTTATTATCAATCAAACTTTCAACCGGCTTGACCCAAGGTAAATATTTTCAGAACTCATTTCACAATCTTCGGAATTGAATCATGAAACATTGCTTGAAATTTCCTCTTGTAAATTAAGTAACCGTTTGCTACCCGAAATTCCTTTATTTGTTTTCTGCGAAAGGCCTTATTAATAATTAAATTTGCCTGTTTTCAAAGGAAACGCTTCTACGGTAGACTATTAAAAATCCCGGGATTTTGTTTACGTTATCCCCGGGAAATTTCCCAAAACATTTTCGTTGTTTTCCCGAAAACTGATTTAGGAAGCTTCCCTTAACGTCTAGTCTCGAGCAGCTCTGGTTTATGCTCTTGACTTGGCTATTTGTTACAAGTCGTGCAGATAGAGAATAGGATTCTAAGGCGAGAAAACAGGAATTTCGGGGAATAAACGGTGCGGGACGGCATGCTGTCCCGATGTCATTCTCAATCCCCGTCTGTCTACGCGACTATTAAGATAGAAGATCTCGGACTGCGTTGTTACCGTCCTCTGGCGGTAGCGGTATTAACTATGACGGCCCAAGACGCAGATGTCAGTCAACTCCCCGTGTCGCGGCGGCGGCGCGCTCCTGCGAGTCCACGACGCTGGGCAGTGAATGCGTTAAGCTGAGGCTGGATCTGTTTAGCCGCGCACTAGGGAAAGACAAATTTAATTCATCAGACTCTACACGTAGAGTTTTTTTTCATTTAGTTTAAAAGCACTTGTATCATAATGTTTCTTTGTTTTATGCAGCCTTTATTGTTGTGTTTTAGTGTAACTCTTTGTTTTTACTTTCCGTCAGAAAAGTGAAATTTTTTATTCTATTCTAAGATTCAGTGTAAAATATTGCATGAAAAAGCCATAAAACAAGGCATGACATAGTTCCACAAGCGTCGCAAGTTCCAACTGCCTCAGTCGGAAGTGTCATCACAGCTAGTGTGAGTGTTTACACCCCACACCCCTGTGGGTGGCCCCCCTTTATGTTGCTTCCTGTCTCTTAACGGTAAACGACGTGTTGTCGACTTAGAGACAAAGTTTTTACTATAAACTGTATAGAAACAAAGCGCTTTCGTATGCTTGGTTTTGGTCATCAACATTGAATAAAATTTACTTAAAGGGCGAACCTTGCGGGTTTGATTGTCAAACTAGGTCTAGATCTCAGTACTCACTGGATCCCCGTGGAAAAAAACTCTAATTACATAAATTCAACATTTTGTCTTTCATCATCATCAGCCTATATTAGTCCACTGCTGGACATAGGCCTCCCCTAATGAGCGCCATAACGCCCTGTCTTTTGTCTGCCATTTTGTCTTTGGTTCCTTTAAATTGAAAACACGATTGCTAAAAAAATCATGAAAGTGCACTGTTTCGCACATAATTTGGTCGAGATCTCAGGAATCCTGCGGTTTATTGAAATGATTTATGTTTTGATTCGTAGGTTATTATTACAAATTATTTGGTTCCTTGAACCAGTTACTACTAAACTACACTGAGTTTTCTTGTAAATAAGCAAAAACTTAAAACTAATCTAGTTTTACGTCACTAAAAATAATGCCATCCTTTTTATTTCGAGCCTTACGGTCGGTACAGACCAAGCGAGCGAGAGCGAGCGAATGCAAATGCAGACGAGTGGGATTCGACGATAGATACGTTCGTTTCATTATTCTTTATTGTAGCGACAGCTGCCGGAGCACGGCCGACAGCGAACGAAAGCCCTCGTTAACGCTCGCTTGCTTTCGCAATGACCTGCACACTGGTTCTTTTGTTTTCGCGTTCGTTCGTTAGCCTTTGCTTGCTCTCGCTCGCTTGGTACCCGGCATTATGAAAAGGACGAAAACATTTTTCATCTGAATTTACATTAGAAAACATCTTAATGAATCGACACGTTTCACCATTACGTCCCGATGACAAAATATAATCGCGATAGCGGTGTTGATAATTCTGAAAATCACATGTTTTCATTATGAACGCTCTAATTCAATCAACAACTGATAAGGCATGGCGCATTAACCTCAAATTGTTTTTATAAACGCAATCCAATCACTCACGCTCAATGTTTCCAAAACAATGCAATTGTACTGAATCATGTTGCTACAGCGATGATCCTTGGGCGTGTAGGTACTGTTCCAGTTCCAAATGACTCGCTTTAAAACTCTTGATCAATTCGATGACGTCTTGATTCCTGATTTTTGAACGATGGACATGTCACGGTCACAGCCGGTTGTTTTTACGTTGAGCATCTCTGTAATTTACTGATCAATGATCAAAGATGTAATAACAAACAAATCTGGATCAAATCTCTTATCGATTCGGAAATTGGTTTGAAGATTTTTGTATGGAGCTGTTCGGTGCCGGCTTAGAATTTGCACCACCCTAACTCCTCCCGCGGGTGTCGTAAGAGGCGACTAAGGGATATCCACCGGGGGCGGGCAGCAGCGCCCCCTACAGAACAATTCTACCACCGAACTGCGATCCCCAAATCGCACGCCCAGCGTGAGGATTATGAGCATTACCCCATGTGATAAAAGCCAATAAGGCACTTATCAGGGGATGCCTGCGTCCAGTAGTGGACCAATACAGGCTGTTGAGGTGAGGTATGGAGGGTGCCCTACCATCGGTTACCACTTTGATTAGTATATCTATATCTTGTATTATATAAATATCTTATATTATATAAATATCTTATATTATATAAATATCTTATATTATATTTTAATTGTAAATATTCCGATCCAAATGTGTTTGTTTGCGAATAAAATAACAACTTAACGTAGTATTTTTTTTTTTCAAAATGTGAATATTTCAAAAACCTGACGCCTTAGGAAATTATGTTATATGACATTTTTATTTGTATAAAAGTCCTCTATCCAAATATATAACTTTCATTGTGCGCCGGCGCACAGATTTGAAAAAAAAGCGCGTAATTTAAAAAAATAATAATGGTTGGGCTAAAATCTTGAAGAAGATATTTGATCATTGATTGATTAGTAAATCAACCGGCTGCTCGAGCTTAAATCTTGGCGCTGTCTTTATAACTATTTACTTCGTTGTCTTGAGCAAAAACCGTTAAAACTATCGTAGTAGTGTTGAGTGCTTACTCAACATGTGAGTTTACAGTGAATCGAACTTTTTAAATTTGATGGCACAACACCTACGTAAAAAAATGAGAAAAACATCAAGTCATGGTAATACCCGTTATTTTTGCTTCAAAACTTACTACAATTGCAGCATAAAATCCATGGAAAATTCCTTTTATTTTCGTCATCAATAGGCACGAAAACGTGCTAATTCTCTCAGCACGCAACCTCGTAGACTACGCGAAACTGTACAACAAGGCTCACGTGTTATGGTCCACGTGCTAGACAACCGGCTCTCGCTCGTGATTCGCATTTCCTGATTCATCTCTGGATAAACAGTTGTTAGAGGGAATTATAGAGCATCTGCTAGCTATTGCTTCTGAGTATACTGGCTGGTTTTCATCTCGAAGCCGTAGGTTTTCTGCTTTATCTCTACTTATATAGGGAGAACCTTGATCAAACGAGATGTGCTGGATACACATAAATATTTATTGATAAAAATCAGAAAAAAATTATAAGTTAGCCATCTCAAAAACCAAGCAGATTATTTTTTTTTTTTAATGAAAATTACATCATCCTGTTTTTACTTCGTTTCTTTTAAGTAAACGGTGTATTTTATTCAAAGTAGTCTCATTTGAAAAAAAATACAAAAATAAGTAATTTTTTTACTGTTCTGTTTATGTTCGATATTACATAAGCATAAACATACATATTACATAAACAAAATTTTTTTTTATAAATTGGCAAAAGAACGATTACTGTTTTATTTTTGATCTGTAACTTTGACCCAGTCATTGAGGTGTACTTTTTTGCATGTTGCATTAAACTTCATGATTTACTCTACAAATTCTCCAAGAACTATTGGTCTATCTCTTTTCGTTGTCATGTTATTCACCATTCAAATTAGGTAAGTACTTTCTCTCATGTACAAAGATCAACAGGAATCTCAACTGATTTAATCTACATAAATTAAGAAAACAAGGCAAGATAGGGAGAATCGGAGGGAGAAGAGAGAGGCCTTTGCCCAGCAGTGGGATAGTAACGGCTGATTAAGATAAGATGCAAGAAAACAAAAATTTAAGTAAATGATTTCAATTATTTTCCGAAAGACTCATTAAAACACAAAAGTAATATGTTTCCTCATTAAAAATTCAGTAATAAATTGGGGCAAAACAGAAAATACGAAGCTTGTTTTTATCAAAAACCTGCTAACACGTGGAATAATTTCCGAGGAATTATTCCCAAAATTATTTCAGAAAAAAATATGCTCGCCAGACTTTTATTGATAACTTTGTGTACTTACTTATTGTTTGTTTGTTGTGTGTGCCTGATAGGGTATTTTATGATTTAAATATGAATTTAACTTATACATCTCATTGTTATGTACCTGTCGCCACCGCCGGGTCATGGAATCAGCCCGTTGTATGTAGAAAGGCAGGCAGGGCCGACTGAAAAATGAACGTTAATTTGTTGGGAATACCTCATTAATTTCATTCGACGAGATAGCTAAGTGCTGACGTATAGAGATGATGTCGTTGAACGTTAATCGTTCAACAATTAATTAATTTAATTGCGCCGTTTTTCTATCAGCCTAACCGTTCTACAAATAAAACTTTTAAATCCATCATGGTTATTAACACTAAAGTCATTAACAACGGGATATTTACCATGATTTGAGTTTTGAGCTTTCCAATATTTCGGCACAGTTTCATGCGCCATGATCACGGAATAACTGACGGCACTGCGAGTGAGTTGTTATTGGCAGATATATCTATCTACCCTCATTTTTTGTCTTTTGCTACGAACGTTACTACTACCACCGGCTTCATTATCGAACGCAACTCGATCACGACACACAACACTAACGGTATCAGAACGCGGCCCGGTTGGTAATATTGGAAAGCTCAAAACTCAAATCATGGTAAATATCCCGTTGTTAATGACTTTAGTTCTACAAATAGGCTGATTCTACGACCCGGGGGCAGCAAACCTTTCCACTAACCTTCCAACATTAAAATGTGCAATAAATGATTGAGTAAAACATTAATATTAAGTTGCAATGTTACATTAATGCAATCGTCTACTTACAAAAGAATCGACGTGTACTAAGACTAAATCGCTGCAATTCTGGCTTCCTTCCAATACCGAGTACTCTGGCGCAATCGTTCTCAACTTTGTAAATATTCTGTCGTTGTAGTCGCCTAACTTCTGTTATTCAACAAGTTCTGCGGAAGGTTTGATCTAGTTTTAACCGGAATTCATCCAATTTCCTGTTCTTAGCCTTGCGCCTTGGCTGTGGCGGTGGCGTCCGTCGTAAGCATTGACCCTTTCAACTCAGGCTGTAGATATCGTAAGGTCCAATTTCACCGTTGCAGTTGAACGCGATCCACATAAGATAAATTCAAACGAGCGTATGCGCACGCTGATCCGGTCCAACCTGAACTTCGCAACTCTATCTAAGAACGTCTCAAATGACGAATTTTTGACAGATTTTCATGGAAAACTGTCAAAAAAACTCGACTTGAGACGTGCTTAAACCTGAGTTTGCGTTTGAGTATTCGGGGAAGCTGTGTGGTGCCGGCGTAAAATTTACACCAGCCCAATTCTTCCCGCGGATGTCGTAAGAGGCGACTAAGGGATATCCACCGGGAGCGGGCAGCAGCGCCCCCTGCAGTGCAAATTCTATCACCGAACTGAGATCCCCAACCCGCATGCCCAGCGTGGGGATTATGGCAAAACCCCCGTGGTTTGGGGGATGCGTGTTCAGTAGTCGACGTTTGTGTCCTGTTGAGCACAAAAAGGATATACGACCATCGATCGACCTTTGCTCTATGCTTCGAGCATTGATTAACGCTCGATTCTCGATGGACAATCGATCAATTATGAACATTTCCCGTAAGTAAGTAATTTGCAACTCGATTGTAATCACCAACTAACCGCATGGAACTAGTTTGATCCACTTCTTCGGATCTCTTCCGATCACGCAGACCATCAAGTATGACGGCTCCCCTGGGCCACATTGTTTAAGCAAAGAGCTTTTACTATTAAAGGACTCCAGCCGTTATGTTCCATGCAATAAGTATCATATTTCCTGGTCAAGTTTTGCGCAAAATGTCTGCTTCTACAGGGTCACACGGTCCCCATTCTAATAATCGTAATATTTCAGCTCTAAAATACGGGTCGGGCTGGCGAAGGCAAATGTTGCCAATAAACATTGTTCTTGACATTCAAAACAAATGTGCTTCGACCTTTCCAATTAAAATATTAATTTCGAACAACGGCAAGAATTCGGAGCGCTATGAGGGAATCATAAAGACGTTGAAAGAAAAAAAGAGCTCAGTGATGATAAGCTTGCCGAGTGTGTTAGAAAGGCTTCGAAATAATCCATTCGTGAGTCAGTTATAGGCAAGATTATTTCGAGTCAACAACAAAAGAAAACAAATGTTGCAACACCACGTTAGTTAGGGTAAGTTCTTGTAGACGCAAGTAATAGTTCTTGTGTTACTAGTTGGAATAGTTCCTATAGTACAAATATAGGTAGTCACACTATAATATTATAAATGCGAAAGTTTGGATGGATGGATGTTTGTTACCACTTCACGCCAAAACTACTGAACGGATCTTGTTGAAATTTTGCGTACAGGTAAGTCTAACCCTGGAATCAAACATAGGCGACTTTTTATCCCATAAATCAGTTCCCATGGGATAGAAATAACCTCAAAACGTTTTCATTGAAACAACGCGTGCGAAGCCGCGGGCAGAAGCTAGTTATTTATAAATCAGATGACAATCTAAATAAAGCTAAATTAAAATTACGTACTAGGTAGATTGAAATCAATATTGTAAACATAGAAAGAATAATGTTCTAAGGTTTTTTGTTATTATAGTGCGTAACCCCACACTAAGGGTAATTTCTAAGAAATCAAATAACATCGCAATTTTTTTTATTAAATATTTGATTTCTTAGAAATTACCCTTAGTGTGGGGTTACGCACTATAATAACAAAAAACCTTAGAATTAAGCTACGCGACACCTCTCGTCAAACGAACTAAATGTAACTTTAGTCTTTGAACAGGATTGGATAAACTTCAATGTTTCCCCTGTAGGTGGAGCTAACGGCGCGAGAGACCGTAGGATGTCGCAGAGATTTTCGACTCCCACGTCACTTGACTTCGTGGTGTAGTTGGTTATCACATCCCCGTACTGAGGGGAGGACGCGGGTTCAAGTCCCGTCGAAGTCGAAAAATTTTTGCGATGTTATTTGATTTCTAAGAATAATGTTGATTTAAATTACGCTAAGGCATGAAAGAAGAGAGATCAAAAACATTCTTACTAAAATAATACAAAATATGAAGATACATAGGTACATATTAGAATATAAAATGAACATCATTTTATTAAAATATTAAAGAAAAAAGATATTGTAGTGTTCGGAGCCATAGTAGCAACAGAGGCCGAATTCTGCCAATCAATTGCATTACTATGACAATGGTATCGCCGCAGAATCGGCCATAGATAAAAGAAACTCTAAATAGTGCGTGCGGTGCTTTTTGCACGGAGGGATTGATAGAATGATTTCAACCTGACACTTTTGACGCGCGTCCATCGGTAGTTTCTTTCATCATACATAGGTAAAATGCCGAAATGTGTAATCTTGAAACGATACCAATAATGTTATAGTGAAGCGATTATTTTAGTGGAATCAGGTCTCAGCTCTGGTGTTGTGTGGAAAATAAGACTGGCATAATTATGATTATAAGGCGATCACCACACTGCCACACACCACGTGAATGCGTGTTCCGTTGCTTGTAAGTATCTCCGTTTGTATAGAAAACACGCACAGTCCAACACACAGAAAATGCATCCACGCGCGTGCGTTCATGCAGATCACGCGCTCAGGCGCGGAGAAACATGCACCCACCCGCATGCGGGGCGAGACGCAAGGTATGACAAAACGCAACTAGTGCGCGTAAAAAACCCACACAATGATGCAGATCTGCACTCCCGCAAGTACGCGCGTAGGTGCGTCGACACGCAAGATGTACGCGCGTAGGTGCGTCGACACGCAAGATGCAGCGTGGTGCGTGGCAGTGTGTTAACCGCCTAAGAGGCTTGTGACGTACAGACAGATAGCATTAAAATCTTCAACTTCTCACATGACCTGAGCTCGGTATTCTGAATCCAGTGACGGCATCACATTCTCATTACATCCGATCGTCTCTACTCGCATGCCGCTTAAATAAACATTGATTTTCGATGAACCAGCTCCGATTTGTAACTCAAGGACGAACTCGTTTGTTACTTAAAACATAGATCTAAGCAAAATTCTTACAGCCCTTACCCAACAACTGTGATACAACTACACGCAAACACTCGCTCACAATTACATTTCTAATCTTGTGCAATAATTATAGTGAAAAAACACGATGGCATTGCTGTAGTTTTTAGGTGTAATGGTAAAATCCAAAGGATACTTTTATACAGTTTCATACAGCCACAAAGCAAGCACAGCGATTGTTGCTAAGGCAGAGTAGACCAAAATCACATCGCATCATCATCATCAGCCTATATTAGTCCACTGCTGAACATAGACGTTACCTAATTAATGAGCGCCATAGCGTCCTAACTTCAGCTTGCCGCATTGACATTGCATATTGATGCCATGTAATTTTTCCTAACCTAGACAACAATCGCTGTGCTTGGCTTACAGATATAGATACCTTTTGTTAACGCATTCGCTGCCCATGCGGGGCGCGCCGCCGCGACACGGGGGAGTATACTGGCATCTGCGTCTTGGGCCATGTTAATACGTATACCTACCTACATAAGTAGCACAAAACAACTAGACACGAACAGTAAAAATGCTTGCAGATGATCGTGAGTACAGCATTTGTCACGCGACGGGAATCGTTCCCGAAACTCTACTACGTCTCGTAAAGTTACCCACCGCACCGCGCTGTAGAGGTCGTCAAAGTTCTATTAAGAGGGCGCATTGCGCTCCATTTTGTGAAAAGGATAGGCATAGGATTTGGCGTTCATAGGAGCGGGACGGAGCACGTTTTTGGAACGGCGTATGCGTAAAAAAAAAAATGTTTTTGCTTATTTACGAGAAAACTACACAACTTATGAAGAAACTGTATTAAGGAATCAAAGACTTAGTAATAACCTACGAATCAAAACAAAAATATTTTCTACTAGCTGCCGCCCGCGGCTTCGCACGCGTTGTTTCTATGGAAACGTTGAAAGGTGATTTCTATCCCATGGGAACTGATTTATGGGATAAAAAGTAGCCTATGTTTGAAAATGAAAAAAATGAAAAGTATTTATTTAGCAGCAAATACAATAATCTTAACCGAAAACTTATGGGCAGGTACTTATATCTATTTTTAAATCTAGGCAAGTACATTATGTTTGATTCCAGGATTATAATTATCTGTATACAAAATTCAGCCCGATCCGTTCAGTAGTTTTGGCGTGAAGAGGTAACAAACATCCATCCATCCATCAAAACTTTCGCATTTATTTAATATTAGTGTGATAGACGGCAGGGTTCCTGAGATCTCGACCAAATAAGGTGCAAAACAGTGAACTTTCATGATTTTTTTTGTGTTTTCCAAATAATGAATCGAAGAAAAAACTTTGAATTTTATGTATATCTAGTTTTTTACCACGGGAATCCCATGAGTACTGAGATCTAGGCCTCGTTTGAGAAACAAACCCGCTAGGTTCGCCCCTTAAGCTTGCCCTACTTATACTCGAAGTTTCTCAGTTCTATTAATCGTGTTGAGTTCCATTACGGAGGCTCTTGTATTTTATGTAACCTTTTTGGAGTCATTTTGGAGGAGATAAGCCCTATTACGCCTGTCGCTCTTAGCGTAATGTCCCGAATCGCTCCTCTAATCCCCCTATTAGACTATACATTATTTACCTACCCTCGAAATGTTTCGTCGACCGCATACCTTATCTGGATTACCGAATACGTGCTTTATCTCACCGAATTTAATACCCAGAGCCCTAATAGGTTATTTACAGTTTTAGTTTAACCTTGAGCGTAAAGAGGCGACAATATTTGCAAGATACCTACGGCCGGTTTCGGTCTAAGAGTGATGATAAAAACAACCATTAGTTTTTAGAATTTATGACGGATATAAGCGGGTTAACAATAAGCGCCTTATTTGTGTTGGAAGAACACTTAAGACAAATAAGGTTCGTAGTTAACCCGCTTACATCCGTTATGAATTCGTCAAACTACGATAGTTTTCATAGTAGTTCGAATATTCTTCATGGTCACGTGGTGGTGTTTTTGACACCATAATATTTTATCTATCGGCAATCATCTATTGGCAATCATTTGACTATTTTATTACATCAAAATATCTCCGCTCTAACGCCCGTAGTACACCTCCGCTGCGAAACCTTAACAGCGGAACTGCAGTAATTTCGCCATGTCTTGTCGGAATGTTGGAAAAGCGGATTACTAGCAAAACTGCCTGTTCTAACGCATAGATTTCACTATAATTCTATCTCTTTCCCCGCGCGATTCCGTCGATCTGCTCCGACGTCATAGTTCCGCGACTCAAAGTACACTTCATCGCAGCGAAATTCATCCAGCGGTTCCGCTTCTCGTATTCCGCAGCGGAGGTGTGCTACGGGCGTAAAGGGAACATCGGGCCTTGACTGTGACACACACACAATTTAAATTTTCGTAATTGAATCAAACGACCCATAAGCCCATTGTTGTTATTATACGCAATATTATTGAGTCAGATACGTTAACTCGTATCTGACTCAATACGAGAAACATAAACATTGACTCTTACGAAAAATTCTAAATGTTCAGGGTATTACAATCAATCAGATCTGACATGCTGAAACGGTCAATGATGGATGGTTTACTACATTGACGCCCCTGTTATTATTAAAATCTCAAATCTGTGTTTGTAATAACACTATTGATTTACGAATACATACAGCAATGGGCGCTTGAAAATGAGGAATTCTCTTAACCCTTATTCTCACCTTCACTCAGTTATCATTATCACGTATCAGGCCAAGACTGACTTTGTGTCTCTCCGATAATGGTGTATAGATATAGGTTACCTATCATATCCGATGCTATTTTACCTGCATACTGTGCAAGGAAATCGTTATCCATATTCATTATAGAAAATTTTTAGTAATTCCGCGTTAAACCTTCTCTGGTAAGATACAACAAAATGATATTCTCGTGCACCGCCCACATGCATTCCAATTTGTAGGAGGGCCGGCCGTGCACGCGAATTGCATTATGTTGGATCTTATCAGAGAAGGTAATACTTATTATTTTTTCATACTTATATTTGTAGATGGTTTCGGCAAAGTTCCGCCTGAAACACTATTTTTTTGAACCATTAAAAATTGATGCTTGTAACTTAGCATCAGAGCCATGAGTTTGATAACTTGACAAATCAGAGAAGGTAATACTTAATATTTTTTCATACTTATATTTGGAGATAGTTTCGGCAAAGTACCGCCTGAAACACTATTATTTTGAACCATGAAAAATTGATGCATGTAACTTAGCATCAGACCCATGAGTTTGATTACTCAACAGTATCTATACTCGGTTCTACAATCCAAGATATTATATGTCAACGAAGACATTTATGAATGAAAACGTAAACTAAAACTGATATCTAACAATAACAGAAAATAACAAGGTAACACCAAGGTTAACACTAGATACACAAACTTCAACAACGCATAATTGAAAACGAATGAGAGATGAAATAAATGATGAATTAAAACTTTAATAACCAAACATTTTTCCTAGCGTCTGCGATTTGCTTTGATATTACCAATGTCGTAAAATATTTTCCATCAATAATTGATTGGCTTTGTAACCCTAAATATCTAAAATTCTTAAACCTAGTTTAGACGTTCCATTTTTGTTTGGGATTTGATACCGTGCG
Source organism: Eupithecia subfuscata (assembly GCA_963564075.1). NCBI lineage: Eukaryota > Metazoa > Arthropoda > Insecta > Lepidoptera > Geometridae > Eupithecia > Eupithecia subfuscata. The sequence goes on along the minus strand of OY751117.1, from coordinate 3,042,776 downwards.
CTTCTAGCTTGCGAACATGGATGAACACAAATCCAATACAAAAAGGTCTCCAAATTTGGTGTAAACAAAAATTGTGTTTTTGGTGAGGATTTGTTACTTTGTATTAATTTTTATCGTCCACAGCGTGCAATTGATCGGCATATCTGCCACTACCCATGCCAGAGACCGGTATATCTACGGATAACGTCATCCGCAAACTCGATTGCTTTGAAAATACCTATTGCCGATACAAAATCCGAAATCACTAGACGCACCCTGTCGGCATATTGTAAACTAGACGATCGCGTCGCGGTTTCACCCTCGTAGTTCCCGTTCCCGTGGGAATTCCGGGATAAAATATAGCCTATGTCACTCCCTGAAAAGTAAGCTTCCTAACGGTAAAATAATTTTTCAAATCGGTCCAGTAGTTTCGGAGCCTATTCAATACAAACAAACAATCAAATCTTTCCTCTTTATAATATTAGTATAGATACCGACGTCTCATACGCTGCGTAAATACGCTCCAATTCCGATTTATGTTCCTTGTTAAATTCTACTGTCACGTAAGCTAACGCAAACAAGAACGTACAATCTACCTAAGATTGTAGATTAATGTTTACCTACACAAACCGCGTGTCTAGATAAGGCGACCTCTATCTAGACACGCTAAGTAAATACTAGGGGTCGAGGCGTCTCATCTCGGCCACGATCCGTATTTACTCCTAGGACGTGTGCTGATAGGACTTGATTGAGATGGCTCAAGTTTCGTTGGCTTCATAACTCTTTATTGTACACCACGACATGAAATAAAAAAACATAGACCTTAACATTAAATAGAAAGGTACGCCGTAGTGGCCTTATCGCTTAACATAAAATAGAAAGGTACGCCGTAGTGGCCTTATCGCTTAAGGCGAATAGTAGGGTGGATAGTGGCGCCACTACATATTTAATTTTATAATTACGTTATACAAAGGAATTATCAAAAAATCGGACCGCGCGTAGACGATATCTATCATAAGCTTTTTTTAAATGTATCTTTAATAGTTTTGTACTGTATTATTTAGGCAGATAAGTACTTGTTTCAAGAGTTTAGTTCCTATTGGTGGCCACCAAGCTCTCCAAACAAGGTTTTTGATTGAATAACACAAAACAAAACTATTACAGATACATTTGAAAAAGCTTATGATAGATTTCGTCTACGCGCGGTCCGATTTCTTGATAATTCCTTTGTATAACGTAATTATAAAATTAAATATGTAGAGGCGCCACTATCCACCCTACTATTCGCTTTAAAAGTGAAATTTTCGATCCATCCAAAGGTTGCTTCGAAGAAACGAAGCTACCTTTGGATGGATCGAAAATTGAGAATTTAAGAAAGGCAGGGGTGTATACAAGGATAATACAGAATAATAAATATTATGCAAGAAGAAATAAAAGTAAAATACTGTCAACACATATTCTGGCATCATAAGACACATACAGAATTGTATGAAGCCTTTATTTATCTACTGTTGTGGCTCAGCGTCCCAGAGAAGATCTTGCCCTCCGATAAAAGATTTCTCCAAGCATCTCGGATCTGAGCTCTCTTTTGAAATCCTTTATTTGTTGCACAATAATATAAGCCGATCAGCTTACATCGTAAATAAAAGATTAAGTACTCGTATATTATCTGTACGTGACTGATTGACGCACAACCTGAAGCGCCGATCGTCGGAAAATTAAAAATTTGGACAACCCTGATTCTGACGACGAATTAAGGATAGTCGTGGATACTGCCGTCAATTCTCAGCTGTAACTCCGAGTATATCTAATCGCCCCGTGATCACGATCGCTGTAACGGGGTAGAAACGTAGGGGAAAGAATAACAAAAGCACGGTAATATTATCCAACAGTATTTGGACTCGGCCGTATCTTTGAAATAAATGCCTACAGCCGCGCGGTAGGTAAACATGCGATAGGGCTGCCCGCCTCCACCATTTTAATTACATTTACCTACTTTGTGTTTCCATTTAGTTTTGTGATTGTAAATATAGGAAGGTACTTTTTTTATATAAACAAATAAAATACTTTGTGAATTGAATGGGAAGTGTTCAATAAAAATGCGTGTTGTTTTTTGATTGGTAGATTTAATTAAAAAACCTGTTTATGTTTGAATAACAAATCGGTCTTATAAATTTGCGTACGAAAAATATTTGCGCCTCGACTGAGACGTACCTACAAAATGCTTTATTATTAAATTTTAGGAGATTTTTTTGGAGAAAAAGGAATATCTTTTACTTGGTTATAGATACCTGCAGCTACTTTATTAAATATGTGCCTGAACTTATTTTTAGAGAAAAAATCGCGCGGTTATTGTTAAAAAAACATCACACCATCCGTTCGTCACTGCGGCACAGCCGCGACTGTCTGCATGCTGAGCGCATGCCGAGATCGAGGCGCGTAGGTATAGCTCGCGTTTCGCCCGTTTGTATGAAGTCGGATTACTTATAGGATAATATTACCTTGACAAAAGGTACGCGAGAAATACCCGACAAAATCATTAATTAAATTAAAACGTGTTCAGCCTCATCATCAGTCTGATGTTGGAAGGCAAGATCCTCTCTGGGACGCTGAACCACAACAGTAGATAAATAAAGGCTTCATCCAATCCTCTTCAACATGAGGAGATAGTGAGGCTTTTTACTAAAATAATCGCTTCACCGTAACAATGGTATCGTTTCAGAATTACACATTTTGGCATTTGACGACCTCTGTGGCGCGGTGGGCGAGGGTCCGCCTGCGACGCAGGAGGTTGCGGGTTCGATTCCCGCCTCGGAACAAATATTTGTACGATCTGCAGATATTTGTTCAGGGTGTTCTGGTCGTTTTCTATGTATAATAAAAAATATCTATTTATGTACTCGTATATTATTATGTATATCAGTTATCTATTACCCATAACACAAGCTCTGCTTACCTTGGGGCTAGATAATGCTGTGTGAATTGTTCAGCATTATTTATTTATTTATTTATTATTATTTTGATTAAAAAAACTACAGATGAAGGGACGCGTGTCTGCGTCCGCCACTAGAGGGCTGTGCCGAACTATATTAATCGATTTTTGGTCTATGCCCGGCCTCTTTCTACACCCTTTCTACCCCTCAACTGTCTCCCTTTCCCAATAAATTCCGAGTTTCTGCTATAGCTGGCTGGTTTTCTCTTTCTGCATTTTACAAAAGTTGAAACCATTCTCTATCAATCTCTCCGTGCAAATAGCATCGCATGCACTGTCTAGAGTTTCTTTCATCTATGGACGATTCTGCGACGATTCGGCCCCAGATTTTACCTACGGCAAGGAAAAGCCTTTCTCACTCAAGTGCCACTTCGCTAGTCTCATCCAGGCTCTATAATTTCACTAGCACTGAAATAAGGCTTTGTTACTTGGCTGCAAAAATAAAGACTTCTATTCCTACACGTATTTGCTGAACAATAGTTGAAATTCCTTTTCCCATTGTTACAGTTGACGAGAAGATTTTCTGCTGTCATGGCGGTCTCTCACCCGACTTGCAGGCCATGGAGCAGATCCGGCGGATCATGCGGCCCACCGATGTCCCAGACCAGGGCTTGCTGTGTGACCTGCTGTGGTCTGACCCGGATAAGGACACCGCGGGCTGGGGCGAGAACGACCGCGGAGTCAGCTTTACTTTCGGCACTGAGGTTTGTCCGACGCGCTGTTAAATTCTTATTACATACCAAAATAATAAATTGCTATGCCCACCCAACAGGGTGTATCTATATATATAAAAATGAAACCCGTTTTCCTTGGTCACGGCATCACGCGTGAATGGCTGGACCGATTTCGCTAATTCTTTTTTTGTTGTGTTTGTTATTGTCAGGAGAAGGTTCTTATGAAAGAAAAAATTAATAAAGTTGGAAACATTAATTTCCACGGGGGCGAAGCCGCGGGGCGCAGCTAGTAGATAGATAGATTATTTCTCTAGTGCACCACCAATACACAAAGCAATTAATTAAGAACTTTAAACTAACTATGTATAATGTGGCGCAATCGGCGGCCTCATCGCTGACAGCGATCTCTTCCAGGCAACCATTGGATGGATAGGTGTATGTACTAACTCTAGCTGTAATTAGAACTTAAGCTACCTATCCATGTACATACCTGCAATTATTAAATGAATTTGAATTTATTGCTGTAAAAGAGATCGGTCGATAAAAGTGCATCTGTGAAAAGTTTGTTGACAACAAGCCTTTCCACAGCTAACTTACGCCCCCTCATTTGGTGAAAAATTTGAAAAAGCTAATATGTTCCGAATCGGGTTTTTTTCAATTAAACACTCGTTAGTCACCTAGGGTCCCATACGACGGACCTGAAGTCGCAAATCTTATCAGTTTGCTAACTTCCCACAACCAACTTTTGCATAGTCACAAAGTTAACCTATCACTCTTATCTGAACCCCCTTACTTAACCTCTGACACGGCCTCCAGAGCACTCTGGAACTTTCTCTCCTATCACTCGTGGCGTTGTTGAGTTGAGATAGCATAGGTCGCGTATGCGGACGCGATTGTTTACCACTGCATGCTTGTTATTCGAAGATAAGCGAGTACTTTCTTCTGTAATCTTGGTAGTAAACTAAGGATTTAAAGTTGACCTTTGCGCCACAGAGATGACCTCTGTGGCGCAGCGGGCGAAGGTCCGCCTGCGACAGATATTTTTTTATATACATAGAAAACACCCAGAACACCCTGAACAAATATCTGGAGATCGTACAAACATTTGTCCCAAGGCGGGAATCGAACCCGCAACCTTCTGCGCCGCAGGCGGGCCTTCACCCAATAATGATTAATACCCATAATAATGATTAATGCTGCGTAATTAACATTTTGTGCGTAGCAGAGCTCAAGGCACACATGCTTTTCGCTCAGCATTGTGCTGGGTACACACACTTTTGTCGTGGTTTGTTGACAAACATACCACATCGACTTTTGTCGTGGTTTGTTGACAAACATACCACATCGAGTTTGGCTAGTGTTAAGAACTTTATATTCTACCACTCGTCGGTGCCGAGATAGCACAGGTCACGTATGCGGACGCGATTCTTTACCACTGCATGCTTGTTATTGTTATTGGAAGATGACGTGGGTACTTTCTTCTATAATAATATGATAGAAGAAAGTACACTTGTTATGTGTAAACTGGGGCCTTGTTAAGGCGGTACCCTACCTCGTTATTGTGTGAACAGGATAGGCATAGGATTTCGCGTTCACAGGAGCGGGACAGAGCAAAGCGGCGTAAGCCCAAAAATCAAGTTTTTAGTAGTTATTTGCTCCCCACAAACATTACAATAGTTAATTGAAAAAAAGGCAACATATAAAATGTTCTTTATACTTAGCTCAATTACTATGCTTAATCTCAAGATCGTATCATCTGTATTTATTGAGAAATTAGGGTTTTAGTAAAAAATTAGAGGTAACTTTGCGATTTTTTTCTATCGAGAAAATTTTATGGAATCGTGTTTTCGAAACATATTATTATGATCGATAGAATAAGTCCTGAACTTTACCATATATAAATTTCAAAGTTAAATATTCAGTAGTTTGGAAGATATGGAGGTCCGACGGAGTTGAAAATAAGCAATTTGAGGGTAGGTACCCCCTTAATTAATTGGTGGTGGTTTTGAGCTGAAAAACAGTATGGGCCATGTCCAATACAACCTGTAGAAGGTAATATCTACCAATGATTTGTATTCGTTGGGATGTATTGTATCAGGTTAGGTTAGTTATAATTTTCCTTTATTCACGACCGAAAAATGACAATCTAAGATTTTCGTCGAAAGTGTAAGGATTCAAAAACTGGTACAGCACATTTTATCGAAGTTTAAAGAGCATGCATCGGGCTTTACACTAACACAGGTCTGTTCTTATGATTTGGATACTTTTCAGAAGCTGAAATCGTAAATTTTCATGAAAACGGTCTTCGAAAAATGTCAATAGCGTTGAATTTGTATTGTTTCGAACACACAAATTACGAGACTTCGGCTTCTGAAAAGTATCCAAATCATAAGAACAAAACTGTTTTTGTCTGAAACCCAACGCATGCTATTAGAACTCCGATAAAACTTACTCTAAAAACTAAACTTAAAATCTGACCAAAACAGAAGATTTTTTCGAGGCTTGCTCCACTCACCGATAATAACAATACCGCACCAAAAAAATTACACGATAATATAACAATACATATAATTGTTCTTGATTAAGCTCGGAGTCTGGCCCCGATTTAAGGTTGTTGTACCCACCACTATCAACGAATAAATAAATAATAAATAAATAAATAATGCTGGACAATTCACACAGCATTATCTAGCCCCAAGCTAAGCAGAGCTTGTGTTATGGGTACTAGATAACTGATATACATAATACAATAGACTACATAGATAGATATTTTTTATTATACATAGAAAAACATCCAGAACCACTGAACAAATATCTGCAAATCGTACAAACATTTGTCCCGAGGCGGGAATCGAACCCGCAACCTCCTGCGTCGCAGGCGGACCTTCCCCCGCTGCGCCACAGAGAATAACACAAAAATCTAACAAATCAGATAATTTTTTCATTTCTAATAGGTAACATTTCTTTGGTTCGATTGAGAGCAGAGCCTGGCTCCCACCACCGCAAACAAATAAGAATTAAAATGAATTTGTTTGCAATTTTAAGTAGTAACTAATTATTTTTATGCAACATTTATTACGGATGTAAGCGGGTTAACTACGAACCTTATTTGTGTTGGAAGAACACCAACGTTTCATCCCTTAACGAGGGTAGGGCTTGCATTCGAATATTCGAATAATTCGAATGTTAATTCAGTTCGAATATTCGAATACTGAAATTGCAATATTCGAATATTCGATTCAAATCAATAACACCAATTTCAGAACTCCGATGTGCATAAAATGCCACTTATATCCGCGAGATATATCCATACAAGTTTACGTCGTTCTGGTTAACAAAATGACTAAAGTTATAGGGTTCCCGAGTTCGGAAACACTCAGGAATGCCGCGTGCGACTGCATAGGGCATTCGCGTATCCTATTTGAATTCTTCTTTCTGAACAGGAAATTCGAAATTTCGTTTTCGTTGTCGTGCAAAACCAACTTTAAAGTCGATTGCATAAGATTAGCGTTTGCACGAAAACGAATCAGAAACTTCGATTTCGTTTTTAAGTTTGTTTTCCGTCCCTGTAGCTATGTTACCGTTACTTATCGTGTTTAATTACTTGTTAATTTATTGTAGACTAGCTTCTGCCCGCGGCTTCGCACGCGTATTTTCAGAATAATTTATTATCTAAGTTAGACTTTGCTCTAAACGTACGCCAAATTTAAGATTAAATTTATCAGATTTCACAATCTTTCGGCTTTATTGACCGAGCGAACGAAGTGAGCGAAAGTCTCTCCTTCAAGTCTAGCAAAATTAGCAATTCTATCAGTATGTCCGTACTCCTCTACAGGTCGTATTTTCACAACCGATCGGTACGAAACTTGGTGTGCAGATTCTACTATTTTATAGAATATTTTGTCGTCGGGGTTTTTTGATTAAAGGCGTACTTCCGTACTAAAGGGGGCTTCAGAATATCTCGGCTTTAGGACATCTGATTTCGATAATTATTTTTATTTGAAAGGTTGTTGTTTTTAATTCTTCTCATAAAAATTTGGTAAAGATCTGATCAGGATTTTTGGTATGACGAGCAGAATAGCTCCGCGAAATGCAGCAAGAGAACATAAAACAGTACAGTGCCATCAATTAGAACATGTTTGTAACTCCTCGAGAGAACTATGTAGCACGGCCACGCATGCCTGCCAGCTTACGAAAGTAAGAAATCAATTGTATAGATGGCGCTAATGCTACTAAACGTCTCTGATTTATTTATATACCTACCAACAAACAGGAATTACAAAAAACAAACAGGAATTAAAATAACCTACCTAAATATCCCGTTTTAAATAACTTTAGTACCTAATATCTAAGTAAATTCACAGAAATATATAAGAATTAGTGCTTGCGAGGTTTACTGTTCGTAGAACTACTAGTTACTAGGATGTTGTTAAAATACCAACTCACCTAAATTTTGAAGACTGTTTTTACTAAGAATGTGTGATTGATTGTGCGTGTAAATCGGCAAAGTCTCGTTACAACCTTTTGTCAATTTTTAATTTTAATTAATTAATAAATTACAGAATAAAAAACATGAGATTTTAATAATAATATAGTTTGTTTCTATTATTCGAATCGAATAATATTCGAATATTCGAATAGTACCCAAAAAAAAATTCGAATATTCGAATATCAAAATTTTCGAATATTTGCAAGCCCTAAACGAGGGACATCTTCAGGGTGAGTGCGGTTCTAGACGCACGCGCTTACATCCGTAATGGATTCGTCAATCTACGATAGTTTTTGCAACATATTTATAATTTTATTTTTTTTTGTCAGGTGGTTGGGAAGTTCCTCTCCAAACACGAGTTCGACCTGATCTGCCGCGCGCATCAAGTCGTAGAAGATGGATACGAGTTCTTTGCGAAGAGACAGCTGGTGACTCTCTTCTCTGCACCCAACTACTGCGGGGAGTTTGATAACGCAGGTCAGTAGCATTTCCCTTCTTAACCCGAACTTTTTTCTTGTTTTTCTGTAAGTTTTGTAATCTAGCACTACACTACATTGTTCCAAACTCTCAAAATGAGGATCGAGTAGTGAGTAACATTTTTATTTGAGAATGCAGATTTATAGAGCTAAGAAATCCAAAACACACAGTGCAAAAAATTTTGTTCTACGACAAAAATTGACGAAGTTATGACCACATTACTAGCGAAGTTCATCTAATAAATCTCTCTTCAGTCATAGCAGATATTTATATACATATAGTTGTATATATGTAATGAACCCTTCACGGTAATTGTTGATCCAGTACGATTTCTTAAGAAATGTTGATCCACCTATTTCAGGTGTACATTCGAATCTAAACCTAGTAAACAGATATACTTTGATCCACATTTGAAGAGCACATGGCAACGCTAGATCTACATTAACTGGTTATCAAGATACTCGCATTCAAAATATCCCAAGATATCAAAATTTTGTTGATCCACTAACGGTCAAAAAATGTACACCGAAACGTCTTTTTTACATCCGTAACATATTTAGCTACGCGCAACATTAGCTTAGACAATGTTGATCCGCAGACTCTGGAGCCACAAATGACTACATCGTCTGTTTTCAGAGCGGCAACGCCGCCGCACGCGCTGTGGTGGGGATCGTTTCGAGAATTTAAACTAATAATAGCCACACAAATTTCATGATTTAAATAAATTTTAGACGAATTAAGCCATATTCCATATTAGGCTGAAATGAATGACATACGGTCTTCACTGATCATGCTGCCCCAACTTAAGGTCGTTCATCATCATCATCATCAGCAACAGCCTATATTAGTCCACTGCTAAACATAGGCCTTCCCTAATGAGCGCCATAGCGCCCTGTCTTCAGCTTGCCGCATCCAGCATCTGCCTGCAGTCTTTCGCAGATCGTGATCCCACCTGGCCGGAGGGTGTACTACACTACGTTTGTCGAGTCGCGGTCTCCACTCAAGAACACATTTACCCCAGCTGTTTTCGGTTCTTCGCGAGGTATGGCCTGCCCACTGCCACTTCGGCTTGCTAATTCTTTGAGCTGTGTTGCACTGATTGAAATCTTTCGTTTTCAAGCATTGCGGTATGGATGACGAGAAGACTCGACGTAGTTCCCCAAACACTGCCAGTCTATCTGGATCCTCCTCTTGGCCTCCTTCTCATAATTATTTTTACCTAACTGCAGAATTTTCTCAAGTATACCCGGAAACAATTTCGAGAAGGTGGCCATGTACGACGACCGGTCCCGGATCAATGAGGCCATTGATCATGACTTTGGTTCATCAAATTCTGATTCAGTGAGGCTGAGGCTAGGCCGTCCAGCATCTGGTTCAGCTCCACTTGAGACTCCGCCATTAAAACTATGTCATCAGCGCATCGCAGATGTAGTCGTTTATGTTGATGCCCTTACCATGGTATAATAATAATAATACAAGGTATGCTACTCCGAGAAACAACGGTCACGTGGGTTTTCCCAAGCCTACGTCATATCCGTTACGGTAGTTCTCAAACTTTTAGTTTTGGGAGATTCGAGATCTAGGTTTTAGGTTTTCTATGAAATTCTTCAAACTTAGTTTCCTTTGAGCAACGCTAATGAGCTCTGCACATGGATAAATTTTTTTTTTTCTTAAAATGAAATTTATCAAGAAGAACATTTTTCAGCCACAGATTCTGTTTTCGGGAATTTAAATAACTCTGGATTTCAAAAGCTCTGCTGTTATTTCGTTCTCACCGGGGCTTTTTTAAGCTGCCTCAGAGCTAACACGATCTCGTCTTGACTGTCAGTACAGTGGCGTGTCAGGGTGGCTCTGGAATCATGGTCTTCTTATCGGGCATGTGCAGTGTATAAACGACCATAGAAATCCTCCACTTCAGCGGAGATCTTCGGCTTCGACATTATGGTCCTCCCTTCTTGCGTTTTGAGCTTTATCAGGTGGCTCCTGCCAAGCTGCTGAGTGAATATCTTAGACCCTCGGTTTCGCGTTATCGCCTCTTCAAGGCGATAGAGATCAGATCTCTGAGGCGTGTGTTGGAGCTCCGAAATTCGCGCCGTACCATCTTTGTAATTTGCTTGTTCTGGTCTGACCTCTCTGACGAAGTCGCTTTTGTTTACCGTCATTTGGTCCCGTCCCTATCCCGTCATCAGCCCGAGAGTCTCATGCGAGAGTTTGGAATTCTTGCCAGTACGCTGCTTTATTCCTAGCACCCCCTGCCCAGCCGTTGTCGTGGCCGCTACCATAGCCAGGAATAGCGAGGCGGTTAAAAACTGGGGGTCATATATTTCTGGCTTCCTCGTACCCTCAAATGAATTGAATGTCCATAATTCCCACGCTGGGCAAGCGGGTCGGTCGATCGTAGTTCGGTGGTGGAGTTAGTTCTGCAGTGGTACAAATTCTAAGCCGGCAACACACGGCCATGAAATAGGCAAGTTACCTATTTCGTACTTCAAGCCCTTAGAAGCTGTGTGGTGCCGGCTTAGAATTTGTACCACCCCAACTCTTCCCGCGGGTGTCGTTAGAGGCAACTAAGGGTTATCCACCGGGGGCAGGCAGCAGCGCCCCCTGCAGAACAATTCTATCACCAAACTGCAATTCCCGACCCGCCTGCCCAGCTTGGGGATTATGGGCATAACCCCCATGTGATAAAAGCCAATAAGGCGCTTATTAAGGGGAGGCCTGGCTCCAGTAGTGGACCAATACAGGTTGTTGAAGTTGAGGTTGAGGAGGTATGAGAAGTAGGTAAATAAGAAATTTTGGGTAGGGGTTCTGATGACAGACCCCTAAAAATTGTTATTTGTGAATTCCCTTTGTTTTTCACAGTAGAAACAACCTGCAAATTTGAAGTTTGTAGGTAAAACCTATGCCAGAAGCCGGTACCACACGGCCGACTAAGAACACTATAAAATTACTAGTTTATACCCGCGGTTTCGCACGCGTTGAAGTGATTCCTATCCCATGGGAACTGATTTATGGGGTAAAAAGTAGCCTATGTTTGATTCCAGGATTAAAAGTACGTGAATGCAAAATTTCAGCCCGATCCGTTCAGTAGTTTTGGCGTGAAAGAGTAACAGACATCCATACATCCATCCATCTATCCATCCATCCAAACTTTCGCATTTATAATATAAGTGAGATGATTTTAAACACTTTCCTTTATTTTGAACCTGAACTTATCATGCCCATTCCAAATTTCACGTATGTAGGCCTGCTGGAATATATCAAGGTAACCTATACATATTTATGATTGGTCGTGAGTGATGATGACGAAATACCTACCACCGATATCGTTAGGGTAATTTGCCAAACTAAAATGAATGACTGACAGTGACACTAGTGATTTTCAGAGTCGGTTAACCACGCTTAGGTACTACCTACTTTAAAAAATTTTTGGTTCTAGGTTTAATTTGTATCAATGATGCTGAAAAGTGACAGATATGGGTCGAGAATAGGGTTCCTGGTGGCGGTTGTGGACTCCACTCGGGCCACTACTGTGTAATAATATTAAGGTATAAATAAAATAAAATAATTTATTCACCCACCCATCCATCCATCGATAGAAGCAGGCGACTCCGCGAGGTCCGCTATTTGTGGCGTCGTTTGGGGGAGGCCTATGTTCAGCAGTGGACATATACGGGCTGATGATGATGATGATGATGATAATGAAATAATTTATTTGAATAGTCAAACAATAGGTACATAACAATTACAAAATTTATAAAGAAAAATTAACAAGGTACGAAATACCAACAAGTTCAGTAGGTACATAAAACAACTGTTTCCTTGGTTAATGATTTCAGTTAGACAAACAAACAAGATCCGTCAAGTGCGAGTGTAACTCGCGCTCCGAGGGTTTCGAACGTTTGTCAATTATACAGATTATGTAGGTACTAAAGGTAGCGGTGAATACCTAAAAATAGTAGGTACCGACCTACCTTTTAAATGGATCGCTAAGTAATTTTTCGACTTTTCAAAATATTTCATGAAGTTTGAAATTTTGCCTGCAGAAATTTTAAAAACAGTTTTGAACAAGACAAAATTAAAATTTTAAAAAACCCGCTGACGTTTATTGGCAGAACAGATTTTCATAAAACATGGCTAAGAACACTCGGGATAAAATTATCTATGACACAAAAAAAACTAAACGAAAATCGGTTCATCCGTTTGAGAGCTACAATACCACAGACAGATACAAAGACAGACACGTCAAACTTATTACACCCCTCTTTTTGCGTCGGTGGTTAAAAATGTACAAAACGATACATTTCAAAAATTTTCATTTTCATTTATTTTTCTCTAAATCTGTGAAGGCGCACGAAACATAATATTATTTTGAATTGCAAGTTTATAGCTGCGGTAGTTGCTGAGATATTAAAAAGGGGAAAAAGGACAGACAAAGCGATGGCATGACACAAAATAGTTACAGAATTATCGTTCAAAAGTATCGACGGATCAACATTTGACAGTAGAAAAGTGTACATAATGGATTTTTAATAACTAAATAATGACTAGGTAACGCGATGTCACAATAAATAATAAATGACATGGAACATGGCGTTCCCTAGTCAGTTCGTTTCTACACGAGTCGACCCCTCCCCCAGACGGAGCGGCAACGTCGCAGCCATTTTCGACCAATGCTGCGTTCTGATTGGTTCATTTGAATCGGATCAACATGTGCAAAATGGATTTGTATATTGGATCAACAAATGGTATTAGAATGCCTAAGGCTACGAGGGGTCAAATGTTGATCTGGTTGGAGCCACACTTGTTCATGGAAATGCATAATGGATCAACAAAAGAGGCTCGGATCAACATGTGTTTTTGGATCAACAAAGTACTCGTCGTGAGTCGCGCCTGATCAACATTTACCGTAATGGTATATCTATCATATATATTTATTATATATATATAGTTTCGTTTTCGTATTGTATTTTAATTTAGTTTATGTTAGTTTTGTATGTAGGTTTTATAATATCATTATCTGTATAATGATTTTCTATCTTGTATGTACACATTATTTATCCACACTCGTTTCATAAATTCTCTTTATATCCATAGGTTTGCTGTAAGAAAACTCTTTTAGGGTTAAGCTCGCCTTTGTACATGTCCAGTATTTTTGTTAACTTTTATGTATGAAATAACTTGTGTGTGCAATAAAGAATTTAAGAAGTTCACTGAGTGACCGAGCGAGTGACGGCGGTCACTCGGTGAACTTCGCTATTAATTTGGTCATAACTTCGTACGTAATGGTCCGATTTGGATAATTTAAAAAGATATATCATTCTAATGTCATAAAGAATAACGTGGATACTAGTTCTATTGAAATTGCTATATCGTTACGTATCCTCATTATAATACAAGTGTGAAGTTAAGTATCTGGCCGTGGAGGTTGCGGCGTTAGAATCGACGTCTCCAACCCGGCCCGTGGAGGTCGTAATAGCCGACTAAGGGTTCTACGGGCAGCGGCTTCCTACTGTGTATTTTTAACACCTATTGGCATTACCCCCCATGAGATAAAAGCCAATAAGGCGCTTATCAGGGGGAGGCCTGCGTCCAGCAGTAGGCCAATAATAATAATCTATACTAATATTATAAAGAGGAAAGATTTAATTATTTGCTTGTATTGAATAGGCTCCGAAACTACTGGACCGATTTGAAAAATTCTCAGGTAGGAAGCTTACTTTTCAGGTAGTGACATATGCTATATTTTATCCCGGAATTCCCATGGGAACGGGAACTACGAGGGTGAAACCGCGAGGCGATCGTCTAGTGATAATAATAATGTCCTTCGAGCCGAATTTCGACCACGGCGGCCAGTCTCATCGGAGACTAGCCAGATGCGCAGGACATATCATAGTGCAGAAGCGTGTGCGCAAACACAGGTGCACTCTCTATTCCCTCACTCTCATAATCCGATGGGACGACAGACCGACACGACCTGGGAGAGGTCAGGCTCAGGACCAACGGATTAACGTGCTTTCCGAGGCACGGGGGCGTAACCCCGCCAACTTTCTGACTCCGGGCTGCTACTGTAAATTTTCCTTGCTAGAAAACCCCCAATAACAACTACGCCCGACCCGGGATTCGAACCCAGGACCTCAAAATCAGCCGTTGAACAAGCTGACCGCTAGACCAATGAGGCAGACGCTAGTCTGCCTCATTGGTCTAGCGGTCAGCTAGCGACCAGTGGACCAATACAGCTTATTTGTATATACAGCTTGTTTGTATATAGTATAATAAACCTATACCATACTTTCCAGGTGCCCTGATGTCAGTGGACGAGACCCTGATGTGCTCGTTCCAGATCCTCAAGCCGGCGGACAAGCGCAAGCTGTACTCCGGCCTCAACATGGGCCGACCCAACACGCCGCCGCGGGCGCAGCCCAAGAATAAAAAGAAGTAAGTACCATGCTTAGACTACTAGATAGATTTTTTATAGAAATGTAAGGATATCACCCTGAAGGAGTCCGTCGTTAAGGCGCTACCCCAACCCAAATCAGCGCCACCACCTATTTTATCTTATTATTCTGTTCATCATCATCAATCATCAGCCTATATTAGTCCACTATTAGTTAATTATTCTGTTAAACGAAGAAAATTTGAAAAATCGATTGGCCAGTTTGTGAATCCTATCATAAGCTTTTTTTTAATGCCTCGGAAAAAAATTTATTTGATATACTGTAAGCAGCGATGCCGAGTTTCTTTTTGGCCACCAATGTGGCAAAGAAGAGCAACTTCGCATCTCTGCCTACACTATACAAACTAAAACCTTTATAGAGGCATTAATAAAAAGCTTATTAAAGGTACCACAAACTCGCCAATCGATTTTTTAATATTCCTTCGTTTAATAGAATAATAAGATAAAATAGGTGGTGGCGCTGATTTGGGTCGGGGTTGCGCCTTAAACCGGCGTTGACACGATCAGAGTCTGCTCGGACCGACTCGACTCGGATACGTACTCGGACGCAATTCGTATTGTGGCAACCACTAATCCGAGCGCACTCGGAAGACGACGTCCGATCTAAGTAGACTCGGACCGCATTCTACTTTTCCGACCTAGCTCCTATTCGAGTAGGAAAACAAAATGGCGTCTAGTACAGTTGTTCTATTTCACGAAGTCCGTTTAGCCCTGGTTGTAAGTGACTTTGCGCTTAGTTGTCATGCTGACGGTACTCGCTACCAAAATCTGACGTGAATATAATGATCAATAATATACAATCATCCACATGTAAAACCTGAATTTACCTAAGTACCTGTTTTTGCCAAATAAATGTATCTTTATCTTTATTACTAGTGACCCGGTCCGCGTCTCGGGCGAGACTGATTGCTTCTGAGCTTACGCACACTAAAACAATGTGTACATGCATTCACTATGACTTACATAGCCCAATGGACTTCGTTAGATAGAACAACTATAACAACAACCAAGCGTCTCATGAAATTTTGCGATGTTTATTAACAAAGTGATCCGAGTGAACTATGTTAATATCAAAAGCTATTCTAGTACACTCGTATGAAGCTTACTCGTACGAGTCCACTCGTTCCGAGCAGACTCTGATCGTGTCAACGCGGCTTAAGGGATGAAACTTTGGTGTTCTTCCAACACAAACTAGGTTCGTAGTCAACCCGCTTACACTAAAGCCGTTTACAACGGGATATTTACCATTATTTTAGTGTATTGAAAATCTCGAAACTAAATAAATAATGCTGGACAATCCATACAGCATCTAGCCCCAAGCTAAGCAAAGCTTGTGTTTTGGGTACTAAATGACTGATATACATAAAATTACATTAATTAGATATATATTTTTTATTATATATAGAAAATACCCAGAACACCCAGAACAAATATTTGCAGAATGGGAATCGAACCCATGCAAAAAAGTTCATATTATCATCATCGATAAAGATCCCGTTGTAAATGACTTTAGTTTTAATAATCATCATGGTTTTAAAATTAGTAGTTAGGTTTTTTAAGTTTCAACCTGCTTAAATTCACAATGATAGGATATCACTTGAGAATATTTTAAGTAATATAATATGATGTGATTCAGTTTAAAGTTAAAATCCCCTATACTTGGTTCTAGAATACTAGATGTCTTTGTAAATAATAATAATATAAATATTTTTATACTTTAGAGATATGAAGTTAAAATTGATTTTATTAATCAAAATATATTTTACCAAAACATGCCGAAAGCCATAGAAATGGCACAGCTTGATAATGAAACAAAATGTATAGATTAGTATTTTGTATTTATTGTATGCACAGACCAAATGAATAAGTTATGATAAGGACCTAGATATAACATCGCTTTAGGGCTTAACAAAATAATCTATAATGATGTTATTCTCTCAAAAAAAGAAATGAATACTGAAAGTAACAAAATAATTTTACCTATGTACGTCAGTAAAAAAAAAAAATTAAGTGCATTAGTGTCACTATATTATAGTGAGCTTTTTAGTTTCTGTTCGTTTTTAGGATAGCGCACATACATGCAATTTTACATATAATAAACTGTTTCTAAAACATTATGAATGTATACCAGTTATTGAATTGACGCCTGTTTTGGCACCACTACAGAAAGGTGATGAAGAAGCTCCGAGGTATTCATACTAAGCTGTGTGATATCATTTGAGAGTCAATACATGTTTTGTTTATCCAAAGTGCTCAAAATAAGCATGTTCTTTGTATCCTTTGAGATTGTCTTGAATTACCCTGTTTTTTATCGAATTTTGTTGTATCATAAATCAGTGATAATATTCGCGACGCATACCTGCATTGGGGTCATTTAAATGTTCAGATTTCTGTATTCCTAGATCTATACAAGTTTAGTGTATTTGAACATATCGCATCCCTAAAACAAGACGGAATTATGCCGAAAAATCTCAAAAAACTTAGCAATATTTTATACAAAAGCAGAAAACGGTTTTTCGTCGATACTGAAAAAAGTGATATTTTGACTTAGCGCTGTCTTGTTCTAGGGGTGCGATATAGACAGATTATTTTTACCCATGTTGTTAAAAAAATACACATCTAATTGCAAGAAATTCATACCAAAATCAAAGATAGAATGTATCTATGTAAGATTTGTTGACTAATCATCAACCAAAAACACGTCAATGTTTTGGTAAATGTTTAATTTTCATAACCATGTTAGTTTAAGGGTTGTCGCAAACAATAAAATCGAGAACAATCGGAAAGGTCAGATTCAATAACGAAGACGAGGAAAAAACAATAAAAAACGAATATGCTACTTAAAAAATAAAATGTTTTACTGTAGTGAGTGATATATAAAATTGATGAGTTGCGATGTATGTTTGTCCGCGTATAATTCCTACTATCAACGGAAATGACCACTCAAGCGGGCACGACTCCTTTTAAGCGACTCACACAACTCTAAAAATTATAATTTTAATTTGCCTCAACTTAAAGAAGTAAGTCGTTTGCGGCAACCTTTTAAACTTACATGAATCATGTCATGTTTTATCCTGTCCTTAACGTTTTATTTTTCCTTCCCGCAGTTAATCGCAGCCCCGAGGCGTTCTGAACGCACCTAGCTACCCGCTGTATGGTCTTACATATAACCCTTTACAATTCTATTGCCCTCAGTTTTATGATGATGATCATCTGTTCTTATGGCCGTATTATAAATGCTTGCTCAGTTGTCTATGCTTGAGTAACGATTTCGGTAAAAAGCCAAGCATTGATTGATGAAAACGCATAGTTTCATAATACGGCTTAATCTGTCGCGATTTGTTAAGCAGAATCCCATTTTTTTTTGTATGACACATGTTCCCGATTGATCTTTACACGATTCAACGGGATTCATAATAAAGGCCTTTTCATCACGCGGTATTCGATACCCAGAACGGCAGCAATTTCGCTTGGTTTTGCCCATCATCCTGGGCATTTTGTACCCTGCTTTCGCTGCCCGCTCTCGGTAGCGAATTTCGCGTAGGTCTTAACAGGCCTAATAGATCACAGTAGGTACCTACGCGACAAATTATCAGATCAGATGATAATGTAGAAAATAAAGATAAAGTCTTGTATTAAATCTTGTTGATATCATCATAAAACTGTGCAGTAGGATTGGAAGATTGAAACCAGTTTGGTAAGTAGCCTTATCAAATCGACTTCTCTTCAATCACTTATTACGTTGGCAAATCTATGTCACCGTCACTTCTCGACGTCTTATGTCCCGGGGGCCTACTCTGAAAAGGAAAATTAAAGTTCCCCTGACACCTGAGAATAAATCGGCGAAACTCCTCCCTCTCGCAGGCGCATGCGCTGAAAATGGCAACGGAAAATTACAAGAGTAGAGAGATACAAGATTATGAGTTGCGCAGGGCTGGATTGGATAGTGTTAATTAATATTTGCTTTGATCTCATATTTTGTGCGTAACTACAAGATTCTTTATTCGTAATTTTATGCAAGCGACATAAGAGTTGGCTTTGCACGAAAACGAATCATAAACTACGATTTTCCTTTTTCGAGTAGGCCCCTGGATGTATGCGAAATTTATCTCACTTTTTTACTTTTTATGAACCTCTGTGTTCACGCAAAAGCCATTTACGGAGAGCTCCCACTTAATTAATTATTAAATTCCGTTCAGGAAGGACAGTAAAATAAGCTACCTATTTAAGTGACAGTAAAATTAGCTACCTAAGTGATGAAGTATCAGTCGATTTGGTCAGGCTTCCCCTAATCGAAGCCACCTTTGACAGTAAACCACAAACGATGAAATCATCTGATTCTGTCTCTTTCACTCGCTATGTAAAATCTAGCGTGTGTGACAGAAATAGATGGTTATCAACATCTATGTTGTGGTACAGAAAACTTTATATGAAGTAAATAGGGTTTTGTATGAATTAGAGTAAACCATGTCACCAAGCTTTAGACGCTTTCCCTCTGAAGCTACGTTACAGTTTCGACGAAGAAACAAAAACTTGTATGAAAGATAACGGATGCATAACCGGCCACGTGTACCGGCCTAACTATAAACCACGCCCACGGTGTACGTGCGTTATACGTTCGTTACCTCGTCGAAACCTAATAATTATAACTTCAGGGTAAGGCTATTCTTATTGCAACCCCTTACATATAAAATACAGAATTTAAGCAATTGTTAATCATCGTTTTGTACCTTTCTAAAGTAAGAAACATTTAAAACAAGCACTGCTTGTTCCTGTCTCAGCAATGAGTTAAGTTACAACCTGCGTATTTATAGAACGGGGTTGAAAAGTCTCATGCTGTCAAGCTGTGGGATTACGCAAAAACCACCCATCATATATTAACATTTGAAAGTCTTAGATCATATCTGCCAAATTTTTATCCAAGCGGACAGCACTTTTTGCAAACAAAATCTTCATCTACACTATTTATAAAAATCACCCTAATAACCTCAGCAGGAGCCGTTATTTTTAATATGATTACGCGAAAACCATCCATCCTATATTTACATTTAAAATCCCTTTGAACGGCCTTCGTAATTTGCAATTGTATGGAGAAGGTCATTAATATGGCGTTTTGCGCGGAATTGTTACTAAATATGGTTTTATCCTAATATGGCTTTCAAATGTCAATAATTTACATTAAAGGATGGGCTTTTTTTGCGTAATCGCAGAGCTGCTCGGTTCGAATCCGTTCTGAGCGAGACGGCATGAGAGATCAAGGCAATTGTTATGAAAGCTTATTCAGTCATCTCAAGCTATCTTATGACCGAGTCTGCCTTAGTCATTCTCATTCCTATCTATAAGTACGTTAAGCAAGGGCTTTGGAAGAACCTTGTGGGATGCCGTAAGTCTTTTGTGATTGCAATCAGAAAGAATCATGATTTATAAGAAAGCTAGTGATGGCTATCAGGAACGCTTTGTTTTAAATTTGTAATTTTTTTCATTTGAATTATGAATAACTTATCAAGTATTAGAATCGTTTTATGCGAACACAGAAGCCTTGAAGGGTAGCTTGAAGGTACAATCATGATTTCGAAGCCAGAGGGGCAAGTCAATTTGACATTCGTAACCAGACGTGATGGTGATATATCCTTTTTCCAAAAAATTTGGTACAAGGCGGACAGGGAATTACGCAATTCAATTCCCCATACAAAACGTCTCCTTTTTGTATGGGGAATTGAATTGCGTAATTACGAGATACATTACGATCACCTCTCGTTAATAAAGTCAAAGACTCACCTTCCTGATTATTGTTTTTGTTTTGCTTAAATTATTCTGGCAAATTGTAAATCTGTAAGGCCTATTCAACATTGCCAAAATCTATGCATCGTAAGAATTTGAAATCCCCTCTAAATAAGAGATTAAACTCCTAGTTTTTTCTATAGTGTTAATAATTTAAGTAACGCGCCTTGTACTAGGTATTTGCGCGCAATTTTCATGATTTAATTTTATTTAATTTCTGTATTGTAAGTAAACTGCCAGTTATGCAATTTAGCGACTCTTTGCCATCGATCATCGGTATAAGAAACAATAGTTTATGTTTTACTATAGCTCTTTCAATAACTAAGATATATCTTCTGACAAATTTCATGGCTTTGGAATTTCGTGAAAGTGGACGTACATTAAGTACTATTAGTCCAAAACGACCCACGTTGGACAAAGCTTTAATCGAAATTTCATGTCGCCATCGCTTTCTCGGTCTACGGTGGTTCTTTTGAGTATAACCTACATCCCAAGTTTAACGAGCTCTAAAGATAAGTCGCGTAAACAAAGATTTGAGATTGTGATTGAAAATGTCATGGCGCTTAGATTATATTTGCCAAATTATGAACTAAGCGGACAGTATGACATTTCAAACAATCTTTAACTACACGACTTACAAAAATCATCCATTCAAAACTTTAAGCCTAATAAAAGTAATAAAGCATTGCCATAAAGTCGATGGTAAAAGAGGCCTTAGTAATATTGTTTGTAACGCTAAAGTAAAGGCAGTTTATCAGCTCTGGGCCCACGCGTGGGCGTTTTATATGCGGACGAATGTTATTGAGTATTTGTATGTATGACTTGTCTGCTTGTGTATTATCTATTGTACGCTTGCACTGTGAAGACGCATAATACTCTACGTGAAAAGGGAAATGTACATGGAGCGAGTGCTCTTCGCAGTGCGGGCTACGTTTTTTGTAAGTTATCTTGCGGTTTCCACGTCGAATTGTTTTGTTTTAGTCGAATTTTCCGTAAAGCCACGATTACTTATCGTTAATAACGTCAAATAGCCTCTCCCCTCTGGATATATTCGCTGATACGACTACTTGGTGAAACTCAGTGGACGTCGAAACCGTAGGATCGCATTAAAATTAATGACAAAATGTAATTGAGTAGTTTATAATAATTAGTAAGCGTAAAGTACCGCGTAGAACTTGATTACCTACCGTCCTTCAGTCTGGTACAGAAGCTGGTCTTGCGCGCGTTCTGAATAGGGCTCTACTTGCTAAGTTTTATGGGTTAATTTGCTACGATTTTTTGCGACGATATTGTCCAAATTATGCACGGTAGTCACTATACTGAAGCCATTTGAGAGTGGCTCAAGGTTCAATGTTTGTACACAACCGAGTTTGAAACATAATTGTCAGCATTTTATGAAAGATCAAATCGACAAGCATGCACATAATGTCAAAAGATCAACAGAAAGTGATTCTTAGGTTAAGTATAGGGCAATGTTTACAAGGATTGTTTCTTGAATTTGATCTTTGTAAATACAGAATCTAAAGCTTTTGTATCGCCGTAAAAAATCGCGGTAGACATTAACTCTGCAAGTGGACTTACGGATCCAAAAGAACTAACAGCGGATCACTTATAAGGATGGTGATTTTAGGCTTTGTTTTGGAACACGCAGGCTCGCAAACTGAATACTGATAGAAGTTTAGTCAAGAAAAATATCTCGTTGACGTACTGAGAAAAATCCTCAGTTTACTACAAATAGGGAACTCTTGCTTTAG
Source organism: Eupithecia subfuscata (assembly GCA_963564075.1). Taxonomy (NCBI): domain Eukaryota; kingdom Metazoa; phylum Arthropoda; class Insecta; order Lepidoptera; family Geometridae; genus Eupithecia; species Eupithecia subfuscata. Next base: position 3,020,173 of record OY751117.1, on the reverse strand, counting down.
CAGCGAGTTAAGCATGAACCACACTATTTTGTTGACGTTTTTTTGCCTGTCCATATTCGCGCGCGAAACACGTGCGAAGCCGCGATCCATGAGTGTGGATCCGATTCGCACATTCTTCGCGTTTGCGCCTCGTTCCCGTATTTTGTCGGTTTTTAGTCCCGCGACAAAGGGTTCGCAAAGCGCGCTATTGTGGAGAGGCCCATTGAAACATTTTTTAAATCCGAACATACGGTCACCAACTCGCCTACACATAAATACGATAAACGGATATACGATAAATGATAAACAGAACTTTCTGATTCGTTTTTCGTGTTTGTATGTAAGTGACACAAGAGTCGATTTTGTACGAAGACAAATCAGAAACTTCGTTTTTGTTTTCCGAGTAGCCTGTTTGATCTTAAAATGCGAAGACTAAAATCACCATTTATCTATAATGTAGGTATATTTGGAAGCCACGAGACTAGCGACCATCGTTATATGTTTATAGACTGAGCAGTGGCGTTCGCCGAACAATTTTCAATCAATGATCTACTCATGTATGAGAAGAATTGTATATTAATTTCTTTAATAAAATACTTCTTAAATATTTCACTCTTTTATTCCGTAGTTTTATAAGTTTCCTTAATAACTTGGTAGGTAGGTACTTTCTGTACGTTTGTAGAGGACATCTACTTTTCATTCACGTTCACTAGTAGAGTATAGTATGAGAATGATGTCTTGATTATCTGAAAATAGAAACAATGTTATTCTCATTCAGAAAAAGTACTGCTTTTTATATTCTAGGAATAGTAGAGCCACGGAATTCATAAGGCTGTGATGAAATTAATCGGTTGCTTAGGCGATTTAACGGCCACCGATCCCTGTCATTAACCTACTAATGGCCCGGCCACACGCTCCGTCTTCCCTGCGAGCATGCCTGCACAAATCAGTTTGACAGTTTAAAACTGCAAGACGGAAGCTCGCGCAGAAAGGAAGCGCGGCTTGTGGAATCATAAAGAAAATTGCTGCACGCTGGCACGTACATTAAGGCAGCTCCATCGCAACCCCTTGTGCTAGCTACTCTTGTAGTAGCAGATGCTAACGTGGTTTGCAACAAAGGTTGGTTGGGCAGGATCCGGATATTAAGAGTCGCTTCACTATGAAAGTAGATTTCTGTATACATATACTTATAATGACAGACTTAGTAATTAAAAACCAATGAAAGCTAGGTAGGTACTAGATGCTCACAACAACAAATGTGTGCAAGTCCATCGGCAGGAACCGGCCCGCGCGCACCACCACGGGTCGCTTGTTGGCCAGTAGGAGACTCAGCAGCGCGCGCCGCGGGCGGACGCCCAGGGCGGGCCAGGAGCATTGGTAGGCGGACGTGGAGACCCGGTCTGCCTGGAGAATGGATAACAGAATGTTGCTTATTTTATTTATTTATTTAATAAATTGCAGCAACGCAGTGTACACTAAAACATGGATTATGGGCCATTTCATACAAAAACACATCTAAGTGCCACTTCAATTATAGGTACAAATCGAAATTCTTTTAAAACAGTACCTACTCTTATCGACAAGTTAGATGTATGTAGGACCAACGCCTCACCTCTCAAGCTGTGTGCCGGCTTAGAATTTGCACCACCCCAACTCTTCCCGCGGCGGGTGTCGTAAGAGGCGACTAAGGGATATCCTATCCACCGGTGGCGGGCAGCAGCACCCCCTGCAGAACAATTCTACCACCAAGCTGCGATCCCCAACCCGTATACCCAGCGTGGGCATTTTGGGCACTACCCCCCATGCGATAAAAGCTAATAAGGCGCTTATCGGGGGGAGGCATGCGTCCAGCAGTGGACCAATACAGGCTGTTGAGGTTGAGGCCTCACCTCTCCCTAGTCGTGTATGTCTGCAGTCCATGAGAGTGAGGGAATCATCAAACATATAACTCCATCCAAACACACTTGTGCGCTTAAGCTAGTCTCCGTTTAAGACTGGCCGCTGTGCCCGCAATTCAGCAGATGTAGGTGTTTTTTTAATCTAAGCTATGCTGTCCCACTGCCGGGCAAAGTTCTCCCCCAAACTTTTCAAGTCGGAGGTAGGCGCTATGCAGACAGCATTTATTGCGGCCACTCGTAAAAAGCTGTTAACATAAAACCTCTCTTGTTTTAATTTTTTTTACGAAAAATATTAAATAGTTGACAGTTTCTTCAACTTAAGTTGCTCTATCTGCATAGCGCTTTAGGTATTCCCGTTCGACTGGAATAGAATACAGAGTAAATTAAGTAAACACCTACCTGCAAAATTATTTGATTTCCGTAGTAACAATACACAAAGATATCCAACGCGACTGCAGCTAGATACTCCACTGTCATCATGTCGAAGTTCTGGAACGGAAGAATAGAACTCCAAGGTAAGTAGGTAGCTCTCGCAGCTATTCAGCGTATCAGAACAGGACATTTTTTAGTTTAATACGGGGTGGCGCAATAGAACGTGCATATTTAAAATATTGATTAAAAAATAAATACAGAAGGTATAGTTAAAATAAAACTGAGGTATTGTTAAGAAATATCTGAAGTTTATTTGATCTCTGTATATTAGAGACAGGCGCACAAATTGTGCGAAAACATTTTCGCGAAAACTACTAACGAACTTGGCTCTATCGCGCGTCTAAAACACCGAATGTTTCTGGAAATTGATGACGTAGAGTTTCACGAATTTCACCAGTATATAGGTGGACTTGCCATCTTTACTTTCACCTATCCTTTTCCTCCGAGAAAGCAAATGTATTGCCATATGCTTTGTCGTAGAACTTCGTAGCACGCGCTACGATGCTACCCGCGTACCATACAAACAATTTCAACGCGCACCCACTTTCTGCAAAAGGTCAACTAGTACCTAGACATACCTACAGAGTTATGGTTTTCACTTTAATCCAGGAGGAGAGTTACCTATTCTTCTTTACTTCCACAGTTCTTACTTACCTAAAGGTACTGAAAAGCGAACAAAACCACGTACCTACCAACAAAATGGTGAAATCCGCAACTTTTAACGACCTTTAAAAGTGTCGGCGGTAGTTATTGGGGTTAAGTAATCGTTTATACACTCGAGAGCAATGAATCCGGGTCACTCAAAGAATCCAAAAAATCTCGGAAAGTAAGAATGCTAGGTTAATGCAATAAATTATATTTAATAGACAATTTAATACTCCTTAAATGAAATTATTAAAACTTCTTAGTTATGGTAAAGTTATATCATAAAAAAATCAAATTTGAAAAGGGAACACTGTCGAAGATGGAACTACGAAATTACAGGATTTGTTTTTGCTTTTGTTTGTAATCTGTCATTTATGTTGGTACATAAACCAGGTTGATAGTGCTCAATATTCATTATTCAAGCTGAAATCATGTCGCTTACACTTGAAGAATGCACCAGAATACTTACATTGGTGGAAACCGGCCGGAGTCAGCGCGATACAGCCAGGACTGTCGGTGTGTCGCTGTCAACAGTACAAAGAGTTCTCCGACGTTACGAAGAAACTGGTTCTAACCTACGCAGACCAGGAACGGGCAGAACTAGGTGTACCACAGCACGAGAAGACCGATACTTGGTGAACACCATGCTTCGAAATCGCTTTCTCACAGGAACTGAACTCACAAATCAGTTTCGACGCCTCGGAGGAAGTAACCCAAGTGCATGGACAGTAAGACGTCGGCTTGCTGAATCTAACTTAAAACCCCTTAGACCTGCAAACGGCCCTAAACTGGAGCGTGGCCATCGTATTTCAAGACTAAGATATGCCCAGAACCACGTAAATTGGAGTATTGAAGATTGGTCGAAAGTTATGTTCTCCGACGAATCAAAATTTATGCTCTACAAGCACGATGGAAGACACAGAGTGTATAGAAGACCAGGGGAAAGATTCAAGCAAGCATGCATCGAAGAAAAAGTAGCCTACGGTGGTGGGTCTGTACTTGTGTGGGCCGGAATTTCCTCTGAAAGTCGCACAGAGCTGGTGATCATAGAAAACGGCTCTTTAACTAGCGTAAGATATGTGGAAGAAATCCTCAACGAACACGTTGGTCCATTTATGGTCAATTTGGGTGAGGATGCTATATTTATGCATGACAATGCCCGACCTCATACAGGTAGGATTGTGAATGACTACCTTCAAGAGATGAACATTACTTGTATGGAGTGGCCAGCGCGCAGCCCGGATATCAACCCGATCGAGCATGCTTGGGACGAGCTAGGGAGATGCGTAAAACAACGAAACCCTCCCCCAATCACGCTTCCTGAGCTCAAAATTGCTCTCACAGAGGAATGGGAGAATATTGCCCAAAATCGTATAAGGAACTTGGTGTACAGCATGCCAAACCGCGTAAACACAGTAATGGAAGCACGAGGAGGTAATACGAAGTATTGAAATTCAAGAAAATCGTCATAAAGTTCAAAAATTTCATGTTTCCTATTTTTGTTTTAAGGAGAGATCAGCAGTTTTTTTTCTTTATGTAATTTTGTGTAAATAAAATGTATGGTGACTCATATTTTTTTAACTTTCATTTGAGGAGTATTAAATTGTCTATTAAATACAATTTATTGCATTAACCTAGCATTCTTACTTTCCGAGATTTTTTGGATTCTTTGAGTGACCCGGATTCATTGCTCTCGAGTGTAGATTTGTCGACCCAAATGACCCTAATTCAAGAGGATTTTATTTCCATCGGATGCAATAATATCACTTAGCTCATGCCTTATGATTTAATTGAAAGTACAGAAATCGTGTTAATAATTTCGTCTATCAAAATGTACTTCTGCAGACTGTTGCAAACAACCTACAAGGAGCTCTACCTACTGATCCATATCAATACCAGTCGGAAGCGTCCCCAAGACGCTGCTGGCTGCATTGCCCCGCTGCTGTACGGCAAAGCAATCCTAAATTATTAGTTTAATGTACCTACTCGTACCGACCTATGAAAAATTATATCTACTTAGTTACTAAATTGACAGGTACCGTCGTCACATCACCTAACCGGTACTGTAAACCGAAACATATTATGTTTTTCTCACCAAGGTAGCAGCATACAACAGCGTACAGAGATACAGCGTGACCTGAACGACCCTCAGCACCAGTAACGGAGAAACGAATCTCTCGAACTTGACTTTGTACGCCATGATTGCTTGGCACATAACCGCGCAGTCACGGAGAGCTGCCATTGTGGTGTCGTCATAGGTCCTGCTGTAGATATCTGGAAGGCAAAGAACCGATATTCAGCAAAAGGGGTAAAATCTATCTAAGTAGAAGTCAAAGCCAAAGCAGCATAGGAAGGTACCTACCTGCCTGAGTATTTTCTAGCCGACATCAAAAAAGGGATGTTTTCTTTTTTATCTGAAGATAGGCAGTCAAACAATATTTGGCAAATGAGCAGAAGCAACGATCTAGGTACCAAATAAATTTGGAAAAACAGAAAGTTTAAGTTTCCAACACTCATAACGAAACACGAAACACTACACAATAAACTTTCAAGGTTTACCTACGCCCTTAGTATTTTAAAACGTAATACTGACTATCAAACCGCCCTGTCAGCATATTACGCTAATGCCTATTCTTGGCTTAATTACTCAATGGTTCTTGGGGAAACAGTGTTGACTTCAACGATATCTTTATCAAACAAAAAAAACTGATTAGAATATTAGCCAACATAAAACAAAGACAAAGCTGTAGGCCGCACTTTAAAACTCTAAAAATATTAACCTTGCCCTGTATATACATAATGCAAATGACCTTATTCGTAAAAAAATATCGACATTTTTTTCAATCAAAATCTGAACGCTTTACCAACTACAACAGACGAAACGAAAATAAACTAATTCTACCTTCGACTACCCTTACACAATTCAGCAAAGGACCTTACTCACGATTAGTAAATATATATAATAAAATACCGAGCTCAATCAAAGATCTAAAAAAAGATTCGGCTTTTCGTAACAGACTCAAAGAATACCTTATTTCTAAATGTTATTACTCCGTTGACGAATTTTTAAATGATAAATCTAACCCATAATTATTTGACTGCCTGCGTAATAAATTGACATAGGGTCGTTGCACTAGTTATCGACCATTTAGCGAAGTTCCAACTTTGAGGCCTCAGCAAAAATATTGGCACTTTGTCAGCATAGTTCAAAGTGATATTAGTCAGTAGTCTAGATATTTGAGTTTTAAATAACGAGGATTTTTATAGTTAAGCTTCATAGTTATTTTATAAAAAAAGAAATAGTCGAAAATGAGTAAAACTTCAGTTTTCGGCCACAAAATTCAGTATTCGACCGGACCTGAACCCAATTTCGGCCGCTAATTTTAAGGGTTTTTATTGAACATAATTCTAAAATACTGGCATAGTTTTCGTGTTTTTTCATCAGAAAAAATGTCACAGAGATATTATATTTTAGAATCAACATGATCAACACTCAAACATGAATTTTATTTAACATTATTAACTTGATTTGATTTTACAAACGTGCTCCAGCTCTGCAGATCGCACGGAATCATCTGTTACAAACGTGATCAATTTCTGCAGATCGCCCGTCTCCTGGCCGGTCCAAATAGGAGTCAGGATATTGATAGCAAGAGCTTTCTCCATATAATACTGGCACATTATAAGATTCTGCAACATTCCTTATCGCAATATGTGTTTGGTTGGGTGCAAAATGTTGCGCGTCTCATCAATGCCAATGCGGTACTGCTGTTGAATAGCATGGTCATCACGGATTATTGTGTACTAGGGCCGCCGGTCGGATATCACCATGCCAGCCTTAACGACATTATCACGCACGGAACGTCGCACACAATGGGTGCGGTTCGCTACTTGCGACAACACACAATCAAATCAAATCAAATAAAGCCTAGCACTGTCGCTGACGGCCTAGACAGATCATTGAGCCACCAGCGATGATACCGGTTTCAGCGTCATCATCTAGTCGCCCATGATACTGGAGGTCCTGCGCCACGGTGACCGGCAGGCTATTGGAGCTGCAGCGCATGCGGCCTACCAGGGATGAGACCCGCTTGCGCATGATTGCGTGGATGGAACCCATCAACGTGCGCGTCTGCGAACATCCCTGATGCGCTACAGTACCGCAGCAGCCCCTACTCCAGCGCCAACTGAAGCCGTTATTGTATTGGACGCGTAAGGCATTGTAGGCTTTTTGTGTATATCTGGCCCACAGGCTGCACGTGTAGAAAGAAGTACAAGACGCCTTAAAGAGTGTTTTTTAACTGGCGTTGTGCAACGTACGAATCTGCCAGCTACCATATTACACCTCACCGACAACGCCCTACGCTTCCTTTCAACATCCACATTGTCTGATATATCCTCAGTGACCCAGGTATTTAAATTTTTTACCCAACTGAGAGGAGTACCGTAAAGCGAAAACGGAGGTACAGAGTAGCTCTTCGTACCTGCTTTGAATAGAAGAAATTCACTCTTTTTTACATTATACCTGAGTCCATGGGCCGCTGCGTATGTCTCACAAAGCGTTCGTAACAGTCTCAGGGCACAATATGCAGGTATTGACAGGAATTGTCAGAATTTGCTTCCTTTGGAGTCATGACTCGTGACCCTGAATACGTGGGATGCCGAGGCTTTCATAAATTTTATCGGAGCCTATGGTCGAAGCAGACTTGATGTCTCAATTTTATTCGGCATGGATTCAGAGATGTCTTAGTTATCAACAGGTTCAGTACCAGATCTGGTCACCGACTGATTCGATGCTCTAAACATCAATCTGCTTGAACAAAAGATGTCCAAACTTTGACCTTATCGAATCCAAATAATGGTGGGCACCGAGAATTTCCAGAAGCTGTTTCAAGATAGGTTTATGCCTTGAAAGACCGAAGACGCTGACGAACTCACAAGACCCTACACAATCTGGTCAAAACGCTGAGAAACAAAGGTATTAATAGCTGCCAAAAGCAGTGCACTGGCACTCAGAAGAGACTCTTGGGCCAGTGACAAAAAGACGAGAAACCACCCAAGCAACTTCGTCAGAGGTCAGACCTTAAAAAGCGGAATGCGAAGATGGTAGGACGCCTTCGGAGCTCCAACACACGCTTTAAAAAGGGCAATAGAGCGAAACCGAGGGTCCAAAGTATTCACTCAGCAGCTTGGTTAGGAACCTGACGAATCTTAAAACGCACGATGGGAGAACCGAGATCAATGCTGAGACAAAAGACTTCTATGACCGTTTATATGCTGCCAATGCTCCTTGTCCTTAACCCAACGTGACGATCGTGATTCTAGAGCCACCCTGAAACGCCACTATACCGACTTACTGCCAGTTACCAGTACCTGTCCATGATACAAGCTCTGCTTACCTTGCTCGTTGTACAGGAGGTACAGATTCCCTTAAATTCCGTCCCTCATTGCTGGAAAACTTCAAAGGCATGCTTCGGGAGCTTAGTTGTTCTATTATTTAAGGACGATACGATAAGACCTTCTTCAAAAATTAAAGACCCATCTCACTTCTTAGCCAGGTTCTCAATATAACTTTTTTTCGAAGTTAATTTATTCTTCTCCATTACAAAAGTGTCCAATTTTTACCAAATATATCTTATCTAATGCGATTTGGCCGAAAAGGAAAACTAGTTTTAACGTCCGGCCACCTCATTTATACGAACAAATTAAATCTGGCCGAAAACGAAACCACAATTCTAAGCATGATGCCATTTTCGGCCGCACATAAACCGATGACCAAATTTCGTATGAATAACAGTAAAATGGGGGCCGAAAAAGGAAATTTAGATTCCTTTGGTCGACATTAGTCAACACGATGCAAATATACTCTAATAACATCGTGATAAGTAACAGAATAAGACCACAGTATTCTGAGTCCATTCGTACTCTCTTTCGGCCCCCCCGGCCGAAATGTAAATTTTATGTGAGTTTCAAGGTCCATTAACCGGCCACCCTAATTTTTAAGTAATTCAATACAAAAACATAAATATTCGTATCTTAATACGTAAAATAAGTATTCCCATAGTGGAAAAACAACACATGACAATGGGTACATCGCTAAAACTTGACATACTTGTCTTCCACTGAAACACGCGCCACTATTTTTTTTGTTAAAAATCCGACAAGCTGACAGTTCCGTCGCAACTGCAAAATTTAACTTTTTTTTTTAAATTACAGGGTGCGTTTACGCGCTTGACAAGGTTACTAGATAAGAGTGTAACTATTTGAATAGGCGTTGAACTTGATTTCGTTTGGAAATTGTAATCGACATTTCTAATAAAATAAATTTAATAAGTGCCTACACCGCAATGGCCGACAAGAGGGGCTGGTCGGCGAACGGGTGCACCTACCCTACCTACCTACCCAGTTATTACTAATACAATTTTTTGATTCTTGTAGCTGACAATGTTTATATTCTACGACTATGTTCCTAGCAAGAAATAGATTGTGTAACTACCTGTATTATTATAACTCTATACATCATTTGCTGCGCCCTTACAGGGTACATGTACTTACATTATAAGCTAATTACCATCTAAGCAAAAACTGTATTATCGTATATGTATGCAATAAATAAATCTGAAATCTGAAATCTGAAACTGCCTAAATAATACAGTACAAAACTATTAAAGATACATTTAAAAAAAGCTTATGATAGATATCGTCTACGCGCGGTCCGATTTTTTGATAATTCCTTTGTATAACGTAATTATAAAGTTAAATATGTAGTGGCGCCACTATCCACCCTACTATTCGCCTCTTGCTTAGTTCCATGACTGCACGATAGAGGCGCTGTACCAAATCCCATCCTACGAATATTTTTAAAGCCGAAAGTTTGCGTAACATTTGGATACATTTCATATTGTCGGCAGCAGATCACAGGCAGCTCGCGGGCCACTCGTTTGAAGCTTGTGGGAAGCCGTTTCGTTCTGTGCGGTTGGGGCGTTGAGTTTGAACCGCCTCTTGCTACAACCGCGGGGAGAGTTGGGGTGGTGCAAGCAAATATAAACAGCCGGCACCACACGACAATGTTGGCAATGACGGTACCGGCGACAGGTGTCGCTGGTAGGTATATTTCAACTTTGCACGACCTTCGTAGGTACGAATTTCTCATGATACTATCCCATGATAAAACCACAATTGGAGTTTATCATATTGCAAAATACTTGAATTCTTAAGATCGGTACCATTGATAAAATGTTTCAAGATCTAAGTGGGTGTAACGTAGGTGTAGATTACAATGATAGGTCAGGTCAAGTTTGTAGTTTTAACTGTTTGTGGGAAAAACTTTTGCGAAACATGACTATATAGCAGTAGGTAAAGATATACTACCTACGTCATTCGTGGCCAAGGTGACGATGGAGAAATAATACTTATGTAGGTATTTACCTTAAAGGTACCTAGGTATGTAATCAGATAAATCTGTCATCTGATTTCCCTCTGCTTACTCCAATACTTAAGTAATTCGCATTTTATTTTTTTGAAACGCTTCGATAGCGCGTTCTCGTGCTCGAGCAGCGACATCTATAGATATTTTTTATTATACATAGAAAGCATCCAGAACGCTCTGGACAAATGGCTACAGATCGTACAAACATTTGTCCCGAGGCGGGAATCGAACCTGCAACCTCCTGCGTCGCAGGCAGACCTTCGCCCGCTGCGCCACAGAGGTCGAGAGGAGAAAAGTAACATAAGCAAACTATTAAATAAAATTACGTGTAGGAAATTGGTACAATCATTCATTATGTACTTGCAACTATTTGAACTATCATCATAACTCTTGCCTATGTAAAAAAAGTTAAACTAAAGTAAGTCAAGTACTCTCTGTGCACCAGTGGGAGTGGGAACCAAGTAGGTATGAATTTTTTTATAATATGTAAGTACTAATAACCTTAAAGATTCCTTTTTATGACTGAAATAAATGTTTTTATTTAGAATAATAAATTTACCTATTGGTAAAAATATTACACGACAGAAAAAAAAATATGCATATGACCACAGATATTATACTTAATACTATAAGTACTTACATATAACTAAGTATTATTAGAATAATGATTTACTAACCTATTAAACTATATTTATTGAATTACCAACAACGCCTTAACCCATAATTTAAAAAAAAAACAGGAAGAATAAGTTCTTACAGGCTGATTGATTATTATTTATGAATAAAATAAATTTATAGTACAAATAAAATATTTAAAGTAAGACACGGCGTTGATTTGGTTGGTATCAATCAAAAATAAACCCCATTTTGCCAACACTAAGAAGCATCTCGTGGCTTAACGTCATTTCAGTTAATTAAATTATAAATTAATAAATTTCGTGTGTACGTACAAACAATAGTGTACAGTTGTCATTTTTATTTGTTTGTATTATTATTATATCTCTATAAAAACTAGAGACTTCAAAAACTTAGAATTGGGTGATCATGGTTTGAGAGAACCTTGAAATTGAAGCTACGTGGTTTGGGTTCACGAACCATTCTAATAGTGAAACGCTTCGTTAGCGCGATCTAGAGCTCGTTCACTTTTAGTAGCGACATCTAGTTATAAAAATTTGAACTATTTTTGTTCTTTTTTAGAATACGAAAAGTAGTATAAAGTACAAAATAATACAATAAAAATAATGAAGTAGGAAGTTGATAAAATTATTAATTACAACTATTTAATCAACTTAATAATACATAATAAATAAATATATAATAGAGCAACAGCTGTTCGCTTTGGTGCTCCATATCATTATTTCACAAAATAATTATTTTTACGTAGTATTCTAGTCCCTATTTCGATTTCATCGTATATTTATAAGATAAAATAAGTGTACAAATAGTTATAACCGTATAAAAGTTGTATGATTAATGTGTTTGGCCCTCGGGATACCGGTTCTTTTTCGGTTAGGATTCCTGAGAAATTTGGCTTGTTTGTGTGTTCTGAGGAAGCTCGAGTTTACGTGAGTGCATTTCTTATACGTAGGAATACTATTTCCAACATAGCTAACATCTTTTACTGACACGTAAGTACTTACAGCATTTTCAGACACATAACCTATTGACATTGTATTTTCTGTCTTGAGCTCGTTACGGTAAAAAACGATTCAACCATTCAAAATGAATACAAGAAGCGCCTTGTTGCGTCAGGCAGAAATCAAATTAAACCAGGCTTTATTAGAGCTCAAGTCAGCAAAGAGACAGATTGCACAATTAGAATTAGAACGAGATGATAATGAAAACATTCTCTTAGAAGCGCTAGATAGGTAATAACAAAAAATTAAAAAATGAGATGACCACGTTATTTTGCGAGAACAATTATATTATTGAGGAACGGGATAGGCTTCAGACTATAATAAATACCTTCAATGAACGATGTGGCATTGAGTTTGAAACGGCCCTGCACAGAACTTCAATCCTGCAAAAGGAATTGTGTGATGCACACCACCACATCACCCAGCTAGAAGAAGCGGCCCAGAACTCTGCCACCGCGAAAACACAAACACTATTCGATGAGCTAGTATCGGCTAACTCACCATTGGGCCATGTTTCTGTTGCCGGCTGCAGCATACACACATTGCATAATATTGACTTAACAAAAGATGACTCAGTGTGTAATGTGGAAGCTAGCAGCAAAAACCAACACAAGCTAAGCAAAAATAAGTTTAAAAAAAAATTTAAAATAAGTAAGTTCATAAAAAAAACGCAAAATTTATTAGAAAATCAAAAACATAAAGTATCTGAAATCAAATGTAATAGAAAACTTGTTGATGAACTAGAGCTATGTACAATAAAGCTAAATCAAAATCAGCTGCAATATGAGGCAGAATTGCAAGAGCTGAGGTGTAAACTTGGCCAGGCCGAGCACTCCCTAGGGCACTACATCAGCCTTTATGAGAGAACTACTGAACAGACAAGGGAACTCCACCTGGCCATGGATGCGCTCCTCGGTAGCCAGGCGAGTCTGGAGGGCAGGATTCTGGAGGGCTGCGGGTGCTGTGGACCTAATTTGGTCGGTCACAACTTAAGTCCGGACAGTACTGTCTCAGCCGCATCCCACCTGGACCTCAGCACTTCATGCTCAGGTAATAAAACCATAATGTACTGCGATGAAATTGGAAAAAATATGGGCCAGTTTTTAAACATGAGTATGGAGCACTCTATAAATAATTGCTTACCTAACTGCAATCTTCATGATATTATGCACAGAATTGATAATGAAAGATTTGACATTAACTCAAACTTGATAATTTTACTTGGAAATAGGGGTAATGTGAACAAATTGGACTTAATTAAATATATGGACAAATTATGTTCCTTAAAATTAAATAAAATTGTAATGTTCACATTCCCCTACAGCAACAGCTTGCCAAATATAGAAAATAACATTAGATATAAGCTAAATATGACATTGCATACTATTTCATGCAATAATAATATACATGTGATTGACACTAACAATACTGTTAGTAAAAAATATTGCTTGACTAAAAAAGGTAATTACTACCTTTCAAATTATTACAAAAAACAAATAGCTGTGTCGCTATCCTATTACTTTACTATTACAGCCAAAAATTTGGCTAAACAAGATGCTTCTTTTGATCATTGTAATAAATTTACAACCAAGACCTTGGAACTTCTTCCAAGCCATTTAAATTAGATTTAACGACAATAGAGGAAGTCTCTAGCCATAAACAGTCAAATAATATTGGTTACATAAAAAGTCAAAGAAACCAAACCTGTAAAATAAATGCAAAGTTCACTAACTTGGTGCATCAAAATATTCAAGGATTAAAAAGTAAATTACTAGAGTTGGAATTGTACATGAACGCTTTTCATATTGATATCATCTGCTTAACAGAACACTGGCTGAAAAGCTATGAGCTCATGTTCAATTTCAGTAACCACCAGGTTGGTAGCTCTTTTTGCAGATCACATGCTATTCGTGGAGGCTCATTAATATTAATAAACAAATTAATGAAATTCAAAGACCGTAAGGACATAATATGCTTATCCGTTGAAAGCCACATTGAAGTAGCATGTGTAGAGTTGGAGCAAATTATTGTAGTAAGCGTATACAGCCCACCATCAGCTTCTTTTGAAATTTTTGAAAATGTCATGGAGGACATTTTATTTAAATTATCAAAATCAAATAAAACTATAATGGTATGTGGAGATTTTAATGTTGACCTTTTAGTAGTTTATTCCCTCAGTACTAGATTGACTAATTTATTTAATTCTTATAATCTAAGGCCATTATTTATGGAACCTACTAGAATAACTGAAACCTCAGCAAAATGTATAGATAATGTATTTGTTTGCCAAAGTGAAAAAATTGTTACTAAGAAAATAATAAGTAATTTAAAATCAGACCACTTAGGTCAACTAATAAAACTAGAAATTCAAGTAAAAAACAATAATTGTAAAAAGAGATTAACTTACATACCTGTGACCACCAGTCGATTTGAACGGTTGAAATTGGATTGGGATTCTAAGCCATCACCTAATTACTCACATAACAACCCAAATGAGTCGTATTGTAGTTTTTTTTATAAATTCACCAATGCGTTCAATTCAATATTCACATCCAAATCGATTATGGTCTCAGAAAAACTTAGCTTTAGTGAGTGGGCAACAGTAGGTATACATAAGAGTAGAGAAACTTTGTATGAACTATATAGTGAAAAACAAACAATTTTAGCCAGGAGTTCAAAAAAAAAGTAAAAAATTACTCAAAAATGTTTAGAAAAGTTTGTCAAATCGCAAAATCAAATTATTTAAGCTCCAAAATTAGAAATAGTGAAAATGTCATAAAATCAACGTGGAAAATAATAAATAGTGAGACTGGAAAGGTCAGTACCTACGTTAATGATTACAATTTAAAGATAAATGATTGCACAATCAAAAATGACATTGAAGTAGCCCAAGCTTTTGAAAACTTTTTTACTGACATTCCAATCTCTACTACGAAGTGTCTAAACTCTTCTCAATTAATCGCTGAGTCATTACTCATAGAAAATGTACCTAAATGCGAAAATAAACTTAATTTCAACTATGTCGATGAAAAAGATATTAAAAAAGCCTTCAAACTTTTAAATATAAAGAAAACTGCAGATCTCTGGGGCATTTCCGTTAAAATTATTAAACCTTTAATTGATACGATTGCACCAGATCTAGCTTTTATATTCAATGAATCTATTGATTGTGGCGTATTTCCTGATCTAATGAAATGTAGTAAAGTAATCCCACTATTTAAATCGGGTAGTAGGTCTGACCCCACTAACTTTAGACCAATATCAGTACTGCCAACTTTCAGCAAAGTTTTTGAAAAACTTATTTTACATCAATTGCTTAGGCATTTTAATGGCAATGACCTGCTACATGGTAAGCAATTCGGGTTTACTCGGGGCAGGTCAACTACTGATGCCGGTGTAGAGTTAGTATCGCATATTTTTGATGCTTGGGAGAAGTCGCAAGACGCTTTAGGCGTTTTTTGCGACTTGTCAAAAGCGTTCGATTGCGTACACCATGAAACATTAATCAGGAAACTACATCACTATGGAATAAGAAACACCTCTTTGGATCTTCTTACATCTTATTTGAGTGATAGGATACAAAGAGTTGACATTAATGGGAAACGGTCTTCGGGGTCTGTAGTTACAATGGGTGTACCGCAGGGTTCTATCCTCGGTCCTTTCCTATTCTTAGTTTATATTAACGACCTGCCTCATCTTGTCAAGAATAATCACGAGATTGTATTGTTTGCTGATGATACTTCATTAATTTTTAAAATGATGCGACAAAACACAAATTTCGACGATGTGAATAATGCAATCTCAAAAGTAGTTCATTGGTTTAGTGTCAATAATCTTTTGCTAAACGAAACCAAAACAAAATGTATTAGATTTATTCTACCTAATGTTAAACAAGTGAAGGCTGATGTAAACGTTAAAGGAGAAACTTTAGAAATAGTAGAAAGTGCCGTATTCTTAGGAATCACCTTAGATAATAAACTTCAATGGGGCCCACACATAGATAAGCTATCGAAGAGACTCAGTTCTGCAGCGTATGCAGTCAAAAAAATCCGTCATCTTACAGACGTGGATACATCTAGACTTGTTTATTTCAGCTACTTCCATAGTATTATGTCTTATGGTATACTGCTGTGGGGGAACGCTGCAGATATTAACACCGTATTTGTGCTGCAGAAGAGGGCTGTTCGGGCTATCTATAACATGGGTCCTAGAGAATCTCTACGTGATAAATTCAAAGAAATAAACATAATGACAGTACCATGTCAATATATCTATGAAAACTTATTGTACACTCATAAAAATATAAATCGGTTCCCTAAAAATAGCGGTAAACATATTTTTAATACCAGAAATAAACATAAACTCGCTGTGCCCACAACTAGGCTACACAAAATTAATGTATCTTTTAAAGGGCAATGTATACGCTTCTACAACAAAACTCCTAGTGAGTTGCAAAAATTATCAGTAAATAAATTCAAACAAATTGTCAAAACCTTGCTGTGCAAAAAGGCTTACTATAAAATATCAGATTATCTAGAGGACAAAAAAGCTTGGGACGGGTTTTGCTCCAACTCGAAAAATAACAACTAACAGGCTAAAGGTTTCTTCGTCGCTTCTTTACTTTAGTCTACATACCGAAGCGACAGAAATAAAAAAATATCACTTTATTTCCGTGTCAGTGTTTAGTTTTTTATTTTGACCTTTTCTAAGTGTACATTTATTGTATTTATGGAAATAAAGAGTTTTTGATTTTGATTTTGATTTTTTTGAATAAGTCAAAGTCAACCGCGGGCGGCGGCGCGCGGCGCGGGCGTCGGCGGCGGCGTCGATTTGGTTGTTTGTTATATCGATGTTCTGCTATAGTCAGTGGCTCAAAAGTAATGTCGGCTTTGGTAAAATTGTAGTCAAAATCAGATTTCAGGTAGTTAGGGTCGACCGACGTCAGGTTTAATTTATGACGTGCACCATATCTTGATGGACTTCACCAGTTCCAAGGTCTAAGGCAGGCACTGATGGCTGCACTTAATTTAAATAGATTAGATTTAGGAACGTTTATTAATATTTTAGCGGAACCAAATGCAGTAGCGACAATTACATTGTTTAAAATTTTCATGCATCAACTCCCTTCGAATATACGTAGGTACTTGGCTGCTATGCCTAATTTTCCTGTTTGTTAGTTAGATATTAATAAGTTCAGCTTATGATAGGACTGACATACATACTTGGCAAAGTAAAAGTCCTTAACAATAAATATGATTAACTTAACTTAGATTTTCAAGTTGGGTATGGTGAATTTTATTTTCAACGCTTACCAAATTGTGTCACATCCTCAAAACGTTTAACCTGCAACAAAGAACAACTTTTAAGCTATTGCTGGTGGAAGGGACGCTGTTTTTTAATGTCCATCCCATCAATCATGTACTCGCCATGACCATGGTCCATCCAGTTTAAATTTCCTGTCTCCAGACCACGGATAGAAAAATATGACGGGGGATTCGATTTTTCCAGTACCTGTTCCTTTACCAACATTACAGTTCCTTTAATTTCCCTATTCAATTCTATCATCCCCTATCCATGAAAAATTATTTCCTTACCGCTTTCCCGTCACAATCATTATGACGGGAAATCGGTAACAATGTGTTGTATTGTTTCTCAATTATTTCGCTGTTCTTACTCTTCCCCTGAACAATCAACCCATACTGCTTTCGTCATAAAGATACACTGTTTCTTTACCACCAGTAAAAGTAGGTATATCCCTATCATTCCCATCTTTTAAGACCCCTATGATTTTCCCTATACAAATCTTCCCTTACCGCTTTCCCGTCATAATGATGTTCCGACTCTACCATCTCCGCCTGGTTGTAGATAAACCCGTGCATTTCATCCAGCTGGATATCCCCATGTCTACCGACGAGCGCGGAGTGGGTCACTCCGTGTTGCAGTAACGCAGTATAGCGCAGGTTGCGGAGAGAACAGCAGAGGAGCTCCAGCTGTCCGCAGATTAGGATGGAGTTGGCGGCGAAGAAGACTCCTTGAAGAAGTTTTTATGGTAAGTTAAGGGTATGTTTATAGGGTACTAGCTGCGACTCGCGGCTTCGCACGCGCTGTTCCGGAATATAAAGTAACCTATGTCCTTCTTCGAGATACAATCTACCACTCTGCCAAATTCCATTGAGATCCGTTCAGCCGTGAAAAGGTGACAGACAGACAAAGTTACTCTCGAATTTGTAACATTAGTACTTATGTGACATGACTTTTTATTTTCCCTCTTATAAAAATCTCGAGTAGGTAAGATAAATGTAGAAGAGTTAATTGAAGATAAAACCTTTGAATCTATTCAACCCGTGAGGACCCACTGATAGGTGTCTATTACCTCCATAGGTATTGCGCTATTCTGTTCCGTCTAGCACCACCCTCACCTCACCTCACCTTCACCCATTCTTGGCAATGCCGTTTGACCATCGGGCGGGTAGTCTCGTAGTCTTGTCGTGTTGTCGATCTTCCGTCTATCCTCCTAGCGTAGCCATGTGCGGTGGCCACTTGAGACTTGCCATTCTTGTGATCCACCTACCAACCCGATAAAAAAAAACCAAGTTGTTCACTTACCAAACTGCCCCATGGCCAAGCCCACAAACCATTGCGCCATCTGGTACTGCAGGAAGACAAACACGAAGTGCGATTTCTTGGTCACACCCGAGTAGATCCAGCCATTAATTGGCTCTTTAGTCCACACTGAAATCACAACCATAATGTCCTCCTTGATTCTAGATTCAGATTTCTGAACAAGGATGCGACGATCGACATAAATGTTAAACACTACCCAAAGGCGTGTTATTTACGGCGTGTTAATAGAAATTATCGCGGCGTTACTCTCACTGTGGAGAATCTGGATCTGGCTAGGTACATAGATTCAAAACTGGCCCAAAACTCAGCCTAAAAATCATGTTTTCATTACGGATGAAAGCGGGTGGGTTAAATACGAACATTATTTGTGTTGGAAGAAAACCAACGATTCATCTCCTAACGAGGGACTTCAGGGTAACACATCATACTTACAGTGCACACAAACCGGCAGCGTAACGTACATGGTAACACTAAACATTGTGCAAGCGGTATAAATCTTAGCAAACTTCTTAGCCGATTCGTAGCTTCGGTCCATCGTCATATTCGTCAATCCCTGAGCAGAATTATGCTTGAAATTCCTCTTCATAAAGGACAGCAGTTCTTGTAACTCTTTTCTATAGACAGCGTAGTACGAAACTATTATAAATGACACTAATAATGGCAGTGAATCGGTAAGTTCATGAAGACAAGACATGATATCCACCCATTCTGTGTATAAATAGATGGATAGCGTTATTGCCGCTTTGACCAGGAAGAAAAGAACCATGGCTAGGTAGAGTCTGTTCGCCAATGATGTCTTCAGTGTGGTCGGTTCTGGAAACCATTGCCAGCAAGCGACCAGCTTCAATGGTAGCTCGACGTAATGCAGGTAGTTCATCGTAGAGTTGGTCGTGGAATGAGGTATTGCAATAGTTTGACGAAGTGGATAGAAAAATAAAGGTCCTTTCACATGACACAATAATTTTCTATATTTATTGCTGGTCTCATCATCATCAGGCTATATTAGTCCACAGCTGGACATAGGCCTCCCTATTTTAGGATGGGGATTCGATAGATCCATGTCCGCACGATAGAGGCGCTGTACCAAATTGTATGGAAAAAAAAGTAGTCACGATCACGTTTTCTTTATTTTATTTTAAGTTATAATAAACTAGCTTCTGCCCGCGGCTTCGCACGCGTTGTTTCTATGGAAACGATTTGAGGTTATTTCTCTCCCATGGGAACAGATTTACCTATGGGATAAAAAGTCAGCTATGTTTGATTCCAGGGTTAGACTTACAGGTATGCAAAAAAAAATAAAAAAATTCAGCCTGATCCGTTCAGTAGTCTTGGCGTGAAGAGGTAACAAACATCCATCCATCTATCCAAACTTTGGTATTTATAATATTACTAGCTGCCGCCCGCGGCTTCGCACGCGTTGTTTCTATGGAAACGTTAAAAGGTGATTTCTATCCAATTGGAACTGATATAAGGGATAAAAAGTAGCCTATGTTTGATTCCAGGATTATAATTATCTGTATACAAAATTTCAGCCCGATCCGTTCAGTAGTTTTGGCGTGAAGAGGTAACAAACATCCATCCATCCATCCATCCAAACTTTCTCATTTATAACATTAGTGTGATCTTCCACAATAGTTGCAAGTAAAACCGTCGTTTCCATATTGTGTAGTTGGGACTGTTGGGAGTGTTTGGCAGTAACGCCAAATAGAAATATGTAGATGTAAAAATACAAACTCAGTTGTTGAACTTACCTACTTGGTACTTTGATAACTTGTCTCGTTAGTTACTAAATTCAAAAAGACTCACCCCTCAGTTCTTCTCACATTCGGTGTTGCAGTAAATATTAGGATGATAGTTATAACAGTGTAAAAAGACCTTAACACGAACGGCTTCAAATCTAATTGCCCTGATTTAATTTAACAAGGAAAGTTCGAAACTTGACAAATTATCTTTCAGCTGAACTTTTAATAAGGGATCGCTTAAACCCTTCAGTTAATTGTTCGTAATGAGGGTCACCTCGTTTAAAGTTTAGGAAGCGATTAATAAAAGATAGGGTTTGAACAAAGGTTTATTAGGTAAAATTTATCAATTATATACACAGATTTTAGCACATCATTTCAGTACAACTTTTAAATCCATCATGGTTTCAACCACGGAACTTCTATTTCCGTGGTTTCAACACTAAAGTCATTTAGGTACTTCTACTATGAATTCCGTTATCATGTCGCATGAATGAAACTGTGCCGAAATATTGGAAAGCTCAAAACTCAAATCATAGCAAATATCCCGTTGTAAATGACTTTAGTATCATTTCACTACATCATCATCATCAGTTAAAAGAATATAATAAAACTATCTACGAAAATAATGAAGTAGATAGGTACCTAAGTAGTTTAAGCATAAGAAATTAGAAATATAAATAAATGAATATAAATGAAGTTAAAACTTTGGCATTTAACCTTGTTTAACCAGCAGCATAAGCAAGTTTTAAAAAATAAAAGTAACAAAAGTAAACGTATTAAGTTTCCTGCGATTCTGCGTCCCTGTAAATAAAAAAAAATATTGGTAAGTAATTAACTGTATAATTGTTGCGGCGATTATTGTCCCACTGCTTAGTTTACTTCAAAAACAATTTACATCGTGTTTGAATTTATCTCTACATAGTATAAAACAAAGTCGCTTCCCGCTGTCTGTCTGTCCCTAGTCCCTATGTATTCTTAGATCTTTAAAAGCACGCAACGGAATTTGATGCAGTTTTTTTTATACATAGTATGATTCAAGAGGAAGGTTTATATGTCTAATACATGCATAATATAGTAGAGAAACACTGATAATTTTAGAGGTTTCTAATGTGATGTCGTAAATAAACACATTTTTTTGAGCTTACATTGCAAACACAGAAATCTAAATAACAAGTTATTTAGATTTCTGTGATTGCAAACGCTGGCTGAACCCTACGAGATAGATCCAAATAATATACTACGGTATTGTACTACTTAAAAAGGTCTACCAGAAAGTCTGCAATAGTATTATGTCTATCTCTTAGGGATAACCCACAATAACCATTTTGTATCATTTACTTTTTACGAGAAAGGTTTAGGTATTTACGAAGCGATTTTAAGCAATACAGCATTAATCCATTTCTAATTAAGTACCGTAAATGCATTGTGCATTTAATAAAGATCAATATGGCTCTTTACACCATGTAATTGAAAGATATTCCAGATTTAAAATGCAGGGACATAGCGGTTACGGCAGTACCGGCTGGGGGGCCGCCGATTCTGTAGTATACTTATTTAGTTTCAGCATTATAGCCGTGCGAAGCCGGGGCGGGTCGCTAGTAAAGCATAATTTTATTAAATTGCTGGGCAAAAGCCACCCCTTTCTCCATCCAGTCGCGATCTATCGCTACAGACCACGATGAAAAATGTGCGTCAAGCTCATCACGCCATCTCATCCTGTTGCCTGTGCCCACCAATTTTATTAAGTACTAGCCGCTGCCCACGGCTTTGCACGTTCTTTTCCGAGATAGAAAGTAGCGTAAGTCCGTCCTCGCGATACTACATATCATCATCATCATCAATGGCCTTTACATCCACGAAGGATGGTTTATGTAGTGTTCGTTTTTCGGCACTTACGTAGATGACTTCCTACAAATTCCTACAAATTCGCGTTATAAGATAGCTAATCTAATGAATATATTGCTCATGATATGTCGAGTCATTTTTTAAAGTAGTTGAGTCATTTTTTAAAGTAGATGCGGAAATATTTCAATTTTTTCAAATTCGAAAAAATGGAAATATCTCCGCAGTCCTTTAGAGCACTTATTAAAGCTTTATTACTAAAATCAACAGTTACCAAAAGCTACACTATATCATATCTACTCAAAGACATTTTCCACCTCCATGTGGAAAATGTCTTTGTATCTACTGTATTGATGTAACATGGGTTCATTAAAAAGGTCTACAATTTGTGGAAATCAACTTTTCTATTAGTTTCGTTCCTCGCAGAAAACATTATTTATATTTTATTTATTAAATATTTATTAAAAAACCGCGAATTTGAATTTCGCGCGTGTCAGATTCCTGCAGAAAGCCCTGCAGAAAAGGGAAATACGTATTGCTCGTTTTACACAAAATCAGCCGTCATTGCTTGAAGACAGAACTTACTTTTCCTTGGACCTCTTGGCAGCGACCCTGTAGATCCTCCTGAGCTCCAGTAAAGCTCTCATGATGACCACGAGCTGCGACTCGAAGTCATCCTTAGGCACATCCACGACCAGACCTGAGAGAGTCACGACAGTTCTTTAGTAAAAAAACAAATACCAGACAGACGACATTGAAAAAAAACCTTCCTTTTGGCTTTGCCGTAGTCCGAGCTATACTTAGTAAGATAGATGGCTAGTGTTGGTAATTTAAAGAGATTTCATAGGTTATTTACTAATAGATAACGCGTGCGGACACAAAATGCGCTTATTTCTCTCTTGCCTTGAACCTCTGTTACTTCAAGCCATTCTGAAGATATTAATGTTTGTTAACCTCTTTATTCATAAAGTAAATAACAATCAAATAATATAATCAATCTGCTTTAACTGTTATAAAAATGCTGATCTAACTGTTTGTTAACACAACAAAATTCTCTTTTTCTCAGTGTTTGAAAAATAATTTGTAGGCATTATGCATTTTAGAAAAGTGCTTAAATCGTCAAATAGTGCAATTTATGTCAAAAAATCAAATAAGAAGAAAGTTATTGAATTATCCAGCATTATTTACTCATTATATTTATTTATTTACGAGTAGGGTTTAAATTTTAGGGTTGAAACCGGCTGGCAGGCAACCACCTTTCTGCTCGCAAATCTTGTTGATACACTTAAAATTTACCTTTCTGCTTGCAAATCATGTCGATACCCTTAACATTTACCTGTCTGCTTGCAAATCATGACGATACCCATAACATTTACCTTTCTGCTTGCAAATCTTGACGATACCCATAACATTTACCTTTCTGCTTGCAAATCTTGACGATAGGTACCCATAACATTTACCTTTCTGCTTGCAAATCATGACGATACCCTTAACATTTACCTGTTTGCTTGCAAATCATGACGATACCCATAACATTTACCTGTCTGCTTGCAAATCATGACGATACCCATAACATTTACCTTTCTGCTTGCAAATCATGACGATACCCATAACATTTACCTCTCTGCTTGCAAATCATGACGATACCCTTAACATTTACCTTTCTGCTTGCAAAACCCTTAAAATTTACCTTTCTGCTTGCAAATCTTGACGTAGAGCGACCAGATGGCCTCGCGCACGTGGCAGAGCTCCACGTGCCGTTTGGCCGCGGTTTCCTTTAGCCGGTTCAGAGCTAGTTCCCACTTGATCACGCGGTTGCGGACTTTGTCGTAACGCCACTGGAAATATAGTAGAAGACGAATGTGTTACGAACTACTTTTCTGGTAGTTTCGTTCTTCGAACGCAGGAAATATTAAAATCCTCTAAAATATTTCAATTTCGCGCGATATTGTGTCAGATTCCGTGTCGGAGACTCGGTAGGGGAGAGTCAGAATGGCCCTGCAGATCCTGAGACCACGGCATTCACTGTCTAGCGGTCACGGAGAGTCGTTGGATGAAGGCTGCTCGGGACCCATAGAAATGCCTTGTTATTTAGATTTCTATGTCGGGACCACTTTACTTTGTGGTATCGACAATGAGGATGAGTAAAGTTATAGCAATTTAAATAAGTAAAATTAACGGGTAACCATACTGTCACCAGCTGAACATAGCGGTAAAGATCGAATTGCGATATAGCCGTACGCTCATTGCCGACCAACACTTGAAAGGGTGACTCACCCCCCAGAAATCGGAATTAGTTCAGCAGTGACAGGTTGGGCCTTAACCTATTGGGTACTAAGAACACCCACCCTCAAGTTAGCGAGCGTGTTGTTGAGCCCCATCATGAAGAGTTTCTTCTCCTCCGTGAGCGCCGCGATCTCCTGCCGCGCGTTCTCCAGCATCTCCAGATCTCGCTCCTGTCGTTCCGCCAGCGTGCTTTTGGCCGCCGCTAGAAGCCAAGCAGAGTTCATTATTTATTTTAAAAACACAGACATCATAAATAGGTATTATCTTCTACTATATAAAAATAAGTCGGGTTCTCCTTCCTGACGCTATAACTCCAGAACGCACGAACCGATTTCCACGGATTTGCATTCGTTGGAAAGGTCTCGGGCTCCGCTCCGTTTATAGCAAAGAAAATTCAGGAAAGCTGTAGAAATAACGCGTGCGAAGCCGCGGGCAGAAGCTAGTATTATTATAACTAAGTCTTATAGAATTTATAGGGTAATTATTGTAATACACATTAAAAAAAATTGCGTACATAACATTTTTGGCAGCGTTCGGACCAGACCTACGTAGTTTTCTCTGCCTATCCAGAGCGGCAACGAAAAATTGACTTACGTTTAGCGCGTCATCATCATCACGCCGAACATTTTTTATGTACTTAACTTACCTAAGTAGGTAGGCTTAGTACTTGGCTCTTCATTACCACACCATAGCTCTCATAACCCCTTATATCAAAGACGCTTTAACTTTTATACATTCATGCCAGTTTTTATATTTTAGATGCCAAAATGCCAAGGAATAGGAACCGCACGACTACGAAACGCTCTTGGACTGATTGGAAACGATTATTTGAGGCTGATTTATTACAATTTATAATGGCTCCCATTAAACATATGGGATTTATATAGGCTTTTATTTCCCGCAATGGAGGGTAATGAGAGCGTTTCTCTTTTTTTGAAAAAAAATTAATCTCAGACAAATACCTCATTATACACAATTAAAATTGTGATTATTTTGTAGTTATATATGCAAGGTTCGTGTTCCTTATTAAAAAATAACTATAATTATGCAATAAATATGAGTTTTATTTACAATTTCCCTTAATAGGACCCAATTCCCCCCCACTCCCCTATACCGCATACCTACTCACTCGGCTTTCGCTGCCGCTCTGGGTAGCGAATGCCGCGTAACCTACGCGACCGTTAACAGACCTTTAGGTAGATAATGAAAAATAATATTAAGAGATGAATTATTAATCATTTGGAATGGAATTAATCGAATGAAAAAAGCCGTACAACCGGGAAACAATAAAATACAGCCCAATAGATACTGTACATTATTGTCTCCCGGCGAAACTAGCGCCAGCTGATAATTCTAATTGATAGCATATTTTTGGATTGCAACTTACCTAAAGCTAGGTAGATAAAGCTTTAGGTAGATAATGAAAAATAATATTGAGAGATGAATTATTAATCATTTGGAATGGAATTAATCAAATGAAAAAAGCCGTACAACCGGGAAACAATAATATACAGCCCAATAGATACTGTACATTATTGTCTCCCGGCGAAACTAGCGCCAGCTGATGATTCTAATTGATAGCATATTTTTAGATTGCAACTTACCTAAAGCTTCATATCTGTTCAAGACATCCAGCGGTTGCTTGAATTCAGGATAGTTGTGCACGACAGCCATCAGGTAATCCTAAACGGATTAAAATCACATAAGACGCAGATTTAGAACCTTAGTATAAAAAACCATAAGTATTTATTTTACCTAATCATCATCATCATCATCATCAGCCTATATTAGTCCACTGCTGGACATAGGCCTCCCCTAATGGGCGCCATAGCGCCCTGTCTTCAGCTTGCCGCATCCAGCATCTGCCTGCAGTCTTTCGCAGATCGTCATCCCACCTTGCCGACTTACTTAATGCATACTAAATATTATAAATTAGAAAATAACTCTGTCTGTCTGTTACTTTCTCACGCCAAAAAGGCTGAATGGATTTTAATGAAATTTGGCAGGGAGGTAAATGATATCCCCGGGAAGAAAGCGCACGTGCAAAGCCGCATGCAGCAGCTAGTTTTTTATATTTTCTGACGTGTCCAAGAATCATGTAAGAAATAAAACGTACTTAGAGTTTTGAGTTTTTGAGGTTACACTTTTTATGACCCTCTAAGAAACAATCACCTTGTAAGTTAAGAATGTGTAGATTCTCTAAAAACCAATTACCTTGTCTTGTAGCTACAAGGCTATTTTATACTTAACAGCGCAAATACCTACCTACGTCCACCAACTGAACATTTTTTTTTATAGTCGATAGACTGCCTCCCCAAACAAGGGATCGGTATTTTGCTATAATCACCTTGGCAGACGAATGGAAGGAAGGCTTGGAAGGTGATCGCACGCAGTGGAGGTGTTAAAATACATAAACTTTTTATAATAATAATAATATAATAATAATAATAATGCTGGACAATTCACACAGCATTATCTAGCCCCAAGCTAAGCAGAGCTTGTGTTATGGGTACTAGATAACTGATATATAGATATTTTTTATTATACATAGAAAACATCCAGAACGCCCTGAACAAATGTCTGCAGATCGTACAAACATTTGTCCCGAGGCGGGAATCGAACCCGCAACCTCCTGCGTCGCAGGCAGACCTTCGCCCGCTGCGCCACAGAGGTCGT
Organism: Eupithecia subfuscata; assembly: GCA_963564075.1. Classification (NCBI taxonomy): domain Eukaryota; kingdom Metazoa; phylum Arthropoda; class Insecta; order Lepidoptera; family Geometridae; genus Eupithecia; species Eupithecia subfuscata. The sequence goes on along the minus strand of OY751117.1, from coordinate 2,992,983 downwards.
CTTATCATTTTTTAAACTTTCGCGATTTGTTAACATAATTAATGATTTTATCGGATATTTATCGCGTACCTACCTTTTCGCTGTAACGCGGTAGAAACGTAGTAGGGGTAAAAAAGGTACGCGATAAATAGCCGATAAAATCATTATTTATAAATAACAATATTGGTAGCAGAAGTAAGCTGTCCTGCCCTTAGTAGGTTCCCTTAAGGTACATATACAATGTGTCCGGTCACCGGTGTCGGAGACTTTGGGGGGGGTGAAATACGGTAAATTTTATCGACAAATCACTATCCCTATTTTTTTTCTCTTTTCTGTATTTCAGCCGCCACTCAGCGGGCAGCTCAGCCCGAGGATGACGTTTTTTTCTCCTCTCCCTCCAACTGTTGGAGGGGTCGATTCTTCAGCCGCCAAAGCCGCGGACTTATTAGATGCTGGCATACCTACACTGAAACACTTGATAATTATTTATATTCATTTTTCACCTCGTAAATAGTATAGTCCTTGACTTGTTTCTCCATCATTTGCTTCACCTGCTCCATTTCCTTGACTCTCATCCGCATGGCCTCAGTTTCCCGCGTCTTCCTCTCGAGCACCTCCGCGTCGGCGGCCATCTTGCGTTCCGCGCGGTCACGCTTCTCTTGGTTCTCTCGGATGAACTGACAAATGAAAGTAATACCTCTGACACTGGAGAATAAATTGGTGAAACTCCTTGCAGGGTCATGGCTGAAAAATGGCGACGGAAAATGCCTGATCATGATCAGGCCTTAACAAATACAAAAACGTTTATTTTTAAAAATATTTGTAACTAATAAAGTTAGAGCTCTGTCTCCTGTGGTAGCTACAATGTAGCTGTGTTACAGGAGAACAGCTTCTTCCCAAGTCTCTACAAGAGTAGAGACTCTCTAGAGAGATGTTTAAATCTGCTGTGTTTTTGTTTTTTATAGGCTTGTGTCAAACAAAAGTATCCAAGCAATCACCAACGTAAATGTACAACAATTATGGAAAGAGGTAGGTATCTAGACCGAAGTGCATCGAGACAATACAATACACGCTAAACACGTACGCCGGCAGCGCCGCCGATCCGACTGTGACAGAGGTGGCTGGACCTAATTGGACTCAATTTGAGCGTTCCACTTTCGAGGAGCTAGTGCCCAATCTCCCCAATTTTATTCACATCGATGCTATCAACAGCTCAAAACAAGAAACCTTATTGAAGCTTATAAAGCTCTCCTTCAACAGCATCTCTTTAGTCCTCAGGTCGGCCCACTTTTCGTCCATGACCCTCCGGTTTTCGGTCTCGTCAATTCTCTTTGCGATCAGCTTGTCGTCTGCGTCCATCAGCTCGCGACGAGCTTGCTCCATCAGCACTTGCGGAGTCGGGCGGGCTATGTCCCATACTGGGTATTTTCTGGAAGGAGAAGGTGGCTGATAAATCAGAATCTGTATCTACAACATGAATATTTATTATAAAATAAAATAAATAAATAAAGTAATATAATAAATAAAATAATCTGAAAATATTGTATTGGCTAAGAAAGCTAGTAAAGTCAAATTGTAAATGGATAGGTAGATAAACCAATCTAAAAATGAACGCCGATTAGCGATTGTATGACGTTTAATTGATAATACAATAACAATATTGAATTACATTTTGGTTTTTATTAATTTTCTGAATGTACTACGGTTAACAAAAAATATTATTTGCCATGGCACCATCGATGTAATGGAACGACGGCAAACAATAATTGCCACAGTACCATTGATGGTACTATCTAATGGTACCACGGTAAACGAACGTAGTGAAGGCGTGTATTTTTAGGAATGGTTTATCTCTACTTACCTATTTTTACACTAAAAAACAAGTTAAAATTCCTCAACATAGGAGGTACAATGCTTTTCATAAAGATAAACACCATGTTAAAAGATGTGTAGGTATATTTGACTAACTTCTGCCCGCGGGTTCGTACCTACGCGTTCTTTCGAGATAAAAATCTTGTAGCCTTAGAACTACCTCTGTGAAAAATTTCAACCCGATCCGTTTAGTAGTTTTGGCGTGAAGAGGTAACAAACATCCAATCTCTCGCATTTAGTGTTATTTCGTAGCACGTGCTGTGAATCACAGCGCGGATGCGACTAGCATTCGGTGTCCGTCAAGGTAGCGTACACATAATCGATATCACGTTTGTTGATATGCCAATAAACTCTGCATAAACAGTGTAGAATTAGTGCAAAAGTAAAATAAATACTGCCTCTTTGGTTTAAGAAATAATGACCATTCTTAGTGGGTACGCTAGCTTGACGTCAAGGCAGCGTACCCATTAAAAAACTAAATAATTCCTATGGAAAACGAGCTTTTCTTATTATAAATGCTATATGTAAAAATACTGCGAGAAATACTGCTTCTGCCTGTGGTCATACATTATGCAATTTCGTAGTGCAACAATATAAAAAGTTGATGTGAAGTGCTAGGAACAAATGCATTTTGGTACAGTCGCACACAACAAATATTAAACACCAATGCAAAATCCGGATAATACGCATTTCATCATTCACAAATCTGGATATTAATTCGAATGAAATGTCAAATTTAAACAACATCTTTTAACTAGCTCTTGTTTGCGGTTTCGCACGCAATTTCTTAAGTGTCAGTAGTTGGTATAGTGTGTACCAGTTTAGACACTCGGCATTACAGTGTATCTGGCTAGGCACCTTGTCCTTAGCTGGCCTCCTCCAGCAGCGGCAGATGCCAACAGTCTTTAACAGATCGTTATCTTTAACAGATCGTTACCTGGCAACAAAGTTTGTTGACTCGGGACAAAGTTTGTTGCACTAATATTTTTTTAGTAAATATTCTAAAAGACTGATTGTTAAAAATAAATATTTTTATTGATAATGTGATTAGGTATACTGTGATTTTTATGTAAGCAATAACTAAATTCAAGTCTTAATTTAGCTAACGCATTAATTTTTGTACAGATGTTTAAAAATTGCGTTGTTATTATTAGTAAATAATTTTGTAAGACTGATTGTTAAAAATAAATATTATTATCTGAACTGTTTAGCAAACGTTTTCCTAAGTAAGTCCGTGTACCTAACCTACAAAGTTAAGAACATAAAAAGTAGGTACTTATCTGTGAACTTTCAGTGTAGATGATTAAGTTACTTAGGTATCTACTTGGGTAGAGACCTATGGGTCCCTATAAGTCTAGCCTATTATACAACAGTACAGACAAATTCCAATGTACTTAGATAATTAAAATTACTACCACGGCGGCCAGTCTCATTGGAGACTAGCCAGATGCGCAGGACATTATTATAGTGCACAGGTGTGTGCACATAGGGCACTCTCTATTCCCTCACTCTCATAATCCAATGGGAAGATAGACCGACACGACCAGGGAGAGGTAATTAACTAGGTAGATACAGGTTCTATTATGTCTAGCCTATATACAGCAGCAGGTACAAACATAATTATACCTACATAGGTAGGTAAGCATAACAATATCATGTACGATCTGCCAATAACCTAGGTAGGTAGGTAGGTATTCAATTCAAAGATCAAGAGAAAAAACTATCTGAGCGTCTGGTCGAAGCGACGCGTGACCCGAGAGCTGGTGAATATCTGGCACAGCGTATCAGCATTGCCATACAGCGTGGCAATGCAGCCAGCGTCTTGGGGACGCTTCCGACTGGTGTTGATATGGATCAGTTGAGCTATCTGTAGACTGTTTGCAACAGTCGGCAGTTAGCTCAATTGTTTCAATTGTAAATACTAGTATAATTTTCTTTGTGAATAAATGTCTTATAGCAAGAGCTTAAAAATTAGAATTCAAAGACAAAATACTAGAAAAAGATTTCGCGAGTATTTGGCTGCATCCAGCTCACTCACTCACGTGCGGTTTTACGTCGCGTTGTCCCTCACACACGATGCGCATACCTGTAGGTTTTTTATGTTGTCTGTTTCTGTGATCTATTTTTGTTTGGGTGTATGTAGAGATTGCAATCCGGACTATTCGAAATCCGAATTATACGGAAAATTTATCATTTTTATTTATAGGGACATATGCATAGAAATCCAAATAATTCTGATAACTGTAATAATACTCATAGTAGATAACTGTAATAATACTCATAATATTATTGTTTAAGGCAAAAATAATAGAGCTCGTAAATAAGTTTTAATTCGAATTTTAATTTTTCTTCGTGCTTTTTTCTTCGTGTTATTCCGGTTACTCCAGTTTTGCTGCACGGCTACGTACATAGGTACCTATATCGTATTGTATTGTATTTATGCTTAATACCTGCGTATTCATTAAGCATAAATACGACGGGGGTAGCCCCGTGCCACACCATACACCGCGTCTCCCGCGCACATATCTGTTCAGGTAGTCGTTCAATGAGTTTTCGGTGGGTTCAAAAGGCTCAAACGCTACTTCGTGGAACTGCCTTCTTCAAGTGAATAGCCTAGTTGAAAGTAGTTGAAGACTAGTTAAATAGCCAGATACACTGTAATGCCGAGTGTCTAAACTGGTACACGCTATACCAACTACTGACACTTAAGAAATTGCGTGCGAAACCGCAAACAAGAGCTAGTTGAAAGATGTTGCTTAAATTTGACATTTCATTTGAATTAATATGCGGATTTGTGAATGATGAAATGCGTATTATCCGGATTTTGCATTGATGTTTAATATTTGTTGTGTGCGACTGTACCAAAATGCATTTGTTCCTAGCACTTCACATCAACTTTTTATATTGTTGCACTACGAAATTGCATAAAGTATGACCACAGGCAGAAGCAGTATTTCTCGCAGTATTTTTACATATAGCATTTATAATAAGAAAAGCTCGTTTTCCATAGGAATTATTTAGTTTTTTAATGGGTACGCTGCCTTGACGTCAAGCTAGCGTACCCACTAAGAATGGTCATTATTTCTTAAACCAAAGAGGCAGTATTTATTTTACTTTTACACTAATTCTACACTGTTTATGCAGAGTTTATTGGCATATCAACAAACGTGATATCGAATATGTGTACGCTACCTTGACGGACACTAGCATTCGTAGCATCACAGCCTGTGATGCTACGAATGCTAGTCGCATCCGCGTACGTACCTAGCCTTTAAGGCGGTACCCTACCTCGTTATTGTGTGAAGAGGATAGGCATAGGATTTCGCGTTCACAGGAGCGGGACAGAGCAAAGCGGCGTAAGCCCAAAAATCAAGTTTTTAGTAGTTATTTGCTCCCCAGAAACATTAGAATAGTTAATTGAAAAAAAGGCAACATATAAAATGTTCTTTATACTTAGTTCAATTACTATGCTTAATCTCAAGATCGTATCATCTGTATTTATTGAGAAATTAGGGTTTTAGTAAAAAATTAGAGGTAACTTTGCGATTTTTTTCTATCGAGAAAATTTTATGGCATCGTGTTTTCGAAACAAATGATCGATAGAATAAGTCCTGAACTTTACCATATATACATTTCAAAGTTAAATATTCAGTAGTTTGGAAGATATGGAGGTCCGACGGAGTTGAAAATAAGCAATTTGAGGTACTATACCCCCTTGTTTATTTATTTATTTATGGACTCCCAACAGAAAAATCACATCACAAACAGAATAATAAAAATAAAGTAGTCTTAAGTCTAGTGTTTTTCTAAATAAAGGGTACTACATAAATGCCAATAACGCACATGCAGTAGAGCTTGTCATTGCATGCGATGGCAAGTCACGCAGCTGATGCTGGGCTGTGAATGGGTTAGAGATTCCACCATTAAATGGTGGAATTGAAATTTTCAACGTGCTAGAACAAAAAGAGGCTCGCGACGTCTCGCGTAGCGTTGCGCGTGCTACCTACCTACCTACGACCTACTTATGTTCTAATTCTAAATATACAAAAAATTGCATTCATCTATTTATTCTATTGGGAGGAAGCGGAAGGGAAGGTAAACCCTGAATAATCAGGGTAATGATATACTTACTAATAACATCATCCATCATAGTAGGTTAACAGGGTACGTTACCCGGCTATGATGTTATTATTCGTACGAAGAGAAGCCAGTGCAATAGTTCAATATTTTTTTCAGTATTTAATTTATTGCATTCATACAATCAGGTCATATTGAGGTTTTTTTCTGGCAGGTTTCGTGCCTTTCTACTAAAGGGTACCTTTAAATGAATCGTTGAAGAGGTCGTCAAGTTCGTAAAAACATTTGAAATTTAAGAGTAACTTGATTATGCTCAGTCCTAGGAACGAATGCGGTTAAAACCGTATTCGTGTGGATGGTAGGTACCTAGATACCTACTCATAAGTTTCGGGAGGCCTTCTTTGTAGGTAGGTAAGCTGCAGGTGATGATGATGATCATGAAATATAAAAGGCTTATAAAAATTACTAACTGGACCATGCATGCACTCTCCATTAGCGACTTGAAGTATTCCTGGGTGCACTCCACGGGCGGTCCATGGGGAATAGCGATAGGCGCCAGATCCTTCATGTTTGTTTTCTTCACCGCCATAGTTGTGGATTTTCTATTAGTTGTGCTATATGATTACGGGAAGCGTAGGTACAGCAGTTCTTTCTCTGATTTGTTGTTTCAATTCAAGCCTTGGTTAATGGCACTGCGTCTGGTCGACACAGTTCTGCCAGATTTGTTATTTGCCAATGGTGTTTTTGACCGTTGCTAGGCGTCATGCGTCACCATAATGAATAATATGAATGTAAAATGGCCAAAAGGCTGGAAGCCTTCTGGCTTCCAGCCTTTTGGCCATTTTACATCGCATCGAGAAAAATAACTTAATCTATGATTTAAATTTATTGTAAACTAGTTTATGCCCGCAGCTTCGCACGCGTTGTTTCTATAGAAACGTTAGGTAATTTCTATACCATGGGAACTGACTTAATATGAGATAAAAAGTAGCCTATGTTTGATTCCAGAATTAGAATTACCTGTATGCAAAATTTCAGCCCGATCCGTTCAGTAGTTTTGACGTGAAGAGGTAACAAACATCCATCCATCTATACATCCGTCCATCCAAACTTTCGCATTTTTAATATTAGTGTGATGTTGATTATGCTGACTGAGACGTCCTATTCTTTAAAGATAGGTAGGTACATAAAGATTATACCCAATAACTGTAATTTAATCTAGCTTTGTGATCTCACGTTGGATGTCCTATTATAAATTTTTTCTGCGTTCTACGAGGAATTGAACTACCAGACAAGTCGTTTTCCATAAATAATAAATCATTTCATAAGAACCCATGTTTTAACAAATTTCGATTCAGTGCCTACTTTTGGAATAACTTAAGAGCTTTATTACCAAAAATCAACATATTACCAAAAGCTACATTACTTATGAACCCATGTTCCATACTTTATTTTAACATGGGTTCATGGAAAATGATCTACAATTTGTGGAAAACTACTTTTCTGGTAGTTTAATTCCTAGCAGAACGCAGAAAATATTAAAAACCGCTAAAATATTTTTATTTCGCGCGAATCTGTGTCAGATTCCGAGTCGATGTCTCGGTCGGTAGCGGAGAGTGTCTGACTCAGTGTTGCCAGAGCCTACCCAGCCCAGGTTGCCATTTGTAGGCTCAAATGTTGCCATTTGAAACCAAAGGTTGCCATTAGAAAATATCAGTAAAAAAAATTGCGTTAAAAAAAACTGAAAAACACACCTAGGTTTTTCGAAGTTCTGAAAACTGAAATGGAGCTGTTCTCGAATCTACTGTAGTGTAGACGTGTACACCGAACACAGATCGCGCTTGTTGAGTCTTGCTTGACACTCGCGCCGCGCGCGAAATGCGTGGCAAAACTGACAGGAGTTTTAGTGTAGACCATTAATGTAGAAAAGGGGAAGATGAGGCACTAGCTTCTCGAAACCGGCAGGCTCAAATGAAGTCCAATTGTGTGCTCTCGCCGCAGTCTTAGTAGGACCGGCGCGGCGGCGCGGGCGGACGTGATTCGCGTGCTTGCTACGACGTACTGACTGTGTTTTACTGACTAAAAGACTAAAGCAATGCTTTCGTGTTCGTTCACAAGGTGTACAAATAGCTCAAAAACCAAAAACAAAGCCCAAGGCATCACTTTTCACGCGTAAGTACACCAAAGAATTTAGTTTTTTGATTAATTTACTGCCTTTTTTCGCCATTTGCAGAGAGGGATAGAAATATACGAAACATAAGTGTGTAAACAGAGATAGCAATAGCCTTATTGCGAGTCGAGTCGTTCTTCAACTCGTACCATCAATTTTGTCCCAACTGGTGTGAGTTGACAAATCGTAAAGATGATAGGTATTATTTTCAATCTGCAACTCGCATCACTCTTTGTTTCTATTGAATTTATACGTCGAGTACAATCACAAACTCTATGTGGAACCTCTATCATTTGTATTCATTTCACATTATTTTATGTACAAAACACAAAATAAATATACCTCTTGCCTATTATTTTACTAACTTTTTTTGGTTGACTGTACTAAAATTCAAATTACTAACGAAGCGTATAACATTTTTACGATTCGTCCGCTCATACCAGTTGGGACAAGATTGATGGTGTGGGTTAAAGGAACGACTCTACTATTGTACCTACCGTAACTCGGGGAAATCCCGAATTTGTTTTATTATACCTAGTGGGGTCGTACCAGAGATTAATATAGTTGTCTCTGTCTCACTTCGGTCTTAGGTACGTCTTGCCATCTTTGTTGTTCTTTATATTGCACAGGACTGGAAATGTAACTGTGAGCGTATGTGTTTGCGTGTAGTTGTAACACAGGCCAGTTGTTGAGTACGCGCTGGGAGAACGTAACCCATCTTCCCTTTTCTACATCAATGGTGTAGACGAATAAATTCTGAATACAAAGTAATATTCAGAAATGTTACTGAATTTCATTAATATTAATTTAGTAAGTAGTTGTATTAAAAAAAACAGGCTGAAATTTACATTGTTTGAGACAAAATCTGAAACTCGAAGACAAAACAAAAACACTCTTTGCAGCCAAAATTACCTACTTAGGTAGGTGTCTTTCGTCGATTTCATGCATGCATTATGTACCTAATTATGAGCAACGTCTTATTCCTATCCTAGGGAGGTATCCAAAAGGCTGGGAAGGGCTGATAAGGAATAATGAATGATGATGATTCAATCAGTAAAATTGATTTATCAAATAGATCTTTATGTAGTTTCTTCGATTAAAACAATAAAAAGAGAACTTTCCAGTAGATTGAAAAACAAAAGTATACTATACTATAGCCACATTACAAGGCGATGATTCGTCTTCGCGTTGTCGCGACAAAACTTCGTGTTCGTTCTACGACGAAGTGTTTGGCCACATTGGAAAAAAACTTCGCAACGTCGCGATAATCTAAAATGTCACGATAATTCATTTTACGGAAAAAATGGATGCGGCGGTTGCGCTCATGGCGTCATAATTCATGTTTTTTGTGATTAGGTTCTTTAGGATTCCACAAAACAGGCTCAGCTTCGTAATTTTTGATAAATTACAAGATTCGATCATTTGTCCACTCCATAGGTTAATAATAATAATAACACAAATCAGCAACAATACCTACGTGCACACCGCTCGGCGGCGTCTCGCTGTCAACAAAGCGCGCGCGAAGTGTAACCAACCGCACGAACTTTTGTCGCGACAAAACCCTTTGATATCCGGCAGTTTACCGACCATTGGCGGATACAGGGGGGGGGCCATGGGGGCCATGGCCCCCCCCAAAAGACCCAGGAATTCCATGCTTTCGACTCATTATTTCAATTCAATTCAGGTGCAGTTTTACACGGCATACCTATTCATCGGTAGGTCAGTTAGGTATATCAGGAAACATTCATATTTTCGTTAGGTACAACCTAAGTTTACACCAGGTGAATTTCTACTCTCAGTACAACCACGTCCACTTCGAACTTTGAAATGAACATAAATCCTTAAAAATGCAATTTTTTTATTCTTGGGTTGAATTTCTAAAAACACTGAACACATAATTTTCCATCAAGCAATCGGCTAAATACCTAGCAATTTTCGTGGCTTTAACTACAAAACTAAGTAACGGAATTTTTATACCTCAAAGGATAAATTTACAGAAACACTGAAGCACGTCTTATTTATTTACTGATCGAAAAGCTAAGTAGGTACTTATACATAGGTATCAAATTTTATGGATTTAACTGGAAGTTAAATCGAAAAGTTAAGCCAAAAATTACCGAATCTTTTTATAAACTTAACCAGAAACCATTTTCTATCCCTTTACAGCAGCCATTCTCAAAGTGTGCTCCGTGGAGCCCCGGGGCACTACCCCGGCCACTACCACGACAATACTGATCATAAAAAAATATTTAGGTTTAGTACTAAAACAAGGTTGCAGAGAAAATTTTACATAATACGATATATTAATTTATATGAAGTCAATAATCATATTAATTTTAAGTAGGTACATCTTTGTAATTCGAACTGCGAGGCGCATAGTGGTCCACGGATCAACCCTACTTCTCTACAACTTGTAATTTTCTTGCTTCTGGGAAGCGAAAGGACACTGCCCATTGCGAGCGCGCCGATATTCCTGAGTAGGTCAAACTAAATGTTTAAATTTTTTTTAGAAATTTCACCAGTCACTAGTACAGAATTCATTTCGTTTATTTATAACTAGCTGCAGCCCGCGGCTTTGTAAGTGCTTTTCAGGTAGCCTATGTCCGGGACACCGTTTAGCTCCCTGTTAAATTTTAACCCGTTTAGCCGTTTAAATGTCAAAGGTAACAGATAGGCTGATAGACAGAGTTACTTTCGAATTTGTAATATTAGTATGGATACGTTCTTTTTTCCCAACAGTCGCTAGAAATGACGCGATCTTGCGTCACTGCTACGCGGCTCGCTACGCTCGTCATTGGTTTTGCTTTGGCTTTTATCTCTTTCTCAAATTTTCCCACCGCCGCTAGAGTCTCATAATTGTCGCGGCTCGTACCGCTGCTCGTCACCGTCGTTATATCATATTTTCTTCTTTTTCTATCACAAATTTCCCAATCGTCTCTAAAAAGTCTTCAAAATTTGCGCGGCTCGCTCCGCTCGCCGTTTTTATGTCATCCTTGCTTTCTCTTCTCGCAAATTTCGCAATCGTCGCTACAACAAATTTGAAAATTTCGAGGCTCGCTCCGCTCGCCAATTTTATATATATAGACTTTTCTTTCACAAATGTCCCAATCGGCGCTAAGTCTTTTCAATATTTGAGGCTCGCTCCGCTCGCCGCGGTGTTTTTACATCGTCTTTTCTTCTTTTTCACTAACAAAGTTCCAAAAAGTCGCAAAAAAATCTTTAAAACTTTCGAGGCTCCTTCTGCTCGCCCCGTTTTAAATCGTAATTTCTGTCGCAAATTTCCCAATCGTCGTCGCTAAGACTTTAAAATTTTCGACTCCGTTCGCCATTTTTATATCGTTTTTTCTTCCTTATCATATCACTCACGAATTTCAAAAAGTCGCAAAAAAATCTTAAAAAATTTCGTGGTTCCTTTTGCTCGCCGTTTTTATGTCATCTTTTCTTTCTCTAATTTGCCAATGGGCGCTAAGATTTTAAAATTTTCGAAGCTTTTATAATTACTCACTCCGTTTTAGTATCGTCTTTTCTTCCTTTTCTCTCACGAATTTCGCAATCGTCGCTAAACCAAATTTGAAAATTTTGAGGCTCGTTCCGCTCGCCTATTTTGTATGTGTGGTTTTTGCTTTCACAAATGTCCCAATCGGTGCTAAAAGTTTTTTAAATTTTCGAGGCTCGCTCCGCTCGCCGCGCCGTTTTTGTATAGTCTTTTATCCTTTTCCCTCACAAATTGCCCAATCCTCGCAAAAAAAATCTTTAAAAATGTCGAGGCTCGCTCCGCTCGCCTGTTTTATATCTTTTGTCTTTTCATTACTAATTTCTCAATGTTCGCTAAAAAGTCTAAACTTTTCGCTCTGCTCTCCTTTTTTTCCTTTTTAACGAGCTAAGTTCGTTGTCTAAATGAAAAAGGGCTCCGTCAAATATTTCGATGTCCAAAAGGGTTGCGTCGATAAGAGTTTGAGAACCGCAAGAAAAGATTTTTTCAACGCCGCCGCTCCGCCTCCCGCGCCGCCCGCGCGTGACTTTGAAATTTATTTTTTAAAATTGCTTATAAAAACCTTATTTTTTTGTTAATTTGTGATTTTAACCCTTTCTCCGAACTTTGTCAAAATGGCCCCCCCCAAAATGAAATCCTGGATCCGCCCCTGTTACCGACAGCGTCGCGAAGGGCATTTGTTGTCGCGATGATGCTTCGCGACAGGACGAACTTCTTGGCCGGACTTGTCACGACAGCGCAAAACTTCGCGTTATCGCGATAGTGTGGCCGTAACATTAAAAATCACGAAAAAACTTCCATTGCACTGCACACAGTGCACACTACACACACACACACACACACACACATCCATTTTTATTTTAAAGTTTACATAAAATTACTTTTATTTCTAGCTTCACCAAAATAGACCTTTTGATTGTGGAAATACGGATACAATTTGTTTATCTACTAATTATGTATTGTTTTCATTTTTGGGAATAAAAATGCGTTCAAGATTTTGATTTTGTTCAATTCGACGCGTTCAGTTTATCTGCGAAAGGTTGCCAAAAAGTTGCCATTTGGTTGCCACGAAGGGTCAAATGTTGCCAAAATGGCAACCAAAGTTGCCAAATGGCAACGCTGGTCTGACTGACTGAATAGCCCAGCAGGGTGCCAGCCAGTATCGATGTCACCCAATTTTTGTATGTCAATGTCATGTCAATCAGTGCGGAGTCGAGTCAGACAAAAATAAACAAATTTTTAGGTTAGATTTTGTGGTATATTGATCACGAAGTCCTTGTTACACGGTTATTGATGAATTTGAATTTCAAGAACCTGTTTGTGTTTTCATCAGCCTCTATATAAGCTTTGATAGCCAAATAACTAGAAAATTACTCGGTCAAGGAACAAAAATAGCTATCACCATTTCCACCTCAAGAAAAATGGAGTTAAACTTTTCTTTTTTTACGGGACTTGGTTGTGGTCTTTGCTTAGGACTATCGTTGTTCGCTTTAAGGAAGATATTTGGTTCAATTCCCGAGACCAAAACAGCCATAAGAAGTGTAAGTTATCATATCAGCAAGGTAATTGTCTTGTTTAGAAGTATTCTTTTTAGTTTTAAACTTGTATTCTTTTGTTGCAGTTCACATCCAACTCTGAATACAAAATGGTTTTAGTTGTAAGAACAGACCTAAATATGAGCAAAGGTAAAATCGCAGCTCAATGCAGTCACGCTGCTGTCGGGGCATATGAGAAAGCACTGAGAAAGGACCCCATCAGTTTGCAACTGTGGCAAAACGGTGGCCAGGCCAAAGTTGCTGTAAAAACTGACTCACTTCAAGAAATGAAAGAAATTGCTGATGCTGCGAAGAGAAAGGGACTTATTACTTCAATGATAAGAGATGCTGGAAGAACTCAAATTGCACCTAATTCAATTACAGTGCTGGGTGTTGGACCTGCGCCAAAAGAAGTGGTCAATGAATTGACCGGACATTTGAAATTGTTGTAAAATTATTGAATTATATTTTAAGGACATTTACATTCATTACTATAGATTTAAATTCAAAATCTTAATCTTTTCCTAATTCAATTTAATGAGGTCTGTAACGTTTTAAGTTGAGAATGCAGATTTATAGAGCTAAGAAATCCATATGACACAGTGCAAAAATTTTTGTTCTATGAGAAAAATTAAGTTATGACCAAAGGGCATTGGGTAAGTTTGTATGGAGTCGTGGCGTTGTTTTTTTTTTATGCGGCCACTGATGGAATTTGTGTTGAATTTAAGTACTACACCTGTATATTCATTATAAAAAACAAAATACGCCGTAACTTATATCGGAACCGAAATATTCGACTTTGAAGTTGAGAACAATATCATCTAAGTTAGTGATAAAATGCACTTTAATTTCAAAAATACTATTATTTTACGTATGGAACGAGTAAGTTATGAATAAAAAACATGACATGTATCCCATCAATAATATTTTATTTCTAATACTATTTATTATTATTATTTATTTTATTTATTATTTATTTACGCACGCAAACAGCACGAAAGTCAGATGGTGAGTAAAGAGAGGGTAGGTTGTCGAGTTGAGCGATAGCGCCACGCAGGTAAACGAATAGAGCGTTGTGATTGGTTAGCATAACTGAACCGAGCTCCGGGCCGGCTTACAACCGAGCTCGTTATGTTTAATTTCATTCTACTACTTCTATGAAATGCAATGGTTACTAAAAACTGTAGGGAAGTCTTGTTATTTCTTTATTTTGACGATCATTTTATGATTTTTTGCCATTCGATATCTCGCTTCCGATATATTTTAGATAGTGGTTGTAGTAATGAAAGTTGCTCATTTTTGAGAGTACTAATTAACGGCAATAGTTTTTTAACCGGCCGCGGACCATCAAAAACAACGCCACTTTTACCCAATGCCCTTACTAGCAAAGTTCACTGAGTGACTGCTGCGGGTGCGTGTGACGTCACTCGCTTGGTCGCCGCCCGTTAACCGTAGGCAGATATCAGTTCTTACTGATTTACTCCATATTACCAAATAGACTCAGGCAGGCGCGGTCGCAGCCCAAGACTTTGGGGGGGTCACACTTGGTGCGGGCCGTAGCACCAAATGTACTTGTAGGCGGTTGCAGACCCCACTGAAAAGCACTAAACTTTATCGGCGAGCGGAGCGAGTCGCGGAAAATTTATACTCAACTCCCAACAATAGTAGGTATAAGTTATAGCGAGCGAAGCGAGCCTCGAAATTTTTTAGATGTTTTCTGAAGTTTGGGCAAAATTAAGCAAGAGTAGGTCCACTTGCTTACTCTCGCCCGCATCATTTATTTTGTTGTTGATAGGTATCTATAAAAAAATAAATGATAGCGAGCGTAGCATGCCCCGAAAATCTTAGAGACTTGCGGTAGTAGATATAAAGCTATGAATATAAATAGGGCGAGCAGAGCAAGGGCATCAACAAAAAATTGGATATACAAAAAAGACATGGAAAAAATGTAGCGGCGAGCGGAGCGAGCCGCCGAAATTTTTGTAACTTTTTCGGATAACTACCCGAGCAAAACAAGTGTCAAGCACTGGACCAAATACAGAGAAGGACAAAATACTATCGGTGAGCGGAGCGAGCCGCAAAATACAGCGTTTTGCACATTGGCCGCAAACATGACATCCCTTCCCCCAACTCCCAACCCAACAATAGGAAGTATAAGTAATGGCGAGCAAAACGAGCCTCAAAAATGTTGGAGATTTTTTCTGCTGTTCGGGGAAAAGTAAGCCTATGACAAAATAAAGTGAGCGAAACCTGCCCCGAAAATTTTAAAAAGTTTGCGGTGGTAGATATAAAGCTATGAATATAAATCGGGGCGAGCGGAGCAAAGCAGATTAACAAAAAATTAGAAATACAAAAAACATCGAAAAAGCTGTAGAAATTTTTGTTCCCTTTTTCGGGTTGTCACAAACTGGTTCAGAAAATAAATAACAGCGAGTGGAGCGAGCTCTGAATGAGCAGCAGCCTTTCGAATCAACGGCGAGCGAAGCGAGCCGCGAAAATTTTTATGATCTGGCTGTGCGTGTGAGTTGTTTGGTATTAGATATTTTGCAGTTGCAAACTCGCCTGAAACTGTCCAAATAAAAAAATAAATAAATAAAAGAAGGAGTCCTGAACTAAAGCAAGCCAGAAGCTTATCAAAACAGCAGAATGTTATCAGAGGCAAGCAGAGCGTGCTGCGATAATTGAGAGGTTTCGTTAGATTTTTGGAATGTTTGGAAAACTGACCTCAAACGAGGGATGAGCCCATAACAAGAGGCAGACAGTAAAAGGTTGCCGGCAAGTTGAGCGAGCTGCGACAATTTTTGGTTTTTCTTAGATTTTGGGCACCTTTTTAGAAAATTTGTGTATATGTGAAAATTTGTGTGTGTGTTGATAAAGTGACCTAAAGCGGGCCGGGTTTTGAGCTTTGGATCATAGTCAGAAGGAACAAATGTTATCAGCGACCAGACCAAAACGAGAAAATGTTGTTGTCTACTAATTTTTTGTACTGGTTGACGAAGTGACCTCGCAGATTATTTGTTATACATATTTTGTGCTTTTTATTGTGGTGGTTGGATTGATACAAACTGACAATAGCGGACCAGCCAAACCAATAAAATTGGGAACGTTGCCTCTGTGCTAATCAAAACACAGAGCACAAACAACAGTAATATCGGCGAGCGGAGCGAGCCGCGATTTTTTTATTGCTGCAGTTGGTAACCATAATCAATGTAACGGAAGTAAACAGGACAATATAATCATCAAGCTGTGGGTTGCAATTTTTTAAGTACCTAAACTAAGATTTTGGGGGGGGGGTCATGACCCCCGTGACCCCCCCCCCCCCCCTGGGACCGCGCCTGCTCAGGTTTGAGAGACATATGAATGATCTTTTTTTTTTAATTTTTTCATTCGATGGCTTTGTTTCGGAGTAAATCACTAAAAACTGATATCTGCCTACGGTTAACGGGCGGCGACCGAGCGAGTGACGTCACATGCACCTGCGCGGGGCAATTTCTTAGCTTTATAAATCTGCATTCTCCTCACATTACCTATTATCTGTTGTCTCCTAACCATTCGTAGCGAAAAGCAAGCGCTGCCATTAAGAAAGAAGTTGAAGTCTCTTAATCAATGTAGTCGCCTACCCTACCCCACAGCCGCGATTTGAAGCGCGTGTTGTGCTCCGCTAGGAGTAGTAGTATTCTGTGATCTTGTGTCGCGTGATTTGTTGCACTTTTGTAACGCGATTCCTTACACAGCTGCGTTTTCTAGACGCCGCCCCGCCGCGTGAAATGTTCCGTGAACAATTATCGCAGAACGCGGAAACGCGTCGTCCGACTTGTATCGTCGATAAAATCGCAGCAGTGAGTGTTTTAGGTAAGATCGAATGCGTATACAAAATATACTGCAAATAAATACCTATCGCAACAAATCGCGGGACACAAGACGCGCTTCGAAATCGTGGCTGTGGGGTAGAGGCTTTATGCATGTTTAATTCGGTAGAACTTGTGCCATAGGGTAAAGTGGGGGTAGGTAAACCCACGTGCATTAATATAGTGGTCTTGTTAACCCGCAACAGTATCATAAAATTTTTGGGATTTTTTAAAAGGATCTTTTAAACCTAGAAGCTGTTCCGAATTTCATATATTTAAGATAACATGACTCCATTACAGAACCGGCTCGACACTGGCAGAAAAGTGACAAGACAAACTAGACACATGCATGTTGCCAAAGAAGTCAATATTTCTTTCATAGGCTACGGCTCCACCTGCGTTAGCGTTGACGTTAGTGTTAATGTCCAACAAGGCCGTTAATTAAGGCACTAAAAATGCACTAATAACCAAGGTGCATTTTTAGCCACATCTGCGTGACGCCCAAATTAGCGCGATAACTGATAAGTAACGTGTTAGGACTTTAGGACGCAGGTGGAGCCGCTAGCCGTAGCATCAGAGAGAACGCCCCGCGGGGCGTTCGAACAGGGGGCAGACAGCAAACCCAAATGTAGATCATCATCAGTCAGATAGAAGCCACCAGACAAGAAGTTGAAGACCAGGCAGGCACACACACTCGGATTCACACACACACAGCACTTTTCCCACGGTTACTTTACTTTTGAGTATATCCGTATTGAGTATAATCAGCGATGCCAGATCTACTGATTTAGCAGTAGATCTACCTGCTTTTTAGACCGTCTACTGATCTACTGATTTATTTCTATAATTTCGTGAAATCTACCTGATTTTCCTGATTTTTGTCTATTAGATAAGCTGTCACTTGTCAGTGTCACTTCTCAAGCCAATGATCACCAACGATTCGTCACAATTACTGGCAATGATGAATGAAAGTGAAGTGATTGTTTTGTTCGTACGTTCCTTCCACTTCTGTAAACATCTGTGTCCCTATCGTTTACGATTGATTGGTCGGTGCGTTTGTTCTTTCGATAAACTTTTGTGGCAAAAGTATTGCCAGATCTAATTATTTAGCAGAAGATCTCTAGATGGATTATTATACTTTCTAAGAGTAGATCTACTTCATTTTTGAACAGTCTACTGTATTATTATTTGGTAAAATTCGAGAAATTTACCAGCTTTCCCTCAGAGAGACCCATAAGGCCTTGTAACAATAAAACAAATTAAAAATTCAATTTCACTTGGTTCATTCGATTCTCGAGTCAACTTCGTGTCTATTTTTTCTAAATTTCAACCCCTCTTCTCCTGGTGAACATAGTTCTTTTTTGTAGATAGGAATATCGGAACATCATCGTAGGTACACTGCCTAGGTACCTCAAAAAACCTGATCAGTGCCCCCGAAAATGAACAAATCTCGACGAAGTCCAAGCTGATGAGTTGCTTTGATCAATGTTCTCATATCATTGCAAGAAGTTTCTTAAAAACCTACTTAAACCACTTAGTTTTGCAAAATTCGAAAGCCATGAATATTTTACTTTGCAACTTGGATAATTTTGATGAATGCCATCATTGAAAAGTGAAACACACACGCTGTATAAACATAACAAAAAGAGAATCAAAATCGGTTCATCCAATAGGGAAATATAATAGTAACGTAACGATCACATTTATTTCACCTTCCTCCGACCTCACATTTTTCGTGTTGGAAGCTAGAAATTTGTATGTTTTTCATATCTACTGATTTTTTCTTCAATCTACTGATTTTTTACTTGATTTTCTACTGAATTTGTCAAATTCCATCTGGCAACACTGAGTATAATATCTGTGCTTTTGACAAAAACAACACAAAAGTTCAACTATTGGAAACTCCTTTGAATCGTGATTTACGAATAATTATATAACCTACTAAATATGGAGTTAAATCTTGATTTCTTTGCTGGCCTGGCAAGCGGTCTCTGCATAGGACTATCGTATTTTGCGTTGAGAAGATATGTTTTCGATACTTCTAAGGAGGAGAAAGTCACTAATAACACTAAGTCCAAGGCCTCAATAACTGGACCTAAGGTAAACACTGTTTTATTCATTTTTATTACTCACCGAGAAAACTACTCCCACACATAACCTCAACTATTATTTTCAGTTTACATCCAGATCAGAGTATAAAATGGTATTGGTAGTGAGAAACGACCTCAACATGACCAAAGGGAAGATAATGTCCCAATGTTGCCATGCTGCCGTTGGCGCCTTTGAAGAGGCAGAAAAGACTGACCCTCGCAGCGTCAAGATATGGCAAAGCACAGGCCAGGCAAAAGTTGCAGTGAAGTCAAATTCACTAGACGAGGTCAATAAGATTGCTGAGGACGCAGAGAAACTTGGAATCGTCACATTCAAAGTTGTTGATGATGGTAAAACGCAAGTTGATCCAGACACACTGACATGTCTTGGTGTGGGGCCTGCTCCTAGAGATGTTATAGATAAAATAACTGGCCATCTGAAGTTATTGTAGGTTTCTGTGTGGATTGTCTAGCATTATTTTATGTTGTATAAGCAAGATAGCATTTCTACCTCATCTTGATTCAACATTTAGAAAGTGAATGACAATTTTATAATTCTCTCTTTTAAGTATTTTGTCTGTCCTAAGTTAGTTACGTAAACTTGTCATTTCTGCTTGGAACTGAATGGTAATGTTTATTTAATAATAAGTACAATGTTGCAAGCAGTTATACATTACTCAACTTGTGTAAATCAGACAAGTTTAACAATAGATCAACTTCTTGATAGCTCAAGAAGTTGGCAGTCAACTTTAATTCTTAAGGCTTACAAAATAAGCACTTCAAGTCAAATAAACTCTAAATTAATAAGTTGATTTCTTGTTGAACTTAATTCAGAGTTTGTCCTCAGACAAGTTTAGTAAAAGTACAATAATAATTTATTCATATTTTTGTGCTATTGCATAATGATTTAAGTTATTTTATTTATAGATATCTTTTGTGATATTATTTCTTAAAGCAATAAGAATAAAAGCCAGTTAATATTAAAATTGTTATTATTTATTTTCTTTGAATCAGATGAATAAATTGAACAAGAAGAAGTTCTCATTGTACAAATTTGACAACACAATTACATAGCAAATATTTTTGGAAGACATCCAACATTATTTAATCAATTAAACTTAGAAAATGTTAACTTACTTAACTATGTACTTAGTGTAATACTTAACAACAATACAAAATAACTAGATAGAACATTAAAATGTGTAATCTCCTTACCTTACAGTTCTAACTCTTAGGTACATAAATGTACTTTTAGAATAAATCTAACACCATTATTTTCAAAAACATAAGGCACCAATTCTGTTGACATAATCATTATTACAAAAAGGCCAATTCTGAAAATTTCTAAAATTAGCCATCTGTTAACTTTGGCAATAACTATCCCAAAAATAATGTACGTAAATGTACTTTGACTTACAAAATTAAATGTAATCTCGTGAAAAATAAGTAATTAATCATTGAGTAAGTACTTATTATCAAATGTCAAGTCAAATTAAAGCTGACACTAGCTTCCTATTAATAGAGGTAGGTGGGTACAACATGATTAATGTAAAATAATGGTAGTGAAAAACCATCATTCTCAAAAATATTAAGTTTGTGCTGCTACAAGCATTTATCTTACTTTACTAACTACCATTAGTCATGTATATAAAGAATGCTACAGACATTTTGAATCCCATTCTTTGCCTACAAGACCTTTACCAGCTACTTAGAATAGAGAACATGATACTTTCAACCAATTATGGCACCAATTCAAGTATAAAAAGCTCTTTTAAATAGGAAGCTGCTTCTGACACCACTGGAAACAAACTTAAATTAAACTTACTTATCCCTTAACAGCGACAACTCTTTGAGCATGTCTTCCGTGTGATAATCTCTAACGGGTGGTCCCTTAGGCCACGGCCCCACTGCAGGTAGATGGCTATGTTAGCTTTGCTTCGGGATGGTAGCTTTGAAGGAAGCTAGACGCGTGACTTACAGTTCGAAATCCTTAACAGATCAGCTGTTTCAGATCTGACAGCTAAATTTGGTTCTAATGTCCTAGTTTTTGTTGGTAAACTAAGGCAATATCAAAGAAATGTTAGTAGAAAATATATAAGACACTGGTATCATCGGAGCAAATCACAGAAGTTTGAAACAATTCTTTCATTCATCTGTCGTCCGTTTTTAAACCTGAATGTGGACTCAATGCATTTGCACAATTGAATATAATTATACATACTTAGTTGGAAGTTTATTTTACTTACCTTGCTGTTTTATTTTAGTACCGTGTTTTTTTGTTATTTTATTAGATGTTCGAAGTTTTCTTTTATAAATGCCTTTGGACATAAAATATCTTGGATATTAGAGCTTCGACACTATGTTTGTTTTCACATCTACCAACTGCAGTGTGACATCCTTAGAGCTTAAGTACCTAATCTATTCGCTAGGCGGTTTGTTCTTTAGCTTGTTTAGTGTTTCCTGCAGCTTTCCTAGGACCTTCTCGTACTTCTCTACAGCTTGAGGGTCATGGCGGTGGAATGATAGGCCTTGTTGTGTCATGGCGATCATGACTTCTAGAGCGGCTATGCCGGTGCGGGCGCCGACTATCTCCAGCTGGAATAAAAAAAGAAGTTGGCATAAGTGGTTTTGTTGAGCTAAGCTATTGGAACATTTTTCTTTGGTAGCCTTACGTCCGCCCAGTTAAAAATAAAAATAAAGAACAACACAAAAACCCAACTTTCTCATTTTGGACTCTAGTTTGGAAAATGATTGTCAGCATTGTAGGAAAGACCTCAAATCTACAAGTTCGAATGAAAAAATAGACAAGATTTTTATGTCAGTTATATGACAACAATCAACAACAAGAAATTGATTTAAGGTTAGGTATGAGGAGTAGGGGCCATTATTACCTACAGACATTTGACGTTGAGTTTGGCCGGAGTATATTACTTGCATTTATTCCTGAAATAGTTTACAGTTTAAAGACTAAGAAAGGGCTAACTTACGGGCGGCAATGTCACCACTCGCCAACTACCTAGACTATATTCCAGCCAAATTAGATGGAGAATGTTTTTAAGCAAACCGCCCCTATTTAGCCTAAAATATACTCTGTTACCGCGTCTTTTCTTACGGAATTAATTGTCGATTCAAATCAAATCAAATCAAAAACTCTTTATACTACACCTGCTCGGAAAGTTGCCTATTCCTTTTCCATTTGTAGAATAGAAAGTATGTCTTTGCAGGCCTATAGGAAATCGGGAGGAAAAACTCTATGGAATTTCATTTCTCACGTGTTTTAGCGGGAGGAAAGTGTATGGAAATCCATTTCAAACGTGTTATTTTTTTTTAATTTCCTAAGAGGGGCCGGTAGCTATGGTTTATTTTCGTTCGGTCAAACGACAAAAAGTTTCTACTCCAAGTCCATTAGGCCTCCTCCGATTTCCGAACAATATTTTGAAAAAAGAACCCAAAGGCTGGCGCGGTCAATGAGGTTTCACCAACATCATTGGGCGCGATTTCAATTAATAATTAATTCTGCTTTTTATTTTCCTCGAAGGTGTAGTATAAAGCACTATTTATCACTCGGCAGAAAGTGCGATTCCTACCTCGTGTGTTTTAAGGCCCTCGGCTGCGCCTCGGGCCCAAAACGACACACTCGGTAGGAATTGATCACTTTCTCGCCTTGGTGTAAAATGCACTATTATTGCCATAAATACATTATTAAATATTAGAAAAAGTCAAATTATAAAACTAAACACTGATACGGATATAAAGTGATATTTTTGATTTCTGTCACTTCAATATACTAAAGTAAAGAAGCGACGAAGAAACCTTTAGCCTGGATTTCTGATCCTTCCTTCAATAAATATTGTTTAGTCTGAAACTTGACGCCAAGCGAGTTTAGGTTTTTTTGTTGTGGTTTGTCATTCTACATCAAGCTTGGCTGTTTAAGGAAACTACTCACCGCGGGTAAAGTGATCACTCGTTCATCGTTGTCCTCTCCTCGCTCCACCTTCACTTCCACCTCCACCCTTGCCTTCTTGCCAGGCTTGTGCTGCGTCATGTTGGCCGGTACGCGCTTCTGCAATATACAAGATACAAATTTTAATGCGATCATATTTAACAATATAGGTCTTCTTCATCATTATCAACCTATATACATAGGTCTATGTCCATAGCCATGTCTTCAGCTTGCCGCATCCAGCATCTGTAGTTTTTCGCCGGTCGTCATCCCACTCGGTTGGAAGGAGTCGTGGTCACCACTCAAGAACACGTTTACCCCATAGGTTGTCGGTTCTTCGCGAGATTTGGCCGGCCCGCTGCCGCTTCAGCTTGCTAATCTTTGAGCTATGTCGATAACTTTGGTTCTCTGTCGGGGAAACTCCCGAGGTAAAAGAAATATAGGTAGGTATTAAAAAAAATCTAATAAATAATAGATCCATAGATTTAAATTAGTATAGTACTTACCTACAATTTAACTAATTTACAAAATACCTTTATTTATAAAGAAAATTACAATCAAATAATAGAAACAAATTAGAACTACTATAATTGAAACAATTGACCTAACTGCAGACAGTTGCAAACAATCTACAGGTAGCTCAACTGATCCATATCAATACCAGTCGGAAGCGTCCCCAAGCGGTCTCAAGTATCTGGCGCAGCGCAGCGCATCAGCATTACCTTACAGCGGGGAAATGCAGCCAACGGCATTACCCCGCTGTAAGGCAATGCTGATGAGCTGCGCCAGATACTCACCAGCTCTCGGGTCTTATATAAAATGCTAACTTCTACTTACTTTGCCGGCCTTGAACACGCCTTCAGCTTCCTCGTCCTTCTTCATGTCTCGGTTCGGGCAAGAGCAGACCCTGGCACTGACCATTTGTCGACCGAACACTTTGCCTCTGGAAAGTTTATATTCATTTTGAGTCCCACTCGCACGACATCACGATGATGATCTCTAGAAAGCTATCAAATTTAGAATTGTGTTGACACCTTCATGGCCCAAGACGCAGTGGATCTCTCACCGCCTCGTGTGAAGGCGGAGCGCTCATGCGGGTCGCACCACCGAGGCAGTTTAAAAAATCTAAATCGAAAACTCTATTTCCATAATTACAATAAATGTACACTTAGAAAAGGTCAAATTGTTTAACTAAACAGTGACACGGAAATCCTTCTATCCTACTAATATTATAAACGCGAAAGTTTGTAAGTATGGATGGATGGATGTTTGTTACTCTTTCACGTAAAAACTACTGAACGGATCGGGCTGAAATCGGCTTTGCATACCGGTAATTGTAATCCTGGAATCATAGGCTACTTTTTATCCCATAAATCCATCGATCAAGTATGCGGCCTCCCCCGTAGATACCTAGAACCTTACAAGAATGACACTCAAAAGTGTCCACGTTTTGTTTTGACGCAGACAGCTTGCGCAGAGCCTGTCAAGTTTTTTGCATGCGGAACAAGAGATAGTGGAGTCGAATTTATTTTATTTTATTTTTTAAATAGGTAGGAAGGTGCCTAAAAATAATTTCTATACTGTTTATTTTTATAAGGATAAAAATTAAACACTAAGTTGATTAAATCTAATACTTTTGGTAGTCTTTCTTTTATTAGAGAGTCCACGCAAATAAAATTGAGGGCGGGTCAGCTAGTTATTTTATAAACCTCAACCAATTATTTTAAATGTCTTTTCATGAAAATAAATTTATCACTTACAAATAAATAAATAAAAAAATAGAAGCAATAGCCGCTCCATTCATCAACTTAGAACAAAATAAATATTTTTACATAGGCAAACCCAACAACAATATTTAATGCTGATTTCTCAAGTAGGTATATAAGGCTCAATTGTCTCATATCACAATACACAGGTAAAAATTACATTAAAACTTACTGAAAATAAGAAATTTCATCCTTTTTCTGTTGCTTGGTCGGTCGATTATTGCATTTTTTATACGAGCACTTGACCATGCTTTCGGTCCGAGAGCTAAAATGACACTCAAAAGGTATCCCAAAATGCCAAATGGGATACCTTTTGATACTGACGTTTTCTGGGCGCGCATTGTGCATCTAAGGGGGGCCGGCCGGAAATTTTTGATCTATGCATAAATCAGTTCCCGTGGGATAGAAATCACCTTTCCATAGAAACAACGCGTGCGAAGCCGCGGGGCGCGGCTAGTAAAGTGATATTTTTGGTTTCTGTCGCTTCGGTGTGTAGACTAAAGTAAAGAAGCGACGAAGAAACCTTTAGCCTGTTAGTTGTTATTTTTCGAGTTGGAGCAAAACCTGTCCCAAGTTGTTTAATCCTCTAGATAATCTGATATTTTATAGAAAGCCTGTTTCACAGCAAGGTTTGACAATTTGTTTAAATTTATTTACTGATAATTTTTGCAACTCACAGGAGTTTTGTTGTAGAAGCATATACATTGCTCTGTAAGATACATTAATTTTGTGTATCCTAGTTGTGGGCACAGCGAGTTTGTTTATTTCTGGTATTAAAGTTATGTTTATCACTATTTTTAGGGAACCGATTGATATTTATATAGCTGTACAACAAGCTTTCATAAATATATTGACATGGTACTGTCATTATGTTGTTAATGCGTTAAACTTACTGTGCATCCTCCAGCGTAAATATAATAGCTATAGCCCTCCGATTGATCCCTGAAGAACAGGAGCTCTTGCAGACAAACTTGTATGCATGAGCTAAAGCCTGCGGTCCGGGCTTGGTCAGCGAGACCACGGTGGACAGCCAGGAGTCAGCTGCGTCGCCAACGCCGTGGTACTCCACCCCGTGGGTGCCTTTGGGACGGGATGAGTGCAGGACGTTCAGACCGATGCGTTTATCTATGCCTGGAAACGATTGGAATTTTGTTAACGAACTGTATAAAACAATGGTGAGGACTTTTATAATTTCAGATTATTTAGTGGATGGTTATTGACGCTTGAAAAAACATATCGGGTTTTTACTATTTTCTAGGTTACTATAAAAACTATCGTAGTTTGACGAATTCATTACGGATGTAAGCGGGTTAACTACGAACCTTATTTGTGTTGGAAGAACACCAACGTTTCGTATTGAACCGTAGGCAGATATCAGTTTTTATTGATTTACTCAGAAACTATAAGCTATGAAAAAAAAATGACAGAACCAAATAGACTCCGTTTTGAGAGACCCATCGAATGAATTTTTTTTAATCTGCCTACGGTTAACGGGCGGCGACCGAGCCAGTGACGTCACACGCACCCGCGGCGGTCACTCAGTGAACTTCGCTAGTAATTTAGTCATAACTTCGTACGTAATGGTCCGATTTGGATAATTTAAAAAGATATATCATTTTTATGTCGTAAAGAATAACGTGAATACTAATTCTATTTAAATTGCTGTAACGTTACGGATCCTCATTGTCGCTTTTTCATCCCTGTATTCTGCTTGTCTTTCGCAGGTCATCCCATCAGGCCGTCATCGCTTAAAAATCAGGAGGGCGTCCTAAACTACGCTTGCCGAGTAGCAGTTTTCACTCAAGAACACGTTTAATCAATACCTTATAGTTGCTAATAGTTGCAATGATCTACCAGCTTACCTTGGGGTACATGTTGCAGGCAGCACTCCGGTCGTTTCTGCGCCTGCGCCTCGTCAGCGAACACGACGCACGCTCGCACGAACATGGTCGCGCCGAGCGCAGAGTTCCAGTTGAATTGAACCGAGAAATCGCGTTCCTTGTCTACGTAGATGCGATTTAGGCGGTGCGAGTACTGTGGATCAGAGTTTTATGTTTTTTTTATTCTTTATTAAGGGCTTTGTCGCACCTCGAGTTTTATGTTATTAATATCACACTAGCTGGTGCCCGCGGTTTCATACGAGCTTTTTAAGCTACCCATGTCCGACCCCAGGATATTATTTACCTTCTTGCCAAATTTCATTATTTCTCTTTTCTCGCTTCAAAATCGCAGCGGTGGAGACTTAGGCGTGTAAAGGTAACAGAGAGAAAGAGTTACATTCGAATTTATTATAATAATGGACGGATTTAACGCCCTGCCTAAACGGTGCAGCCTGCAGAGGCGCGCCGGTGCTTTAGATCGCTCAGGTCCGCTCGTGACGTCATCTATAATGAGTTCTAACTGAAGACCAGCGATTGTGCTGAGATTATGCTGAGTTAGGGCTCTTTTAGGACAACTTTAACAGGATGTGCCTATCCTTAAGGCGCTAACCCGACCCAAATCAGTGCCACAACCTATTTTATCTTATTATGTTAAACGAATGAAATAAAAATCCATTCGGCCGTTTGTGATACCTATCATAGGCTTATTTTTAATGCCTCTGTAAAAGTTTTATTCTGTATAGTGTAGGCAGAGATGCGAAGTTGCTCTTTTTGCTCACCATCATGGCCAATATGAGCAACTTCGCTTTTTTATTAAATGCCTATGTTGTCATGTGTTTTTATTTTGTTTTTATCTTTGGAAGCTTGTCTAATTTATTCAACCTTTTAAAGTTAAGGATATAAATAGCACTTATGTCATTCATTCATACCGACGGGTAATCATATGGATGGTCGTATCTAAATGTTAGATAACATCAGATAATACATGTCATATTCATGATGAGTCAGGATAATCATGCAATGTTACCCAACAACAGAAAAAAAACATTGCCTTCATTTGTTGTCCTATTGATAATGAGAGTGAAAGAATAGAGAATGTAAAAAAGTAGCAAAAATGGATTACTTATAATAAAAACTGTGTAGGTTGGTTTTTCTTTTTAATGTATGTACTTACTTCTGTTTGATCAATGTTATATTGGTCTTGTAAATTAATAATTAACATGACCAATCGAACATAATGAACTTATATTAATTTAAGAACCTATTTTGTATGCAAATCATATGTTTCTGGCAAATAAATATATCACTATGTATAAAACCGGTCAAGTGTGAGTGATTAGCACACAGAGGTTTCCGTATCATCGTACAAAACTATTTCACTTAAAATTTTTATTTAGGTTCTGGGTATTTTTATATAATCTATCTATGTTATGTATTGTATCAAGTATATCCAACATCCAGTACCCATAACACAAGTTCTGATTAGCTTGGGGCTACATGATTCTGTATCGATTGTCCAGCATTATTTATTTATTATTATTATAATGTTAGTCTCACCATATATTTTTTTTTGTGTGTGTCGCTGCTATCGATCTCCACTGTAAAGGAATATGGGGTCTCAACAGTGTTTCTGCTTGGAGGCCCGCGCGGTTGAGATTCTATGTTCCCAGGGGACCAAGCTGGGGATTGCTGCAAAATAAATAAAAAATATTATTTTAATGAATGTTGTTTTTTTCAGGGGACATACAGTTTTTAAGCACTTAATAATAAATTTAAATTATAACTTACTAGCGACCCGCCCCAGCTTCGCACGGGTGCAATAAAATACCACCATTACTATTATTATACATATAAACCTACCTCTTCAATCACTCTATCTATTAAAAAAAACCGCATTAAAATCCGTTGCGTAGTTTTAAAGATTTAAGCATACATAGAGAAAGCGACTTTGTTTTATACTATGTAGTGATGTGTGCACCTTCTAGGACTGTGGATGGCACAAAAGTTTGGAGGCCTATACCCTCAGTGGGTGTCCAAGTCTGGTTGCGGATGGTGATGATGTTATTAATGTACTTATATTCTTTCTCAAATGAATGCAATCTCAAATACTTGTCAAATATTTGAGCTTGGGTGTGCCCAAGCTCTATAGATTTTAATATATTGATTTTTCTCTATAGATTTTTCCTTGTCACAACAAGGAAAAAACATTATAATAAGAAAAGGTGAGCCAAAACTATTAACATTAAAGGGAGCATGCTTGCCTCATGGGCTATATGTGTTGCCACATTCACTGCCCAGACTCTATTGAGGACCTAGGAAACATCACATTAGTATTAAAAATGAGTTTGGATGTAGGGATGTTTGTAACCTCTTCACACCAGTACTACTAAACGGATCAGGCTGATATTTTGCAAACAGGTTATTCTAGGGTTTTTTGTTATTATAGTGAATTAGAATTAAGCTACGCGACACCTCCCGTCAAACGAACTAAATGTAACTTTAGTCTTTGAACAGGATTGGATAAACTTCAATGTTTCCCCTGTAGGTGGAGCTAACGGCGCTAGAGACCGTAGTAAGTCGCAGAGATTTTCGACTCCCACGTCACTTGACCTCGTGGTGTAGTTGGTTAGCACATTCCTGTACTGAAGGAAGGATGCGGGTTCAAGTCCCGTCGAAGTCGAAAATTTTTGCGATATTATTTGATTTCTTAGGTTATTCTAGGCCTGGAATCAAACATACTTTTTATCCCATAAATCAGTTCTGATGGGATATAAATCAACATTAAATGTTTCCATTGAAACAACGCCTGGCAGAAAATAGTAGACAATTAAGTGTGTCTCACTATTTGATAGCTGGTTAATATTCCTATAGGCCTGCCTGACATATCAAAAGTCCTTGACTATAGAAGATTATCAAAATATGATATGATAAGCAAATTTTTGTATAGTGAGGATAGAAACACTTTTCTACCATCACTTCACATTAATTTTATAAATATGAAAGTTTGGATGGATGTGTGGATGTTTGTTACCTCTTCACACTACAACTACTGAACAGATCAAGCTGAAATTGTATGCATAGATGTAGCTCTAAGCCTGTTCCCATGGGATAAAAATAACCTTTAAAAGTTTCCATAGAAAGAATGTGTACGAACTGTGTGAGGCCGGAAGCAGAACTTAGTTTCAAAATATATCTGTAATGTGCGCTTACATTTGTACTTTCTGGGGTGATGGGAATGCCATGCTCATCAGTAACTATAATCTCCGAGAACTTGATGCCATCCATCAGAGAATTTGCATCAATGTGTTCTAGTCCAAATCTGAAAAAATATGACTGTTAAAATTTCACTTTGAAAAGTTGCGATTACAAACAGAAGTTTTGTGTTGTGTAGTAGGTATAGGTATTAATAGTTAATCTGAGCAAGAGATGAAATATTAACATGGTGGATAATTTCTTGGATCGAGTTCTGATAACAAATCACTTTTCTATGACAATGGCAAAGTCGCAGAATAGTCCATAGATGGAATTAACTTTAAATAGTATGTGCTATTTGCACGGATTTAGACTCATTCATAGAATGGTTTCAAACTTGGCATTTTTAAAACACATTTTTAATGCACAAGAAATATCTTGTGCATAATAAATTATAGTAGCCGGTGCGCGGCGATCGAGAGATGCCCCAGGCTGGACGTACCTATCCGAGGGTTTTCGTTTTATAACTCTAAGCTTTAGTACATGAAACGGTGGTCATAGGTGACTCAAATGCTAAATAATTATAATAATAATGAGCCTTTAGTCGGACAAGAGAGTATTTCTTTGTTGTTCATATATTTCTCTTTTGTTCCATTTTTCTATATCCGTTTGCCAGGTGGCAAAGGCCTCCTTCAATCTTCTCCATTCTGGCCTTTATAGAAAGGAAAGTAAAATATTTACTTACAAAGAAAATTACACTCAAATAATAGAAACAAATTAGCACTAGGTAGTATTTACAATGAAAACAATTAAGCTAACTGTAGACTGATGCAAATAACCTACAGGCAGGGGTCTTGACTCCAAGAGGAGCAATCAGCATATGTGTAGGCTCTTTCGAGACCTGCATGCTAACTGATTACCTGTGTGATCTGGTACTTACTCTTCAATTGGCACTGGCCCAGTGAGCCATGATGTGTAGTCAATAATAGGGTCTGACATGATTTCTGAAAATAATTATAAGATGTTCAGTTAGAATATAACCATTGGTGACAGTAAAATGCTGACTTTGTACTTTTGTGCTCCATCCATGTGTTTATTTTCTTTTTGACATATGCATGCCTATGAACTTCCATTATTGTTGACAGGAATGAAAACTGAATGAAGACTCAGTATCTTCTTAAAAATAGTGATGTAAATCTGTCAGCTCAATTAGTAACAGTAAAATGCTGGCTTTGTTGTTTTCGTTTAATTTACAAAATTAAACGGAAATTTTGGAATTTGAAGTAATTTTTATTGCTTTTTAATTGTAATTCTATCTAATTGTGTCTATCTTGGTCAATTGAAGATTTTAACCACAATAGCTACTACATCTAGACTAGACTGACATGATATTTAATTTGCAGAGCTTTTATTTATTAATTTTAATCATAATGGTATGTCCCTAATGTTTTTTATATTGATGCATTTTATTTTATTTTCTTGTATTCAGAGAACAAACAGTTTTACACACTTCATATAAATTACAACCAGCATTCATCCTATCTTACCTGTATGATGGTCTATTACGAAAGGTTTTGGTACATTGTTAGGTATTAAAATGATTTGGTTTGTGTACTGTGGTGGTTAAAAGTTACCATCTTCAGAAGGTTTATTACTCAGCATTGGGTAAGCCCAGCTGCAGATGATGATGATTTACGAATAAGACAACCCAATTTGTAACTATGTCAGTATCTGAACACTGCTTTAATCATCCACCGCACCATGAAAAACGTTTTCTTGGTGTTTGCAGAGATTGCAGGTTACTTACTTATCATAACAAAGATAGGTAGGTAACGTAGGTATAGGATGATGAAATGGTTGTTACTCCTCGAACAATTATTTTAATGTCGGTGCATGCAATGGTACTGCAGGTGGAGAGGTAAATGCCGGTGTAATAAAACTCAAAGGACCAGGGTTTGTAGTTAAAATAGCGGGGGTTAAGATATGGTGCAGGCTTTATTTGATGAAATCGATGTTGGTTGAACAAAAGCTGTATTACGAATAATTCAGGAACAGCGGTGCACACGAAAAAAGCTAAGTAACACCGTTTTCATGCAAGTTCTTCACATTTGTGCAGTGCTTAGTTCGTGGAGTTGGAAACAGCGTGTTTTGATGTACCGATGTTTGTTCTAAATCTCAATCAGCTTACCTATTATTTATTTGAATGTATGTATGAGACACTTTCACTGAAGAACTTTATTTTTGACTGGCACTAGCGCACAAGTTTTGCTATGAGGAGAGGACTATTATCTTTCTTTCGATTTAAAAATCCACAAACTTTTAAAAAAACGAGCGAGCAAACAAAAGCCAAGCAAGCCGCCTTGCATGCGCGCTCATCCGATCCGAAATAAAAAAAAAATCAAAAAAATGCGAAATGCGATGCGATAGAACGACAAGGAAATAATATTCTATGAATGTGCGCGAGAAAATGAGACAAAATCCAAATGACATGACATTCAGTGTCATGTCAATGTCATCGGCAAATGAGTCTTTTGCAAAGTTGCCATGTTTATATGTCGCAGTTTTCTACTATTATCTCGATTAAAACCTCAGATTAAATATAGGTAGATCTTCAGCGAGCATGCCCCAGAGCAAGACAAAGTATACGAGGTGGTGGGGGGAAAGTGTTGCCATGCAATTTTCTTACCCCGATTTTAGGTTCCTTATTTCATGTCTTAGTTGGTAGATCGGATTTGCGATTTTCCAGTTAATAAATTTAACAAATTAAATTATCTGAGCGTCTGGTCGAAGCGAAGCGTGACCCGAGAGCTGGTGAGTATCAGGCACCGCGCATCAGCATTGCCATACAGCGTGGCAATGCAGCCAGCGTCTTGGGGACGCTTCCGACTGGTATTGATATTGATCAGTTGAGCTACCTGCAATAGTCTGAAGATAGCTCAATTGTTTCAATTGTAAAACTACTATAATTTTCTATTTTGTGAATAAAGGCTATTGCTAGGTCATTATAATTATACAAGTAAGTATCACAATGTGAACCCTGTTTGGCGTTACAAGTGGAAGGCAGACCGAGGTTGTTTTTGGTAGGTAAATATAATTATGAAGGTATTAAGGTGAGTAGTACAGATAGAGAAACAAGTGTTTTTGTTTTAAAATAATCAATATTTATTACAATAATTAACGTTTATAAATTTTACAGTTTAAATCAGTCTTCAACATTTCGTTTTATTGCTACTTAATCATAAAATCACAGTTTAATTATAAATGTATTTGTTATATTGCCTATACAATAACATTTACATAAATTAATAACTTTGAATTAAATTTAATTAATAAATGGATACTATATATAATTATAATATATATTATAATATGTATATATATAATATATATATAATTATATATATTATAATTATATATTAGATATTATTTTTAATTATATATTTAATTATATATTAGAGATTTGACGACCACTGTGGCGCAGCGGGCGAAGGTCTGCCTGCGACGCAGGAGGTTGTGGGTTCGATTCCCGCCTCGGGACAAATGTTTGTACGATCTGCAGACATTTGTCCAGGGCGTTCTGGATGTTTTTTATCTAGTACCCATAACACAAGCTCTGCTTAGCTTGGGGCTAGATAATGCTGTGTGAATTGTCCAACATTATTTTTTATTTTTTATTTTTTTTTATTTATTATAATTATATTAATGAATTAATTTTAATTATTATTCACTTATTTATAAGGCTTTTGCCCAGCAGTGGGACAGTAATGGCTGAAAAAAAAAAAAAAAATTAATAACACTTTTAAAAAAATGGTTACTTACGAACGTAACATCGTATATTTGCTAAAAAATAGTAATGTTGCTATCTAAAAAGTACTTAACTTTCATTGTACTTGCGTATAGGTACTTATGCCTAGTTAGTCACAGCATTTTTTTTTAATTAAGAAATACACACGCATTTACACAGAAGCATTTAAAATATCGCAGAATCATTATAAAAATCACAGAATCATTTTAAAATTAGCATACCAATTTCTACAAGAACCTACTTAAGATAGTTTTTTCTTATTTATATGGGACAGTTAGATTAGATTTGGACAGTTGAATTAGATTAAGTACAAAAATCACAGAATTATTTAAAATATCACAGAATCATTACAAAAAATTTTATAACGAAGATTTTTTAGGTTCCCAATCTTTGCGACCCGTTGCTTTGATCCAATGTAAACGTAATTCTTTATCTTCGGGAAATCTGTAACAAATAAAAACACTATTATAAATGCGAAAGTGTGGATGAATGGATGGATGTTTGTTATAGTTGTTCTATCTCACGAAGTCCGATGGGCTATGTGTGTCATAGCAACAACTTACATATTACCTCTTCACGCCAAAACTACTGAACGGATCGGGATGAAATTTTGTATACAGGTAAGTAATTCTTATCCTGGAATCTAACATCTATGTTAGATTCCAGGATTTATATAAAAAGCCTATAGGCTTTTTATCCCACATTTCAGTTGCTATGGGATAGAAATGGCCTTTAAACGTTTCCATAGAAACAACGCGTGCGAAGCCGCGGGCATAAACTATTTGGCTATGCATAGCGAGCTACATTATCTATAAAATAGCTATGTAGGTACCTATTAAAAAATATTTCAATGCGCCATTCGGGGAATTTTATCATCGGGTGCAGGCAACCCTAAATTTTCACAATTACAAGTTAGATGAACTAAAAATTGCGTAAAACATAATGTTTGAGCCTTGTGTGTATGTAAATCTATGAAACTGTAAATTTTGAACCTTTTTGTAGTCAAAAGAACTTGTACTTACCAGTGGAATGATATATTCGGCACTTTTTCTTCACTATCACTTCTACATGCAAAAACGCTGCACCGCACCATATTTGTCTCTCTTTTTTATTGTTTTTAGCTGCGGGAATGTCCACATAAACGCATTGATCACATTCAAACATAAAAAACAAAAGTTTAGAACTTTTAAAACTTTTTTCACCAGTCTCGTGTCGAGCTCCGTCGATGACAAAGGAAATTTGTTTAGCACATGGAGGTGCTAAACAATGCAAAAACCGGCACGCTGGATGAGATAGAGAGCTAATCGTCCTATTTCATTTCTTCTTAGGCTTTAGGCATAAGTCGTTCTCTCTTTAGTGTGAATGCGATGGCAATTGCGCGAGTTCTATAGGTTTCTCTTTCTACGATTAAAACTAATGCGATTTCTAAACAGGCTATAAATCTAGCCTATTATATCCTATCTAGCCTATAGGTAATCTGCCTGGAAGAAATCGCTTTTAGCGATAAGGCCGCCCATTGTGCAACTGTTTTTGTTTTTTCTTTTCTGTTTTATTTCTATCTTGGTGTGCAATAAAGAATATTTGTATTGTATTGTATTGTATCTAGGTAATGCGGATGGGAATTAAAAAAGGGTGGCTGAGTGAGGGAATTCCGGTTTGGCAAGAAAGCTAAAAACTACACAACATACGACCTACTAAAAGTAACAATTTCGTAGAATGAGTTTGCAGATGGCAGGACCAGCTAACGCTTGTAGTATTGCCATGAAGCAAATTAAGTTTCGCAGACAAAATTTAGTTTTTGATTTTTTTACTTTCCAGAATAAATCTTATAAATTACTGACAATAAAATAAATTTTATCAAATTACACTAAAGTTTATATAATTTTCTCTGGATTAAACAAAGTTTCACCGAGAATAAAAAAAATCCAGTGCTGCCATGCCAAAAAACCGAAAAGAAACGAAAGAAAGAATGAGAAAAAAAATACTACAAGAAAGAACTCTGCCGCTTCACCACTTGTTTTTCTCTAATTTTTCTGTCACAGCCGATAATTTGATGCATATTTTGCGTGCAACAGATAATTTGAATCGAAATTGTGCTCTATTATGTACCAATTCATCGCGGGTAACGCTATAAGTGCGTCCATTCACTAAAATCAATATCAATCATTGACCAACAAAGGTACGCTTGTGTTTGCTTTTTGCTGTGCATTATAACCTGTGATTAGTGCGAGCGTCCGGTTGGCGTCTGTAGGACTTGAGATATTGCAATTTCGCTTGGGTATTTACTTCGGAACGTGTTGCGATATCCTGAGGATTTTGTGCTTTTTGTTTTTAGTCAAAATGAACTATGAAGCCGAACGAGCCATGAATCAAAAGCGACTCCGTATGGAAGGGGAACCTGGACATGGAGTAGTCCAAGGGAACGGTTTGCCGCTAAATTATTTAGGTGAGCTCAAACTCAAAACTCTGTCTAAAACGCGGGAAATGTATGAAAACCCCGTCGGGTAATTCAGAAAAGTCTCATATTTTTGACAGCTTTATTTACAATTTTGCTATCAAAACAAACAAAGAAGAAGCTAGAGACGAGGCATTATTTTTTCCTTACCTGAATCTTAGTATTTCCCATCCTGTTTCATCTGCTAAAGTAAGTAAAGTAGATTATTAACTAATGTGTGAAATGCACGAGTACAAAGTGCTGTGAAAGTGCTTTATATTCTTATGACTTTAGAGAGCCCGTTCATTTTGACCATAATAATGAGACAAAAGTGTTTTAGGTATAAATATGATTAAATGTATTTCTATTGTTAGGGTTGAAACCCTTGGTCCGTGGGGCCCTGGGGCACACGCAATTTATAAAGATCTTACTAAACTTCTTATAGAGTCCACAGGTGATCGGAATGCTGGCTTTTATTTCGGTCAACGTATTAGCATTGCCATTCAACGTGGCAATGCTGCTAGCATTCTGGGCACTCTGCCTTCTGGTGACGGCTTAGATTTTTAAGAAATAGATATACTTACTTGTATATACTAGTTGTTATTGTTTTATTCTGTTAATGTAATGTTCTATGTGCTAAATAAATTACCTAATAAGACCGATTTGTTATTCAAATTGTTAGGTACATATGCAATGTCTATTATATTTAATCAATAAACATTCCCTACTTAGAATCATAATCTGTCATAAATCAACAGTGAATCCCTCGTTACCACTAGTTTTCACGTAAACTTCTTGTGAAATGGCTCTGCATCTGGTTTGCTATCATCGCAAGCTTTTAATTTCTTATCAAGCGCACATTTATGAATTTAATAATTTAGCTTCTGGCTTGTCTGGTTTGAAACAATTCGTCTACTAAGATAAGATTTGTAGTTTAGTATTACCTACAAATCTTATCTTAGTAGACGATCTTAGTAGATCCAGCACCCTACCCATATCAATCAAATTCAAACTCAGCTTTGAACACAATTATTGTGACAGATTTAAAAGAACCAAAAATGTAACCACAAAGTGGATTTGGTTTAGCTCCAAAAATATTCAACCCCATTTCAGGTCAAGAATAAATAAATTAATATTAACTACTGGTGCCTGTGTTTATAATCACTTTGATGATGAATTGATATGCTTTGTATTTATATTTATTGTTAGTGATTCACTCTGCCACACTCTTAAATGGAAATGTGCAAGGCATCTGGCACGTCTCACAGACAAAAGATGGACCATAGAGGCAACCAAATGGTTAGGACCTTATGGTAAAAGAAGCTCGAGAAGGCCCCTTAAGAACAATTCTTCCAGCAACCTGTGATCCCCAGCCTAGTGTGGGGATTATACAGCATCATCTAGAATCCAATTTAAGCAAAGCTTGGGTAGATACTATACAACTATTATACTCATAGAGCTACCCGAACAACCCAGAAACGGAACAAATATCTGCCGAGCACACTTTGTCGCAACTGTGTTAGGTGAAGGGGTCCATCGTCCGCTGCGCAACAGAGGTTATATTCATATAGTAATAATAACACTGGATAATTCTGGGTCAACATTTATTCCTCAAACACTTGTCACATTTATACCTATAACACATGTCTCCAGCTTCAAAAACAGACTTGACCACTGATAACGAACGCGCAATCCGACCTTCCGACCACTACAAGAGACAAACGAGAGAAAAACTTAAAAAGCGCTGTGATATAAACATATCAGCTCTCAGCTGCTCGTCTATAAATCAATAACAATAAAAATTCCTTGAAATTACTCTCACCTACCTACACCAAATTTGCTCATTGGCCGCAGACTCAGATTGCAGATGAGATTTTTTTTTATATAGTCTGGTTTGTCCCACTGCTGGGCAAAGGCCTCCCAAAGGCATCTTTCCACTCGGTGCGGTCTCGTGCGATCTCCCACCAATCTCTGAGAAAGGCGTTAAGGTTGTCTCGCCAGCGCTTTCGTGGCCGACCTCGCCCGCTAATTATTGCAGATGAGCATAATACACAAAAAAAAAATTGTGAAGCCTTTGTTTGTCCCCATGATACCATATACCTTCCTGCCAAATTTAATTAAGATCCATTCAGCCGTTTGAAAAGGTAACAGACAGATATAGTTACTTTCGAATTTTTAATATTGTATGGATTTGACTATGATCGGAATTATATCGAGTATGGGTTTGATAATAAGAGACTTGCTTATTTTGTAAGCCTAAATAAAATTATTGAAATCTGAAAAAACCTTATTACTCAATTCACCATTTCAGACAATGGACACCAAAGAATTTATGATATTGTAACGATTTGATTATGATTGGAATTATATTGAGTATGG
The DNA here is from genome assembly GCA_963564075.1 of Eupithecia subfuscata. NCBI lineage: Eukaryota > Metazoa > Arthropoda > Insecta > Lepidoptera > Geometridae > Eupithecia > Eupithecia subfuscata. The sequence continues at coordinate 2,954,520 of OY751117.1, read as the reverse complement.
GTCTGATAATAAAAATCTTGTCTAAGTGCTTATTTTCTAAGCCTAAATAAAATTATTATAATCTGAAAAAACCTTACTCAATTCACCATTTCAGACAATGGACCAACAAATTTATAATATTGTAACGATTTGATTATGATTGGAATTATATTGAATATAGATTTGATAATAAATGTCTTGTCCAAGTCCTTATTTTATAAGCATAAATAAAATTAATGAAATCTGAAAAAACCTTACTCAATTCACAATTTCAGACAATGGACACCAAATCCCCTACCAGCCATATGCCGGAGCCTACAACACTCATTACCCGCCGCCCGATGCGTTCGCGGCGTACGGCCCCCCACCGGGAGGGAGCTACGCCCCTCAGAACCTGTCGTACGCTCCGCCCGCGCACCAGAACTACCAGCACCAGCCGTTCCAGCAGCACCCACAGCTGATGCAGACGCATATGAGTGAGGGAGATATAGATATATTGTAACTAAGCTAGTATGATACGCCGCTTCTGGTGCTAGCGTACGGCCCCCCACCGGGAGGGAGCTACGCCCCTCAGAACCTGTCATACGCTGCGCCCGCGCAACAGAACTACCAGCACCAGCCGTTCCAGCAGCACCCGCAGCTGATGCAGATGCATATGAGTGAGGGAGATATAGATATATTGTAACTAAGCTAGTATGATACGCCGCTCCTGGCGTTAGCGTACGACCCGCCATCGGGAGGGAGCTACGCTCCTCAGAACCTGTCGTATGCTGCGCCCGCGCAACAGAACTACCAGCTTCAGCCTTTCCAGACCCGCAGCTGATGTAGTCGCGATGTAGTATGAGTGAGAGAGACATAGTTATATTGTAACTCAGTATGATACGCCACTTCTCAGTTTTTGTTGCGCGCTTTGGCGTACGGCCCCCCACCGGGAGGGGCTAAGCCCCTCAGAACCTGTCGTACGCTCCGCCCTGGCACCAGAACTTGAATAACAACGTCAATGACTACTGTTCTTATCATTTAACCGAAGGGGTGAAACTTCAGGAGGTTTATACTCAACACAGGGTAAAATTCGGCTGCTGATGATGATTTTTTTTATGTATAACTTACTAGTTTCTGCCCGGGGCTCCGCACGCGTTGTTTCTATTGAAACATTGAAAAGCTATTTCCATCCCATTGGAACTGATTTATGGGTTGAATAAAAGTAGCCTATGTTTTATTCTAGACTTTGCAAAATGTCCGCCCGATCCGTTCTGAAGTTTGGGCGTGAACTTTACCCAACATCCATCCATCCAAATTATGGTTTATTCCAGCCCTTAGCCTGTAATGCTGGAGGTCTAGAATAAGTTCTAGTCCTTGCAAAATTTCAGCCCGTTCCGTCCAGTAGTTTGGGCGTGAAGAAGTAACAAACTTCACCCAAACTTTCGCATTTATAAATATTAGTGTGTTCACTGTCCAGCCAAAGTGGTGCGACTTGCAAGGGTGCACCGCTGCTCACCTAGCCGTCGCATGTGCACGCACATTTATGCGCGCCATAGGTACTCAATGTTTAAGCGCTCTTGAAGCCCAGATAATTGTCTGGCCTCTAGAAAATACTGTCCAATGGCAAAATTTGTATTGCTTTGACTGATTGAAAACTGGTTAGCGATAATATACTAATAAACAATTATTAAAGACTAACTTCTGCCCGCGGCTTCGCACGCGTAGTTTCGGTAAAATAAGTAGTCTATTATCTTAGTTAGGCTATGTTCTAAACGCACGCCAAATTTCATCTTTATCTGTTCAGTACTTTTGGAGATCCTAGGTAACAAAAATTTTCAGGACACATTTATTGGCATAGTTGAAACCACCAAATTCCATGGCTGGGCTGCTAACTTGACGGACACGGGGAGGCCTATGGACATATCCAACAGTGGACTAACATAGGCTTGGCACGCGCTTTTCGAGTAGCCAATACCCGCCCACGGGATACCATTTATTTCCCTGCCAAGTTCCGTTTGGCCGTTTGGGCTTGAAAAGATAACAGACAGAGTTACATTCGAAGTTATGATATTAGTATGGAATAAAATAACTTTATAATCAAAGAAAATTGCAATCAAATAATAGAAACAAATGATAACTAGTATTCACAATTGAAACAATTTAGCTTACTTCAGTCACTTTTTTCGTTTTTTTCTTATTAAGATCTTTCCTTGAATAAATAGTGATAACACCACTGATCAACCACTTCTCCCCTAGTGCAAGGCTACGGCGATGTAGGCGTGCACAAAGGCGCGTGGCCGCCGCAGCCGCACCTCCTCCCGCCGCTTGACACGCAAAAGCCCCTCGACATCAAGCACCTCAAGCCGGAGATCAAGCTCGAGCCGACTGACGCGCTGAAGCGACCGCATCCCGAGGAGATGATGGTATGTTAATTGAAAATACCTGATACTAACGTGTAATTTGAGCTGATGGTATATGAAACAGCTTGTCTTCCTTGATCTTGCGTACGCTGTCTACTAAAACGCAATTCTCACAATAGATTCAGAGTCTCGCCATCTTTCTCTATTCTTGGTGTTTGCACTCATAGAAGGGCCGCGGCTCGGCAACCGTAGTGTAGGACGCCCTTCGGCCAGTTGGTATGACGATCTGCGAATGATTGTAGCCAGAGACTGGATGCGGCAAGCTGAAGACAGTGCGCTTTTGCTTTCATTAGGGGAGGCCTATGCCCACCGCACCTCACCTCAACATATATATATTGGTCCACTGCTGGACGCATCCCCCGCTGGGCATGCGGTTTGGGGAACGCAGTTCTCGAACGCTTTCCCTCTATCATTTCCCTTAGTCGCCTCTTACGACACCCCCGGGAAGAGTTGGGATGGTGCAAATTCTAAGCCGACACCACACAGCTCTGTCTGCCTACATATGTATGCCCAGCAGTCGACTAATATAGGCTGATGATGATGATGTAGTTAAGGTATCGTGCAGTGCATCTTTAATATGGTCTGTCCACCTCTCTCAATAGCTAGTGTTGGCTTAGAATTTATACCTCCTCAATTCTTCCTCGTGGTGTAGTAAGAGACGATTAACGCGAGCAGCAGCGCCCCCTGCAGAACAGGTCCACCAATTAACTGCGATCGTCAACTCGCCTGCCAAGCTTGGGAGGTAATAGCAAACCTCTTCAAACGTTGACCTTTGGGCTCTGCCCTGCCAGCAATAGACGTCTCTCAGCTGACAAGTTTATCTCTCATGGGTGATCTTTCGCAAGGGGGCGTCCATTAATTACGTGAGGTGTTTAGGGGGAGAGGGCGTCGAGCCAAATCTCACACAATTTCACGCGGGAGAGAGGGGTCTCGGCATTTGCCGATTTTGTGATATTTGTCACGTATTTTTTTTTCCACGAATTTACTTAAGTTAGGTACTCGTTTCGTGCTGCCGCGACATTCAAATTTGTAATCGAAAATCATTTACGATTTGGGTTAAATTACTTTTCTGTTAGTTTTGTTCCTTATATTGTATTGTATTGTATTTCATTTATTTCAGATAATTATTAATCCATATTACACACACACAATTTTAAATAAAATTCTAAATTAATATCAGATAAATTAAAAATACACAGTCAATAAATTAATATTAATTAAGATTAGATAAATTAGGTCACATTAAATACCATTGCACACATAACTAACTTACATCTAACATCGACTTAAACATCATACCCACAGACCGGTCCAACACATTTTGTAAAATGTCTCCACAGAGGAGACAGACAATGCTCCGCCACAGTTTTTAGGATGCTGTTGTGACTGGCCTTTGTCCTGCTCATCAGAGATGCTGTTTTCTTCCGAATGATGGCGTGGAAACCATCAGTTCGATATTGAGCAAACATCTCCGAGGCGCTACAAAAACGGGGAAGTCTCAGCAGCATCCTAAAAGTATTGTTGTACTGAACACGTAGGGCATCCAACGATTTTTTGGTGTAGTTAACCCATAGATTACCCGTGTACAGGCTCTGACAGTAAGCTTTAAATAGAGTAACTTTCACTTCGTCAGAGCAACGGGCAAATCTACGGGTCAACATGTTGCCTCGAACCGCCAAAGCCCTACGTTCCCTTTCTATGTCTACATTATCCCTGAGATCGTCGGTAAGGAAATGCCCTAGGTATTTGAATTCAGTGACTCGCTTGATGTTGGTACCATTTAGGGTTAAGTCGCGAGAGTTCTTTGGGGTCTTACCGGCGGTCCCAAAGACAATGTATTCGCACTTTTTCACGTTGTAGGTGAGGCCGTGCGATGCAGCGTAGGATCCGCAAACCTTCAACATATCCTCGATAGATCCCGCAGTCGGGCCCAGCAGCACCATGTCGTCCGCGTAACTGATGTTGTTTACACTAACACCATCCACGCGACACCCGACCCGCATGCTGCTGAGCTCGGCTATGAGGTCATTGACGTACAAATTGAAGAGCTTAGGCGAGGTTAGCCCTCCCTGCCTCACCCCGCACTCCAACCTGTACGCCTCCGAAGATATGTTAGACCACTTAATGCAGTTGGTTTGATTTGCGTACCAATACCGGAACAGATAAAGTATTTCCACCGGTATACCCCTGTCTCTCAACTTCCTCCAGAGTAGGTCATATGATACAAGATCAAAGGCCTTAGAGAGGTCGAGAAAACAGGCGTACACCGGCGTTCTACGTTCCGTGTAATATTGAACAGTATGCTTGAGCCCTAAAATAGCGCTTTCTGTCGATAGTCCGGGTCGGAACCCGAACTGCGCGTCCTGTAGGCTTATACAATTCTGTAGGCAGGAATCAAGCATACTGTCCAATACCTTGGCTATGGTGGTGGCAAGGGAGATCGGGCGGTAATTTCCCTTGTCCGAGATATCCCCAGTCCTGTTTTTAACTAAAGGTACTACCGTAGTCTTCATTAAGGCCGCAGGCAAGTACGAGTGACTTACACACATGGAGTAAAATTTGGACAGTACCCTCGGCAAGTGGACACCCGCGTATTTCAAATGCTCGATACTGAGCCCATCGTGGCCTGGTGACTTACCTCTAGTCATTTTTTCGATTACTGTTTTTACACAATCTTCTGAGAACTTAAGCGGAGTCTCATCACCCTGCCAGATGCGCTCAGTATCGGGCAGTACAGCCGAAGGGCCGAGAGGAGATTGCACCTTAAAGTGTTCCATGAACATTTCTGCAATATCCTTCGGCTCACTCAACCCCTCTACACACGCCGGGAGGCCAGGCCTAGAATTTAATTTCCCAGTGGATTTCCAAAACTTTGAAAAATCTTTGGCTGCTCGTTCCGTTGCTATTTTATCCATGATTATCTGGTCTTGGTTGTTTTGGCACCACTTCAGGCGGCTCTTAAAGATTTTACGAGCTTTCGACATCTCATCATAAATATCGCCTGAAGTGGGCCGGTTGTGAAGCACCCAAGTCTCAAATTTAAGTCTGGCCTCCCGGTGGGCCGCCTGCACATGTTTATTCCACCCACATAATACCTTACCCCTTCTCGGCCTGCCACCCCCACACTGCTTCGTCTGCATCGCCGCCTCACACAAGATAGAAACAATTTCATTATACATTTTGTCGAGGACAAGTCTATGACCAGGATGGCCGCACAACCCATCACCGCATTCTTCAAGTTCCGTAGGAAGATTAAAGTTTTGTAGCCATTTATTACATAGGTAATGGTATCTCTTAGTCTGGTCACTACTCCTTTCACCCCAAAGAACAGCACTCGGGGGTGCTGAATTATTTAAAATTAATTTGGGCCTTACTGCTTATATAACGCAGAAAAAATTTTATTTTTTCATTTTATTACTTACTACTTATGAATTACTTACTACTTATATAACGCAGAAAAAATTTAAACCACAAACAAATTTTGATCTTGTGCCAACACAAAACAGTTGTTCGATTTTGTCACCGTGATTCTAGACTACGTTCTTAGAAGTCTTAAATGCAATGCAACTAAGCACAGATTAATTTACATTAAAATACGCGTTTTGAAAAATCTCATGTTTGACAAAGGAGGAGTCGGGTCGAGCAAAATCTCACGACATCTCACCAAGAGGAGAGGACCAATGGGGGGTCGAAAAATCGCCTCACGTAATTTATGCCTCCCAAGCATTTCTGCCTTCCATATCAAAACACTATTGAGTTCCAGACACTGTCGTCGCTTGTTTCTTTAGTTTAAACTTAAATCTGTTACAGCAGGGAGGCGACCTCGACCAGCCCAAAATCAAGATCAAAACAGACATCTTCAAGCCGGACGACCTCGCCCACAGACCCATGATTGACAAGCCTCTAGGTATACTTGTTATTTTCGTATGCAACATTACAGCTATGCTAAAGCGTTACATTAAGTACACAGAGAAATCATTAGTATTATGTTTAAACAGGCAATAGATTCTAACGACATCAAGTGTATTAACACGGTGGAAAAAAAACATGTTACTAGATTATACTAAGTTCTTAACCCTCGGTTAGTCGCGTGGGGTCTTTAAAAGCCCAGGTGTTACAAAAATGAAAAATTTAAACAGTTTAAACTATCCCAGCCGTTCAATATTTTGTGTACCCTCCTAAGTTGGATTATAGTTGCCGCGAATCATCGCTTACTTTTATTCGCGTGCAAACACTGTGATTTATAGAAGTGTTTTGCGCGTACGGGCTTTGAAAGACCCCACGCGACTATCCGCGTGTGTAAAATTGAAGCTAAATGTATTGTTCTATTTCTTTTGTAACATGTGTTTTCTCGATATTTTTTGCTGTTTTTGATAATTAACTTATAAAATGTACGAAAAACTACAACGTTGCACTTAGAGCTGGTTGGAACATGAAAGCGATGATGTTTGTAATGATGAAGATAAAAGCGGTATACCCGCATGAAAGAAGTGAGTATAACACTGACTCAGACCAGGAATGTGAAGATTAACCTACAGTACAACATGAGGTATCTCCAGATGATCTGCCTGAGAATTTGGAATCTGTTAATAAGCATCAGGTTCTGGAATTGTCGAAAAAATGGAGCTGTCTATGCTTACATAATATTTGGCGTAAATTACTGTGAGTTCGGATAACAAAATGACGTGATATATTTTTAAGAAACAATGGGTTTCAAATTATATCATCCACAATTGCGATCGCGGGCCACCTTTTCAACTTTGGCTCTAGAATCGAAAAAGACAATGAGACTATTTTTACCTCCTCTTCAGAATGTTCAACCCAATGAAAACATTATTTTTCCTTTGAAAAAGCGTTGTGTTCACTGTCCAAGTAAACAGATTGAAAATTTAAATCCGTTTTGTATTTTTGCATGCATAACATACGCCCGGTACATACTAAATAGGCATGTAATGACTGTGTTCAAAAAAAAAGTTAGTAATAAATTGTCTGACTTCAATTGGTAAAAGTTTATACTTTTTTTTAATAGAGGATTCCGAATTTTACGTAAAAGTCTTCGTTATTCAAGCTTTATCGCATCAAAATGTATTAAAAAGATACATTCTTTCATTTAGTAGGGTTATAACATTTTTTTTATGACTATGATTACAAAGAAGAAAATTTATGTTCCTATTTTTGGACTGTCAGTTTAGGGCAGCAAACAAACAATATATCTAGGCAATTTGTTGTAGTTTTATTGTTATAAAGTTAATAATCAATGACTTTATTAGAAAATTAGGAAAAATTTAAGAAAAATGTGTTTATTAGCCTGTTTATTTTTGAGGTCTTCAGAGACCCCATGCGACTAACCGCGTAAAGAAAAAACGTGCGACTGACCGAGGGTTAACCTAAATTATATTAAAAAGACAAAAAAACTTGAAAGTACAAAATAAAAGCGCAACATAACAAACGTAACAACATTCTAAACAAACTCGAACACCAACAATAACGAAACACACAAAATTATAGACAAACACACACAAACAAGAAACAATTGAAGAGAATAACATGTTCATACTATTACAACTAATATGTAATGCATGATTCTTTAGCACTAAAACTACTATCACTAGCATCTATTGTACCAATACCAACCTACTATAGTTAAATATTTATGGGAATAAATAAATGTTTATTTTTATTATGTTAATCTACCCTTGCCATTGGTAAGCTGAAGTGGCAGCGGTTGTCGGTTGTTCACGAGATATAGCCGGCCATATCTCTCACGCGCTCCTACAGAGAATGAAGGCGGACAGATGGTGTCAAGTAGTGACAAACTGGCTCCCTCGGGATAAAAAGCGTCGCAGAGGGAGACCTATGAAACGATGGACGATGGTGCGACGACATTGAAAGGGTAGCCGGCAAGCTCTGGTCAAGAACCGCACGAGACAGATGCGCATGGGCTCGTTTGGAGAAGGCTTTTACAGCCCTGGGCGGTCCTTATACTTTTAAAAATAGTTAGTTATTAGTACGTACTATAAAGCACATTAATAAACAAATTTTAATAACTAGAATCTTAAAACAAAAATGTAAAGTAGGTTTATGGAAATAAAGTTTTTTTTTTATATCTCATGCGAAGAACCGACAACCGCTGGGGCAAACGTGTTCCTTTGTGGAGACCACAACTCGGTAAACGTAGCGTACACGTTCTCTATAGGTGGGAAAAACTGCAGGCAGATGCTCATTAGGGGAGGCCTATGTCCAACAGTGGACTAACATAGGTCGATGATGATGATGATAGCATGTGCCCGCGGCTTCGCTCACGCTTTTCCTGGATGAAGAAAATTATGTCGTAAACTACATGTATTGTAAAGTTTCAGCTTCAAATCATGTTCAGTAGTTAAACGTGCTGGAGAATTACATTACCCTTCTTAATATATGTAGTTAGCAGGTAGAGAATGCTATCTAGCATTATGTTCGCCTATGTACAACTTTTGTGCAATAAAGAATATTCTAATATAAGTGCCACTTTTTTCAGATGTGGTCCACAAAGCTTTGGACATCTCTCAGAAACCTATGGACCATTTAAACAAAGGTACTACAAGTTAAGTTGCCTGCTAAGCTCATGACATTTCTTAGTACAAACTACTCAATTCAATTCTTGGTTAATGGCTCTGCGTCTGGTCGATACAATTCTACCAGATTTGTTATTGCCAATGGTGTTTTTGACCGTTCCTAGCAACGGTCACCAAAATGAATATAAATATACTCAAATTATAGTCTACTAGACGATCGCCTCGCGGTTTCACCCGCGTAGTTCCCGTTCCCTTGGGAATTCCGGGATAAAGTATAGCCATATGTCACTCCCTGAAAAGTAAGCTTCCTAACGGTGAAAGAATTTTTCAAATCGGTCCAGTAGTTTCGGAACCTATTCAATAATATAATAATAATGCTGGACAATTCACACAGCATTATCTAGTCCCAAGCTAAGCAGAGCTTGTGTTATGGGTACTACATAATACAAACAAACAAACAAACAATCAAATCTTTCCTCTTTCTAATATTAGTATAGATTTCACGTAGGAAGCGTTCCGTGACGTTTCTGTTTGACAAATAGAAATGACTTAGGGTGTAATCGAAATAATTTAATTCAATTTTTAGTGACATAATTGAGTTGATTGACTTATGCAAAAATCGATTCCAATAACTAAAGTAGGTTATATCAATAGCTGTACCTAAGGTAATAAAATTTGTATATACGAATTTGTATTGGCCTCAACTGTTAGTTGAGGCCAATACAAATTCGGTAATGTACACGGCAGATAGGTAGGTTATAGAAAATTGATAACAAATAATAATAGGTAATAAAACGCAAGCCTCTTGTCGGATGATGATGATGTTGTAAGTTACAATTTTAATTTGAAATAATAGATTGTATGGATTATTGCAGAAGAAATGGTCCCATCAAAATGTTATTCCCGAAGGATCATGTATGCCATTTGTCGGATATTCGGAAATTCATTTTAAAGACATCCCATTAATTCAGTAATTTTATTAATAATTTGCTAAATCGATAATGATTTTCAGAAGTGATCCAAGGAATCGGCGGTGCTGAAAATGCCGGTGACCAATCTGCAGGTGAGCCACTCAGCATGCCGATGCGTTTCCACTGCTGGACATAGGCCTAGCCTGTTACCATTTATAAAATAAATAAATGAATAATGCTGGACAATTCACACAGCATTATCTAGCCCCATGTTAAGCAGAGCCTGTGTTATGGGTACTATAACTGATATTTGTACTTAAAACAATACACTACATACATACATTGATATTTTTTATTACACATAGAAAACATCCAGAACCGTAACAAATATCTGCAGATCGTACAAACATTCGTCCCGAGTCGGGAATTGGTATTTGTATTTATTTATTAATCAAAACTTATTATATTCTAAAACGTCATTGTTCACATAGAAAATTATAATCAAATAATAGAAATAAATTAGAACTAGTATTTACAATTGAAACCAATTGAAACAGGGCTAACTGCAGACTGTTGCAAACAATCTAGAGATAACTGATTACGTTTCTTAAAATCAAATTTATGTATTCATTTAAGTAGGTACACAAAAACATGACAATCAATAATAGTCTATTGTCTCTACTTCATTCCAAACTTACCCTTATCAGAGAATATATAATAATATTAATAATACTAACGTATAGAATGACACTTCACCCCCCACCTGACCGAGCATCCTCACCCCGCTCGCCCCTAGTCGAGTTCGGTTTGCGTTCCAAATGCGCGGGATGTACAGCGTATTCACGGGACGCAGATGGCATGTCATGATTTTGACAGACGACGCCAATGCCGATATTTTTGTTTGTTTGATCATGGACACACGAAATATCCTCGTTTTTGAAGGTTAATTTTACTTTTTGTGAGAGGAAAAATAGGAAAATAAAAATAAAATGATCTTGAGTATTCGCAACTGTCTCTCTCGCACAATATAAGTATTCAAGAAGTGACCCTAAACGTCACACACGCAGTTGCACGTGTAGCTCAACACAGTTGCACATGTATGTGCCGAGACGCGAATTTTGTGTGGAGAAATGGGCGAGTGCTCGGGGTGTACCCTTACTTAATATTACACAGCGATGTTACATCCTCTAGATTTAAGTAATACCAATGGAAAACGTACTACACGTTTTCCATCGTAATACACCGTCACACTGTTTAAAGCACTATTTTTTAGGCTTATTATGAAGATCTGAAAGAATATTATTCAAAAACTCACATAGTACCGCGTCTCACCGTTCCGGCTTACCGCCGAGCGGCGCTGGCGTCATTCGTTTTTCGTGTGACGCATCGTCGACATCGACATCGAAACGAGTGTAAAACTCGTCGATCGAAAATCGCTAATTTCTTCTGCAATATCGAAGTGATTTATAGTTATGGGCAAAAGTAAGCATAAGCAACAAGTTGGTAATATTGTATAATCTATGTTTCAGTAGCAGCTAAACCTGAAGGCGCTTCAGAAGGCACAGCGGACGATCAACACGCCGAGCCCTCTAACAAGCTGCAAGAGAAAATGTAAGAACTCATATACATTGATAGATATCGTTTATGGTCAAAAAAATAACATGTGAAACGTGCCTTAAATCCTAAGTTAAGTTTACCTAGACACTTACAGCTTTACTACAAAAAAGTTACACATTTGTTGAGCGCGTGTTTAACAAAAACGTTACCACAAAACTGGGTTTTACGAAGGTTTACAGTTAGACACCTCTTAGACATAGTTTAAACGAGAGTTAAACTGTTGTTAAACCCATGTCTAACTGTTTAGACACTGTTTAGCTAAACGCTTGTTAGACCAGTGTTTACGTTGCTTCTTGTAGTACCGCTGTATGGATTTTGTTATTATAGTGCGTAAGTCACACTCAGGGTAATTTCTAAGAAATCAAATAATATCCCAAATGTTTTTGACTTCGACGGGACTTGAACCCGCATCCTCCCATCCGTACGGGAATGTGCTAACCAACTACAACACGAGGTCGAGTGACTTTTGGGATATTAATTGATGTCTTACCGCCAGACAACAATAAATTCATTTATCATTTATCGTATACTCAAACGCAAGACAGATTTAAGCACGTCTCGAGTGACCAATTTTTGACAGATGTTTATTAAAAGCTAAAAACCGCGATTTGAGACGTGCTCAAACGTAAGTTGCGTACGCTAGCGATCTCTAAAAATAGGAAGAAGAATAGAAAAGTTGTTTACACGGTAGGCAGTTACGCATACAGACAGCGTCAGTCTTATTTTTGTGTAGCTGGCGCGGTATCGTACCTGCAATCTCCTGCATTGCTGGTAAACCTTCGCACGCCGCGCCACAAAGGTCGTCAGCGTCCTAAATTCATATGTTGTATTCCCAGCACTTTTTGTGCAGTGTAGAAGTCATACCATACTCGAATCTATATGAGTTTGTCATTCCCTTTTCCGATTCTGGTAATAATAGAAACAAATTAGAACTAGTATTTACAATCGAACAGTTGGGCTAACTGCAGACTGTTGCAAACAATCTAGAAATAGCTCAACTGATTACGTTTCTTAAAATCAAATTTATGTACCTACCTATTTATTTAAGTAAGTACACAAAACACATGACGAGCATTAATGGTCTATTTAACCCGCAAAAAGAGGGGTGTTATACATAAGTTTGACGTGTCTGTCTGTGTATCTGTCTGTGTATGTGATAATTTTATCCCGAGTGTTCTTAGCCCTGTTTCATGAATATCTGTTCAGCCAATAAACGTCGGCGGGTTTTTTTTTAATTTTAATTTTGTCTTGAAGTTGCTCTTTTTGGCCACGAGATGGTATGCAAAAAGTGCAACTACGCATCTCTGCCTACACCATAGGTGGTGGCGCTGATTTGGGTCGGGTATGCGGCTTAAGGCGAATAGTAGGGTGGATAGTGGCGCCACTACATATTTAATTTAATAATTACGTTATACAAAGGAATTATCAAAAAATCGGACCGCGCGTAGACGATATCTATCTATCATAAGCTTTTTTTAAATGTATCTTTAATAGTTTTGTACTGTATTATTTAGGCAGATACTTGTTTCAAGAGTTTAGTTCCTATTGGTGGCCACCAAGCTCTCCAAACAAGGTTTTTGATTGAATAACACAAAACAAAACTATTACAGATACATTAAATAAAAGCTTGTGATAGGTATCGTCTACGCGCGGTCCGTTTTTTTGATAATTCCTTTGTATAACGTAATTATAAAATTAAATATGTAGTGGCGCCACTATCCACCCTACTATTCGCCTTAAAGGTTATTTTTAATTTAAATCTGTCGTCACCACATAATGGGAACGCCCCCTAACTGCAACCTTACCTTCACAGTGAGGAGAGGAAACCATTCAGCAGTCCGGACCTGCCTAAATCCGGAACCATGCCTGGCAAAGCACCCACTCCCGGCTCCGAGGTAAGGCTTTGGAAGGTTCAGCTCTATTTTATAAATAAGCCTGCATGTTGGTGTACTTCCAACACAACTAGGTTCGTGGTTAACCCGCTTACGTTCATAATGAAGCCTGGACAATTCACACAGCATCTTCTAACTCCAAAGTAAGCAGCGCTTGTGGGTGATATATTTCTACTCGATGGCTGATATATTTGCATCAAGGGCTTTCATCTTGTACATTATAATATCATTAAATCTTCATTTTAAATTATTTTTATGGGTAAATAACTTACTTTAAGTTCATGCTAATCCAATTTCATAAACTTCTATCAATTATACTTAGGCGCACCTTTTTATTTAATTGTACAGAAGTCAGAATATTTTATTGTTAACTGTTTGTACAATAAACTATTTGTATAAACTTTTTGTATTATAACTACTGTTACGTATAAACTGTTTGTACCACATTATATTGTACAAGAGAGGCTTGTACAATTATGTTACACAATTTTCAAAAACTATACAAATCCTCGTGCATCCGTATCATATTTATAATCTGTTTTTACGTAAATGACGACTTGCGACTGCAATTCAAACTTTCAAGCAAAAAAGCGACATATTCTCTGTCCATAAATATAACAAATTCCTGAGAAACATCATACAATAAAAGTTAAGAAATCTCCTTTAAAAAAAATTCAATAAAATCGAGATAACACTGCTTAAAAATCATTTATACCAAAAAATTAACCCTAACCCCTCACCCGCCATCATCCCCATACTTCTTTGGTATCTGAGTGCTCTACATTTCAGTCGAAAAAGCGCGGCCGTCCGAAAGGCTCCACCAACAAGCCGAAGCCTCCCGGAGCGAGTCCCACGAAGCTGACTCCGAACGTGCCGGGCGCGGGCGGGCCGCGCGGGCCGCCGCCCGCCCGCGCGCCGCCGCCCCAGGGCCGCCCGGTGGGCCGAGGCACGGGCTACCAGTACGCAGTGAGGCCTTTTAGAAAGGACTTTTCTGGAATACAGTTTCGAAGGTGGGTCTTACTAACAACGTGAAGTAGGATGGACAAGGTTAATTCTACAACCTACAAGGCAATCAACATAAAGTAGTCCAAGCTGAAAAACATGCAAATACCTATTGTAAAAGCATACTTTATATCATGACTACGACAAAAAGAACCAATCAAATCTCGAGGAGTTATTTGCACAAGGAGTTTGCATGTTGAGTATTCTTTGCACAAGGAGTTTGTATCGAGTATTTTTTGCGCAAGGAGGTTGTATAGCATTGAGATGGAGGTCGAATATAATGTAGGTATTGGTGTGTTCTAAATTCAAACACCAAAATAGTTACTAATTAAAAGTGTTTTTTATTCACTGTTTATAAAGAATAAACGCCAAATCAAACGGCGTCCCTCTGCTCCTAACCTAAATTCAAATTACATATTTAATAACTCCTATCGTTTAATTCCAGGCGATGGAGCGACGAATGCCTCGACTCGTCCCACATACCAAACGAGGTGTTCTTCGGCGACGTGCCAGTTTCAATGGAGGTCCTCTTCAACTACTACGACGCGAACGCGGAACGCGAGCGGCTGGCGGCGCAGGCGGCGCACATCGCGGCGCAGAAGGCAGCCGCGGCGAAGCTGCATGCAGCTAGGCTGCAGGCCAGCGGACGGGTGCAAGAAGTGAGTATTAGCATTTGCTAGTGTCCTCCTCAGCGACAGACCGCCCAGTCTTCGAAAGAACGCCAACTGTCCTTCCGTCAAATTTAAGTCGTCAAGCTTCAAACGTTAAGCTTCAGCTACGCGACCCTGCAGGTTAATCATGACCATTATTCTTTTATAACATAACTAGCTGCATTCTTACTACCCGTTGTCCTATTACCCGTTTTCCCGTAGGAATGAAGCATTTTCCCGCGGTAAAAAGTAACGTATGTTCATCAGGAATAATGTGGGCTTCTAATTGTAAAAGAATTTTTCAAATCGGTTCAGTAGTTTCGGAGCCTTTTCAATACAAACAAAAAAACAATCTTCATCTCTTAATTCATTATTGCACTAAATAAAACATACATATAAAATATAAAACTAGAGAAGGAATGGCAAAGGCGAGCTTAACCCTAAAAAGAGTTATCTTCCAGCAAACCTTATTGGGAGAGAGAGACAACGTTCTGTGGGTACATGTGCAAAATTTCTTAGAGAAAAGAGGGCCTACTTAACTACATAATTCATTCACTTTATTTATTTTATTTTAGACTATTACATAATATTATACTATGTCTAAGACATCTATTTCAATATTTCAACAACCAAATCTTTCTTCTTTATAATATTAGTATAGACAAGTTACCAACTTTGTATATAACTTGCAATAAATGATATGTAATCACCAGGGGTCGGAATAAGTAGAGTTTTTAAGTACATAATGACGTAAAAAACCTAGGATAACATAACATGGATTTGGTTTTTAATCCCTGGATTGGGGATTGATAAAATGTTTTCTAAATTTCAGGGATTGATATTATTGTATTCTAAAACTCTTTTTTACTATGTTAAACACAAATTAGGTAGCGTAAAACACCTGGCCTTCCACCAGTAATTGGTCCCCAAACTTTAACTATGTAAAATAGTAAGATATTTTGGATAGGTACATAAAATAGTAATTTTAGATACAAGATTAGACCAGGGCCGGGGGAGGTGGGAAGGGGGGAATATTACACTAGGACTTATTCAGAGATCTGTTTTAACAAAGAAAATTACAATCAAATAATAAATTCAAATTTGAAGTAGTATTTTAATTGAAGTCACTGCAGACTATTGCAAACAACCTACAGGTAGCTCAACTGATACATATCAATACCAGTCGGAACTGTCTCCAACACGCTGGCTGCATTGTCCCGCTGCTGTTCAGGAAGAATGAAGACATGGTTAAATGAAACGAGACATTAAGTATACATTTTTTATTAATGAAACCAGTATCAACAAGTCAATGAAATGAAATAACAAAAAATCAATCAGATTATATTTCAACTATGTCAGAAACACTGGCGGAAGCTAAAGGTTCATCGTCCACATCATTTACTAAAACATTAAAATATTATTATCATAATTTTTTTAAAATATTCTTCCTTTAATCGGTTTCGATATGGGTGCAACACCCACTTAAAAGTTGAAAATGATCTTTCAACATCAACCGATGTGAGCGGAGCAAATTCGCTAATATGTATTTCTAACGACATCCAGGTCTGGATTTCGATTCATAATTTGTCCAAGTTTTGTTTGTAGTGCATCATTTCCCGTCCAATTAATGACTGCTCTCACTGTGTCAACAACTACTAAAGCTTCCGTAATAGACAGGTTATGCAGTATTCTGCACCGACGTGAAATTCGTAGCGGTTTCCTGTTTGCACTCGCTCATGGCTAGGGACACTTCAATATTTATAAGATGCACCAAAACCGCAATCCTACTGTCTCTTTCTATTCAAGGTCAAAAGTTAATAACCAGGTATAAATTCCCAGAAGAGTTCATTGTTGTAGCTTGCCTAAAAAACTGGTATTTTTGTTTTTGACGGTATGTGTTGATTACAACGAATACCTACTGTTTACTAGCAGCAACATAATGTTTAGTACATGTAAGATGTGATATTTTAACAGAAGCATTTTCGACAGTCCAAGAATCTGATTCCGAGCATAGCGGCACATTTTATATGTATTTTAAAATCCGTGCATAGCGGGAATCCAGCGAACTAACCGGAAAAGACTAGCACTAGACTAGACTAGATTGAGCTTTTATATGGAAAGGGTGAATATTTAAATTGAAATTAAATATGTAGTCAAGATAAAAAGAATAATAAAGTTATTGAAACTCACCTTATGTGCGGTATCTAGAAACTAAATTCAAATACAGGAGGAATATCACGTGTATTTAGTATTGTTCACAACACAACTATCAAATTTAAAAGTTTCAGTCCAATAAACATAGCCAAAATCGTCAAGTTGTGCAGGTTCAATCCAAAAAAACGTAAGCCAAGGTCAATAATATGAAAATCCAATACCGAAAATAAATGCTCGCACACTCAACGCACCGAAGCAGAACAGTGAACAAATATGTATATCCACCCTCTCTTCGAACTGGTCATCCCCTCACCCCGCAAAGTTCACCCCTCACCCCGCAAAGTTCACCCCTCACCCCGCCTAGTAGTGGTAGGAATATGGACAATTGAAAGAGAAATAAATAAAATCTACGCAGTCTACACGCTGTGTTGAGAAACAAAAACTGCTATTTGACTTACCGGGCAGGAATCAATCACTTATATTTATTTTTATCATATTAAGATTCTTAATTATATTTTTGGAATGAAAATAAATGATTCGTATTCGTACGTAAAAAAGTTTTAGAAGAATCTCGGGATTGATATAGTATATCAATCCCGAGATTAAAAGGCATGTCCATATTAAGCTATCGTTGTAGCGTATATGACGTCATTTGGTACTTATAAACTCTACCTATTCCGACCCCTGGTAATCACCTATTTGTGTTGTCCACAGGTAACGACGGTGGATTCCTCATCGTCCGATGACTCGTCGGCATCGGACAGTGACTCAGATGAAGATGAAGAGGTAAAGTTTTACTATAGGAACTATCGTAGTTTAACGAATTCATTACGGATGTAAGCGAACCTACGAACCTACCCTTATTAACCTAACCTTATTTGTGTTGGAAGAAATAAAGTTCGTTGTTAACCCGCTTACATCCGTAATGAATAAATAAATAATGCTGGACAATTCACACAGCATTATCTAGCCCCAAGCTAAGCAACGCTTGTGTTATGGGTACTAGATAACTGATAGACATAATACAATACACATACAATATTATGCTATAATGTAATACAATACATGGTTAGCTAGCAGTTTTAAGTTTTTTACAGTTATGTTTGCATTTAGTACCGTTTGTTTAGCAAATTTTGTCATAAATATATAGTTGGTTGGTGGTACAAATACATTGGTTAAAATAATCATCTCGCGTCAGTGGAAACTAGAATTTTCACCATAATCATTTGTACTATAGCCTGCCATATTGTCTCTTCCAGACTGAAACCCCGAAAGCCCGCACTCCAAGCCGGCCTAAGACCACTAAAACCCCGGGCGCAGGCGGCGGCAAGCGCGGCCGGCCGCCCGTGCCTCCAGAACTAAGAGGCCCCGGTATCACAGAAATGAAGAAATTCTGCAAGGCGGCCGGGATACGGTTCGACTACAAGAAACTAACCGAAGGTACGTCTACTGCTCATACAATAAAGGTCAAGTCACATAAAGCAACGCTCCCATACAGTCCCCACACGGCTTCACGGCTCAACAGTCAGCAGACAACGTGCTGTCCACGCGGCGCCGCGACGGGTAGCAGCAAGCTCGCAGTCCATGGTCGTTAAATAGGCTTCAAGCGTGGACGCTTGGGCCGCTAGCTTGAAGCTTGTGGTCAGCAAGCCGTAAACCAACCAGTGGCTAGATTACCCAAGCTCGCTTAATTTATAGGAGCTGTGCGGTGCTTTATAACCTTATCAAACATAGACTAAGGCTCATAATTGAACAAGCGTGACCGGCCGGTTCTGCCGCCGGAACTAAGGGGCCCCGGGATCATAGACATGAAGAAATACTGCAAGGTGGCTTTGAGACGACTACAAACGGTACGAAACTCACTGAAGGAAGGAAGAACTCTATTGCTCATAGAATAAGGCTTACGACTCGATATGAATAGGTGCGAATGATACCATTCGCAAGAAAGAAGATTTTTTAAGTTCACAAAAAGGCAACCACCTTGTACATGTTGTCCAATTTCTTACCGAGTCACACATATGACTTGGGAAACCGCACCAAAAGGTTTCCGTAGTTATGGTTGTCGAACACATATTATTAACTGAAACTAGTAGAAGGTTGTGTGGTTGGTTGTGTGTACAGCGTGAAGTTGTACAGCTGCAAGAATGCCAATAATCGCTGAAAAAATTTATGTTCCTCATGTATGAATACAAAACTATCCTAATATTATATCATATCTTCTTAATATCTATAAATCACGTGTCACGTTGTTTGTCCGCGATGGACTCCTAAACTACTTAACCTATTTTAAATTAAATTTGCACACCGTGTGCAGTTTGATCCAACTTGAAAGATAGGATAGCTTATTCAGGGACGGTTTAAAAGGTGAGAGCGGTACGAAGTTCGCCGAGTCAATTAGTATTATATGTAATGTTTTATCCTAATATTATAGTTCTACCCACCTGCTTGTAGTTTATAAATTTATATCGCTCGAATTTAGGTTTCGAACGAAATTCTAACCCAATTTCAACCTTATTCCAGGCTGCACAAAGAACAAAGACCGCGTCCAGAAGATGATGGATCTCCTCATAGAGGCTGGACTGGAAGGCAAGCCGACGCTCGAGAAGTGCCAGGCCATCAAGAAGAGTAAGCTTGACAAGAAAGAACAAGAGAAGAACGCTAAGAAGGAGAAAGCTAAGGCTAAGCACAAAGATAAGGATGACAGTGGTAAGTCGTATTATATCTTAAAAATAATAATACATCCAGGTCTGTAGGTCATATGAAGGTCTGCCTGCGACGTAGGAGGTTGCGGGTTCGATTCCCGCCTCGGGACAAATGTTTGTACGATCTGCAGACATTTGTCCAGGGCGTTCTGGATGTTTTCTATGTATAATAAAAAATATCTATCTATTTAGTGTATTGTATTAAGTATATCAGTTATCTACACTTGCGAGCTTTAAACTGGAATCGCTTCAAGGGTTGTTCAAGACTAATTTTTACAATTTCTATGCAGTGAACTATGAGTTATGTTATGTTTTCCCTTACGCAGGATTTATTGGCGACGATAAATTTTGATTTAATGCACGATTATGTCCGCTGCCACACCGCAGCAGTGACTAGACAGTACCGACAGACGTCTTCCATGTCGGCATTCCCACACTAGACTGGCCAGCCCTTATTCCTAACTTGAACCCAATCTGGCATATGTGGGACGAGCTAAAACAGCGGATACGAGGGAGAAATTCAGCTCATCAAGCTCCGGCGCCGATAGAAGCCGATAGATGCAACTCCGACCTATTGCAATAATTCCCAAAATTTAGGTAGCCAATTTAATTAATTTTAAATTTTCTTGATATCACTTGAAAGGTAACAAAATTACCTTTCAAATGATATACCACAATCTATAGTTCATTGTACATAAATTGTAAAAAAATTGTTTTGATCAACTCGCGATTAAAGCGATTCCATTTTAAAGCTCGCAAGTGTAGTACCCATAACACAAGCTCTGCTTACCTTGGGGCTAGATAATGCTGTGTGAATTGTCCAGCATTATTATTTATTTATTTATATATTTCGGACAATATTAGAACATGTATAGATCTTATTAACTTATTCTACGGTCCATATAAATATATACCATAAATCCAACACACATAAAAATATAAAAACACGTTATAAATTGCGGCGGCGTGAATGACGCAACATGGTGTTTTTAAGCATTGACTCGGTGATTTATCGTGAAAAAAACTACATCTGCTGGAATAGAGGTGTTCTTGAGTGGTGACCGCGACTCGGCAAACGTAGGACGCCCTCCGACCAGGTGGGATGACAACCAAAAGACGACTGCTGGCAGATACTGGGTGCGGCAAGATGAAGTCTGGACGCTATGGCAAATATCTGCAGATCGTACACGACATTTGTCCCGAGGCGGGAATCGAACCCGCAACCTCCTGCGTCGCAGGCAGGACCTTCGCCCGCTCCGCCACAGAGGTCATCAATCAGAGTTACGTTTGAGTATTCGGGGGCTAGTCTCATAAATGCATAAGTATCATTATAATAACTGTTTTATTTCTTTTCAGTAAGTGAAAAGGAGCCATCATCGCGGCGTATGACGCGCGGCGCGACGGGCGTGAAGCCGCGACAACGCATCGTCATCTCCAGCGACGAAGAGGATGACACGCCGATAGCGAGACGCAACATATCCAAGCTGCGCTCCAGCGTCAACGATGATGAGTCCGACTAGGTAACTGCTGTGTAAGAGCGACAAGCGAGATAAGAGTTGATTTTGCACGACAAAGAAAACGAAACTTAGATTTTCTTTTTCCGAGTAGGCTCCCAGACTTCTAGACGTATGTTGATGTTGGTATATTCATCGTCGTCTGCAGACGTGGCATGCCACATAGTCATTTTATCAATAGGTAAGATTGTGATCAAACGAAGGTCAACAAATCAATATATCATATATACTGAGTGACTCGCTGTGAAGTCTTACAGCCTTATCACACCGGTGATTTGCGTGCGATTTTAAAGCGAGGCGAGTACGCCGCGACGCCGCGGGCACTCAGCGAGCTCGCCGCGATTAGCAACCGCAGCAAGCGAGCTGTGTACAGTACTCGTCTTGAAATCGCTCGCAAAGCTCGCCAGTGTGATAACTCTCTTAGCGAGGGATGAAGCTGTATTCTGAATACGCGCAGAAAAAGAACCAGCGAGAGGCAAAAATAGTCTGAGCGATTCACTCAGTGAATGTCATAAATTGACTTGCTTGAGAGTGAGGGCAGTTTCAGTGTACTTACTTTTCCTACCGCTAAGAAACAGTGTGATATGTATTTGTAATGTAAACCATTTTTTGCAGGTAATCCTAAAATTCTCGACCGACCTCTCGAGAATGGAAAGCTAGCATCGGAACGAAACCTCTAGAAAGTGCTTCGACGGAGGTATTACGAACTCTATAAATACCGATAGAGGTATAACAAACTCTATTTATATACCGATGGAGGTATAACAAACTCTATTTACCGAAGGAGGTATTACAAACTCTTTAGTACTCGGTACTAGTGATTATTTCCTACTAATTTAGGTAATTATGTCGAAATTTCGTAGTGTTCATTTGCGTAAGAGGAGATAATACTACATTGTGCTTTGGTGGATATCTAAGAAATAATGTGTAGTACCATAGATATTTACCTAATTGTCCAAGAACACCATTAATACGCAATAAATTGAATATAGTTAATAAATCACTAGTATAATCAATACGGAGACAAATTTAAAACATACTTTAAGAACTGAGAATTCTTGTCGTGATTGCTATTTATATCTCTATGTATATCCATATTGATCATTTCTATGTCTGAGAGATATTTTTTTGCCGAAAACTGCATTTACAGCAATCCTTAAGGCCTATTTAGACTTACTCGGTATACGCTACCCAGAGCGGTAGCGAAAACCGAAAGCTAGATTTGTCGCTGCCGCTTCATATCCAAAAGTTTGAAACCATTTTATCAATCTATCTGTGTAAATAGCACCGCAGCTATATCTAGAGTTCCTTTCGTCTAAGGATTATACGTGACGAATACCATTGTCATAGTATAGCACTTGATAAGCAGAACTGTGCCCCTGGGTAGTAATTACCGCGTAGGTCGGAAAAGGCCTTTGCAGAATAAATATATAACTTGTGTAATTAAAGAACGGGAATTGAGAATGATATCTTCTCTCAGAACTCAGAGCTAAGCAGGACAACATGAGAGATGACGTCATTATCAATCCCTTTCTATAATTACGCAGGTTATACCTGTTTATAGTGTTTATGGTATAGGGCTTGTTGGTACTACAATGAAAGCGAATGCAATAATGCAAATAATTTAGGAATTATTTTATACCGATAAAAAGGCAACAATTTGTATTAGAATAGTGTTAACACCAATGTACTGTGGTTTATATGAGTCGAGTACAGTGCACCCAGCTTTTCTGTGCAGTCGACTCGTTAACGAGACGTACCTAGACAAATTTCTAGGTCTAAAATGATCATTCTAAGTCTGCTGATAGCATATGCTGCGCGTTGCGACAAAATTTGTCTCGCTCCTTTTTAACTGACTGAAAAATTAAATATTTTAAAAACCCGCCGACGTTTATTGGCTGAACAGATTTTCATGGAACATGGCTAAGAACACTCGGGATAAAATTATCTATGACACAAAAAAAAAACTAAACGAAAACTAATTATTCTAATTATCGTGCGAATATGAAACAAATGCACGACAGATAACGATAAAAATTTGTCCCGACGCGCAGCATACCCTAACTGCGGTTAGTCTATTTAACGTAACGTCTCTTTTTTTCATACAATTAAGTATAGCTCTTCTATCGCGCGGACAGGAAACAACAAATCCAAATCACGTCTCGTTAGTAAAGTCAATCGCCCTCTGGACAGTTTGGTTGTGTGCACTATACCGACTCGGCAACAGCAGCTGTGTCTTCATTGCAGCAATAAATACTTATTTATAGTCATAGATGGCGCTAATGTTAGCTTTCTTTGTTATTCAGTGCCAACCTGAAGTTCTAACACTTTGGGTGGAAGTTAATGTGTCTGCTTCGCGTATTGTATGGCGTATGTTGATAGTTTGTAGTATCTAAACTACACCTGCTCAGTTGCATAATCCTTTTCCAAACATAAGGTACGTCATTGCAGGCGTACGAAAATGCGGGTGGTAAAACGTAGAATTTCATTTCTCACGCGTTTAGCGGGAGGGAAAATTGTATGGAAATCCATTTCTAACGTGTTATCTTTGTTTAATTTCTGGTCAGTGCATGAGTTAAGAGTGTCTTTCCACCTGAGACGTGCTATTTGGTTGTCAAATTAGTTTAATGCAACAATAGGGCTCTAATTCCACTAAATTAATCGCTTCATATCAATGGCATCGTCTCAGAATGACACATTTTAGCATTTTACCTCGATGAAAGACACTTCCGATAGAAGGACGCGTGTCTTAAGTGTCGAGGTTGAAACCAATCAATCTCCGTGCAAATAGCGCACGCACTATCTAGAGTTTCTTTCATCGATGGACGATTCTGCGACGATGGTCATAGTTAAGCGATTGATTATCAGAATTCGGCACCAGAATGGACACCAATAAAATACTAAAGTCATTTACAACGGGATATTTAGTGTTTTTTATCTATACTAATATTATAAAGAGGAAAGATTTGATTGTTTGTATTGAATAGGCTCTGAAACTACTGGACCGATTTGAAAAATTCTTTCACCGTTAGGAAGCTTACTTTTCAGGCAGTGACATAAGCTATATTTTATCCCGGAATTCCCACGGGAACGGGAACTACGCGTGTGAAACCGCGAGGCGATCGTCTAGTTCTTAATCTCGATGGATTTAAAAGTTTTACCAATCAAATATTTCATTGCAGCCGCCATACATTGCGGTAGGCAGACGCATTGTCGATCGTTATTATTTTATGAGTAATAGTTCCATTACCAACGATTCTGTTGAATCTGACATTGTAGGAATTTAACCCTCGCCTACGTTGTAAGTAGCGGTAGATGCTTAGAGGCACTCATGTTCGTTTTAACTAACGACTCTTAAAAAGGGACCGAGTACCGGTTAAGGGGTCTTATCGAAGTCTTTATTAATAAAGAAAACTAAAATCAAATAATGAAAACAAATCAGAACTAGTATCCCGTCGCGTGCTTAGCGAACACCCGGGTGTTCACTAACTTTTAACACTTTCATGGCCCAAGACGCAGATGATCTCCCACAACCCCGTGTAGCGGCGGCGGCGGCGCGCCCCTGCGGGTCGCACCGAGGCTGGGCAGTGGGACACACGGGTGTACACTAACTTTTCACTCCGATTGGCGGTTGTATCGTTCAAATAATGCGCTTAGCGCGCCACGGGGTATTTACAGTTGAAACAATTGAGCTAACTGCAGACTTACAAAAAATCTACAGGTAGCACAACTGATCCATGTCAATACCAGTCGTCGCGTCCCCAAGACGTTGGCTGCATTGCCACGCTGTATGGCGCTGAGCAAGATACCAGATCCCTGGTCCGTCTATTTATAGTAATCTGCAAAAAAGATAAAGAGCGGTGTCAATTCAGATATCGCCTAAACTAAATTAATTTTACAAAGGGACGTCAACATTTAGTTCTGAGGTTTTTGTTATTATAGTGCGTAAGCCCTCACTCTCAGGCTAACGAAGAGAGAGAGAGAAAAAGAGAAAAAGAGTCCGAAGAAAGTCCCAAGGTTTTTCGACTTCTATCACTTGACTACGTGGTGAAGTTGGTTAGCACATTCGCGTACTGAGGGAAGGATGCGGGTTCTAGTCCTGTCGAAGTCGAAACATTTTTGGGATATAAAGTATTTGAGTTTTAGTTCTGTCAAATGAGTTTAGTTGAGTTTTGGAGACGTCTGATTTGACCCCAAAATTGCAGCTAACTCCAAGGTCTGCCATAGCATGTATATTTGGTAAAAAAGACAAAAGATCCTTTTTTAGGAGTCGCTATTAAAAACGAACGGCGAAATTGTTCATTTGTGCCTATATTACATTTAATATGTGTGTGTGACGTTTATAACTACATTTTCATTTTTATAGCCGAAATATGTTGAGATATTTTATAACCTAGTTTGTAATCAAAAAGTTGTGTATTAGATTTATTAGAAATATCAAGAAAAATTGGTAACACCAAGACGTTATTTACTTAGATATTGTATATAAGGAATATACATGTAATTTGTGACCGCGTTATTTTTGTACAGGTTTGGTGTCTATGGATTTGTACCTCATCCGAATAATTTTACTATGGTTTTATCAAAATTATTGGTTCGCAGTGATGTCAGTTCAGATGTCGCGTAAAACTAAACAAAATAATTTACGAGCACTAAAAATGTTGCCGTCTCATCCATAAAGATCGAAATAAAAAGGATGGCATGGTTAAAAACCATGCTGTCAAATTAAGGTTTTTTGTTATTATAGTGCGTAAGCCTCACACTCTGGCTAATTTCTAATTTCTAAGAAATCAGATAATGATTTTCGACTCCTACGTCACTTGACCTTGTGGTATAGTTCGTTAGTACATTCCCGTGCTGAGGGAAGGATGCGGGTTCAAGTCCCGTCGAAGCCGAAAATTTTTGCGATATTATTTGATTTCTTAGAAATTAACTGTCAAATTAGTTTTAGTTTTGGCGACACCAGTGGTTTAAATTCAGATGTCCCCAAAACTAAACTAAGTTGACAGCACTAAAAATGTTGCCAACCCTGAAGGGGGAGTACGGTAGAAATAAAAAGCATGGCATCATTTTTAGTGCCGTCAAATAAGTTTAGTTTAGTTTTGGGCGACAACTGAATTGAAACCATTGTCATCTATCCTACATATTAGTCGACTGCTGTAAAAGAAGGTTGATTTGATCTGCGATTTAAATAAATAAACAATACTGGACAATCCACACAGCATTATCTAGCCCTAAGCTAAGCAGAGCTTGTGTTATGGGTTCTAGATAACTAATATACTAAATATGTGTATGATCTCCAAGAATTTAATGACGACCACAGTTGCGCAGCGGGCGAAGGTCCGTCTGCGACGCTGAATGTTGCGGATTCGATTCACGCAGCGGGACAAATGTTTGTTCGATCTGCAGGCATTTGGTCTGGGTGTTTTCTTGATTTGCAGCATTCGTTAAGTAGTATATCAGTTGTCTGGTACCCAAGCTATGCTTATTGGGGCTAAATAAAACGGAGTGAATTATCCAGTGTTTTTTATGTACAGTCGTATCTCCAATGGTCATAAAAAGAATTGAATTATTGTAATAGGGTAGTGTCCTGGGTAAAAAATATTGTTCTATTTAGTGCGTCAGTTAGATTATCAGAAGATATTGGACACATATATTTTCTTTTGTCAATCAAACAAAAATGACAAAAATAAAGCGCGTCAAAGTTTGGGAGTGGGGCTAGTGACGTCACACCTTGCTAAAAAGTCGCGCAAGGTGTGACGTCACGCCGAACTTTAAATGATATATCTTCATAATTTTTTGTTTAATCTACAAAAGGAAAAATACGTGTCCAATATCTTCCGAGAATCTAACTGACGGACTTACTAGATTTTTTTAGGACACCAGCCTAAATATTCAGCTTTAAAATTAATCTCTGTTAAAATCATCAGTTAGCTATGAGGTTTGGTATTCCAAATTGTGGCTTTTGTGAATGCGTGTGGTCGGAAATTATATCGTATCGACGCGAAATATTTAAATATTCACAATTTATAAGTTTGACAGCATAATCAACAGACTCACCTAACGATTTTCAAGCTTTTTGGCATGAATTTAATCAACTATTGTTGTTAAGAATAAACCATAAACGGTTACCTACCTAGATTAACTACCTTTAATTGAAAACATTTTAAAAGTCTATCGGTGTATGAAATTTCCATACGAATTTATTAGTTTAATTTTCGAACATTTGGAAAAAAAATTGTGAATTTTTATGAGAGAAATAACGAAAGATCTCAAGTCTTCCGTCTCAGTCTGTTTTCTATTGTATTTATAGTCGGGATTTCTTATTTACAATTGCAATACAATGTAGAAGGATAATAATGAACTAGATACCTATTCTATATGTAATAAAGAGAAATATAAAATGTTAGGAATCTCACGGTTGCGGATCGCTTATCCGTTATAATAGTAAACCTTATAATGGTCATAGCTCATTAGAGCCACCCGGCACCCAACGCGCACCTCGTCTCGTGCGGTTTGTATTCTGTGGTGGTTTACTCAAATTAATGGGGTGAAAATTATCCACCCCATTGACTTGAGTAATGGGGTGGATGGGAATTTTTATTCCCAACCACCCCATTGATGGGAGGTTAATGGGTTGGGAATATATCACTACATCAACCCCGGATCCTTGCTGAACCACCAGCGGTCGACACGAGGACAGCGCGTGGACCACACCACTTGGTGACAACTCGCTGCTCGCATGCTTGCCTTGCGTTGACAGCGCATTGCCAACGTTCACTGGTTGACCACGTGGCGTCCAGCCGTGGCCACGCGAGGTTCACTGGTTGACGCCGCGGCGGTGCGCGTCGGGTGTCGGGTCGCTCCAATGAGGTATGACCTTTATTCTTAACCGTTTGATAGCTATCAAGCTGGGGGTTTGCAATGTAACTACTGCCGGTTTCTCGATCGCACTACTAAATGGTCAAACCTCTCGTCAATTGCAGTTGACCAGCCTGTCAAATCTCTAATCAATCGTAAATATGCATTTTTCGAATGATCAAGCTCTGCGCTCATTAGTCCAACTCCGCTACCACGCGGTACAAAAATGTGCATTAAAATACGGGCTCAAACTCATTATCTTTAGATACATTTCACAGTGACAAAATGGCGCCCACAAGCTTCAAACGAGTAGCCCGCGAGCTGTCTGTCATCTGATGCCGTCAATATGAAATGCACATAAATGTTACACAACTATGTGCTACGCGGTAGCAGTGCGTCTCTGATCTGCGACAACCCATAGTGCACTTTTCTGGTTGAGCTCAAATCATTGCTCAACAAATCGGCGTTCGAGAAACCGGCTGTAAATGATTTTTTCTATGAAGTAACAAATTTAAATATTTATTAAAAGTGTGGTTAGTCTCTGTCGCTGGAATAAGTACAACTAAGTCATAGTTTTGCTGAAGTTTTTGTAACTAAATGGAGAATTTTTGTTTTTGTGATGAATAACGACAGTTTTCGGGTGCTTTTTGTGTGGAAATGGCGAGCGGAAGCGGTTTTTCAGTTATCAAAGGACTGACGTTTTGAAGTGTCCTTTACGGTCTGCCCTCTAACTACACACCAAAGCCGCCAGTCCGGCGGGTTTCCGCATAACCAGTTTATACCCGGCGGCCAAAATCGCCGGGTATAAAGCGCTGGGCCGGCGGCTTTGGTGTGCAGAGGGCTTTATGGATGTCGCCGCCGGATTGTAGAAACAATCCTTTTGTAGAATGGCTAGGCCGCTTAGGAAACGAACGCTGATTTGTTCGCTGCCATTACCATAATTATGCCATATTATAACGTTGAACGTTGATCGTTCAATAATCGGCATTATACCGGCAATGACTCCATTTTGTAAACCGCCTAGCCATTTTACAAACGGGCGGTTTCTACAATCCGGCGGCGACATGGATATAAGGTTATTCTGATGATGAATTCGTGCGTCAATCGAAAAATAACAGAAAAAAAACATCTTTCGTTCCCGCTGTTTCTCAAATATGGACCCAAACTGCGCTTATCCGAAAAAAGTAGGAGAAAAAAAACATGTTTCGAAGTATACTCTTAATTTGGTGTAAGTTTAGTTTGAAATTCTCAAAATTTTCTGTGAAAATTGTGCTGGCATTTATAGGCGGATTATTAATAGCATTTGTCGTGAAAATATTAATTTAGTATAATTTATAGCGTTAAGTGGAGTGTCTATGAAGAATCACAATAATAATTATATCATCAATAAATAAAATATATTAAAACTGTACATAATAGTCTTAGGTGAAAGTAGACTTAAGTTTTTATTATTTTATTAGACTTGTATATTTAGAAATAATATTAGATGTGTTTCTTTTACCATACAACATAGTCCGCGATCACTGTAAAGTTGTTTTATAATTTTCAAACGGTCGAGCAATTCCACCAAATCTGTGAACAGAAGTCTGGGCCCCTATTCTGCTAAACTAATCGCTTTACTATGGCAATGTTATCGTCGCAGAATCGCCACCATAGAGATGTTATTAGAATTCTACCCTAGATGAAAGAAACTGCAGGTGGAAGGGCGCACGTCAAAACTGCCAAGTTCGAAACCATCTCTGCGTCCAAATATCATCGCATATACTATTGAGAGCTTCTTTCATCTAAGGATTCTACGCAATTCTGCGACGGTACCGTTGTCATAGTTCCTCAAAGGAAAACATACGACTCTCAGCTATTGTTTCAAGTTGAGAGAAGTTTTTAAGAGGGTAACAGTCGGTTGCACGTTAATGAACGATCAAAATCTCTTGTGACGACTATTTTGCCCCGAAATAAATTATCTTTGAAGATTTTAAGATTTTTGTATGGAAAGGGTGAGCGGAAGCTTAACGTATGACTATTAAATGCTACGCTGTTATTTTTTTCAAAATTGCAGCGCACAATGAACGTTGTGTACATATTTTGATGGAGGACACATAGACAAATAAAAAATGTCCTGTAACATAATATCCTAAAGTTTTCCGAGATACTCACAAAATGAAAAAAAAAAATCATTAGAGCAATTTATGTTTATCTGTGAATAGCTCGGAAACCTTTAGGACATTATGTTATGACTTTTTTTATTTCGTAAGTGCATCTATCCAAATACAGCACATTTACTGTGCGCCGCAATTTCGGATTAATAACACTGGTAGCCGAAGTTAGGGCCAAAATATTAAAATCCCTTTCAGCAACCCGAATTGACATTGACAACTGATTTGATCATTGATTACTGATTAGCTATAGAGATGATGTTTGCTTTTGTACGTAATGAACTTAATTGAGATTAAATTTTACTCTTTATTTTGATTATTACAAACTCAACCTCCATAAATAAATTTTAATCTTATTCGTTCTAAAACTGACATTGGCAGAATTGTGTCAAACTATGACGCAGAGCCAAAAATAAAAGAAGAAGAAGAAGATGATCATCATACGAACAACCGGCTGTATGAGTCTAATGTACTTAATTCTATTATTATGACGGTAAGTGACGCTCGAAAAAAAAATCGGTGTTTTACTATTTTCTAGGTTTTACAAGTATTTAGATAGCAGGGTAGAAGTTCTGCGCATCTTAAACAATTTGCTTTGAATCTTTTCTAGAAGAAACTTTGAATAAATTGTAGTTTTGGAGTCTGTCATAATGTTGATTTTAGTAAGAAATCTCAATGTCTCAAGTCTATTCAAGACTCCAAAACGACAGTAAAATTGATTCGTAAATTGTTCGTAGCTAATGGCTAACCAAGCGCAAAAATTCTATAAAAATTACTTGTGGAACCTAGAAAAAAGTAAAAACCCGATTGGTTTTTCGAGTTTCTCTAACCACAAGCCAGATTCACAGAAATGGTGGGCCTAAAGTTAGCGATTTGAGTGCGAGTGATTCGAAACCGTATGCATTCAACTCGGAACCATTTCTTCCATCCTATTTTAATTCATTATAAAATATTAACCTCCGTTTTTTATAATACAATTGATTAATCCATTGAGTTTAACGTCGTTTATCAATTGTTTAATGTTATGTTTCATTTTATTTAAATATGTTTTAGCGAATTCCTTAAATCTACAGTGACAGTGGTATATTAGTCAACTTTATTGATAGATATATAATATTTAGCCTTAGACATGCTTTTCGCCGACATTGATTTCTATTTAAAAAGAAATATAATATTATTTTCCTTGCCAATAAATGAGGCATAAATAGATATTTGCTCTTTTTATTTCGTATTTTATGAATCCTACTTATATTATAAAGCCGAAAGTTTGTGAAATCAGAATTTTCGTTACCTAGGATCTCCAAAACTACTGAAAAGATCAAGATGAAATTTGGCGTACGTTTAGAGGAAAGCCTAATTTAGATAATAGGCTAATACATCGAAAATACGTGTGTGAAGCCGCGGCTTGAAGCTAGTATAATATAAAGAGATTAGTTTAGCAGATTAGGGTAGGTATATTATACCTACCTGGGGTCCGAATCTACTAAACTAATCTCACTTCACATTTACACAGTGAATCGTCGCAGAATCGCCACCACAGACACGTTTTGGTATTTTACTTTAGATGAAAGAAACTAGAGATAGCGGGACGCGCGTCAAAAGTATCGAGGTTGAAACCAACTACTCTATCAATCTCTCCATGCATATTGCACTTCACGCACTATCTGGAGTTTCGTTCATCTAAGGATGAGTACTTACTACTCATCCCTAGATGAACGAAACTCAATGAGTATCCGTAACGTTTTTATTTGAGAATGCAGATTTATAGAGCTAAGAAATCCATAACACACAGTGCAAAATTTTTTCTTCTACGACAAAAATTGACGAAGTTATGACGAAATTACTAGCGAAGTTCACCGAGTGACCGCCGCGGGTGCGTGTGACGTCACTTTCTCGGTCGCCGCCCGTTAACCGTAGGCAGATATCAGTTTTTAGTGATTTACTTCGAAAGTATAAGTGTAGGAAAAAAAATTACAGAACCAAATAGACTCAGTTTTGAGAGACCTAATTCTATTGAAATTGCTATAACGTTACGTATCCTCATTGGTTAGCAGAATTAGGTCCCTGACTGATGATGAGCCATGGACTCCACCAAAGCGGACACGAGACGAGCGGAAAAGAGATGTGTTTTAACACTTTCATTGCCCACGACGCACACGCCTATCTTAGGAAAATAAATTGTATGACTCATTAGGATTTTTTTCTCCCATTGAGACAAATGTTAGTCGTTACATCTTTTTATAGATGAGTTCCCAACGTGTTACACTTTGTAACACTGTTAGGTACTCGATGGAAAAAAATCAAAACGAGTCGCACTGTGACGAGATCTGGTAACTCGTTGGAGACCCGTCTATGGATCTATGGTGCGGTGCGCATGTATCATATTTGTATGTTAAGAAAACAAAGAAAGATCGAAGCGGAGATGTAAGCTGCGCATTCATCTCTACAAACATCTGACACTCGCCGCACGCAGCTCAGCGCCGCTCTAGCCATCTCGGCTCATTGCTGTATCGGGGTGTGTCGTGGCGCGCCAGAGCGCAATCGGTTACGTTTATTACCTATGACTAGATTCACATTAGTAGGTTGTGTTGGGGCACAAACTACTAAATGTGAATCTAGTCATAGATAATGAACGTAGTAGTTTGTGTTGGGGTGCCCCAACACAACCTACTAATGTGAATCTAATCATAGGTAATGAACGTTTGCGCTCTGGCGCGCCACGACACACCCCGACACAACAATGTGAACCTAGCTTTAGTCAGCACACATCTCCGCTACAGCCTAGTCAGCTAGGGTGTCTCCACCGAAGCTGTGCGGATTGCGGTACTGGCTAGACTAGCCAGTACCTACGCATCTCTGTACGTTTTTCAGCTAGGGTAGCTGAAAAACGTAAGTAGGTACTCTCTTATCTCTGCTTCGGTGGAGTCTGCGCCTTAAAGTTGCAAGGCATGGGAAATGAATTTTACACCATCCTATCCTAGACTAGTGTTAAAGCAAAGAAAATAAAATCGAATTGTTCCTCGCACGTCGGTTCCCGTAACGTCGAATCATGTAAAGGCGGCCGTGACTGAATTCCACTCACAACGATCTCGCTTTTTTCGTGATATAGGTACAGTCGTCAGTCGAATGGAATAACTAAGATGAATAAATATAACAAAATTCACATATCAAATTATAAAACAGGGAATAAATATGAATGCTCTAAATTAGGTAGCGATAAATAAATTGATATCCAAAGAGGGCAATAATAATTGTCATTAAAGAGGTTGCATTGGTTATGGACTTGGAACAAATAGGTCTTCGAAAAAGGCTTTCTTGGTTAGGCGTAATAATTATGTCAGAAAACAGGCGTCATAGTCAATGTCAGTAAAATGTCAGCGGGACATTGTTCCTCGTCGTTTTTCGACTGTTGTGCTGTTGGGAAATCATTGGGAAAGTAGGTATGTCGGGAGAA
Organism: Eupithecia subfuscata; assembly: GCA_963564075.1. Taxonomy (NCBI): domain Eukaryota; kingdom Metazoa; phylum Arthropoda; class Insecta; order Lepidoptera; family Geometridae; genus Eupithecia; species Eupithecia subfuscata. The sequence continues at coordinate 2,920,675 of OY751117.1, read as the reverse complement.
TACTTTGGAGTCGGAAAAAAAAACAGAATTTTCATCAAGTGTATTAAAAAGTGTAAAAAATAATTTTACCTCCTTGATATCCTACTGGATTCAGTGGTGGTACGGTCCATTTTGAAAAATCGACCCCCAATACTCGTGATACAAATATTTAATTAATAAAAATTATATGATATCACTCTAATTTCAAAGACTCATTTTCTGTAAAAAAATCTTTAAGACTGAAAAGAGGGCTCGTTTTTACATGGGGCTGTCAAATGAAACCTATAGACCGTGCTTTTTTGGACATGACATTCCATTGACATAACTATTATTATATCCATGGTCCATACCTATTATATTTATTCTAATTCTATCTATATTAAAATATAGGTACCTAAAAGGTAAGTGTTTTCAAAGGTGTTAATTGTGTGTGTTGTTGTATATTTTTTTGGGGTGTTGAGAGGGTCATGGGCTAGTTTTCCCCGATTTGTTGTTTTAAGTGTCATCAGGTTGCCGAGAAATTATTTTTTCAAGTTATTTGGAAAATCACACAAAATCTTGCCTTTAGGTTTATCGTCATATCTTTTTGTTTGTGGTTGTAATGCCATTAATAACTGGTGCTGTATTTTGCAATGTAGGTATACTTCTAAATAAAAATAATTAAGTAGGTAGTACTTGATACAATTCACTTCATGAAATAAAGTTCTGAGCATTCAAAGTCAAAAGTACCTATGTCTAAAAGATAAATATCGTAACATCTTCTAAATTCATTAAAAAAACAAAGTCATATTTTTAACTTTCATTTAAAAAGTTCTTTATTTGTCATCCTTTCCAACGAAATGCTACATAATATGAAAAATCATCCAGTATCAACTAAGCAAACACTTTTTCATGTTCGGTTCTTCTGAATGATTTTAAGTTACAAAATTTGCTCAAATTGGCTACCCTTGATTTGTTTGGCCACCTTTGATTTGTATCAAATAATTATTAATTTAGAATACCTACGTAAAAAAATTTAAAATACAGCACAAGTTAATTTGTGGCATTACAACAACAAATAAAAATTTAAAAGCAAGATTCAGGGTGTTTTTCAAAAAAGCTTAAAAAATCATATCTCAACAACCGACTTAACTTAACTTATGACAAAGATAGTGACTAAAAAAAATTGTCTGTCCAATAATGGGAAAATGTGGAAAAATAAATTCACGTCTTCTCAATCCCAAATGAAATCCCTTCTCATGTCAAAACAAAAATAAAACCAGATACAAAATTCAATGAAAAAAGAGAGCCCTTTTACAAAATTAAATCAGTGATTCCCACAGATTCCGGAAACTATAAAAATAGATATATTTGGTGCTTTCAAAACACAACATCTGCTGAACATTAAAACACTATAACGTTACTTTATAGATTTTACCAACCCACGCTAAGTTCCACAATGATGTCCCGGTTCAAACGAAGTTTGATTGGGAAATTGCATGCAACCTTAAAGATTCTGGACAGAATAGCGAGAGTGCGTAGGGTACGCTCGCCCCACACACCCGTCGGCGACAACGAGCCACCACATAAAACTTCATGGGATGCCCACGCCGCCGGAGCACCACAGAAAACTTCATTGGATGCCAATGCCGGAGCACCACAGGAAACATCCGTGGGTCGTAGAAAAGACCCACTGGACCTAGATTTCAACAGTCACAAAGAAGCGTTTAAGAGCAAATATACAAGCGAGCTGGTCCGGGCTTATATTGTCTATCAGATGTGTTCTATCAACTGGCTAGTGGAGAATAATGACCGGGTGAGAATTTTGAAGTGGTTATACACTAATGGGTCATTGGTCAAAATAGTTAAGAAAACAACTGTAAAGTACTAGCTTCTGCCCGCGGCTTCGCACACGTTGTTTCTATGGAAACGTTCAAAGGTGATTTCTATCCCAAGGGAACTGATTTATGGGATAAAAAGTATGTTTGATTCCAGGATTAGAATATGTTTGATACCACCAGAATTAGAATTACCTGTATACAAAATTTCAGCCCGATCCGTTCAGTAGTTTTGGCGTGAAGAGGTAACAAACATCCATCCATACATCTATCCAAACTTTCGCATTTATAATATTAGTGTGATTAGTGTGATGTGATATTAGTGTGATGTGATAGTTAACATCTATATTCAAAAAGAAAATTACAATTAAATAATAGAAATAAAATAGAACTAGTATTTACCATTGAAATAATTGAGTCAACTGCAGACTGTTGCAAACAATCTACAGGCAGCTCAACTGATTCATGTCAATACCAGCCGGAAGCGTCCCCAAGACGCTGGCTGCATTGCCCCGCTGTATGGCAATGCTGATGCGCTGCGCCAAATACACACCAGCTCTCGGGACACGCGTCGCTTCGACCAGAAATCAAAAATCAAAATCAAAAACTCTTTATTTCCATAAATACAATAAATGTACACTTAGAAAAGGTACGCTGACGCTCAGATAGAAGTATTCTTATAGAAAATTACGTTTTTAACATGTACATCCATACTAATATCTGTTGTAAAAACGAAAGTAAATTAGTCTGTGACCTTTCCACGCCCTATCGCAACGGTGAGATTTATCAGGGAGGAAGACGGGTTTCCCGCGGATGGACATAGGCTACTTTTGATTCCGGAAGAGCGTGTGCGTGCGGACAAAGGCTGTCTTGAATGAATAGGTACTTTGCACAACGTGATAGTGATGTGATGTGACTTGCAGCCGAAGTCACATCACATCACACTATCACATAAAATTATATATGCGAAATTTAAATACTTAGATGTTTGTTACCTTTTCATGCTTTGGCTATAGCAGTAGTAGGTTGTTATATTGAATAGGCTCTGAAACTACTGGACCGATTTGAAAAATTCTTTTACCATTAGAAGCCCACATTAGTCCTGATGAACATAGCCTACTTTTTACCGCGGCAAAATGCTACATTCCTACGGGAAAACTGGTAATAGGACAACGGGTAGTAAGAATGCAGCTAGTAGAGTATAAATAGAGTATTATTATTGCAAAAGTAAAAAAAGCGCCTCTTTGGTTTAAGAAATAAAGACCATTCATAATGGGCTAACGCTAACTTGACGTCAAGCTAACGTACACATGACCGTACTCGAAATCGGCTTATACTATAGCAACAAAATGTACAAAAATAGAGTATAAATACCGCACGCACGAGCTATGCAAAATTGGTTGCTTTTATAGGAACGGAGATATATTGAACAAGACTTCTGAAGTTATTCTGGCTAGCGTTATAGCAGCGTATCCATTAAACAACGAAATACTTCTTACAGAAAACGAGCTTTTCTTAGTATAAATGCTATAATGTATAAATAAAGTGTGAAATTGCGCTTCTGCCAGTAGTCATACTTTATGCAATTTCGTAGTGCAACATTAAAAAAAGTCGATGCGCATAGCGCCCACTTAAAAGGCCCGTTTATAACCCCTTCATGAATTTATTACAGATCATGAAAAGATTGCGTGCTATTCTAGGTCTGAGATTTTTCGAGTTTTTAATGCGGCTGACTTTCTACGGCCAGTTTGTTGCGGGCCAGGACCAAGTTCATATCAAGCCCACCGTGGATCGGTACGCAAAATTTTACCCTATAACCAAACTAATATAATTGAGGTGCTTATTAGTACAATAGGTTATAAAGCGGGGTGAATGAGAGTGGGGGAATAGAGAGTGCACCAGTGTTTGCACACACTCAACAGCACAATTGGGTCTCTTTTAATGCCACTGCATAAAAGCATCATTTCTGTAGTTTAGTTGTGCTATAAGCTCTTGAAGAATCCTTTAATAAAGCTCATAGCAGCACAAGAGGTCAGTCGCGAGGGCTGTACAGCTTTAGGAACTACTAAGAGAATCAAATTCTGTTCAATTTCCACTTTCTCACTTAAACAGCCTGTGTGTTACTTGGGAATCTTGGGATATCCAGCAGTGGAGTAATATAGCCTGATGATGATCATAATAATAGCTGCTGGTAAGTCTCCGTTGGGACTGGTCACCGTGGCCGGAAGTCGGGTACTTCCTCTCCATCATTTAACCTTGAATGATTAGACTATGTTTCACCTAAGTATAGGTAGCGGCACGTTAGTTTAGCGCCGAGCAAATGCTGGATACTGCGCACCCTGTGATGTCAAATTTTTGACTTCTGCGCAATAACGGTCAGCGCTAGAGTTTCATGCCGCTACTTGTACCGCAACCACGAGCGAAGTCGCAGACAGCAGTTGTACAGTTGTTGTAGTAGAATGATTGTTCCAGCTTGCGTTCTTTCGGGGTAAAGTCAATCCTAGATTACTCCGTCGAAGAGGACGTGTCACGTGAAGAAGCGGAAACGCGAGAAATGAAGTTCTGTGACTATTTTAGCTTTTTTTTACCAAAGTTTATTTGAAATTTATTTTAATCATTTAGATAGTAGGTTAGGTGATTCCATGTTTATATGGCAAACAATGTTGAGATCTTCCTTATACAGGGTGATTGGTAGCGGGGTGTAAAGCTTGAAGGTGAAGCTAGCGCAGACTATTTGGAACCATTTGAGCCATGGTTGTCTAAGGGAAAATTGGGGCACCCAATCCCTCTACAAGCGAGGGAAGATCGTCTTGTAGAAATTGCAAATAATTCAAGGTATCAGGTAAGAAGTGGGACCCAATCAACGTTCTGCCAATTAATCCAGCCCACACATTGATAGAAAATTACCTCTGTCTGGAATGATCCATGTTAGCCCACTGATGAAGGTTATGTGGAAGTTTGTAATACCTTCCCTAAAAAAAATACTTTCTTCCGTTCACCAGACTGATTTTAAAAGGAACGCATCTTCAATATCTATGTGGAAGAGAAAACGGCAAATTGAGTCCTTCTGTGGGGATCTTGTTCTTCCAGACCGTGCACACGATAAAGGAGGCCATTGCCAAATTGTCTGCCAAAAACTTAAAATTTTCTCCCTCAATTTGGTTTGTGGGTCATAATTTCAATAATTTGTATGTAAATCCGTGTAAATGATGACCTCAAAAGAAAGAACAATAACTAGGCATGGTTTTAAAACGGTTTGCACCAAAGAAGCATCCTCCGTTTATTTTAAAATGCCACCAAGAAATGGCTTTTTAAAACCTTAGAAAAATTTCGAAAACTTTAAATGTCTGTAAAAAAAAGAGTCTGATACCGCAGATCATCAAAACATGTTTTGTTAGATGGTTTACACATTATTTTATTGAAATAAAGTAAAAAGAACCCATTAATTATTCCGATTCGCCGATATTATCAATTAACTGTATAGTTTTGGGTTTTATTGAAAAATCCTTAAAAATTAGGTAAAAAATTATTGGTCAGACATCGGTTGACAACCATGGCTCAAATGGTTCCAAATGGTCGGCGCTAGCTTCACCTCCAAGCTTTGCACCCCGCTACTCTGTATATTGAGAAAACAAACGCACAACATTGCAAGCGCCAAGCTTAGATAGTCACTTGGACTTACGAGTATCTATAGCAAAGCGATGGTGCGTCTTTTATTGTTGCCCTACGGATAAATTATTTAGTCGAAATTTTGAGATCTGAAGTTCGTCACTTCACGTGCGGCCAGTCAAAGTGGTTAAGCTATTTGTTAAGCTAGGCGTTTGTGCGGTCGTAAAAGGCTGAAAATAAAAAATAACAAACGTCATTTGCGACGACTCTGCCAATATAGGGAAGGGGAAAAGAACTCTGAAGTGTCCAGCCGCTGGACTTCGAGTTTTTTAATATCCATTCTTAAGAAACCCTTTGATAGGTATCAAACAGACTGACAGAGATTTACCTAGACCGATTCTCTGTCACCACCGGTTTACCGTATAGCCTCGGGCTGCAGCGTAACTTATTTGCCCTGTACTCGTACATCCATAGCGCTACAACACCCGAAAATTACAAGGCAAAATTACTAGAAGGTGGATCCTTGAAGAAATTTCAGCCAAATAAACGGTTTGCAGACCGGAGGTACAAGGTCACTTCCGTGAGGACTTATTTCTATCAGAACGAGGCTACGTGCGAGAAAAACGCAGCGGCTTTCTTGAGGAGCATCGGAGCTGTAGCTGGTAAGATTTTTATAAAATTTAATCCTAACATTCAAACATTCAATCGAGGTCTATCTGAGCGTCTGGTCGAGGCGACGCGTGACCTGAAAGCTGGTGAATATCTGGCACAGCGTATCAGCATTGCCATACAGCGGGGCAATGCAGCCAGCGTCTTGGGCACGCTTCCGACTGGTGTTGATATGGATCAGTTGAGCTATCTGTCTGTAGACTGTTTGCAATAGTCGGCAGTTAGCTCAATTGTTTCAATTGTAAATACTAGTATAATTTTCTTTGTGAATAAATATTTGATCGAGGTCTATTTTTACCCGCGACATGACTGGCATGCTACTTTGATATAAATTGTTTCACGGAAATATTGTTTTTATTTTGCAGACGTCACACACAGCAAAGGCTGCATGGCTTTGAAACTCACTTCTCTGGGGAGGCCACAGTTGCTTGTAAGTCTAATTTATAATTTAAAATCCAAGAAAATCTGTTTATACGCAACAGCGTTCAAAATATGTTTATGATAGGTATACATACAGGGTGCAACAAAACATGTGTACTAAGCCGAAAGGGGTTGATTCTGGACCCCAAGGGAACGAACTTTTATTCTACGATTTTTTTAATTCCGAACTTTTTTTTTTAATATTCATATTATTCATATTCGTTTTCTTTTATGTGTTCTTACACATAAAAGAACACGAATTTCGAATTCTTCTTTTAATAATACTAGTATAATTTTCTTTGTGAATAAATGTCTTTTATTAATATTGTTTTTTAATTCAAAGGATTTAAGTAGGTAGGTACATTTTTTTGTAATAATTTCATGACAAAACATATCATTTATGCTTTAGCATAGCTGTAATGCATTATGAAAATATTAAAACGATTAGGTAAACTATGACAAAACACTGGTCTTGCTGAAAAACACAAGCATAAATAATGACAAATCACTGGTTTTACTGAAAAAAACTACCAAAAAACGTGAATTATTTTAAAATGTTAAATAATGCAAGAGTGCGTGTAAAAGGCGACTAATTGACGCAAAAAAAACTTATTCAATAAACGAAATACAAGAATCCTTATTTCCTGATTACCTCGGGGTCCCTTTCGGCTTACTACACATGTGACGTGGCCCCCTGTATTTCTTGGTGGTTGCTCAGATAATTATCTGTGAGTGTGACGGACGGACGGATCTGGAGATCCGCAACTTATTTATTTTTCTTACAATGAAAATTGCTCCTTGCATGAAACTGCCGAGTATCAAAAATGCTTGCGCTACTTACGCTTGACCAAAATGACATATTATACCAACTGCAAAATATAGCTGTGGATTCCTTAAAATATTTTTGTCTTCTGGTTATGGGTGCCCTCATACTGTCCCATTAAAAAAACAGTTGTTTATGTTTATTCAGCTTCAATTATCAGAAGTAATAATGCGTGCCAGAAAATACATGGAGCAAATGGGTTCTAAGAAAAGAAGAGTCACCGCCGTTAGGAACGAAAAAAAGACGGTGCAAGACCTCAAGAGGTACTTTGGAAAAAACGCCAACTTACCTGAAGTGAAGCATTTCCTGGATAACATTACAAAGGATAAAGCGGGGTGAGAAGTAACAAATAGTTCATAGTAGTTTTGTCACTTGCGCCTTCCCATCTTCCGAGGACATCCGTGAGGGCTGGTGCGGCAGATTTGGCTGAGGAACTCAAGAGGCGTAAAGATGCAGGTCTCGCCAGAGCCTACACATTTGCTCCCCTTGGAGTCGAGACGAGACCCTAGGTCCTAGGTGGGGTAGCGAGGTTCTCCGGGTTTTCAAAAGAATATCTGAGCGTCTGGTCGACGCGACGCGTGACCCGACAGCTGGTGAGTATCTGGCGCAGCACAGCGCAGGTTTCAAGGACAAGACTGTTCACACTAACACCGTGTATAGAGCAAAATGATAACTGTCCTCCACTAACGACTCGCAAGGGGGCCATTCATTTATACGTATTACGTAAGACGATTTACGCTAGTGTTTGACCCCCTCCCTCCTTATTATAAGAAAAAATAAGAATAAGCAAACCCCCTCCCCTCCTGTTTAATATTTATTACGTAGGTAAGAATCTAAAGGAACAAATTAATACTGGTTTGGTTTGTTTTAATGTTTATTTTTTCAAAGTAACAATTTATAGAAATGTTTATTTGTACTTACAAAGTTCCTGTAATTTTTATTTTTTGGTAGTAATAAACTTTGGTTTAAATCATTCATCTCTACTTACATGAGATTCTCAGCCCAGGGGCTCAAAAAACCCATTCGGAAAGTGGATATGCCACAGGAACATCTCTAATAATCTGTAAATAGTGATCTTACGTAAGATCTATCGAGACTCCCTCCCACCGCCTTGTAAGAAAAATATAAGACATGGTCAACCTCCCCTCCCCCCCTAAATCGTCTTACGTAAGAAATGAATGGCCCCAAGGCAACAGGGCCTGTGATAAAGCCGGGTAGAGACCGGTGTTACGGGGCCTGAAATAACTTGTTACACAGCGAGCATTTGTGCAGTCCATACAGGAAAGAAGTCGCTCGCAACGAGCAACGAGACGGCGGCGCTCGTTGCGAGCGTCTGCGTGTGCGCAGATCTTATCACATGGCGCTGCGGCGTAACGTTTCATACGAATGCGTCGGGTTTATGCGTCGCAGACGGAATTTCGCTTTCGCTGTGAGTCGTTTAAAGTTGGACAAATTGTTTGCGGGTTAGGCAAAATGCTTTTTTTTTCGGAAAAGCGCCCGCTAAGCCGTGGGCAGTAGCTAGTTAAATGATATGACAGTAAAAGCTTATACATATACCTTTCTAGCGTAGTACATTTGTTCCCATGGTCGGACATTTTGGACAAAGACCTGAAATTGTCGGATGAATTCCGCGTCCCGGACCCGAAAACTGGACAAATGAGGCGCCTGATCTCTCAGATCTCAGTCCAGGAGGAGAGGATGTTCAGGTACATTGATTAGATAGGTACATCATATTCAATTAGGTACAATAAGGATGGCATTTTCGGTTAATTAGTGCCATAAGTAGTAGTTAAAATAAGATCTAATAACCTGGTCAGATCTGAATGTTAACCCAGAAGTGAGTAGCGTACCTATTACAATAGTCTAGATACAAGGTCACATAGTTGTTGCAATGATGGGATACAAATTAGATACGGCCACTCTGAAACCATTCTTCATTTATCGCGCTGACTGTACTTTTGACCTTGAGGCCAGCAAATAACGTCTCGCGGTGTAACGGGAACCATTCATTAAATTATAGTTAATCTGTAGATGGTGGTTTAGTTCGTTCGTAGTAAGGCCTAGCATGCACTGCGATTAAACGCCAGCGATTTAGGAATAGCTGAAAACGCCAAACCGCGTACAAACACGCACTGCGCTTGACGTTCTGCTTAATTTTATTTCAGAACCACTATGGATTTTTGTCAAACATCGTGTGTCTCCTATACTGTTCTCTGCGTTCGCCCAATCGAGACTGAATAAAAAACCGCATGCGGTTAAAAATTGTGCGTGCGCCTCCATACTATTTCTATGGGACACAAAAAATCGCGCGTTTACAAACTGCGAACCAAATGTAGCAAGTTACGTTCTTAAAATCAGTAAATGAAAAAGTCGATAATGCGTGCGCTTGTATAGAATGCTATGTGTTTGCGGTTTCAGACCTACGATTAAACGTGCGTTTAATCGCAGCGCGTCCTAGGCCTAATCGCAGTGTTCTTGGAAGTGAACCTTCCTCTTTTTGTTTTTAACCCCCGACGCAAAAATAGAGGGGTGTTATAAGTTTGACGTGTCTGTCTGTGGTATCGTAGCTCCCAAAAGGATGAACCGATTTCCGTTTAGTTTTTTTGTATCATATATAATTTTATCCCGAGTGCCTTAGCTATGTTTCATGAAAATCTGTTCAGCCAATAAACGACGGCGGGTTTTTAAATTTTTTTGTCTTGTTCATCAAGAGCTTTGACACAAATTATATTATCGCAGAAACATGCTTCGGCGTCTTTTCAAGATCATAGAGGCAGCCAATGAGGCGCAGTGTAGCATTATGATCGACGCAGAACAGTCCTACTTCCAGCCGGCCATATCCCGGATATGTATGGAACTCATGAAGAAATACAATAAGGTGAGGTTTACCTAGTCTACAGGGTGCGACGTAATATGTGTATTAAGCCGAAAGAATCTACTTTTTATTTAAAAACTATTTGGAAAACCTCAAATAGTTTTGACGTGACAACGTCTTATAATTCGATAGAGCCGGCTGCACGCACGAAAAAACATGACGTCATGCGGCGTTACCTCGCTCATGACGTCATGAGGCGTTACCTCGCTCTGAGGCGTTCCATGTAAGGCTTGAAGTGCAAGCGAGAGCGCTCGACATCCCTCTCTCTCCTACTTGAGTGAGCGATGCGTCTGCGTGGACAGCTGCTATACTATAGTACATTTACATGTTTTGATCGAGTACCTATCAAATGCTACCATTCCATCAGTATTTTCTTAAGACGTTGTCACGTTCAACTATCGTCAGTAAACCGACTTTACAGACAACCAATTTTTTTTTAAATAAAAGTAGACTTTTTTGTAATTTGTGTTTCATTTTGCTTAGGTGACCGGTATTACCCGATATTACCCTATAATATTGACCTTGGACCTGTTTGTTAATTTTATATTATTCTGTGACACCAGCAGAACGTCCGCTTTCGGTATGGCGCGCTGAAATGACTAACACCATATATTTTTGATCGTCCCCATTGCAGAAACAATGCTTAGTATTCAATACCTACCAGACGTACATGCAGTGCACCTACCAAGAGATGGTGAGAGATCTGGAGCAGGCGAAGCGCCAGAACTTTTTCTGGGGCTCAAAAATGGTGCGGGGAGCTTACCTCGAACAGGTGACAAGACACATCACATCACGCAAATCACATCATTATTGAGACATTATATGAGAGTGAGAGATAATTTATTTTACCCAAGATCATTTTAAACTCAATACCTACATATTTTTAGGTAGATAACAGTACATTAAATTAATCTTATTATCAAGGTAGGTACTTATATTGACATAAAAGAGACGATAAAATGGTAAAAGTTTGTGGTCAAGGGTAAAATGGCTTCCTCAGCATGTTGCAGTATTAAATCATGGTTTACAGGGCAGGGCCCATATTTCTACCAGATGGTGTCGTAACATGCGAGCGCTTTATAGAAGGTAGGATATTATGCTGGTAAGTCATAAGGGGAGGCCTATGCATGCCTAGCAGTGGGAAAATGAACATTTTCCATACAAATTGTGATGTCGAAACTTTCTGGAAAAAAATATACCTACAGAAGTTTTTAAAACACTTTTTGAAAATAATCCAAAGGGGAGGAATTATTTTCAAAAGGGCACCGAGTAAGGTATCAAATGAAAAGTCTCAATCTGAAAACAGTTTTAGAAATTTCTGTAGTGTACACACTTTTTGAAATATCTTGAATAAAGTCAAATAAATTACCTTATCTCCGAAGTACTCGTAATAGGTACGCAGAGCGATCCATCTAAAATGTAGTTTGGTACTATTTTTAGGAAGGTATTCGTCAAATAGGGATGTCTCTAACCGATACCTTTAGTACATATTTTTATGAAATTAATGAAAGCTTTGCAAACTGTTTTACTTTTATTCTTATAGATCTACAATCCTTTTTACACAGTATTTTTAGAGGTGTTTTCGCTACCAAGTCTGGAGACCGAATGCCCGACCTCTCGTTTTTCCCACCAAAACCGCTTCTGCTCAATATGACGTCGACAAACCACAGACAAGACCGCGCTGTTTAATTCAAAGACAATGCGTCAAAGTCGAAATAGAAGAAAACACGAGAAGTCGTTAACTGTCTACAAGTCAAGCGAATACATAATAAGAACATTGATTTAAATTAGTCTTAAATTACTCTAATGGTTATTATTATTTTATCATAAAAGTTAGGTCAAAATGACCTGGATTTACAGTTTTATTCAAAACAAACACCGAAATCATTACAATATATTTGACAAACTTTCGAAACCGCGCACGAGGGCCGCGCGATTTACACTCGCACTTGACTGATCTTGTTTCCAATAAAATCTATCGATTAACAGTAATGTAGTATGTAGTATATTTTAAGCGTAGTATTGTATTAAAAGTATTTATTTATATAACCTTCATGAGCACACAGATCCCCTAGTACTATCCAATGATCCTATCCATCTACGTTTGTCTGGTAGAGATCACTCTTGAGCGATAGGACCGCCACTTGTCACTTAGATTTTAAGCTGTTTTGTTATATTTTTTATATCTATAATAAGTGTGTAATAAAGAATTTTCTATCTATCTAACAGGAGCGCGCCAGGGCAGCGTACATGGGGTATCCCGATCCCACGTGTCCAAACTTCAACGCAACCACGGCTTCTTTCCACAGGTGCTTGGATGAAGTGGTAGCGAGGGCCGTAGTAAGTGCCAGAAATTGAATTCGTCAATCAACTTTATTCACAACAAATATTACAATTAAATGATAGAAATAAATTAGAACTAGTATTTACAATTGAAGCGATTGAGCTAACTGTAGACTGTCAGTCAACAATCAACCTACAGATAGCTCAACTGATCCATATCAATACCAGTCGGAAGCGTCCCCAAGACGCTGGCTGCATTGCCACGCTGTATGGCAATGCTGATGCGCTGTGCCAGATACTCACCAGCTCTCGGGTCACGTCGCTTCGACCAGGCGCTCAGATAATTTTATAAAACCCGAAGAGCCTCGGTACCCCACGGACCTAGGGTCTCGACTCCAAGGGGAGTAAATGTGTAGGCTCTGTCGAGACCTACAGATAGCTGTTAGTAGCAGTAGATGTTTATTAGATTAAATATTTAAATTGCTAATGAATGAGATAATACAACGTTACAGTATATATTTAATTCGTTAGTTATTTTAATTATTTCCTACCTTCTGCCCGTGGCTTCATGCGAGTTTTTTCGGGACAAAAGAAGCCTTATGTTATTACTTACACCAGCTAAATTTCAGACTGAATTATTCAATCGGTAGTTCAATCGGCGTTTAGACCTAACACACATCCAACCAAACTATACAAACTCTGGCCTCAATACAGGGATATGACCGACGTAGGTATACGAGTCAGACCTTGACCTCAGACCTACAAATGTTTAAATTAAAACTTAAAAGAATGTTAATTACAAAATGTTATTATAGTCTTGACGAATTTTTAAAGGATAAATCATAATTATTTGTAAAATTTTTGAATGATTAGATTAAATGCATGCCATCTCTCTACTTGCATTTGCATACCGTAACCGGTCAAGCATGTTGTTTCACATATATTTTTGTCATCTTTTATACACATGTTTTCTGCAAATAAATATCTTTATCTTTATCTTTATCTTGTTTTCTTGAACCGTGACTAATTAATAATAATAATAATAATGCTGGACAATTCACACAGCATTATGCAGCCCCAAGGTACTAGTATAGTATTATAATATCTGTGCCCAAGGTAAGCAGAGCTTGTGTTATGGGTACTAGATAACTGATATACATAATAATATACTAGTACATAGATAGATATAAAAAAAATTAAATAAAAAGTAGAAAATACCTAGTAAATTACCTTTTCGTTTGACAGAAAAAGGAGCCAGTCAGCGTTATGGTGGCCTCTCACAACGAAGACACCGTTCGGTACTCGATAGAACTGATGGAGAGACTTGATCTGAAGTCCGAAGATAAAGTCATCTGTTTCGGACAGTTGCTGGGCATGTGCGATCACGTGACTTTCCCTCTCGGTTAGTTCTTTTAGTCGACTTAAAAACATCGATGTAAGTAAAATTCGGGATATCGTGTACTAGCGTCTCGAAAGTGGAAGGCATAAATTAGGTTCAATTAGGCCTGCACACCTCAGTCATAGTCGGACTGGGGCGCGACACCGCCGCTTTGTGTTTCGCTTGCGTATGTTGTCTCGGTCGCATCGCACTTCATTCGAGGTACGTCTTTCCATTTTTGTTGTTCATTACATTAGGTAGGTATATTGCAAAATATTGGAAATAGCGTTTTGCGTTTAGTTATGTATGATTATGACACAACACAGGTCATTTGTTGAGTTAGCGCTGGGATAACGTACTATAGCTATCTATTTACATAGATCTATGAGTCTAATTATCATTTCTAAGTCTTAGAGTCTAAGACTTAGAAATGATAACCATGGTGTAACCCTAAAACCCATACAAAAGAGGACAGATGAAACTTTTGTTCGGCATATTATTTGATTTCTTACAAATTGAAACTTGTTCAGGTCAGGCCGGGTTTTCAGTGTACAAGTACGTTCCCTACGGACCAGTGGTGGAAGTTCTCCCCTACCTGTCCCGCAGAGCCAACGAGAACCGCGGCTTTCTGTCGAAAATCAAGAAGGAGAAGAGACTCCTGCTCAAAGAAATCTTTAGACGAATAATTACTAGGCAGGTCTTCCACAAACCAGTAGGTAACTATACCCCTGCGTAGTAAAACCTTCTTCATGTCTTGGGTACCTACATGATAATGATATAGGTACTTATTTATGAGACAAAAAAATTGGTTGTCTGTAAAGTCGGTTTACTGACGATAGTTGAACGTGACAACGTCTTAAGAAAATACTGATGGAATGGTAGCATTTGATACTCGATCAAAACTTTAAGCCTTACATGGAACGCCTCAGAGCGAGGTAACGCCGCATGACGAGGTAACGCCGCATGACGTCATGTTTTTTCGTGCGTGCAGCCGGCTCTATCGAATTATAAGACGTTGTCACGTCAAAAATTACCTACGCGTAAATGTTTGTGCTGATTAAAGACCTATCTACGCGGTGCTCGCTACCCGGAGCGGAAGCAAAAGCCGAGGCGGTACTCGCTACCCGGAGCGGAAGCAAAAGCCGAGGCGGTACCTACTCGCTACCCGGAGCGGAAGCAAAAGCCGAGGCGGTACTCGCTACCCGGAGCGGAAGCAAAAGCCGAGGCGGTACTCGCTACCCGGAGCGGAAGCAAAAGCCGAGGCGGTACCTACTCGCTACCCGGAGCGGAAGCAAAAGCCGAGGCGGTACTCGCTACCCGGAGCGGAAGCAAAAGCCGAGGCGGTACTCGCTACCCGGAGCGGAAGCAAAAGCCGAGGCGGTACCTACTCGCTACCCGGAGCGGAAGCAAAAGCCGAGGCGGTACTCGCTACCCGGAGCGGAAGCAAAAGCCGAGGCGGTACTCGCTACCCGGAGCGGAAGCAAAAGCCGAGGCGGTACCTACTCGCTACCCGGAGCGGAAGCAAAAGCCGAGGCGGTACTCGCTACCCGGAGCGGAAGCAAAAGCCGAGGCGGTACTCGCCACCCGGAGCGGAAGTAAAAGCCGAGGCGGTACTCGCTACCCGGAGCGGTAGCAAAAGCCGAGTGGTTATGCGGGTAATCCAACCGTTTTGTGAAACTTCATAGAAAATATCGGGTAGGATACATTTAAATCAAAATATATCACTTTATTTCCGTGTCAGTGCTTAGTTTTATAATTTGACCTTTTATAAGTGTACATTTATTGTATTTATGGAAATAAAGAGTTTTTGATTTTGATTTTTGATTTTGTTTATATTAATTTATGTAGGTACCTACCAAGATTGTTTCTGTTTAATATTAGGTATAAGTATTTTTATATTGGTAGTACTCTACGTAGTAAATATTTTGTGATAAATCTATGTACCTGATAAATCGTTTTCAATAAACTACTGCATTGATAAAAAATATTTTTATTTCAAAACTATTTATTTTAGCTGGATGACTGAAATCCCTAATTGTTTTTCACCCGACTGCAAGTGATTGGAATCACACTAATATTATAAATGCGAAAGTTTGGGTGGATGGATGTTTGTTACCGATTCACGCCAAAACTACTGAACGGATCGAGCTGAAATTTTCCATACAAGTAATTCTAATCGTGGAATCAAACATAGGCTTCGTTTCATCCCATAAATCAGTTCCCATGTGATATAAATCACCTTTAAACGATTCCATATAAACAACGCGTGCGAAGCCGCGGGCATGAACTAGTCTTTAATAAATCTGACTTGGTCGTCGTCATTTTTTCATTTTTAACTGATTTCAAAAAGTAGGAGGTTATAAGTTCGGCTCTCAGATTTTTACGCCAACCATGGACCGATTCGGAAAATTCTTTCGCTATGAGAGGTGATGCCAAGGTGGTACAATAGAAAATTTGTTCCCTTTATAGCAATAACATGCGTTTTGGCTATAAATAAGTTTTAATATTTTAATAACAAGCTTTTAATGCATTGTCATCCAAAATATACGTGTATAAAAAATTTCAGCTCAATCGGTTGAAGATACTATCTGCTTTAAAATTGAGTTGCTAGATTCCTCCCGTACCAACATAGTTACATACATTGCAAGTTATTTAACTTAAAAGCTTTTAAATGAGGAGGTTTCACAGGTATTTTTTACACTGTTTTTAAGTTGAAAAAATATGCGTTTTTGCTATTTTATTTATAGAGGACTATCACAATATTGTCCCTTAAAAATTTACTGCGCAATATTAAAACTTCGTATAAAATTAACGAACTTGAAGTCGCTTTTAATCAAATTATTGTATGATTTACTCGTTCCCTTATTTAACGTTGAATAATTGAAATTTAATTGATTTCGAGGAAAATAAATAATTTGCTTACAATGTTATTGTCATTACTAAGAAAATTACCCATGGGTAAGGGGTTAAGGAAAGTTGATAACAAAATTCAAGTACCTAAGTGAATCTATTTATATGGTTAAAAAGGTATTAACAATTGTTTTATCATGTAGGTAATTTAAGGTGATTTAACAATTGTAAATGTCATACGGATATGAGATTTACAATTGTTAATTCACCTTAACCCAGGTTTTACAGTGCCCTTGCATATTCGGCGCGGTCGCCTTTACAAGAATCGACGCTAAGGGAATCGACGTAGGGGGAATCGGCGTGCGAGGAACAATTCATAGGTGGCTACACTACACTACACCACACGGTCGCACTGAGTTTTTTTTTTGAGTCCTGTAAGGTCTAAAGGAAAAAAAACACTAGGATTTTAGTACGACATGCTTATGTAGAGCAGATGCTTATGCTGTTCTTCGACCTGGCGAACCCAAATTTAGGGTTATGTTTTAGGGTTCCGTATCCAAAGCTGTTGAAGCTTTGTTGGAAGCTATTCCGTCAAATGTAAGATGTATCTAAATAAAAAGTTTAAGCGCATAATTGAATGCACATTATTGTGATGTGTGGTGGTGTTGGATTAATGTGCGCAGAGCTTTAGCCTCCGCTGCCCGTCTTCCATCCGTCTCATCTGTAAATATTTAGCTAATTGGATTTTAGGAATTCGATTCGATTTTTATGTAGACCTGCTGATCAAACTTACCTACCTACTAATATGAAAGAAACGATTTCAATAAGGAAATCCCTGGTACGATTCAATGAATTGAAAAGCCACTTCAAAATATTACACAGAGAAAACCACCACTTGATCTGAAGTGGGAATAACTGTGGTTGTTACCTCAGGTGTTGTTATCTTAATGAGTAATTTGATAAAATTAGTCAAATTATAGCAGGTATGTAAGTAAAGTTACAAGAGACACGGTTAATTGATAATGTTGTGCTCCATTGCAAAATTGCCCTACTAGAAATTGACTCTCTACAGCTTCTTTAGGTAGGTCTCCAATTATGACCGCAACTGTACCTATGTCATAATGTGCCAAATTATTTATTTTAAGAACTTAAAAATACAAACATACAATTTGGAAACCATTATTTAAACAAGAATTCTTTGAGCGAATGGAAAGCATTTCATTCCAACCATCTATATAATTTATTTATAACTAAATATATTACCATTTAATGTTTTAAGTTCTATGGTAAAATTATTGATAAAAAATATGGCTTTGAAACTATGGATTACATGGATTTAACAAGTAAACTAAATTAATTCGTCAAATATAAAAATAATCCTAAATTTATTTTTTTTCCCTTTATGAGATGGGATAGGACTGATACCTAGGTATATTAAATATCATATATGTATGTATTATGCTGCGTCTAACACATGTTTGTTTTGTCTATCTAAATCTAAATAAACTATAATAGATATTTAAAAGTAGGTTAGGCAAAGGGTATCTGACTGGTAGGTAGTTGACTTTGTTTAATTAAGAAAGAAAAAACCCAGAAAAGTGCAGAAAAGGAAAAAAATGCACTACAGCTGAATTACGTTGTTGGTTTTCCTAAGCCCTAAATGAATCCTTGTGATGACGTAAGATCCTAAGTAAATTCAGGAAAATTCATTGAATTAACAGTTCGTCATCGTTGATTGTGACCAAAATAGTTAAAATTGTTTTCAATTTGATTCAACTGAAACCGCAATGATATCATGAAACAGGTAGGTGGCTGAACTGAAATCATAGTTACAATTGCGCATTCTGGCTTTTTCAAGTCTGGTAGATTGCCAGAGCCTTTACGCCATAACATCAGGGCAACTCCAGTGGGCTTTTCTAGGTCATGTCAGGTTCTTGAACCTTGCCGCACTTTTACGTAACTCGGTTGGACGCAATATTGATCATTCTAAAAATTTGAGTTCTATAACTAATTCATCAGAATTGTTAACATTTTTAACCAAGTGTGCCAAGTTATATTAAAATTACTATCAAATAATATAAACAACGTTAAATGCAAAAGATCTGTATCGTGTCCCGTGAAACAGGATACAGTAAGCTGAAAATGTTTAATTGTTTGAAATTTTGCGTCAAAATTTTGTGTAAAATATCAAATTTCCCTTCAGCAACTATAGTTATAGGCTATGCCATCGCCTTCAGTTACGTCATAACGTCTTGTAGTTCTTTACAAGGTTAAGAAGCATATGAAAACACTCCACGGTGCATTCTATGCCTGTATTTTATTATTTTCTTCCTCGGCAAAATCGTTGTCTGCGTTGCATATACATGCAGCTGGTTCCAACTAGGTTAGACGAAGGTGCAAAGCACGTGTCTTGAAGCAAGTGCATGTCCTTGCAAGCCGGGGTTACCGCACCATTATAGCAGCAGCGACCAATGGCGGCGGCCCTACCAGACACACCTCCCCTGGTTCCGATTTAAATTAGACCGCTGCGTGCGCAGACCGCACGTCAGTGTCAGTTGTCAGTCGGACTCGGCGGGCGCGCGTCGTTTCTCGTGTTCCTAGAGCTCCGACCATGGCTCTGCTGAAGCGGCTGGCAGTGAACGCGCCCAGGCACGTGCGTGCTCTCTCAACCTCGAGCCGCCCAACCGACGAGCTTGACCTAGAATTCAACAGCCCCAAAGATGCCTTCAAGAGTAAGAAGACGAGTGAGCTGGTCAGAGCCTACTTCGTCTACCAGATATGCTCCGTCAACTGGCTGGTCGAGAACAATGATATGGTAAGTGGATTTGACTTACGTAAGACGCAAGCGTAACAGTGTTTACACGTCCCGGTGGTAACCGTTCGGAAATAGCATAGAAAAATCGTTTGTCCTTCACCGCGGAACGGGTTTTGAGAGAGATTTTTTTCCGAGTTTTGTGTGAAAATGTCGGCGATCGATATCGGGGCTAGGGTGGTTGGTTACCTAATGTGAGTGTAATGAATGGGCTGGTTGGTTTTGCGCAAGCGTGGGGTGGTTGTCTTAGGGGTTGAGACGGGGGAAACACCGGTTCTTCTTGCATTATGTCGATACTTTTCCGGTTAAGATGAACTTTGACCTATTTTGGCCGCCTATTTTTCTATCAAACCTATATCTCTCTCATTAATCACGGTCTCCTGGTCAGCATACTTGCGTAGACTATTCATAAACAACTTGGAAACCATTGTGGTTTTATTACTGGAGTAAGTACTTACTACCTGTAAGGTAACAAACCAAGAGCGATAAAATTGGCGTACTTAAATCACGCATTCCTCTTAGAAATGCGACATTATGGTTTATATTCTACTGTTATTCAACTTACCTACCTTTTTATTCTTCTGCGGTCAAGTGAAGATTACTATGAGGTACCTAACATAATGGTAACATAGAATAAATGAATTATGGAGACGGCAAAAGAATAGCAAATACCTAATAGGTAGTATAATATTTATGTTTGGTTTGTGACCACTGAAGAATCAAATAAATGTGTAGATTTTATTTGTGTGGTTTTCATCAGTTTACACAAATAAAATGACATAGGTAGGTACCTACTTACAGAATATTTCTGATTTTTACGGAACAATAAGACAATCCACTAGGAAATTAAAAAAAATATGGGGTCACCTCGGGATTATCACACTGTCACACTAATCACATCACACTAATAAGTTTGGATGGATGTATGGATGGATGTTTGTAACTTCTTCACGCCAAAACTACTGAACGGATCGGTCTGAAATTTTGCAAACAGATAATTTTAGGGAACTGATTTATGGGATAAAAAGTCGCCTATGTTTTATTCCAGGGTTGGACTTACCTGTATGCAAAATATCAGCCCTATCCGTTCAGTAGTTTTGGCGTCAAGAGGTAACAAACATCCATCCATCCATCCATCTATCCATCCATCCATCCATCCATCCATCCATACTTTCGCATTTATAATATTAGTGAGATTTCAACTTCATCTGCTGAGCAGAATAGTCAAGGGAGAAAACTGAAATGATATAAATAAGAGCTTCCTAGCTTTTATAATTTTTTAAAACAATTGAGCTTACTGCAGACTGTTGCAAACAATCTAAGGGTAGCCCAACTGATCCATATCAATACCAGTCGGAAGCGTTCCCAAGAAGCTGGCTGCATTACTCCGCTGTACGGCAATGCTGATGCGCTGCGCCAGATACCTACTTACCAGCTCTTGGGTCACGCGTCGCTTCGACCATACGTTCAGATAATAGTTTGATTCTACTAATATTATAAAGCTGAAAGTTTGAAATCTGAATTTTTGTTACCTAGCGATCTCCAAAACTATTGAACATATCAGGATGAAATTTGGCGTACGTTTAGACCAAAGCCCGACTAAGAAGATACTTATTATACGAAGGCTACTTATTATAATGAAAATACGCGTGCGAAGCCGCGAGCAGAATCTAGTACTTTATAAATTTATACAGACAACATTCAAATCTTAAACACGTTTATCTTATAGTATTTATTTCTGAACTACTAATTTCTGTCCACGGCTTCGCACGCGTTGTTTCTATGGAATGGACACGTTGAAAGGTTATTTGGGGTACTGATGCGATAAAATAGCCCATGTTTTATTCCAGGTCTAGACTCACCTACACCTATGCAAAATTTCAGCCCGATCCGTTGAGTAGTTTTGGCGTGAAGAAGTAACAAACATACAACCATCCATCAAAACTTTCGCGTCATACTAAATTAAAACTACAGAAGTTGATGAAAATGTTTAGATGGATGGATGGATGGATGTTTGTTACTTTTCACGCCAAAACTACTGAACGGATCGGGCTGAAATTTTTCATAGACTAATCTAGACTTCTTTGGATTCCGTCGTTCTCATTCCACTATCCAACAGCTTGCCCGAGTCAGTGAGCACGCCTCCCATCACTTAAACATGAAATTTTCTACTGGTATGTTTTTACTGGACATTGAAAAAGCCTTTGACACTGTTTGGCATGACGGACTTATTCATAAACTGCTCACTAATAATGTAGAAACTGGTTTAGTCAAACTCATACGATCATATCTCTCAGAACGCCGATTTAAAGTCTGTATAGGAAATATATCGTCTGATCTCCACCCTGTTCCAGCTGGTGTGCCTCAAGGCTCAGTCTTAGGACCGTTATTGTTTCTTGTCTACCTAAATGATATTCCTAAACAGCCTCGCACATACTTGGCCTGCTTTGCTGATGATACAGCGTCGTTCTCCTCTAGCAACGACGATGACCTCATTATCAGCAGACTACAACTGTCTCTAGACTTACTCGCTGGGTATTTTCGTCAATGGAAACTCAAACTGAATGAGTCTAAGACTGAAGCCATATTTTTCTCGCGTAAACGAAAACCACCCGATAAAAAACTAGTCATTAGTAATCATCAAATCCCCTGGAAAAAATCTGTTAAATACCTTGGTGTTTATATGGACAGTAAATTGAATTGGAGCCCTCACGTGGACTACCTGCGTAGCAAAGCTAACAAAGCCTTTGGAGCACTGCGCCCTATCATGAACAGACGTAGCAACTTAAGCCCTAAAACAAAACTTAAAATTTATAGCACCTTAATTCGGCCCTGTATGACCTATGCTGCCCCTGTCTGGAGCAGCACCTGTCTCACTAACTACCGAAAAATGCAAGTATTGCAAAACCGAGCCTTTAAAATCTCATACAATACCAAATTTCGCACAAATCTGACGAAGCTGCACCAAGAAGCTAACTTTCCTAAAATCAAGGATTTTATCCTAAGTCTCACAAAAACCTTCTATTTGTTGCGCAATTGCAACCATAAAAATACCTTGATATCGTCATTAGGCAAATCTCGATCATCGAATCTTCCGTATATCGACACTTACAAACGTTACCGCTTGCCCCATCACTACGTCTTGGACGAGAACAATGGCAACTCGACTGCGTCACTGGTTAACCCGTTAGAGGCTACGCACGACTGCTAACATAAGCTTTACCACCACTACACAATCTACACATTATTATTGAGGGAAAAAAATAAAAAAATATTATTTATGTATTCATAATCTGCTTATTTCTAAATTATAATTTCACTTGCTCCCTAATATAAAAAAAACAACAAAAAAAAAACAAATCCCCTAATTATTTTTTTTCTACATATTATGTCATTCTAGGATAATAAATGAAATTACAATAAAGAATTACGTATGATACGTATAAACTTTACAAAACCACAGTTAAAAAAAAAACCACAGTCTAATTACAAACCTTACTGTAAAAAATAAAATAATATTAATGTATCGAAACAAACTCGATCTATTTCATATCTCTGATTTAATCAATAATAATCCCCTACGAATTTCGCAAATTACAAACATAATCTGTACCTTAATTTTTATTTTTATAAATTACCATTGGTATTTAACTTTACTAATAAGTAATTTTATAGTATGACAAACAACTGGTTAACTTGCAGTTACTACGCGCTTGCTATTGTTGTCCGGGCGGGGCGGGCCGGCTTCGCCCGCTTCGCGCTCGGTCCGCGGGTAGCGAGAAACGTTTGCCGTCCGCAATTAGCTTTAAGTACCCTTATATTTTTGTATGTTAGAATAGAAGGCATTAATTATGCCCAAATATTTTTCGTTTTTTAAGAATAACCTTCATTGTTTTAAAAGGTTACGAAGCTTGAAAAAAAAAAGTCATCTATAAAAATGCGCGCTATACAAAGAGCTCATATGACGTTACTATTTATAAGTATCCAAGTACTGCTAAAATTTTTGTATAATTTTATTAGTTTATGATTTATTAAGTGTTAGTTTTTATAAATAGAAATTTTATCAAAAAACTTTTAAAGGCGTCCATAGCCTGTTGAGTTATTATTAATTTGGTATTGTACTTAGTTAGGTTCTAAACAGTGTTTATAATCTACGCATGTAAAACTTTTATGTTAAATAAAGAACTTTGAAAAACAAAAACAATCTAGACTTCATAGAGTAAAAACTCGCTGCTGTCTCAGATCCATGTATCTTCTTCTTCTAAGCTAGACTTGGTATAAAACATAGGCTACTTTTTATCCCACTAATCAGTTCCCATAGGATATAAATACCTAACCTAAAAACGTTTCCATAGAAAAAACGCGTACGAAGCCGCGGGAAAAAACTAGTTTATAATATTAGTCTGATAGTATTTAGACGTTAGCTAGACAATCAAATACAAGATCTGATGATCTCATATTTGCTTACATCTGTGTATTTGCCAAGCGAACGCGTGCGGCGATTAAGCCAAAGATAACAGATTTTTATAAAGGCTGTAAAATTATCTTAGTTAAGATAATGTCTGACGTTCTCGTCTGGAGACAATATAGATTAAGAATTCCTCGGTAATGGTTTAAGATATTTATTATCTTCTCAAAAGATTAATAGTCTCTTGTGAGAATCAAAATGATGGAGTACGAAACGTCGATGTCAGTAAAATGCGGGAGATGGTACTAGCTTCTCAAAAGTGGAACGCCAAATTTTGTCTCGGTCGCACTTCGGTCTAGGAACGTCTTTCCATCTTTGTTGTTCGTTAGGTATATATGTATATCAAAAAAAAATTGGTTGTTTGTAAAGTAGGTTTACGATCGAGATGTTTACGTGATAACGTCTTATTGGTGATATAACCGCACGAGAAAATCTCCATTCGTTTGTATGCCGCTAGAGTGAGAGAGACGGAAGATCGGTCCACTCACTCGAACGCTATGCCAGCTTCCGCTCGTGAGGATTCCGCGTGACAAGTTTCACGGAATGACTGCCAGCGCTCGAGATGAAACGGGAGATCGGTCCGTCTCTCTCTCGTTATACCTGCGATCGCGCTCGTGAGGTTTTGGTGTGACACAAGTTTCTGAACATGTCACCCGACTAAAACGATTTTAAAGACGTTATCACGTCAAAATTACATTGAGTGTCAGGGCTTACGCACTATAATTAATAACATAAACCTTAGTGTATTTGTATATTGCAAAAGATTGGAAATATCGTGTCTTTGCGTTTAGTTGTAACACAAAACAGGCCATTTGTTAATTTAGCACTGGGAGAGCGTACCATATCTATAGAATTTTACTTATACTAGTAGTTCTACGAACAGTAGACCTCGTGAACACTAACTTTTTTCAACAATTAATATTCTAAAGACCTCTTTTTGCCTTTTTTTAAAGTACCGATCGGTTGTAAAATACGACCTGTAGAGGAGTACGGACATACTGACAGAAAAGCTATTTAGACTTGAAACGAAGACTTTCGTTCACTTTCGTTCACGACGTCAATTATAGGTATATATCTAGGAACGTTAGGAAACGTTTCTTTTACACGTTATCATACCTACCCAACGCAAAGATTTGAATCGTTAGATAGGCCCCTTCCGTAGTTAGAACGCACGGCGCGTTTGTTGCCAAGCGAAATGAGATACCTAGCTCGCTCATTTGGAATCAGGTATTTTGTTTTTCAAAGTTCTTTATTCAACATATTATATTTTAAACAAGCAATTTCCAAACACAGTTCAGATTTACATAACAAACTAAGGAATTTAAGAAGTAAACAGGTTACACACACCTTTCACAGTTTTTTTTGATAAAATGTAAATCTATTTATGGACATATAAATACTTATTAAATCTAAGGTTTTTGTTATTATAGTGCGTAAGCCTCGCACTCTGGCTAATTTCTGTCCCGTCAGAGTCGAAAATTTTTGCGATACTCTTTGATATCTTAGAAATTGGACTTATTAAATCGGTCATAATTTGTATTTTAACCACGGCAATAAACAACTATGAATCATTTTATATTAGATACATTCACTTTGCTCAGTGTATGTTTTTAACAATGCAAACAACAACATAATCACGGGTAAGTACCTCAATCCTCATCTACCCTATATTAGTCCACTGCTGGACATAGGCCTCCCCTAATGAACGCCATAGCGCCCTGTCGTCAGCTTGCCGCACCCAGTACCTGCCTGCAGTCTTTCGCAGGTCGTCGTCCCACCTGGCCGAAGGGCGTCCTACACTACATTTGCCGAGTCGAATATGAAATATGTTAGTCTGAAAAGAGCCTGCACCCAATGCGTTCTCAAAACCGTGTCCTTATCAGTCAGAATCAAGGCTAAGTCTCGGATTAATTGTTGCTAACTTAACGACTGTTAGCATATTTTAAGACTTCCTACAATTTCGTATGTACGAGTTATCCGGTTTTGTTTCTAGTAGGTTTATAATTTTTCTTGAGAAATACAACCCTTTTACTCAGTTTACTTTTACAGAAGTTAATAACTTAATTTTTTTAGGCATACAAAATAAACACAAAGACAATTCAAACAGCGGTACTACAAAAAAGTCACTGTTTAACTAAACGCTTGTTAGACCATCGTTTACATACGTTGGTTTTTTGTAGTACCTACCGCTGAAAGTGTTTAATTAAAGTAAGAGAGCGAGACCATAATGAATCTTCTGTCTTTTTCAGTAGTTTCTTACTGAGAAGACTCATTGGTGTCAATTTAAAAATCGCCAAAACTAAAACGAATTTGACGGCTATAAAAATAATGGCACCTTTTTAAACCAACTTTGAAAGAAAGATAAAAAAAATCTATGTTCCGTATGTTGTTTGTCCTGTTTGTATGTTTGTCGATTTCACTGTCAACTGACTGATTTTGAATTTTTTTGTGTTATCTTATTAGAGAATGATTCCAAGGTGGTCTCATAAAATCTTTATTCCAGGAAGTATTATAAATATTAAAAAACGTAAAATTAAGGGACTTGGTAGTAGGTTTTTAGTTTTTTTCAGAAAAATCTAATTATTATTTCGTCGTTATGATGATGAAAGGATGGCAAAATTTTAAGTGCTGTCATATTAGTTTATTTTATTTTTGGCAACATCAACGAATTAACACCATGATGGTCTATTGAGAAGACTCGATAATTCATTCTTCCTCTATTGACTTGAACGGGTAAATCCCCCTGTTTCACCCCGCTCAAGTGTTGCCATTTACATTTCGAAATGCAGTCTGAGTTTATTTACCCCATATTTGCATGTTAAGCTGGCAATAAAACCAGTGCACGTTATATTTTCCTTAACTTTTAGTAGGTAAAGTAAACATTGGAAGTACATACTTAACTAAAAAGGGGTGCATAATTTTCTTGTTTGTGCATTTTATTGGAGACATTAACTGACACGCATACCTACTCAAAACTCTAATTAAAATTCTTTATTTCTATTACTCAAAAGTTCTAAAGGTCTAAAGGCAATAAGTATACCTACTTATTTCCTTTACACTTTTAGAACTTTTGAGTAGGTACAGGACTCTTACAGCGGTATTACAAAGAAGTTAGACATCCTGTTGAGCGCGTGTTTAACAAAAGTGTTACCACAAAACTGCGTTTATGACGGTTTACAGTTAGACACGGTTTAGACATAGTTTAAACGAGAGTTAAACTCTTGTTAAACCCATGTCTTAATGTTTAGATACTGTTTAGCTAAACGCTTGTTAGACCAGTGTTTAACATCCAGAACGCCCTGGATCCAGAATGTCTGCAGTTCGTACAAACATTTGTCCCGAGGTGGAAATCGAACCCGCAACCTCCTGCGTCGCAGGCAGACTTTTACCCGCTGCGCCACAGAGGTCTTCAATAATAAAATATAATGTATGTTCGTTAATTTCTCAGCTAAACTTATCCATATCAATACATAATTATGGATCAGTTGAGCTACCTGTAGATTGTTTGCAACAGGCTGCAGTTAGAAAGAAAGACAGAAATTTATTTCTATCATTTGATTGTAATTTTCTTTGTCAATAAATGGTATATACCATTTATTGACAAAGAAAATTACAATCAAAGATCTACGAACATACATAAAAACATACCTACTATTAAACCAGGTGAGGTGTGTCTAGACCTAACATAGGCTTTAAGGCACTTCTAACCGAAATGTAATGTTGTTTTTTACCTGAATATATAATTCTATTCTATTCTATACTATAGCCGAATATAGAACTTCCTCCTTTTTCGAAGTAGGAAACAGTGGTAACTTTGATTTTTTATTCACTTCAATCTTATAATTCACAATGTCGTTCTTATAAATACACGCTATTTCGAGGGGACTAACTGGTTTTGAAAGGTCACCTATTTCGTATGATATTCATTCTTTCAATCTATATCCGTACATCGAGCGTGTTTATCACATGGTGTCCACGTGGAGTAGAACCTAACCTAGGGCCTCGTAGTCTAGCGGTCAGATTGTTCAACCGCTGATTATGAGGTCCTGGGTTCAAATCCCGGGTCGGGCCAATAGTTGCTATTGGAGTTTTTCTAGCAAGAAATTTCACAGTAGCAGCCTAGCCCGGTGTCAGGAAGTCGGCGGTGTTACACCCCCGTAGAAGAAAGCACGTTAAGCCGTTGCTCCTGCGCTTGACCCCTCCCCGGTCGTGTCGGTCTGCCGTCCCATCGGATTATGAGAGTGAGGGAATAAAGAGTGCACCTGTGTTTGCGCAAACACTTGTGCATGTCCTGCTATCTGGCTAGTCTCCGGTGAGACTGGCCGCCGTGGTCGAAATTCGGCATTTATTATAGGAAATGTCCTATACTACGAACCATAAGTAATCACTTATGGTCCGTAGTGTACCGAATTGGTACCTGCTTTGAAACAAAAGAGAAATCGGATGAGTTGACGCACAAAAATAATATTACTCGTATTCAAGGGGTCAACTCATCCGAAGTGGATGAGTTTGCGTGGATATAAAAAAAAAATTGCTGGACAATTCACACAGCATTATCTAGCCCCAAGCTAAGCAGAGCTTGTGTTATGGGTACTAGATAACTGATATACTTAATACAATACACTACATAGATAGATATTTTTTATTATACATAGAAAACATCCAGAACGCCCTGGACAAATGTCTGCAGATCGTACAAACATTTGTCCCTAGGCGGGAATCGAACCCGCAACCTCCTGCGTCGCAGTCGGACCTTCGCCCGCTGCGCCACTGAGGTCGTCGGAGGATGAGATGACCACCTACTCTATTTGAAGCTTACGTAGAATTACAGGTTGGTCCTACGATCCGAAATGATGTCCCATGACTACCTTAGAGGTTAAAGTTATTTACAACTAACTACTAACGGGATATTTATTATGATTTGAGTTTTGAGCTTTCCGATATTTCGGCACAGTTTCATGCGCCGTGATCACGGAATAACTGACGGCACTGCGAGTCAGTTTTTATTGGCAGAGATACCGGTCTACCCTCATTTTTTGTCTTTTGCTACGAACGTTACCACTATTATTAGGTACTAGACGATCGCCTCGCGGTTTCACCCGCGTAGTTCCCGTTCCCGTGGGAATTCCGGGATAAAATATAGCCTATGTCACTCCCTGAAAAGTAAGCTTCCTAACGGTGAAAGAATTTTTCAAATCGGTCCAGTAGTTTCGGAGCCTATTCAATTCATACAAACAAACAAACAAACAAAAAATCAAACCTTTCCTCTTTATAATATTATTATTAGGTATAATGAGTTAAGTTTTTGATGGATTTAAAAGTTAACGTTAGAGGTTACTACAACAGCTATGCTCAAAATTCTACGAACCCATCGCTTTAATGGTTCAATGGTTGGTTCAATGGTTCATTTATTGGTAAAAATATAGTTTTACAAGTCAAATGGTTAGGTACATAGTATACCTTAAAATATACTATACTAAAGTATACATTATCTATTGGCACCATTAACAATTAAAAAAATAAATAATTAATTAATTATAATATTTCAGTGATAAAAAGAAATAATTAAATGTCACAGTAAATTAACATTGGAGAAAAATAATTTAATACGAAATAATTTTACCTAAAATAAATTTATTTAGCACATGGAACATTACATTAACAGAATAAAACAATAACAACACATAACTATTTCTTAAAAATCTAAGCCGTCACCAGAAGGCAGAGTGCCCAGAATGCTAGCAGCATTGCCACGTTGAATGGCAATGCTAATTCGTTGACCGAAATAAAAGCCAGCATTCCGATCACCTGTGGACTCTATAAGAAGTTTGGTAAGATCTTTATAAATTGCGTGTGCCCCAGGACCCCAAGGACCAAGGGTTTCAACCCCAAACGGCTCAAATAGGTAACCTCGGTCAAGGTTAGCGTATTTTCGCCGTTTAAGAGACTCCGCTGATGTTGCTGCAGAACCGGCCCTTACCGATGTCCCTGCAAGATGTGAAGGCGCTAGGGTATCTACACACGTGGCATCCCAAACTAAAGGCCGACCCATCTTCCATGGAATCAGAGTCATACCGTCAGGTCTTTTACCATCATCTCGCATAAGGCCACGTGGTTCGAGGGTAGCTGCCACACTGACGCTGGTAAAAGCCCGACGGATGATGTCATTAATTGAACCATGACGGGACACACGTCCTGCACTAGAGACACATGCCAGTGCATGGTGACCGAACTTATCGACGGTTTCACCACACTGACAACGGTGTGCAACTAGGCAAGGAGAACCTAAGCGCAAAGAGGTGGCAACCCGAAATGTGTTATTATCTAAAAGGGTACCTAGATTTTTGGAAGGCAGAATATGTAACCAAAGTCCTGATTCCCACTCGGAAACGGCGAGTAGACGAGCACGTTCTGATGAGCTGGTTGACGTATTAATAAGGTTTTTCCGTACCAGCTCACATAGTGGCTCATCCCACTGTCTCTGCGAAGAAAGGACTTTGGGCAGATTCGTGTCAGGACAGGCTATTTTCCATGAGTGTAAAGCTTCATCAAAACCTGTAATTTCAGTGATTAAATTACATAATACATTTCAATAAAAATAATAAACCATTCGATAAAATTCATTTACCACAGTATAAGTAAATTTACTATGACAATGGAATCGTCGCAGAATGGTCCTTAAATGAAAGAAACTCTAGAGAGCGCGGGGTGCTATTGACCCGTAAATATAGATGGTATAGAATCGTTTCAACCTTGACACTTTTGATTTGACACGTGTCCATCTATAGTTTCTTTCATACTTATAATATTAAACAGAGGAAAGATTTGATTGTTTGTTTGTATTGAATAGCCTCCGAAACTACTATACCGATTTGAAAAATTCTTTTACCGTTAGAAAGCTTACTTTTCAGGGAGTGACATAGGCTATAGTTTATCCCGGAATTCCCACGGGAACGGGAACTACGCGGGTGGAACCGCGAGGCGATCGTCTAGTCATAGGTAAAATGCCAAAATATGTCACTCTGAAACGATTCCATTGTTATTATGAAGCCATTATTTTAGTGGAATTAGGGTCGCGCAGCTACGAAAAATGTAGAAATCTAAAACTTATTATCAATATAAGAGAAGGTTCAAATTCATCTGCTAATCCACAGCGAGGACCAAAAGCCAAAAAATCCATTTTTGTAGTTATCGGCTTTTTCCACGTTTTCCTCAAATATTGACCTATCAACAAAGTTATTGATGGAATTTACCATTTTACAAGTTTTTCACTTTGCTCTAAACTGGTTTCATTATCTAGGAGACCAATAAGCCTAATAATTGGCTTATTATGATCCATAGCCGTGTGCATCTGTTTAGCACCTGCCAATTTTGAAACGTGCGACATTTTTAGCAGAAAAATACATAGCCTTCTGGCAGCAGCGTCCTGCGCCTAGTGCACAAGTGTGTGCTCAAACACTGGCGAACTCTATTCCGTCACTCTCATAATCCGATAGGACGACAGACTGATACGACCGGGGAGAGGTCAGGCGCAGGACCAACGGCTTAACGTGCTTTCCGGGGCACGGGGGTGTAACAACCTACTGATACTGGTTGAAGTTGAAACCGGAATATATAACCGAGTTAAGAACATTTTCGCTGAGGTTCCTGTAAACTTTGCGAGGTAGCTTTTCGAAAACTATTATATTTAAGAAAATTACAATCAAATAATATAAATAAATTGCAGACTGTTGCAAACAATCTACGTCTATCCTATGTTTCTTTGTTTTTGGCATTTGTTTTTGTTGTTGTTATTTTGGATGTAAATTGTAATTTAAAGCGAAGATGTTATCTAAGGTTGAAATAGGTTTGCTTTAATATCATGAATTGTATGCTATTAAAAATAGCTATTTCAACTGATCCATATCAATACCAGTCGGAAGCATTCCGAAGACGCTGGCTGCATTGCCACGCTGTATGGTAATGCTGATGCTCTGTGCCAGATACTCACCAGCTCTCGGGTCACGCGTCGCGTCGACCAGACGCTCAGATAATTCTTAGGCGCAACGCACACAGAAGGCGGCGAGGCGAGGGTAAGGCGCAGACACGCCGCTCCTCGCCCCCCGCCACGCCGCCTTACCGCTATCCCATCTGCGGGCGACGTGGCGGGGGGCGAGGAGCGGCGTGTCTGCGCCTTACCCTCGCCTCGCCGCCTTCTGTGTGCGTTGCGCCTTATAAAACCTTATAAGACCTAGGGTCTCTACTCCAAGAGGAGCAAATGTGTAGGCTCTGTCGAGACCTGCATATTTGCGCCTCTTGAGATCCTCGGCCAAACCTGCCGCCGCACCCGCCCTCACGGATGTCCTCGGAAGATGGGAAGGCGCAAGTGTGTCGACGCATGTAGCGCCCACAATGGGCCTCCCCAACCCATGGGACTAGTGTCATACCGTCGGGCCTCTTACCATCGTCACACAACAGACCATTCGGTTCGAGAATAGCTGGTACGTTAGCGGTGACAAAGGCCCGCTGGATGATTCGTGTATTAAGTAATTTTGGACAAGTCAACATAAAAGTACAACTATATCGTAAAATCCAGTCAATGAACTTCGCAATAGTGAAGCAGAACCCGTTTCGTAACCGAAAAGAATTTAACGATTCCCCATCAGTCTCAGGGGAAAATGATCTTTATGATGTGGCGGTTGTGGAAGTAGATAAGTACAAAATTGGCGTGAATTAATCGAGGAATGTGAGGGGTCTTTCAAGCGATCTTGTGTGTCTCACGGTATATTGTTCCCGACTTTCCTTTGATGGATTGCTGAACTGTTAATAATGTGAATTACCGGTATTTCAGGAGATAGTTTTACGCACAATAAAGTCTTATCTATAAGTAAGACTCAAAACCAAAGATGACGTTATTCAGCTATAAAAATATAATTGAGTTGTAGGAATAACACTAACCTACTAATATTATGAAGCCGAAAGTTTGTGAAATCTGAATTTTTGTTGCCTGGGATCTAAAAAACTAATTAACAGATCAAAATGAAATTTGACACACACTTATAGCGGTACTACAAAAGCCAACGTAAACACTGGTCTAACAAGCGTTTATCTAAACAGTTAGACATGGGTTTGGACAAGAGTTTAACTCTCGTTTAAAGTATGTCTAAGCCGTGTCTAACTGTATACCGTCGTTAAACACAGTTTTGTGGTAACGCTTTTGTTAAACACGCGCTCAACAGATGTCTAACTTTTTTGTAGTAAAGCTGTAGAATTTAGCCTAACTTAAACAATAGGCTTATTTTTATGCCGAAAATGCGTCTGCGAAGCCGCGGGCAGAAGCTAGTATTTAATAAAACCGAAAGTTTGTGAGATGTGAATTTTTTTGTTAGCTGAGTTCTCCAAAAATACTGAACAGATTAAGATGAAATTTGGCGTGCATTTAGTTCATAGCTTAACTTATATGATAGAGATTATTTAACCGAACATACACATGCGAATGTTCGGTGCGAATGTTGCGTAGTATTATAAATGGGAAAGTTGGATAGTTGTTTGTTACTTCTCAAAAACTACTGAACGGATCGTGGTAATTAGTCGAGGTAATCAGTTCTAGGCCGGTATTAACATCAGGCTTTTTATCCTTACCTACCCAGTTTTCTTCAATTTTCCTGGACATTTATCTCGAACCTGAATCAGTCAGGTCAGGCTGTGTTGATAGGAACCTGGTAAAAATATAAAGAAAATATCACAGAAGGTATCCTTCTGTGATATTTTCTTTATATTTTTATCTAGAATCTTAATTTTGACAATGCCCTTTTACAGCAGCTCTCGTAATAAAATTTTAAAATTATTCTGTTTCATTTGATTATTGACAATGCCATTTACAGCAGATACCTATAGATATTAATTTCTTTGTTTTGTTTTACTAAAATTATTTACTTTCTCATAATAGTTATTCCTATTGACTTAACCAAGTGTGCCTTTGTGCTCCTACGGCGAATAAATACAATACAATACACTTTATTGTAACCAACAAAAATACAATACACGAGACATTACATAAGACACAAGTACAATGGGCGGCCTTATCGCTTAGAAGCGATCTCTTCCAGGTAACCTTTGGATGGAAAGAATTATGTGAATTTAAGAAAGGCAGTGGTGTACCAATTATAAGCAATTCTTAAATAAATATTGAAAATAATATAAACCTAAAAATAAGAACAAAGCAATAATAGTGCATTTTACACCAAGGCGAGAAAGTGATCAATTCCTACCGAGTGTGTCGTTTTGGGCCCGAGGCGCAGCCGAGGGCCTTAAAACACACGAGGTAGGAAATCGGAGGAGGCTTATTGGACTTGGAGTAAAAACTTTTTGTCGTTTGACCGAACGAAAATAACCATAGCTACCCGCCGATCTTTTAGGAAATTAAAAAAAAATAACACGTTAGAAATGGATTTCCATACACTTTTTCCTCCCGCTAAAACACGTGAGAAATGAAATTCCATAGAGTTTTTCCTCCCGGTTTCCTATAGGCCTGCAAAGACATACTTTCTATTCTATAAATGGAAAAGGAATAGGTAACTTTCCGAGCAGGTGTAGTATAAATATATGAGTATGAGTATCCCAAAATAACGCGTGAGAGGCCGCGGGCAGAAGCTAGATAAACATATTGCAAATACCTACATAGGTATAACGTACGCACGTAACCTCGGTAGCAACCTTGGGCGCGACATTGACACCAACGCGCTCTGCCCGGTTGTAAAAAATTGCCTACTGCCGATCTATACTCCAGCCGCACTCAACCTACAATGTTTGTAAACATTGCCCTCCTAAAAATCAATTTCGTGTCATACATATAAGTAAAATTTTGTAGATGGAAAGTTGGAAAGCTTTGCCGCCCTTGCCTCTACAATTGTCATGTCCTAGATTATAAAAAAAACAAAAAAATAAAATATAAATAAATAAATATTATATAATTATAAAAAGGCAAAATCATCGAAAATACCGTCGAAAGTAATCTTGATCATGAATTCCGTCTCAATGCACAAAAGAGCTAAATCATGTAATTTCTAAAGTAAGAGTATTTCTAAAGTAAGAGTATTTCTAAGAACTCGAAGCGAAAAAGGAGTTTTGGATTTTTGTGTTGCGGGTTGCTTACAAAAATAGTACCTTGAGAATGGCTTGAGTATAAGTAGCTATTTCTGATATTTCACTCATGTCTCTGCCGCGCAGGAGGAGTGCCTCAGACGACATTAGCTTTCGGTGGATATCTAACTAAAGAACCACCGAGTTTGTCCCACAAGATAAATAAATAAATAAATAAAAATGCTGGACAATCCACACAGAATCATCTAGCCCCAAGCTAAGCAGAGCTTGTGTTATGGGTACTAGATACCTAACTGGTATACTTAATACAATACACCACATAGATATAATGTTTATTTTTATTATAACATACATAGAAAACATCCAGAACGCCCTGAACAAATATTTGTAGATCGTACAAACATTTGTCTCAAGGCGGGAATCGAACCCGCAACCTCCTGCGCCACAGACCTTCGCCCGCCGCGCCACATCGGTCGTCGAGATGTCACGAACCTTAGACACTGGTGCCAACAAACAGGTGGACCAACTCCTTAGACCGAGATGGTCTTAGAGAAAGAAGAGAAGGAGAGTCCTTGCCTTCTCCTCTGGGCCTGCGAAAGACTGCCGGCAGATGCTGGATGCGGCAAGCTGAAGACAGGGCGCTATGGCGTTCATTAGGGGAGGCATATCTCCAGCTGTGGGCTAATATAGGTTGATAATAATGATGTATGTGATAGATAAGATAATTTAGAATGTGCTGCCAAAATAACAGACAGATATCTACGTATGTAGGTAACAAGTCTGCACGTCTGTCATCTCTTAGTTTTTGTGATCTATTTCGGAGAGAAAAGCTTTTTATCCATTTTCTTGGCAAAGTTTTCGTTTGAGGGGTGACTCTTTGCACTTTTTGTTATGTTTGCCAACTGCATGCAAGAAAAACAGGGTTTTGTTGCAAGAATAGAGAAAAATATCATACAGTGCGTGAAGTATTGACATAATCCTTCTACAATATTGGGGAATCAAAAATGGAAAGGGGCAGATCCTATTTTTATTAATATTGAAGAATTAATTAAAATTGAAATAAAATTATTTATTTCAAAATTGTTAAATATAATTATATTAAATAAGTTGAAGTTGTAATTATGCCCTATTCCACTTTACCCTAAACCTACTTCACCTCAGCTCACTTCAACAGCCTGTATTGGTCCACCTGGACGCAGGCCTCCCCCTGCTAGGCGCCTTATTGGCTTTTATCTCATCCGCTCATAATTATTGGATCAGTTTCCACTTTTTTTCCAATCTGATCCATAGGTCGATTGGATTAGTTACCACTGCTTAAATCTATTCCCCTCAAATTCATCAGAACATCAGAAGATTTATAGATTTATAGAACTAGTGTCTGATCGCGGCTTTGCACGCGTTGTTTCTATGGAAACGTTTTCTATCTCATGAGAACTGATTTATGGGATAAAAAGTAGGGGATTCAGGCGCGGTTGTCTTTACAAGAATCGACGTTAGGTGAATCGACGTAGTGGGAATCGACGTGCGAGGAAAATTCGGTAGTACTTTCCAATTCAATTTTCAATTAAGTACCTACCTCAGGTAGTATGACGCTAGTGCCTGTACTTACATAGCTAGCGGTAAACATTCCATCTTTCTCTGAACAATAGATAGAACAATGGATTGTTATTGATTAGTTATCGTCTGCTTCAACTTCTTCGGAACGTGTAGTTTCTCGTGCCCCGGTGACTTAATAATTTAGATTCCCATAATAGGTACTGATTCATTGAAAATCATTTACGTTGTAGGGGAAATTACTTACGGTTCCGCTAGTTTTATTTCTTGGAACGTAACAATTGTTAAGGCTTGGTTGCCCAGCAGAAGCGGCACTTTGTGATTTTTAAAATCATCTGAGACTTAGAAAATAGTGTTTAAAATTCTGAAAAAAAGATATATATTAATTAAGAATCTAGTCTAGTCAAAGTCGCATTCAGTTACAAGATCTAATGAACTTCACTCGATAAAAAAAATCCCAAAGTTACCCCTTTTTGTAATGTTTTTTTAATACTATGACTAGCGAGCTACTGATAGTTTACTTTTTTTTACATAACTAAAGACACTTAATATTTCTTAACAAATTCGCAGAGTTTGACTTGATAAAATGTTTTTTTTGATCACTGTGTTTAAATAACTACAAAAAACACGAGCGCGGCCGCTTGGTAGGCGCGCGTTGGTCCTTTCGCCTACTGCTGCAGGAATCTGGTATTCCGCAAAAAAATAACCTTTCTGATACTGATTCCTACTCAGGTCCATATTTGAAACCGTTACAATCTAGGGCCTTTTAAACAACAAGGTATCTAATGAATAACTTCATCTTTATTCACAAAGAAAATTACAATTCAATTATAGAAATAAATTGGATACATTGATTCACAAAGAAAATTATACTAGTATTTACAATTGAAACAATTAAGCTAACTGCCGACTGTTGCAAACAGTCTACAGATAGCTCAACTGATCCATATCAACACCAGTCGGAAGCGTCCCCAAGACGCTGGCTGTATTGCCACGCTGTATGGCAATGCTGATACGCTGTGCCAGATATTCACCAGCTCTCGGGTCACGCATCGCTTCGACCAGACGCTCAGATAGTTTTTTGAAAAAAATTAGAATTAGCATTGCCATACAGCGGGGCAATGCAGCCAGCGTCTTGGGGACGCTTCCATTCCAATCCAACTGGTATTGAATAAATAAATAAATAATTTATTGATCTGAATGTTCTAAAAACCTTCAAATTCTTTAATTGTACACTGTTTTTTAAAGTTCTGCGAGACAAATACCCTCGGGAATACATTTTTTTGAACATGATTCTTTTTGATACTATAAGGCTGATGATGATGATCACCATTATATTCTGCTGCTATTGTAGATGATGATCTTGGGATCATCATCTACAATAGCAAAATAATTTAACAAAAGAATCATCAAAATCGGTCCATAATAATAAATAAATAATACTGGACAATCCACACAGCATCATCTAGCCCCAAGCTAAGCAGAGCTTGTGATATGGGTACTAGATGACTGATATACATAAAACATAATAGACGGATAAATCGGTGAACATACATAAGGATTTATTAGCGATGTTTTTATCTCTGACTGTACCTTTCCACAATTTTAGTTCACTTAGGCTCTTTTATAAATTTGTGGGTTGAAACGACAATCTTAAAAACAGCCGGTGAGAAACGACACAACTATTATTATTACCTTTGGCTTGTGGTGCGAACAATTTGGTGCGAAACACCGCTACACCTAAAAAACACGCATTCAGCCGAATACAGAACCTAGGTACTGACTCTTTTTTCAAATTTGGTTAAAAATAGAGATTTTTGGTTCTTAAAGAACACATCCGAAATGCTAGTAGGTAAACATTAAAGTCATAAATTACATTATCTAAACTAAAATCAAGGTCGTATGAACGAGCCAACCGAAACTAAATTAGCTCTGACTTTTTCTACGAGAATTCGACTAACGTTTTCAGTGAAGAAGAACTTTTAGCCCGTGGCGCGCTAAGCGCATTATTTGGACGATACAACCGCCAATCGGAGTGAAAATACGACAACATACGGATATATCTATATATATAAAAATGAAACCCGTTTTCCTTGGTCACGGCATCACGCGTGAACGGCTGGACCGATTTCGCTAATTCTTTCTTTGTTATTGTCAGGAGAAGGTTCTTATGAAAGAAAAAATTAAGAAAGTTGGAAACATACATTTCCACGGGGGCGAAGCCGCGGGGCGCAGCTAGTGTATATATAAGATTTTAATAACTGTTCACATTCAACATTTGTATCGCGGTTATTACCTATTTTTCCCGACGTTTCAACAGGTTTACACTGTCGTGGTCAAGGACTGGAGTGTTTACCTAGTGATCAATAGTTATTAAGAGGGCGTATTGCGCGCCATTTTGTGAAAAGGATAGGCATAGGATTTCGCGTTCATAGGAGCGGGACAGAGCATACGTTTTTGGAACGGCGTAAGCTCAATAATGATGTTTTTGCTTATTTACAAGAAACCTACACAACTTAGAAGAAATGTACTAAGGAACCAAACATTAGTAATAAATTTATTCACAAAGAAAATTATACTAGTATTTACAATTGAAACAATTGAGCTAACTGCTGACTGTTGCAAACAGTCTACAGATAGCTCAACTGATCCATATCAACACCAGTCAGAAGCGTCCCCAAGACGCTGGCTGTATTGCCACGCTGTATGGCAATGCTGATACGCTGTGCCAGATATTCACCAGCTCTCGGGTCACGCGTCGCTTCGACCAGACGCTCAGATAGTTTTTTGAAAACCCGAAGAGCCTCGGTACCCCACGGACCTAGGGTCTCGACTCCAAGGGGAGCAAATGTGTAGGCTCTGTCGAGACCTGCATATTTGCGCCTCTTGAGATCTTCGGCCAAATCTGCCGCCGCACCCGCCCTCACGGATGTCCTCGGAAGATGGGAAGGCGCAAGTGTGTCGACGCATGTAGCGTCCCACACAATGGGCCTCCCCAACTCCCATGGGACTAGTGTCATACCGTCGGGCCTCTTGACTTTGGTTTATAATATAAGTAGGTACTCGTTGTTACAAAAACACGAAAATAAAAGAAATTAAATTATATCATACATTTTGTGCATGGAAAAACTAAAGTCACCATGGTCATACTGCCTTGTTTTACGATATTATTTACCAGCTTCTGCTCGCGGCTTCGCATGCGTATTTTCGGTATTATAATAGCATAATTATCTAAGTTAGGCTTTGCTCTAAACGTACGCCAAATTCCATCTGGATCTGTTCAGTAGTTTTGGAGAAACTAGGTAACAAAAATTCAGATTTCACAACTTTTCGGCTTTATAATAGAAGGATTTTCTTATTATAAGAGCATAGGTACCTCTTCAGTGCTTTCACGCACACGAGCCCACTTATACAAATAGGAAAATGAGACGGATTAGTCGTTTTTTTTTGGCTACACCTACTTGCGTGTATTAATTTTATTGTTTTTTATTGTTAAAGCAACTAAAAACCGACATTAGTTTCTTTAATAAGTATTCAGCTACAATGTTTTTTTTAAGTTTTGCGGGAGAGAAATACCAACCCATAGAATTTTTACGTTATCTTGGGATCATTCTGGATAGTTTGCTATTGACGGAGTAATCGACGTAAATACATAAAAAAAGTTGAAAAAAACATGATGATGATGATGATGTATCCCAACCGATTTCGGCTACGGTGACTGTTTTACTAGGCGAGCATTTTTAACTCGGACTATTAACAGGGTGTTGATTGTCTACCCTTTGGTGCGCTCTTTAGTGGCTTGCATACCCAAACATAAAAAACATGCCTACATCCTAACAAAGAACTAGAACATTGTACTTGTTTGAAGTTGGTTAACAATACACGTGCTTCCACTTCAGCCATTTTCTTTTTCTCTCGAAGTCTGTATTACATTTTGAATGAATGAATGAATGAATTAACACTTTATTTGTACTTACAAGTAAATAAAGTTAATAAAAGTCTTATATCTAAATGACAGGTTCACATAGTACAAAAAGGCG
Organism: Eupithecia subfuscata; assembly: GCA_963564075.1. Lineage (NCBI taxonomy): Eukaryota > Metazoa > Arthropoda > Insecta > Lepidoptera > Geometridae > Eupithecia > Eupithecia subfuscata. The sequence continues at coordinate 2,880,016 of OY751117.1, read as the reverse complement.
GCCTTATCGCTGAGAGCGATTTCTCCCAGGCAACCTTGCATTTTGGTACCTATTCACCTGACAACACGGCATGTCTAGAACATTTGCCGAAACTACGTCATCATCCTGTTCACCAGTGACCTTGGAGGCGCCACTGTTGAACCACACTTTAAAGCACGAAGCAGCATCTTAGTTGGTTGGGTGTGTCACCCATCGACTAGCTCAAGCTTAATTTAATTTATCTCAATTTTTATATAATTATTTCGTTTTACTGCATGCCTTTCACATTGTACCTATTCCATTTTTGCATTTAATAATAATAATAATAATGCTGGACAATTCACACAGCATTATCTAGCCCCAAGCTTAGCAGAGCTTGTGTTATTGGTACTAGATAACTGATACACATAATACAATACACTACATAGATAGATATTTTTTATTATATATAGAAAACATCCAGAACACCCTGAACAAATATCTGTAGATCGTCGCAGGCGGACCTTCGCCCGCTGCGCCACAGAGGTCGTCAAATAGTCGTGATAATGCGTAGGTACGTGTTGCTATATAGAGTTCAACCCGTAGCGTCGACGAGAGGCCAAAACTCGGGTTAGGTAGTCTGTAATCGTCGTGAATACATAATTTAGCGTGTAGGTGACTTCTACGAAAGACGAGGCAACCACGAGTGCGGGGAATGAAACCCATTGTTAACTAGCTTAGCTACTAGACCTGCCATAGATTATTGTAGGTATACCTACACTTAACATATGATAGTAAATACTAGCTGCGCCCCGCGGCTTCGCCCGCATAGATTTTTTTTTTAACAAACAGTTCCGTGTCAACTCACATAGAGGCCCGTCCCATTGCCGTTGGGCAGCATCAGGGCAAGCACTATGCCAAGCCGATTTTTTGAATAAAAATTAAATCATTCTCGTTTGGTAGGATTTAAATTTTTTTCAAATAAAGAACTAGTGCTGTAGACAGAAGACAAGAACGCTGGTAGGGCTACACTTGAAATTTTGCGTATTAACCTAAGCCTTCCAATATTTTTTTTATTACTTTATGTTGCTTTCACATAATTATCTGTTAATATTCGTTGGAGAAGCCACTCCACTGGCTCCAGAAACAGTTTTTAATCTAGTTCAGGTGCCTAAGGACTCATATTCTCTGTTACACTTGCTAAAAATCGGAAAATCGGCCATAATAATATGGTCGCTTGCCACACAACGGTTTTATTTGAGAAGCCATATTATGGCCTCTTGCCACGTGAGAGGTTCTAAAGCCGAAAGTTTGTGAAATCTGAATTTTTGTTACCTAGGACACAGATATTATAATACTATACTAGTACCTAGGATCTCCAAAACTACTGAGCAGATCAAGATGAAATTTGGTGTACGTTCAGAACAAAGCCTAACTTAGATAATAGGCTACTTATTATACCGAAAATACGCGTGCGAAGCCGCGGGCAGAAGCAAGTTATATCAATAAATAACATTTTTCTTTACTTTATTAGCATAGAAACTGTGGCAAGCCGTACGCACGTCATTGCAAGGTTTCTTACTGATTGTTGTCGAGTAGGTTGTTGCCATGTCAGTGCGGCGAAGAATAGACCCCTTAGTTAATGATTATATCGGGTATTTATTACGGGGATCGGGGCCCCGTGACCACGATCGCTGTAATGCGGTAGAAACGTAGGGGAAATAAAACAAAAGGTACGCGATAAATACCCGATATAATCATTAACTATGTTAACAAATCGCGAAAGCTTAAAAAGTTTTAATAGACCCCTTTTCTCCAACTGAGGTTGTGGATGACGTAAGAGCTGACAAAAGGAACCTAGGTACCATAGGAAGGGCAGTTCCTAGCTTTATTCTTCGTATATTCAACACCTCCACCGCCTGTCATACAGTGACGGAACCGTGGTCCCACTGCGATGTCCCACTGGTGGGAAAAAACTTTTCCGTGGTCCCACCAAACACACACTTGACCGTCCACATCCTCCACCGCGAAGCGGGGGGGGGGGTCAACATTAACTTACTCCTAACGAAGCCCGTCCAAATAAAGCAAAAATGTATAACATAGTTTATTTTAACACCATTATAAATTATTTAATAAAACAATTTGTCATAAATATTCTATAATATTTTGTTTATGCATACCATGTATCATATATTAATAAAGATGAGCTGAAATTTGGAATAAGATGAAATTTACTATTTTAAATCGTAGTAACCTTCAAGCGAGTATGCTCTTTAAGGTACCTATGTCTCCATAATATTAGGATAAAACAATATTTAGTAACAATTTCGTGCAAAATTTTATTAAATTTTTCCGCGGAATTGTTACTAAATATTGTTTTATCCTAATATTATACAATGGATTTCCACAAAGTAACGCCTGAATCTATTATTTATCCTAGATCAGCAGGTATGTCTCCAATTATGACCGCAACTGTACGAAGGTTCCATAATTAGCGGCGTTGGATTAATGAGCACAGAGCTTTTATCTCCTCGGCCTCGCTCCGGTAGGTACAGTTGTTTTATCTCACAAAGTCCGTTACCTTACCTCACTACGAACAACTTTGCGCTTAGTTGTCATGGTGACGGTACTCGCTACCAAAATCTGACGTGAATACAATGAGCACTAGTGACCCGGACCACGTCTCGGGCGAGACTGACTGATTGCTTCTGAGCTTACGCACACTAAAACAATGTGTACCTACATGCATTCACTATAACATACATAGCCCAACGGACTTCGTGAGATTGAATACAATAATAATAATACAACTGTACGCTACATATAAAACTTTAAAATCCGTCACGGTTATTAACACTTAAGTCATTTGCAACGGGACATTTACCATGATTTGAGTTTTGAGCTTTCCAATATCGAAACTGTGCCAAAATTATTAAGAAAGAAAAAAAAATTATGAAGTGAACGCAGTTTTTGATGATCTAAAAAGCATCACAGACGAATTTCGACAAATAGGTTTGGAATTAAATTTTTCAAAGTGTGAGCTTTTTATTTCGGACTCTTGTGTAGACAAAAACAATATCATTGAGAAATTCAATACATTAGCCCCCAACATTACAGTTGTTGATAAATGTTCACTTCGACTCCTTGGTTCACCAATTCTTGATGAGTCTTTTCAGTCATTTGTAGATGAGAAAATTCAAAATTTCCACAAAAATTCGGACAGACTGCTCAAAATTAATAGTCATATGGCTTTTACAATTATTCGGTTCTGTCTATTTGTACCTAAATTTACGTATTCTTTGAGATGTAGTCAAATGTGGAAACACAGCGAGCTCTTGGAAGGCTTAGACAACATAATAAAGAATACATTATCATCGGTTTTGAATATCGATTTAGATGACAAGGCATGGTCGCAGGCCTCCCTGCCTGTCAAATTGGGAGGCTTAGGTATACGCAAAATTTCAAGTGTAGCCCTACCAGCGTTCTTGTCTTCTGTCTACAGCACTAGTTCTTTAGTTGAAAAAATTTTAAATCCTTCTCTTTTGGTCCCACCTGGAATGTCATTGAAAATTTCATTTTTAGACGAAGCTCGAACGGCTTGGCATAGTGCTTGCCCCGATGCTGCTCCCCCAAAATCACTTTTGTCCCAACGGCAATGGGACGGGCCTCTGTGTGAGTTGACACGGAACTGTTTGTTACAAACGTGCTCCAGCTCTGCAGATCGTGCCCGCCTCCTGGCCGTTTCTAAATGGGAGTCAGGACATTGGTTGCAAGCATTTCCTTCATATAACACTGGTACTTTATTGGATCCCGTAACTTTCCGTATCGCAACATGTCTCCGGTTGGGTGCAAGGTGTTGCGCGCCTCATCAATGCCAGTGCGGTACTGCTGTCGAACAGCTTGGTCATCACGGATTATCGTGCACTAGGGCCGCTGGTCGGATATCTCGCCACGCTAGCCTTAACGACATCATCCGGCGGGCCTTTGTCACCGTTAACGTACCAGCTATTCTCGAACCGAATGGTCTGTTGCGTGACGATGGTAAGAGGCCCGACGGTATGACACTAGTCCCATGGGAGTTGGGGAGGCCCATTGTGTGGGACGCTACATGCGTCGACACACTTGCGCCTTCCCATCTTCCGAGGACATCCGTGAGGGCGGGTGCGGCGGCAGATTTGGCCGAAGATCTCAAGAGGCGCAAATATGCAGGTCTCGACAGAGCCTACACATTTGCTCCCCTTGGAGTCGAGACCCTAGGTCCGTGGGGTACCGAGGCTCTTCGGGTTTTCAAAAAACTATCTGAGCGTCTGGTCGAAGCGACGCGTGACCCGAGAGCTGGTGAATATCTGGCACAGCGTATCAGCATTGCCATACAGCGTGGCAATGCAGCCAGCGTCTTGGGGACGCTTCCGACTGGTGTTGATATGGATCAGTTGAGCTATCTGTAGACTGTTTGCAACAGTCGGCAGTTAGCTCAATTGTTTCAATTGTAAATACTAGTATAATTTTCTTTGTGAATAAATGTCATTACTAGTATGTTTTAGAAAGAAAGAAAGAATCAATCAAATGAATCCCTATTTCCCTTGGCCACAGCATCACGCGTGAACGGCTGAACCAATTTCTTTAATTATTTTTTTGTTGTGTTTGTTATTGTCAGGAGAAGGTTCATAAGAAAGAAAAAATTAAGAAGGATGAAAACATAAATTTCCACGCCAGGCCATCCAGGCCGCGGGGCGCAGCTAGTTTATTATAAATACAAAAATAATAAAAAAAATCCTAAAAATAAAAAAAAGTAGGTATTAATTCTATGTGAACCAAAAAGGTCTTGCCTCGGCGTCATGTTGCATTATTAGAAAGCTCAAAACTCAAATCATGGTATATATCCCGTTGTAAAGAACCTTAACGCTACGATATAGTGGAAATTGGGCCTTAGGCGTTTTTTGCTCTGTGCTAAATAACCTTGGCTAAAATATTCACACATTATGCAACAAGCCAGACGTAAGCAAACGTATAGGTAAGTATTTATATAAAGACGGTTCGCGAACGTTCGTTTCAATATCAAGTTCAAGGTGGTAGCGAAATCGAAAGGTTGCCGTCGTCGCGTCGAGGCATTTTACGACGAGAATTACGGAGCTTGTCGTACAATACTCTTGAACGATGTAAATCAAGATCGACACAGTTGAGCTACCTGTAGATTGTTTGCAACAGTCAGTTAGATCAATCACATAACACTTCACACTAATATTATAAATGCGAAAGTTTGGATGGATGGATGTTTGTTACGTCTTTACGCCAAAACTACTGAACAGACTGAGCTGAAATTGGGTGCAGCCACGGAAATGCAGCTCTAATCCTGGAATCAAACATAGGCTACTTTTTATCCCATAAATCAGTTTCCATGGGATAGAAATTACCTTTGAACTTTTCCATAGAAGCAAAGCGTGCGAAGCCGCGGGCAGAAGCTAGTTGTTTCATAAATTCATAATCTATAGTCATTCACAATTATAAAATCGTATCGATTGAAAGCTTTTCATCATGCTAAATAATCTTTCTTATTAGCATTGGAGCGTGTAGAGATAGATCCGTCAAAGCCAAATCACTTGAATCATGAAATACTGATTCACCACTTGCATTTGTCTAATTTTTGACTTGAACCCAAAATTTTACTATATTTATAGAGGTACCTAGGTATTCCATTGGTGTAATTAAATGTATTGGAAACCATTGTTGCATTAACCTGTCTACTTTTTCGTCGCAAAATCCCAGTGCTTTGCCTACTTCATCGACAATATTGTTCGTTCAGAAATAGGTACCTACAATAGATGAGTGAAAGTGGAAGGAAATCAAAGAATAAAATATTACGTATGTTATTTTTGTATAAGTATTGTCAAAAATTAAAAGTTGCCGAAATTGTGTTTAGATGTTTAGCATAATATTTGATATTTTTTGGCTAAATCAATCTCAAATGTTACCAGATGTAGCCAAAAAATGGTTAACTTGGCAACACTGGATAGTTGTTTCTAAGTGAGTACCTACTTACTTACATACGAAGTGCATTCCACATCTGTTTAATTTCTTTGTGGCAGTACAATAAATCAGCATGATTTGGAATTTGGGAACGGCTCTAAACTCTTTATTTACGAGTTAGCAAATTCATGAGATCATACATAACGGAGCTGCGTGTGAGTGGAGATGAAAATACTTAAATTCAAATTCAAACAACACAGAGATCCATAGATTAAAAGAACTACCTAAATACTATTAGTTAGATGCCAAAATACTGTATTTACTCCAACCAAACTCAAGCTACAAATGATTTGTAAACATGGCCTCCATACTTAAAATCGCTTTCTTGTCGGTTTTTTGACAGATTTAGTCGATTTGAGCTCTTTCCAATGCATAGTTACCTACGCATATTTTCATTTGCATGCTACGTATATTTGACCCGTAAAACTTAAAAAAACATTGTACTATAATATTTAGACGACCTCAGTGGCGCGGTGGGCGAAGGTCCGCCTGCGACGCAGGAGGTTGCGGGTTCGATTCCCGCCTCGGGACAAATATTTGTACGATCTGCAGATATTTGTTCAGGGTGTTCTGGTCGTTTTCTATGTATAATAAAAAATATCTATCTATGTACTCGTATATTATTATGTATATCAGTTACCTACCCATAACACAAGCTCTGCTTACCTTGGGGCTAGATAATGCTGTGTGAATTGTCCAGCATTATTTATTTATTTATTATTTATTTAGGAATTGGACCTCTAACAAGAATCCGTTACGCGCTATGGCACTCTTACGGGGAGGCCTATGTCCAGCAGTGAACTAATATAGGCTGCTGATGATGATGATAAAGTATGGATGTTAAGATAGACAGCTCAATAACTGTAACTCGTTAATTGATTTTTTTATAAGTTAGTGTGAAATTACATTGTATATTGATTGACCAATTTTATTTTTTACTAGCTGCGCCCCGCGGCTTCGCCCCCCTGGAAATTTATGTTTCCAACTTTCTTAATTTTTTCTTTCATAAGAACCTTCTCCTGACAATAACAAACACAACAAAGAAAGAATTAGCGAAATCGGTCCAGGCGTTGTTGAGTTATGCGCTTACCAACACATTTTGCGATTCATTTTTATATTATAGACTTTATATATTGTAATTACTTTTGATATTATGTAATTACTAAATAATAAACATTTATTCACAAAGAAAATTATACTAGTATTTACAATTGAAACAATTGAGCTAACTGAATATGATTTATGTAATTTGAAGTTATTAATTGAAGAATTTTATATTATAACGTGTAATTTTAATATTTACTTCATGTTTATACAATGTGTATTGACGAACCTTGATCAAACGAAACGAAGAAAAAACCAGATGAAGTAGTTTTCATTAAAAAAGTTATTAAATCCGCTTTTTCGAGATAGCTTATACTAATATAATTTATTTTTTCGTTTTTATCGATAATTATAAGTGTATCCGCACATTTCGTTTGATCAAGGTTCGACAATACACATTGTATTATCTAGGTCTGACAAATAGGTACTATTTACCTATGCTATGATTGTTTTTATTGATTTTTACACTATTGCATTAGGTGCCTCTGTAAAAATAGTGTAAGTACTTTCTATAAATAAATAAATAAATAAACCTTCCATCTCTCCTCCCCAGCTGATGAAGAGGATGCGCCAGGTGGTCGGCCAGCGCATCTTCGAGATGTTCATGAAGGCCACCTTTTACGGGCAGTTCGTAGCTGGCGAGGACCAGAAGTCTATCAAACCCACCATTGAAAGGTATTATTATTGTATTGACATTCTGTATGTGTATTGAATATTTTTATGTAATTTTTTATTTTATTAATGCAATTGGTTCATAATAACCGTGTTAATTAAATAAATAATTTTATAATACTAGCTTCTACCCGCGGCTTCGCACGCGTATTTTCGATATAATTAAGTAGAATATCTAATTTGGGCTCTAAGTGTAGGTACGCCAAATTTCATCTTGATCAATTCAGTAGTTTTGAAGATCCAGGTAACAAAAATTCAGATTCCTCAAACATTCGGCTATAAAATATTACTAGGGTGTTTGTTGGTTGATGATACCCGCCGAGTAGAATTATACGATTTCACGGATATTCATAGCGGCGTTTCCGCAGTTTTATGTGAAATAATCGTGGCTTCAACTTTAAAGTTTTATAAACCTAAACAACTTTAAAGTTGAAGATTTTTTATTTCAAAAACGTGTGTAGGTAAGTAATTTTGTGAATCAACCGTGCTTGACCGTAGTCGGTGTACAAAAATATATTAGAGAGAATAGATGCTAATAATAAGAATTTAAGGAAAGCTTATAAAAAAAATCCTACTTCCTACTTTCCTACTTATATTATAAAGCCGAAAGTTGGTGAAATCTGAACTTTTGTTACCTAGAATCTCCAAAACTGCTGAACAGATCAAGATGATATCTGGCGTACGCTTAGAGCAAAGCCTAACTTAGATAATAGGCTACTTATTATACCGAAAATACGCGTGCAAAGCCACGGGCAGAAGTTAGTCGTTTATAATTTTTTATGTGCCAAATAAAGTCAGTCGTTATCATAGAAAACTAAAACGGATGTTATTACGAGACTTGGAATCTGCCGGAGGCCCTGATCGCCACTGTACAGTCAGCTGCAAAAATATGTATACACTCCCAAGTTTTCAATTTGACTAAATAGTAAGTGTATAGTTGTGATAATTTATGTACCGCATTCTGGCGAAGTACGATGACTACTTTGTACGAAAAACGTTTGCATGTCCTTTTATTTGAAAATTCCCGAGTAAAATAAAAGTTAAACCTTGGAAGTGTATAGGTACATGTCTGTGCAGCTGACTGTACATCTATTTCCGTTTGTTTATTCCAGGCTGCGGTCCTTCGGAGTGAAGTCTATCTTGGATTACTCCGTGGAGGAGGACCTTTCCCAGGAAGAGGCGGAGAAGAGAGAAGTCAGGTAAATATCAAGCATTATACACTACTACCTTACCGAAATGAAATACGTACGAGACGTGTCCTGTCGTCTGTTGTTTGCCTCAGTGAGGAGACTTCCAGTCTTATCATCAGTTGTGTCCAAGATTGCGGCACATGCCCATCTGAGTAACCACATGGTGGTTACGCTCAGACAGGGTTTGGCGAGCCTATAAATCATGATTTCCCTGAATTTTTGTATGCGAAGCCTAATCTTCCTATGAACCTGATGAAATAACCATTTCCTATGAACCTGATGAAATAACCTACATTGAGAGAGAACTTTTGAGTACACTCAAATAATCAAAGTTTGCTGTCTGGTTAAAACCCCAATGAGGCGACCAACTGCTCGGCTCGTATCTGTGAGTCGCCTCACTGAGGCAATCAACGGAGGACACATGTGCCGCCATCTTGGACACAACCGATGACAGGAGAAGTGTATATTATCCTCTTTGTGATATTGTGCGTAGGTAAATACCGTGAAGCCATGACTTCCGTCATTGTTAGTTCAACAAAGCACTGGTGCCAATATGACCGTGTCACTGGTAGGACAAGCTTTTCTTCATAGTTCCGTGCGCGCACTCGCACCGACCGGTTGCAATCGTACGCTCTGTGTTAGTGAACGTCAGTAAAACAATTTAAAAATGGCGAAATCCACCTTGATTTCGCTTGAAAAGCTATTGGAAAAGTTTATAAGTCCTATAGAACGAAAGTTTGTGACAGTTATGAAAGAACTGAAGAAGATAGAAGACAAAATCGACAAACTTGAAAACAAGAATCAGCTGACGACGAATAATGCGGGTAGCGGCAACAATACACCGATTGCCGGACCAAAGAATTTGACGCACCCATCCACAGGCGAACGGCAACAACAACGTACGCAGATTACGCACGAAGCGAAGAGACTCACGCACACAGCGATACCTCCTACCGCCGTCCCCCCACAGCACAGTGCGCCCGCGCCGCCGCCGCCGCCTCCGAGCGCCAGTCTGCAGCCGGCCACGCAGCCGGTAACACCACTGCGCAGGCCCCCGCTGCAGAAACCTAATGCACCGTCTCAAACACGTCAGAGCATTAGCGATGACGAAACGAATGGCGGGTGGAATGTTGTGAGACATAATAAGAAGCGCCCGATCAAACGGCGGCGCTCTGTTATTACCGGGAAAGGGTCTTTGGACAATGAACTACAGATTGTAGAGCGAGTGCGGAAGATACATGCTTGTTTTTTCAAGCCCGAGACAACGCCGGAATTGATAACATCTTTTATGTATAAAAAGAATCCGGGCACTGGATATAACGCGGATAAACTTAAGCTAGCGCATAATTACTACTCGTCGTTTGCGATCACAGTACCAAGTAGTAAATTTGAATTTTTTATGTCGGGCGAAAACTGGCCGACGGGAACCGAGATTAGCGAGTGGTTTCGGCACAGCGACGGGCGCGCGAGAGGCGCGTCCACCCACGGTCGGGCGACCCGGCCGCGCTGCGGGCCCAGCAGCAGCGCGCCCCCGCGCCCCCCCGCCGCCACCGCTTCCACCTCCGACTCTCCCGCAAACCGCGCGCACTAACCATCTGACTGTATGCCACCAGAATATTCGGTGCCTCACCAACAAGACGAAGAAATTAGAAGTACTTTTGACGAAAGAACTCTCGTGTGACGTACTTATTTTGACAGAGCATTGGCTTCAATGCCATGAATTAGTTTCGGTAACGCTTAATAATTATGACCTTATTTCGAAATATTGCAGACCGACGATTCCCCGTGGTGGAAGTTGCATCTACGTTCGGGCTGGAATTAAGGTAATTAACAAACAAGACTACTGTGATCTATCACAGCAACAAATATTTGATGTCTGTGCCGTGCAGCTTGTTATAGAAAATATCCTTGTTATAGGGATATACCATTCGAACCAAACGGATGACTACGCATATTTGAATTTATTTGAAATGTTATTAACAAAAATTTCTAACGAGTGCTTAGACACTATTATTATGGGCGATATAAATATTAATCTTTTAAAAAATAATAAGTTAAAAAAACAATTGACCGACGTCCTGTCTAGACATAACTTCAGTCAACTCATAAAATCCGCTACTAGGGTGGATGGGGACACCGCTACCCTGCTGGACCACGCGTACACGAACCTCCCCGAGGAGCGCGTCGCGGCCGTCTCCGGCGTCGCGTCGCACCTCAGCGACCACGACGCGCAGCGCCTCTCCATCTCGCGCGCCGCCGCCGCCGCCTCGCCACCGAAGTTCAAAGAAAGACGCTCACTATCCGCGGCCAATAAATTAAATTTCGGAAATGCCCTTGCATCAGTCGATTGGACTCTGATGGTGGATAAGTCGAAAGGCGATTGTTCCGCGTTCGCTGAAATCATCTTAGGTGTAATAGTTAATAAATTTAACATATGCTTTCCCATCAAAAAACAGCTTTGCACCTCGAAACAAAACAGCTGGGTCGATAGTGAAGTAGACAACATAAAAAACTTGTTGTTTAACACACTTAACCTAAAAAAAATATTCCCAGGTAATGTTCAATTAATAAATATTGCCGAAAATTATCTTATTAAATATAATACTCTAATTAAAGCAAAACGTACTAATTACTACAGTAAAATGATCAACAATCATCCAAACAAATCCAAATGCATGTGGAATGTGATTAGTACTGAACTTGGGCGGAAGAGCAGCGAAAGGGTAGATTATACCGACCTCGTGCGAAACACTGATGGCGTCCCTTTTCGCTCCAAAACAGAGCTAGTAGACGCGCTGAACCTCGAGTTCACAACCGCGGCCAGCAAGTGCGGAGCTCCGACAGCTAACATCGCCTGCGCACACGCCTCCCTCAGTACCGATTCATCTGCATGCGATGCATCGCTACGGTTTGAGCTGTTTTCGGCGGATGAAATAGTTTTAATAGTGAATAAATACATAGCATCAAAAAACAGTACTGACTTGTACGGTATATCATCAAACCTGCTCAAGACTATCGCTAGATCGATCGCCATAGTTATCGCTCACCTGTTTAACGTCTGCATTCGTGCTGGAATATACCCCGAGCCCCTCAAAAGAGTTAAAATATCCCCTCTTTACAAAGGAAAAGGGAAAAAATCGGAAATAAAATCTTACCGGCCGATTTCTCTTGTTCCCGCCATCAGCAAAATCTTCGAGGTCGGACTTAATAAAAGATTGCTATCTTTTATCTATGAGCGAGGCATTATGTCGGACAGACAGTACGCGTATAGGGCCGGGCGTGGCACCACCGACCTGGTGAGGGAGGTGGTATGGCGCGTGCTGTGCGCGCGTGAAGACGGTCAATGCGTGGCGCTGCTGTGCTGTGACCTGTCGCGCGCATTCGATACCGCCGACCACCACCTCATCTCCGACAAACTCAATTTCTACGGAATAAGGGGCCCGACTCTATCCGTGCTAACCTCCTTCATGTCCAACCGCACGCAGACCGTAGTAGGCGATCATGGTCGATTGAAGTCAGTTGAGTTGACGAACACCATAGGGGTGCCACAGGGCTCATGCCTCTCGAATACGTTGTTCAGCCTTTTGCTGAACGACCTCCCTAAAGCCGTCAACGGGGCGCAGGCCTATATGTACGCCGATGACGTAGCCGTCATTGTGGCCGCGCCGAACACGCCCGAACTGGAGGTAAGGCTGAACAACGTAGTGCAGAGCCTCGAGCGGTGGTTCCGATCAAATGGCCTAGCGCTGAACAGGGATAAAACCTGCTACATGACTTTCCGTCTGAACGGCACACCCAGACCACTGTTTGCAGTGACTGCTGGAAACACCACCCTACAGATGGTGGAATCCACAAAGCTTCTAGGTTTTCAAATCGATAGTGGTCTCACGTGGGAAAATCACATAGAGGAGCTCTGCTCCAGACTAGGCCGCACATGCTTCGCACTGCGCCGCCTCGCCGCGACCGCCACCCGCGGCGTGCTGCTGGCGTGCTACCACGCGACGGTGCACAGCACCATCACGTACGGCGTGGAGCTTTGCGCGCGCGCAGCCAACGTAGACAGAGTCTTCGTCATGCAGAAGCGCGCAGTGCGCGCCATCGTCGGTGTGCCAGACGACGTGTCGTGCCGTGAATATTTTAATGAATTGGGTATTATGACGCTCGCCTGCGAACTTATCTACCAGGTGGCGATGTTCACCCACAAAAACATCGATGTATTTAAACGTAGAGGCGTGAACACCACCCGGGCTCTCCGCAGCAATAAGCTAGCCCATATTTTAGTCGCGCCAACACATAAACTGTGCAAATCGGAGAGGTCCGTGTACGTCATGGGTCCTTCTGTATATAACAGGCTGCCGGACACAATCCGAGGGGATGCAACCTCCACGACGGCCTTTAAGTCGAGACTACGCAAATGGCTTATGACATACTCGTTCTACTCGATTAACGAGTTCTACGAACTGCCAATCTGTTAATAATATTTTTGAAATGTATAATAAAATAAATAATAAATAATTATAAATTTATAACAATAATAATTTACATGTTCATAATTTGAGTTTATGATTTTTAAGTATCGTTATTTATAGAAATAATGATTATACTATTGTACTTTTAGTACCTACTCGACTTATAACTTGGTGTTATTAATAAATATATTGTATTGTATTGTATTGTATTGTATTTTGTAATGTTAAGACTAAATAAATAAATAAATAATGCTGGACAATTCACACAGCATTATCTAGCCCCAAGCGAAGCAGAGCTTGTGTTATGGGTACTAGATAACTGATATACATAATACAATACACTACATAGATAGATATTTTTTATTAAACTTATATAACATCCAGAACGCCCTGGACAAATGTCTGCAGATCGTACAAACATTTGTCCCGAGGCGGGAATCGAACCCGCAACCTCCTGCGTCGCAGGCAGACCTTCGCCCGTTGCGCCACGGAGGCCGTCTAGGGTGCCTAATGAACATCAAATGCTCGTTTTGTCTCTTTCTCTCTCTTCTGCATTTTAGTTTCTAGTAACCTGGCCTCACTAACGGAGATGGTAAACAGACTTTATAGACAGTAGACAACATAATAAATCTGGGCGTCTATCTTTTCTATGGTAGTATCTATACCTCAATGTAAAGGTGAAAGTAAATTAATAAAATGTGGTAGGTAGTTTAAGCCCAAACAACCCCAAAACTACTGAACAAACTGAAACAACTTCAAATTGATTCAGCTTGAAATTGTATACCTACCTAATTTTAGTAGACGTAGTTCTGGAACTAGAATTTAAACTTCATTTTATTTCGGAAAAACGCGTAGGAAATTCGCTAAAGAAACGGCTAGCAGGAAATCGATTAATTAATTAATCTATGACTTTTTCGGCTACATTGACATTAGCTAAGGAAGGACTCGATAAATTTCAATAAAAGTAAAGGTTATTTGTTTTTAGTGTGTTCACCGCACGGAAAAATTCTAAGGTAATTTTTTAGCGCTTTTGCCGCAAGGCAAAGAAGCTGCAAGCCCAAAGATTTTCGATTATCTCAGTAGCCAAATGATAAACGCATTCAATACCTAGTAATTTATTTCGTTATTTACAAAAAAAATTGGTTGCCTGTAAAGTCGGTATACGGGCGAAAGTTTTACGTGACAACGACTTTGAGTGGTAAAACATTGTGAGCGCATAACGTGAGCGGAACGTAACGCGTAACGCAGTTTCTTGAAGTGTCACCCGGCAAACCAATTTATAAGACGTTGTCACGTCAAAAACACTCAACATTCCCGTACATACTTCAAAGGTAGCGGGTTCCCGGCTGAGTCGTGAATTTCTGGGATGGATAAATTCCATAAAACATTTACTTGTTTTAAACTTTCGCGATTTGTTAACATATGATTATATCGGGTATTTATCGCGTACCTTTTGTTTTATTTCCCCTACGTTTCTACCGCGTTACAGCGATCGTGGTCACGACGAATTGAGGGTAGTCGTGGATACCTACTGCCGTCAATTCTCGGCGGTAACTCCGAGTAAGTACATCCAGTCGCCCCGTGACCACGACCGCTGTAACGCGGTAGAAACGTAGGGGAAATAAAACAAAAGGTACGCGATAAATACCCGATATAATCATTAACTACATTTACTTGTTCTCTGGTTATAGGTGAACCACATGCACATGTTTAATCATTTTCTAACATACAAAGATTCCTAACAGGGTCACATCACAGCATGCACAAAAGTGACGATTATCCACACTTCTGTACCACACAATGAACCTTCTCGAACATCGCATACAAATCTGTACAAGAATAAACCACCAACATGTTTGGTAAATAATTTATCCACCCACAACAACCACCCAACATCATTCAAAAGGCTTCAGCGCTTAACGAGGACAACCCAGCGTCATTACAGTCAACCGACGTCACTTACTACCATAGTTACCAATGCAAAATAACCTTCGAGTGGGAGTCGATAAGGGTATAGATAAAAATAATGCTGCAGAAACGGTTTTAGTGGCACTTGATCGACAAATTGGGAAGTAAAGATAATTTTGCAGGTTACTCATACTTATAATATTTATTGGCCGTAGCACAAGGCAGACTTAGTTATGTCAATTTATATTTTACATTATAATAGAGACAACTAGTAAGACAATATAAATAATTATAGTAACAAACAAGAGCCGTCAAGTGCGAGTGTAACTCGCGCGCCGAGGGTTTCGAACGTTTGTCAACAATTAGGTATGCACTAAAGGTACCGATTAGAGAGTTGGAAATTTAATGAATACCTAAAACTAGTAGGTACCAACCTACATTTCAGATGGATCTCTCTGCATGCTTCGGATTATGGGGTAGCGGTAAATTTTTCGATTTTTTTCAAAATATTTCAATAAGTATGAAACCTACAGAGATTTCAAAAACTGTTTTGAAATGTTCAAACCAATACCTTTCATATGATACCCCACTCAGTGGGGTAGCCTCCCCTTTTGAAAATTATCTCCCCCTTTTTGACCATTTTTCAAAAAGTGTTCGTTTTACAGACTTCTCTATATTTTCCTGTAAAATATAGATCCATATCTACATACATTGCAAATGGATCGCTCAGTAAACTTCGGAGATGGGGGGGGGGAGGAATGGGTATTTTTTTGACTATTTTCAAAATATTTCAAAAAGTATGAGACCTAGAGAAATTTCAAAAACTATTTGAAATGTACAAACTTATACCTTTCATTTCTCCGGTCTGGTGGGATGACGATCTGCGAAAGACTGCAGGCAGATGCTGGATGCGGCAAGCTGAAGACAGGGCGCTATGGCGCTCATTAGGGGAGGCCTATGTCCTGGACTAATATAGGCTGATGATGATGATGATGATGATACCTTTCATTTGATACCCCACTTGACTTTGTAGGTCTCTTTAAAATTTTGACATCTGAATTTGTATGGAAAATGTTCATTTTCATTTTTCATTATTTTTTCTTAAAATCTGTACAGGCGGCGCACGAAATAAAAAGAATTAAAAAAAAAACCTTTACGTATCTGCTTTAGATGGGAATAGTCAATAATCAAGTTAAAGAGAATAATTATCCAATTAATTACTAGAGCTACGAATGATAGTATCACTAACTGCCCAATCGATGTTGGAAAATTCCTTCGTTTAACTTATTAATAAGATAAAATAGGTCGCACGCTAGTTTGGGTCGGGGTAACGCATTAAACCCATGCACTTGCAATTTTGCATGTCTTATTATGTCATTAATGTCAATAGCATCCTCATAAAATACACTTGCGAGCTTTAAACTGCTCGCTTCAAGGGTTGTTGAAGACTAATTTTTACAATTTCTTTGCAGTGAACTATGAGTTAAGTTATGTTTTCCCTTACGCAGGATTTATTGGCGACGATAAATTTTGATTTAATGCACGATAATATCCGCTGCCACACCGCAGCAGTGACTAGACAGTACCGACAGACGTCTTCCATGTCGGCATTCCCACACTAGACTTGACTTGGACTTGGCCAGCCCTTATTCCTGACTTGAACCCAATCTGGCATATGTGGGACGAGCTAAAACAGTGGATACGAGGGAGAAATCCAGCTCATCCAGCTCCAGCGCCGATAGAAGCCGATAGATGCAACTTCGACCTATTGCAATAATTCCCAAAATTTAGGTAGCCAATTTAATTAATTTTAAATCTTCTTGATATCACTTGAAAGGTAACAAAATTACCTTTCAAATGATATACCACAATCTATAGTTCATTGTACATAAATTGTAAAAAAATTGTTTTGATCAACTGGCGATGAAAGCGATTCCATTTTAAAGCTCGCAAGTGTAGAATGCCTTCAAACCATGGCTTCGCTGATAATAGACAGTTCTAGGTATTTTATACATCACGTTCACGAAGCATGACATGTTTCGTTAGCTCTGGGGTTTTTTCAACAGTAGGTATATCTTAAGACCAGATTTTATAAAACGAGTTTACCTTGTCCAATATCATTATTTTTTTTTTTCATTTGTCCTGTCTGATTAATTTCCGTCGAATTGCATTGCTAGGTAACGGATTCTTTTCTTGTTAGAGGTCCACTTCCATAGGCGAATGTCACGCTCGGCGAGCCGTATTATTTTCGAACGCGTCTCCAATTGGCTTATGCCAGTTTTCCCCCTTGACAAATCCCCCTTAATGGGGAAAACTGGAATTCATTTTTTTGGAGTCCAGTTTTCCCCCTTGAGAAAATGTTTTCAAGGGGAAATTAGATTTTTTTTTCAAATGCCAGTTTTTCCCTTCAACGATTTTTCGCTTTCCAGTTTTTCCCCTTGAGAGAAGGAAACCAAAGAGAAGCAATAAAAACAACAGTACTCAAACAGTAAAATCAATTTTTATTTTGTATCTTGACAGCAATGTCAAAAATGACAGACTTTATAAAAAATTAACCACTTTCGTTTCGTATCTCTAAATAAATGTCTAAATCACTTCCATAGTATAGGGTCTAGTATAGGTATAGGGTCATCTGAAGAATGGATCGGTCGTCCGTTAAATTATTACCTACTAGCTGCGCCCCGCGGCTTCGCCCCCGTGGAAATTTATGTTTCCAACTTTCTTAATTTTTTCTTTCATAAGAACCTTCTCCTGACAATAACAAACACAACAACGAAAGAATTAGCGAAATCGGTCCAGCCGTTCACGCGTGAGGCCGTGACCAAGGAAAACGGGTTTCATTTTTATCAGTGATGCAACGAATACGAATACGAATATTCGTATTCGCCGAATAGTAGACATTTACCGAATATTCGTATTCGGCGAATACTAATACGAATATTTAAAAACTAATATTTTACGTACAAACGCAACTCTAATTACTGGCAGACTTGAAAACGCGCGTATAAAAATACGCATGTGTGCAGAGGGCCTTAACAGCAATGACGACGCGTCGGGGGACTCCCCGGCCATAGTTTGTACAGTACCGCGGCTCCGGGAGTTTCCCTATCATTACAATTACGACGAACCATTGATGATTCATTCATTTCTTTCACTTCAGTTTGTTAGTCGGAAGCAGAAGTCCAGCAAGAGAGTATTGTTTTATTTATTTTCTGAGGTTGCTGCGAAATAAAATAAGTTAAAGTTTAATTGAAAATGTCTTCTCGTAAACGAGATCAACGTGACATATGGAAACACTTCGATAAATTACCGAGTAAGTAGCTGTATGGTTCTGTATTTCTTTGGTATCAACAAAAGGTAGGATTGTAAGTAAGTAACTTAGACGAACGTTAGTAGGTAATGGCTGCGTCAATGTAGTACTAGACTTTGCCCGCGACTTCGTCCACGCAGACATTATAATTATATTAATTATAATAAAGGATTTACTACGACCGCACTGTGGACTCATGTGAAGAGATTTCACGAAAAGGAGCTTGCTGCCAGTATAAGTACTGTAGACGAAACAAGCACTGAAGTTGAAGTAACTCCAGCGAAGAAACAAGCGTCCTTAAAGGAAATATGGGAAAAACGAACTACGTATGAAACGGGTGATCCTCGGGCTGTCAAAATCACATATTTGATTGCTGAACAAGTTTGTCTAGACATGGAGCCCCTGAATTTGGTAAATAAACAGGGATACCGTCGTTTGCTCAGTGAACTAGCTCCAAGGTTTGTTTGCTTTTATTAAAATGCTAAACATTTGTTCATTCATACATATCAGTGGGATTCTCTTTCAACTTTCACAAAACCCTTTTTAATTCGTGACTGTTATTTTTTTTTACAGATATAATATTATATCTAGAACCCACCTTACAGAAAAAATTCTGCCGGATATTAATGAACGTGTTAAAATAAAATTGAAGGAGCAGTTAACAAAGACCCCATATCTCTCTGTCACAACAGACATGTGGACCAGTGACGCTTCCTCACAAGTCAATGATTTTATAAGTCTTACTGGACATGGTGTCAATGAAGATTTCCAGCTCAAATCTTACTGTCTGGAAGTGTTTCCCTTTGAAGGTGACTCACATTCAGGAGAAAATATTGCCCACAATATGCACATGATGTTTCTGGAATGGGAGCTATTGGGTAAAGTTGCAGCAGTTGTAACGGACAACGCACGGAATATGGTTAAAGCAAATGATGAGCTTGATCTTAGTATTAAACATATTTCTTGTTTGGTACACAGCATCCAATTAGCGCTGAAAAAAAGTTTGTTTGGTCAAGAACGCATAACCGAAATGTTAACCACATGCAGGGGAGTTATTACTCATTTTAATCACTCAACCTCCGCACTCAAACAACTGAAAGATTCTCAACAAGCTAACAATATACCGAAACATGTTTTGTTTCAAGATGTTGAAACTAGATGGGACTCAACACAACATATCAGATGTTGAAGAGATTACATGAACAACGCATAGCGATTCAAGATGTTTTACCATCTCTACCAAATTGTCGTCATGAAATCACAGCAAGGCAATGGGCTCTTATGAGCCAAATCATTGATATTCTGGCCAATTTCGAAGAAGCTACCAAAGAGCTAAGCAAAGAATCAACGACGTTATCTCAAGCAATCCCAATAATACGAAGTCTAAAATCTTGCCTCAATAAAATTTCAAATGATCCTTCTTCTCATCCTGATGTAAATAATCTGGCAAACTCCCTATTCAGTGGACTTTTAAATAGATTTGCGTTTATGGAAAGTGATGAAACTTATCTATTAGCAACGATCCTTGACCCACGGTTCAAAACAAGGATTTTCAGCTCAACAGTGGTCGCTGAAACCGCTCGATCAGTTCTTAACGCTGCTGTTGATGGCAGAGAGGCCGTAAGACCGACAAGCCCTCCAGAAGAACCTCAACCGTCGACAAGTAGAGGAATTTGGCAAGTGTGCCAAGGAATAATTGAAGAGGCCGAAATGGAAGAGCCAATTTCCATATTTTCTGGTGAGTATGAAAAAAGTTAAAAAAGTTATTAATAGGTAATAGGTACCCTTTGTCATCTACGTAGTATACTAAAAGTTAAATTTAATTTCAAAATGTCTTTTTTTACAGGGGTTTCGCAAATTAAAAACGAGATAGATGCTTATCTAAAGCTCCCAAATTTATCGCCGACTGCTGATCCACTGGCCTTTTGGCGAGAAGATGTCCATTTTCCAAGTCTGAAAAAACTTGCCCAAAAATATTTTTCACTGAAGCCATGTACAGTCGCCTCAGAAAGACTTTTTTCAACGGCTGGGAACATTCAGACTGAAAAAAGAAATCGCCTAAAACCAGAAAATCTACAAATTTTATGTTTTTTAAATAAAAATTTGCCAGTTGTAAATTTTAATTATTAAAGTATAGAAATTTATCAAATAAATTAGTCTTTTATCACCATGTCGAGATATTCGTATTCGTATTCGCCGAATAGTAGGTTTGATATTCGTATTCGTATTCGTATTCGTAAAAGTACTATTCGTTGCATCACTAATTTTTATATATATAGATATAATTCGTTTTTCAAAGTAAACCTGACAGTCGGAAAACGAAAATCGAAGTTTCTTTTCTTTCGTCAAGACAGCATTTGCAAGAAAATGAAACAGAAACTTCATTTTTTTTTATTATTGTCAAGTAGGTAGTTACGGGAAACGCTGTCTATCGAAATTATTGTACCTATCGTTAAATCTTTAGATTTGACGTTGAAGACCGTTACTATCGCCCATCAAATTGATAAATTTGATCATATAATGCGGGTAGGACAGTAGTCGAGAGTTGATTGAATCGATGGCAGAGCGCCAAATAGGTGGCCGACTATGATAATCTCTTCTCGAGAACAATTCGGAAGCATTTTGGCTTAAAACATTTGCCACATACTTAGACTAGATAGATAACTTCGTCATTCAAAAAAAAAATTGGTTGTCTGTAAAGTCGGTTTACTGACGATAGTTGAACGTGACAACGTCTTAACAAAAGAGCGAGGTAACGCCGCATGAGGTAACGCTGCATGAGGTAACGCCGCATGAGGTAACGCCGCATGACGTCATGTTATTTCGTGCGTGCAGCCGGCTCTATCGAATTATAAGACGTTGTCACGTCAAAAAGTTCTTGTATTGTTTAGTGTAGAAAAATGTTAAGGGAAGTTTACATACTATGAACTTTGTTTGTTTATAGATAGTTACCTACCGACATAGTTTGAATATATTTACCTACCTGCATACTCGTAGCTTGAACTTTGTTTATACGTTTATATTTACTTACCTTTGTTTAAATTTACCTACCTACTTTGATTAAGTAATTTGAGGATTCTGGTTGCCAACTCCTTTAAATCGAGGAAATTAAACAATTACACAACTTTTATGTTTTGCTAAGCCATAGATCTAAAGTGATAAAAGCCAATAAGGCGTTTATCAGGAGGAGGCCCGCGTCCAGTAGTGGACCAATACAGGCTGTTGAGTTAAGTTGAGATCTAATTTTACTTAGATCTATGAGCTCAACGAACGGAGAAGGATTTTTTGCATTTAATAAAGACAGAAAAACGACTTACATTATGAGGTGACCTAGATCTGTCAATCCAAGACCTTCATGACATGAAAACATCACTAGAATCATGTTCTTTATTATTAGAAGCAGTCGTTTGAAATCAGGGCGTAGCGATAGCAGGTCATATTTAAACGTGCCAAATTTAGATGCTATTTCGATAGTGAAAGTTCTTGGTAGTTTTATGAATCATGATCGCAGTCGGATAAAAATGTTATAGGTCAACGAACTGAAGGCATTATTTCATGAAATTTTTATGATATGACACCTACTTAGCTTTTGAGATGGTCATTCTTCTTTAGGCCAAACAAATCCGGTTTGAATATCTATATAAAATGGAAAAACCTTAAAATGTCTTGAGTGGGTTCAGAAAATACTGGCCGAAAATTCAGATTCCAGCTTGACTTTTCCTATTAATATTATAAAGCCGAAAGTTTGTGAAATCGAAATTTTTGTTACCTAGGATCTCCAAAACTACTGAACAGATCAAGACGAAATTTAGCGTACGCTTAGAGCAAAGCCTAACTTATGTAGATGATAGGCTACTCATTATACCGAAAATACGCGTGCAAAGCCGCGGGCACAAGCTAGTCCTAAATAAGTACTTACTTAGACACTTTGGTACTAAAGATAAACACTAAACAAATATTCACAAAGAAAATTACAATCAGAAAATAGAAAT
The DNA here is from genome assembly GCA_963564075.1 of Eupithecia subfuscata. NCBI lineage: Eukaryota > Metazoa > Arthropoda > Insecta > Lepidoptera > Geometridae > Eupithecia > Eupithecia subfuscata. The sequence goes on along the minus strand of OY751117.1, from coordinate 2,857,386 downwards.
AAAATATAACTAGTATTTACAATTGAAACAATTGAGCTAACTGTAGACTGTTGCAAACAATCTACAGGTAGCTCAACTGATATCAATACTAGTTGGAAGCGTCCCCAAGACGCTGGCTGCATTGCCCTGCTGTATGACAACAAACAAATTTACTATACCTCAACCTCCTCAACAGCCTGTATTGGTCCACTACTGGACGCAGGCCTCCCCCTGATAAGCGCCTTATTGGCTTCTATCACATGGGGGTAATGTCCGTAATCCCCATGCTGGGCATGCGGGTTGGGGATCGCAATTCGATGGTAGAATTGTTCTGCACTTTCTGGGCGCTGCTGCCCGCCCCCGGTGGATATTCCTTAGACGCCTTTTACGACACCCGCGGGAAGAGTTGGGGTGGTGCAAATTCTAGCCGGCACCACAAAGCTTTACTAGGCACTTAATTACTATGTGGTAATATGAGGCTTTTTTTTTTCCAGCGCGTCCATCTCTGCCTGCGGAGATATGCAAGAGGAGGGACAACTGAAGCAGTACCACGTGGAGCAGCGGTTCGCTGACCGCCGGTACAAGGTGACCAGTGCCAGGACCTACTTCTACCTGAATGAGGCCGCCTGCGAGAAGAATATGGAGGCCTTCTTGAAGAGCATTGATGCTGTTGCTGGTAAATACTTCTATCTTTTAGATTTTTTTTAAATCTACTCCAGAAATGTTTAGTTTAACCTTTATCAAATGAACAGAAGTAATAAATTTATTCACAAAGAAAATTATACTAGTATTTACAATTGAAACAATTGAGCTAACTGCCGACTGTTGCAAACAGTCTACAGATAGCTCAACTGATCCATATCAACACCAGTCGGAAGCGTCCCCAAGACGCTGGCTGCATTGCCACGCTGTATGGCAATGCTGATACGCTGTGCCAGATACTCACCAGCTCTCGGGTCACGCGTCGCTTCGACCAGACGCTCAGATAGTTTTTTGAACCTATATTGTTATTAGTATAATCAGACGACCTTTTGTGGCTCAGCGGGCGAAGGCCTGCCATCGATGCAGGAGGTCGTGGGTTCGATTCCCGCCTCATTTTTCAACTTTGCATTTTTGCATTAGGTAGTTAGGTACTCTAGTCGATTAAAGAAAAATTAAAGAAATGTGGCTTTCATTTTATTTTTCGCTAAATATTTTCACCTGTTGTAAGAATACCGATCTGTAATCATAAAAAACTGCTAACTGTTGTCGTGGTTTTGAGTTATACATTGGTAATGCGTCCAGATTATGTAACGCAAAAGTTTGGATGTATGGATGGATGGATGTTTGTTCTCACTTCACGCCAAAACTACTGAACGGATTGGGCTGAATCTTTGTGTAGATGTAGCTCTGAGCCTGGAATCAAACATAGGCTACTTTTTATCCCAGAAAACAGTTCCCATGGGATAGAAATAATATTTACACGTTTGCATAGAAACAACGCGTGCGAAGCCGCGGGTAGCAGCTAGTTCGTTATATAATACGTCCGCAGTATTCAAATGTTAAATTACATCACGTTCACATAATAAAACATGTTAAATAACTACCTATGTTATGTAGCATGTTTTGTTCTAGACGTACCTTAAGATTGTTTGAAAATAGCACATCAACTCAAAAGTGATTTGTGGCCACTCCTCAAAGATTAATTGAACGTGACAACATAAAGTTTACGAGGCAAAGCACACAAATTACGAAAATTGCTACAGGGCGTTTGTGTCGATTTTATGTGTCGTTTCTAAATTTACTGGCATGTATGATATATTGTATGAAACATGTAGAAAACATGTAGTCGTTTGACCAATAAGACTACCCATCTATGTATCTTATGTAAATACTGGTCAGTTCATACATTGAAAACAAAGCTAAGAATGGTAGTATATTCCAAGATTAGACAAACCAATCTAACTTCAAATCAGAATTTAACCGATGATTATTTTTTCAGTCAATCATTTGGTTTAACGTTACTATTGTGTATAACCGGTACAATTTTTTTCAGGAATCACCAAAAGCACAGGCCTTATGGCCGTGAAGCTTACAGCTCTTGGCAGGCCACAGTTACTTGTAAGTCCATGCTTCTTTATTTACCTACATCAAATAAACTCAATTCTTTTTATTTAATCCCTTCGAAACATTATTCTTGCAAAAACCTATGCTGCTACAACAACTTACTTATGTATATACTTGATTATGTGTGGTTAAGCGACCCGAAGTGTGTCTTAGCCTCCGATAAGAGAAGTCGCAATTTTTTCCTGTCATGTGTAGTTTCTCTCCAGTCCTCCGCTTGTAGCTCACGCAGATCCGCTTTCACCACATCTTACCAACGAAAAACTACAACAAACAATAATAATATTTCTTTCTTCTACAGCTGCAACTATCGGAAGTAATCATGCGCGCCCGTAACTACATGCAGCAGATTGGCGGAGGGACTGGCAACGTGCTGACCCATCACAAGACCATCGAGGACTTCCAACGGTACTTCGGAGACCACTCTGCGAAGCCACAGGTTCAGGAATTTATGAAGCAAGTGACTTCTGATAAGGAGGGGTGAGTTCAGATATACGAATGAGAAACAGTAATGAACAAAGAGTAGAACCTTGGGACACCCCAAATGTTATCTCTATAACAAAATCTTTACAACTTTCACTGAGGGAACGAAAACGTTCAGTGAAAGTGAGCTAAGACATAGACTTTTAACCAGGAATTGTTATATTTGAAGGTACTTACTTCCTACATAAGAACCTAGCATAGAACTGATGGTGATATTGTGCCAAAAGCTATAGCAATATCCAATTGGATCATACAACGACATATGGAAGGTAAATTGTGATTACAGTGTGCTGCACATATTCCAGTGGGATCGGTCAGTGGCGACATCAATAAGTTAAAGTTGTAAGCGTTGTCGTAAACATCGCTAGACTTGTATACGGGCATCGAAATATTCTGTAGATACCAAATATCATCCAGAAATCATATCACAATCATCATAACAAAGTAGGTATGCTATCAAAAAATTTAGTAGTACTTGAATTTCCTACTGTACTAATTATCTTAGTTAGACCATTTAAAAGAGTCTTCTCTTATCAAATAGTAATCCATGAAAGTTTAATACCTTCATTTACATACGTACTCGGTAATTTTATTGTAATGTTTATCATAAATGATGTCATATCCATTAGTTATAAGACTGCCTTCATCCTTTTCAGTATCGTCCACCTGTTCCCCTGGTCAAACATCCTTGACGAGGACATGAATCTATCAGACTCCTTCCGGGTCCCAGACCCTAAGACTGGCCAGATGAGACGTCTCATCTCCCAGATCTCCACCAAGGAGGAGGAGATGTTCAGGAACATGCTGCGTCGGCTGAACCACATCATCAAAGCGGCAAACGAGGTTGATGTCAGGATCATGATCGACGCTGAGCAGACGTACTTCCAGCCGGCCATCTCTAGGATCTGTTTGGAGATGATGAGGAGATATAATAAGGTGAGCAACACTAACAGCCAATTGATTCCCTATGTATAAAATTGGATTCACAATAACAAACACAGTTTAAAGTCAAACTGCAATTGCCGATAGGCAAAACTTGATCGCATGATCATGTATTGTCGACGATACCACTAGACAACACCATTGATTAGGACGACTCGTGGTGTAGTACCAAAAAAAACAAAAAAAAGAACAATTCTACCACTAAACTGCGATGCCTAACCCAAGCCCACCGTGGGGATTATGGGCAATAAGTCATGTGATAAAAGCCAATAAGGCGCTTATCAGGGGGAGGCGTGCGTTCAGTAGTGGACTAATACAGGCTGTTGAGGTTGAGGTTGCGGTAAATTACAGATCTATTATTTTCTCTTTCTTCATCATAATATAATTTAATCGTTGTTTTGCAGAATAAGTTCCTCGTGTTCAACACATACCAGACCTACCTCAAGAGCACGTACCGGGAGATCGTCACCGACCTGGAGCAGGCCAAGCGGCAGAACTTCTACTGGGGAGCCAAGCTCGTGCGTGGCGCTTATATTGAACAGGTAAGACTGGATAAGAATCGAGTCTTTTGCGAATTGCAGACTGACAGCGAACTAGATTGATATAGAAATAGAAAATCCATCTATTCAGCCATAGCATCCATTTTGTTAGTAACACATATAATTAAAATTGAGAACGGTTATAAATATTTTTGTTTAATTAAGAAATTGTTTGCAACAGTCGGCAGTTAGCTCAATTGTTTCAATTGTAAATACTAGTATAATTTTCTTTGTGAATAAAGTTTATTAAGGTATAAAAAAAAAGAAATTGAACAATTAATAGTTATTTCTATAATTACATGAATTACCTATTTAATGATTAAATATAAATTACATACTTAATTTATTTTGCATTGCATTTCAGGAGCGCGCTAGGGCTGCCGCGATGGGCTACGAAGACCCCACGTGCGAGAGCGTGGAGGCCACCACCACTTCCTTCCACAAGTGCCTCAACGAGATCTTGAGCCGAGTCAAGGTGAGTTTCCCAGCGTGATATAATAAAATAAAATACTGGACAATTGACAATCCACATAGCATTATCTAGCCCCTAAGTAACAGAGCGTGTGCTATGTTATGAGTACTAGTTTACGTTTTTACATAATACGTACATTATTACATTACATAGGTAATAGGTATATTGTTTATGAAACATAGAAAACATCAAGAACACCCGGAACAAATATCTGCAGATCGTACATACATTTGTCACGAGACTAGAATTGAACCCGCAACCTCCTGCGTCGCAGGTGGACCTTGGCCTGCCGCGCCTCCGTATGTTACAGTTTTCAGTTGGGCTGTCATATACGATATGACACGCTCTCTTGCCCAACTTGAGGTTGATAGGAACAAAACCTGTCATTATCAATATCTTCTCATTCATACTGTTTTTCTCTCCCAGCTATCAAAAGAAAACAAAAAAAACTATACTTCCAATTCTTAAAGCATCCTTCTCTTCATCCTTTCCAGCCCGAGGGTCCTGAGCACCTCGGCATCATGGTCGCGTCTCACAATGAAGACACCGTGCGGTACGCCATCCAGCTGATGAAGGAGCACAACATCAAGCCTGATGACAGAGTCGTCTGCTTCGGACAGCTGCTCGGCATGTGCGACCATATCACCTTCCCGCTTGGTAAGTGCATCAACCATAGAGTTGGGTTAGTAGGAATCATGGTCGCCTCTCGCAACGAAGACACCGTGCGGTACGCCATCCAGCTGATGAAGGAGCACAACATCAAGCCTGATGACAGAGTCGTCTGCTTCGGACAGCTGCTCGGCATGTGCGACCATATCACCTTTCAGCTTGATAAGTGCACTTAAGGTCAAAGTAGGTCACGCCACGCGGTAGGCCACGCGTGAAAACAATCCAGGCTTTTACTATTTTCTATGTTGTGCAGGTAATTTAAGTAGCAATTTCAATTTCAATTTATTTATTCAAACAACTTTACAGGACAAACCACTTAAGTCTACATAATAACTAACTCAATTTAACTTAAAACTAAAATTAAAATCTATACTAATACAATATATTAGGGTAATAAAAGCAAATGAGAGGCTTTGCGCACGTCGTAAGCTATTTGCTATGAGTCTTTGCTAAATTAATCTTTAAACCAATTGTCGTTTTGGAAGTCTATCGACATTACGTTATCAATAGATCCATAACGGTAATAGATTCGCAATTTCTTTCAGGTCGTATAGCAAATGTGCAATGTGCGCAAAACTACATAGCAGCGAGCTAATTAACTTGTACAAGCAGAAATCACCAAAAACCTGATTCTTTCAAATAACGTTTCTTAAGCTCGATACATCCCACGGGTATTTGGTAATGGGCTCTCTCTGACCCGTTTATGCGTTACCAATTCCGAAATGGTCACGGGACGCCAATTCCGCTCCGATCCATTAACATTTTCTTCCACTCTAACCCAGAGCCCGGGTAGATAAGATTCCATTGCTTGATTATATTCCACTCTCATTCTCAGCTAGGGTGGATTAGATTCCATTCCACTGCTTGATTCTATCTCACAATCGTGATTTAGAATATTTCTTGCAAATCGATTCCTTCAGGCCCGTTATCGCGTTCGGGTCGAAAAAATCTTTCAGATTCAGGTATGACGATCTGTCTGTTAAGTTTCTATGGAGACAGGTATGCTGTCACACTGAATAAAGATTGCCATACCTTTAATAATTTCCTTATTTTTCAGGACAAGCCGGATATTCAGCGTACAAGTACGTCCCCTACGGTCCCGTTCTGGAGGTCCTGCCCTACCTATCCCGTCGCGCCAACGAGAACCGCGGCTTTCTGAAGAAGATCAAGAAAGAGAAGAGTCTGATCCTAAAGGAAATCATCCGCCGAGTCTTCTCCGGCCAAATGTTCTACAAACCGGTCGGTAACTACACGCCCGTGTAAGCTGCTATCTCGGCCGTGTTGTTTTTTTTGCGGAACGAAGAATAAATGCCACTACAAGTCGGAATGTTCGGTTCTGCAGGATATTGTAACTTAAATTCGACTTGTTGTGGATTTAGATGTCTATTGTAAGCCTATGTGCATTTTGAATGTGGTCAACTAGTCTGAGTGATGCGCCATCGCAGCCAATAACGTTACGTTTTATAACGTTATTACGTAACTCTTTTGTAACGTAACTGCACCAACACTCGTTATTGGTTGATATAGATTATTTACAAATGAAAGACGCAATAGTGAACATCAAATCGAAATCATGCTTATTACAGTATTTAATTTAATTTTATGTAAGTATCAATTATAATTTAACGACGCTTATAATTTAGTGTTAACGTTAGTCGCTGTTATTTGTATTTAATGTAGTTGTTAATATATTTGAGTTTATACGTCCTATAATAACAGTTCACGGTTATTTAAGTAAAATTATGGATAAACTACATTCAGATCTTGGGGACATGTGTAAAATAAAATGACTTGTAATTGATTGTGAAGACATAAATATTACTTAACATAAACGTCTAGTCTCTCAGGTTTGATGTGAATTTGGAATAATAATATAAATGACCCCTTGAAATAAATAAACATGTAATATTTAGTTGAACTATTATTATTATAGATGTTATGCTTTTTCCAGAAAGAGTAAAAACGCTAACGCAAACGCTTGTTTTGGAGGTTTTTAGATAGATCGTTTGTAATGTAATGTATTATCTACTCGCATAGTCATTATAATGATGAATAGAATGCATTATATTGTGTTCTGGGGTCTTGAATTATAATCTCATAAGTATTCTAGAATTTTTGGATGTACCTATTTTTATAATTTAGTAGTCATTTGTGTTTTGTTTGTCCTAGATCAGTCTACCTAAACAATAACTACATTCTTATGGTGGCCGATTATGATATGCTTATATAACAACAGTTTTTTCGTCAATCAGTCGTAAAGATTTTAATGTTATTAGTTAGTCGTGATCAGTTCCTACTTAATTTACTTGGGCGGTTTAATAAATCGCACCGGTATTTGTGTGATAGCGTTTTTCGTGCGATTAACGTTAATAACCTTTATGTATCTTAGTGCCACAGTGATTAAACTTAGTTCTGTTATAATCAAATTATTTTTATTGCGTATTTTCGATTATTGTAATAGGTATTTATAATTCATATGATTTGTAATCTGTTTGTAATTTTTTTATGTGCGCTAATTTTATTGTTATGCTATTTTTAGATTATTTTATTAATAGACTATCAATAAAGACAAGATTTTGTTTTTATTTGTTTATTTTATTTGAAAAATTTTTTGTTACTTTGGTTTCTTTTTGAATTTATATTATACCCCTTTTGGCTTATGTTTTTATTTGAGTTCACATTTATAAATCACTGACTGTGAACAAGGAAGATAAAGTTTTTGAGCATAAGACAAGGAATTGTAAACAAGGTCAAATCATTCATCTCATTTCTTACTTAAGCAAGAAATCGTAGATGTTGAATGTTAAAAATGTGAGTAAAACATAAAAAAATATTACAGACAATAAAGGAACTACTCGTTAATGTATGTTATTGTAACCTATATACAGTGTCGTAACGTTAACGTGATTTTGTGTAACATACGTTACACTTTTAAAGTCGTCCTATTTATAAATATACGTGTAAATTGATGTATTATGTCAATTTGTAGATGAACCTATTACAACTTAGGTACCAACATGCGAAACAAATAATCAATGAGTGAAAGTGACTGACTGAAACTGAAGTTGGGCCTAATTTTATCACATCTTTGAATTGTACGTAGGTATACGCCCTGATAGATATAGCAAAGCTTAATCTGCTCAAAGTGTAGGTTACCTCTCCTGCTTATAATAGCCATAGCAGTCCAGCTGTAGGTGGATGGAACGAATCGTTACAAGGTTTATTATTAGATGATAAGGTGACCAGCTGGCCTATTTATGTACATTTGTGAGTGTATAATTCATACTATTTTCGCCGCTCCTTCGCTGCATTCTGCTTACGTAAAAAACTAGAATAGATCAACGTTGTTAACAAAACTGTTTCAGTTGCGTTGCGATGATAACTAGTTTTCGAAGTTTCGTCATCATAAAACCGTTATTGATAGGAAAGTTAGAAAAATAACGCTATTTGAGATTTTTCTCGCTATTTGCTTTGCTAGAAAGGTTTCTTAAAAACACAGGTAGCATACCAGCCTTATTTTAAGTAAGTAATAGTACTCAACCACTACTATTGTATGAAGGTTAAGTGTCTACAAGCGCCTTTTGTTTATTTCTTTGCAATTTTTGCAAGTTTACAGACAATGTTGTAATAGGGTTCTAGTGTTAGGTAAGTGGTAATTAAAGTATCATGTTAATGTTATTGCGCGTTTTATTTATCAATTTGGAATTAGGAATCTAACTATTTAGATCACTACATATCCATTTATCCATAGAATTATTAATAGTTTAATTAATGATGAGATTTCGGATATTATATATCCTTCAGTCGCCCCGTGACCACGATCGTGTTGATTTACGTGTATTCTTACATTACTATGACAGTTTTGAAAATTCAAAGGATTTTATGTGGCCCGGCGCCGGGCCAAGAATAAGAATAAGAATAAGAATAAGAAACATTTATTGTATGAACTGTGTACATAGTTGGTCTTAAGAACTAGTAATTGTCCAACAGTTTGTCCTTTCGGACATACAATAATATAATTATTTTTAACTTATAATTATTTTTAATTGTAATTTATAATTATTTTTAATTATTTTTAACATTAGTTAACTTAAAATTATGAGAATTGCACATTTTCTTTATACTTAAATAAGGTTAACAATAGGAGCTAAATAACAATGATTACTATCTAAATTTTGGGGGGTCACGTCAAGTCACGTCAAGTCACGTCAAGTCAAGTCACCGGGCCAGATGGGATACACTCGATTTAAGTATATATTTTTGTTTAATAATTTATTTCATGACAAAACACTGGTTTTGCTAAAAAAACAAAAAAAAACATTTGTGATATATTTTGTAGTGTTAAATAATGCAGATTGCGTGCAAAAGAACACGTATAGGAATAAAAAGTAAACTGATTTTTTTGCATCAAAATAAAAAATATATTCGTAATTCAAAAAATCGGTATTCACAAGTTGATCCCCTCAGGGTCCCGAATTTTATTACCCCCCTCTCGGCTCACAGCCTTTCTGTAGCACCCTGTATAATCTAATCATTCATTATGTTAACTGATCGCGAAAGTTTAAAAAGTTTAGTTTGTTGTTCAAAGCGAGTGCGCATCGAAATCTTTCGTATGCTACGCGTGTCTGCCGTAGCATCGTAGCACGTGCTACGAAGCTCTACGACAAAAGAAGGACATCTTTCTGGATATCGCTCTTGAGCGATAAGACCGCCACTTGTCACTTAGATTTTAAGCTGTTTTGCTGTATTGTTTCTATCGATAAGAGTGTGCTATTAAGAATGTTCTATATGTCTATGGAAGCCGGGAGAGGGGTAGGGAAATGTGGGAAATATGAGAAGAAAGAAGAAAAACTCACCTACACAATAAACAAATCTGCATACCTCGATCACCACCATTTATTTAATTTCATTTTAAGGTTTTTTATGGTACTAGACGATCGCCTCGCGGTTTCACCCGCGTTTCACTCACTCCCTGAAAAGTAAGCTTCCTAACGATGAAAGAATTTTTCAAATCGGTCCAGTGATTTTGGAGCCTATTCAATACAAACAAACAAACAATCAAATCTTTCCTCTTTATAATATTAGTATAGACTACCACAGCCTATCTATATACATACAGTCGTTCGACGAAAGCATTTTGACGTAGTTTAGAGAGGGCAATCGTGCGGCGGCAAGGGACGGAGAGGAGGAGGGACGCTCCCGAGTTGCATACGTCACCGCCTTAGTAACTTGGGAGCGTCCTCCCCACCGACCCATCCCTTACCCCCGCACTATTGCCCTGTCAAAACGCCTTCGTCGAACGACTGTATGCGTATAGATAGGCTATGGTACTACTGTCTATGCCTAAATCGACTGAGCGGACCTGCGTTTTACCTCGCCGCCGCCGCCGCCGCCGGCTCGCTGATCCACCGGTGGCTTGGAGTTGGTGTAGCTTCTATCTTGAGGCACAGCTTTAGGAATACCACATTGGTATTTCGAGGTCAGTCTTAGGTTTACCTACACGGTTTGAGAGTCACAAATATGCACAAATGTTCAATTTAGATGAAAATTAGTCGCGCAATGACGCAGTCTTCTTGTCGGAAGTAATTTTTACCCACCGAGGGCGCTGTTGTCCGTGATTTGATACTTTGATCTCTGATTGAGTATAGTGCGCAAAAATATGAAAACAGAATTGCTATTTCGATCTATCTGTCTTGTGCATGTTGTTACAAATCTCAGAACAGATTTACAACGAAAATAAATCCAATTATGGAACAAATCCTGTTTTTTAATCACGGACAACAAGCGACGCAACGCCCTCTGTGAAATTACATTAATTTGTATGATCTATGTAATAAATAACAAGTAGATACAATAACCAATAAAACCTCTGAAGATCTCTAACATAACAACTCTATACCTAGTTCTAGAGATAGATAGATAGGTATTAGGAGTTTAACTTTTTTTTTTGTGCGCCCCTTTCGTAAGTTTCATCTCTTGTGATACATATTAGAAATACGATATATTTTGCGAGATCGTCCAAACACGATCGTCACATCCAGCATCAGCCAGCAGGTCGTCATCCCACCTGGACGGAGGGACTTTGGGGGACACTACGTATATACTATTTGTTGAGTTCGCTCTGGGAGAACGTACCATCCATAGAGTAAAAACTCGCTGCTGTCTCAGCAGAGAGATAGTGTCATTCAACAATTTGACAATTTGTGTAACCAAAAACCGATTCATGTGTGTTTTGACAGCACGTAAATACAGTGCACTCACTCACACATTCGTATGATTGAATGTTGCAAGTGAATAGCATTTTCCCTAAAAAATTGGGTAACTGAAGCAAAGTTCCCATTAAGAAAATACTTCATTGTTTTTATCACCTACCTTTTTATTTTTGATATTGCATTATTTCAATTTACTAAAGGTGTCAATAGTTTATTGTCAAATAGAAAAAATCTAAAAAAAAATCTATGAAAATCCATTTCCAACGTCTTGTTTTTTTTTTAATTTTACGAAATAACAGCCGGTACCTATGGTTACTATCATTCTACCTAGGTCAAATGACAAAAAGGTTTTACTCCAAGTCTGCAAAATAAGATCGGCTCCGATCGTTTTCGGAACAATAATTTAAAATAGACGGTCAAGTGCGTGTTCGGCTACGTGCAGTGTAAGCAGTTGCACGGTTCATGGCCTATCTAAACCAACTTATTTACTTGTTTTACACATACCTACCAAAGTACATTTTTTAAGTTGATAAGGATGACTATTAGGTACTCAACTAGTAAAGCATACTAAAGCTGTGTAGTTTTCCTTTTAAAATCACTCCACCTACTACTAGCATTTTTTTCACAAATAATAATGCCCAACTTAGACAAATTACAGCATTCTTCGCGGTTCTCAGTCGCGCGCGCGCATCGCTAGCCGCTAGTCGCTGCCGCTGTACGCACGCACGGTGCTTAGATCGTCGCTAATTATCACCTACCTCACGAGTTTTACTTTTCGCCTAGCTAGCATACAACAAGATGAATATCTGCGCAAATTGCGGAGACCACTTCAATGACGGTGTACAGTGTTCAATGTGCAAGAAATTTTTGGATTTTGGCTGCGCAAATGTGACGGAGAGTGGCTATCGGCGTTTGAGTGCGAAGTCCAAAGCGAACTGGAAATGTTCATCCTGTGGGTCAGGATCGCCTGCTCCCCCTGCCTCGTCGTCGGCCAAGACTCCGGAGCCCGTCTCGCTGGATATGGTCATGGGCAAGCTCAACTCTATGGAGTGTAAACTGAACTCCATGGAGTCAGCTCTTGCAAATATATCGAAACTAACGAGCGACGTCGAAGGAATAAAATCAAACATCAGTAAGCTTCAAGAATCCAATCGAAATGTTATAAAAACGGTCCAGGAATACACCTCCAAAGTTGATGATACGGAATCGAGAGTGACGTGTCTTGAGGCATCCGTGAGTGACCTAGCCGAGGTTAGGTCACAACTCCACACGTGTCAGCGTAACGATCTGTACCAAGATCAACTTACTCGCCTCAATAACATCGAAATTAAGGGGGTGCCTCTCAAAAAATCCGAAGATTTGTTCGATGTTGTGGACAGGATTGGCGCGCGTATAACCTACAAAGTAGCGAAATGCCAAATAAACTACGTGAGCCGTATTCCTACGTTCAATAGCAAGGAAAAATCAATTGTAGTGAGTTTCCTGAATAGGTACGCGAAGGAAGACTTCATAGCCTCAGCTCGATCACTCAAATCACTGTCGGCGGCGGACATCGGGTTCGAGAATAACAACCAAAGAATCTACGTAAATGATCACCTCTCGCCTGAATACAAGAAGCTTCTCACGCAAGTAAAACAGTTGGCCAAAGAAAAAGATTATCAATTTACTTGGATCAAGTTTTCTAAAATTCATGTAAGGAAAGATGATTCATCACCCGTGATCACCATCAAATCCGATGCCGATTTAAACAAATTAGTGTAAATTGTATCGTAACTTGCGTACCTTTGTTGAACTTTATTTTAGTCAAATTTATGCATTTTTCTTATTTCCAGTCGCGAGTGTACTTACTTTTATCTAAGGTGCTAATTTTTCTCATCTCTCGTTTATGTAAGTGCCATATCCAACTGGTGTCTCAGTTTATTTACTACTTACCGTTTCTAATAAACCGTTACTTTATTGTTATTTTTGTAACACTCACATTCACACATACGGACCTGAGGTCGCACAACAATAGCATAAACATAACTTATTTTTATTTTTCTAACCGTTGTATTTATTGTCATTCACTTCTATTCGCTTCCACGAACAAACACACAATTTGCGAATTTTGCAATCGAAGTAGCTGCATAACTTATCTCCGTTTACATTATCATAAAGAATACATTGCTACTACCAATGCAATGCTAATTGAACGCACCTACCCAGCTGGCTGCATGGTCAAGGTCAAGTCTTATCTATTGCACTATCCATGTCTCATGCTAGTATTAATAAGTTTTAATAAACTCCGCCTAATGCCTATACAATTGTTTTCACACAATTTAGATTACTTACAGTTTATGCTTATTAATTTTAACTATTTTATATATTGGTTTATTTCTAGAATATTATTGCATAACAGTAAAAATGTATGGTAAAAACCTTAACTGCTATTACCAGAACGTACGCGGCCTACGTACCAAAACTACCGTGTTTCGGAGGAATCTGCGTTTAAGTAATTTTGATATTTTAGGCCTTACGGAGACATGGTTACTGGATGGAATTGCGGACGCGGAACTGTTCGACGATAGGTACATGGTGTGGCGGAGAGATCGTAGGTATGATTTAACCGACCAATCGCTGGGTGGAGGAGTATTGTTAGCGGTTCGTAAGGACTATCACGTGACTTCTAGGCCCGAGTGGTGTTCAACTGCCGAGGACCTCTGGTTATCAATTCAGTCGCAACCTGCTAATAGTAATAATTCCCATATATTAAGCTGCGTTCATATTGGCATTCTTTACTTATGTAAGCAAAATAATGGCTTGAGTTTTGCTCAACAGTTAACTAATTTTCTAAATAGTCTGCGGGATATTATGACTGCTTATCCGCAAGACAAATTTGTTATAATGGGTGATTTCAATTTAGGCTCCATTCAATGGAGTCATGGCGACGGACTAAGTTACTTGCAGCCTATCACTACGCTCGGACTAGGTAGGCTGGAGACTGAACTCTTAGATGAACTCGATGTCACTGACCTTCGTCAATATAATCATATTCGAAATAAGCATGGTAAACTTCTTGACTTAATACTGTCCAACCTTACCATTTCAGTGCAGGATTGTAATGCACCTCTTGTGCCGTTAGATGCCCACCACAATGCGCTGGAGATATTAATTGATATTTCTATTAAAGAGCACCTAAAACCAGCGCCTCGGTTAAAATATTGTTATAATAAAGCTAACTATAATGCTATTAACAAAGAATTGTCATCGGTGGACTGGAATGGCCTACTAAATAATAAATCATTGGATTCGGCAGTTGACTGTTTTTATGCCGAGCTAAATTCTCTGAGAGATAAGTACGTACCTACTAAAACTGTACGCCAAAACTTATTTCCGCCTTGGTATTCTCCTGCGCTAAAAAAAGTCCTTAAAGAGAAATACAAGTTTTATAAAAAGTACAAACGCTACCACATGCGTGCTGACGCTCTGTCTGTCGATTGTCTTAAAAAGAGAGCTAAGAGGCTGGAAGAAAGCTGCTATAATAATTACATCGCCAGTGTCGATCAGTCGATTAAAGATAATCCGAAGTACTTCTGGTCATTTTTAAAATCACTATCTGCTACAACATCCTTGCCTAATACAATGTCATATGATAATGAAAGCTCCAGCTCAGGAACAGATATTTGCAATTTATTCTCTAAGTACTTTCATTCAACATTTTTGACTCAGAGTTTCACAGATGACTCCGCGGGAGCTTCACAACCCATAGTACCAGGTAACGTGGATTGCAACTTGTCGAGTATTGAGATATGTGCCCCTATGATCGAAATTAAGCTTCTAAAGCTTGATCAATCTAAATCAGCAGGCCCAGATTCTATTTCTCCCTTGCTACTTGTCAATTGCGCAAGTAACCTAGCTACACCTTTATCTAATATCTTTAGAAGATCTCTATCGGAAGGTACTGTTCCATCTGTATGGAAATCAGCGTTCATTACACCTGTGCACAAGAAGGGGCCCAAGGAAGTAGTTACCAATTATCGACCTATATCGAAGCTTTGCATTATAGCTAAGGTTATGGAGCAAATCGTTTACGAGCAGGTCTACAATTCCATTAAAAATACACTACCTAAATCGCAGCATGGATTTCTTAGGGGACGGTCTACTGTCTCAAATTTAATCTTATTAAATGAATCACTCACGGCAGCTATGAATAGCGGGCATCAGACGGATGTGGTCTATACTGACTATAGTAAAGCATTTGACCGTATAGACCATAAACGTCTGATTTTCAAACTTTCTACGGTTGGAATCAGAGGCGACCTACTCAGATGGTTCACCTCGTATATTCACAACAGAAGTCAAGTTGTTGTCCTAGGAAACTATACATCGAGGTGGATCAGCGTCCCTAGTGGTGTTCCTCAAGGTTCACTGCTTGGTCCTCTGCTGTTTCTTATCTTCGTCTCCGACATCGATTCGTGTTTCATGAACTCAACAGTACTTACGTTTGCAGATGACATGAAAATCTTAAGACCTATTACTTGTTATAATGATGCATTGCTCCTTCAGGATGACCTTGGGCGCCTGGATGCCTACTGCATGCAGAATAAATTAGATCTAAATGCTGCCAAATGTAACGTAATAACATTTACTAGAAAGACAAATGTAATTAATTTTAATTATTCACTCAAGGGTCACGTATTACAAAGAGTGAGTGAGATTAGGGACTTGGGCGTAATACACGATTCTAAGCTTATTTTTGATTCACATATCTCTTCATCAGTGAAAAAAGCTTCTAAAGCACTTGGTTTTCTAATGCGCTCATCAAAAGACTTTAAAAACATTAAGACATTAAAAATTTTGTATAGCACGTATGTTAGATGTCATCTTGAATACGCCTCTCAGGTGTGGAACCCGGCTTACTCCATTTATATTGATAGACTGGAACGCATCCAACGCAAGTTTCTGCGCTTCCTTTATTTTAAAATGAAATTACCCCGTGAGGATTACCATGCGAGGTGTGTCAGGCAGCACCTCCTGCCGCTGAATTTGAGACGTGACTATGCTGATGTTATCTACCTGTCGCGTATCCTCAAATCCTCAGTCGATTGCCCCGAATTACTGTCAAAAATTCAATTTTCCGCTCCGACGCGCATAACAAGAAGTAGTGACTTGTTCTACCTACCTTATGCAAGCACGAATTATCGCCAACAATCATTTATCTATCGTGTCTGTAAGAAATTTAATATATTGTGCAAAGACCACGACCTAGATATTTTTCATTCCCCCACTTCCACTCTTAGAACAAAACTCAATCTTATATTTTTTTCACAGTAGATTGATTTCGATTATTTTTTCTTATATCTATACCTGTAATTATTTTACTACACTAGTTTTACGTAAATTTCGTGTTTGCTTCGTGGGGGCTATGAGTTCGCCAGCCTACGTATGATAACGTACGCCCACGCTAAGTGTGTTGTGTATGTTGTAGGTACTCGTAAAAAGACAATATTTCGGTTTTTTTTCTCTGTTCGCCACGCGTTTCGTTATTGGTTTTTCCATTTATAGATGTGAATGATGATTTTTATTTTACCTCTTTTGTACCTTTAGTATCTTATTGTGATTGTGAGTGATATCCTTTCTTTTGTTTCATTTATTGTCATTTTTTAGGATAATATTGTATTGTATGCGAAGAAACAACTTTAAAAGCTCTTGTTGTATTGTGTGTATTAGCGATAACTAGTTACAATAAGTAGGTACATTACTTAGGTACCTTCAAGTAACATTATGTATCTATCAGTGGATTCCTGTTAATAGCCCATCAATTTATATTCTATCACCTATTTATGTATAGTGTGCTGATGGTTTCCCTAAAATAAATAAATAAATAAAAAATAAATAAATTCTAGTACTAATAGTCTCTGGACTAAGCTGCGGACGGATCGACGAACGTGGTGAACTATAAGGGTTCCTTGTTGACTACGGAACCCTAAAAAAGAACATGTGCACGTGCAAGTATTGCTACAGTTATGGTGATGCAATTTTAAATGTGAGTTTATTGCATTTGCTCCCCTTGGAGCCGAGAGAGGATAGGTCCGTGCGGTATCGAGGTTTTCCGGAATTTTAAAAATATCTGAGCGTCTGGTCAAAGCGGCGGCGCGGGACCCGATAGCTGGAGAGTATTTGGCGCAGCGCACCAGCATTGCCATACAGCGGGGCAATGCAACCAGCGTAACGGGGACGCGACGACTGGTATTGATATCGATAAATTGAGCTGCCTCTAGATTGTTTGCTACAGGCTGCAGTTAGCTCAATTGTTTCAATTGTAAATACATACTAGTTCTAATTGTTTCCATTCATTTATTGTAATTTTCTTTGTAAAATAGTAATTTGAGTTTATCATCTTGAATCTACTCCGAATATCGTCGAGTGACTGAAAATTCTAAAACTGTGATATTCCGCGTAGTTTGATCCCTAAGTCCTAACTTGAGGGAATTCCACCCTCTCCTCTACTATTTTTATATACCTAAGTACTAAGTAACAAAACCTGGGTATTTTTTTCCCAGTGCATAGCAACATTTTCACAAAAATGGTGGACGAAATTTTTAAATTTATTTATGAGTTTTGATGACTGTTTTAGGCAAAATTACAAACGGAATATTAGTACTTACCGGTGGAATGAGATATTTGCGGTATTATTTTTCCGGTGGTGTTTTAACATCCTTGCACCGCACAACACATCATTTTTATATTTTTATGTGAGAGCTGCTTTCCGTCTCATTTGAAGTATTGTACTAACGGCTCAAAATGATTTCGACGGTCCGTCCCAATTTTTTAGACTTACCTCGTTTGTGTCAACTATCATTCTAAGTCTTCTTCTTCTAAGGTATACCATCTATATAAATTAATAATTTCGGAGCGGTCTACGGTAGACTCGAACGAAATGCACATCAAATTGAAGAACGTCAAAAATTAGTCGATCCGAGTCGACAACTTATAGGCGGAAAATTCGGATTATCGAGTAGTTTCAATATGAAAATGAATAAATTGTTAAAAAAATTGTAACGGCCGGCGTTGCAAAGTAAACATGTCAATTAAGTATAAACATGTCTATGGTTCGGTCTTGGTACCGTGGACGGAAGAAATCGCTCCCCAGGGTATATAAATACTCCTTGATCGTAGCTTGGTACATATATAGTGATCTGTGGTTCGGTCTAATTTCTTTGAATGAAAACTCTTTGCTCTTTGATTGAGAAATCATAATATGTATAATAATAGTAATAGTAGTATTTTATTGCACCCGTGCGAAGCCGGGGCGGGTCGCTAGTGTCTACTTAATTTTACTGACCTATATCTTTGATGTCGATAGCTTTGGTTCTCTGTCGGTTGTATTCCTTCCTTATCACACTGGCGATTTGCAAGCGAGTCCAAGCGAGACAAGTGCGCAGCGTGTTTGGTTCGGCAACCATGTTCGGTTCGCGCTGGTTGCGAACTCGCGGCAAGTTCGTTGCGAACTGATTGTGCATTCGCCTCGCTTTCAACTCTCCCGCAAATCACCAGTGTGATAATAAGCAAAGGTTTAAATCGTTAGATAGGCATTTTCCGTAGTGAGACTGCGCCGTGTTGTTGCCAAACGAAATGAGATAGCTCGCTCATTTGGAATGGGTATATTGTGTGTTTTTGTGTGATTGCACAATAAATGGTAGGTAATCATAACAGTTAGGATTATTGGCAAAAACACCATTTTTAACTACTCAAAGTGTGCGTGCGTAAGCATTTTGTTTACGCACGCATTCAAAGACAATGCCACATTTTTTTTATTTCAGTATTAAATCTTTGGTGTTATGGCCCTAACTATCAAGCCAACTATAGACAAAAGATAAAAAACGATAGGCAAGTCCAAAAAGGTAAACATACAAAAGGCATTTAGGTAAATTACACAAAATCAGTCAACAAATAACATTTATTTTGCAATCTATTACAACACCTTTATCCACTAAATAGAAAAGTGACTAGAGAAGAAAGCACTGAAAAAATAAATTGGTAATGTTTTATAGAAGAACTTGAAAAAAACGCTGTCTGTAATAACTTAATATACTTACCTATTTTGTTCGAAAAAAACAACATTTTAAACCAATTACCTATATAAGTTCTTAAGATTCAGAGACTGACAGAAACTAACATCAATAATAATTATGTATCTACCGTTGATCGGTAGATAATACAAACAACAACCATGATCTTATTTTAATATATCTCTTACTCTAAATACATAAAACTCTTGACCAGACTGTTGAAGT
Organism: Eupithecia subfuscata; assembly: GCA_963564075.1. Lineage (NCBI taxonomy): Eukaryota > Metazoa > Arthropoda > Insecta > Lepidoptera > Geometridae > Eupithecia > Eupithecia subfuscata. Next base: position 2,837,711 of record OY751117.1, on the reverse strand, counting down.
ATAATTTATACTCATTACTTTACAGACTCTTATTTTTTTATATTTAATACTCTACCTAAAAGGGTATATTTTAAAACCAGCACGCTTAGGTATCGTTGACCAAATTAAATACCTACTTACAGATACCTAATTTAAAGCATCATCATAATTTTCATTATTAATTAGTGACAAACTCTGTCATTATTATTTTTAAGTGCTCTAAAATACATCTAAGTACTTAATACTACTTACATTTTGATACAAAATACGCTATGGGTATCAAAATTAGCCCTATAGGTATTTGATATATAAATATTATTCTGTATCTTTATAATAATAGAATAGACATTCATTTCATTTAGCTAAGTAATAGCCTATAATTAATTATTCTAAATTCAAGTGCAAAAACCCTAACGCCCGCAACGCTTTAGGGTTATTTAGTTTTTATCCACGAACAAAATCTCTTGCTCACGATTTTCTTACCCCACGAGGGAACGCTCTAAAGTTTTCCAGTCAAAAGAGTTCCAGAAAAAGTTCCAGACTGGAAAAAATATACCTAACTTAGAAATTTAACTATGCTCATGTTGAGAATTATTATCATGATAAAACACTTAAATAAACATGACAGCTTTTTGCATCTATAACTTGTTATTCTACATAACCTCCCTTTCACAACGAAGAAACATTTACATCGAATTCGACTGGAGTCTGTACCACACTGAAGCACAGATGGCATTTGAAGATGTTTGCTTTACGTTATATTGAGCCAAAAGGTTCAAAAAAGTTGAATATTTTATCACGTGAACCTTCAAAGGCCGCGAAGTGCGTAAAAAGCAGCCGAAGAATAAGGGTCTCATCGGGACTCCACGGCGGGCGACGTCATACAATAGTTTGGATACGTCGCCAGTGACGTGGCGACGTCGCCGGTTGTCGCAGACCGCATTCCGGTGTGGTAGGGCACTAAAAGTTAGATTTTAGCAGTCGGTGCTAGTGGAACGCATGGGTAGCGACATCAGCACCCTCTGTGACGTCATCGGACGCCGCTCCGAGGGCCGTCAGCTGAGTCGCTGTTGGTCTTCGCTAGGACCTGTGGCGGGGCGGCTCGTCTGTAAGCAAAAACAGTGCCAGTGTAGTTAACTGTGTGCGTACATAGTGTACATACAGTAACCCGCTATGACCACCTCCCCAGAGCATGTACCCATAAACGATATTGCAATGGAAGACAACACAACAGCCACTGTTCTTACGTTTCCTCAGTGTCCGCTCCAGTAGCGCATGACTCGCCAGCGCCGCTACCAACGCCGCCGCCAGCGTGATCAACTGTGTGCGAACACACAGCGTGTGCCGGGCCGCACAGGCGAGCGCCAGGCCTGCGTGCCGCGCCATCACCACCACTGCCCAGGGGCCACGCCAGCCCGCACCGCCTATGCAGGCTCCAGCCTGCAAAGATTATAATAGCGTATGAGAGAGAGTGAGAAAGATAGATACAAATGTACCAAGCTTTCGCAATATTCTACGGTGTAATACAATAATTATAACAAAATTATTGATGAACTTGTACCTAATTTCAGAGGTTTTGCGCTGACTGAAAAGTACCTAATGAACCTTCACCACCAGCACCAGGAGTAAGAGACCTTTTAAAGCATGAAGCCAATGGAGGGTGACAGTCAGTGTGGTGTCTCATTATTTTGGTGTTTCTTCACTTCGCTTTTACTTAAAGCATGAGAACTGCCTTCGCCTACATCCCTAAGGCGAAGTAATAGACCTACCTGCAACACATCCCACAGAGAAGCACAAGCGCCCCACGCCGCCCCAGCCAGCGCAGGCAGAGCCAGATCAGTCCGCGCAGCCCTCCACCTCAACAGCGCCAGCACCAGCGACGCATGGGCCGCTGCGCCACCACAGGCCAACGACCCTCGCTTGCCTCTCGCGGCTGCCATGCTGAGGGTCCCGGCTGCTAGTGCGTGGAGCATTCCGGCACCGAAGAGGGCGCGCCAGGCGCACCACCAGCCGTCAACGCAGACGCCGTACCACTGTAGATAATCATAGTTATTAACAATTACATTTTAAGAAACGGAGTAATTCCAGACAACGACGTATTCGAGTTGCAAAATCTTGGACCTCTAACCTCTATCCTTATCGCCGCTGATGGCGATTTCTGCTATAAAGTTATTTTTTAACTTGTTTCGAAGTATTTACTTAAGTGGCATATAAAGCCTTAACGGGAATCTGATCAAGAAACTTTAACATCCTTGGTCAATCAGTCGTCATCCCGCCTAGCAAAATAACATGTCCTGACCATCGTAACTTAAAGCTTGCAAATCACTAACCTTAATATAAGAAGTATAAATAAATCCCTGTTGCAGACCGATGAACAAGCCCATAGGAGCCCCGAGCAGTGCCCTTGGGTCCCTCGCAACGGAGCGGGCGTCCGGAGGCGGTGATGGCGTGGAAGTTGCTCCATAAACCGCCAGACCAGCGCCGATAAGCGCCAGGACCGCCCACACCGCAACGAGCACGCACCGGCCTTGGGAGCTGAGCGCTATGCCTAGCACTGACTGGGTGTCTGGGCAGCCAGCGGCTCCGCATGTTCTCTCCTGCAAAATCAATAGAATACCTATATGTAGAGGTGGTCGTTTTTACCAACATCGTTGTTGACCAACGATGTCAGTGTACGTTGTTCCCATCGGATGGCGAATAGGTGAACAACGGATGCCTGCGACAACGAGATGCCGAACCGAGTAATGCCGATCGCCACCGACAACAAACGAACGTCACACCGACATCGGAAGAGCGGGGAGGTTAGTGGCGCGGCATCGGATGGCGAACAACGATGTCAGCCGAGTAATGCCGATTGCCAAACCTAAGCAACGAACATCCATCCATACCTCACCGCCCGCATGCCTGCGTGTGTGTGAGCGAGAGGAGAGGATGCTAGAACATAGAACTGAACGTTTTATTATATCTAACTAGATATGGCATGTACCAATGTTATTTATTATTTAAAAAAATACGATATCTATTTTTTTTATCAAATGTCTAGATATAATATAAGTATTATGGTATTTTAGATTTACCCTACTACTAGGAACCAAGATAGATATTGAATTATTTTTATTTGATCAAATTCCGTAATTTAGGACCTACCCGTCTAAAAGCTCATGTCACTTCCAGTAAGTTTCATATGCTCGTTATTCTTGTCGTTTGTTTGGATTTTTTCATTACGCAAATTACGATGATGTGCGCACCGCGGATTTTAAAAAGTCTTGTAAAAGTGTTTGTGTGAACCTAGGTACCTAATAATGTCGAGACGCCAAAAAACGGCCAATCCTAATACAAAAAAATATTCCCTCGAGTAGGCTAGGGACCTAATAGGTAGGTAGGTAGGTACCTACTAATTTAATTGTTTGGTTTGCTTTAGATAGGTTTAATAGGTAGGTAGGTAGGTACCTACTAATTTAATTGTTTGGTATGCTTTAGATAGGTTTAATAGGTCTAATAGGTAGGTAGGTAGGTACCTACTAATTTAATTGTTTGGTTTGCTTTAGATAGGTTTAATAGGTCTTATAGGTAGGTAGGTAGGTACCTACTAATTTAATTGTTTGGTTTGCTTTAGATAGGTTTAATAGGTAGGTAGGTAGGTACCTACTAATTTAATTGTTTGGTTTGCTTTAGATAGGTTAAATAGGTCTAATAGGTAGGTAGGTAGGTAGGTACCTACTAATTTAATTGTTTGGTTTGCTTTAGATAGGTTTAATAGGTCTAATAGGCAGTGTTGTGTTAGCAACCCGGCCGACATCGTTGGCGGCAACATCGACACCCGTGTCAGTGTTTTGTTAGCAACCTGGCCGACATCGTTGGCGGCAACATCGTTGTTCACAACGGATGCCATTCTGACAAAAACGATGCGCATCGTTGTGGAAATTCAACGACAACGCCCATCTCTACCTATATGGAAATCACTGAAGTAGGTATTATAGTTACTACATGGAAATCGAACCATTAAATTTCTTTTATCGTCATAAAAGCTCATAACCAATTCATTTTAACACTATCTAAAACTAAGGCAGCTTTAGATTAGACCACATTTTACCCAGGAGCACCTACCATTCATCGCTCTGGTTAGGTGAAACCCTCTAGTCGGCTTTAACAACCTCCTTGACCAGAGTCTAACTAAGACCTTAGGGACCTTAAGTAGTATATTATACACACTGCCAAACTATTTATTAAGTTTCATTGTCTGATATAATTTCCTAACCTCATAGTCGTCATCATCCGTGAAGAACTCTTCGACAGGCGGCCACTTCGCCACCGTCGCATTGGTCGGCGACACTGTGAACTGCGGAGGAGTCCGATCCTCCGGCCAAATGAGGAGTGCCGCGCCCAACAACATGGTCCCAAACACCATCCCGGCGTCTTGCGCTGCCCTAAGCGCGCGCAACGCTCGTCTTAAAGCAACTTTCCGCCTTGCTTCATCTCCTGCTGATTGAGCTAGCGACGTCGCAGCAGCTGCCAGTGCCACTGTCATCGGCGACAAAGTCACTCCACAGATTCCGTACAACGCTAACAGCACCGATAGAGGCGTGTCGACCGTATGAGCGGTCAACAGCACACAAACAAGTCCATGGGCTAAGGCTATCAATGTTCGCGCTCCAGTTTTTTGGATGATCAAGGGGGAGAAGGGAGCTACTATAGCTGCTACAGTGTGCATGACTGCAAGAGGTAGGGCTCCGGCTTCGGCACCGGCGTAGGCAGTGAAAGGGACTAGCGCCGATGCACAGAACCCGGTCGAGGCACAGAGGAGTGTGAACCTCCGGACCAGAGGCCTGGGCAGTTTGGGTGGCTGTCGGAACAGCAGTCTTCTGACCGACGCCGCGCCCACGGAGGAGGCAGTCGACTCGCGACGTCGGCCCACATTGACTACAGGAGTCGGCCTGATGTGTGGCTTCGGTTTCCTCCAAGGCCATTCTTTCTTGTAGATTGTGCTCACGGGGATCTGTTGAAAAAGATGTATGGTACAAAGAAATCAACTATAATGTATTTTTGGAAAAATCATAACTAAATTTTATGCAATATTGCGTATAGAGTTAGTAAGCGTAGCAGTAGAGTTTATTAGTTAAATAAGCTCGCCACTCGTCCTATGCATAGAAAAAGTATTTGGGTCCCGTCACTATCACTAGATCCCACAGTTTTCCAGAGAGTTCCGGGAATTGCGATCGGTGGCGGAAAAACGCCTATATTTCAAGTCAAATTCTCTCGTCAATCTCTACAATAGTCAAAGTCCATGAAAAAATTGAAGCTTAGTTCTTTTAATGGCTCCTAAGGTTCCTAAAAATTTCTAAAATCCGCTTAGCTAAGGTACACTTACCTTACTATAAACACCACGGTAGTTTGAAGAGTTCGATAAAAGTGTTTACTACGAACCGAGTTTGTGTTGCAAGAACAGCAACGTTTCATCCCATAACCATACCTACTAGTCCTAACCATAGCCTCGGGACAACTGTTTGTACGATTCGCAGGTATTTGTTCAGGGTGTTCTGGATGTTTTTCTATGTATAAAAAAAATATCTATATGCATATCGGTTATCTAGTACCCATAACACAAGCTCTGCTTAGCTTGGGGCTAGATAATGCTGTGTAAATTGTCCAGCATTATTTATTTATTTATTTATTTATTTATTATTATTATAACATCTTTACGGTGAGTGCGGTTCTAGTTGTGCGTGTTCGTTAAGGGTAGGTATATATAAAACGTTGGTGTTTTTCCAACACAAACTAGGATCGTAGTTCATCTGGTTACATTAGCTCTGCTTAGCTTGGGACTAGATGATGCTGTGTGGTTTGTCCAGCATTATTTATTTATTATTAATAATGAGCACTCACCTGTTTTATGATAGTTCTATGCCGATGAGGGTCCGAGGTGGTGCGTACCGCGGGGGTGCGGGGCGGGGGCCTAGACCGCTCCGTGAGGTCCGGTAGACTGCCCATCAGTACCCATGCAGCCGGCACGAGAGCCTCTGCCTCATCTGGATCTCATCTTCAGCTCTGCTCTTTACAAAAATAGGTGTTCAGTGTGTTGAATCATGTATCCGTTCTTTAATAGTTTCGTTAGCTAAAGTTCAAAATCCTCTAAAAATGTTTTCAATCATTATGAAAGTACAGACTCCGAAAAACTACCCTATCATAACTGTTTTCAAATATTCGAGCTATTTCATAAGAACTACGTTGTCCCCCGCTCTGTACTACGACGAAGTGCGGCGCGCAGGCAATGCCTTCCACCGCCTACTAGTCGTACCAACGCTGGCCTGCGTTCGCCTCTGCGCCGCATCGTTGATACTTACAACAAGAAATTCATTGATATTGATCTGTTTCTACTGTCTGAACTTAGTTTTAAGAAAAATATTCTATAACTATTACAAACTAATAACAATTGAATCACAACCCTTTTCCTTTTTATCTCTCTCATAATAATACCTATGTAAAAAATTAACTAGTACCTACTCATAAAATTATCGCTCTTAAATATATAAAAACCTTAAATATGTAATAGAACCAATTAAGCTACCTTTAACAGCAACCAACTATGTAGTAAGTAATACTTCTGTGTAATCTGTGCATAATGTGATTGGTCGTACATTTAAAAACACATAGAATAAGCACACTATTATAATAAGCCTGCATTGTACAATTGTTTATGATCCTGATTAAAAAAAATAAAAATTATAAGACACCACAAACTTGATACTTATTAATAACTAGCTTTTGCATACAGTTTCGCACTTTAGTACGTGGTCGTAGTAGGCTTCCAAACTTCATTGGGAACCGTTCAGCCGTTTCGTCATGCAAAGGTAACTGACAGAAAGAGAGACAGAATTACTTTCGAATTTAAAATTTCAGTATAAATATTTAATTCATCATTACGTATAGTTATACTGTGTATTAATAATTGGTGCTATGAATGATGAGCACAGTCACAAAGCAGGCTCTAAGACACTTTACACGCACAAACTGCTAGTCATTCTCATAACCTACCTAGGTAGGTATATAAGTGTGTAGTCAGGTAAATAGTATACTAGTAAACAGATCTAGGGTCTATTATACTCAGCAATATATACTTTGAAGACATGTAAAAGAATATACAGTACATTACGTAAACAGATCTGTTTATACTGTTATTTAAGCACAATAGACCAGCGGGGCTATTTAGACTCTCCACTATCAGTTAGAGTCACACGGAATATGACACAGATTTTAATAAATTCAAATATATTAGCGGTTTTAGTCCTCGTTCTGTGAGGAATTAAACTACCAGAAAAGTATTTTTAAATGTTTCGATTTAGTGGTCCTTTTGGAGAAATCTTACTAATATCCTATCCTATGCTTCCTTCTTAATATTAGAAATGCTAAAGTTTGTGAAAGATGAAATTTTTGTTACCAAAGATCTCCAAAACTACTGAACAGATCAAGATGCAATTTGGCATACAATGAGAACGGAGCCTAACTTAAACAATAGGCTATACTTATTGCCCAGAAAAGACACACGCGAAGCCGGGGACAGAAACCAGTTAATAATATAAGAGCTTTATTAATTAAAATTAAACATTACCTACATTAAAAAGTAGTTTTACACACATTGTAGACCATTGCTACAAACATGGGTTCACAGAAATCTATTTATTTATACTAATATTATAAAGAGGAAAGATTTGATTGTTTGTATTGATAATATCATTATATACTTTACTAGACTAGACGATGGCCTCGCGGTGTCACCCGCGTAGTTCCCGTTCCCGTGGGAATTTCGGGATAAAATATAGCCCATGTCACTTCCTGAAAAGTAAGCTTCCTAACGGTTAAAGAATTTTTCAAATCGGTCCAGTAGTTTCGGAGCCTATTCAATACAAACAAACAAATAATAAAATCCTTCCTCTTTATAATATTAGTATAGATATAAATTTCTGTGAACCCATGTTTGTAGCCCATTGCTACAATTTGTGTAAAACTACTTTTCTAGTAGTTTAATTCCATGCAGACTGCATAGAATATTAAAAATATATTAAATAATAAAAAATATATAAATATATTATATTAAAAACCGCAAAAATATTTGAATTTCGCGCGAACTTTGTAAGATTCCGTGTCGATGATGACTCAGTAGCAAAGAGTTTGAATAGCCCTACAGATACACGTGAGCATATTGCAACTAGCTTTACGAGGTATGTAATCGTCGTAGGTAGATAATAAATTGGATAATTGAGGATAAGAATGACAACATAATAGAATGTAATTATTGACTTAGTCGTAAACGTTGTAACACGGGACGTAGGATACCAGGATCTTCAACATAGGTAAGATACTAAAGCTCTGCTCATTAACCCAATACCGCTACCTCACAGAACGGCTTAAACTCGTTATCTTTCGATACATTTCACAGTGACAAAATGGCTTCCCACAAGTTACATACGAGTGGTCCGCGAGCTGTCTGTCATCTGATGCCGCCAATATAAAATTCATCTAAAAGTTACGAGCACACATACAACACAAAAATGTGCATTCAAATTAGGGCTTTAACCCATATCTGAATGTACATTTTTGACGTGACAACGTCTTATAATTCGATAGAGCCGGCTGCACGCACGAAAAAACATGACGTCATGCGGCGTTACCTCGCTATGACGTCATGCGGCGTTGCCTCGCTCTGAGGCGTTCCATGTAAGGCTTGAAGTGCAAGCGAGAGCGCTCGACATCCGTCTCTCTCCTACTTGAGTGAGCCATGCGTCTGCATGGACAGCTGCTATACTATAGTACATTTACATGTTTTGATCGAGTATCAAATGCTACCATTCCTCAGTATTTTCTTAATACGTTGTCACGTTCAACTATCGTCAGTAAACCGACTTTACAGACAACCAATTTTTTGTGTTGTAAGTAGGTACTACAGTGGTGCTTTCCACGTGTGCGACAAGCTTAAGGCTGCACTGCTACCGCGTAGTACAATAAGCATTAAAAAAACTTAAACACATTTTAAGTGCCAGCATAAAATAGCAGACAGCGCGCTGTAAGCGAGCTTGCCGCAACCTATAACCATTCGTTGGTTTACGCCTTGCTTACCGCATTAAGGTTTAAGGCCCGACCCAAATCAGCGCCACCACTTATTTTATCACTTCGTTTAATATAATAATACTAGCTTTTGCCCGCGGCCTTCTCTGGAACTTATAAATCCAACAAAATGCAATTCGCGTGCACCGCCAAAATGCAATTCCCACAAATTGAGTGCCATGCAATCAGAGAAGGTAAACAACCCAGACATTTTCGGATATTTAGAAAAGGTTTCTAAAATATGTTATAAAGGCATATCAAAGAACTTTTAGTATGAAAACCTCTATAAAAAACATAAAACCCAATGATTATTTTGCATAAAAAGGACAATAAATGTTAACAAAGGTAGGGAACTCTATGATATTACTACCGTGATTATGAATAAGTATGAAATATTCTTACGTACTTTGCTACTTTGTTATTTTGCTTTCGGTTATGTGGCAGCAAGAGCAGATACGTTCTACTGTATCTAACTAATCAGTTTCAGATGTGCTACCTGTGGATTGTTTGCAACAGTCTGCAGTTAGCTCAACTATTTCCATGGTAAATACTAGTTCTTATTTATTTCTATTATTTGACTGTAATTTTCTTTGTGAATAAAGATAAACCTACCTATTTAACCTATTTAACTAATCGTCGATACAAATTATCAAGAAATTTTATACGAGTAGGTGCCTCTAATAGTTTTTGTTTGTATAATAGCTTTTGTTAGGAAGGTTCCTAGGTAGCTATAATAGCTTTTATTTATCGACCTACGAACATTCTAAATCTTTTTTAAGCAAGCTTTTATATCTCTTTTATAATTACTTCTAGAATTTAATGTATTTATTTTTATAGATACCAATATGACGTGTTATTCTTGTAATGTACGAAACAAATGACTTTATCGATTATTATTGATTTATCATCTAGGACTAAAGTGCTTCGAAAGACAAATCCAACAAACCCAAACTAAGGATTACATCTTTTCGTTTAGGAGTTCCTAATTCCTATGGCCACCTTCTGTTCCCATCATCAAACCAGCTCGGTACCATACCAATGCATTGTCACCAAACCTGTCGCCAAACTTACTTAAGTACAATGCCAAAAAATCTATACCAAATCACCTATGCCAAATTTCAGCTCAATCGGTTGAGGATAACAAGATTCGTCCCACAGTTACGTACCTACAGAAGTAGGTACAGGGCAAGTTAATTTAAAGTTTGTAAAATACTTACACTATCTAGACAAACAACTTTTACGTGTCAATAATTTTATTTTTCCGTGATCTACAGTAATCCAATTGGTTCTTGCAACAAAAAGATAGAAGGGAATTTTAGGTGAATTCGAGAGTTTTTTCAATATTTATATTGTTGTTTTGACTCCCCAGTGTTTATTTTAGGAGACAAATTGAATTTGCTAATACTTCAATCCACATTAAATTTTAAAAGACCAAATAACAACAACAAGATAAGCTTATTAAATAGATGCTCACTTTTATCGACTCCTGTTGATATCCCAGAACCGATAAATAATCCTCCCACACAATTTGTTCACCTTTTTAGATAGCTCAACACTACACTTCACTTCACTTTTCTATCTCCTCAGTTCGTTCCATTATACATTAACACTTATTAAGATGAATCTAGTGATGACGTTATTCTCTGCATGAGTATTGGGAACATGCCTGTACTCTTTGGTAGACCAGCGTCGCAGCACCTTGTAGCTAGAGGGTGTGTGGGTAGGGTGGCCAGGGTTTTAGTTATTAGGGATGGAGGACTTTTTCTGCTTTACATCAGAACTTAAATCATTCTAATAACGTAAGAATTTTATGACACCACTATCAATCAATCATACATACTATAAAATACAGACTTATAAAATTGGCTATCAGAATTTTATTTTATGTTTTTAAAAAAAAAAATTATGCTAGGAAATAAATAAAATCCACCTTAGTTGCACATACATGTATGTATGAATTATGTTGTAGGTACCTAATACACAATGCTCCTATCATTTCAAGGCTATCTTGTAGAGATTTCCTAAAGCAGGACCGCCAAATGTCAATTAGTATTCAATTTGATTTTATGCTGAATTATTTCTGTTTGATTTAAGTGAGCAGATTTATACAATTCCTATACACATTGTGATCACAATGATTAGCAATCAGATTATGATTTTAGAGAATAAGTCGCACGACATACCTACATTATAACAAATCAATTCGTGCCCTAAAACCTTATTTCATGGGATAGTAAAAACATACAAATATTGCAGAGTTTGACCTACCTCTAGATCGTTTACAACAGTCTGCAGTTGGCTCAACTGTGTGACAAATACCTGTTCTAATTTATTTCTATTCTCTAATTGTAATTTTCAGACACGGGTACCCTCCTAATTACTTTTACCTGTTGACAAGTTTCAATGGAAAAGTCCTGTACGATGACAAACCACGGCCATCCTACCAGTGGATGCTGCCTGGAGCATGCGCGGTGAGTGTTCGAAGGCCGCACTGCATCTGTACCTAGCTATAGATCTATACACCCCTTCGGTCATGGTCCCGGCTAGAATATAAATTGATGTGTTTAGTGAAGCAAGCGACGGGGCGAATGGGGTAGAACTATCTGAGATAAATCTTGAACTTGACTGCTAAGGGATGCTAAAAGGGATCGTCCGTAGGAATTCCTTGACGATAACATATTTAACTCTCTGGGTCTACGAATTCCAATGTTTATTTAAATCCTGTATTCAACCCAAAACGATCTTTGAACATAGATGTAATGTTTATTTGAATCTTGTACTCGATTTCGTATAATTTGGCACTCTTGAATGTTCGATCGTAATAAGTCAATTTTATTCAACAACATCATCCGGCGGGCCTTTGTCACCGCTAACGTACCAGCTATTCTCGAACCGAATGGTCTGTTGCGTGACGACGGTAAGAGGCCCGACGGTATGACACTAGTCCCATGGGAGTTGGGGAGGTCCATTGTGTGGGACGCTACATGCGTCAACACACTTGCGCATCTTCCGAGGACATCCGTGAGGGCTGCGGCAGATTTGGCCGAGGATCTCAAGAGGCGCAAATATGCAGGTCTCGACAGAGCCTAAACATTTGCTACCCTTGAAGTCGACACCCTAGGTCCGTGGGGTACCGAAGCTCTTCGGGTTTTGAAAAAATATCTGAGCGTCTTGTCGAAGCGACGCGTGACCCGAGAGCTGGTGAGTATCTGGTGCAGCGCATCAGCATTGCCATACAGCGGGGCAATGCAGCCAGCGTCTTGGAGACGCTTCCGACTGGTATTGATATGGATCAGTTGAGCTATAGTTGTTCTATCTCACGAAGTCTGTTGGGTGTCTATGTCAGTGAATGCATCTACCCGTAGATTGTTTGTAGCCGTCTGCAGTTAGCTCAATTGTTTCAATTGTAAGTTCTAATTTATTTCTATTATTTGATTGTAATTTTCTGTTGTCAATGAAGTATATTTATTTCATTCAATCATAAATTTGAGTCCAAAGTGTGGCAAGACTCCGTTGTTTGCTACGGTCCACAATGGACGAGTGTGTGCTGATGAGGCGGAGACTGAGTTCACATTTGCCGCTTAAAGTTTGTCGCACACCTGAAAAGCACCGCTGCGGCACAACAAAAATATGTATTCAAATATGGTTTACTTCGTAAGATTTAGATGTAGGTATTTTATATTGACGGCATCAGATGACAGAAGCTGTGTGGTGCCGGCTTAGAATTTGCACCACCCCAACTCTTCCCGCGAGTGTCATAAGAGGCGACTAAGGGATATCCACCGGGGGCGGGCAGCAGCGCCCCCTGCAGAACAATTCTAACACCGAACTGTGATCCCCAACCCGCATGCCCAGCGTGGGGATTATGGGCATTACCCCCATGAGATAAAAGCTAACAAGGCGCTTATTAGGGGGAGGCCTGCGTCCAGCAGTGGACCAATACAGGCTGTTGAGGTTGAAGTTGAGATGACAGACAGCTCACGGAGCACTCGTTTGAAACTTGTTGGTAGCCATTATTTCACTGTAAAATGTACCTAAAGATTACGAGTTTAAGGCCTTACATATGAATGCACGTTTTTGTGCTGTGTGGGAGCGGTATTGGATTAATGAACGCATAGCTTCAATTCACATTTACCGCATAAATTAAAAGACGACACGAGACGACTTAATTTTGTTCTATTGAGCTCAAACTTTGTGTATATGTAGGTAAGGTACCTAACCTTTACAAGAACATAAAACCCACTGTATGACTATGTCTGCATAAATGTCTGTATGCCTGTATGTAATAATAATAATAATATCCTCCTAGCCTAATTTCGACCACGGGAGCCAGTCTCATCAAAGAATAGCCAGATGCGCAAGGACATTTTATAGTGCACAAGTGTGTGCGCAAACACAGGTGCACTCTCTATTCCCTCACGCTCATAATCCGATGGGACGGCAGACGACACGACCGGGGAGAGGTCAAGCGCGGAACCAACTGCATAACGTGCTTTCCGAGGCACGGGGGTCTACTTCCTGACTTCGGGCTGCTACTGTGAATTCTTCTTCCTAGAAAAATCCCAATAACTACTACTGGCCCGACCCGGGATTTGAACCCAGGACCTCGTAATCAGCGGTTGAACAAGCTGACCGCTAGACCAACGAGCCAGTAGCCTGTATGTATGCCTGCCCTAAGTGAGTCTGTAATCTACTGTATACTAATCTATACTAATATCTATACCATCTATACTAATATTATAAAGAGGAACGATCTGCATTTTTGGATGTTTGTAACGAATAAGCTCAAAAACTACTGGACCGATTTCAAACATTCTTACACCACTAGAATGCTACATTATTCCTGAGTAACATAGGCTGATATAATTTATTACTTAAAAAAAATTGGGATCTCTACTAAATCTTCAATAATGTAGCAAGGTGTAAAAAAATTACTCATAAATTGTCTATCATCGCATGCGTTGCGGAAACTATTAAAGATAGAACAAAAAAATGTTCTACAATATTAAAGAACATATAAATATCTACAAAAAACTCAGCGATACCACATGTCCAACTATTGTAGTTATGTAACTACTACTACTATAACTACTTTTTACATTTTAAAAGTTGATAAAAATGCCGACCAAAATCTGACTATGTTATCCAATACCTTTGTATTAATCCTTTTCCAAATTAATCCAAATTAAGACTGTTTCAATACCTGTACATTATTTTTTTTATTATTCAAATCAATGTCAATCTAAACCAATTAGAAAAATAAACGCCGCTGCGCCGCGCCGCGCCGTGGCCGGTGCGCGGTGTGGCCCCGTTCATCGCAGGTAGCAAGCAACGCACGCGGGCAACGATAGAACGGCAGACCAACACGAACGGGGAGTGGTCAAATGCAGAACCAACGGCTTCCGTGCCTCGGAAAGCACATTAAGCCGTCTAACGCCGCGAACTTCCTAACTCCGGGTTGCTACCGTGAATATTTCTTCTAGAAAAGACCCAAAATCTTGGCTCGACCGAGATGTGAACCCGGGACCTCATTATCAGCGGTTGAAAATGCGACCGCTAGACCAACGAGGCAGTCGGATAAAAGTATAAAATGTCCTGCATAAAGATACATTTGCTCTACGTTTATCCCAAAATGTTTAAAAATAAATGTCCACCTGTGCGAGGCCGGGACGGGCCGCTAGCCACACTAATATAATAAATGCGAAAGTTTGGATGGATGGATGGATGTTAGTTACCTCTTCACGCCAAAACTACTGAACGGATCGGGCTGAAATTTTGCATATAGGTAAGTCTAGCCCTGGAATCAAACACAGGCTACTTTTTATGCCATAAATCAGTTCCCATGGGATACAAATAACCTCAAAACGTTCCATAGAAACAACGCGTGCGAAGCCGCGGGCAGAAGCTAGTAGTCTATATGTCTCAAGTTCAGTTTATGGAGAAACAAGACATTCCGTGCGTGACGATGCTTTGTCGTTTTGATTGGTGGTTGCATGACACTGATGACACCCAGGTAGACCATTTGCGCATAGAGAAGCGAAGAGTTATCATTCGTTCACGTTGCAAAGCATGTGCTAGATTTAAGTTATATTAGACACGTGCACAAAAGTAATATAGTATGTACATAGTAGCTAACACGTGTTAAACTTTGTCTCTTTCTCTCTTCCAATGAGGTTTTGCTGAAAGAGAACGCTTTTTAGGGTTAAGCTCGCCTTTGCTATTATTTTTCTACTTTAAGTTTTATGTGTATTTTTATTCTGCAATAAAGAATTATGTTAGTAATGCCTATGGGTCAACGAATTAGGATAGATTCTCTTTATTTTGTTTACGATTAGTAGGTAGGTACTTACTGCAGTACGAACTCTGGGCGATGCGGTGTAACATAACCAGAATTATGTATTATTGAATCTCTCAGTGGCAGCTTGGGTGATTCGGCTGTATGGTTAAATAGTCACTTCGAGCATAACTATCCAACCGTTGATCCGATTTACGTGAAATTTGATTGGTCGATAGATGTGTCATGTGAAATATGCTGGTAACTTAGTGGGGCCAAATCCATTGAGGAGTTTTTGGGACAAGGGGGTCCAAAAGGGTAAAATCAATCATTTAAATCAAGTTTGGTCTGTTATGAAAGGTTTACTTAAGTACATTTCAAAATGGTTTTTTTATTTTTTTTTAATAAATTTTTCGAATAAGTGACCATTTTAAAGACATCTCATTTGGTACTATGACAACGGGGTCGTCTAAAATGAATGCACCCATTAAGCACTGCAGTAGCCGTGAGCTCTCATAATTTGTTTTGTTTTGAAATACGCATTCGACAACTTTTTTTTTCTAACCTCTTCGACCGTTCCAGAATAAGGAGAAAAAAACAAACTCCAGCCATTTTTCGACATTTTTTTTTGTGCGATTTTCTGAGAAAGTCATGGATTTTGTTATGCTTCTTCTTCTTGACGTAAGTTACAATTCAAATTTCCAAATATTCGTTCACCGTATAAAAACACTTATTATTGAACCAGGCCAAGGCTGGCCAGCTGGTAGATTGAGATTTATTCGTGAGCGAATGCTCCCCACACTATTTTCATCCGTCATTGGTTCATTTTCTTTTGTTTTTTATTTGTAATCAAAATGCAGCCAATGGGGAGCAAACAAAATATGAGTATCACTGACGAATACATCCTGTTTGACCACCAAGATCACTAAGTAGTTACAACTACGTTTCGGAATAGCCAGCTAGACATTGACCTTTACGTATAGCAATATATCTACGCCCTAGCACAGAACCCTATCATGAGACCTAAACGTGACTATTGTAACCGCTACAGGACCTCACAGTTCGTGAGTAGAGTTGTAATTGATATATCAACACAGCGCGGTAGGTAGTTTTATTGCCAAGGTCGGTGCAATGATCCAGTCGTCACTAAAACGGCGCCACGATGGCAGCGTTGCTCGTGTTATCACTCATCCTAATAATAACATATCTTTTATACCATATCGCCACTAGAAACTATGATTATTGGGCAAAGAAGAAAGTGCCTTACGCGAAACCATTGCCTTTTTTCGGAAACTACGCCGGTTATATAACGCTAATGCAATATTATCCCGAAATCTGCCAAAAAATGTGTCAACAGTTTCCGGATGCTCCGTATTTTGGAACGTATTACGGTACTCAACCGGCCCTAGTTATTAAGGACCCGGATATAATCAAACTAGTGTTTACTAAGGACTTCTACTACTTCAATAGCAGAGAATTGATGGACTTCACGCATAGGGAAGTGATAACACAGAACATGTTCTTTTCTTACGGCGATAGGTGGAAGATAGTGCGGCAGAATCTGACCCCGTTATTCTCCGCTGCGAGGATGAAAAGCATGTTCTATTTGATAGAGAAGTGTGCGTTTATGCTGGAAGATATGTTGAACTACGAGGGGAGCATGTCTGATGTCCTCGATGCCAGAGTTCTCATGATTCGATACACAATGGACTGCATCTGCTCCTGCGCCTTCGGAATCGAAGCCAACACCCAAGCGAGAGACTCTACCGACAACCAGTTTATGAAAATGGGGAAAGCGATATTCGGAACTTCGTATCCACGAGGATTGCTCGTCGTAGCGCGAATGATATGGCCGCAAATGTTCTACGGCATAGGGCTGAAGATCTTCCCTTCATTCATAAGCAAATTCTTCGACAACCTAGTCACTGATGTGTTCGTGAGCCGGCAGTACAAGCCGTCTCCGCGGAACGATTTCGTGGATCTGATTCTAGGATTCAAAAACAATAACTGCTTGATTGGAGACAGCATGAGTAATTTAAAAACTGGTGATAGCAAGAAGACAACTTTGAAGGTGGACGACGAGTTGTTGGTAGCACAGTGCGCTCTGTTCTTCGCTGTTGGGTTTGAAACGTCTGCAAGTTTTCTGAGTTTGACGTTGTATGAACTTGCTAAGGACCAAGAAGCGCAGGCCCGAGCTCATAAGGAAGTGGATGAGTACCTTGCAAGGCACAACAATAAGTTGAGCTCCGAATGTGTCAACGAGCTGCCGTTCCTAGACGCATGCATATCTGAATCCATTCGCTTGTACGCAATCCTTGGAATCATCACCCGAGAGGCTGTAGAAGACTACACGTTTCCATCAGGCCTTAAGGTGGAAAAGGGAATGCGGATCCACCTGCCAGTCCACCACATACATCACGACCCTAAGAACTTTCCAGAACCAGAGAAGTTTAAGCCTGGAAGGTTTCTACCAGAAGCTAAGCATTTGATAAAGCCTTATACATATTTCCCGTTTGGAGAGGGGCCGAGGACATGCATAGGTAATTTAAATAAGAATTTGTTTATGTATCACTAGTAAGACGTATCGCAACAAGACCTTTACAGTTATCCTTACTTATATTATAAGTTATACCTACATAGAAATACTATTCAAAAATAATCCGTGAAACGAAATGCCTAAGAGAAACTATATCTACATTTTTTACATAAAATCGGATTATGTGTAAACATAATTTAAAAAGAAAATACAACGCAACAAACTTGACATCAAGCCATTATAAAACCGATTTCCACCATTAGATAAGAAGTCATAAATTTAAATTACTTCAATACTGAATAATAAAATATAATATGGGAAAAATATCTTCATACAAAAATGCAGTAGGTATTTACAAGTCTTGACTCTAGTCTCACGTGTTTGTCATAATTTGAATCTCAGTGCAATGATTCCTACTTATTGACAGCTCTCGTGCAAGGGATAGGTAAATGTAATATCTAACCTATCTTTTCGTTGGAACCTTATCTTAACTCTTAAAGCAAGTTGAATGAACTAATTCTTAAGCAGTGGCAACGTCGCAACAGGTTAGCTCTTGGCATCGAGCCAAAATCAATACATTCGGGCACTTACGAATTCTGGCTGCATTATATTCTAAAATAGATTTAGAACCCATTCGTTGACCGTAGGGGTGGGAAGGACAGCGAACAAATAATGCTGGACAATTCACACTACATCATCTAGCCTAGCCCCAAGTTTGTGGTAAGGCATAAAGGGTATGATTGTCATGAATTACAGGGCATTTATGCTTCCAGTAAACCGGGTCACGAGGGCCGAGATTATGAAAATATGAAACAATAGGTAATTAATGGTTTTATTTTTCAGGTATGCGTTTCTCCAAAATGCAAGTCCTGCCTGGCCTCATAACATTCCTGAAGAAGTATCATATGGAACTAGCTCCGGGAACTCCAAGCAAGTTGAGGTTTCAGACCACTTCCCTTGTGATGCAGCCGAATTGTCCTCTGGGGGTAAAGGTTTCTCCAAGAGAGGGGTGGGAGAGCAGGGTTTATGTACGGTAGACTCTTGGGGAAGCCTGGATCTTTGTCTGGGTGAATAGACCTTCGTTTGACCAAAATCTCACCTGATGAAAAATGATTTTTATTGCTTTTGCAAAATTAGCATGAAAATGTTACTGATTTTATAAAATAGAAAGTTTGGATGTTTGTTACTCCTTCAAGCAAAATTAAACAAAGAAATAATATACCCATATCTACATAAAAAAATACATAGCCGAACATAGAACCTCCTCTTTATTGAAATCGGTTAATTCAGTAGGTACCTAATTCAGTAACATTTATACACACAAGACATGGTACAAAAAATATGGTGGAATAATTCAGTAGAGCCGCATATATCGCTCGAGTCCAGGCACGTGAATATTTTAGGAGTAAATAATTGTACAGAAATCATAAACATTAAAATATTATACATATATAAAAATTATATACCCTACCTATAGAAATAAATACCTAAAAAAAATATTGGACCTTTCTAAATAGACTATATATATTATAATAATGTTGGACAATTCACACAGCATCTAGAACAGATCGAGCTAAATTGTACCTGATATCAAATAAACAAAATTATTGTGATAACCATACTTCAGCTACTTCTATTTGTAAAGCACCAAGCCGAGCCGAGAACAGAATCTAGTGGGATTTATAATTTATTTATAATTATCAGTTGAGCTACCTCTAGATTGTTTCCTTCAATTGCTTCAACTGTTTCAATCGTAAAACTAGTTCTAAGTTGTTTCTAAGTATTCTTAATTAAATTAACGCTAGGTTCTTTGTTTTTAATTTAACACAGATCGATGTTGTCAAAATGTATGTTGTCATTTTTGATTCAAACAATGGCTTCAGAATTTTAGAAAAATAAAATAAAGTAACTGTAACAAAACTGTTATTAAAATTTATTATATTTAGGCTTACCTAAGTATACCTATAGTTTCTTTTATCGTATCTTTACCTAAAGATGAAAATACAATTTTTATTATTAGACCACCCGCGAGTCGTGGGTTATGCTTTTCGAGTATTCCTCTGAGGTTGGAAGACACTCTTTATGATAACTTTAAACAACGTTCAGGTATCCGCCGCCGCCTCCTCCGTAGACCCTTTCAAAAATGACACTCGAAATTGTCTACGACTTGTTTTGACGCAGCCTGTTTGCGCAGCCGAGAAGAGTTCCATGAATACGGAATTAGAGATTAGTAGAGCCAAATTTATTCTATTTTACTTTTAAGTTCCTACCGGCCTGAACCCACCAGTACTGCAGAGCCGCATTGTCTCTTGCTATCTCTTCTCGCACGGCACTGGCTTCGCACCCACTCGCTGCTGAGCTCTCCTGTTCCTGCAAGGGAGTTTAGACTAGTAAATACAGAGGCCAAGATCGGTTAGTTATCGAGACTTGATCGAGAGGTTATATTTCTGTATGGGTTATTTTTTTTAGGTTCTATGTCAGCACGGTAGAGGCGCTGTACCAAATCCCAAACGAAAATTGAACGACTTGCTACTTTCAAGTATGATCGAATTTTTTTTCGAAATTACTAACATGCTGTTAACTGCAGACGGCCATGACAGCGTTACCGGACTTTTGGCGGGCGCAGAGAAAACGAAATAAGGTTTTATTCTAATCTAGAGGTGCTATACCTAGCCTCCGCCTGCATGCAAAAAAGAAAGGGATAAAATTAAATGACACAATACCTATTCCATGTAATAATTCTCTGTTAGATCGACTAATTATTTGATGTTCAGTCGAACTACTCATGTCACATCCTAATACTTTACCGATTCGATTTTTTAAGACAATCGATTTTGTTTTAGAAGAAGTGGTAATCGATCTTGTGATTACCGCCCAGCATTTTGTATTATTTTACAGAATTTACTCAGACATCTGAATGGCTTTTTTATGAATCAGATTATTTAATAGAATAAAATAGAACCTAGTATTTTTGTTGTTTTATTTGCTACTTGCTTCTGGCAGCATTAAACGTGTTATTTAGTGATTAAAAGTAACACAGATTGAGTGACAAGGGTAAACTATATTTTTTATACTATTTTCAATACATTTTCATGGACAAACCGAAACTTTCGTAAGTCCCCATATTTTTCGAGTCAGTTCGCAACTGAGCTTGTTTTCATATTGTGTACAGTTATATCAAAATAATCGTTTAATTCATTCATTCGACTGTGTTTTCATTTGAAACAGGCGGTTAGGGTGCCCATTGTGAATTTATGGGGGGGGGGGGACTACCTTGATTATTAGTAGGTAGTACCTTGATCTTATGACCTCAAAGCATCAAAATGGCTTTCACTGTCTACTGACAGGGATCTGTTTTTCTTTGCTACCGACGACCGTGGCTAGTATAGTAGGTAAGTACTTCATTAGATCTATGGTACCTACCTTAAAAGCACCGTAAATGCAACCAAAGAGCTCCTGATTAAATAAGGTTTATCATCTCCAAAACAAGTTGCTACTGTGAAATCAAATAATATGTTACTTTGTCTAGTCAATGACGGACAGAAATGCTTTATATTTCAGAAATACAGAACTCACACAATTTCACACAATGGCCAGCAGACACGTGGCCGGAAGATCCGTTTCATGTCTCACTGGCAATGTGGAACGGAAATCACATCAGCTACCTTCTATATAGAATGGCGGCCTACTTTTGGATATATCCTTGTGAATAGATTGTGGAAGGCGGGCTTTGGTGTTCCATAGACAAATACAGGGTGTCCCCAGTGCGATCCCCAAAACAGGTGAAATAAGATCAAAAATTATCGACATTGTTTGAAAAAGTAAATAATATCAGTCTTCCTCACTAAATGACAGTCATTTGAATTTTTGTTTACCACAAGAGGGTATCATCATCATAATTAACCTATATTAGTCCACTGCGGACATAGGCCTCTGTAGGGTTCGCTTCGAGAAAAGGTTTCATTCCTCATTAGCGAACCTATTTTCTTGTTTTTATGACATTATTTTAAAGGCTAGGAGTCTTTCAAAGATGACAGCGAATGGAGAGAAAGGAAAGGGATTCAGTTTTGGAAAAGTCAGAGAGCGAAACGTTTTATTTTTCCACCAAAAGTTTTATCGTTTTTAGAAGAAAGGAGTGAAATTAATTTTATACCATAACCCTACCTATATCTTCCGTGTATTTCTCAGCTGTAAATCCATTGGTGTGTACAACAAAAGCAGTATGTGACCGTGGGCCGTGGGCCGGCCGAAGGTTCTTCCAATCTTCTTCGTCACACGAGCGGACCTCCCCATCTGCGTCCCGTGTGCGTCCCGAGACCTGAGGTGGATACCTGGACCCCTTCTTCTTCTGGTGCGAGCTGATGCGAGCGGGCGTTTCGTGATCCGCGGCCCTCTCCCGGCGACGACGACCTGTTTAACCTGACCTGGTGTTTAGGATTCCGTACAGTGGCTGGTTGTGTTGTGTTCCTCCTTTGTTTCTCCTTCTACAATAAATTACAAGATTCCCCGTGTTCTCTCTTCCCCTGTTAGGTAGGAAGGACTTGATTTGTAGATTAGTTTTAAGGCCATTATTAGGGCGCCTCACGCCGAGAATATAAGGCCCGATTCTTTACATTTTAATTTAGGGTGCTTCTCACTATACACATTAGTTTTTTTTATAAAGGATGTATTTACCATAGAGGCATTTCAATAATCGGGAGCGCTTCTCACGCGTTCCATTTAAGGTCGGTGCTTCACATCGACCGCCCATTTTTTAGGGTTCTTTAGTATTTATTAAGGCCCTAGCTGTAATAAGGGTCATAGACTTCTAGCCTTAAATCTACCTCTAGGTATAGATATTTAATTTACTTTAACTTGACACTTGTATATATAAACGTGGTTGACAATAAACTTCCTGTCAACATCTCATCAACTTCTTTTATTTCGTAACCTGACATTTGGCGCCCAACGTAAAAAACGCTCAACCACGTTTTTGTATGTAAGTCTCCTCTAAATTCTAAAAAATAAACTGCACAGTCTTCTTTTTCTCGACAACTTTTTTGGCCCTTGCTATATATTTATATTTTTTTTTAAAGGTAGTTATATTTAGTACTTTAGTTTAGTACTTTTATTAAACGATTTTTCTCTCCCGCAGTATCCCCTACAGAGGACCTTAAAGTATACCTGTAAGTCTGTACGAACATTATGGCAATTAAATGCGGCGTATGCGGGAGATTCTCCTCAACCGAGGATTTAATTGGATGCAGTAAGTGTCCTTTGTTCTATCACTTCGATTGCGCAAAAATTAAAAAAGAAGCAGTTCCCACAAGTTGGCAATGCCCTAAATGTTCCGATTTGCTTGCGGAACCTTCCCTTATTGATGACGTAACTGAGGATTTACATGAGCCAAAAATGCTTTTGCCCATTCTGGGCCAAAACGAGCCAATTTTGAACACGGCTATAGGTCAACAACAACAAAGCTGTCATCCGAGTAAATACATAGTAGAACTTCGAAAATACTCGTATGATGGGAAGACATGCCCTAGAGTTTTTCTGGAAAAACTCGAGGATTTTGCGGTTTCTCGCTGCGTTGATAGGAACGTGCTAATCAATCACGCATTCGAATTCTTCAAAGATAACGCCCTACATTGGTTCAAGTTCCTTAAGTGCCGTTTCCATAACTTGTCTTGGGACATTTTGTCCAAAAATTTAATTAAAGATTTTGGTGACCCCAATCATGACGCTAAACTCTTGGAGGCGATTCATATTCGCACCCAAGGCAAAGACGAAACCATAATAATTTACATATCAATAATGTTTGGCATGTTTAACAAATTAGACAACAAATTAATGGATTCGGAAAAATTAGGTATTGTAATAAGAAATATTCGGCCAGCATACTCGCCTTACATAGCACTACATAAAGTTGATTCAATTGACTCGCTGATTGAAACGTGCCAAAACTATGAAGCTTATACAGATAAAGATAAAAATTTCAAAGAACCGGTAGCTACATCATATCTGGGTGCTTTAGAGTTTAATTATAAACACACCCCAAATTCTAAGCAAACACTTCCGAATTTCGAACGAAATCAGTCTCAGCCTTCGTCGAGTCAGTTCAATGCAGTTCATTCATCTCAACCGAGAAGGCAGTATTACGATGCACCTCGGTTCATGCCTCGTTCTAATCAAAATACGGATTATTACCAAAACGCGATCTTTACAAATCCGGAGAGATTTGATTCGCACTCTTTTTGTGTACGTTGCAGAACAAATGGTCATACCATTAGA
This sequence comes from Eupithecia subfuscata, assembly GCA_963564075.1. NCBI lineage: Eukaryota > Metazoa > Arthropoda > Insecta > Lepidoptera > Geometridae > Eupithecia > Eupithecia subfuscata. The sequence goes on along the minus strand of OY751117.1, from coordinate 2,813,553 downwards.
TTCTGTTCTGCTCCGAAAGAATTGGTGTGTTTCAAATGCGGAGAGAAAGGTTTTAAGGTACCGGATTGCCCTAAATGTAGTCCAAAAAACTAAGTAGAGACTTGAATAATTCGACAAACACTTCTTATAACTTATCTTCGGTCGCTTTTGCAAACGAGAAGGATAATCATAGACCTTTTGTAGACATTTATTTTAAAAAAGATTGTTTTTCTGGCTTATTAGATAGTGGTAGTTCTATTACCATTTTAGGCAATGATTCCTATAAAATTATATTGAATTTAGGTTATGAATTATTCAAGTCTGATTCCCCGTCGATTCAAACTGCTAGTAAGCAGAAAATTAATTCGATCGGACATTTTATGATCCCTATGACGTTTAATAAACAAACGCACGTAATCAAAACGTATGTTTTTCCTGATATTAATCCATCCCTTATCTTGGGCATTGACTTTTGGAAGAAATTTAACTTATTTCCTGAAATACTCTTTCCAAGTTGTAATACTATTGAAGAATCCCCTGTTTCCAAGGATTCTTCCAAGATTTTAGCTTATGAACAGTTAAATGACACACAAAAGCCAATTGCAGATAATCTAATACAACAATTCAGAAATATTTCATTTGAATTAAAAGGCGAGCTTGGTCGTACTAATTTAATTTGTCATAGTATTGATACTGGGAACGTTGCACCGATTAAACAGAGATGTTACCGGTTGTCTCCTATAAAACAAAAGGCTCTTATTGATGAGGTTGACAAAATGTTAAAATGGAAGGTTATAGAACGTTGCGAAAGTCCATGGTTATCTCCTGTTTTAATTACACCGAAAAAGGATGGTGAATGGCGTTTTTGCGTAGATAGCAGAAAACTTAATTCTGTTACACATCGTGATGCTTATAGTTTACCTTTTATGAATGAAATATTAGATCAGCTTAGAAATGCTAAGTTTTTATCTAGTATTGATATTGCTAAAGCTTTTTGGGAGATCCCATTAAACCCCTCTGATAAAAATAAAACTGCATTTTATGTGCCAGGTAGAGGTATGTTTAGATTTGTTGTTATGCCCTTTGGTTTGACAAATGCTCCTGCCACACAGCAAAGACTAATGGACATGTTATTTACTCCAGCACCAGAGTTCGAAAACAAAGTCTTTTGTTATCTTGATGATATTATTATAGTCAGTGAAACTTTTGAGGAACATATTTTGTTACTAAACAAAGTTCTTGATAAAATCTCGTTTGCTAATTTAACAATAAATTTTGTTAAAAGCCAGTTTTTCAGAAAAGAGCTGAAATATCTCGGCTATATAGTGGATGTTAATGGTTTGCGTGCTGATCCAGAAAAGATTCAGGCTATTTTAAATTATCCTGTTCCCTCATGTGCAAAAGATGTCCGAAGATTTGTTGGTTCTTGTAGTTGGTTTCGTAGATTTATACCTGATTTTAGTACAATTGCTTCACCTCTGAATAGGTTAACCGTTACGGGAAAGAAAGCCCCAAAGTTCTCTTGGAATACAATCGCAGACGAAGCTTTTACAAAATTAAAAACATTTTTGTCAAGCACACCTATTCTAGCTTGCCCTGATTTTAATCTCGCATTTTCAGTACATTGTGATGCGTCTAATTTTGGTATTGGCGCAATGCTTACTCAGGAACATGAAGGTATTGAAACCGTCATTGCTTACATGAGTAAAGCTTTAAATAAACATGAACAAAATTATTCAACGACTGAACGTGAAACTCTTGCGGTTATTACTGCTCTAGAGCATTGGCGTTGTTATCTAGATAACGGTAAAACCTTTATCGTTTATTCGGACCACGCTGCCTTAAAATGGTTTTTAAATTTAACTAACCCCTCTGGTCGATTGGCCCGTTGGGCAATTCGTTTATCAAGTTTTAATTTTGTAATAAAATACAAAAAAGGTTCGACTAATGTGGTTCCCGATTTGCTTTCTAGAGCAAACCAGTCAATTAATAAGATTGCCGCAATTCATTCTGATCCTTTACCAATTACAATTACTAGTTATAATAACCTTTTATTGAGTTGTCAAAACGACCCGGCGGCACATCCAAACTATAAAATTGTTAGCGATAAACTTTATCGTAAACTCGATTCCAAAGATTCAATAAGCGAGGATTTTGTTTGGAAGGAAACTCCACCTCCTGATCGGAGAGAGGAGTTAATCAAAGAATACCATGGTTTAGTAGGAATGCCTCATTTAGGTATATTTAAAACATACAAAAAATTATCATTACTCTACTTCTGGTCGGGTATGTTCAAAGATGTTGCAAAGATGATTAACAAATGTGAAATTTGTTTAACCTATAAACACTCAAATCATGCCCCCTATGGTCCTATGGGTAAACCTAAAATTTGTTCTAGACCTTTTCAGTCTATCTCTCTGGACTTAATGGGTCCATTACCTATGACTCGTCAACGTAATCAGTTTATTCTAGTAGTAAATTGTGGTTTTTCTAAATATACTTTAATTTTTCCTTTAAAAAGAGCAACGGCTAAAAATATAGTATATATTTTGGAAAATGAAGTCTTTTTAGTTCATGGTATACCACAGTCGGTAATTATGGATAATGGTGTACAATTTCAAAGTCACGAATTCCATAATTTATTGGATAAATATAATATTCCATTTAAGTTTTTCACTCCATTTTATACTCCGCAAGCAAATCCGACAGAAAGGTATAATAAAACTATTGGTTCTGCACTCGCCTCTTTGGTTGGGGAGGATCATCGTACTTGGGATGTTCATTTGCGAAAAATTCAATTTGTTATGAATAATTCAGTTAACGTGGTAACTGGGTTTACCCCTTCCTTTCTTGTTTTCGGTCATGAAATCATAACTTGCGGTTCTCTTTATACTAAAACTACAAATTTGGATGAAATATGTTATCTGCCTAGAGATATTTACGCCAACAATATTGGTGAATTATCAGCGATCTTCGATAAAGTTCAGACTGCCTTGTTCATAGCCCATTCTAAAAACGCATCACGCTACGATACTAGACACCCTTTTAAGGCGTTTAATGTAGGCGATACTGTTTGGAGGAGAAATTTTGCACAAAGTAATGCTGGAACATATTTTAGCTCTAAATTAGCCCCTAAATTTATAAAATGTACTATTATTAAGAAATTGTCTCCTCTTGTTTTTATATTAGAAGACCAAAATGGTTTAAAAGGCAAATGGCATGTCAAGGATTTTAAATCATGATCTAATTTTATTGTTTTGGTACATATTTTCTAAATAATCTAAGTCTGTAGTAAATTTAACATTTTTAATGTTGTAGTGAAATTGTCTTACGTTTTTTTTTATAAGTTTTATATTAATTTCTGTTGGTTTACAGTTAACCATTCATCATGTTATGTTCGCAACATTATGGTTGTCTTAGATTTTCATACGGTTTCGGTAATCCGTCCGTTGTTATTAAATGTAATTTAAATATCTTAATTAATAATATAATTATATGAAGTAGCCTATCTTGGTTTTGGTGCGCATTAGGGTTCAATTAAAGCCTGCTATCCTCTAACTCGAGCAACTACTCCAACTATAATTTCAATCTTATAGACCTTTGTTGTATTTCTTCGTCACTATATTTCTGGGTTGGGTTTTCTGGGTTATAGTTCATAGCACTTGGTTCTGTTTACACATTAGGTTAGAATGTCTGTGGATGAATGGAAGTATAAAAAAATATATATTCGTATCCTTATTATTGTATTTGATGTGTGACGTTTGTAAGTTGGACCTGTGTATTCTCTAACTCGTGGAACTACTGTTGTCTCTTCATTTTCTCCCTTCCCAATATTTTCTATCACTTTATGAAGATTACGCTTAAGTTACTACTTCATTCTCTACACTATCGGTACTTTCTATTGTGCTTTCGATTTGCGACATGTTGTAGTCGGTAATGACTACTATAATTTAACGTCGTCTTACAGGACTTCATGTCTTGTCTTTTCTATTTAGTTATAATTATTAATCTTTCACCGTTTGTTTCATGCACTTTTACACTATGTGTCGGTGGCACTTGTTAAACGGTGGATTTGCACTTGTTATTATTGTTTTTCACTTTCATTGAACTACAATCTTGTTATGATTAATAAAAAAAAAAATAATAATAATAATAATTAAGTTATTATTTATTATTTTTTTTTTGCCCTAATTGAGGTGATAATGTAGGGTTCGCTTCGAGAAAAGGTTTCATTCCTCATTAGCGAACCTATTTTCTTGTTTTTATGACATTATTTTAAAGGCTAGGAGTCTTTCAAAGATGACAGCGAATGGAGAGAAAGGAAAGGGATTCAGTTTTGGAAAAGTCAGAGAGCGAAACGTTTTATTTTTCCACCAAAAGTTTTATCGTTTTTAGAAGAAAGGAGTGAAATTAATTTTATACCATAACCCTACCTATATCTTCCGTGTATTTCTCAGCTGTAAATCCATTGGTGTGTACAACAAAAGCAGTATGTGACCGTGGGCCGTGGGCCGGCCGAAGGTTCTTCCAATCTTCTTCGTCACACGAGCGGACCTCCCCATCTGCGTCCCGTGTGCGTCCCGAGACCTGAGGTGGATACCTGGACCCCTTCTTCTTCTGGTGCGAGCTGATGCGAGCGGGCGTTTCGTGATCCGCGGCCCTCTCCCGGCGACGACGACCTGTTTAACCTGACCTGGTGTTTAGGATTCCGTACAGTGGCTGGTTGTGTTGTGTTCCTCCTTTGTTTCTCCTTCTACAATAAATTACAAGATTCCCCGTGTTCTCTCTTCCCCTGTTAGGTAGGAAGGACTTGATTTGTAGATTAGTTTTAAGGCCATTATTAGGGCGCCTCACGCCGAGAATATAAGGCCCGATTCTTTACATTTTAATTTAGGGTGCTTCTCACTATACACATTAGTTTTTTTTATAAAGGATGTATTTACCATAGAGGCATTTCAATAATCGGGAGCGCTTCTCACGCGTTCCATTTAAGGTCGGTGCTTCACATCGACCGCCCATTTTTTAGGGTTCTTTAGTATTTATTAAGGCCCTAGCTGTAATAAGGGTCATAGACTTCTAGCCTTAAATCTACCTCTAGGTATAGATATTTAATTTACTTTAACTTGACACTTGTATATATAAACGTGGTTGACAATAAACTTCCTGTCAACATCTCATCAACTTCTTTTATTTCGTAACCTGACACCTCCCCTAATTAATGACATAGCTTGCCGCATCCAACATCTGCTTACAGCCTTTCGCATCTCACCTAGCCGGAGGGCATCCTCCACTACGTATGCTCGTTCTAAAACCGTCCTATTTCTCAAAGTTACCTACCTATTCGATTGGAAATATTACCTACATCATCGTCATCGTGCGAATCCAGCGAATGGTAACTGGCATAAGCTGAATGCTACGAGAACAGAGTCCTGGAACCGGTTGACGATACTATCGAGACGAGATCCAGACATCTCCTTTTGACGTGACAACGTCTTATAATTCGATAGAGCCGGCTGCACGCACGAAAAAACATGACGACATGCGGCGTTACCTCGTCATGCGGCGTTACCTCGTCATGCGGCGTTACCTCGTCATGCGGCGTTACCTCGCTCGGAGGCGTTCCATGTAAGGCTTGAAGTGCAAGCGAGAGCGCTCGACATCCGTCTCTCTCCTACTTGAGTGAGCGATGCGTCTGCGTTGTCACATTCAACTATCGTCAGTAAACCGATTTTACAGACAACCAATTTTTTTCTATGGGATTTGGTACAGCGCCTCTATCGTGCGTACAGGGAACTGCGCAAATCCCAGACAAAAATGAGACGTCACAGTCACGTCTCAGATACACAAAATGATGCACATTGGGGAGGTCTACGTCCAGTCGTGGCTAGGATGACAATAAGTACAATAAGAAGCCGAAAATAGTTGCTATAAGGTTTTATAAGCTCTAAGAACGCCTAGTATAGGGCTTTGAAGTTTTGACGTGACAACGTCTTATAATTCGATAGAGCCGGCTGCACGCACGAAAAAACATGACGTCATGCGGCGTTACCTCATGCGGCGTTACCTCGCTCTTTTCTTAAGACGTTGTCACGTTCAACTATCGTCAGTAAACCGACTTTACAGACAACCAATTTTTTTTGGTATGGAAGGTAGCCCTAAGATTTTTTTTTCAAATTGCCGCGTACCTACACTACCTACATTAGAAGTTATAAAGGATAGAGGATAATAAAACAAATATAAAATGTCTTAAAATAATGTCCAAAAACGTCAAGATTCTCACAGATGAAAAAAACTATATTTTTTCTCCATTATGTGAAAATCTCAGAAACTGTTTTTTAGTATCCTCTATCCAAATTTATAACTTTTATTGTGCGCGGCGATTTTGGAAAAAGCATTAAAATAGTGACCGATGTTAGGGCCAAAATATTCAAACCCCTTTCTGAGTCGTGTCTCCTTACGTGAATAGACCATTTTGCGAAAATCTGATCTACACTTGCGAGCTTTAAAATGGAATCGCTTTCATCGCGAGTTGATCAAAACAATTTTTTTACAATTTATGTACAATGAACTTTAGATTGTGGTATATCATTTGAAAGGTAATTATATCAAGAAGATTTAAAATTAATTAAATTGGCTACCTAAATTTTGGGAATTATTGCAATAAGTCGAAGTTGCATCTATCGGCTTCTATCGGCGCCGGAGCTGGATGAGCTGGATTTCTCCCTCGTATCCGCTGTTTTAGCTCGTCCCACATATGCCAGATTGGGTTCAAGTCGGGAATAAGGGTTGGCCAGTCTAGTGTGGGAATGCCGACATGGAAGACGTCTGTCGGTACTGTCTAGTCACTGCTACGGTGTGGCAGCGGACATTATCGTGCATTAAATCAAAATGTATCGTCGCCAATAAATCCTGCGTAAGGGAAAACATAACTTAACTCATACTTCACTGCAAAGAAATTGTAAAAATTAGTCTTGAACAACCCTTGAAGCGATTCCAGTTTAAAGCTCGCAAGTGTATCTTGATTATGATACCGATAGGCTTAGAAGAAGAAGACTTAGAATGATAGTTGACACAAACGAGGTAAATCTAAAAAATTAGATAATCGGAAGATTTTGGACACATATTTTTTCTTTTGTCAATCAAATAAAAATAAAGCGCGTCAAAGTTTGGGAGTGGGGGCTAGTGACGTCACGCTTTGCTAAAAAGTGTCGCAAGGCGTGACGTCACGCGCAACTGTACAAGGCTATATCTTCATTAATTTTTTGTCTAATCGACAAAAGAAAAAATACGGGTCAAATATTTTCTGATAATCTAACTGACAAACTAATTAGATTTCATTAGGACATTAGCCTTTTGTTGAGTGACATTATCCTTCTGCTGTGACAGCAGCGCGTTTTGCCTATGTAAATATACCTGCATGAAAACATGTAACCGTTTTATCTACTGAAATGTCACTGTCAAAAAGGACGAAAATTATACTTTCGATCTTAGAAGGCTTAGAGTGGTAGGTAGTTGAGACAAATGAGTTAAATCTAAAAAGTTGCGACAAGTAGTCGCAATTTTCATTTTGAGCCATTAGTACCTACTACAAGCCACCACTACTTCAAATAACGCGGAAAGCAGCGCTCACGTAAAAATATAAAAATGATGTGTTGTGCGGTAAAAGGGTGTTTAAACACCAGTATCAAGAAAAAATATACATACTTACTGCAAATATCTTATTCAACTGGTAAGTACTAATATTACATTTGTAATTTTGCTTATAACAGTCATCAAAACTCATAAGTTTAAAAATTTCGTCCACCAATTTCGTGAATATGTTGCTTTGCTATGCACTGGGGAAAAAATACCCCGGTTTTGTTACTTAAAGAACGGTGCGGATACCTTAGCCCCCATACAAACGTACTTTTCGATTCATTTGGAAACTACATGCCCGGCTTAAATGAAATTTTGTATGCATAACCGGATAAGAAATAGCTATGTTTGTACCGTTTTAGTTTTTCAAAAAACATTATAATCTTTAAATGAGAGCGAAACTAATTTGCCATATTTTGAGCAACAAATCGAGGCATTTTCAAGCTATTTTTTATGCATGATAGACACCTTTATTCGAAAATCTGTCGCGCTGCAAACATCCTAAATATATTCAACATTAGAAGTAATCAAAAATATTTCTGAAATCAGTCGTTTATTCAAAATGAATCGGAAAGTACGAAAAAATATTAAAAATGGTGAAATTCCTTCTAATTTCTGCAACCGCTTGCTCACACGCGGGGGGCGATGAGACGCAGGGGGGATGAAATTCCGAATTAGGGCGAACGCCGCCGAATGGCCGACACGACGATGCGACGAGCCGTGTCGTACTCGTACGTAGTCGGTCGGGCGTCGTCGGCTATTCTCTGTTGGTTGTTTACTTGTGCTACACTTTGCCGTCTGCCAACACGAAATAAAATGGAGTCTAATGTCAAAATGCGAAAATTGTTTCGAACTTCTGTGATTTACGCCCATTTTACTCCGATAATACCAGTGTCATAAAATATTTTCTACTAATATTTCTTCATCATTTTATAACTTTGTTAAACAAATGAAATAAAATATAATAATGTAGCACAAAACCATTGTTATTTTCCATTCTATGGATATGGATTAGAAAATAAACCCTACGTAATTTAACATAAGTACCTATTTAGAAAAAATGAGTAATCTTCTATGAACTTCTATTTCGAAACATTTTTTTTGATATGGTATCATCATTGTTTACATAAAATATCTAAGTTTCTGAATTAGAGTTTACGTCACTTCACAGTATACATGTCACTTTGTCATCGAATGCGTACCTAGGTAAATTGTTTGAAATTCATTCCTTCAACTTCAATAATTTACGCAATGTATGACGATGCGATGTCAATATTGTCTACTACGTACTAATTAGTTCCTAATCTGTGGCGACACCGAGCACACGCACAGGCTTCACTCCCTACACACACAGCCACAGCTTTGCATTTGATGGTTAGACGCGCTTTCTCACTCATAACGCGCCCCATTTCATTCGACATGAAACAACAACAAATCGGCATGGGCCGGCCGCTGAGATTTGGGAGAGGTTCGTAGCCTTCTTAATATAAAAATGAAACCCGTTTTCCTTGGTCACGGCATCACGCGTGAACGGCTGGACCGATTTCGCTAATTATTTCTTTGTTGTGTTTGTTATTGTCAGGAAAAGAAAAAAATAAGAAAGTTGGAAACATAAATTTCCACGGGGGCAAAGCCGCGGGGCGCAGCACTAGCTGCGCCCCGCGGCTATACTATTTTTATACTATTTTTATATACCTACTAAGGTATATAAAAATAGTACAGGAGAGGGTGAACTTCACTCAAGTTAGGACTTAGGAACCAAACTACTCGGAATATCACAGTTTTAGAATTTTTTAGTCACTGCACGATATTCTGAGTAGATTCAAATTATAAACTTAAATTTATATTTTACAAAATTACAATCAATGAATGGAAACAATTTAAAACTAGTACTTACAATTGAAATAATTGAGCTAACTGCAGACTGTTGCAAACAATCTAGAGGCAGCTCAACTTATCGACATCAATACCAGTCGGAAGCGTCCCCTAGACGTCCCCTAGCTGGATTGCCCCGCTGTATGGCAACGCTGATGCGCTGCGCCAGATACTCACCAGCTCTCGGGTCACGCGCCAGCGTCGTCGCTTTGACCAGATGCTCAGATATTTTTTTAAATTCCGGAAAACCTTGATACCGCCGGACCTAAACCTCTCTCGACTCCAAGGCAAATTTGAAAATTGCAATCAATCCCACCAATACCTATATGTTCTTTGTTAGGGTTCCGTAGTTAACAAGGAACCCGTATAGTTCGCCATGTGTCCGTCGCTCCATCCGCAGCTTAGTGCAGAGACTATTAGTACTAGGAAGCTATAATTTGGCATGGGTATAATAATATGTACATTATTACTAATAGCGCTGAAGAAGTCGTAGAAAAAATCCTCTTTTTTTTCCAGTGTAGGTAAAAAATGTGAAAAAAATGCTAGTAGTAGGCAGCTTTACAAGTTGAGTACCTACCTAATAGCCGTCCTAAAAAACTTAAAAAATGTACCTACTATGGTAGGTAAAAAGGAAAATTTGAATTTTTATTGAAAATAATTAAATAAATTTGTTCGATATGTAAAACAGATAACTAAGTTTGCTTAGATAGGCCATGAACCGTGCAACTACTTACACTGCACGTGGCCGAACACGCACTTAACCGTCTATTTATATTATTGTTTCGATAACGATCGGAGCCGATCTTATTTTGCAGACTTGAAGTAAAACCTTTTTGTCGTTTGACCTAAATAGAATGATAGTAACCATAGCTACCGGCTGATATTTCGTAAAATAAAAAAAAACACGACGTTGGAAACGGATTGTCATAGATATTCTTTTAGATTTTTGCTATTTGGCAATTAACTATTGACATTTGCAGAAAATTGAAATAAGATAATTTAAAAAATAAATGGGTAGGTACCTAGGTGATAAAAAACAATAGCGTGTTTTTTTAATGGAACAAAATACAAAAAAATGTTTATTTCATTAATCAAATATTACAATATACTATGACCGTGCTCGGAACCTCCTTTTAAGTATGAAATACCTGTATTAGGAGGTAACGCTCTTCCATAACAAACTTTTGAAACTTTTGGAACATTGCTTCAGTTACCCAATATTTTAAGGAAAATGCTTTTAACTTGCAACATTCAATCATACGAATGTGTGAGTGAAGCACTGTATTTACGTGCTGACAAAACAAAACACACCATGGATAGGTTTTTGGTTACACAAATTGTCAAATTGTTGAATGACACACTCTGCTGAGACTGCAGCGAGTTTTTACTCTATGCTTTTGATACTGAAAATGCAGCTCAGAAGCGTGTATTATCATGAAACAACCGAATACGTAATTGATTGATTGTATAGGTAGTGTGAATCTTATTATTTATTCGTAGGTGTGAATTACGAAATTTTGTTTTCGTACGGTTAAAATACCGATCGAACGAAACGAAGCACGAATTTTCGTACTTTGGTGTATAAAAGTAGGCGTCCAGTTTTATTTGCATTTATCTTTTAATAAATATAGGTATAATACAAGTAGGTAGGTATTATATTATAACTTGTTTCGTCCTTTGTTGACCGCCTCGTTGGTCTAGCGGTCAGCTTGTTCAACCGTTAATTATGAGGTCCCGAGTTCAAATCCCGGATCGGGTCAATAGTTGTTATTGGGGTTTTTCTATCAAGAAAAATTCACAGTGGCAGCCCGGAGTCGGGAAGTTGGCGGTGTTACTACACCTCTGTGTCTCGGAAAGGACAAGCCGTTGGTCCTGCGCTTGACCTCTCCCCAGTCGTGTCGGTCTGCCGTCCCATCGGATTATGAGAGTGAGAGAACAGAGAGTGCACCTGTGTTTGCGTACACACTTGTGCACTATAATACGTCCTGTGTATCTGGCTAGTCTCCGATGAGATTGGCCGCCGCCGCGCCGCCGTGGTCGAAATTCGGCTAGAAAGACATTATAACTTGTTTCGCGTACGGGCCATTGTAAGCAATAACTAACAGTGTTCTAGTGCTCTAATCTGGTTCTAATTTACTTATCTTTCAGTTTTGAAAATGTCCTTCTTGATAACTCTAATTGGTTGTAAACATTACTATTATCAGTTGATTGGTAACCAGGATTTAGAACTATAAGGGACAATTAAAATAATGGTATAATAATAAAGCATTTATGTTGGCTGGCTGACGTTTGGGACGCAATATTTTCGGACACTTTGTCCGAACTGACACTTTTAATTTTAATTAATTTACTGACGTTTACGGCATTAAGCCCACCCTTTGTACCTCAGTGCAATAAAGGTTTAAATAAATAAATAAATAAATGACGTTTCGGACACCACTAAAATATTGAAGCTGTTTTGCACAATCAGTTAGAATAGTTTTGAAATATATGATATTACGTCGTAGGTAGGTACTAATAAATAGAGCGTTACCAAAATTGAGTACCTATTTTACGATGGGTATAAAATAACTCACTATTATATAATACTAGACGATTGCCTCGCGGTTTCACCAGCGTAGTTCCCGTTCCCGTGGGAATTCCGGAATAAAATATAACCTATGCCAATAATTCAACGTCTCCAATCCAAACTTCATGTTTGGTATTTGGATGATGCTGCGATAGGTTATGAAAATCTATTTATGAACAAAGCATCTTTGTAAATTGAAGAAGTCTTTGTCATAATAATTTTCCGTCATTATACCGTACCCACTTTTGTGGGCGGTTTTGCGCAAATGATCTATATTTAAGGGGGTACCTACCCTCAAATTGCTTATTTTCAACTCCGTCGGACCTCCATATCTTCCAAACTACTGAATATTTAACTTTGAAATTTATATTTGGTAAAGTTCAGGACTTATTCTATCGATCATATGTTTCGAAAACACGATTCCATAAAATTTTCTCGATAGAAAAAAATCGCAAAGTTACCTCTAATTTATTACTAAAACCCTAATTTCTCAATAAATACAGATGATACGATCTTGAGATTAAGCATAGTAATATAGCTAAGTATAAGGAACATTTTATATGTTGCCTTTTTTTCAATTAACTATTCTAATGTTTGTGGGGAGCAAATAACTACTAAAAACTTGATTTTTGGGCTTACGCCGCTTTGCTCTGTCCCGCTCTTGTGAACGCGAAATCCTATGCCTATCCTCTTCACGCAATAACGAGGTAGGGTACCGCCTTAAGCCATTATCAAGATATTTTGGGGTTTGTTTATTTGTTTTGTTGACCTTGTTGTGAGTCAACAACAAGGTCACAACAAAGCAAATAATTAAAAAATAAATAATGCTGGACAATCCACACAGCATCATCTAGCCCCAAGCTAAGCAGAGCTTGTGTCATGGGTACCTACTAGATGACTGATATATGTATCTACATAATAATAATACATTACATAGATAATTTTTTTTTATTATACATAGAAACGACAAGGTAGGTTCAAATTTGGTTTACGCAAAATGACCACGTCTCTCCTTTTCGCACCATGCTCAAGTGGCTCCCTATCCGACTTTGTCGGGACATGCACGATCTTTATCTTCTCTTTATTCCTCTTTCTCCAGCGTATCTGAAAGAACGGTTGAGTTCCTTCTATCTTCTTACCCTCACAACCTCAGGTCATCAGATAATTTACCCCTCAAGTTTCCCACTAATTCCCAATCCTTCTATTTCAATTCTTTTAGTGTACAGACGGTTCGTCTTTGGAACAAACTGCCTGTTGATATCCTCCTTCCTTCAACTCCTTCAAATCCAAACTGAAGTCCGATTTCCTTTCTACTGCAGTCTAAACTCATTTCATTCTCTACTTCTTCTGTAACTTTAGATGTTATTGCAACATACTACTACTTGGATAATAGCTTTTATAATAATTATTTCCTTTGTACCTGTATTAGTTTATTATTATTATTTTTATTTTTTGTATGTTAATAGATAGTATAGGTAATTTTGTATTGTAAATATGCATGTATTAGGTATATACGTTCTGTTATTTACTGTCTGTGCACTATCAACCCTTTTTTCTTTTCTTATGTCTTATTCTCCATCCTAAGGTTGCCTGGGAGAAATCGCTCTCAGCGATTAGGCCGCCTTTTGTACTATGTTTATTACTCATTTAGATATAAGACTTTTATTTACGTTAATTCATTCAACAACAAGAAACCTCATTTCTCTTTCAGGAATAATATTCCAGAAAAATGCGTGCGATGCCGCGGGCAAAAGCTAGTTTTACAATATCTTTGTTGGACTCTACCTTTACAATGTATCGCGGGTCGACGGTTTTAGGTCAACTTGAGAAAACGGAACGGTAAACTAGGTCAATTTCCCGAGATATATTTAGAATCAGCCATGTTTCTGTGAATCTCTCGAGAAACCAACAAAACGGCACGCAAAAATTATAGATCGGTACTTTTAATGAAGATTTTGACTACCCGCTGCTTTACACGCGTATTTATGTCCCATGGGAACTGATTTATGGGACAAAAGTAGCCAATGTGTTATTCGAGGTGAGAGAGAGAGAGAGATAGAGAGAGTGAGAGCAATAATTTATTTTACACAAAAACACATTAGTAGGTACATAACTTTACGCAGAATACAACAGCACAGTTATCAACTAATTTAATATGTCGCACCTATGTTTACGAAGATAATGGTTAAGGGTAAAATGGGTCCCAGCCTCAGTATGTTGCAGTAGGCATTTGCGAAATACTGCGCTGATTTTCAGGCAGGGCCCTTGATGAGGTGCAGACCTGCGTTTATGCATATATTTAGTCCAATCTATTCAGAGGGGTGAGTCTATTTAACGAGGATATTAACGTTAAATCACAGAACAATATTTCTGTGATTTAACGTTCTCGTTACTAAGACGTGATCACGACGATGTCTCCTTTTAGTATAAAATTAGCGTCTACGGAAAAATCGACTAAAACAATTCGTCTAATACAATTCGACTAAAACACAATTGGACTAAAGCACGAATACCTTGATTTGACCCGACTTGTAGGCCTCCCCGCGAAGTGGGGGGGGGTCAACATTAACTTGCTCCTAACGAAGCCCGTCCAACCCCTGCGAAGCGGGGGGGGGGGGGGGGTCGTGGCGACTCTGTGACTGAAACGAACTGAACTGGGTGTGTATATGTATAATTGCACCCAGAGCCATTATGATGACACAAAATTTTTCGTTGTTAAAACGCATTGTTTTAGTCGCTAGTCGAATTGTTACTAGTTGAAATGTTTTTAGTCGAATTGTTTTAGACGAACTTTCCGCAAAGCAAAATTTGCGTAGTTGCCTATCCGCACGATAGAGGCGCTGTAGCAAATTGTATTTTAAAATAAACATACAGACGAATTGAGAACCTCCTCCTTTTTGAAGTCATTTAAAAAGGATGTGTCACGCACGATCACGACTCGTTACTAACGTCCATCGAGCACATAAGCACATACCCAATAGAGAAATAAGGTCTTTCGAATTACGAAACTGATCAGTGATTTGTCACTTATAAATGTCAATCATACTAGTGTTGTGCTGATTAATAAAATTATGTATCGATACTCCCGATCTAACAAGAAGTACCTTATTCAAATGTATCAATTTGATTGAGTTATTGTTGATCAGTGTAAGTTTTATAAAATACTCCGGGCATATATATTTAATCGGTATATTAATGAATCCTTATTTTTTCGGTTGCTGCCGACATTTCACAGAAGACTGTTTTTATACGATGAAAAATCGACGTCACTTATTTGGTACCGCAATTGCAATTTATTCATATGAATAACTTATTGGATCAATTCATGTCAATAACTTATTGGAAGTATACAAAGCGTATACAAGTTTGGTATAATAAATATTTAATTCGATTTTCACATGGAGACAATACAGAAATTTTTAATTAAAATCCTATAGATACGATAAAAATGCCACACTAGTTACCTTTTTGATTTGTTTGCTATAAAAAAATATAACTTCACTATCCTTGTAGGTAGTAAATAATTTTCGGGATGCTCATAGTTTTGTTTAACATTGACTATCGATATCGATAAATATACAATGTGTCTGGTTACCGGTGTCGGAGACTTTGGGTTAAGTATGAATGTGCGAGCATTCGGGGTTGGTTTATTGGGAAATCTTCTCGCATACTCTCTTACAGCAGCATTAGCGTTCCCGTTGCACAATCCATAGACGAAATGGATGTTGGCCACGTCCTGGCTGGAATAATGGAAATCTTCCATTTCTGTTAACTTTCGTCAGCGAAAAATACAAAACTAAACAAAAATTAATCAGACAGCGCGCCCTCTTTTTTCAGTTTCAGCACGTCCTTATCTACAACAAAGCACAGAATTGTCTATGGACACGCAATTCCTCAAAACCGTGAGTCCAGTTGCTTATTAGCGGGATATTTAAACTTTCAAGGGTCAGATTCAAATCGTCATAACTTCTAAACTATCTTACTCAGGGCTAAGATGCATGACTTATTTTGAAGCACACATTCTGTACTATCGTTAAAAAACAAAAAACATGTAGCTTGACAGTTCCAATTTTATGAAAAAGCTAAAAATTTAAAAAAAATGTTGAAAAAATAACTTTTTTTGTTTTATAAATTCTCTTTTCTTCTATTATAAAATAGAAAATGCAACAATGTTATCATTGCTTTATTGCCTACATTATTGGCAATCAAATGAGTCCTCTATCGTCCTCCTAGAACCTCTGCGTGGGTAGCTATAGCTTAAACAATACAAGCACCCGTGCTTCGAGGCAAAAGAAAACAAAATGGCTGCCATTTTATCAGGGAGCGAGAAAAAAAAATAGGGATAGTGATTTGTCGATAAAATTTACCGTACTTCACCCCCCCCCAAAGTCTCCGACACCGGTAACCAGACACATTGTATATGCTTGCCCAACTGGAGTGTGATGCTTGACTTAGAGTCGACCAATGAGAGCGCAGCGGTCGCCGCAGTGATTTGGCGGACTTGTTGTCTAAACAAAATAAAAGACATTTCCTCTCTATTGGGTATGTGCTCGATGCTAACGTCTAATAAACTCGCACTTTAATTCGCTTTGGTGTATTGTTATTTCGCATCGGTGTATTGTTATTATATTACAAACAAAATTACCGTGAAGAAGTAACAAACATACTTATAGGCTAAGCTTATAGGTATCCACCCATCCAAACTTAGGTACGCAATTATAATATACGTGTGATGTTTATAATTCTAATCGAAATAATAGTTTAATTTTTGTGAGATTGCACTTTAAGACCGAGTTTAAATGAAGATCATTTCAAAACACGTTAATCTGTCAATGTAAAATACAATTGCCGAGTTAAACTACATTCGAAAATGCGGCCCCGACTTTATGCAAGTAATCTAAATGATGGTCAACGTATCTAGCGGTTAAGAGTAACTACATGTTGTTCATTAATATAAGTGAATAGCTATAATGTGACGGTTGATATAAATACGTCTCGCTCGGGCAATTTCCGCTTACTACGTTTTTGTTAATCGTCCACATCAAACATGATTTTTCTTGTTCTCGCTACGCTAGCCTCGATTTTACTCAGTATTTACTACATTAGTACTCTCAAATTCAACTATTGGAAGAAGAAGAAAGTTCCCTTCTTAAATCCAGTGCCAATATTAGGAAATTATGGTGGGTACATACTACTCAGGCAGTATATCGGTAAAACTGCTCAAGATCTCTACAACAAATTCCCCAAGGAGCCGTACTTTGGCGCGTTTTATGGCACAGAACCAGTGATGGTTGTAAGAGACCCGGAAGTTATCAAACTTGTCATGACAAAAGACTACTACTTCTTCAGCAGCCGAGAAGTTTCGAAGTATACGGATAAAGAGGTATTTACTCGAAATATTTTCTTCTCTGGCGGGGATCGGTGGAAGGTCACCAGACAGAACCTAACCCCACTTTTCTCATCATCGAAAATGAAGAATATGTTCTATTTGATAGAGAACTGCGCTCACGTTTTCGAAACGATGCTGGACAAGTACTTTGAAGAATCTAACGAATTCGAAGGCAGAGGCATGATGGCCAGATTTACAATTAGCGGAGTATGCTCCTGCGCTTTTGGCATCGACACACAAACGATGGAAAAACCAGAAAACAATGTATTTGTAAACATTGCCAATAGCATCTTTGAGAACACAACGTACCGGGGATTCAAAATCGTCGCCCGAGCAGTCTGGCCTGCTTTATTCTACGGAGCTGGCTTAAAATCCTTCCCTGTATCCATAGACAAGTTTTTCTCAGAACTACTGATCGGCATCTTCGAAGGCGAGGCGAAGCCATCAGCTAGAAACGACTTCGTAGATCTCATCCTTAGTTTTAGTGAGAAAAAGTTCATTACTGGAGATAGCTTATCAAATATGAAAACAGGAGACAACAAGAAGGTTAATCTAGCCGTGGATGATCGCTTACTAATAGCTCAATGTATGACTTTCTTTGCCGCTGGGTTTGAGACCACAGCTTCAACACTTAGCTTCACGTTATACGAAATAGCAAAGAACCAAGAAGTTCAGAAGAAAGTGCATGAAGAGATAGATGGATTCTTGAAGAGACATAATAATCAGATTTCCTACGAAAGTCTCAAGGAATTGACGTACATAGACGCGTGTATTCATGAAGCCATGCGTTTGTATCCAGTCGTTGGAGTTCTGACCAGAGAAGTGATCGATGACTACACGTTTCCCTCAGGTCTTCAGGTGGAGAAAAAGATGAGAGTGCATGTTCCGGTATATGCTCTTCATCATGATCCTAAATATTTCCCTGAACCCGAGGTTTACAAGCCAGAGCGGTTTTTGCCGGAAAACAGACAGAATATCACACCATATAGTTATTTGCCATTTGGAGAAGGACCTAGGATTTGTATAGGTATGTACCTACATGTACCAATAAAAACATCGTATATATTCCCTTGTTTATAACATATACGTCAAGGTCAGGGATCATTCTGATAAAAAGTTCAGGAACCTTATTTAATTTTGATTGATTATGGTGCCAAGATGTCATGTTTTTAAGCGGTGTTAAGCGTTTTTTGCACGATCAACATTACTGTATTTACAAACTAATAAGGTAATGTATAAAAACAAGAAAAATAATTAATTTGTTTTGATAAATCTAAAATTGCTACGCTCGTTCGTAGACGTCTTCTACGAACTGCTACGTGCTACGCGTAGCATTCTGCTACGTTCAGCTACGCACGTAGATCTTGCTACGCTGGCGTAGCAAACACTTTTTTTTTTCTAGCACACTTGAGGTTTTTCACGTAGAGCAAGATCTACGTGAAAAACCTCAAGTGTAGCAAACACTTTATTTTTCTTCTAGTACACTTTAGGTTTTTTATATTCTTACATTTTATTATGAAGCATAGTATCGTAAAAATAAACTAATGACTGAAGAACGGAGTCGGGGAAAATAAGCTTTTACCAAACTTGCAACAACTTTACTTTTGAGTTTCGACTTTACTAACCCACAAAACAAAAAGGTTGTTAATGTAAAATAAAGCAAAATTTCTTGCATCAAATAAATGTAAATAACAGATGGTTTACGTTTAGTCAAATCAAATTAGATCACATTTATTTCAGACAGCATCAGACACAGCTGCACAGTTTACACAGTCCATAATTCTAACGAGAATAATTTTTCATAACATACACAGAAACAAACAAATTACAATAAATTTAATAAATTAAATTAAATATGACACAATGTACCTACTTCTACCGTTCCGGTGTGAAAAATTCTGGGCACAGTGTCACTTAATTATATATAGTTAAGTAGATCTGTGTGTCCCGGTACAAATTTCTTCAGATCGTGCACATTTGTCCCGAGGCGGGAATAGAACCTGCAACGTTTTGCGTCGCAGCTCGCTCCCAAACAGATGAACCGATTTTAAATTACCTTTTTTAGTTTTTATACAAAAAAGTATTCATTAAAATAAACCTTAATTCCCAGGCATGAGGTTCGCCAAGATGAAAATGCTACCGGGACTACTAACGATCCTGAAGAAGTACCAGCTGCAGCTGGCCCCAGGAATGTCTCCGCAGCTAGAGCTGGGCTCCAAGACCCTCGTCACGCAGCCTGTTGGGGGCATACATCTGAAGGCAGCGGTTAGGGAGGGCTGGGAACAGAGGGTTTATACTAAAAGACAATAAATTAAAAAAACGTTTTTACGTCATTATTATATTCGACTGGTATTTATATGGATCAGTTGAGCTACCTGTAGATTGTTTGCAACAGTCTGCAGTTAGCTTAATTGTTTCAATTGTAAATACTAGTTCTAATTTATTTCCATTATTTGAATGTCATTTTCTTGTGCATAAAGTATTAGTGATTAGTGCATAAAAATGTGAAGGTTTTACCAAATTCCAACCATTAGGCTTTCAGCCCGAACGTTTTGGCGTGAAAAAATAACAAACATACATCCATAGATCTTACCTTTTGCTATTATAATAATAAAATAAATGTGATTATGATCAGTGTGATAGTGTTGTGGACCTCGATATCTTCGCCAGCTAATGTTGTCCGATTTTGATGATTCTGTCCTTGTGTATAGAAAATGATCCCGTGTCCCCCAAAACTTATATTCCCCAGGAAATAGTACGTACTATTCATCCCGTAGAACTTAAAAAAATTCAGTACAAAAACATCATTCTGATATTTATTTTAAGTCGTTTTTTGGTTTCTGTAAACTGTTAGTTTATGTGTTCTGTTTAGTTTCTGTGTTCTGTAGTATTAGGACAACATAATAAATAAAATAAAAATGAGTTTATTCTTCAAAGCATCTAGGTTATGATCTTAAATCGTATAAGTACTAACTTAGTCACTTTAGAAATACATAACAAAGAAAACATTTCAATGAGGTCTTATAAAAAAAGTACTTAGAGAAAATTACAATCAAAATAAATACTCGTAATTAGAACTAGTATCTACTATTGAAACAATTGAGCTAACTGCAGACTGTTGCAAACTATCTGCATCTATCTTATGTTTCCTTGTTTTTGTCATTTTGTTTTGTTGTTGTATTTTGGTTGTAAATTGTAATGTAGAGCGAAGATGTTATCTAAGGTTCAAATAGGTTCACTATAATTTTGGAATAGCATACACTTTATCAATTATGATAAAGTGTATGCTATTCCAAATAACTTATTATATTATAATAAATTTTGTGATTATTGTTATTGTAACGTTCACCCACAACATAGGTAGAAGCTTAAATTCACTCAACTTCACTCTATTTTTTGAATTCTAATTAAAACGTAAGTTCAACTGGTAGTACAAATGACACACCTTTGTATCTCTAGTATAAATTTGTACTACCAGTTGTACTTGGAGGCTAATAATCATAATTAAACCAAAATAAATGGGTTAGCCCCACTTGCGCCAGACTAGGTTAACACTGTTAACTCAGAGCTAAATACTACTTTGGAGTTAAATTCGAATTATTTCTGGTACCATCAAGAGTGAGCTAGCCTTGTGTTAAATATTGAAATTTTTAAACAACTGATGTTATTTGAACTAACTCTGGGCTAGTTATGTCAAAAATATGAAAGTTGAGATATTATGTAGATGATAGATATATCATTTATTCATAAAAAAAAACATTACATAGCCAATCTATGTAATGTTTTTTTTATTAGTAATGCCTTAAAGCCTATGTTAGGTTTGTCTAGGCAATCAGTTCTCATATATTTTACTTAGAATTTCTTATCACTTGCCTAAATATACATTGTAGGCAAATTGCTATAGATATTATAAGAGGTTGTGTAGTGTTGAGTTTGTTGTATCGGTTTTTTTTTTTGGCTGAACAATAAATGACCGTTTGTAGTCTAATAATTATGAAGGGATCATTGAATACATTAGTTTGAACTTTAATTACACAGCGATGTTACATCCTCTAGATTTAAGTAATACCACGTAGTACGTTTTCCATCGTAATACATCGTCACACTGTTTAAAGCACTATTTTTTTTAGGCTTAATAAGAAGATCTGAAAAAATGTTATTCAAAAATTCACGTCATTACCGCGTCTCACCGTTCCGCCCTACTGCCGCCGAGCGGCGCTGGCGTCATTCGTTTTTCGTGTGACGCATCGTCAACATCGAGTGAACGAGTTTTACATCGAAAATCGCTAATTTCTTCCGCAATATCGAAGTGATTTATAGTTATGGGCAAAAGTAAGCATAAGAATAACAGTGATAATGATATTCGTCGAAACATTCAACAAAATGAAAGGAAATTGGACCGAGATAAAGGTAAGATATGCATAACTACCCTCACATCGTATATCGACAAAGTTCAATGTTTTCTTATCAATAATCTTATGACAATTACCCATTACCTACGTGCTACGTACCATCTTAATGTGGTAATACGTGATATTATCCAGATGGTTACACAAACTATATTCCTTAACGTGGTGATACGAGATGCTACCCAGGAATCATATCGTGGTTCTTTCTTAACGTGATGGTACGTGATGCCATCCAGAAAGTAACCGTCATCGATCAGATATTCGATCGCTGAGCCCGGCCTACGTCCAACACATAATTACCTAAGTGACTAGGTACATTCTCTCGACATACCCTCGCCCGAAAGGTATACGACTTTCTGGAAGTACACTACCCAGAACCAAGCATGGAATCCATTGTGAGTGTGACTCCGTTTGCTTAAGTCTCCAGGAGCGCTTCAGCTCCCAATGCCGATCTCAGACCCCCATATAACACCAGGCATAATATAAACCTACATCATCGACGTCGGTCGAGGTATTAGACCCTACTGTGGGCTAAACACTCGTAGCTGAACCTACATTATGAATTCCAGCTGAAATCTTAGAAATTGTAGTACAGGCCGAAAATTGGGTGGAAAAATCCCACCACAAATCTCTGAACGTTGGGGAAAATATTACTGGGCGGACTCGCCTAGGAGCCATAGGAGGCCCTTGTAGATAAATGCTGATTCCCCAGAATACCGCTAGTAGGTACGGGCCACAATACCCAATTTTGAGAAAAGTGCCGTTTTGCCCACAATAAGAGATTGGAATATTCTCAAAACCAACTGGAATCGGGAATAGCAGGTCTATTCAACTTCACTAATGTTTTTATACAGGCTGACTTGCCCAAGCTTGAAGTCATCAAGTAAGCGTCGGACGTGTCACAAGTTCTGACAAAAACGATTACTCACATTACTGGATAATGGTTTATTCGGTTACAACAAATAATTAGTCATAATGGTGAAAGTTTCCAGTCTGGGGACAAACTTGGTGAAACCATAAAAAGCTCCAGAGGTCAAGCCAATTAATTCAAGCAACCTAGCTCCTCACTTAGTAGGTTCCAACGTAAACCCGGGTTACGATAGGTAATCTCTCGACCCGCTCCTCTTCAAAACACCGTGAAGACAGCAGCAGCCCGCACCGGTACTACGAGCCGCAGCCTTCGACGTCCAGGGGGAGGGGCTCCAGCTCGACGCAGCCGCGCCCGCTGCACCAGCACTAGCCACCGCCGCCAACCAAGGCCGCGACCGTCAACACCAATAGAGGTATGTACCTACATACTGGTACAATCCAATATTTCTACTGAAATATTGAGCTACAATCTATTAGAAATAATCTAGTTATTTGTTCTATGCAGGGGCCGTGAGATTCCCTTCGTTAATTTTATGCTACAGAATACTGAACCACAGTCGCAATAGCAACCTACCTTTTCCTTAAAAAGGAAATGAGTATCACTGTGAACCTTTACAATTCTAGGTGCAATATCAACGAACATTGAGCAGCCTTACCAGTACGTACTACAGTACACCTAAAGTAACGAAGATTTTCGATTTATACCTACTCAATGTCAAACATTCAATAAATGTGCCATAGCTTCGTATTTGAAAATGGAAGCACAGCTTGTAAGTTGGTAAATGATGGGACATACATACATGGCAAAATGTATGCCTCATAATATGCCTCATACTTTTAGTAGGTACCTATGACGTCTTCTTAGAAGAATTTTTGGCCACGGCGGCGTCCAGCCTCAATAGAAACTAGCCAGTAGCAGCGCCCATCAGTATTCATCTATCACATAAAATATCCATGTTGTAGATTAGAACAACTCTAGCGTTCACTCTCGTTTGCCTACTCTATGATCTTTGTTCAGCGACGTATGTTTTTACCCCAGCTAATGTTTTACTCGCAGTAGCCTAACTAGATTATAATGTTTTGTATCGGCTCATGCTACAAATCATAAGAAAACGCAGTAAATACCGTGCTGCGTAAAAACGTTCAGGGTTTAACGCATTCACTGCCCAGCCTCGGTAGTGCGACCCGCAGGGCCGCGCGGTGCGGCGTGTAGCGGCACGCGGCGGCGGCGCGGCCCGCGCCCTCTACATAATCATTAATCACGTACATTTCTAGGATTTGAAAAATAAATGCATGCATTATGCCATTGCAATCAATCTATCTAATCAAATTATGTAATTACCTCAAGAGAAAGCCAATGAAATGTTGAATTGGTAACAAGTACCTAACAAGTAAATAATGCACAATTAGTAGATTCTATTGCACCTTGCGATTTTGCTTAATTCATTGGTTGACCAACTGCAGCAGTAGCATTATGGTTGGATTTACACTTAACGTTTTGAACGCAAAAAGAAGGTTGGTACCTACTACCTATCGCTTCACAATCAAACGAGGACCATCACTACCGAAGGCATCTTTAATTTTAACTGGTGGCCAACTATTGCTGTTATAGATCAAAATAAATTACAAAAACAATCATCATCATCATCATCAGCCTATATTAGTCCACTGCTGGACATAGGCCTCCCCTAATGAGCGCCATAGCAACAAAAACAATTACATGTTTGAAATTTTTACTAATTCGTTAATGACTGGTTGGAGGACTGTAGTAGTATAATATCTGTAGAAGTAAATCGCTGTACCGATCTATAAATGAAATGACTCGCAGATTGATTACTCTGCGCTTCTAGCTGCTTTTTTAGCGCAGCCTAACTAAAATTAACTAACACCACTGCAATCTCATACATAAATACCTACACACCACACCTCAATGAAAATTGCAGACAAATATGGTGGTGGTGTGAAGTTAGGAATATTTTTATTTTCGCTTTATACACAAGATATTGATACAGCCCAGGCTTCTAGGAATTCCAACATCGATACGGTATGGAGCCTACGTCAGACTTCATCAGAGTAGTTATGGGAACATTGTTCGTGAGTTTGGTTAACCAAATATCAATATATTTGCATCTGTGCTTAACTTTTCATGTAACCAATTGTTTCTCCGAAAAGGGATCGCGGGGCATATGATATAGTAGATGTGTTAGGTACCATAACTTGCGATAAGTTTTATTTGTACACATTCTCTCCCTGCCAATCGGTATTAAAATTTCATAAAGAATTAACAAATAATAATAAAGCTAGTGGTGTAATCATTGTTCTTTACTGGATTAGTCAACCGTGGTACCTCCTATTTATGATATTCATCATCATCATCAATGGCATTTACGTTCACTAAGGTTTATGTGGTACGGGTTTGTTTTGAAATTAGTCATCAGCTCACAAATCATTTATTTTAACTCGCATAAAAATCTTCACATGTTAATTTCCAGGGAACCTCCCCAGCAATGGTGCAGTATTGCCTTGGCAATGTTATTTCATTACCTTATATCACAATTAATCAGTAAAATGTAGGTAGCATTAAAATAGTGGGATATTTTTGTCAACTGAATAATTTAAATTGATAAATTGCAATAGAGAAATAAGATAATTATTGATATCGGTCAGCGATTATCGTTGATCATTGGTAAGGTAGACTTGTAACAGTTATCCTAGTAAGTAGTATATTTATAAAGGAGTTTTTCAAAAATAACTTTTCCGTTCTCGTTGATCATTGGTAAAGTGCACGTGTAACAATGATTCTATGTAGATACGTTGTCGAAAAGATTGTTAACTCCTATTTTTACAAGACATTGAACTCAATCGTATCGTTATTTATACAACATACATCACATAATATACTAACTAACCACCGATAATATTATAAAAACATCTACTGACCTTATCTTTCACTTAATTATTTCCAATTTTTTTGACAATTGCAATCAATTTCCTCAGCCAAACTTTCATACATTTAAAGAAATATGTACTTAGTCATTTTCGTATAATAACGTTATTTAGTAAATAAAACCGACAAATAAAATTGGTCATCTGGAGTAAACGTGTCCGTGTTCTGATGCAGTATTATAAAGTTATTAGTAAAGTTTACTATAAAACTACTAAAAGCTTCAGGTTATTGTATTATTTTTTCATTTGAATTAACTATGTAATACTGCCTCGTTACAATATGATGTTAAGAATAAATATATTGATTTATTTTCATTCTGCAACAGACTCTTAACATCTACGTGGTATTACTTAAATCTAGAGGATGTAACATCGCTGTGTAATTTATGGTTAAAATAACTTACCTAAGTGTATTTCTACCAAAATTACACGAGATGTTACATCCGAATAGATTTAACTCCCGCCCGCCCTAGGACACAACAACAATCCTGCGTGCGTTGTGCCAGACCCACCAGTTGCAGAATGCTGCTCTTGCTGAATGTGCTCTGAAAAGAATGACGCCAGCGCCGCTCGGCGGCAGTAGGGCGGAACGGTGAGACGCGGTAATGACGTGAATTTTTGAATAACATTTTTTCAGATCTTCTTATTAAGCCTAAAAAAAATAGTGCTTTAAACAGTGTGACGATGTATTACGATGGAAAACGTACTACGTGGTATTACTTAAATCTATTCGGATGTAACATCTCGTGTAATTTTGGTAGAAATACACTTAGGTAAGTTATTTTAACCATAAATTATAGAAGAATTGCAGTACGGTTCAATCATATTTATTCACAAATAGATCAAAATCTGTCTAGATTTTCATGGAAGATTTCGTGTCAAACAGAAACGTCTCTTTTTATTACATAAAAATTTAAAATAGAATGCAATGCAATAATAATATACAAATACGAATATAATAACTTTTAACCACACTAATATTATAAATGCAGCGGACAGAAACTAGTTAAAAAATAAACAACAGTCAATATAATGCAATCAAGAACCACATGTCATTTCAAATCTAATATGAAGGAATAGACTTATTTAAATTACTGTAGAGCGAGAGAGAGCAGTACACTTAAATCATTCAGCACAGCATTCGTTCTACTATGTTTGGCAGGATGTAAAAGAATGAATGAACATGACATTAACATCGGGTTAGTTGACTCTGGGTTAATTTCCGCTGGTGCAATATAAACTGTGACCTGAAAATTGAAAATATTAACGCCGAGTTAGTAAGGCTCGAGTTATTATTTAACTCCACTTTTGGCACAAGTAGGCCTAAGTGATTTGTAAATAAAAACATGTTATGTCGCTAAACACGAAAACCACAATTGATTGAACGTTTATTTTAGCAAAGATTCATAGAAAATGGCTTACAATTTGCGCAAAACTTCTAGCTATATCTGCTATCTAAATTACTCGTAGAACCTAGAAAAAAGTTAAAACCACCTTAAACTAAATTATAATATAATAATAAAATAATTCATTTATTTCAGACTGTAGAAAAGTTACAGATCTTATTTAACTTATTCTACTAATATTAGTAGGTAGGTCCATCCTACTAATATGTATTATAAAGCGTAAAGTTTGTGAAATCTGAATTTATGTTACCTAGGATCTCCAAAACTACAGAACAGATCAACATGAAATTTGGCGTACCTACGCTTAGAGCAAACCCTAACTTAGATAATAGACTACTTATTATACCGAAAATACGCGTGCGAAGCCGCGGGCAGAAGCTAGAAGTAATAGATACCTTAAAACTAACATAATACCTATGTAGGAATATAAAATATAAAAACTTTATTAATAACAATATTGTTTGTGATTACAGCGACGACGTGTAGATGACGCAATTAGGGTGTCAGCTGACAACGGTGCACGGCGGTACAGACTACTAAAGTAAAGACTAGTGGGTACTGGCTGAGTAGTCAGTGACCCGCGCTGTCGTCGTCGGTGCCTGTCGTCGACTAGTGAGCAATCCTCGCGGTTGATTGCTCGTGTTCACAGACAGGCTAAGTTATTGATTGATTTGAATTATATTATGGTTCTATCTTCCACAGCTCTGATTTTTTCATCCGATAGGTACACTGAAAGGATCTTACATAGAATAGAACTGAGCCGATCAGTAACAATAAAAAGTGGCAAATTGCCCCATTTTCATGCGTAACCCACGCTTGACCAAATTCTTCTAGGCTTTCTTCAAGAGCTGATGTTTCCCAACAAAGTGTACCTGTACTGTGTACCTCTCCTGGTTATTATGGGTGCCCCCGTAGCTACTGCCCCGTTTAAAAAAAACAGTAAGTATAATATATTTTCTTCTGAGAAGCAGGAAGCAACGTTGATTGAGTTATCTAGATAATATTAATAAAACATAGGTTACGAGCTAAACGATTTATTTATAAAATTGTAGCTTCTGCCCGCGGCCTCGCACGCGTATTTTCGGTATAATAAGTAAAGTACCTAGCCTATTATCTAAGTTATGCTTTGCTCTAAGCGTTCGCCAAATTTCATTTTGATCTGTTCAATAGGTTTGGAGATCCTAGGTAACAAAAATTCAGATTTCACAAGCTTTCGGCTTTATAACATTAGTAGATAGGATTATTTACCTAGCTCTGAACTACCGCCTACTGTGATTTGTAAAAGATTTAATTGATAGAACATTCATCATCGTCATCATCATCCAGATTTTACCCAACGCTAGTAGGTATAAGAGGTAGTATTATTTTAAACAGGGTGGATTTTTCGAAAGGAGAGGTTCCACAACCGGCACCTTCAGGAAAATTGTCTTAGGATACCATCCATTATTATTATTATTATTATTATTGTTTATTGCTTTCGCTTTTGCGCATAATATTTTAAACAATACGAGTATATCTATAATTTTGGATGGAAAAAGATTTTTTCGATATCTGACTTTTTTAGGAGGTAGGTACTCCAACCTCAGTTGGTCCGAAATAAGTTTTTGATCATTAGGTATATGAGTATTTTTAATAGACTGCAAAGCAAATTTATGGATACGAGATACCTTTTTGTTTTAATTCTAGAACAAATGTTTAAGAATCGCGGCGATATTTCTATTAAATCTCCGCGAAATATTCGCCCGTGGAGGTTGTCCCTAACGCCACGATCGGAAGTCGAAAACCGCCCTAGGCCAAACCACTCTCCATTACAGTTACTAACTAGGTGACCTACCCTGATACCAGTCACGAGTGGCATTTGGCACCTCTACTCGATTATTATTCCAAGATATTTTTGGTGCACAAAGACATTTACGTAAATATAAAAACTTAACAAGAACTGATAACAATAACAGAAAACATAATGGCCTTCATTAAAATCATGAACAAAAATTTCAACAACGCAGAATTGCAGATGCACAACAAAAAGCGGCAACTTTGAGTTTGGAAATAGTTGAGAGATAGAGAGAGATTTGACAGCTTTCATTCGAATGAAAGCTGTCAAATCCCAAAACGATCCTAACTATTTTAAACTTAAATAATAAATAAATAATGCTGGACAATCCACAAATAATCATCTAGCCCCAAGCTAAGCAGAGCTTGGGCTACTAGATGACTGATATATCTTAAATAAAATTCTCGTGTCACAATGTTCGTTCCCGTACTCCTCCGAAAAGGCTTTACTGATTTTTACCAAATTTTATATGTATATTCAGTAGGTCTGAGAATCGGCTACTATCTATTTTTCATACCCCTAAGTGATAATTTTAAATTTCCACGCGGGCGTAGCCGCGGGGCGCAGCTAGTATAATATAATACATTATAATAGATATATAGTTTTATATACATAGAAACGACCAGAACACCCGGAACAAATATTTGTAAGTAGATCACAAACATTTGTCCCAAGGCGGGAATCGAACCCGCAACCTCCTGCGCCGCAGGCAGACCTTCGCGCATCGCCCGCCGCGGCACATCGGTCATCATAACTTCTGCGGTTTCTTGTTCAATAAGTTGTTTTATTTTGTAACTCCTTGCTTAGAAAATAATATCTTGGATTCGTGAACCGAGTGTAAAACTTAGCATTTTATAACACTATAACAGTGTCCATATTTCTCTTCCAAGGTGGTCCGAACTGTCACCTATCAACAATAAGTAAGTCAATGCTATATAGATCGAAACCTTGCTTAGTAGGTACTTGTTTTTTTTTTTATTTTTTTTATTTTAACAATGGACTTTGTCGCTTTGCGACCACACCGTCCTATAAAAATCATTGTGATGATTTTTATTGGTACTTGCTTAGTATGAGCACAGGTATGAGTGTGCAAAATATGAATACGAATAAAGTTTACATAGAAAACATCCAGAACACCCTGAACAAATATCTGCACCGTACAAACATTTGTCCCGAGGTGGGAATCGAACCCGCAACCTCCTGCGTTGCAGGCGGACCATCGTTGCCCGCTGGCCACAGAGGTATTTGCGTTACACTTAAAAATTCGAAACTTCGACTTTGTGGCCACCAAGTTCGAACTTAAAAATGGCCAAAAAATGCTATGAACTTCGAAGTTTCGAAATGCACTCCCTCAACCTCAACCTCAACAGCCTGTGTTGGTCCACTGCTGGACGCAGGCCTCCCCCTGATAAACGCCTTATTGGCTTTTATCTCATGGGGGGTAATGCCCATAATCCACACGCTGGGCATGCGGGTTGGGGATCGCAGTTCGGTGGTAGAATGTTCTACAGGGGGCGCTGCTGCCCGCCCCCGGTGGATATCCCTGTTACGACACCCGCGGGAAGAGTTGCACCCCCTAATTAGTATTAATTTGGATTCGCTATACAAGAACTTCCCCGAACGTCTGGTTCTCTAACGGGGTGGTAAGGTAAACATAATTATGTACTTATGTTCGAAGGATCGACTTCATTCGTCTTTCTTCGAACATACTTAATACCAATAATATACCTAATTATATAATAATATATTATAATAACTTCGATCGTTTTCCAAAGTAGACCTCCTGAGTTCAGATTCTGCTCATCGCGTGACACACCCACTTTACCCTTACCCGCTAATAACTTACCAAGTACTACACAATTGATGATAAAGAATCCAAGAATGCGACCTCGACACTGTTTAAATAGTCATTTGGATTTTGTCTCTAACTTGAATCTTGTGCAATCTATCGAAATAACAGAGTTACGTTTGATTTCCAAGATTTTGTATTCCAATCATGTAGAGAGGATTTTGAGCTGATCACAGATCTATAAAGTCAGTTCCCTAAAAATAGCGATAAACATAATTTGAATACCAGAAACAAACATAAGCTCGCTGTGCCCACAACTAGGCTTCACAAAATTAAAATATTTTTTGAAGGGCAATGTATACGCTTCTACAACAAAACTCCTAGTGAGTTGCAAAAATTATCAGTAAATAAATTCAAACAAATTGTCAAAACCTTGCTGTGCAAAATGGCTTACTATAAAATATCAGATTATCTAGACTTCTAGAGGATAAAAAAGCTGGGACGGGTTTTGCTCCAACTCGAAAAATAACAACTAACAGGCTAAAGGTTTCTTCGTCGCTTCTTTACTTTAGTCTACATACCGAAGCGACAGAAATCGAAAAATATAATTTTATTTCCGTGTCAGTGTTTAGTTTTATATTTTGACCTTTTCTAAGTGTACATTTATAGGATAAACATTTATTCACAAAGAAAATTATACTAGTATTTACAATTGAAACAATTGAGCTAACTGCCGACTGTTGCAAACAGTCTACAGATAGCTCAACTGATCCATATCAACACCAGTCGGAAGCGTCCCCAAGACGCTGGCTGCATTGCCACGCTGTATGGCAATGCTGATACGCTGTGCCAGATATTCACCAGCTCTCGGGTCACGCGTCGCTTCGACCAGTCGCTTAGATAGTTTTTTGAAAACCCGAAGAGCCTCGGTACCCCACGGACCTAGGGTCTCGACTCCAAGGGGAGCAAATGTGTAGGCTCTGTCGAGACCTGCATATTTGCGCCTCTTGAGATCTTCGGCCAAATCTGCCGCCGCACCCGCCCTCACGGATGTCCTCGGAAGATGGGAAGGCGCAAGTGTGTCGACGCATGTAGCGTCCCACACAATGGGCCTCCCCAACTCCCATGGGACTAGTGTCATACCGTCGGGCCTCTTACCATCGTCACGCAACAGACCATTCGGTTCGAGAATAGCTGGTACGTTAACGGTGACAAAGGCCCGCCGGATGATGTCGTTAAGGCTAGCGTGGCGAGATATCCGACCAGCGGCCCTAGTGCACGATAATCCGTGATGACCAAGCTGTTCGACAGCAGTACCGCACTGGCATTGATGAGGCGCGCAACACCTTGCACCCAACCGGAGACATGTTGCGATACGGAAAGTTACGGGATCCAATAAAGTACCAGTGTTATATGAAGGAAATGCTTGCAACCAATGTCCTGACTCCCATTTAGAAACGGCCAGGAGGCGGGCACGATCTGCAGAGCTGGAGCACGTTTGTAACAAACAGTTCCGTGTCAACTCACACAGAGGCCCGTCCCATTGCCGTTGGGACAAAAGTGATTTTGGGGGAGCAGCATCGGGGCAAGCACTATGCCAAGCCGTTCGAGCTTCGTCTAAAAATGAAATTTTCAATGACATTCCAGGTGGGACCAAAAGAGAAGGATTTAAAATTTTTTCAACTAAAGAACTAGTGCTGTAGACAGAAGACAAGAACGCTGGTAGGGCTACACTTGAAATTTTGCGTATACCTAAGCCTCCCAATTTGACAGGCAGGGAGGCCTGCGACCATGCCTTGTCATCTAAATCGATATTCAAAACCGATGATAAGGTATTCTTTATTATGTTGTCTAAGCCTTCCAAGAGCTCGCTGTGTTTCCACAGTTGACTACATCTCAAAGAATACGTAAATTTAGGTACAAATAGACAGAACCGAATAATTGTAAAAGCCATATGACTATTAATTTTGAGCAGTCTGTCCGAATTTTTGTGGAAATTTTGAATTTTCTCATCTACAAATGACTGAAAAGACTCATCAAGAATTGGTGAACCAAGGAGTCGAAGTGAACATTTATCAACAACTGTAATGTTGGGGGCTAATGTATTGAATTTCTCAATGATATTGTTTTTGTCTACACAAGAGTCCGAAATAAAAAGCTCACACTTTGAAAAATTTAATTCCAAACCTATTTGTCGAAATTCGTCTGTGATGATTTTTAGATCATCAAAAACTGCGTTCACTTCTCCACCTAATGTTCCATCATCCAAATACCAAACATTAAGCTTGGATTGGAGACGTTGAATTATGGGTTGGATGGCAAGGCTAAATATGGCCGGACCAAGAGGGTCGCCCTGCTGACAGCCAACAGCGGACGAAATGACTTTATTCCTGTATATTAATTTTGATGGCGAACCGTAACATTGCCAAAGAAATGGGTAAATTTCTGGAATTTTGTCTTTAATTTCTTTTAGCAAGGCGCCCCTGTCTACGGAATTGAAGGCGTTTTTGACGTCTACCTTCAGAATTACCTCCCCATAATTTTGGTCTAAAAATGTACGAAGGGAATGTACTGCGGCCTCACATCCACCTCGCGAACCAAAGCCTAGCTGAATTGGTCGGAAATAGTCGCCTAGATAGTCGGCTTCTTTCCGACAGCAGACTTTAGCTGCGAGGCGGCGGTAGGTGGTGCCCACGGCTATGGGTCTTATTCCGCCATCCTTCTTTTTGAGTGTACATTTATTGTATTTATGGAAATAAAGAGTTTTTGATTTTGATTTTGATAATGAACGGAACGCGCTGAGAAGAGTTCCGAAATTCTGTAATCTGAGGGTCTCCTCACCTCCTCACCTCAACAGCCTGTATTGGTCCACTACTGGACGCAGGCCTCCCTCTGATAAGCGCCTTATTGGCTTTTATCACATGGGGGGTAATACCCATAATCCCCACGCTAGGCATGCGGGTTTTGCATGCATCTGAGGGTCTAAATTCAAATTCAAATTCAAAATTCATTCATTAATTCAGACACAAAGATCCATAGATTAGAGTAGTTGTAAATGTCACACACAGATAATCAAACAATAATACAGTCATAAATAACAGAATTAATTTATGTAATAAATTTGTCTAAAGCCATATAATTCTGACATTTCGCCTGACTTGTTGCACCCCACTCTTAACGCGAGTGTCGTAAGGGGATATCCAAAGGGTGGGTAGCAGCGCCCACGCAGAACAGATCCACCACCTGCGAATCCCCAACCCGCATGCTCAGCGTGGGGATTACGGCAATTACCTCCTAATGATAAGAGCCAATAACGGCGCTAGAGACCTTCGGAAGTCCCAAAGATTTTCGACTCCCACGTCACTCGACCTCGTGGTGTAGTTGGTTAGCGCATTCCCGTACTGAGGAAGGATGCGGGTTCAAGTCCCGTCGAAGTCGAAAATTTTTGCGATATTATTTGATTTCTTAAGAGCCAATAAGACGCTCATCAGGAGAGGCCTATGTCCAGCCGTGGACTGGTTAATGGTTGTTGATTGATGTGTGCCGACTCAGTCAAGCGAGCGTGGATACGATTTTATACATTATCCATGCCTCTGATGCCTTTAACATCCAAGATTGTAGTTTTCATTTTATGACCGATTTTGAAAGAAGGAATAGGTCTATCTTCTATCGGCTGAATGTATTTTTATTTTTATGTACTTATGCTCGCCGATTTCTTCGTCAATTGTCAACCGATTGTGTTGATTCTGTTGGTTCTGTCCAGAGAAGATGGTCCCATATTTTTTTTTATCGACTTATCCAAAAGTTTACCAGGTAAACAATTAAGGAATTTAAAGTTGTTTTTTTTTCAAAATAAACAAGTTATTATCGTGATTATGACCTTCGTTTGTCCATAATTAATTCAGTTGTTATGTATTTACATTCTATAAGCGGAATCTGTTTTAGATTTATTTGTTCCATTTTTATGTACTTATTGTTATATACTGTAGTATAAGCTTTCCCAAATAAATTAAAATAAAATAAAAATATATCCTCTTGGTAAATGACTATGTGGCCGATGTTACTGACTATGAGAAGAAGGTTGGTTTATAAGGGAAAGGTCGATTCGGCTTCGGCTCTTCGGCTTATAAAAGTGTGCGTTCAGCTTATGAGGTTAGGATTTCGTTTCCGCGTTTTACAGCTCTATTGCAGACATCATATATTACTTGCAAAGCCAACTTGTTACCGTGGCAACTTACATAAATACGCCCGAAATAATCAAATACAAATGTTTTTTTATTTCGTTCACAAAGTACATTAATCCTATACATTATTTTGAAACCTCCTTTTAAGTATAAATACTTGTACTACGAGGTTCCGCTCTTCCTAAGTTACATTCGCCATAATTTAACAGAAAGTTTTTATATTAAAACATTTAGGTCAATACAGAAAATTTTAAAAATTATTAATAATATCGGCCCGGTAGTATACTTTACCTACTGTTAGACACTTCTGTGGTCGCTATATTTATTGGTAGGTAGTAGTTCTGATTTAACTTGCTAATTAATAACTAGTAGGTTTTAGTAGTTGACAGTATGTAGATATATAGGTTTACCTAAGTAGGTATTAGTAAACCTTCTACATAAAATATGTATTTAGCACTGTGAATAAACAGACTTATCACTATGCAAATAAAAATTACTTACGCCACTGGCTACTATTGTTTTTATTGATTTAAAACAAATCATATATGCTAAGGTACATATACCCGAGAGCTGGTGAATATCTGGCACAGCGTATCAGCATTGCCATACAGCGTGGCAATGCAGCCAGCGTCTTGGGGACGCTTCCGACGGGAGTTGATATGGATCAGTTGAGCTATCTGTAGACTGTTTGCAACAGTCGGCAGTTAGCTCAATTGTTTCAATTGTAAATACTAGTATAATTTTCTTTGTGAATAAATGTATAAGTATCCTTATGCTAAGGTTTTACTTATTATTTATAGTGCGTAAGTCCTCACACTCAGGGCAATTCCCGTACTGAAGGAAGGATGCGGGTTCAAGTCCCGTGGAAGTAGAATTTTTTTGAGATACTTACTATTTGATTTCTGAGAAATCTTAAGCTTTAATTACGAAATAGGGTCGTAAGTTCAGAGGTTGAAACGCATCAATGTCGTCTATTCCCACTAGTTCAGTTGTCCAGTTCAGTTGACTGAACTAGTGAGATTTCTTTTCTCGTTGGTTCAGTTCAGAAATGAATTGACCAAACGTACCAACAGGTAAAGAAAAGTTTTTATCTGGGCTACCAGCGCGCAGCGAAGTGGTGGAAGCTAGTTTATGGGGGGCTCTGCGGTAAATTGCTACCTACCTAAATTCTGTCCTCGCGTTTCATCATTATTTGAATAGATTCGTTTTAGAGAAATATTTAAAACGGTGAAGAGCGTATTTGCAATTTACTGCGGAGCTGCCTTAAGATAATGTGATTGTTTTGATAAAACTTATAACCAACCTCGAATCCCATTGAACGGTTTTTTTAAGTTTTGCGGGTTAAATACTAAGCCAATTGTTAAGGGACCCTCGGAATCATTCTTTAGGTAAAAGAATCATCCAAATTGGTTGATAAAATGACGGATTAATCGAAGAACATACATTTATTTATTTTAGCTGCGCCCCGCGGCTTCGCACGCGTTGTTTCTATGGAAACGTTTAATGGTGATTCCTATCCCACGGAAACTCATTTATGGAATAAAAAGTAGCATATGTTTGATTCCAGGATTACAATTACTTGTACTTATGCAAAATTTCAGCCCGATCCGTTCAGTAGTTTTTACGTGAAAGAGTAACTAGCATCCATCCATACTTACAAACTTTCTCGTTTATAATATTAGTAGCATTTATTTAGTGGAAAAACAAAGGCTTAAAAATTAACAGAATTACAAATTAAATAAGTACCTACCAGAAAGCTTAATGAAGGTTTGTTTTCACTGATAGTGGTGGAATAGTGCAATGAAAAACACTATAAACATGATGTGACTAGTCTACATGCATCATCTTTAAAACATAGAGATTAGGATCTACACTACAAAAAAAAATAAACTTAATATTTATGATCATCGTTGGCAACAAAAAACTCTTCGCTGAGCCGCCGCCTGGCCGAGCTGAAAAACTACTGCTGTTAAAAAAACCTTCATACAACCCAACATAGAACCTCCGCCTATGGTACACCATAGGTACTATATATTTCAAGTGGTTGGTATAACCAAGCAAAAACTTAAGGAAGTGGTCAGTGAAAGTGAAGTATGCAAAGACCTTCAAAGTACATACCTTCCTAATTATTTACGCGTCAATGGTTAGATTGTTCTAGCGATTAGAAATAGATGATCCTTGAAATTTATTGCGTAGTCGTTAAAAAATACCTTTTCAAAAGATGTAGTTAAAATGTCCGAAATTTGGACTTACACTGATGATGATAATGAATTTCAGTGGTTATCTACTTAAGGCTTGGTAGGCCAGCAGAGGCCGCACTTTTGTGATTTTTAAAATCATCTGAGACTTAGAAAATAGGGTTTAAAATTCTGAAAAAATTATATATATTACATAAGGATCTAATCTGGTCAAAGTCGCATTCAGTTACAAGATCTAATCAACTTCACTCGATAGAAAAAAATACCAAAGTTACCCCTTTTTCTAATGTTGTTTTAATACTATGACTAGCGAACTACAGATATGTTACTTTTTTTTGTACTCAAATAAAGACACTTAGTATTTCTAAACAAATTCGCAGATTTTGACTTGATAAAATGATTTTCTTAATCACGCGCGGCGGCTTGCCAGGCACGCGTTTTCCCTTACGCCTCCTAAAGCAGGAATAGTATATAATATACCCCGATACTAGCGCCACTACATATTTTATTTTATAATTACGTTACTTAGGCAGATACTGTATTATTTAGGCAGATACTTGTTTCAAGAGTTTAGTTCCTATTGGTGGCCACCAAGCTCTCCAAACAAGGTTTTTGATTGAATAACACAAAACAAAACTATTACAGACACATTTAAAAAAAGCTTATGATAGATATCGTCTACGCGCGGTCCGATTTTTTGATAATTCCTTTGTATAACGTAATGATAAAATAAAATATGTAGTGGCGCTACTATCGGGGTATATATTCGCCTTAATCGTTTTACTGTGTCATGTGCATAATATGTCAACAGGGTTTGCGAAATAGGTACTTCGGCAATACAGGGTTACTAGTAATTTAATGACACTACGTGAACTGCTTCAGCCCATCATCACGAACACGTTCGTGAAGACGCCAGGTTTCTTAAAAAAAAATTGTACATCACCTCTGATACAAAATGAAAAAACACCTTTGTCCGGAACCCAATGAATGAGGATCCGTAACGTTATAGCAATTTCAATAGAACTTGTATCCACGTTATTCTTTATGACATTAGAATGATAGATTCTTTTTAAATTATCCAAATCGGACCATTACGTACGAAGTTATGACTAAATTACTAGCGAAGTTCACTGAGTGACCGCCGCGGGTGCGTGTGACGTCACTGGCTCTGTCGCCGCCCGTTAACTGTAGGCAGATATCAGTTTTTAGTGATTTACTCCGGAACTATAAGTTTAGGAAAAAATTACTGAACCAAATAGCCTCAGTTTTTGACCGAGCGAGTGACGTCACACGCACCCGCGGCGGTCACTTGCGGCGTCAACTTAGCTAGTAATTTGGTCATAACTTCGTCAATTTTTGTCGTAGAACAAAAGATTTTGCACTGTGTGTTATGGATTTCTTAGCTGTATAAATCTGCATTCTCAACTAAAAACGTTACGGATCCTCATTACTAAAGACCGATGTCCCACTTCCTGCCCCACTTTGGAGCCGTTTTTAAGTTTAGTTTCAAATAAAGCCTATATGAAGAACGGTTGGGTTAGTTGAGTTACTGAATGGAGGAGGTACCCACTACCAATTCCAAATTTAAGAATCAAGACCTTGGCATCTTCACAAACGTGTTCGTGATGATGGGCAAAACCTGCAGTTCGCGCAGTGTCAGTGAATTACCAATAACCCTGTATAATAAACTAGCTTCTGCCCGCGGCTTCGCACGCGTTGTTTCTGTGGAATCGTTTAAAGGTGATTTCTATCCCATGGGAACTGATTTATGGGATAAAAAGTAGCCTATGTTTGATTCCAGGCTTAGACTTACCTGTTTGCAATTCAGTACCTGTATTCAATTTCAGCCTGATCCGTTCAGTAGTTTTGGCGTGAAGAGGTAACAAACATCCATCCATCCATCCAAACTTTCGGATTTATAATATTAGTGTTATGTCCTGACTGCCGCCGCCGTTGTCAAGGTAAATTGCAATGTCATTCGGATTATTTATACCTGCCAAATTACAGCTCAATGGGAAACCGAAAACTGGATAAAATGTAAGATCCACCGGTCAAGTAAAACTGATAAATGATAAATGAGTTCATTGTTGTATAACTAGGTGGTAACATTACATTGGACTTATATCATATTATTAAGGTATATATAGGTATATATTATAAGGTATATATTTGTATCTCTAGTCTGCCATAGTCCAGCTTACATCTTTGGTGTGGAGAAAATAGTTAATATTTAAGAAAACAAATTTAAAAAAAAGATTATCACACTAGTACAAAATATGTCAATATAGAGTCAGTTTAAAATAAAATTATAGATGTATGTCAAAATAAAAAAATAATAATTTAAAAACAAAATCTGAACAAGACCTAAGTAGTAATTTTATTAAAACATGTACCTACTACTCTGGATCTAGTCCACTCCTGGATGATACTCTAGGACCAGAGTACTTGTCAATACAAGTACTCTGGTCCTAGTCCACTCCTGGATGATACTGTAGGACCAGAGTACTTGTCAATATAAGTAGGTACTCTGGTCCTAGAATATCAT
This sequence comes from Eupithecia subfuscata, assembly GCA_963564075.1. Taxonomy (NCBI): domain Eukaryota; kingdom Metazoa; phylum Arthropoda; class Insecta; order Lepidoptera; family Geometridae; genus Eupithecia; species Eupithecia subfuscata. The sequence goes on along the minus strand of OY751117.1, from coordinate 2,773,925 downwards.
ACATACATACAGGACATATTATACAGGGTTATCCGTAATTCACTGACACGACCTAATTTATCTAAGGTTTTTTGTTATTATAGTGCGTAACCCCACACTAAGGGTAATTTCAAAATCAAATAATATCGCAAAAATTTTCGACTTCGACGGGACTTGAACCCGCGTCCTCCCCTCAGTACGGGGATGTGATAACCAACTACACCACGAAGTCAAGTGACGTGGGAGTCGAAAATCTCTGCGACTTCATACGGTCTCTAGCGCCGTTAGCTCCACCTACAGGCGAAACATTGAAGTTTATCCAATCCTACTATTACTATATACAATACTAATTTATCTAATTTGTAATTGTAGTCCATAGGCAATAGCACCATTAAAATGGTACATTATCCTATAGATTACCAGTATATCAATAAAACGAATAACATGGAGCGCTCGTAAATAAATATAAATATTCACAATACAGTCTGTTATTGTGGATAATACAAAACGAGTAGGTAGTACCTATTAGCCAGGTTCCTTTCCGGTATCGTGACCAGATCCGTGCTACAATGTACGTACCTATACTTGGGCACTTGGTGACCTAGGTAGGTACTGTCCATAGGTATGGTACTTACCGATTGCTTTATCTTATCACGCATATCAGAACCTTAGAATAAAGACCTCTGAACATGGCTTTGAATAAAATTATTTGAGATTTTGTTTCAATCGTTTTTAGATACACAATAATTCATCATCATCATTGTCATAATTTTTTCATCGGATCTATTTGCTAGTGCCTACCCTAGTGCGGGGATCATAGGTAATCAATGCTCTCACATTACATCATGCAAATGTTACATCTTTAGGTAACATTAGGATAGGTACTTAGTTTGTTATCCAAATGGCAAATAAATTATCTTTTTAATTTGCTAACTGTCATGAAAGTTCACGTTCCCAGGTGTAATAAGTATCTAACCTACCTAGCAAAAAAGTTTTTTATAATGTCCAATTTACATAAAACAATTTGACAATACTATTAAAACATAACACAACACCTTAGGAGAAAGTCAAATAAGACAAGTCGGATTCTCATTGCACTCATAGCATTTCATGAAGCACTGACTGATCTGAATAACTAATTTGAATACATTTTGTCACTGACCCATCATAACTGATTGACTGACTGAACTGACCCTTTGGATCATAATTCGGTATTCGGTTACCTGAAATCAGAATAAACTTTCCGATTTTGATGAAATTTTAGGGTAGAGTCACGTCACTCAAGAAAAATGTACTTAAACCTTTATTAACAAAGAAATTAACAATCAAATAATAGAAAAAAACTAAACCTAGGTATTTACAAGCGAGCTAACTGCAAACAATCTACAGCTCAACTGAAATATTAGCTACCTATATAAAACTTATTTATGTTTTATTTAAAAGCGAAGAATATAATGTATATTAAGTATAATAGCAAAAGCCTTTAATCACAAACAAAATTACACTAGTATTTAATTACACTAGTGTTTTATTTCGATAGTCACAGAAAATTAATATCATTGGATCAATTAATTTTGTTTTATCCGTCAGAAATAGAGAGTGCCACCGGGAATCCCCAGGCCCTAGAAATACCTTAAGGTCAAGAAAGATGCAATGACCTTCGCTTCTCTTCCCTTCACTTGTCCAGGGGGCCTACTTTTATACCGTGAAGATACGAAACTTCGTTTTCTTTATTTATTTTGTGAGTAGACCTTCCTTTGAACACAATCTCATCTCATGGTAAGTGACGTGTGTGGGTAGAGATGTATCCATATGTATAATTCGTGCTTTGTTTTGTTCAATTGGTAGGTATAATCGAACGAAATCAGCATTTTTATATTTAAAGTTTTTGTATTATTGTTAAAAGGATTTGTGTGCCACTAAATTGATTTTTTTTCTCTCTTTCTTTCTTTCTTTCAAAACCTAAATTTCGGCACGAAGTTCATACACGGTAGCTTCTGGGCTGCATTTTCAATTTTGGAAGTATTAACTTTCAGACTATTTGACACTGCGGTCAATAAAACAGATACCTAACTTACTGGATATTAATTTATTTTGAGTAGGAAATGCAAAAATTCTGTTATAAAATCGGCGTTAAAAGTACTTACCTACTAAACGAGAGTTTGCGACACTTTGCGTTGGTTTGCACTCACACTCAATCTATAAAAAAAATAAAAAACCCAGGTAAAATCGACTTCTACCAGACTTGACGGGACGTTGCGGTTTGCGGCGTAGGCATAGATATACATACATATCTATGGCCGTAGGTACTTCGCAAGTGCGGAAAAAAGAACCAGAGTATAGGGGTCCAGTTTCAGTGTTTTGCTCCTTTTGTATCCTGAGCAAAGGTACCTGTTTTAATCCTGGCTAGACTGGTTTTATGCAGTTTGTGTTAAAGGTACCTAGTTGAAGACTGCAAACTTGTAGGCATGGTGGAAATATTGTGATTAGCTGGAACATAGGCTTTGGTTATATAACAGCATTGAAAACCAGTTATTAATTGAAAACTATAACTATGGCGCTCGTTAGGGGAGGCCTATGTCCAGCAGAGGACTAATATAGGCTGATGATGATGATGATAACATCCCGACTCAGGCCCCGCTTTTTAACTTTTTTCTGGCAATGAGATGGTAAAACCCTTCAAAATGTAGCTGACAATACTCCCAGAATTTTGACGTGTGTACTTTTTCCGACATTCAGAAAAATCGCTGTAGCCGTTTTGATGCTTCGAGGTAATAACCTCAACCTCAACAGCCTATATTGGTCCACTGCTGGACGCAGGCCTCCCCCAGATAGACGCCATATTGGATTTTACTCATAATTTCCAAGCTGAGCATGCGGGTTGGGGATCGCAGTTTGGTGGTGGAAGTTCTGCAGGAGGCGCTGCTGCCCGCCTCTGGTAGATATCCCTTAGTCGCCTTTTACGACACCCGCGGAAAGAGTTGGGGTGGTGCAAATTCTATGCCGGCACCACACAGCGTAACAAGGACACTATTACCAACCACCTAGAAACACTCGAAAAACACAACCACGCAGGTAAAAAGATGACACTTAGCGACCAAACACAAGCTACTTAACTTACTTTATTCAGGGCTATCATCATCTAAGTCCCTTTTAAATTCCCAGAAAACAAAAATACAATCTTCTTTAAAAAACTGCTGCCAAAAAATTCACTGGGACACAAGCAAAATATGACACTTAAATATAGGAAAGACAAACGCTAACCTATCAAAAACCAAAACTTATTAAAAATTAAAAACTTATTAAAACAACTTAGTAAAAATAAAACTTTACGCTGGTTTTTTCCGCTTATTTTTTTTTATTTTTGCTTCTTAGGGATAACAAACAATCATACATAAATAATAACAGATTATCTTAATTAAACTAAATATGTACTAAAAGCATGACCAGCTCCGCTATCCACAAGTTACAGAGGAAAGAAAGGGGTGGTGTTAGTGAACATTATAGTAGTTAGATATACATAATGCATAATGCTTAGATATACATAATGCACTTGCTACTTGTGCTATAAGTACTTTTGCGGATTAAGACTACGCCTCGCCCACTAATGTGGCCCTGCACCAGATGTGGGCAAAACCGGGTACCTTCGATATTACCACAGAAATATTCAAATAAACCACTATAATATTTAAATACCTGCATTCTAATTTTGATGACGTATTATTACCCAATAGGACCTTGGGGTTTAAATTACCTGATTAGGTGGATTTTTGAGTTTACCTATTTATAACTGTTTTTCAAATTATGCTAACAGGACAAGTCCATTTTGACAATATTATGGCAGGTAGAGTACAACTGTTTTATGGTCTTTCCACATATTGGCTGGTCCATGACTAGGTACAGTCAGCTGCACAGACATGTATACACTTCCAAGGTTTAACTTTTATTTTACTCGGAACTTTTCAAATAAAAGGCCACGCACACGTTTTTCGTACAAAGTAGTCATTGTGCTTGTCAGAATGCTGTACATAAATTATCACGAATTACTATACACTTACCATTTAGTCAAATTGAAAACTTAGGAGTGCATACATATTTTTGCAGCAGACTGTACTTGACGTTCCAAGCTTGTAAATCAACTCAAAAATGTTTTATGTCCATGATAATTAAGAATGAATCTTGTAAAAGGTAATATTTTTTTAACTAAAGATCACTTAGAAGGAAATGTAGTAGGTGCTTCCCTACTACTTTTAATTCTGTCCACTTCTCTCAATGAAATCAAATGGATAGGCTGTCCAACTTCTGTCACTGAGAAGGACGTTTGTGATGACCCAACAAGTGGTCCAAACTGTATCGGTCGATAAATACGTAAATTCGAATCGGGGAGAGGTCAGGCGAGGAACAATGGCAGAAAATGCTTTCCGAGGCACGGGGCGTAACATTGCCAACTTCCTCACTCCGGGCTGCTTCTCTCCCCGGTTGCGTTAGTCTGCTGTCCCATCGGATTTTGAGAGTGAAGGAATAAAGAGTGCACCTGTGTTTGCGCGCACACTTGTGTACTATGATAATGTCCTGCGCACATGGCTTAGCCTCCGTTAAGGCTCTACCTCCCCGAACACTAGCGCCGCCACATATTTTATCTTATTATTATCTACGTCGAAGAAAAGAAATTTCAAAAATTACGTTGGGCAATTTGTGATACCTATCATAAGCATTTTTTTAACGCCTCTGTAATAGTTTTATTTTGTATAGTTTAGGCAGAGATACGATGTTACCCTTGGTGGCCACCAAACTCTATTTTCGCATCTCTGTTTAAACTATACAAAATAAAACTATTACAGAGGCGTTAAGAAAATGCTTATGATAGGTATCACAAATTGCCCAACGTAATTTTTGGAATTTCCTTTCTTCGACGTAATAATAAGATAAAATAGGTGGCGGCGCTAGTGTTCGGGGAGGTAGAGCCTTAAGACATTGGCTTTCGGAAAAGCGTGTTTTTTCATAATGTAAGTAGGTGATTTATAAAAAAAAAATAAGACCTCGTCGACGTCGACGTCTTCACGATCGTGTTCGTGATGATGGGCAGAAAGTAGAGTTCACAAGAGCAGTTAATTACCAATAATCCTGTATAATATCAAAAGAGAAAAAAAAATTGGTTGTCTGTAAAGTCGGTTTACTGACGATAGTTGAACGTGACAACGTCTTAAGAAAATACTGATGGAATGGTAGCATTTGATACTCGATCAAAACATGTAAATGTACTATAGTATAGCAGCTGTCCACGCAGACGTATCGCTCACTCAAGTAGGAGAGAGACGGATGTCGAGCGCTCTCGCTTGCACTTCAAGCCTTACATGGAACGCCTCAGAGCGAGGTAACGCCGCATGACATCATGTTTTTTCGTGCGTGCAGCCGGCTCTATCGAATTATAAGACGTTGTCACGTCAAAAACTGGGTTAGCAAAAAGACAAGGCGTCTCTCACGCGATAATTTATTTGTACCAACATTTAAAATTGGCAGCCGGCTACAAGTTCCTACGAAGAATTAATCGAATTGACATTGTCACAGCGGAAGTTAAACCTATAAAACCATATTTCTTACTTTATGTATCGGTATGTCAATTTAACTTCAATAAATAGGTCTGCCTTGTGTTCGTTGTAACGTGAGCCATGTTATGAGCAATTAATATCAATGATCAAAGTATTTTTATTATGCCCGTTTTAAGTAACCAAGGCAGGACAGAGGAGTCAAGTGAGAGTAATGCGCCGTATTCTTTAAAATCTAACACCACTATACAGGGTGCCACGAAACATTTGCGCTAAGCCGAAAGGGGCCTGATTTTCTAGGCCCCGAGAAAATTAACTTTTGTTCTACGATTTTTTTGATTTCGATTTTTTTAGTTTTCATAAAAAAATACTTTCGGCCAAGTACCTACCTACACCAGAATTTTACTTATATCTATGAAGTACACATGTTTTGTGACACCCTGTATATTCCTTAGGTCATAGCTTATAGTAATTTCTGTAAGAAATGCGGTTATTACCAAGACATGTGTACTTTTAATTGAACATGACAATGTATTTACTAGCAATCTGCTAAAAACAGATCGATCATTATTACTTGTTTCCCATCATCTTTATGCAGGTCTTACCTAAAGATTACGCCCCGTACCTCACCTCAGCCTATATTGGTCCACTGCTGGACGCAGGCCTCCCCCTGATAAGCGCCATATTGACTTTTATCTCATGGGGGTAATGCCCATAATCGCCACGCCTGGCATGCGGGTTCGGCAGTTCGGTGGTAGAATTATTGCAGGGGGCGCTGCTGCCCGCCCCCGGTGGATATCCCTTAGTCGCCTCTTACGACACCCGCGGGAAGAGTTGGGGTGGTGCAAGTCTTAAGCCGGCACCACACGGCTATCACGTACCTATCTAAAGCTATACATATGTCAGTGTTCAAAATCTCATAAGCTCTGAAATGTCTTATTACCTGACAGCTATAGAAGGAGGGAAACAGAATCATGTAACTTGAACGTGAAAGGTTGTTGTGGTAGACATACCTAAACCCATAGAGTTAAAACTTGCTGCTGTCTCAGCCTAAACCATTCTAAAAATGCACGTTAAGCTAGGTTCACATTGCTGTGTCGGGGTGTGTCGTGGCGCGCCAGAGCGCAATCGGTTACGTTCATTACCTATGACTAGATTCACATTAGTAAGGCACCCCAACACAACCTACTAATGTGAATCTAGTCATAGGTAATAAACGTAACCGATTGCGCTCTGGCGCGCCACGACACACCCCGACACAGCAATGTGAACCTAGCTTTAGGTACCTATGACGTTTTGTGGAGGGGGCGTGCATTCATTAAGGATGTAAGCGGGTTAACTACGAACCTTATTTGTGTTGGAAGAACACCAACGTTTCATCCCTTACATCCGTAACGAATTCGTCAAACTACGATGGTTTTTAAAGTAAAAGGGGCGTGCATTTTTAGAATGGTTTATCTCTACCTCCATATTTCAACAATTTAAAACTGACTCAACTCAAAGGACCAATGTTGTGATTTTTTTCTCTTTGGGACCCAATAAAAAAAATAAGATGCCGGACAACTCACACAGCATTATCTAACACCAAGCTAAGCAGAGCTTGTGTTATAAACACTAAAAAACCTGATAATTGATTTGCCTGCGACGCAGGAGGTTGCGGGTTCGATTCCCGCCTCGGGAAAAATATTTGTACGATCTGCAGACATTTGTCCAGGGCGTTCTGGATGTTTTCTATATGTATAATAAAAAATATTTATCTACGTAGTGTATTGTATTAAGTATATCAGTTATCTAGTACCCATAACACAAGCTCTGCTTAGCTTGGGGCTAGATAATGCTGTGTGAATTGTCCAGCATTATTTATTTATTATTGATTATTTATTAATTATAACACTAATAAACGTAGTAAACAGATTATGTTTATGTTTGGTGTAGATCTATATGTTTGCAACAGTCTGCCTAAAGCTCAATTCTTTCAATTGTAAATACTAGTTCTAATATGTTAATTATTTGTATTTATCTATGTTTATGAAGTTATTAAAAAATTTATAGTATTTGTTATACATAACAAACAAAACACCCAGAGCACCCTGAGCAAATACTTGCAGATCGTACAAACATTTGTGCCAAAGCGGGAATAGAACCCGCAACTTTATGCGTCGCAGGCGGATCTCCACATAATTATCACCAAACAAAAAAAACCATTCCCATTGGTCAACTTCAGTGACTTTGAATTATCAAAGTTATCCGCTTTCAAAGAATTATAATTACTTATAAAATAGAAAATGTTAATCGTAGTCAGGTGTTATTATTTTGTGCAAACAACTTTGTAGGTAATATCGTGAATATCAATTATTCAATTATTTTGCTCAATGCAAATGCGTGCCTTAGTTTACAGGAAATAAACTCGAAGTAGATAAATCTACGTGCGATAAAACTCCTTTATGATTAGGTACTGATTACAAAGAAGAGGTATAAAGAAAGGAGGAAGATTTACAGAAAATATTAAAGAGGTAAGTAACGAAAAAGTTTCAACAAAGAGTAAGGTATTTTCAACAAAGAGTTTTATTAACCTCGACTCTCGCTGCTTGCTAACGTGGGAGGGTAAAAATAAATTACATGTAATTATCAACAAAAGGTTGAATGAAAAGGAAAAATTGCCATCTCTTCAATCAAATAAATTAATTCTGAAATGAATGGAAAATTTTGCGGTATCATTTCATTGATGAAATGATCATGCCTTGAATGAATCAACAGAACAATAATGACAATTAAAAGATGTCATCAAGATGATTTACTGAAACCTTCGTGCGTAGTTTGACTTTATCTCAGCCAGCTTACTGTTCCGTAGGTAAAGTGTGACCACGATATCACCGAAATCAGAAATGGACAAAAACGAAAATGCTTAAGTTGTGCGTCCACTGCATGCACCGGAATCGGAGCGTACGCAGCGTAAGGATTTGTTGCTTTGTATTGATTTCTGTGGTATAGCGTCCACTGGATCCGGACATCAGTGCCGATACCCATGCCAGATACCGATATTTCTGTCACAACGCTGACAACAAGCGCTTTGAAAATACCTATATTGCTCATGAAAAATCCGAAAGCCACATATCGGCATATAGAAAGCCACGGGCGCTAGTTTACTTTTATAGTAATGAATTAGTAAGTAATAAACTGCCATGGTAGGTTGGATATAATTATTTTATTTTCATCAAAACAAGAATCAACCTACGCCGCCGTAGCTCATGGATAATCTTTTTCAGTTAGCTCTACACTCTGTTTGGGAAGCAGCCTAAACGCAAAAAGATATAATTGTCTATGACATGTCTAGTACCGACCTACATTGTGCAGGATATAAAGTCTAGCTAACCAGTCATGTTTATTACTGTCTCCATTTCCTATACATTTCGGATATCCTAGCTCTTATCAATGGCGCTAGAACAAAGGCCGAGATCGAATTATTCACGATAATACCTACAGCAGTGGGGCTTTCAGTAGCTTTCAAGGCTGGTAAGGACAATAAGCAGGTTAGTTGTGACCGCAAGACACAACGCGGCGCACGCACCATTACAACCTATTTTGTTAACCATAGAGGTTGTCAGTGATGAATTCTCAACCTATTTTCCTTAGCATAGAGGTTGTTTGACGAAATCGAGTTTTAAAAATTGTTAGTCAACCTATTTTGGGAACAATAGAGGTTCGAAGAGTTCGAATTTTCAATTTGCCAAATTTGAAATCTCGCGCGTTGTTCTGGCGGGATTTGAAAGTGAAACGGTGTTTATTTGAAAGCTGGTGGAAATTGGTGAGTTTTTTTGAAGATTTCTTTTTGTAAAATGATTACATATAGCTTTTATTATTTGTGGTTAGGGCATAATAAACTAAAATCTAAGCACCCTAAGAAATGACTTCTTGAGATAAAATAGTAAGTAGATATTTGGGTAGGTAGACCCGTCTGTGTTTACGGGCTACGGAGCTACGATTTTAAGCTACGACTACGCACACAATCTTTTCAACTTTTAATAGGAAAAGGGTTTCATGTAAGTATTATATCAGTTATCTAGTACCCATAACACAAGCTCTGCTTAGCTTGGGGCTAGATGATGCTGTGTGGATTGTCCAGCTTTATTTTTTTAATTTAAGTATTGATTACCTATATCAGTTTTGTTCTGTGTGATAAAATTTATTTATATTTTGTATTAGTATAGGTATCACTTTTTTGGTGCCCATAACAAAAGCTCTTCTTACTTTGGGGCTAGATAATGCTGTGTGTATTGTCCAATTTCTCCGGCATTATTTATTTATTATTTAATTTTTTTTTCATGTACTTACCTCCTTAATAAAAAATACCTATCGTTTGTATTAGTATATCAGTTATCTAGTACCCATAACACAAGATCTGCTTACTTTAGGGTTATCTGACGTTGTGTGAATTGTCCAGCAATTTACTAGGTATTTATTTATTTTACGAGTCATTTTAAAACATTGTTTGTAAATGGGTCCAAAACCTCCCAAAATCTCAGCCCCGACCTCGAGTTACGTACGAAGTTACTTAGTGGAGTAAAAAGAACTCTTCAGTAGAATACTAATCTAGTCTTTTGTATTTTGTAATTTAGGTTATTACACTGTACAAAGTCTGTTGTAATTTCGACTAGGTTCATAGCAATGAGCTGCGTTAACACTTTCAAGGCCCACGGCGCACGTGTACAGTACCAGCTGGGCTATTCAGATTTTCCGCAACCGAGTCATCGACACGAAATCTGACACAGATTCGCGCGAAATTCAAATATTTTAGCGATTTTTAATTTTTTCTGCGTTCTTCACGGTAGTAAACTACTAGAAACGTAGTGTTCCATAAATAATACTGAATTTTCTATGTACCATGTTTTACCAAATTTCGACTTAGTGTTAGGTACTTTTGGAGAAATTAATAATTTATGAGATTTAATACCAAAAATCAACATCTTACCAAAAGCTACATTACATCATACTTTATAACATAGGTTCATAGAAAAATGGTCTACCATTTGTGGAAAACTACTTTTTGGTAGTTTAGGTACTAAGTTCCTTGCAGAACGCAGAAAATATAATAATATATATAATATATATAATAAACCGTTAAATATTTGAATTTCGCGCGAATCTGTGTCAGATTTCGTGTCGATGACTCGGTAGCGGAGTCGGAATAGCCCTGCTGATGGTCTTCCAGGCGCCTCTGTGGATCGCACCTCTGAGGCTGGGCAGTGAATGCGTTAAGTAATTTTATGGGAGGTCCTCTGACTTTCAATATGACTAATATGACTTAATATGACGCTAGAATCTTCTATATTTTTCACCGATTTCCAAAAAGGAGGAGGCTGTTTGTACTTATGTTTTTTTTTAATGTAGTAAGTATACTCCATCAATCAATTATAAACCGGTTTAAAAATTCTTCGCTATGGTTTAGAGATAAAAGAGTGTCGCGTATCGGAAATCCATACTATCCATACTAATTATATATAAAAGAGAAGAGAAAACTGGACTCATCAAGAGATCTCTGAAACTACAAGAGCTACGAAGCTGAAATTTGCCATTCACCCGCTAAGAACGGATTTTTTGAAATTCATGTTCTAAGGGGATCAAAGGTCATTTTTATAATAACTCTAGAACCGTAATTGTTGGCGCGTCAAAATTTGTAGCGTAGGAAGATGACTTAAAATAAACAAATACGTGTTTCAGGGTTTTTTGAAATTAGCACCCTAAAGGTCAATGGTGTGAAGTCAAAGTTAGGCGACTTACTGACATAATAAATCTCAGGAACTAGAAGAGCTACAAAGCTGAAATTTTTCATGGAGGTTTCTATTAAGACTTATGCACCGTTCAAAACGGATTTTTGAAAATTCGGATTTTAAGGGGGTCATAGGTCATTTTTATAATAAGTTCAGAACCGTAACTTTTAGCCCGTCAAAATTTGTAGCATAGGAAGATGACTTGATATAAATAGACACGTAATATCAGGGTTTTTTGAAATTCGCACCCTAATAGAATAGAATAGAATTATTTATTCAGGTAAAAAACAACATTACAATTCGGTTAGAAGTGCCTTAAAGCCTATGTTAGGTTTAACTAGACACAGAGTTCTCACCTGGTTCAATAGGAGGTATTAATAGGTATATTATTCGAAATACTTTGGTTATGTACCTACAATCTTTCAAGCTAAGTACCTATTTTTAGAGTAATTACAATAAGAAACTAGGACAATCAGGTTCAATTAATGGTTAATGGTGTGGAGTCAAAGTTAGGCCACTCACTGACTTAACAGGAAAATCTAAAAAAGACTTATCGAGAAAAGCTACGAGGCTGAAATTTAGCATGAAAATTTAATTTAGGACGTAAGCACCTACTAAGAACAGTTTTTTTAAAAATTCACATTCTTGGGTTATTAAGTTCCTACCTAAACTTCTATCTGCATCTTCAAACGCGTCGTACTCGGGTTATATTACTCGGATGTACATTAGTACTACTATGAAAGTCCACGCGAATGGAATCGCGGCGGGTCAGCTCGTTATAAATATAAAAAGTACTCTATCTGTCTGTTACCTTTTCACACCTAAATACCAGAAGGGATCGTAATGAAATTTGACAGGGAGGAAGACGGTAGGTTTCTCGGGGATGGACATAGTCTACTTGAAAAGCGTGCCGAACCGCGGGCAGCAGTTAGTGTTAATTTAAAAATATGTAAATTTAAATGCAATTGGATGGTTCCCAACCACAGCTGGGAAAAAAAGGACACTTAGTCCCACTTTGCCCCACTGGAGGAAATAGTTTGAACTAAAAAACAAGGTGTCTACAACAAAGTAGGTTTACTCAAACTGATAATAATATTCCGACAAAGGTATCCATTAAACTGGTACTACGATAAATGCACGCTTGCGAAACAAGGGTCAATAACCCGATCAGTATCAAGAATTATGGATGGTACTATGCAGTAACACAAAAGCTTAGTAAACAAAATGAAAATATGTGAAACTAGTTTATGCCCGCGACTTCGCACGCGTTGTTTCTATGGAAACGTTTAAAAGTTATTTATATCCCATGGGAACTCACTTATAGGATAAAAAGTAGCCTATGTTTGATTCCAAAATTAGAATTACCGGTATGCAAAATTTCAGCCCGATCCGTTCAGTAGTTTTGGCGTGAAGAGGTAACAAACATCCATCCATCCATCCATCCAAACTTTCGCATTTATAATATTAGTGTGATTAATGCGATAGATTTTATGAGGTAGTTTTTAAATAATTAAGGAAAACAATATCAAAGTTATAGATATCTAATAGTTTACATGATGAAATGACAAACCTGCAAAATAATTAAAAAGACCAAGAAACCCAGAGCATTTCTTTTTTTATACTAAATAAAAGAAATAAAGATTAAATAAATAATGCTGGACAATTCACACAGCATTATCTAGCCCCAAGCTAAGCAGAGCTTGTGTTATGGGTACTAGATAACTGATATACATAATACAATATTCTACAATACAATACAATATAATTATACAATATAATATAATATACAATACAGCGTGGCAATGCAGCCAGCGTCTTGGGGACGCTTCCGACTGGTGTTGATATGGATCAGTTGAGATATCTGTAGACTGTTTGCAACAGTCAGCAGTTAGCTCAATTGTTTCAATTGTAAATACTAGTATAATTTTTTTTGTGAATAAAGTTAGTATTCTACATAGACAGATATTTTTTATTATACATAGAAAAACTTCCAGAACCCCTGAACAAATATCTGCAGATCGTACAAACATTTGTCCCGAGGCGGGAATCGAACCCGCAACCTCCTGCGTCGTAGGCGGACCTTCGCCCGCTGCGCCACAGAGGTCGTCAAACTTTATGTCATAAAAATACTCATAAGAAAACTTGAATTAAATTGTGTTTATTCTTTTCTTACATTGTAAGTAAAGAACCAATTTATCCGGTAGCAGACATTACGTAAGTACGTACTTCACGTAAGGTTAAGTTCAATCTAAGACAATAGACGTTTAATTAATAATAGACACACAAGAGGTAATTAGAATTGTCATTAACAAAGATTATGCTTTTGCAATTTACTTGTCTTGTAAAAATAAAACAAGTAAGCCAATAAAATCTTATTGATTTAACTTCAAATTAAAAATCTTCTCCCGCATTTTGAGAAATCTACAACTGCAATTTTTAGGGGTTCGAGGTCACGTGAATTATTATACTACATAACTTTTCGTACAGCTCTCAGCGAGTGCTTCCCCGTTCGACCCAAGATTTTTCTACCCAATAGGTATTTTGCTCCGTTCGACCCAAAACATTTGATTTTAGTTACCCGTTCTACCCACACCTACTTATTCCAAATTTCTATTGTTTAAATTCAAATAAATGACACAGTGAAACACCGAAGTAGATGGGTCAGCCAGCAGACAAAAAAAAGTAAATAGGTACTTAGTATTATTTTTACTTTTAATCAGTCTTTTACAGATTGATAGTCGCACAGTACGAATTCTTCATAGTCTTTTGGGATTTCGACTTCTTCAAGATTACGAATATTCGTTTTCTTGACGCATTGACTTTTGTTGCGAACATTATACAATTTGTATTTTTTACTTTCAAATTACGGTATGTCTGTGACTAAATTCAGTCCCTTTGTATGAAGGGTCTGAACGGTTGCTCTATACAACTGGGTAATCGGGATCCCTGCTGGTGTTTTCGCTTTGCTCACGCATTCGTCTATTTTTATTAGGTAACACTTGAGTATCTGCTCCTTGACTCGCTCGCAAACGTGAACAGTTTCTTTGAAAACACTTATTTGGTTTACATTTAAATGCACACAACCAAAACACCTGGGTGCTTGTACACACCGCTCGCTATACTTTATCTCCACCACTGGTTTGCTCTTTTTTTATAAAACTTATTTTGTCCATTTTGCACCAATATATGTCCGCCACGGTTTGACTGTAAGAAATTCAAATTGTTCTCACTATTTAAACTAAATTGTTTTCCGCCATATTTAATGAGAACCTTTAGATTAGTAGGTCTAGGAACTACCGACAGGAGCGACAGGTAACATAAAAAGAGTAGAAAGAGACCTAATGATGAAAAGAAAAGGATAGGCATAAACTTACCCACTCACTACATAACTTACTTATCTAAGAAAAACAATGGTAGTCCTTACCGTTGTTGTTTAAAATAGATATGTATTGTGTTGAGTTAATTTTTATTTTTATTTTTTTTATTAGAAGCCAAGGTCTCCGTCGTTGGCCTTGGCAGAATACCAGCGCTACAGCATGGCGACATGCTGGAGCATTAAGCTGAGCTTGACCATTTCTCTGTTACAATAATATGTTACTCATGCATGTACTTATATTTAAGCAACTTATTGTAACTTCATTTTTCATTCATAACCTCTTTGTATCATTCTTTAGTATTAAGTGGTTTTAATTTTCAATGTTTGGAATCGAACCCGCAGCCTCCTTCGTCGCAGGCGAAATTCGCCCGCTGCGCCACTGAGGTCGTCAAGTCATTTCATTTTCATTTCATTTTTGCTGATTGAATTATCTATTGTACAAAAAGTCCACCTAATCGTTTAAAATTCGTTTGAAGAGAGCATAAGCATTAGAATAAAATATAACTACCTCCATATTGTAGGTACAAAATTTGAACTTACTGTGTGTAATAATTTCATCAAGTTCGATTTTTTTATTAATATTACGATGTCTGTACTGTTTAGAACACACTGTGACTTAGATTTTTGGATTGGGTAGAACGAGGCATATGTTTTGGGTTGAACGGGGAAAAATAATATTGGGTAGAAAAATTGTGGGTTGAACGGGGCAGCACTCCTCTCAGCGTTACAGTAAATAGGTAAGTATAGTATAGTTTCCTGGTAATAATCCAGGAATTGGCAGTTCTTGTACTAATCTAATTTAACAAAGAAAATTACATGTATTATAAAAAAAAAATAATAAGTGCGCAGTACTTACAAATAGTAGATAACTTAACACAAAATGATATTCAAAATACATTTACTCTGGGAGCTGTCATACACGGACATGAAAAACAGTACCTTGCACAGCGACGCCTTTTCCTCAAGTAAACGCGTTAAATTATACAATAAAATTAAAATAATAAAACAGAATTACAAAGTTTTAAAGTGTCTATAATATTTTCCAAGAAAGAACACTGGAAGTCAACAAAGTTCATTATAGGAGAAGCTTAGTTGAATTTGGAGCTTTATCCACGAAAAATATTTTCCTAAACTGTCTAGATTTAATGTCTGTAGATTTTGTTGAAACAACAGAACAAAATAATAATAAATTATGCTTGACACAATTCAACAGCATCATTTAGCCCCAAGCTAAGCAGAGCTAGTGTTGTGGGTACTAGTAAACTGATTTATACTTAATCCAATAAATAGATATTTTATATTGTACATATAAAACACCCAAAACGATTTGTGAGCAATTCATCTAAAAGCGATTCGTCCAAATCGCGGTTCGTCAAGAATTCATACGCATTTCGTCCAATTCTTACTAATTACTTTTACCCTTCTTTTACCTTACAATTAGAATCCAAAATAGTTTACATTTCATATTGTTGCATACATTTATGAAAAATGACAGTGAATGTCAACACCCTGAAGAAATATCTGCAGATCGTATAAAACAAACGAGTAAAATATTCCTAGCCAGTTACCAATGACGTTCTCTCTCTCAAACGTTATACAACTAAAATATTCTGATTCTGAACAAATTTATTCACAAAGAAAATTATAAGTACTAGTATTTACAATTGAAACAATTGAGCTAACTGCCGACTGTTGCAAACAGTCTACAGATAGCTCAACTGATCCATATCAACACCAGTCGGAAGCGTCCCCAAGACGCTGGCTGCATTGCCACGCTGTATGGCAATGCTGATACGATGTGCCAGATATTCACCAGCTCTCGGGTCACGCGTCGCTTCGACCAGACGCTCAGATAGTTTTTTGAAAACCCGAAGACCCTCGGTACCCCACGGACCTAGGGTCTCGACTCCAAGGGGAGAAAATGTGTAGGCTCTGTCGAGACCTGCATATTTGCGCCTCTTGAGATCTTGATTCTGAATACAATAAATGATTGAGTATTGAGTTTAAAATAAACTTGCGCGAAGTTGTATGATACCGTCCAGCATCCCTTCACCGAGCGGTTTCGCTTGAAGTTCAAGGCCAAATGCTTTTTTGCTATATTGGTTAACATATATAATGATTAATTATTCGGTATTTAGCAAAAGGTACGCAATACATAACGGATTAAATCATTAATTAGAACCACCTCCTTTTATCTAAGTCGGTCAAAATTGCAGCACATTACCTTTTATATTCAATCCCGCACAGTGGCGGATTTGCAGTCCTAGCCGCTCTAGGCCCCAGGCCATGTGCCGCCCCTTTTTCAGCCAGGCGCGGTCGCAGCCCACACCCTTTGGGGGGGTCACATTTGGTCAGGGCCGTAGCCAATGCCCCAAAGGAATTCCTTTCGGGGGGGGGGGGGGGGGGGGGGGGATGTGTGCAGAGCCGTACAGAAAACAAGCAAAAACTTTATCGGCGAGCGGAGCGTGCCGCGAAAAGTTAGGGTTTTTAACATTTCGCGGTGGTAGGCAAATTCATCCACTGCCCTAGTAAGTGTAAGTAATGGCGAGCGAAGCGAGCCTCGATAATTTTTAAGATTTTTCTGGGATAGTAAGCAAGACAGAACCTGCGAAGCGAGTGGGATTAACAAAAGTACTAGGCATATAAAAAGATATAACGGCGAGCGGAGCGAGCCGCGAAAAATTTGTGTTTTTCGCGATGGTGGGCAAAGTGATCTAAATGGGTTTAGAGCACTGGACCAAAAACACCGAAATAGAATATACTATCGGCGAGCGAAATTTTTGTGGTTCCATTACATCTTTTGCAGTGTTTTGCTTATTGACCGCAAACACGACATCCCGACCCGACCCTTAATTCCTAACAAGAGCGAGCCTCGAAACTTTTTTGAGATTTTTCTGATGTTTGGGGAAAAGTAGGCAAGAAAGAACCTACCTATAACAAAAAAAATTTGCTAGTCAAGCGACCCCCGAAAACTTTAAAGACTTTGCGGTTGCAGATATAAGACGAGCGAAGCGAGCGAGACTCAAATAATCAGGAACACTTAAATCATATCAAAATGACTCTGATAATTTGAGTCTCGGCGAGCAGAGCGAGCCGCAGATTTTTTTTTACTTTTTTCAGGTGGTCACAAACTGGTCCAGAAGAGTATGAGAAAATAAATAACATAAATTTTGGAAATTTTGCGATGCTTCGAAAATTTATATCAGCAAATGGAATGCCTCAAAAAAGGGTGCCTTTTTCGAAATTGGTGAGGCATGCGTAGCAAGACAAAGAAGCTAAATATTAAGCTCATAACCATTTATAAAATAAACTATCGTAGTTTGACGAATTCATTACGTCTCTCGTTAAGGGATGAAACGATGCTGTTTTTCCAACATAAATAAGGTTTGTAGTTCGTTTACATCCATAATGAACAATTTATGAGTTTGTTGAATATCAACAAAAAAAGAGGACAACAGACTACAACCTATAGAATCAACGGCGAGCAAAACGAGCCTTGAACATTTTTATGATCTGTGCGTATGAGTTGTTTGGCATTAGATTTAGCAGTTTGCAGTTACAAACTCACCTGAAACGGAGGTTGAGTCCTGAACTAGAGCAAGCCAGAAGCTTTATGAAACAGCAGAACGTTATCATCAGTCGGCGAGCATAGCATGCCGCGAAAATTTGTTTGATTTTAGGAGTACTTTGCAAACTGACCTCAAACGAGAGATGAGCCCATGACCAGAGGCAGGCAATAAAGTTGCCGGTGAGCCACGACAATTTTTTGATTTTTGGGTTATTTTCATCAATTTTGCATAGTGACCTAAAGCGTGGGTCGAGCTCTGGACCATAGTCAAAGAAAAAAATGTTATCGGCGAGCGGAACAAAGCACGAAAATTTTGTTCTCGATTTCCATTTCTTTGCGCTGGTTGACAAAGTGACCTCGCAGATAATATGTTACATTTTTATGCTTTTTACCGTGGTGGTTGGATTGATACAAACTGACTATAGCAGACCAGCTAGAGCACTCAAGTTCAGTTCAGTTCTCGTCATAGATAACGTAAGTTTAGTTGCCTCTGCGCTGACCAAAACATAAAGTACAAAATACCAGTAATAGGCGAGTGGAGCGAGCCGCGATTTTTTGATAATCTTAATCAAAGTGACAGCAGTAAACAGAAAAAAATAATCATCAAGCTGTGGATTGCAAATTTTTAAGTACCTAAACATAGATTTTGGGGGGGTCACGACCCCCCCCCCCCCTGGAACTGCGCCTGTTTTCAGCACCCTGACAAGACTAGAATTACCTACATAATTCATGATTTAACGTTATGGAAATGGGACGCGGCGTTATGGAAATTTTCGCTATTTTCTTGATTATTTTCTAGGAATACCCCATAACATCTATAGATATTTGGATTCTCCATAAAATTTCCTACAAAATAACATGTAAATATACTGAAGGTGCGTAACGTAAGTAATAAGGTAAAACAAAACGTTTTAAAAAATTCAAACTTTAGGTGAAATTTTTGAAAATCGAACATTAAAAAAAAATCATTAAAATTCATTCTTACAGTTTTTATGTCCAGTGTACGTTTTATTTTATAGTTAGATAGCCTATCGTTCCACTAAAGAACTAAAATAACACGTTTCCATATAAACTTTTTACAAAATAAGCCTTTGTAAGGCTTATTTTGTAAAAGAAAAACAGATTTCGCGGGCTATCGCGCGCTCCGGTTTTAATTTTGAATTTGCCACAACTTTCGAAACTCCTTCGAAGGTTGGTTGGCTATTCTAGCGGCTAGAAGGTTGGTAGAATGCGGGCGGTTGCTTAGGGTTGCCAGGTATGGCTCGGTAGAAAACCATTGTGCTAGAAAATATTTTTTGAAAATATTTTTTTATAAATCTTCCTTTTTTTTGGCACGATTTGCCGCCCTTAATATCTGGCCGCCCTAGGCCCGGGCCTACTGGGCCTTACGGCAAATCCGCCACTGATCCCGCACATAGCAAAGTTAATTTGTTTTAGTAATTGATAATTACACGTAAGTATAAACCTTTGTTTTTAAAACCTGTAATCTATTGTTACTGCCTAATTAAAAGTGCGGCGGTTAAATTCCAAAAATCTAAATTATCACACGGAAGTACTTTAAAGTACCTAATATTATATTTTTATACGCATTTGTATTATGCAAATATATTTTTATAAACTACGATCACCAACAGGCATTTATTTGTTTATTAAATAACTAACACGATTTTTAAAAACTTATTACACTAGGTTACTTACTATTATTACGATTACGGCAATGCCGATGTAGGGGAAAAGACTGGCAGGTTAAAGTGGGATTGGGCCGGCCACGTCAGTCGTATGCCCCCAAAATAAAAATAAAATACTTAAATAAATAAAATAAATGATTATTGCAATTACTTAAAATTTATACAAACAGGTTCTGGAGTCACCCTTTAAGCAAAATTTGCTTGTGTTGGGAGACCCCGCTCTTACCATTTACACATTAGCAATATTTAAGTATTTGCGTAAAAAATTAAGAAATTAAAAAATTAAATAATTTTAAAAAATTAAACAATTAATATTTTTTTTGCCTCCAAAGAGATGGGCCCTTGTTATAACACCCTCCCTGGCAGCCAGAAGATGGGAGGCGACGACGGGGTCGGCCACGTAAGCACAATAGATAAATATATTTATCTACTGTGACGTAAGGGACGATCTGCTAGCTTTTGACCCGGAGTGCTGGGAGTCTGCAAAAGACCGAGAAGTTTGGAAGTGCGGGGCAGGCCTTTGCCTAGCTTCGGCGAAAATGGCGAGAGAGGGACACCGGAGAGGTTTTAGTGGGTATTACGTCCTTCTCAGGGCGTCCCACATAATTCTGGCCCCCCCAGACCAGACCTGTTTATTCGCAAATGAATTTCCTCGCCGAATAAAAAAGGCCTTTGCCCAGCTGTGGGACGAAATAGGCTAAATAAAAAAATAAAAAAAATATTTTTTTGTCACAAATTTTGATAGATGTACAGGTGGGACAGGTAAGCTGTTTATTAACAACTAGCTTCCACGCGCGGCTTTGCACGCGTTCTTTCGGGATAAAAAGTAGCCTAAGTAATTATAATAGGTACTAGTTTCTGCCCGCGGCTTCTTACGCGTTGTTTCTGTGGAAATGTTTTCTATCCCATGGGAACTGATTCAGGGGATTAAAAATGACCTATGTGACGCCAGGGTTACCTGTACGCAAAATTTCAGCCCGATCCGTTCAGTAGTTTTGGCGTCAAGAGGCAACAAACATCCATCCATCTATCCATCCATACATCTAAACATCCAAACTTTCGCATTTATAATATTAGTATGATGTGAAGAGATGAAGAATTTCTTGGAGTTACAATAGTGCGACTATGAAATTCTTCTGAAATGCTAGTCTAAATGGTTTGTTACTCAGAAGAACCTTCACACAATCGATTTGCGGATATCTATGAGGTCAGTACAGTACCTACCTGCATTGTCAATTTACCACGGAAGTACATTGATTTAGTCATTTAGTGGCAGGTATGTTAATGTGTTAATTATTATGTACTTGATACCCACAAGTTTGATTAGGTTAAAGGTTTTCAACGTTCGTAGCCAATAATTTTTTTGCAAGTTTTCGGTGTACCTTTAACCAGTGACAGTTCGTCAAAAAACTTCAAATAAAATGAAAGAATAGAATAGAATATAGATTTATTTAGCACACAAAACACCGAGGGAAAGTAAAAACAAAACAGAAAAAGTAATACTAAACACAACAATAGAAACTGTATAAAAAAAACAAACAAACATCATAAAAGATTTAAAAAAAGATCTATACCTACGTGTAGTCTGACTGATGAAAGAAATTGGTCTTTCCCTTGAAAGAAATTGGTCTGCCCTCCTTTTCAAATGATATCACAGTATAATATTTTAATGCGATAGTTTGGATGTATGGATGAACTTTTGTCACTCACGTCTTTACTTCAAAACTACTTGATGGATCGGGCTGAAATTTTGTATAAATGTAGGTATAAATCTGGATGAGCAAATATAGGAGGATATATTTAACCGTTAAACGAGTCAATAAAACAAAAATTAGATTAAGTTGACTATTGACTTGAAATAACGTGAGGCTTCTTTGTATCCTTAAGGCGAATAGTAGGGTGGATAGTGGCGCCACTACATATTTAATTTTATAATTACGTTATACAAAGGAATTACCAAAAAATCGGACCGCGCGTAGACGATATCTATCATAAGCTTTTTTTAAATGTATCTTAAATAGTTTTGTACTGTATTATTTAGGCAGATACTTGTTTCAAGAGTTTAGTTCCTATTGGTGGCCACCAAGCTCTCCAAACAAGGTTTTTGATTGAATAACACAAAACAAAACTATTACAGATACATTAAATCAAAGCTTGTGATAGGTGTCGTCTACCAGCGGTCCGATTTTTTGATAATTCCTTTGTATAACTTAATGATTAAATTAAATATGTAGTGGCGCCACTATCCACCCTACTATTCGCCTTAAAGCAACGCGTGCGAAGCCGCGGGCAGAAACTAGTACTCAATAGATTCTTCCTGGTTTGTTTGTGCGTCCTTGAAACTACACAATATTAACAAAATATGTAGGGTATAATCTACCACGTCTCATCTTTACGACTGCTATCTATGACGTATCTACATAAATAGTACAATAAAATTGCATCATAAAATTTAGAGCTTTATGACACGTTTTAAAATTATTACGAAAGCCTACCAGTTTATATTTCAAATTTGATCTTGTCATCGCTGTAGGTGGCCTTTATTCACAAAGAAAATTATACTAATATTTACAATTGAAACAATTGAGCAAACTGCAGACTGTTGCACTAGGTAATTTTAATGTAGGTAATTTTTGTTCATTGTAGGTAATTTTTAAAAAGAACACCTTGAGCGAGCTGACTTATTCATTTTTATTTTGAATAGGTCACATAAAAAAATCCAATAAAATTTAAAAACGTATAAATTAAACATTGGCAAGGTAATTTTTGAAAAAGAAGATCTTGATAGAGCTTAGGTAGGTACCTATTACTTGATATTTTGTATAGGTCACATTAAAAATTACGATAAAATTCAAAAACGTTTAAATGAAATATTGTCCATGACGACAATTATTCGATCATTTATACCTACATATTAGATAATTCATGCACTTTAATAATAAAGTCGTCTATAAAAATACAATACAATAATCATTTACGTTCAATATGTTGTTGTTAAAAAAAAATTGGTTGCCTGTAAAGTCGGTATACGGGCGAAAGTTTTACGTGACAACGACTTTGTGAGCGCATAACGTGAGCGGAGCGTAACGCGTAACGCAGTTTCTTGAAGTGTCACCCGGCAAACCAATTTATAAGACGTTGTCACGTCAAAAAATTCTAACATCAATTGTGCGATGGATTAATTTAAAAATTATTTGGTGTTTGTACGCAACAAACACTAAAGTGGGTCGGATTTCGCACAATGACATATAATTCAATTAATTAAAAAAAAATGACTTATTTGGATTTGATTTCAACACCCCCCGCCCCCAGTATTCCTAAGCAGAAAGAGTAAATTTAGACTAACCTACTAAGTAGCGCACTTTGAATGTTTACACTTTGATTAATGTTGTTAAATGATTACTTTGAATTATTTGCTTGGGTTACAAGCATAGGTTTTATTGTAATTATCTAATAAATAACGCAATGAATAATCTAACAAATGATTTACATTATCAATCATCCAGAAAAACACTGCCGTGTTAAAGAGTCACGAACATGACACCAGCGATGCTGAATCCAGTTTTTCTGTTTTATTAGGTAGGTGTATAAAACACTAGCTTCTGCCCGTGGCTTCGCACGCGTATTTTCGGTAAAGTAAGTAGCCTATTATCTAAGTTAGGCTTTGCTCTAAACGTACGCCAAATTTCATCTTGATCTGCTCAGTAGTTTTGGAGATCCTAGGTAACAAAAATTTACTTTTCACAAACTTTCTGGTATAAATTATTAGTAGGATATTCAGTAGGATTATTATGATTACCTAGGAAAATCTGGCCCTAGTGGATGCGTGGTAAGAATCGACCCCTCAGGGACGAATAGTTCGTTTGGACGTGTCGATATCGTCAGTGTGAACAAGACCAACGAAGGCCTGTAAGACTCGTTCGTTGGCGTGTCGTGACGCTTTCTGTCGTATGTATGAAAACGATATGATTCTGGCACGTCACGATAAGCCACGACACGTAAACATACGTGTCGCGGCTTGGCTGAGGCCAAACGAGCGTTATTTTTTCACTGCGTCAGCCAGTGCGCAGTGTGCGAAGGCCTAAGACGAAGAAGATAATAATAATTTATTGACAGAAAGATAGTGCCTCAGTTTTGTTTGTTAAAATAAGGGACTGACATAGTCATACAAATGACTCAAATTCCCATAATTAAGAATAAAAAAAACTAAATTAGGTCTACCTAGACAAAATGGTTCTCAAAAAATAACAATAAAGATAATTAAAATTTGTAAGCACGGTAGGCAGATAAGGGCTCAAACACAGCGCTGTCATAGATGAAATTTTAAGGATGAAACGGTAAGATTCGTTATTTGCCATGAAACAGATTTTTAAATAATAACTCTGTCACTAACATCTCCAGCCAAATTGGTTGCAAACAAATCACCAATATTATAACACCAACACACCACACTTAAAAATGTGATAGTTGACTCTCCTGACATTCCAGTGGTCTTGGCAAGGGTAATAGGTTGCGCGGCAAATACAAACTTAAAGTTAAACTGAAATAGTTTTCTTCACAAATATAGGAAAAACACGTGTTGGTTGGTGAATAATGCTTTGCACTCGTACGCAATAACTAGGTATTGATTTCAAAAAAAAAAATGTTGAAATGAATGAAACATAAACTGTGGGAAATTTTGTCTAGTTTAGTTTTGTATTTGTTTTTATCGAAAAATAAATCTGCAAAACACTACTATTAGGCGCCATTTTTGGCCATTTTTGCCAACATGGCGGTGCGAGCGGCAAAAGTACAAGGTGGCAAAGTTCAAATTCAGAAAGAGCACATCGAAATATAATCTATAATACCTATTTTCAAAACTCCCAGAAACCTTTCCAGGTAACCTTGGTTTTTCGAACCAAATCACTGTACCTACTTTAACGATTATTAAAATATTTTTTATCCTCCTGACACCGCATTTACCAGTACCTAGTACTTAAAACATTTTCCGTCTAAATTCTCCGAATCATCGTGGACAATAGCTTCAGCAACTAATTAGGTAAATCATCTGCAGTAGATGAATTGTGTCAAGGTCCGCCACTGACCTAGGACTCACGTAGTATCACGCTCTGAAATATTGTTCACGTAATAACTTGGAAGAATTATTGGGTGCCTAGACCTACATATATTGATACCGTATTAGTATTTTATTGCCTAGGTATATGTTTGTTAAGGTTGATCGTTTCGTGGCGAGTTTACTTTTTTTGTGGTTTAAAATTTTTTCTGCGTTTTTCTACAAGGAATACAAGAACAAAATAAAATAAAATTAAAAACCCGCCAACGTTTATTAACTGAACAGATTTTCATGAAACATGGCTAAGAACACCCAGGTTAAAATTGTCTATGACACAAAAAAACTAAACGAAAATCGGTTCATCCGTTTGGGAGCTACGATACCACAGACACACACAGATACACAGACAGACACGTTTAACTTATAACACCCCTCTCTTATTGCGCAAAACATAAACTATTTTGACAAAACCAACTTCGATTCAAATATAATTTCCCTATTCTAATCCGAACCAATCAAAACTATAATAGTCCAAACAATACAAGGGTATTCTCGTAAGGCATGCCTTACGTTAAAATTCTACTCTAATAAGATTAGCAGCCTCAATGAGTTTGTAGGTCACTTGACTCTCGGTCGTGTTACATTATGCTGAACAAATACCTAGGTGGTGAGGTGTTATGCCAATCTATATACTAGCCAAACTCGATGTAAAATATTTGTGTTCGTCGAGTTAGCAGCCCCGCCATGGAATTTGGTGGTTTCAACTATGCCAATGTGTCCTGAAATAGTACCCCCGATGCCCTAAGTAAAATAAATAGTGTCCCAGTACTTTAGGAGATATTTAGGTCTTTCAATGCGGCTGCTATCTTGACGTCAAGCTGGTAGCCCCACTGATTTCGACGAATCTATAGCGAGATCACGAATATTTGCACTGCGCGCCCTTTTTCGGGTCACACCGCCGCCGCCCGTAACGAGGGGCTATTATATGTTGGCTATTATAATGTGCGTCTTGGGCCATGTAAGTGTTAGTCACTTTGTCTTCAAATAAAAGACTGTTCGTACTTTATTTAAATTCTAAAGACGTAGTTAAACCTGTGAAACCTGTTCCTTTTTGCACTACTGGGTACTACCAAAAAAGAAGTGTTATGTTTTCAGGGTTCATATACCTAACCTATGTATGTAGGTATGTATGTCGTGTATGGTGCCGGCTTAGAATTTTGATCACCATAACTCTTCCCGCGGGTGTCGTAAGAGGCGACTAAGGGATAATACAGAACCCTTGAAAAGAAAAAAAAGAGATTCAGACGAGATGTCCCCTTCACTTTTGGTTGAGGGTACTACTGATCCGAATCTAAAACTAAGAAATTTTAGATTCGGACGAGAAGTACCCCTACTCAAAAGTGAAGTGGACATCTCGTCCGTGAATCAGTTTGAGATTCGGCCCAGATGTACCCTTAACCCGGGATATCCACCGGAGGCGGGCAGCAGCGCCCCTGCAGAACAATTCTACCACCGAACTGCGATCCCCAACCCGCCCAGCATAGGGATTATGGGCATTACCCCCCATGAAATAAAAGCCGATAAGGCACTTATCAGGGGGAAGCCTGCGACCAGCTCAGTGGACCGATACAGGCTGTTGAGGTTGAGGATGTCATGTATCCTATATTCCACCATAACTTTGTAATGCCTGAAGAGATAAGGATGTATAGGGTATCATTAGAAAATTGGTTTCGCTAATTCTTTCATCAACGCAACACTGGCCATAATTTTTAAGAAAATAGTAAGATCGTCGCGGTTTTAAATATGTTTTGTTAAAGCTTTTTAATCCACTAAAGTTTAGTGTATTTACTAAAGATTTACTATGTAAATAATTAAATATATTTTGATGTTTACCTTATAACAATACAGGACGAAGGTGACGCAAACCATTTAACTTTACTTTACTGACTGCAGTAGTAGGTACCTATTTCCAATTAGTGGTGGCGTTTTTGCTCGAAATATTCCACTGAAGGAACATTGCGTTGGAAAGGTTGACTCATTAATTTATAGTGAAAACCACTATACATATAACAAACAGTGAGCGTCTGGTCGAAGCGACGCGTGACCCGAGAGCTGGTGAGTATCTGGCGCAGCGCGTCAGCATTGCCATACAGCGGGGCAATGCAGCCAGCGTCTTGGGGACGCTTCCGACTGGTATTGATATGGATCAGTTGAGCTACCTGTAGCGTAGCGTTTGACACAGTCTACAGTTAGCTGAATTGTTTCAATTGTAAATACTAGTTGTAATTTATTTCTATGTATAGGTGCAGTCGAATAACCTCCTTCTATATTTACTCCTACTATAATAGGACCTAAATAAACCACAATAACTTGTCTCTACGAAGCCTAAAGGAGGTGATTCCAGACACAGGAAAGGGAAATCCACTTTAATTCAATGTTTTTTTTATTTCGTTTATATTAAGATGTTTGCGGCATAAAGGCTAGCGTCGACAGCATTAAACGGATTTTAGTATTCTTTGTATGGTTTCCCGTAGCAGTGCATCCACTGATCCGTACCATACGGAGCGGACGCATTGGTCTGTCGGCATTGCCAGCAACTCGCTTAGTGCTGAGACTTCATTTGAATTGCCGATCAGTGGACGCAATCGCATGCTCCGTTCCGCGCTCCGCGCTGCCGCCGGGTCGCCATTCTCATGCTAACAAAATTTGCCCACTTGCTACGTAAATCCAGATGTCAATGTTGACAATTCGTTTGCAAATTGCGGTCGGCAATCCGGTTGCTGCAGTTACAGTGGACGAACCACCCGGCATTACGGTCAAAAAATCTGTCTGATCCGCCCGATGCCGGCCTATCGACAACGTAAGCCTTGAAGCAACAAATATCCATACCTCGTCGTCACTTCAATCCAAAAACTACACATAAAATAAACATGTCATGTTTCAAACTTTTCGAAACGAACCCTACCTACAACACACAATTTCTTACATTTGGTATATGCTTAGAAGCACAGTCATTTCCATATGTCACAAATAAAATTTTATTTATACCTACTAATTTTATAAAGAGGAAAGATTTGATTGTTTGTTTGTATTGAATAGGCTGCGAAACTACTGAACCGATTTTAAAAATTCTTTCACCGTTAGGAATCTTACTTTTCAGGGAGTGACATAGGCTATATTTTATCCTGGAATTCCCACGGAAACGGGAACTACGCGGGTGAAACCGCGAGGCGATCGTCTAGTTTGTTATATTTTTTTTGCTTTATTAAGTACGCATTTGTCGACGAACAATTTTTAGTGATCACACTTAGGTAGTATATTATAATTCTATTAGCGAGTGCCTATTATTAGCTCTCTGCGTCTATTTTAATTATTATTGTAATTAAATAAGCTGATGGCAATCCGAATTAAATAAATAAATAAATAATTAAACCCGATATAGCCTACAGATAGAAGATAAATGTATGAAACCGATATGCTTCTGATGCGTCACGCACGACACACCACACCGCAATAGTGTGGTTTCACCTTTAGAGGGAATGACACATTTTGTCGTTGCTTTAGGTACCTACCAAACCACGCGGGACGAATGCTCCAGTCCATTCCATCTCCAAGGTCTTCAGATAATTGCTAATGATGACTTTCATTTACTGAACCCATAAAAACTGGAATAGGTAAATGATTGAGATTACTTTGAATTGTTGCTATTTATAAGCCAAGCACTAGCAATTTTTTTAAGAATTTCAAGCTTCGTAGAACTTTTTGGAGTGTAGATATGTGACTTTATGTATACTACTTACTTACGTACCACAAAATAAAAATAAAGAATAGATTACACTTATCACCAAGAACATAGGAGGATAACTTACAGCAGTTAGCCAAAAACATAGTGTAGGTACAATGCGGAAGATAAATAATAAATAATAATAAATAAATAATGCTGGACAATTCACACAGCATTATCTAGCCCCAAGGTAAGCAGAGCTTGTGTTATGGGTACTAGATAACTGATATACATAATATTATACTAAGAGTACGTAGATAGATATTTTTTATTATACATAGAAAACGACCAGAACACCCTGAACAAATATCTGCAGATCGTACAAATATTTGTCCCGAGGCGGGAATCGAACCCGCAACCTCCTGCGTCGCAGGCGGACCTTCGCCCACCGCGCCACAGAGGTCGAAGATATATTAAATAGTTAGTATAGGGACTCTGCATTTAGACAAATTAGTCTTTTAGGTGTTGTGTTAGACAAGAGTTTAATGGGTGGTTTTATTGCTTAAAGCAATCTCTTCCTAACATATTGAGGAAAGTAATGAAATTATAGTCGTAAAAAGAGAAGAGGAAAATAAGGAAGTTCTGACAGAAAGTGCCTTAAAAAAGTGCTACGTCGGCGTCGTCGTCTAGAGACTGTTGCAAATGCTACTAAAGCAGCGCGTTTATGTCTTATGGGGAAATTTGATTTTAACAAAATTACCGTATTTTGTTTCTTTTTATACACAAAAATGGATTTGAGATCTTTTCTTCAATATAATATTGTCAGCAATTTATATTTTTATATCAACACCAAGCATGCAAATTTCAGTTTGCTTTGTTCTGATTTGCTGAGATAATTTGTGATTTCCAATTAACGGTTATTAGTTTGCGAACCTATTACTTTATTTCTTACCTAAAATAATTTTCAAAACTAACTTTAATATGAAAAATTAAAAAAATCTCAGGGAACTAAATCGGCGTAAAATAAATACTACTTCGTAGACCCTCAAATGAACATAACCCCTCATTCACTCTACAAACATCTAAAATACACCCGGAACAAAACAACTCGAGCGAAACAACCAAAACTATTCCTAGTTGAAAATAAATGGAGCATCTCAAAGGCAGCGACCCGGCACAATAGTGGACTGTACTTCGAAGGTTTTCTCAATTACAGTCCGACAAGTAGAAGTACCCGTTCACTGGGCAAGTACAATCGACCAGTCACTGGATGGTACGAGGTAAAACTTCAATTAAAATTGTAGCACTAAAAAGCTTTAAATAGGCACTAATTCTTACCTATAAAAATTAAGTAGAATGTTTTATGAGATTCCTCGTTATCTGCGCGCGATCGGAATGGGACAGAACCTTGTTAGTGTACATATTTCATCATTCTTTTTACAACAATTTGTGCGTTATCAAAATGGCATGGAATCTTGTCAAAGTTTTTGTTAATTTGACCTCAATAGATGGCAGGATCTTTTGCGGAAGAATAATGTAGTAGTGTCATGTCAACCTGGAACTTTCACCTGTTCGGGTCTATGCTATTTAACACGTATTTAATTTCAAACTATAACGCCATCTTTTCAAAAATTCAGTCCGGTCGAACTATTTTTCGTATCAGTCCGACCGCTCTGTTGTTTCAGTTCGAAATGGTTCCATTTCTAGAATTAGGACCCTACTTTCAGGTTCCGTCTACCCTAATTAATATCCTGTTGACTCTAAAATGAATCAAAATCCTTATTACTTCAATTTGTATTGTAAGGATTTATTTACAATCACAATTGTTTTTAAGGCGCTACCCCGACCGAAATCAGCGCCACCACCTATTTTATCTTATTATTATGTTAAACGAAGGAATTTTCAAAAATTGATTGACCAGTTTGTGATTTCTATCATAAACTTTTTTTAATGCCTCTATAAATGTGTTAGTTTGTATAGTGTAGGAAGAGATGTATAGTGTAGGAAGACGAAGTTCTTCGCGTCTCTACTTAAAAAATAAAACTTTTACAGAGATTTTAAAAAAAGCTTATGATAGAAATTACAAACTGGCCAAACCATTTTTGAAAATTCCTTCGTTTATCATAATAATAAAATAAAATAGGTGGTGGCGCTGATTTCGGGGTAGTGCCTTAATAGGGGACTATATCAATTTTTGTTTCGTTATTTCGGCTTTATTTCATAAACGGATACTGCTTACATCATCTTTTAAAGATGAAATATGCCTCTGATGATGATGATGAGGCTTAATAAAGCTTTCAAGAATCTTAAAACATAAGTTATTTTAGTACTGTGACTTTATCGATCACTGCTTTAAGATGATCACAATTGCTCAACATGATGTAACGCAAAAACACGATATAAAATTAAATTACTCAATGGCACAGATGTTATAATACTATACTATCAAATGGTATCATTAGATCATTAAAGGTAGGTAGGTCTTCTTATTCTCATTCGTAGCGTTCTTGGCAAAACGGTTGTGGTCGCCATGACGATATATCGCCATCTCTCCCTGTTGGTGGTCACTCTGGAGCATTCATGCAGGGCAGATCCTATCTGGTTGGTTCATCTCATAGGCATATCCCTAGGTCTTTTACCCTCCACCAGGTAGGTACCGATCTTTAATAATTTGTTAGTATGGCCTACCGCCGTAATGGCTTTGGTAGTGGCAGCGGAAGAATCTACCTTTCCATCTCTGCCCGTGGATGTCTGCCAGCCAACTAATGAAACCTGCCAGATCGAAGGTAGCAGGTTCTTTCTGTGGATATTTAATGCCTGCGATCACCAATTTACCTTAGTAGGCAAATTGGTGATCAGGATCACAGCCATTCAAAATCGTGGTGATTTTGGCAACCCAATGATTGTGGGAGGCGATGTGTGGCCAATGTGTGTGTGCAGATGAGTAATAGAGTAAAAGAGGACAAAGGTAACAAAGATATAGATACAATAAGTTTTGGGGGAGTGCATCCGATTGGGAGCGCGCCTTCAGACTCCAAAAGCGAGCAAAAAGGGCGATAGTGAGAATACCACACGATGAGTCCGCGCGGCCGTATTTTGAGTCCTTGGGGATCTTGACCGTGCCCGCCCTTGTCATATACCAATCCGCGCTGAATGTGCGTAACAACTTGGACAAATATGCAAGGTACGGGGACGGTCATAGATACAACACGAGGCACGCGCACCGGTTGAGAGCTCTTCCACGACGGCTAGCGAAGACGTCCAAGTTGCAGCACGTGATGGGGACGGCTGTTTACAACTGCATTCCAACTTCGATCACCAGCGCGCAATCCACTCAATCTTTTAAAGTTAAGCTGAAAACGTGGCTGATACAGCAAACTATTTATCATGTTAATGATTTTATGAGTTTAAAATGTGTGTGAATATGATGCTTGTAATTTGAAATTAATCTATTTTAGTTGCTAGTTAGAATTTATGTATTATTTACATAACTCATTATTATGTGACCTGTAACTTGTTTAAGTTATTAATAAAGAACTATGAACTATAAAACTTTTAAATCCATCATGGTATTACATAAGTCATTTACAAGATTTACAACGAGATTTTTACCATAATTTGAGATTTGAGCTTTCCAATATTTCGGTACAGTCTCATGCGCCATGATCACGGAATAACTGAGGGGCGAGTGAGTTGTTATTGGCAGATATGTCGAGCTATCCTCATTTTTTTGTATTTTGCTACGAACGTTACTACGAAAATCACGGTAAATATCCCGTTGAAAATGACTTTATAAGATACAAGTCGTTAATCATCTAGGTATAAATATATACTTGGTCATAACGAACACTATAAACTCAGAATTATCCTTTGCGGAAGTATTTATTTTATTTATTGCTGATAATTGATGCGCGCGCTGATTCTCGAAAATTAAAACAATAGGATCTAGGAAAACTTGTTGGTTTGGCGGTTTGATTCAACGACTATTAGTAGGCTGTGCTATTCTATTAGTATAGTTTTTTTTAAACCCCCGATACAAAAAGAGAGGGGTGTTATAAGTTTGACGTGTCTGTCTGTGTATATGTCTGTGGTATCGTAGCTCCCAAACGGATGAACCGATTTTCGTTTAGTTTTTTTTTGTCATAGATAATTTTATCCCGAGTGTTCTTAGCCATGTTTCATGAAAATCTGTTCAGCCAATAAACGTCGGAGGGTTTTTTAAAATTTTAATATTGTCTTTTTTTGTCTATACCACGGCCGCACGGAGATGGCAGACAAGCGTTCGGCCATCCTGATGGGAAGCGGTTACCGCAGCCTGTGGACGCATGTAACAACAGACTTCTACTTCTAAACTCCCGACCCCGTAAATTCTTTAGAATGCCCTGATTGAAAGACTCCGAGACAGAGTTAGAGTGTTTCATTCGCACCACTTTCTTTCATGGCGCAAACCTGAAATGTCGTAAAAATCTTTTAAATACCCGAGAATAGTAAAATTATGACAAAGCGTTCTGTGGCGAGTTCTTAATTTTTTTACAAAAATATTTCAAACAGACTTAAAAGAGAGCAGTATGACTTTTGGCCTGTCAAATTTAGGTACATGGCATAGACGCTGCACAGACCATGTAGGTATACATAATCGGACATGACATCCCAATGACAACCTATTCTTCCGCGAAATATCCGCGCCATCTATTGAGCTCTAAGGTAAATAGGGATTTTTCTTTGTGAAAAACGCTTAATAATTCAATAATTTGATTCGCGTACGACTCGTGCGGGCACTTTTTTGTGTGCAATACATGATCATCCTGGTCGACCGAGAAATCATTCAAACAAAAAACGTACATGGACGAAGTCACGGTATTTCACGAGTGGTCTATAAAGATTTTATAGCTATCTCGACGTTACCAAGTTCAAGGATTTTAGAGGTAATATGCAATACCAGCTATTGAAAAAGCTATGCTCGGAGTATATCTCAAGGATAGGATTCGTAACGAATAAATCCGACGGAGAAACAAAGTTATCGACATAGCTCAAAGAATTAGCAAGCTGAAGTGGCAGTGGGCCGACCATGTCTTGCAAAGAACTGACAACCGATGGGGTAAACGTTTCTTGAGTGAAGACCACGTCTAGGCAAACGTAGGACACCCTCCAGCCAGGTGAGATGATAACCTGCGATAGACTGCGGGCAGATGCTGGATGCGGCAAGCTGTCCAGCAGTGGACTAATCTAGGTTGATGATGATGACGATGATGATGTGCAATATGCTTAAATATGTATACATAACAAACAGACCTCAATGGTTTTATTTATTTGAAATATCAAAAAAAGGAGGACGAGGAAGAAGAAGACCAAAAATTAGCTAAAGGAGTCAGATCAAGAAGAAATTCGCTGTCATGTCGTATAAAGAAGTAAAGACTTGGATTGGAGACAGAAAAGTACAGGGAATTGCATCATTAAACCGACATAAGCAGTTAGGGTCCATAATTTATAATACAAGCTTCTGTCCGCGGCTTCGCACGCGTATTTTTGGTTTAATAAGTAGACTATTATCTAAGTTAGGCTTTTCTCTAAACGTACGCCAAATTTCATCTTGATCTGTTCAGTAGTTATGGTGATCCTAGGAAACAAAAATACAGATTTAACAAACCTTCGGCTTTATAATATTAGTAGGATAGTAGGATGACCGTAAACAATGACACAAAGACTTGGAGGCCCAGCAGAGTGGGTGAAATCAGTCTGATTTCACCCACTGTTGGGAATACCAAGGCTTCCAAATAAATGAAAATGCTGTAAAATTATCGCAAAGATATAATAAAAAAAAAAAGGTTAAAGATAAATGATAAATGATAATCGACAAAGTAAATTCATTCATTTAGCTTGGGGCTAGATGATTCTGTGTGGATTGTCCGGCATTATTTATTTATTTATTTTAATTTCGAAGGCACCAAAAGATAATCGGACAATTAGCAGTTAACTTTGACGTTTAATGTCAAAACTTCTGTCAAAAACCTCGATTGTAATTTGCCCAAATATTTTTTTTGTGAACACTAGCCTAAAATATCTATACACTAGCCAAACTCGATATAGAATGTTTGTAAACAAACCATGAGGCAAATAACTAAAACTCACTTGCTTGACGTCGAGTTTCAGATATAGTTGTAATCAATAATATTTTTTTAATAGTTTATTAGCAGAAATGCGTACTTACAAATTTTCTGCCTTAATTTGTATGTAAGTAAGTACTTACATAGAAATTGACTTGTCAATGCCTGTGTCTGTAGAAATTACTTATGTTTAGTTCAGCGGCCATCCTGAGTTCTTGTAATGTATGTAGAAACGTCACTAACTTGTAAACGTAAATAATATAATAGATTATGGTAAATACTATATGTGCCCGTTTCGTTATCTATGATTTCATGACTTCTATTGTATGAATCTTTTATTTGTCAACCGTTGCCGTCGATTATGTTTTTTTAAGTTAGATTTTTGATGTGTTTTGTGCCTCATGTGTTATCTTCCGTGACGTCACCAAACAGCTCTGTCGGAAGAGCAGCGTTGGTTGTTACGTGTTTACAACTAGCTCATGCTGAGACAGAGACCTTTTTGAGACTCTAATCGACAGAAGCTTTATCTTTATTTTTAAATCATTTTTGTTTTTGTTGATTGAGTTACAAATAATATATTCTCATTAAATATTTATTGAATGAAGGATCTGGAGAAAACGACAAGTAATATAAATTGCGTATAAAAAGTAAAGAAGACGCGGCAACAGGGTGAATTATAGGTTGTGTGAGCGGTTTGTCTACAAACATTGTACATCGAGTTTGACTAGTGTATAGATGGAATAGATATCCGTTGTTATTGTTAACCTCAACAAAACAGGTCAAGCGCGAAATATTTTAGGTTCTGAATAAATAATTCTCATTCAAATAATAGAAATGAATTAGAACTAATATCTTTATACACAAAGAAAATTATACTAGTATTTACAATTGAAATAATTGAGCTAACTGCTGACTGTTGCAAACAGTCTACAGATAGCTCCATATCCATATCAACTTCATCCATATCAACATCAGTCGGAAGCGTCCCCAAGACGCTGGCTGCATTAGAACTTGTATTTACAATTGAAACAATGGAGCTAACTGCAGAATGTTGCAAACAATCTACAGGTAGCTCAACAGATCCATATCAATACCAGTCGGAAGCGTCTCCAAGACGCTGGCTGCATTGCCCCGCTGTATGGCAATGCTGATGCGCTGCGCCAGATACTCACCACCTCTCGGGTCACGCGTCACTTCGACCAAACGATTGTAAATACTAGTTCTAATTTATTTCTATTATTTGATTGTAATTTTCTTTTTCAATTAAGTATGTATTTACCTTAACATTCTATCTAGAATCTAGATATTTCACTAGAGAATTTTTCTTAAATAATAACTGTAAATTGTTTAGCGTACCTAGATCTGACAAATAGGCGTGGGAACGTTTACGTCTCGAATTCTCGGTTTTTAATTGTTCTTTATTAATGGACAGGACAAGGACTTTTTAATCGAGTGTGGTTGAGATTAACATTCATGGAGAAAGATAAAAAAAATAAGTGTTGATTACTCTGAGCTGACTGACCTACAGCGTTATTAACCGACTTAAAAAGAGGAGGATGCTCTATGCTCGCCTGTATGTATGTATATTTCTTATGCATACCTCCATCTGTTCGCCGATTCTCCGTCAGTTATTCCGCCTATTTTGAAGTTTTTTTTTTTGTTTTGTGTCGAAAATGGTTATCGCGAAGTGGTCCCATAAAAAAATTCAAAATATGAATTCGAATTCAGCTTTTGTACAAAAAACTTCAAATTATCCTATTTAATACTTATACTACGACTCACACAAAATCACATGCTAAATTTTTACAAGTCGATTAAAGAATTCAAGATTCATTTGGCAGGTATACCCAAGTGCTTAAGAGGGCTCACGCGCACTATTTTGTGAAAAGGGTAGATGTAGGATTTCACGTTCATAAAAGCGGGACAGAGCAAACGTTTTTGGAACGGCGGCGGCGCGGCGCGGGCGGCGCGGCGGCGCCGGCGTAATTGCAAAAATGAAGTTATTGTTTATTTAAATGGAAACTACGCAGTTAATTATGAAACTGGCTTAAAGGAACCAATTAATTAATAAAAACCTACGAATCAAAACATAAGTCATTTCAACTTATGTTTTGATTCGTAGGTTTTTAGTATTTAAATTAAACACAAATACAAAAATACTTTATTGTACACCAACAAAATTACAATACAAGAGACATTACTTATGACACAAGTACAATGGGCGGCCTTATCACTTAGAAGCGATCTCTTCCAGGCCACCTTTAAAATATATTGTGTGAAATAGTGCACTTTCCTGATTTTTATCGCAATTTTTTTCTTAATCGTGCTTTTGTTGAATTTTATGTAATTCGAGTATTTTACCACGGGGATCCCGTGAGTACTAGATCTAGATCTAGGCCTCGTTTGACAAACAAACCTTTTAGTTTCGCTTCATATACTAACACTAACATGGCCCAAGACGCAGATGGTGACGTCACCCTCCTTGTAGCGGCGGGCGGGGCGCGCCCTCGCGGGTTGCACCGCCGCCTCTGGACAGTGAATGTGTTAATGTTAAAATCTTACACCCATAAGCGTTGAGAAACACAATAACAAACAATACCTAAATAAATCACACTAATATTATAAATGCGAAAGTTTGGATGGTTAGATGGATGGATGTACTATGTATGGATGTTTGTTACTTCTTTACGCCAAAACTACAGAACGGATCGGGCTGAAAGTACATATACAGTAAGTTCTAGGCCAAGAATAAAACATAGGCTACTTTTTATCTCATAAATCAGTTCCCATGGGATAGAAATAACCTTCAAACGTTTCCATATGAACATCGCTTACGAATCCGCGGGCAGAAACTAGTTAACAATAAAGAAATACATAATATTGTTTAGTACTTATGTACTTACTTATGTAGACCTCCAACTCGATGTACCGACGACATTGTGGCGGTCGCAGGCAGTCGATGGATGGAGGCGGCGCAGGACCACTATTTGAGGCGCCGCCGCGCCGTTTGAGGGAGGCCTATGTCCAGCTGTGGACGTATTATGGCTGATGATGATGTCTTCTAGACGTACCCTTGTATAATTATAATAGCAAACAACAAGCTGAAAAGTAGAGCAGGCACATGGTCAGGTTAGAACAATATTTTTTCTACAATATCTAAACAATATCATCTATGGGCACTACAGCCTCCACAATAGACTGCGACACGCAATGTCATGCACTTCACAGCTACTACAGAGTCACAAACTTAACTGTTTAGTTTACAACGAGGATCCGTAACGTTTTTAGTTGAGAATGCAGATTTATAGAGCTATAAAATCCATAACACACAGTGCAAAAATTTTAGTTCTACGACAAAAAATGAAGAAGTTATGACCAAATTACTAGCGAAGTTCAATGAGTAACTCGCTCGGTCTAGTTTCGGAGTAAATCACTAAAAACTGATATCTGCCTACGGTTAACGGGCGGCGACCGAGCGAGTGACGTCACACGCACCCGCGGCGGCGGTCACTCATGAACTTCGCTAGTAATTTAGTCATAACTTCGTACGTAATGTTCTAATTTGGATAATTTAAAAAGCTATATCATTCTTATGTCATAAAGAATAGCGTGGATACTAGTTCTATTGAAATTGCTATAACTTTACTGATCCTCACTGGAGAGTAATTTTAAAAGCGAATGTGCAATCACTTTGAATGAATTAATGAATGGACACTTTATTGTACTAGTAATTAACATAAATAAAATTCTTATATCTAAATGAGAGATAAACATAGTACAAAAGGCGGCCTTATCGCTGAAAGCGATTTCTCCCAGACAACTTTCATGCGTATTATCAATCCTAAATATAAGAGGTTTATTAAAATATACTAGTCATCTTCTAACAAGGAAGAGGTTTCTTGTTCGCTTCTTTACTTTCTTAAAAAGACAACCTTAAAAAGATTGAAGTGAACAAAAAATCAAAGTGATCACTTTTTTTTCCTCGTTTTACGTAATTTGAATTTTGAAACGTGTCTTCGAGTCCTGTAAGGTCTAACGGAAATAAAGCAATTTGATATTTGAAACTTCTACTAACTAGAGTACCTAACGGCTTTGGTTCCAAGTTCCAACTCAGTCCACCTGAACAGAAGTCATACTTGGTGGCACTGTACGTACAAAACAATGACTGTGGTAGACAAGCGGGTCATTGTTGTTTTTGTCACCGAAATGAGTTTGATGGACAAATGGCTTTATAATGCATTGTTCGGGATTAAAATATTTGCTATTATTTAGTCAGTTGGAGGTTACTTTTGACACATGACATTAGTTACCTTTGTTAGGGTCATCAATCATCATCGATGAAAGATAAAGGTCGTTTGAAGTTTGGGTTCGTAGGCAAAGTAAGTGCGTAAAATTTAAGTGAAAAGCCGCGGGCAAAAGCTTGTCGTATAATAAGAATAAATAAATAAATATTGCTGGACAATTCACACAGCATTATCTAGCCCCAAGCTAAGCAGAGCTTGTGTTATGGGTACTAGATAACTGATATACATAATAATATACGAGTACATAGATAGATATTTTTTTATTATACATAGAAAACGACCAGAACACCCTGAACAAATATCTGCAGATCGTACAAATATTTGTCCCGAGGCTCCCGCCTCGGATCGAACCCGCAACCTCCTGCGTCATAAATAATGCTGGACAATTCACACAGCATTATCTAGCCCCAAGCTAAGCAGAGCTTGCGTTATGGGTACTAGATAACTGATATGCATATTAATACAATACACTATGTAGGTACATAGATAGATATTTTTTTATTATGCATAGAAAACATCCAGATCGCCCTGGACAAATGTCTGCAGATCGTAAAAACATTTGTCCCGAGGCGGGAATCGAACCGTACCATTTTGCTATTGAAATAAACTTTTACTTTACTTTACTCTAGAATTAGATAGTGCGTGCAGTGCGAAGGGGGAGATTAATAGAACAGTTTCAACCTTGACACTTTTGTCACTCGTCTTTCCATCTGTAGGTTGTTTCTTTCATCAAAAGGTAAAATGCTAAAATCAGTCTCTCTGAGACGACAGGTCCTACCATTGTTATGATGAAACGTATAATTTTTTGATATTAGGGCATTGCTCACTTCAGGTCAAGATGATTCTGTATGAAATGTCGAGCTTTTCTAATTTGATTTCCTAACCCTTTATCTGGTTGGGTTTGTCACAAATCCAGGCCTCCGATATACGAAAAAAAAAAGGATCGCGCCAGATTTTAAAATTTATACTTAGGCAACACTCAGAAATAGGTAGGTACAATAACTGGGCATGTTAGTTTACATTTAAAGGTCTATCACTATTTCGCTAACAGTACTGTAGCAGTTTAAACGTAGTCAGTGACAAACTTACCCTAAAAATATTAAAATAATTTGAGCGATGACAAAGTTACACTAAATTTTTACGATGACAATTTTACCCGGTGACATTTTTACCCTAAGCCGTCGTCGTCAGCGTGGATAATTGTATGAAAAACAAAAGACAATCGCACAATTAAAAATGAATCTATACGATCATTAACGAAACCCCTTATTTCCAGAGTAATCGAGAATGTTTCGCGGCGGTATGTTTGCGAAGCTGCAAGGCTTCTACAAGTGGTACGTCCTGGGGCTGGTCTCCGTTGGCTACATCCTGGGAGAACTTGGGCATTATCTCATCGGTAAGTCTTGAAAAGCTGTGTGGTGCCGGCTTAGAATTAGCACAACCCCAACTCTTCCCGCGGGTGTCGTAAGAGGCGACTACGGGATATCCACCGGGGGCGGGCAGCAGCGCCCCCTGCAGAACAATTCTACCACTGAACTGCGATCCCCAACCCGCATGCCCAGCGTGGAGATTATGGGTATTACCACAGAAATCTAAATAACAGTTATTTAGATTTCTATGGGCATTACCCTCCATGAGATAAAAGCCAACAAGGCGCTTATTAGGGGGAGGCCTGCGTCTAGCAGTGGACCATACAGGCTGTTGGGGTGAGGTTGGGGAAGTCTTAAAATTAAATATATATGATCTTGATGATGAGTCCCGGATGATTTCGGCTACGGTGTCTGCGATGCTGGACGAGCATTTTAAGTCAGAGTATTTACATATTTCACAGGGCGTCTTCCCTTTAGTGCGTTCTTTGGTGGCTTGCATTTTCAATTTATGCCTAGATATTTTGAAGAATGTTACGCGAAAGATCGCTGGCAGATGCTGGATGCGGCGAGTTGAAGAGCTGCTATGGCGCTCATTGGGGAGGATTATGTCCAGCAATAGCAGAATAAACTGATGATGATGAAGTTATAAATGAGAGACCCTGCTTAAATTGTGGTTGTCTTATCCTATCTTTGAAAGGCAGAATATACTCTGTACTGAGTACTGATGTTTCACACAAAAGCTGGTCTGCGAGAGACAGCTGAGACAGAATCGGAGGTGGAGGTCAGGAGAGATGTTGTCCTGAAAGCCAAGATTCACTGTAGGCGGGGTTGAGCCACAGTTATAACATGGTTGTAACTAACTAGATAAACGAAAATTAGTCAACGAAGGATTTTGGATGGAAAAGTCGAAAGCAGAATGTTTGGGAGGAGAAAGTTTGGGCTTTACGGATGTTTGTTTCCTAATTAGTCCAAACAAAGTTCCGAAGTCAAACTTTCTGCTTCGTCTTTTCCAGCCAACCCCCTCTTTCGAGCATTCATTGACTGGACCACAGATATTATGACTGGACTAAATAGAGAATGCGTTTTCGGTGGACAACAAAGTAGGTAGAGCGACTATTTGAGAGCTTTTAAAGGAAATATACCTACATATCACACAGAGACGCAGCGGGCGAAGGTCCGCCTGCGACGCAGGAGGTTGCGCCTCACGCCTCAGGACAAATGTTTGTACGAACTGCAGATATTTGTTCAGGGTGTTCTGGATGTTTTCTATGTATAATAAAAAATATCTATCTATGTAGTGTATTGTAATGTCTATCAGTTATCTAGTACCCACAACACGAGCTCTGCTTAGCTTGGGGCTAGATAATACTGTGTAAATTGTCCAACTTTATTTATTTTTATTTATTTAGTTACATTGAATATTAACCTATAAAACTTGACGAAAGGGCTTATTCTAGTTTCCTTTTTAAATGCATGGACGAAATAAGCATCCTGTTCTGTTGGTCACTTTAAGCCCAGAATTAAAGGACTTTAAAACAAAAATGACGGGAAACTAACATCATCGGTTTATTTCGATAAAGTTTTTACCGCAAGCTGATTATTTAGCGTACCATTTAAACACCTTCAAGTAGCCACAAAAAGTTCGCGATTCGTGTTGATTGCTGTAGGTATTTGAGTTAGTGGTCGAGGCCGTTCAAAGTTGGTTCAAAGTCAGGGTCAGTTGGGCAGTGGGCTTGCGTCAGTGAACGTGAGAACTTTCACTTTATGTACGCTCAAGTCAGTCAGACTTTGATGCGTCGCTTAGAATGTTCGATTGCTTCTTATTATTTTCTAAGGATTAAAAGTAAACGGATAATCTTGCTGCTAACAAAAAAAATTGGTTGTCTGTAAAGTCGGTTTACTGACGATAGTTGAACGTGACAACGTCTTAAGCGCGTAGATGGCTTCGCTGCCTGCATGCGCAAAAAAACGGCCTCACTGTTGAGCAGGGTCCGCCGGTCCACTAACAGCATCCTGATGATGATAGCGGACAAGTTAGATGGGCCGCTATACAAACACAGCATTGCTGTGTTTGTAAAATGACATTCGCTCTCCTATATAATAATAATATACTAACATAATTTTTAAGACATTTGTTACTAACTATTATATGGATTTAATTATTATCTGAAATAAATGACTATTATTATTATTATTATTAAGAAAATACTGATGGAATGGTAGCATTTGATACTCGATCAAAACATGTAAATGTACTATAGTATAGCAGCTGTCCACGCAGACGCATCGCTCACTCAAGTAGGAGCTCTCGCTTGCACTTCAAGCCTTACATGGAACGCCTCAGAGCGAGGTAACGCCGCATGACGTCATGTTTTTTCGTGCGTGCAGCCGGCTCTATCGAATTATAAGACGTTGTCACGTCCAAAATAATCTAAAAAAAACTTTTAAAGTTTTTTTTTTTAGCCTGTTGAGTTATTTATTAATTTGGTCTTGTGCTTAGTTAGGTTCTAAACAGTGTTTATAATTTATGCATGTAAAACTTTTATGTTATTTAAAGAACTTTAAAAACAAACAAACAAATCCTGGTGTTTTGAGGCTAGCGTCGACAGTTCAGCATCGCAGGCTCCGCACTGACCGCATCAAACGGATTTTTTGAAGGTGAAGCGTCCACTGTAATCTCAGCAACTGGATTGCCGACGCGACCGCCATTTGAAAACGAATTTCCAAAATTGGCACCCAGATTTTCGTAGTTTTAGATAATCTTTTTTTCAAAACAAAAGTAAAAACCGCCAAGAAACGAGGTTTCCGATCATTTGAGCTCATTCCAATCCAAACAAAACACGTGAAATGTAACTCACGTGAGCACAGGTGCCTATAATTACGTGATAATACCTAAATCGTGAAAGAAAACAAACTTTCGATGTCAGTAAAAGCTCAAGTAGAAATTGCATATTTTATTATAGACTGAAATTGTGAATTCATAGATATATGATTGACTGATTCTGCGATGCTCGTTGGGACCTTATAGTACCACTAGGCGCAGTGTGAATAGCACAGCCCTCACAACGTGTACCGATGACCTGGTTGAGGTCTTGGGAAACCGTAGATGCGGGCAGAGAAGAAGCGGTTATTGTTACGATCTGTGGGGGGGGCATAATTTGTCCAGCTTTGAATTTTTTTTGGCCGAGTTGATAATGGAATGCCTATAATGAATAGATAGAGATTAGAAACAAATTAGAACTAGTAGGTATGTATAGCTGTGTGGTGCCAGCTTTGAATTTGCACCACCCCAACTCTTCCCGCGGGTGTCGTAAGAGGCGACTAAGGGATACGCACCGGGGGCGGGCAGCAGCGTCCCCAGCAGAATAATTCTACCGCCGAACTGCGATCCCCAACCCGCATGCCCAGCGTGGGGATTATGGGCATTACCCCCCATGAGATAAAATCCAATAAAGCACTTATCAG
Organism: Eupithecia subfuscata; assembly: GCA_963564075.1. Lineage (NCBI taxonomy): Eukaryota > Metazoa > Arthropoda > Insecta > Lepidoptera > Geometridae > Eupithecia > Eupithecia subfuscata. The sequence goes on along the minus strand of OY751117.1, from coordinate 2,729,980 downwards.
TGGGAGGTCCGCGTCCAGCTGTGAATCATTATAGGCTGTTGAGGTAGGTATATATTTACAATTGAAACAAATAAAATTATTATTCCTGAACTGAAAATAAAACTAAATGAAAACTGAAAAATTACGTAATCTATGACAAAATAATAAATTACTACGCCCAGCGGGGTGTACGTACGTACTAACTTTATTAAAATTAGAACTTAAGCTACCGATCTTTATGTTCATATTTGCAAATAAAAAATGAATATGCTTACTGTCTCTGCCATGTATCTATGACTATCTACCACAATATGTTCTCACTCCAACATCTTACAGGGACGACCTCGAAGGTGACAGCAGACGACCTTCACTACGGAGACAAGGCCTGCATCCTCAACGCCACACACCTGACTCTGAGCCAACTGCCTGTGGTCTGCGAGAAGGTCAACTCTACTGAAATGTGAGTGGAACTGGACCTATTCGTCTTCTTTTGCTCTTCTTGATTTGCTACCAAAATATACTGAAAGAAGAACTCATTCATTCGAACATCTTAGTCCAAGGCCCGTATTACGAAAGTTCAGTCATCGATCTATACTTGAGGAACTCTGCAAACGACGATCCTACTCTGCCGTAATACAATTTTTAAACTAGCACTGTGGGGCAAGCCGTGCATCACTTATTTGCAATTGTTATCTACCTCGATTTTTGGAACGAACATCCTTATCGCGCGTTGTGAAAGGGGGCTAGACGGAAAAAATTGTAACGAAAATTGGAGCGACACTTTTTGCCACAGAACAAATATATTGCCACAGAACAAATATATCCTAACATTTGTTGAAAAGTAAACACAATATTAAGTCAGCGTCAAAGTGTAGAACTGTCACTGTAGCGTTTATGATAGGCAGCTGTCATCGCGAATGACATTAGGTTTGCACTTCGTTCCATCCGGGTGTCCCTTGACACCTCTCAAGTTTTTCTTCGGCGTTCACCAGCCAAGAAGCCTTTTAACATTACGATTTGAGGATGTCCCTGCTGGTGGTTAACTTTCTAAGTTCATTTATGTTCTCTTTTCTTATATTGTCAAGATCTGCTTATAATTTTTGTAATTTAAGTATGTTTTTGTGCAATGAAGAATTATTAAAGAATTAAAGGAACGCTTAGGTACCTATGCCATAGAAAAGCGTTACTCAATGATTATATCTTCTCTTCCTAATACGGATCTAAATCTAATGTATGTATCTCCAATAGTGCAGGTCGGCATTCATCATCTCAAGACATTTCTATAATATTTAGGGCATTTTGTACCGACCGTACAATTTATATTATCCATCATTTACAAGGGCCTCCTACCAATCAGGCCTATTTGGATATTTAATTAAGTTAAGAAATAAATAATCCATATTCGCTTATTGCTTTAAATACCTAGGCACCTACCTATAACTGAATTTCTCGTGAATCAATTAAAACCATTAGCAGTAGAACTTCTGTAGAAGTACTAATATTATCCCTTTATATTTAAACAGTGGTTATAGCCACGCAATAAAATAAAATTTATTATAGTAATTGAGATAAGTACAGTACTGATAAATTGGTCTGATTCTTCGAACAAATAGTAATCATTATAAAGTCGAAACCTAACGAATGTTGCATCATAGTCTGAAAAAAACCTGGACAGGCATTCGTAAATTGACAAGATCACGGTGTCCATCAAGTCAGCCGTCTCACAATAGCATTTTGTTTGTTTCCTTTCCATTAAACCAATGAATTGTGCTTAAAATAGTCCCTTCAACCAAAATAATAATAAGGTACCTAGCTCTAGGTACTACATACAGTACAGAATCTTCAAAATCAAATCGCGGAAGTTCATATGGATGGATGGATAGAAGGTTTTTACCTTTTCACCCCAAAACTACATAACCGATCAGGCTTAAATATTGCTTGCCTAGCCTACATGCAAAGTTATCAACATATAAGCTACATTTTATTCCGGAAAAAATCGTGCGAAGCCGTGGGCAGAATCCAGTTATTAATAACTATAATAACCTTTAGCCAGATTACGCAACTGAAGTACTTAGGTACAAATAAAAACCCAACCTACACTACACCATCCAACACGTGCGTGAGAAGGGCCATGTTTCTGCGATTATTAGGTATATTGCGTCCCACATTAAATAATTAATTAGCTAGCAGTATGTAGCTGTAAAATTAATTAAATTTTATTGAATTGTTTATTCTGCCCACTACGTTAGTAAATACTCTCGTTCATAGAGAGGTAAATTAGATAGATAGAAAATTCTTTTTTGCACACTTAACGATAGTTGCAATACAACAAAACAGCTTAAAATCTAAGTGACAAGTGGCGGTATCTCTACCAGTCAACCGTGGATGGATAGGATCATTGGATAGTTTGACGACCTCGATGGCGCGGCGGGCGAAGGTCCGCCTGCGGCGCAGGAGGTTGTGGGTTCGATTCCCGCCTTGGGACAAATATTTGTACGATCTACAAATATTTGTTTCGGGTGTTCTGGTCGTTTCTATATATAATAAAAAATAAATATATTTATTATATTATGTATATCAGTCATCTAGTACCCATAACACAAGCTCTGCTTAGCTTGGGGCTAGATGATGCTGTGTGGATTGTCCAGTATTATTATTATAGTATTTGGGAGCACCCCTGATGGGTTCTAACTGTTCTAAGTCGCGTTATTACATAATTTCTGATTTTATAGTAACAACAAAAATAGAACAGCTTCCTATCTTCATTTAACCGAAAGATACTAGTATGAAAATATTTATGTTTCACAGTTAAATAAATTTTAAACTAAACCGGGTGGTTACCTATATTTGAACGGCTCTGTACCTTACTTCCTTGGTTGGACCTTTGATACGTAGGTAGTAGGCAGGTACTTACCTACCTAAAGCCGGTTACCTTGAAAATTACGATTTTTTGCATAACTGTATTTATTAGAACCTGTCTCACAACTTCTCATTTTAACTACTTCCGGATTTCGTACATTTTGAAATCGATTTACCTACTAAGGTTTTTAGGTATCAATTCTTATATCATTTTCTTATAGCAACGACACGTGTCAGGTCAAAACTAGTTTTCAGCAAAAACCTAGACTGAGACCTACCTAGATTCCAACTGCTGGACATGAAAAAATAAATAGACTGGGAGTTTTTGCTCTATTGGGACAACATTTTTCTTTGTGTTTTTCACGTTTGTTGTTGCAGTTTTTACTTACTTATTCATAAGCAAGGACTTGCCTATTTTCTTCCAAAGCATATCTTGCTTGCATCTTGTTTCTTGCACTAATTAATAATGTGTTTTACATATTTGTCAAGAAGCTCTCTCCCTAATCTAAATGTAATTACCGGTATGTTTGTTTACCATCACACATTTTATACCTATTGACATTATTATTTTGATTTGACAATGCCCCTTTACAGCAGCAAATATTTTAATTCGATTAAGTAGGTAATATCTGACATTGTTTTTATTGATTCGTTAGTTATTTTATTCATGTTTTAGCTTATTTTGACAATGCCCTTTTACAGCAGCTTTATTTACATGTAAATTTAATTTATATTATTTTATTTCTGACATTGTTACCATTATTATTTTCTCCGTTTATTATTATTACAATATTGTACATTATTTTTAGTATAGTTTGACAATGCCCTTATACAGCAGCATACCTTGACATACCCTTGATTAATTAATTTTTATTTATTTCATTTTTGTTTAATTTTCAGTCATGTCTGTCTGTTTTTTCTTTTTTACCTTTGTACCTACCTTATGGTGTTTCCTATAACGAAAAACCTATAGATGTAATTATTAAAATAGTACATAAATATAGAATGTAACGACATCAAGTGTAACACAAGTGTACCTACGATGGAATAAATAAATACAAATACAAATACAAATCAAACTAATATTTAAATGCGACGGTTTGGATGTTAAGTTATATGGATGGATGTTTGTTACTTCTGTACGCCAAAACTACTTAACGCCGAAATTTTGCATACTTAGACGTAGCCCTAATCCTAGTATCAAACCGGCTACTTTTTATCCCACAGTTCCCACGGGATAAAAGTAACCTTTAAATATTTCCATAGAAACAACGCGGGCAGAAACTAATGCTGTCTATAATCCTAAAACAGAATGGTTCTTCCTAGTCTAACGCATTCACTGTCCAGCCCCTACGGGACGCACCGCAGAGGCATGGCAGGAAATGGGTTAACTAAGCTAGAATATTATGTGATTAGTAGGTAATTAGTTTAAGTAGTTAAGTGCATTTATAATGTCTGTCTATTGTGTCCACGAGAGCTACTGCCGACATGTACGTACCTACTGAAATTAATAATGCAAGGTTTTTTGTTATTATAGTGCGTAACCCCTAACTCGGGTAATTTCTAAGAAATCAAATAATATCGCAAAATTTTTTAAGTTCGACGGGACTTGAACCCGCATCCGATTTCTATGACTAATGTACGTTTACGTTGAAAATAAACAAAATTAAAAAAAACTGAAGGACTGTTCTTTTCCCTACAGATGCGAATCCCTAACCCTGAACGGCAGTCGGTACTGCGAGTGGGGCTACAACGGCCTGGGCATCGACTACCAGGTGCTGGCGGGGCCTGCCTTCATGGCTGTCTTCACGGTCGTCGGGGTGCTGCTGGGGATGATGGCTGATAAGTAAGTTCAACTGCATAGCTGTTGTCGTAGCGTCTAGTTTAGGTACACGTAGCAAATCATAGGTGTAGTCTCAGTAGTCCGGTTACATTTAATTGAACGCAACCAGACTACTGATACATCGAGCGACTCAGTAGTCCGGTTGCTTAATTGAACCGGACTACTGATACCTTTTTTGCAACTGTTATTTCGGTGTTGATAATACATTGCCGGCTTATTGTAGGTGCTTATCGAAATATTTGCTTTTGATCAAGTGACGGCAGATGCTGCATGCGGCAAGCTGAAGACAGGGCGTTACGGCGCACACTAGGGGAGGCCTATCTCCAGCACGCATCAAATACCAGGAGGCCTACTCGTAAAAACGAAAATCGAAGTTTCTGATTCGTTTTCGTCCAAAACCAACTCTTATTATAACTTGCATAAGATAGCCTTTGTGTTGTCTTTCCATAATTCTTCAACCTCAACCTCAACCTCAACAGCTTATATTGGCCCACTGCTGGACGCAGGCCTCCCCCTGATAAGCGCCTTATTGACTTTTATCTCATGTAATGTTTATTTACACCACGTATTCTACTTAGATTTATAGCGGATAAGATGAATTTGCCAAATAATATAGTAATTCTAAAAGTTAATTTAATTGTAACGAAGACTACCTATGTGATGTAATTTTATTTAGCGTGTATATCTATCAATAAAATCATAAATCTTTTCGAATTTTTAAATATTAGCTGTCGCATTTATCATAATTATTTTATCGGATATATTTGCTTGTGTACCGCTCTCTCAGTGTCATAGCAATCAAACATTGTTCACTCGGTCTCCCGGGAAACAGGCCTAGCTTAGTGCGGGGATCGTAGGTAACCAATGCTCTCACATTACATCATGCAAATGTTACATCTATAAGTAACATTAAGATATTAAGTTTATTATCCTAATGGCAAATAAATTATTTTAAATCTTTGTATTTTGTATTAGTAGGTATAATTTTAGAATCGGTACCATCCTACCTACCTCTACCAGTCATCTAACAGCACAAACCGTTCCAGATACAACCGCGCTCGGATCCTCTCAATCTGCACCATAGTCTTCGTCATCGCTATCCTCCTGATGGGAACCGTCACAGAATACTGGCACCTGGTCATCCTACGCATGATCATGGCTGCAGGGGAGTCCGGGTGCAATCCTCTAGCTACGGGTATCCTGACCGATCTGTTCGCTGAGAGTCAACGAGCGCTGGTGCTTTCGATCTTCAACTGGGGGATTTATGGGGGGTATGGGATTGCTTTCCCTGTTGGGAGGTATATTCCTATTCTGAATGCTTGGGGACTGGTGAGTTTACTTGTTGAGATATATACCTAGGTAAGAGATAAACCATTCTAAAAATGCACGCTGAGTGTATGACGTTTTGTGGAAGCGGTGTGCATTTTTAGAATAATAAATAAATAAATAATGCTGGACAATCCATACAACATCATCTAGCCCCAAGCTAAGCAGAGCTTGTGTTATGGGTACTAGATGACTGATATACATAATATAATACATTACATAGATAGATATTTTTTATTATACATAGAAACGACCAGCACACCTAGAACAAATATTTGTAGATCGTACAAACATTTGTCCCAAGGCGGGAATCGAACCCGCAACCTTCTGCGCCGCAGGCGGACCTTCACCCACCGCGTCACATCGGTCGTCAAACCGAAATCAAAGGATAAAAAAGAATGGTTTATCTCTATCTACGTAGGTACCTATAATTATCAAATATCTAAATCAATATCATAGTCAAAATCAAATTTATTGTGGGTTAGGCACAAAATAAGCTCAACAATTAAAATTTTAAACGAAATTATTATCCATTATAGTCTTCAGGAGCTGTTCGCCATTTTTGTTACAGTGTTGTCTTAGTCCTGTTAAAACCATGAAATATCTTAGTCAAATTGTAATGGAAATTTTTATCAAAAAAAAAATGTGTGCAAAATTTCAGCTCGATCACAGGATCTATAGTAGTAGATGTCGTAGTTTAATAATATTAGTAGGATTACAAAGTGTGCGAAACCGCGAGCAGAAGCTAGTGAATAATAAAAAACTGAATGCCTATACCTGCCAACATAATTTTTTTCAATAATCAACGTAGTTGCCTCTTATTTGTCAAAATCAAAATCAATAACTTTTATTTCTTTAGGCTTAAGCACAAAAAAGCTCATAGACAATTAAAATTTTAAACTAAATTATTATCATATAAAGTAGTCAAATTGTAAAGGAAATTTATACTTATAAAAAAAATATATTCATTTGTGTAAAATTTCAGCTCAATCCTGTCAGTAGATTATTAAAACTAGTAGAATTACAAAGTTGCGAAGCCGCGGGCAGAAGCTAGTGAATAATAAAAAACTAAATGCCTATGCCCACCAACATAATAATTAACAATCATAAGGTATTCCAACTAGACAACTAGGCTCTTCGGGTTTTTTAAAAATTATCTGGGCGTCTGGTCGAAGCGACGCGTGACCCGAGAGCTGGTGAGTATCTGGCACAGCGCATCAGCATTGCCATACAGCATGGCAATGCAGGCAGCGTCTTGGGGACACTTCCGACTGGTATTGATATGGATCAGTTAAGCTACCTGTTCAATTCAATTCAATTCGTTTATTAAACCAGACCTAACATTACAGAGTTCTCCAATGCGTTACGTCTAGGATCGTGTTTAAGACACCTACTTGCTAAGTAGTATAGATTTTTTTAAATTATTATAAAAAAACTTAAATAACTAGGTATGTACACAACATGACCCGCCTTTAATTATTTGCAACCTGTAGATTATTTGCAACAGTCTGCAGTTAGCTCAATTGTTTCAATTGTAAAAACTAGTGTAATTTTCTTTGTGAAAAAAGGCTTGTTTAAAAAAAAGACAACTTTACAAGTTCAAATCTAAGAAGTTCAGATTCTAGCCTCCGTCATCGTGACGACCCTGTGGCGCAGCGGGCGAAGGTCTGCCTGCGACGCAGGAGGTTGCGGGTTCGATTCCCGCCTCGGGACAAATGTTTGTACGATCTGCACACATTTGTCCAGGGCGTTCTGGATGTTTTCTATGTATTATAAAAAATATCTACTTTTCTATTTAGTGTATTGTATTAAGTATATCAGTTATCTAGTACCCATAACACAAGCTCTGCTTACCTTGGGGCAAGAATGCTGTGTGAATTGTCCAGCATTATTTATTTATTTATCGTGTTCCAGAGCTGGCGGCTATGTTACTACGCGGCCGGTATCGTCGGTATCATCATCGCGGTGCTGACACTGCTGACCCTACGCGAGCCTGAGAGGACCACCATTGGAGAAGAAGGTATCTTTCCAAACAATTAACATACAAGAACAACTACTTAGCTAAGGTTTTGACGTGACAACGTCTTATAATTCGATAGAGCCGGCTGCACGCACGATAAAACATGACGTCGTGCGGCGTTACCTCGCTCTGAGGCGTTCCATGTAAGGCTTAAAGTGCAAGCGAGAGCGCTCGACATCCGTCTCTTTCCTACTTGAGTGAGCGATGCGTCTGCGTGGGCAGCTGCTATACTATAGTACATTTACATGTTTTGATCGAGTATCAAATGCTACCATTCCATCAGTATTTTCTTAAGACGTTGTCACGTTCAACTATCGTCAGTAAACCGACTTTACAGACAACCAATTTTTTTTTGTTATTATAGTGTGTAACCCCACACTAAGGGTAATTTCTAAGAAATCAAATAACATCGCAAAAATTTTCGACTTCGACGGGACTTGAACCCGCATCCTTCCTTCAGTACAGGAATGTGCTAACCAACTACACCACGAGGTCAAGTGACGTGGGAGTCAAAAATCTTTGCGACTTCCTACGGTCTCTAGCGCCGTTAGCTCCACCTACAGGGGAAACATTTCGTGGTGTAGTTGGTTAGCACATGGCGTCACGTAGGCTTGGGAAGATCTCGGAGTAGCATACCTTGTATTATTTTACAGTGACTAAAATCAATATACAGAACATACTACAACTAACTTTATACTTAAGGCTAATAGTAGGGTGGATAGTGGCGCCACTACATATTTAATTTTATAATTACGTTAAACAAAGGAATTATCAAAAAATCGGACCGCGCGTAGACGATATCTATCATAAGATTTTTTGACGTGACAACGTCTTATAATTCGATAGAGCCGGCTGCACGCACGAAAAAGCATGACGTCATGCGGCGTTACCTCGTCTTGCGGCGTTACCTCGCTCTGAGGCGTTCCATGTAAGGCTTGAAGTGCAAGCGAGAGCGCTCGACATCCGTCTCTCTCCTACTTGAGTGAGCGATGCGTCTGCGTTGTCACGTTCAACTATCGTCAATAAACCGACTTTACAGACAACCAATTTTTTAAATGTATCTTTAATAGTTTTGTACTGTATTATTTAGGCAGATACTTGTTTCAAGAGTTTAGTTCCTATTGGTGGCCACCAAGCTCTCCAAACAAGGTTTTTGATTGAATAACACAAAACAAAACTATTACAGATACATTAAATAAAAGCTTGTGATAGGTATCGTCTACGCGCGGTCCGATTTTTCGATAATTCCTTTGCATAACTTAATGGTAAAATTAAATATGTAGTGGCGCCACTATCGCCCCTACTCTTCGCCTTAAAGAATTGCTATAATATTACCATACACTTTGAGCTTGAGACTACACTCAAAGTTGATGACTTCACTCAAAGTTGTTGATGATGATGCCGAATTTCGACCACGGCGGCCAGTCTCATCGGAGACCAGCCAGATGCGCAGGACATATCACAGTGCACAAGTGTGTGCGCAAACACAGGTGCACTCTTTATTCCATCACTCTCATAATCGCATGGGACGGCAGACAGATACGACCGGGGAGAGGCACAAGACCAACGGCATAACGTGCTTTCCGAGACACGGGGGTGTAGCCCCACCAACTTTCTGACTCCGGGCTGCTACTATGAATTTTTCTTGCTAGAAAAACCTCAATATTGGCCCGACCCGGGATTTGAAAATTGATTTTATAGCTATTATGATGCTAGTAACAACCAAAGATTTCTATCGCTTCTCATTTCTCTGACACGAAAAACTATGGCATTGTCTTTAAATGTGTACGTTAACAAAATGCCGACGTACCTACCTACATCTATAATAACAACTAACGAAATTAATAGTAAAAACTTTTGTCCTTCAAGCCGGTTATAAATTTTTGCGTTCATTCAGCTCAAAGGACACAAGTCTTATTAAATACTAGCTTCTGCCCGCGGTTTCGCACGCGTATTCTGTATAAAAAGATAAAGATAAAGATAAAGATAAAGATAAAGATAGTTTATTTGCTTGAACACAATGTGGGTAAAACAGATGTTAATAATTTTTTAGTTTCAATTATGTTCTACTAAGATTAGCATGCAAATGTTACAGTAAGTTCAGTTAATACTCGATACATTGTAATTTTATAAAATGTCAAAAAATTCACAATTAATATTAGTAACAGGCGCAAAAGTAAAATAAGGTGATGTCAAAACGTATCGGTCATAAAATCGTTAATATTATAGTAGCATTTTTTAATTAATAATTGTTTCAATTTCGTTCTAAATATAGTGTCGTCAAGATCTTTCAATGATTTAGGTATTTTATCATAGATTTTACGTAAAAGGAGCCTATTATCTAAGTTAGGCTTTCCTCTAAACGTACGCCAAATTTTATCTTGATCTGTTTGATTGTGAATGTGAGATTTCACAAACTTTCGGCTTTGTAATATTAGTAGGAAGTTACCATTTCCGGTTCAAAGAAACATTTTTCATCTCTAACAATCCAGCTAAAAAAGTACCCAATACCTACTATGTTTTAACACAGGTTGCCGAAAGATAAACCTGTAACAGAATAATTTTAATGTTTTTTCAATCACAGGCACCACAAAGTCAAGCGATGCTTCTTTGGAGTCCGGCAAGAAGATGCCGCAAGTGACGATCTGGCATGTGATCTCACAGCCGAGGATCCTGATGCTGTGTCTGGCTGCTTCCATCAGACATTGCGGTGAGTCTATTACCTACTACCCCTTTTCATCGGTTTGTTATGGATGGCGGCGCTACCCCGAGTCACACTAGCGCCGCCACCTATTTTATCTTATTAATTACCTACTAGCGGCCCGTCCCGGCTTCGCACGGGTGGACATTTATTTTTAAAACATATAAATATAGCCTATGTTACTTAGGGATAATTTAGCATTTTATTGGTATTTTTTTATCGTTATTAATATTATTTAATACTTTATTGCACACAATTTTAAAAGTACACAAATGGTGGGCATAATGCCGATGGCATTTTCTACCTGCCAACCACACAAGGTCAAAAACGACAAAAAGGCGTGCTTAAACTTATACTTAAACTTAGCTACGCTAAGTGCTATCGTTCCAATAGTTTTTGATTATTCGGTTCAAAGATTCAAAAATACAAATCTTTCCTCTTTATAATTTTAGTGTAGACTAGCTGTACCCGCGACTTCGTTCGCGAAGCTCGGTGAGGTGGAGGGCAAGAAGTGTCATTCTATACATTAGTATTATAGTATAGTGTTATATTATTATAACGACGACCTCAGTGGCGCAGCGGGCGAAGGTCCGCCTGCGACGCAGGAGGTTGCGGGTTAGATTGCCGCCTCGGGACAAATGTTTGTACGATCTGCAGATATTTGTTCAGGGGTTCTGGATGTTTTTCTATGTATAATAAAAAATATCTATCTATGTAGTGTATATTATTATGTATATCAGTTATCTAGTACCCATAACACAAGCTCTGCTTAGCTTGGGGCTAGATAATGCTGTGTGAATTGTCCAGCATTATTATTATCATTATTATATTATATAATATATGTGGTATCAAATAAGAATACTAACGTATAGAATGGACATGAATCATCACATCACTAGTGCCCGCGGCTTTGCACGCGTTGTTTCTATGATAACGTTTAAAGATGATTTCTATCCTATAGGAACTGATTTATGGGATAAAAAGCCGCTATGTTTGATTACAAGATTATAATTATCTGTATGCAAAATTTCAGCCCATCCGTTCAGTAGTTTTGGCGTGAAGAGGTAACAAACATCCATCCATCCATCCAAACTTTCGCATTTATAATATTAGTGTGATTCTCTGGTACAAGTACCTAGTGGCGATACAGAAGATAATGTAGGGTAAGGTCAAAGCTCATGTTTTAAACAACTTGTTACAAGAACCATTATCATGTCCATATTCAAATGGTATCTACCTAACAGACGAAACGGATTTAATAACTCACTAGTTGTAACTCCGGTAGCGCACGTCACAGTAAGTTATCTACAAAGTACTTAGCCAAAGAATAATTGGACTAGCTATAGTTAACCAGTTTGGAATATCTTAACGAAACGACTAGGTAGTTCATGTTCGCACTAATAACACCACACTGTATGACGGAATACCGGAGCTCGAAATACCAGGGAACGGTAGTAGGAAGTATCCAGAAACCGCATGTACAACGGAATACCAGAGCTCTAAATACCAGTGAACGGTAGAAGATATCCAGAAACCGTATGTACAACGGAATATCGGAGCTCGAAATACCAGTGAACGGTAGTAGGAAGTATCCAGAAACCGTTTGTATAACGGAATACCGGAGCTCGAAATACCAGTGAACAGTTGAAGATATCCAGAAACCGTATGTACAACGGAATATCGGAGCTCGAAATACCAGCGAACGGTAGTAGGAAGTATCCAGAAACCGTTTGTACAACGGAATATCGGAGCTCGAAATACCAGTGAACGGTAGAAGATATCCAGAAACCGTATGTACAACGGAATATCGGAGCTCGAAATACCAGTGAACGGTAGTAGGAAGTATGCAGAAACCGTTTGTATAACGGAATACCGGAGCTCGAAATACCAGCTTCTTCCTCGTGCTCCTACTAAATTCTCCTACTGGTAGGAGCACCGGGACACCCATGTCCTGATGCTCCTACTGAACATAAAAACCACGGGGAATAATGTAATATTCTAAATTTAATTCCTCCTGCTCCTATCACATAACATATTGAACAGTCAACTACTTTAAGCAACTAATAAACAAATAATAACTACTTATACCTAAACACTAATGTTTTCCCTTGTAGGCCTCCCACCCCCGCGAAGCGGGGGGGGTCAACATTAACTTACTCCTAATGAAGCCCGTCCAACCCCCGCGAAGCGGGGGGGGAGCGGGTTCGTGGCGACTCTGTGACTGAAAGGGTGTGTGTATGTATAATTGCACCCATAGCCATAATATGATGACACAAAATAGTGAGGTGACTGTTCACCTGTAGGTACTTGAATCAGAGTATGCCTATAAGGAAATCTATTTTAGTTATGTCTCGATGCTCCTACTTAGCGTTTTACAATTTCCTTTTGCAGTAGGAGCATCAGGACATGGGTGTCCCGGTGCTCCTACCAGTAGGAGAATTTAGTAGGAGCACGAGGAAGAAGCGGAAATACCAGTGAACAGTTGAAGATATCCAGAAACCGTATGTACAACGGAATATCGGAGCTCGAAATACCAGCGAACGGTAGTAGGAAGTATCCAGAAACCGTTTGTACAACGGAATATCGGAGCTCTAAATACCAGTGAACGGTAGAACATATCCAGAAACCGTATGTACAACGGAATATCGGAGCTCGAAATACCAGTGAACGGTAGTAGGAAGTATCCAGAAACCGTTTGTATAACGGAATACCGGAGCTCGAAATACCAGCGAACAGTTGAAGATATCCAGAAACCGTATGCATAACGGAATATCGGAGCTCGAAATACCAGCGAACGGTAGTAGGAAGTATCCAGAAACCGTTTGTACAACGGAATATCGGAGCTCGAAATACCAGTGAACGGTAGAAGATATCCAGAAACCGTATGTACAACGGAATATCGGAGCTCGAAATACCAGCGAACGGTAGTAGGAAGTATCCAGAAACCGTTTGTACAACGGAATATCGGAGCTCGAAATACCAGTGAACGGTAGTAGGAAGTATCCAGAAACCGTTTGTATAACGGAATACCGGAGCTCGAAATACCAGTGAACGGTAGAAGATATCCAGAAACCGTATGTACAACGGAATATCGAAGCTCGAAGTACCAGCGAACGGTAGTAGGAAGTATCCAGAAACCGTTTGTACAACGGAATATCGGAGCTCGAAATACCAGTGAACGGTAGTAGGAAGTATCCAGAAACCGTTTGTACAACGGAATACCGGAGCTAATACCAGTGAACGGTACAAGATATTCAGAAACCGTATGTACAACGGAATATCGGAGCTCGAAATACCAGTGAACGGTAGTAGGAAGTATCCAGAAACCGTTTGTACTACGGAATACCGGAGCTCGAAATACCAGTGAACGGTAGAAGATATCCAGAAACCGTATGTACAACGGAATATCGGAGCTCGAAATACCAGCGAACGGTAGTAGGAAGTATGCAGAAACCGTTTGTACAACGGAGTATCGGAGCTCGAAATACCAGTGAACGGTAGTAGGAAGTATCCAGAAACCGTTTGTACAACGGAATACCGGAGCTCGAAATACCAGTGAACGGTAGTAGGAAGTATCCAGAAACCGTTTGTACTACGGAATACCGGAGCTCGAAATACCAGTGAACGGTAGAAGATATCCAGAAACCATATGTACAACGGAATATCAGAGCTCGAAATATCAGTGAACGGTAGTAGGAAGTATCCAGAAACCGTTTGTACAACGGAATATCGGAGCTCGAAATACCAGTGAACGGTAGAAGATATCCAGAAACCGTATGTACAACGAAATATCGGAGCTCGAAATACCAGTGAACGGTAGTAGGAAGTATCGAGAAACCGTTTGTACAACAGAATATCGGAGCTCGAAATACCAGTGAACGGTAGAAGATATCCAGAAACCGTATGTACTACGGAATACCGGAGCTCGAAATACCAGTGAACGGTAGAAGATATCCAGAAACCGTATGTACAACGGAATACCGGAGCTCGAAATACCAGTGAACGGTAGTAGGAAGTATCCAGAAACCGTTTGTACAACGGAATACCGGAGCTCGAAATACCAGTGAACGGTAGAAGATATCCAGAAACCGTATGTACCTACAACGGAATATCGGAGCTCGAAATACCAGTGAACGGTAGAAAATATCCAGAAACCGTATGTAGAACGGAACCTATTACCTAGACTTCCAAACCTATCAAGAAAACTTGAGGTTGAGGTTGAAGTTCCACTTCCCTTTAAAGTATCAAAAGGACCTGCTAAGACGAAAGATCCATGTAATGCAAAAAGTAGTAGTAAAGATACCAGTGAAAATAATCAACTTTTGCTTTTAAAAGCTTTCTTTTATACTAACACTTTTATGGCCCAAGACGCTCATGTCGGTCAGCGCCACCAGGTGGCTGGCAGTGAATGTGTTATTGTCCTTAGAGATCATCTTACTCATACCTTGTCCTAATCCTAGAATTATCGTAACGCACTTAGGTCACTATTGACAAACAGAACTTCTGTCTCTCAACAGTGACCTAAGAGCGACTTCTGTCACAGAAGTACCTACTCGTAATGTAAGCATCATTACATTACCTACCTACATTGTAACTTCACGACATCTAATAAGCCAACAAGCACAAGCACTACTCGCTCATCAGAATAATAACATTAACTCAACTATATAAGATCTCAAATCAAAAAAGCTACACCGCCTATATCCTGTTAGTCACAAAATTACAATTTCATTAAGCTGTGGTCACGGCAGCAATGTCGCGAAACCCAAGGTCTTCGATTAGTTATGTTATTAAAAGGCCTTTGTTCGCCGGAAATTAATATGACTGTGTTCTTGTCAAGTCTTCCGTAATGGACCGGTGGGTACCAGGGTCGCAGCATGTCGGGGGATTTTATGCACTTTAGGATACTCAATAGGTAGGTACAAAAGACCCAGAAATTTTGCTTTGCCCTGGCAAGCATATCTCCTCAACCTCAACAGCCTGTATTGGACCACTGCTGGACGCAGGCCTCCCCCTCATAAGCGCCTTGTTGGCTGTTATCTCATGGGGAGTAATGCCCATAACCCCACGCTGGGCATGCGGGTTGGGGATCGCAGTTCGGTGGTAGAATTGTTCTGCAGGGGCGCTGCTTCCTGCCCCTGGTAGATATTCCTTAGTCGCCTCTTACGACACCCGCGGGAAGAAATAGGGTGGTACAAATTCTAAGCCGGCACCGCAAAGCTACCACACTATCAATCATATCTACCAGATTTGAATCCTGCAAATAGCCATTTTTTGATCTTTCTGTTGAGGTGAAGTAAGAATCTAAGAAGTCCTTCTCTATTCCAGGTGGCATGACATTCGCGTACAACGCCGATCTGTATTACCGTGACTACTTCCCGGACGTGGATCTCGGCTGGTGGCTGTTCGCGGTCACCGTGGGCATCGGCTCCATCGGTGTGGTGGTGGGCGGGGTCGTCTCGGACAAGTGAGTAGAACGGAACATAATATAGGTCCGCCTGCAGGTTTCCGGGTTCGATTCCGGCCTTGGGACAAATATTAGTACGATCTGCAAATATTTGTTCTAGGTGTTCTGGGTATTTCTATTTGTAAAACAAATATATATCTATGTAATGTATTGTATTACGTATATCAGTTATCTAGTACCCATAACACAAGCTCTGCTTAGCTTGGGGCTAGATGATGCTGTGTGGATTGTCCAGCATTATTTATTATTATATAGGAGTCAATTGCGGGACATAAGCTTCCCATAGTAGCAACCTGTCTTTAGCTTGCCGCATCAAGCAAATCAGGGTAGTGTCCTGGGTTAAAAAAAAATTATTCTATTTAGTCCGTCCGTCAGATTATCAGAAGAAACATTTTTTTTTTCTCAGACAAAAAAAAATAAAGCGCGTCAAAGTTTGGGAGTGGGAGCTTGTGACGTCACATTTTGCTAAAAAATATCGCAAGGTGTGACGTCACGCGGAACTTTAACTGGCTATATCTATCTTAATCATTTTTGGTTTAAACGACGAAAAAAAAATACGTGTCCTATATCTTCTGATAGTTTAACTGACGGACTAATTAGTATTTTTTGGGACACTAGGCCATTATGCCACCATCTCGCAGATCTTCACCAAATCTGGCCACAGATCGTTTCTACATTACGTGTCCTACCGATTGTCAAGTATGTATTCATAGGCTTTCCTTAGTAGCGCCCTCTCTTCAGCTTGTCACATCCAGCAGAAGCCAGCGTCTTCAAAAGACCGTCTTCTCACCTGGCGACACGGGGTGTCCTAACCTACGTTTGCAGAGTTCAGGTCTCCAAGAAGTTTACCCCAATAAGACCCAATTTCACCATGCTATGTTTGTTAACTCTTAATTAGGCATTAGCTAATGGGTGTTTAAACATGACAAGGCTGTTAAAATAATTTGCGTCCTACGGAGAAAACTTAACAAGTCATTAGCAAATCCCATGTTAAATGAATGAATCGCGAATCATTCGCTCTAATTCTAAAACGACCAAATCGAAATGTCCGTATTTGACATTTCAATCAATGCACAAAATTGCCTCTTTCTCCTAGTCGTATAGTACGTCACTTTTTTGGCTACGCGACATATTAACGAATAACGTTTACTCGGTAGGATTATAATGCAACCGGGCTACTTTTCATTTTACTTGGTGTTTTGTTTTGTTTAGTTGTTTAGCGTCGTCGTCAAACATTCATTTCATGTCCGTGGTATTATTTTCAAATTCACCCGAGCGAGAATCTGTTCATCAGTTGAAGTTGAATTTATTTCACAATGTCTAAGAAAACTCGCGGACCGAATTTCTGTACTGATGAGAAGGAATTATTAATTCGGTTAATTACAAAACACAAGGATGTCGTGGAAAATAAAAATACTGACGCAGTAACCTCTGCCTTGAAAAACGAAGGATGGCGAAAGTTGACGGAAGAGTTTAATTCCACGAGTTCTTTCTGTGTTCGCCACACGGATCAGCTCAAAACGTGCTGGGACAATATCAAAAGAACCACGAGGAAGGATCGTGCAGCGACAAAGAAACAAGTCTTCCTAACAGGTACGAACTAGCATTTTTATTTTGATACGTAGGTAAGTACTTAGAGGTATCTATTGCCTATTACATGTAGCTTTATAATCCTAGTACTATTATAATATGACATAGGTAACACACGGGTGCTTTCGTTTTTCTTTGCAGGAGGAGGAAAGCCTGATGTTCCACCGCTTGGACCGTGCCAAGGACAAGTGGAGATTCTACTTGGTCCAACATTAGACGGATTAGATAATCCCTATGATTCCGATGTCCAGTTTCTAGACCAAGGATTATCATCTAATTTAGAAACAATAGAAGTGATTGAAACACAGGTAAGTTTCGCCTATCTTCTATTAAAATGTATTGTTGACATCATTAATTGAGATGTCAAATAATAACTAACATTTTATGTTGGTTATCGGACATCTAATTAGGGGTTATTTTTTCATAATGTGTAGCTTAATTCAATGAAAGATGTGATGTGATCAATGAAATGACTAATAATGCCACTAGCTTGTAATTATTGACTGTAAAATATATGTATTTTTATTTGTTTCAGAATAACATTGCAGATATTTGTGTCCCTGGACAATCTCAAATATCTGAGTTTGCCGATGAAAACAAACCACCAGAGGTAGGTACCTACCACCTGTATTCATTGTGGATTGGAAGGAGTATCCAGAGACTTGCATATTAGTCGGATGTTATCAGACAGTTGATCCAGCAACACAGTCATACTAAAAATACTAAGGAATACTGTTTTTGTTTAATATTTTATCTGCCAAGAAGGAGTATTTCATGCAGGTTTTTGTTTAATATTTTATCTGCCAAGAGGAAATATTTCATGCAGCTAAAACTCATTTTTTTTCAGGGTACAGAAAAAAAAGTCTGGCAGAGCTGGACACCAGCTTCATTAAGAACAAAAGTGTCCAATAAACTTTCTGTTGAAAGGGCGGACACTCCATCAACATGGCTTCGTAGGAGAAGGCCTAAGACTTCTTTGCAGGATAAGGTGCTGCAAACTAAGCTGGATATCCTAGAAATAATGAAAAAAAACACAGAAATAGAAGGTAAAATAAAGGAAGAGCAGTTACTTCAAGAGAAAATTAAAACTGCAAAATTACAAGCAGAATTAAAATTAATGCCTAGAAATCCGGCTGCGGATTATGAATAAGTAAAGTACCTAATCTAAAATAGAATAATGTTGGCTTAGATTTTTAAGAAATAGACAAGTGTATATATTAGTTGTAATTGTTGTATTCTGTTACCAAAGACTGTGTAGAATAATGTTTAATTTTAATTTAGGTTTTTAAGGTAAGGTATGTTTATTATAATTTTATGGGATAAATAAAATAAAATTTCAAATTACTTGTTTAATTTATTGTGTTAGTCCTTCCTTTAAGAAAATGCTAAATACTTATTTAAAGCAATGCCATAATTATGTAGCCAGTGATGCACTCGCATGCAAACTCTTAAAATAATTGTTTATTAGCTGTCTTCGCACAGGATTGATGTCTCTTGTCATTTCAACATTACTTCTTTGTTCCCTGATATGGCCTTGATATAACAATTGTTCCCATGGTGCTGGAAGGTCAAGTTCAGGGTCATCTGCTGGTAATTCTTCCTTTAACTTAATTAAAAGGTTATGCAGTACTCCTGTAGCAACGATAACAGGCAGACAGCTATTTAACTGTATTTGCATGCCCACAGCCAGCACAGGGAATCTACGTTTCCATACCCCAAACAGGCGTTCAATAGGATTCCTGCTCCTTATTTGAGATTCATTGTAGAGTACTTCCTCTGGTGTTGTTGGATTATCTAGTGGCATCATGATATAGGGCCGATTCATATAACCACTATCAGCCAATAATACTGTATCACCATACCGGCCACTTTCAAACACAGCATTTCTGTATGAGGCATTCCAAATAGTCTGATCTTGACTGCTACCGGGCCACCTTGCTACCAAATCTAAAATTTCCAGGTCTGCACTGCCAATCACTTGCACATTTAAGGACATGTATCCTTTCCGATTTCTAAAATACTCTGCATTTTCCCCACCAGGTGAACGAATGCGTACATGTGTGCAGTCTAAAGCACCCAAAGCCTTCGGAAAGCGTGCTATTTTATAAAAACTCAACTGCGCCAATTTTCGTTCTTCCTCTGTATCAGGGAATTTAATATGGTTTCGGCTGAGTGAGGCTATTGCAGCAGTGACTCTGTGTATGATCCTGTGACTTGTAGACTTGCTTATTCCACAATAGTCTCCTACGGTTATTTGTTGCGAACCAGTTGCGTAGTATCTTAACGTCAAAAGGAGTTGATTTATGGGCGAAATAGAATTATTTCTGGAACAAAATTGGGGTTATGTTAGGATGCTTATTTACTTACTTTGGCAATAAAATTACAGTAAAATACATACAAAGGCACATAGAATAACATTTTCTTGGAGCTTGTAAGCTATTTACTTACCTATCTGATGAGAATTCAAGTTTGTGTTCGATTAATTCCAAAACACCCAAGACAGATTCTTTTGATAAACGGAACCGAGTGCTAAAATCGACATCATCGTACTCTTCGAAATAGTTACGTCGTTCTTTAAAAGTTCTTGGACGTCGTACTATTCTGTCCAAACTATCTAAATTATCGAAAACATCACTTTCGAAATTAAAATTAAATGCGTCCATAATTAACTTCTCCGTGTCTAGCTTTGTTTATGGATTGACAGTATGTAAATTCCTATCTGACAGTTTGTTAATATTTTAACGAACCTCTAGACCAGTGATTAGATTTAACGTCTTGTTACGCCAGTTAAACACCCATTAGCGCGTGGTGGGACACTCAGTAACATTAACAGTCCGTTAATTGATTTAACAAGACATTAAATACTTAACATAGTATGGTGAAATTGGGTCTAAGTCTCTACTGGAGTTCCAACATGTAGACCCTACTGTAGACCTGTTTAATGACAGCCTACCTTCTTACCTTTATGTCTCTTAGATTGTACCTTAGTTTGAATTAGTTTGTACCCCAGATAGTTAGGATTTTGGTGTGAGCTTCTAATAAGTTTTAATAAATGTCTAACAGTTCTACTGCAAAAAAGTTAGACATCTGTTGAGCGTGTTTAACAAAAGCGTTGCCACAAAACTGCTTGTTACGACGGTATACAGTTAGACACAGCTTAGACATAGTTTAAACGAGAGTTAAATTCTTGTTAAACCCATGTCTAACTCTTTAGACATTGCACTGTTTAGCTGAACGTTTGTTAGATCAATGGTAACGTTGGTTTTTGTAGTACCTACCGCTGTAAACAGCGGTCAACCGGTAACCGCTTGAAATAAACGTAACGCTGTTGTTAAGCACGCGCTCAACTTTTTTGTAATTATTATTATTATTCATTTATTTCAGATTAAAAAAATCCATACAATATTATAATACCTAATCAAACTTAAATCTATACAAAACATGTTAAAAATAAATAAATTAATAAATTAAGTAATACCGCTGATAAATGTCCAACGGTTGTTTAATCTTTGGGACACTTCAGCTTGCTTATAAATCTATCTACGCTATGTCCACAAATTAGACAGAAATTTCAAATTTAGTCTCAAGAACGAATAGTCTTCTAGCCTAGATCTTCGTCGTTTCGTGTTTGAGGGTAAAGGTGGATTTCCCCTAAATAGGAACAGAGGGAGATCTCCTCTGAACCGGGTCCGACCCATCTGGTCCACTGAGCCCGGTGGTCTTTCGACCGACAGTTGATGTCGGATACTCGTATAAGGTTAGTTGTAACTGAATCAAGCGTTTGCGCGATCTAGGAATGGTCACTTTGTTTCTCCGATAAGTTTGGAATTTTTATCTTAACGACATCTAGCGGTCACTCATTGAAGCGCTTAGGTAGGTTTTTACTAGCTTCAGTTTTATTGGTGTTAGCGCCTCTATTGACACGTTAGCATTGTGGTTCGGCCGTTGTCGCCTAGAGGTCGCCTAGGTACACATCGTCTTACCATCCTTTATCATAGCATCACCTAAAATATGTAGTAAATACATTTTCCAGCACGCTAAAGTCAAATTTCCCTTGCAGGTTCGTCGCTAAGATGGGCATCAGATCTCGTGTGCTAATCCTGGCTCTATCTCAGCTGATCGCGACCTTGCCCGCCTTCGGCTCTGTCATCTTTGGACCGTTGTGGGCCATGATCACCCTCGCTATTTCTTACTTCTTTGGTAAGTATTACATATTTTTACTATACCTGGAATAGATATCTGTAACTGTGTGGTGCCGGCTTAGAATTTGCACCACTCCAATGAGGATCCGTAACGTTTTTACGTTGCGACTTCCTACGATCTCTAGCGCCGTTAGCTCCACCTACAGGGGAAACATTGAAGTTTATCCAATCCTGTTCAAAGACTAAAGTTACGTTTAGTTCGTTTGACGAGAGGTGTTGCGTTGCTTAATTCTAAGGTTTTTTGTTATTATAGTATATTTGATTTCTTAGAAATTACCCTGAGTGTGGGGGTTACGCACTATAATAAGAATAACAAAACAACTTGAGAGGTGTCAAGGGACACCCGGATGGAACGAAGTTCCTTTCGATTAATCTCGCGTCCTCGCGTCATCTTCAGTGAGGCCGCAGAAAACTGATATATCCCGCTCACTCCAATGACACGTTGCGCGAACGAGCGGAACACACGATTGTTCGAATCGAAGCGCACCTCGGCTCAACTCGGCTGCGGTCGTCGCTTCGGTTCTCTTCGTCAAAAAGTGTCGTTACAACTTTTCGTATGAATTTTTTCCGTCTAGCCCCCTTTCACAACGCGCGATAAGGAACTTCGTTCCAAAAACCGGCTAGGTTCGCCCCTTAAGTATTTATTTGTTTTTAACCATGTCATGTTACTTTCAGCTGAGATGTGGTTCGGCATAGTATTCGCGATCCTCGTGGAGATCGTGCCACTGTCCTGCCGCTCCACCACCGTGGGGGTGTTCCTGTTCGTGATGAACAACGTTGGGGGAAACCTGCCGATTCTGGTCGACCCTGTCTCTAAGGCGATCGGGTATAGAGAGGCGATCATGATCTTCTACGCTGGATTCTATGCTTTGAGTAAGTTACGGCCAAATACTCAAATGCAACTCAGATTTAAGTTTCCACCACACTGCGATTTTAAAGCTGCGTCTTGCGTTTTGCGATTTTGCGAGGGGCGGGCGGTAGCCGGAGACAGTTTATTAAGGCTCCTCTTCCCCGAACACTAGCGCCGCCACATATTTTATCTTATTATTACGTCGAAGAAAGGAAATTCCAAAAATTACGTTGGGCAATTTGTGAATCCTATCATAAGCTTTTTTTAATGCATCTGTAATTTTTTTATTTTGTATACTTTATGCAGAGTTGCGAAGTTGCTGTTTTTGGCAACCATGGTGGCAAAAAAGAGCAACTTCGCATCTCTGCCTACACTATACAAACTAAAAAATTTATAGTGGCATTAAAAAAATGCTTATGATAGGTATCACAAATTGCCCAACGTAATTTTTGGAATTTCCTTTCTTCGACGTAATAATAAGATAAAATATGTGGCGGCGCTAGTGTTCGGGGAGGAGGAGCCTTAAAGCGAGGGGGGGGAGGGCACAAGACGTGCTTTAAAATCGCTGTGCGGTGGAGGCTTTAAGGCGGCCCACAGACCACACAATAACCTCTCAATTGCCACTTGGATTCTCCATAAAATTTCCTACAAAACAGCATGGAAACATTCTGATGTTGTATAACGTAATTAATGAGGTTGATTAAAATTAAAATGCGCAATATTATTGAAGGTGTAGGGGTGGTATTGAAAGATTACACAAGGTTTGAATAAAAGCCAAAGACGCGATTCTTTGACAGTTTTCAATGAAAATCTGCCAAAAAATCGACTTTTCTTGAGACGTGCTAAGGGGTGAGATGAATTTTCTATCTGCTAAATAAATGTACAATGCCTCTATAGATTGTTCAGTTTATTGTTCAGAACAGTCTGCAATAGCTCTAGTATAGCTCTTTCCATTGACTGGGCATAACCGAGGTGTAGGTATATACAACTAATACAACATGACAACGATGATTGTCTGGAAGATATTGCTTTGAGCAATAAAAACACCAAGGCGCATTTCTTTTGATGTGATTTCACGTAGAGTTCCCGTTTGTTATTTATTAGATTCTTATTAAGTTTTTATAATTATGTATGTTAGTCTCTAAGGTATCTTATCCTACTATCCTACTAATATTACAAAGCCGAAAGTTAACTCATGTGATGGGACCGGCAGTGTATAACAAATTACCAGACTCTGTCACAGCTGATGGCAGTATATCGTGTTTTAAATTAAGACTGAAACGTTGGCTTGTCGAGCAGAATTTTTATTCTGTTGACGAACTTTTACAACTGTAAACCCTATATTCATCTATGACTTTATTTTAATTTTGTTGATTCCATGTGATTTATTTTATTAATTTGTGACCTCGTGTATTCCCTACAAAAATTGGACATGTAAATTGGTTTTATCAATAAATTGTATTTCTGTATTTCCGAAAGTTTGTGAAATCTGAATTTTTGTTACCTAGGATCTCCAAAACTACTGAACAGATCAAGATGAAATTTGGCGAACGCTTAGAGCAAAGCCTTACTTAGATAATAAGCTACTCATTATACCGAAAATACGCGTGCGAAGCCGCGGGCAGAAGCTAGTATATCATATGGGCCTTAGTTAAGTTACCTTGTACTTAACCTGTGATGACCCCCTTAAAATAAACTAACGTAACTTTAAAATTCCAGGCAGCATTCTGTTCTTCCTCACAATGTTCTTAATGGATGGACCAGTCGCGAAGGAAGAGACGCATACAAACGGATTAGACAACAAGGCATTTGAGAACGAGCTGCCGGGCAGAAACGCGAGAGCCTTGCCGGATGCCAGTAGACTATAGACTTAAGATATTAAGGACTTAGCTCATACATACACACCGTTATCGTACGGGACAACTGTAAACATTCAAATATGGAATATGGAGTTTAACTTGTCATATGGCCTTGGGACAAATTTTTGTACGTACTGCGAATATTTGTTCCGGGTGTTCTGGGTATTTTCTATGTATGATAAAAAATAGAGAGATAGATAGAAAATTCTTTATTGCACACTTATCGATAGAAACAATACAACAAAACAGCTTAAAATCTAAGTGACAAGTGACGGTCTTATTGCTCAAGAGCGATCTCTATCAGACAACCGTGATGGATAAGATCATTGGATAGTACTAGGGGAAATATCTATCTATGTAATGTATTGTATTAAGTATATCAGTCATTTAATACCCATAACACAACCTCTGCTTAGCTTGGGGCTAGATGATGCTGTGTGATTATTATCTTTAGATACCTACATTTTAGTGATATATTTGCTTACCACAAGCTTCAAGCGACAGGCCCATCATGCGCTGACAGCTATGTTATGCTGTCATTGTTAAATGCTCCAAAAATTACGACTTTCATATTTGAATATACATTTTTGTGCTGCGCGGTAGAGGTGCGGTCATGATCTACGACAACCTTTAGGATCTATAATATCCTGAATCGATACAATATAGGATTTTATAAGATTTGTTATACCATGGAGATGATAGCCTGATTTGAACAATAATGGATTTAGTTTCGCAACAGTTCGGTAGATGGCGCTGATTGCTTAGTAAGTTCATAAGTAGCGACATCTGTTTTGAATGCTGAAAACTTAGCCGAGAAAATGGTTACTACTGAATGAAATGTGTTTTGTGTACGTATTGATAGAGTTGAAATTGTAAATTACGATTTGGGACCAAAGTTGTTCTGTACAAAAAGTTATATGAATGAATCTAGCCTATTTAGTTTTGTACCTACATAATGTAGATCATTCTTTTATTGACGTATCCATGACAAAATAAGGAGGTTCCGATAATCTCAAAATTGATTTCTTTTGTAGATATTTATTCGTAGATGTAAGCAAACTTTTGTAAATAAATGTTTTCTGTTTTTATACTGGCGTATTTTTATTTTTTGGTTGCAATTGATTCCTATAACAACATTATCGGAAGGATTATTATCATACACACCCCTGCCGTTCTCACAATCATAACTCCGGACATGGCCGGAGTTTAATTTTAAACCAGATATACCTTGTAACTGTTTAGCATACGCCAGACACTTATAGATTGTAAGCCTCCAGGCCAGTGCCGCACTGACAGCAATATCATCGAGTAGTCATATATAAGGATATAAAGATATAAGGATAAAAAATAAGTAGTAACAATTCCGCGTAAAGCCTCTAATAAGATCTACAAAATGCAATTCGCTTACACCGCCCGTCCTCCCACAAATTGGCGTGCCATCCAATCGGAGAAGGTCAAAAACAGACCTACGCAATATAAAATTGCCAACTCACTTACCCTCTAACTTCAAGCACACACAACTCAATTGTACTAAATATTACACGGATAATATTATTATCATTAATTTTATTGCGGAATTGTTACTAAATATTTTTTATCCTACTATTTGCAATAGATAACGGCAAAGTAGGTAATGCCTCTATTATTAATCCTATAACCACATATATCAATCTAATCTTATCTAGTTAAATATAGAACAGTTTTAAAAAGCCTAGTTAAATAATATTAAACAGTCATTAATAACTATTACTACATATTCGAATCTACTGGTATTAATTTTTTTCACATTTCACACGATTATATCGCTCTTAATCTAGATTGATAGAAAATTGTTTATGGGAGACTTTTATAAATAGAAACAATAAAACAAAACAGCTTAAAAATTAAGTGACAAGTGGCGGTCTTATCGCTCAAGAGCGATAAGACCGCCACTTCGATCTTTACCAGACAACCATGGCCGCGTGTAAATACTAGTTCTAATCTGTTTCTATTAATTGATTGCAAGTTTCTATGGCAATAACGATATAAGCTCATGGTTAGAAATTACATAATTAATATCTTAGATTCATTAATCAATCGCAACCAGTACCTTACTTTTGCCTTGATTCTTATATTTGAACAACTTCTCCTTTCTTCGAGACTTCCATAGTTTTGTGTCCTCTTTTGCCAGGATTTTTTCACCGCTGATGACTGCAGCGTTTATTTTATCTGAAAATAATATTATTTATTTACTACAAAAAAATCCTTTTGACTTTCATCCATAGACATTAGTAAAATTCTGTAGACAGGCCCATTGTTGAGTTCAAGCGCTAACTCAACAAATGGCCTGTGTACAGAACACAGGGCATTTGTTGAGTTAGCGCTAACTGTAGGCGACCTCTAGGCGACAACGGCCGAACTACAAGGCTAACATGTCAATAGAGACGCTAACACCAATAAAACCGAAGATAGTAAAAACCTAACTGTTTCAATGAGTGACCGCTAGATGTCGTTAAGACAAAAATTCCAAAACTTATCGAAGAAACAAAAAGTGACCATTCCTAGATCGCGCAAACGCTTGATTCAGTTACAATATACGAGTATCCAACATCAACTGTCGGTCGAAAGACCACCGGGCTCAGTGGACCAGATGGATCGGACCCGGCTCAGAGGAGATCTCCCTCTGTTCCTATTTGGGGGAAATCCACCTTTACCCCCAAACTAACTACAACTAAAATGTGAAGACAAGTCATTTCCAATCTTTTTCAATATTAGTAGGTATATTGCGCATGCTCATGGTATACAGGCAGTGTCCTCTACAATGCAAAAATTCTTTGACTTTTCAAATTTTAATCCTGAGATATTAATGTCAAATGAGACCACTCTACCGATTTAACCCATTCTTTTTGATAAAATCGAGAGCACTACGATTGTGTATGAGATTTGTGCAAAATAAAACGTCAGTGATCCTATAAGGGTTCCTTTTGAGGTACGGAACCCTAAAAAGCGACCATGATTTCATTTGGTTTGACCAAAACCCAGTTTACTTAATTTTGTCTCAAACAGAATAAGACCATCGAGTTGGCTGGCTTCTGCAATTAGCAGTACGTATGGAACAACACTCGCAAACTAATTTGCAGAAACAGGTCATGCCATCACTTCTGTTTATCATCACCAATTTTTATACATTGGTTAGGCAATTTGACTACAACTTAATCGATACTAATAATCTTGGATGGATGGATGTTTGTTATTTCTTCACGTCAAAACTACTGAAAGAATCGAGCTGAATTTTGCATAGGTGTAAGTCTAGACCTGGAATAAATCATAGGCGTTTTATCCCATAAATCGGGTCCCATAGTATACAAATAACCATCAAATTTTCCATAGAAACAACGCGTGCGACGCTGTTGGCACAAAACTAGTATACAAGGTTATTGGTAATTCACTGACAATAAGTTAACTGCAGGTTCTGCCCACCATGAACACGACCGTGCAGACGCCAGGAAAATTCTTAATTGGTAGAAAGGGAATGAATATATAATGATGAATATTAGTATGTACCCCCCACCTCCATTCAAGTCGTTCATTATAGGGGTTTTCTTTGAAGCTAAACCTAAAAACGGCTCTGGACTGAATTATCAGTGGGTGTGTGTGTGTTTAGCTGTCTCCCAACCAGGCTAATGCCACTTAAATCATCTTGCGTAGATGTAAAATAAGCCAATGATGATGATATGGATTTAAATAGGAGTCGGAGATCGGTATTTAGTAATTAATTAGGTTTAGTACATTATTATGTATGCGAGACTATTTACAAAAAATATCAGAATTAAGACCTAACGTCTTCACTAACGTGATCGTGATGATGAGGAGAACCCGCAGTTTACGCACTGTTTGTGAATTACCAATAACCCTGTTTAAGAGCATAAGTAATTGTCTGTCTGTTAGCTTTTGCAGTTACCCGCCAAAGCTTTTAATAAAATTAAGCAGGAAGATAGACAATATCACAGGAATTATATAGGCTTCTTTTTATTCCAGGTAAAGCCGCGGGCACGAGTTAGTACACAATAATCACCATTTTCATTCAAGTTCTCATCATCTACGACTCTTCGTTTCTTTTCAATCGTTCTGGACTGAATATTGTGTAGTTCTGTAGAAACATCCTTAACTTCTTCACATGATAAAAATCCTTCTGAAGAGCTGAACAGCTTTACTCCTCCTTTTATCTTATGCTTTCTGAAAATTAGGAAATTTCATGTTACAAAAATGTTCTGAAAAGTAGGTAAGTACCTAAATTTATCTTTTTCTATGATGTAGAAATTTTACTATAAAAACTTTCGTAGTTTAACCTTTTTAATAAGAATGTATGCGGGTTAACTAGGTTCGTAGTTAACCCGCTAACATTCATGATCTAGAAATTGGAATGATTACCTATGAAGGATTTCACACTATTATATTAAATGCGAAAGTTGTTTGTCACATCTTCAGGCCAAAACTTCTGAACAGCTCAGGCTGTTTTTTTTTAAATTACATTATAGGCTAACTGAAGCTGAATGGTACGGGCTTAAGTAAGATTCAATAAATAATGATGGAAATCTACAGTTCATCATCGAGCCCCAAAGTGGAGCTTAATAATAATAATAAAGCTTTTTATTTCCAAAACTAATTTACGATAAATTACTAAATTTAACTTATAACTTGAACACTAATTAGTTAGGTTCCTTTCGGATAGGCCTCCTCTAAATTTTTCCAGTCTTAATTTTTAGTTCCATAATTCTTTATTGCACAAAATTGGTACAAGTAGAACATTTACCAGGAAAAATAATGGCAAAAGCGAGCTTAACCCTATAAAGAGTTCTCTTCCAGCAAACCTTATTGGGAGAGAGAGACAAATTTGTAAAAGTGGGTACATGTGCTTAAACAAAGGATACAAGATTTAATTTTAACCTACTTATCGTCTTGTCTATTCTAGGCTTTCTCTATTCATGTTTTTCCAGCGGTTCTCTTAATTTCATCTGCCCAGCGTTCCTGTGGGCGTCCTCTGGATCTCTTTCCGTGTCCTCTAGGCGAGCTACGTGGCCTGCCCATTTCCACTTAAGACTTCTTGAGAATCTTAATGCGTCTATTATGTAGTTTGGTTTTCTTGCATAAGGTCTCGCTTCTTTGCTTTTCCTTTAATTTTATGTTTAGTATACTTCTTTCCATTGATCTTTGTGTTGTTTGCACAGCTTACATACTACTTATACTATACTAGCTGTTTCCCGCAGCTTCGTACGACCTTTTCAAGTAGCCTATATCCTTCCCGGGGATATCATTTAACTCCATGCCCAATTTCATTAAGATCAGTTCAGCCGCTTAGGCATGAAAAGGTAACAGACAGACAGATTTACTTACACTTATATTAATAGTATGGATTTTTAGAAGCATTTGTAGGTACTGTACTGTGCATAATCCTACACTGATTTTGAGTAAATTTTTTAGTTCAAATTAAATAAATAACGCTGGACAGTCCACACAAAATCATCTAGCCCCCAGCTAAGCAGAGCTTGTGTTAATGGGTAGGTACTAGATGGCTGATATACCTACTTAATACAATAGATTACATGGATACATATTTTTTATTAACATAGAAAATACCCAGAACACCCGGAACAAATATTTGCAGATCGTACAAACATTTGTCCCAGGGCGGGAATCGAACTCGCAACCTCCTGCGTCGCCGGCCGCGCCACATCGGTCATCTATTGATTGATTCTTTGAGACTTACTTGACTTTAGGCTCCACATCAACATATTCAAAGTTTTTATCGATGATAGTAGATATTTTACTTCCAATCTGCTTCTGCATTATTTCTGGAACTTTCACATCATTGTAGTGTGATGATTCTTCTAGATATCTCGATGACTTTGGTTTTGGTGGCTCTGTAAATTTAAATGATGATGATGATGAGTATCTCCATATCTAAGCAGGTAATTGATAGGTATATTTGTATTTAGCTATGCAGGTAAACATAAGTTCATTGATCTTTCATGAACACACATTGTGCAGACCAAGGTCCTACGTAAAGGTTTTCACTACATCTTACCAGTTCTTGTTAGTTAGGATATTGATGCCAGGAGGAGAAATGTTCTCCATGGGCATCAGAACAAATTTTTGCTAATTTGGAGGTTGGTCGCTTTCCGATAAAATACCCCCAAGTAATATGTAGGTATGGTGTAAAAAAACCGTTAAAAAACCAACAAACAGGTGATTTTTAGGTTAGCCGCTCGCTACACACGGCGCGCGCAGGCCGCGCACCGTCAATGCACACCGCGCAGACCGTTATTTTTTTGGCCGGCGCGCGGTCTGACATCTGGCGCTTAGAAGCTATTTTATGACTCAACTCATGGAATTCGACCCTACATGTGTTTACATTATTTGTTCGGGTTGAATGAGCGCTTTGAATGATACCTAATTTGTATGAGTGTGAAGGCATGGTAAGAAATAAAGTCGCTCGGAACTTACAAATTACAAAAATATTTGCCATTTTGTATACAAAAATTTCTAATTTAAAAATGTAGGATTAATCTATGTTTTAGATGTTATAAATGAGTAAATAGATTCAATATGAAGCAGAAAAAAACAAAACAAAATAGTCAACTGTACAAAAATATTTATTTACAAGCTTTTAAAACCAATACAATATTTGTTTGTATCACGGGTTTTTCTCGCTGATACATAATTCTTTTAAAAATACAAATCCAACATGGATAGTTAAAATATTAGTATTTTCTGAAAGCTTATTTCAGCCCTGAAGCAAAAGTATAACTGTTATTATCTTAGAACAAACGAATACATCAAAATATGGGAAAGTGAACACCAAGGTACAATATGCTAAGAAGTTTATCTTACGGTTCCTGAGATATTTGTTCAACAAAATCTGTTTGATTAGATTTATTTCTCATTTCGATTAATCTGCATAAAAACAGCTTTCCAATGATACCACACAAAGTAAAATTAATTGTAATTGAAAAAAGTTCTAAGCATTTCAAGTAGACCACTTACAAAATGTTTGACGAAAAGGGCACATTTACACCGACGTTATCCAGCCCAAATGGTGACTGTCCGGTATTACCAGAAAAGAAGTATGTTTCTATTAAATTAAAGGTAAATACAATTTACAAATCAATAAGTAACATAAACTAAACAGTAATTTATCGTGAACTTATAGCGTGAACTCACACTGGGTAATTTCTAAGAAATCAAAATACAATACAAAAAATCTGTATTGTACATCATAAAAATATCATAACAAGGAGACATTAGATAACACAAGGACAATGGGCGGCCTTATCACTTAGAAGCGGTCTCTTTCAGGCAACCTTTGGATGGAAGGAATTAAGTCTGGAATTACCGGAAAACAAGATTTCCGGTAATTCCAGTCTGGAATTACCGGAAATCTTGTTTTCCGGTAATTCCAGACTTAATACAAGAATTAAAAATTAAATTTAACTAAATTAACAAATAAACTAAAACAATTAAATTAACAAACCATTACGTAACATAAACTACTAGAATATATATTTTTTAACAGAATTGTCTAAACATTTATTACTGGTCACAATGGCCGGAAAAAAAGTATGTAGTATACAATACAGCACATAATTGCTTTATTGTACACCATAAAAATAACATTACAAGGAGACATTACATAACACAAGTACAATGGGCGGCCTTATCGCTTAGAAGCGATCTCTTCCAGGCAACCTTTGGATGGAAAAAATTGTGAATTTAAGAAAGGCAGGGGTGTACCAAAGATGAAATATTCATCATCATCATCATCATTAACCTAACATAGTCCACTGCTGGACATAGTCCTCCCCTATTGAGCGCCACAATCTATTGACCACGCCGCATTTTGAAAACAACAACATCACTGAAGACGACAGCTTCATTCACTCTACAATACACTCTACAGTGCCCCTGCGTTAATCGTATTGTAGAATGTATAAAGCTGTCGTCTTCAGTGTACTAGATTTACCATTTAATGTAGTGACATTAAATGGTACTCCCTAAAACATCCGATGACACACAAGTTCACGTTGCAAGTGTCACACTTATAAACAGTGCGCGTTGGCACCTTTTTAAGTGTGCACATCTTGCAACGTGCCCGCTTGCTATCGGCGTTTGTCGGAAAGTGGCCCGTTCTCATTACCGTGCGAGGATTTTGATCTACCTTTACCATAGCCAATATCTCCTTAGCCAGAGTCACCCTGAATAGCCTCTGATTCCCGTTTTTATTATGATTAAACATCACGAAGGCGTTATATACAGACACATTCAGTAGTCGGCGGAACAGTTTTTTATACCACACCAGGTTGCGCACTCTTTCTACGGGGAACGCCTTCAGCATCTGGTCTTTTTTATCTACGCCCCCCATGCTCATATTGTAGTCGAGCACAACCTGGGGTTTATATTTATACGAACCATACTTTTCCTTTCCGCCGACTACTGAGCTGTGATACGTCGAAATCATGGCCACAATATTGGCGTCATGCCAAACTGAGATGGTTAAGTCTTCAGTTTGGCTATACACGACCTCACCCTGCCGCATAGAAGATTTATTTATTTTTTTTAATGATTCAGGCACAAATTCTCGTTTAAGACGAAGCGTGCCCATCGTGTCTGTTTTTTTGGTTTTCAACGTCCGTGATAGCAGTGGCGAGTTATAAAAATTGTCCATAACCAGAGTATGGCCTTTGTTGAGCAAAGGCCGTACCAGGTTATGGACAATTTTTGATGTTGCCCCCTCAGGCTCATCTTGATTCTCGGTTTCTTCATAGGCCGGTTGTGATTTATCGCCTTTCCCTGTGTATAGTAGCATTTTCCACAGGTAACCCGTACGCGACTCACACAATTCGTAACTCTTTATGCCTACCCGAGCAGCTTTGGTTGCTATAAGCTGCACGAAGGATAGACGTCCCTTCCATAGCAGAAGGGACTCATCAATCGCTATGTGCTGCTCGGGTAAGTACAAAGAGCTAAATTTGTGGTTCAAGTGCTCGATGATGGGCCAAATTTTTTTAAGTTTTCGGTCTTCTCCAGTTGCCGTCCTCAGGATATTATTGTTGACAAAATGTAAACATTTTTTTATAGTCTGAAATCTTCTGTACGACATGATTTTGCAGAAACATCCGACTCTGAGCATTTCCATGCACGGATACCAATACTCCCGTTCAACCGGGAGTATTAATATGCTTTGCAGCATGAGCAAAGCCAGAAATGTCCAAATATCATGCCCAGTTATTTCAGACCACACATTGTTTGCTGTGGTGTATAGACTGCTCCCGTAGCGGTTCGATTCTTGGACGATGGTATTTATGATACCATCGTCCCAGATCAGCTTGAACACGTCCAGTGGAGTCAATCCGTCCACGCTGAACGTTGGTGCACTGTCCCCAGTGAAAACCTCCTGCTGGCCGACAAATTTCTCTGGGTCACTCGACCAATCAAAATGCAGCATGTCCGGGTTCGACGACGCTGCCTCCCTTAAAGCTAAGTCATCCCTGGAGTCCATCGCGTCGAGAACCTGGGTCAGGTGTGATGGGAGCTCTTCTTCATCTCTCCTAAGCGAGTTGCGTTGCCCCACAGTCCTGTCTTCAAACGCTTGATCCGGCTCCTCGTCGATGTCGCTGCCAGGATCGATTTCGCCTTGTATATCTTTATCTTCATCTAAAATAAAACAAGTACTTGTTAGGTAAATATTGGATGCTGAGTTTTGCTGAAGACCGGGCTCTTGGGGGAGAACTATGTCCATCAGTGCAGCAGTAGCAGGTTTTGTTAGATATGATGTAAGGTAAGAAACTTCCTAACAAAAAAAAATTATGACTGCTGGCGTGGCTTACCCTCAAAAATGTTGATATCAAGCCATTCAGCTTCTGGCGACGGGGTGGAGCGTTGCACCCGAGAAGGGCCGCTACTGGATGCTGAAAATGTTAATTTGTGGTTTAAAACTTATTTTAACATTTAAAATTATGAATGTCTAGCAGCAGCCTATGTTCACCGGAGATAGTGTAGCTTCTCAACGGTGAAATAATTTTTCAATTCCGTCAAGTAGTTTCGAAGCCTATTCAATTCAAACAAACAAACAAACATTCTTTCCTCTTTATAATATTAGTATATAAATATGATGGAGGTGGCTCAGAATCGCTATTCAGTCAGATGGGGGGAAACCTATGTTCAGGTTTCCCCCCATCTGACTGAATAGCGATACTTACTCGGTGAAAAGCCGACCAACTCGATGTCGGCGTCAAGAACCTGGACATTGGAGAGCGTGCCGTAGTTCCCACACAAGATACCAGTTGATGGCGAGAACATATACGGTACGGCATCTGTAATATTAAATGGTCCTTATTAAAATATCAAAGTGAGATGTAAACGAATGTAAGTAAAAGCTGCATTTATATATACCATCGGCAACCTCTGGACCTCCTCCATCACTAATGCCAATTAGCGATCCTGAGCCACCTGGCTCAGGATCGCTAATTGACACATCGTGTATCTCCGCGTATCTCCATGGTCCGCTATCTCCTTGCCCCTCTCTCTCTGGTTCTGGGTATGAGAAAAAAGAAGATCGTCAAAGAAGTAACTTTAATAAAAAAATACAAAATTAATCAATTGATTCATACCTGGTAGGCTCTGCTTCTCCCAGGCCTGTGGTTTTCTGGGAGGTGGAGTAATAGGCACCCCAGGGAGGAGAGGACAGGGCACACGCGTCGGAGACGGTTTTCTAAAAGAATTTAATATAGTGTTAGATAAAGATAATGTAGAAGCAACAAGACATAAAGAGACTACATTAAAAAGGAAAACATTCGAACTTTTTACTTCTTTTCGGTGGAGGCGCATCGGGAAGTAAGTAGCGGGCCACCTGTTTTTTTTCTCGCATTGCGGTGAGGGTTGCTTGTTGGTCCGAAGAAAGCTTTGAAGCGTTTTTTCGGTCCGTAGCCTTCGCAATCCGCACTTTTTTTAGTTTTTCTCCGAGAGATTCCCTGAAATAAGTAAGAACCATATCCATAAAAATGAAAATAAAATTTTACAATTAATTAAAAAAATATATATCATAGTTTATTTACGTGGGCTGAGGCGGGACAGAGCTTGGTGTTGAAGGCGACGGTCCCCGTGAAGTGGATGGCCCTGCTTCTCTAAAAAACGTAACACCAATGAGAATGCAGAACCGTGCTAAATGTATTGTAAAAAACTGAGAATCATGCTAAACGTAAATTATACAAAGCCAACACCAACAGAAAATCTAGCGAGCGAGCACCACGCCTAGCACCTCTGCTTCCACGTGCACAACGCGGAGCACGACCGCGCCCACATCCACGTCCACCAATTGCATCCATATCCTAAATAAAAGCATTGAAATTAAAAATAAGACTTAAAAGTAAGCAAATAGCACCAGTTTTTGAATATTTATAAAAATAAAAATTTAATATAAATATAAATATAAAAAATTTAAATATAACGAAATAAGAAATTTAAATACACAAAAGAGATTTTGGGTTGCTATGTACTTTACGGGATGCAAGGAAAAATCAAGTTTCAAGGTCAAAGGTCAATGATCTTTGAAAAAATATATGTTAATTATGCATAGAACAATATCTGAGAGAATTTTTTCCGTCTTTTTCCCATTGTAATTGAGCTACACATTTTGACCTCTAGCACCGAGGTCATTGAACTTTGGGGTCAATGACCTGAACAAAACTTGCCCCTTTAAAGACCTCCTTTACGATAGCGTTAGAAAAAATATTAGTTATATATGCATAAAAAAAATGACTAAAATTTTCCGTCTTTTTTGCATTGCTTTGCCTTGCATCCCGTAAAGTACAGTCTAACCAGATTTTGACCAAACATTTAAAATAATAAAAAATATTTCTTTCGGAGTATACCGGATTAGCCTGCCTTTGTATCGATAAATTCGTTCGGTGTGACTGTGGTCACTGCGCCCACGGCGCTAACATGGCGGTTGACTTGAATGATCATGCACAATTTAGCAAAATATTATCCATAAATTATGATTTTATGGACAAATAACGGCACAAACTTGTTCTAAAATGATTGTTTATCAATATATTGGTGTGATTATAGCATTTAACATACTAAATACATAAAAAATTGACGTGCAAATACACACAACAAAAACGTAACGGCCGGTGCTGGTTATTTTATCCAATTTGACGAAATAAATCAATGTCAACACAAACTTATATCGTAAATAGGTACTTACAGAGTTCATCTTTCTACTAAAACACAACACAACACCAAAATAACGTTTTTTTACTATTTGTAAGCACTGTTTATTATTCGCTAACTTCTCCGACCGGCGGGAACAATAGACTGACTTTAGGATTTTTTTTCCGACTTGTCAATGTTCAGTTTGTTGTGTTGTCATACATTGATTTTTAGCCTAGGGAAGTAGGAAAAGGATAGCACTCATTCCTTACGACTAGTCGACCGAGAAAAAGCAGGATAGAGGAGTATTTACCCCGA
Organism: Eupithecia subfuscata; assembly: GCA_963564075.1. NCBI lineage: Eukaryota > Metazoa > Arthropoda > Insecta > Lepidoptera > Geometridae > Eupithecia > Eupithecia subfuscata. The sequence goes on along the minus strand of OY751117.1, from coordinate 2,692,777 downwards.
GGCCTTGAGTTTCAATATCGGGTAGACTTCTACCCGATAGGCTTCGAGCCATTTTTTTTACTGGGTATGGTTCTACCCAATATGTAGCGAGCGGTTAGGTATGGGGGCAATGTTTACAAACATTGTACCTAGGTTGATCAGTTGATACCTACCTATCTTGAGTTTGGCCAGACTTTATGTAGGTACTTAGATCTTTAACTTGGATGAATCCTACTTACCTTGGCGTCTGGATTCGGAATTTGCGATACGTGCTATTTCGGCAAAGGAATTATCTACGACTTCCCTGAATCGGGATAAATCTTCTTCAGAGGAGTCTGACATGGCACACATTGTTGTTATGTTGAGCGCAAGCTCCGCAAAAATGATCTAAACTGATTTCCCAACTTAAATGGTAATACACCTATTACTAAAAAAAATTTGCTAAAAAAAAAGGTTGCCTGTAAAGTCGGTATACGGGCGAAAGTTTTACGTGACAACGACTTTGAGTGGTAACTGAAGAAACTGCGTTACGCTCCGCTCACGCGGAGCGTAAAGAGCTTATTACACCATCCTAAATATCGGATGTCCTAATTAGTCAATCCTGAATTCAGGAAAGTTTAATAGCATTTAGGACGGTAGCATCCTAATTAGGATCCGATTTAGGACAAGAATGGCTTCCGACGCAACGCAGTTTCTTGAAGTGTCACCCGGCAAACCAACGCGGAGCGTAACGCAGTTTCTTGAAGTGTCACCCGGCAAACCAATTTATAAGACGTTGTCACGTCAAAAATGGTAACTCATCAACAGCTTAACAACCAACACCACATAACTTTAACTTACAATCAATTTAAATAATATAACATATTTTAATATGAGCGCTTTTACATCTCGACGCAACTTTTATTAATCGCATCCAGTGTTGCCAGATCGAATTTGGCAAAATCAGTAGAAAGTCACGTAAAAAATCAGTAGCTTCAAGAAAAAATCAGTAGATTTTGAAAAAACTACAAATTTCTAGCTTTTGACACGAAAAATGCGTGGTAAGTATCTGTAAGTTTTTTTGTAAAATCGGTTCATCCGCTAGGGATCTATAATAGTAGGTCATTAGTTCCCAATCGGATGAACCGATTTTGATCCAGTTTTTTTATGTTTATTCAGTGTGCGTGTTTCACTTTTCAATGATGGCATTCATCAAAGCCATGACTATTTTACTTTATACACGTGTTACATGGCTTTCGAATTTCAAAAAATTATGTGTTTATTTCCAAGGGCACTGATCAGGTTTTTTGGGGTAGGTAACTAGGTAGGTAGTGTACAATGGTGTTCCGTTGTTCCTTTCAAAAAAAAAACTATGTTCATCACAGAAAGAGGGATGCTAGGTGTCTATAAAATATAATTAAATAGAATAAAAATTAATAATTTAAATGGAACTGAAATTTTAAAAATTAAATTTCAATTAAAAAAAATAGACACCAAGCTGACTCGAGAATCGTATGAACACTAAGTGAAATTGAATTTTTAATTTCTTTTGTTGTTTCAAGGCCTTATGCCTTGGCCATGAGTCGCTCTCAGGAAAAGCTGGTTGATTTCTCGAATTTTACAAACTAAATCAGTGGCTGTTCAAAAATCAATTCGAAAAAGATAGGAACACTCATGGTAAAATAATACATGTACTATTATACCATGGGAACACAGATGTTTACAGGAAGTGGAAAAAACAAACGAACAAAACAAACTCTTCAAGTATTGTGACGAACCGGATTGGTGAAAATTTCATTGGCTTGTAAAGTGACACTGACAAGTGACAACTTACATAATAGACACGGAGCCATTGGAGCTCGGGCAAAATCAGGTAGATTTCACGAAATCTTAGAAATAAATCAGTAGATCAGTAGACCGTTCAAAAAGCAGGTAGATCTACTGCTAAATCAGTAGATCTGGCAACGCTGATCGCATCGCACCGAGCGGGCGGGGAGTGGGGAGGGAGCTACTCAACTTCTTGTTTGAAGCGTAACTTTCAAAATAATATTGATTGATTAGAAAATCATCAACTTCTTCTTCTTGATAACCGTAAGATGATACGACTTCAGCGAAATTGAGAAATTGAGGAGCGTATGTATCGATTTGTTCCGGAGTTGACGAACCCGTATGTGGAGCCATTTTAAACTGAAAAGTGATAAAATATAAGCGAGAGGTATTATTATGAAAAGAAGTCGTGTTTTCAGTAAAAACACAATTAAAATGCATAGTTACTAGTACTTACAAAGTTTTATAATCCAACACAAACAAGTTGTCGAGTAGCACTAGGCAGACTGCAACTTGAAACTTTCTTATGGAATGTGTATCGCGTTTGAAATGAAAAAAAGCACTTTTGATAACACAACACTTGAGAAATAGGCGTGTGTCGTTCGTTCATTCACAAAGATCCGTATCAGTCACGACCCGTTAAGAAAATGATCCGGTTCATATGATCCGGTCATTTTAATGATTGTTTTTGCCGGCGGATCTTTTCGATTTTGTGACTGACTGATCTGAGCCTGTGCGAGACCGGTTCGTTTCGTTGCGTGTCGTCGCGTCGTTTTGTTACTGACTGATTTGGTTCTGTGGTGGATCTTTTCGAATTCTCGGTCTAGGTATAACATTCATGATCCAATTATCATTAAATTATGGTAGGTACATAGAGTAAAAACTCGCTGCTGGGTAGGTAGATATTTATTGACCTGAATTGAGATAGGTACTTACCTACTTATAACGTCTCAAGTTAGATTCGTCTAGTAGGTAGGTACCTATATCTTCGTTAGTATATCTTCCTCACAGGAGGTAGAAAGATGTGTAAATACTTACCTACCTATCTTGCGTGCCTCCAACAACCGTCGTTTTATTATACCTAGGTAGGTGCGTCTAAAAAGGTCAAATTGCGAGATACCTACTAGGTAGGTAGGTACTAGATACTGAGCTATAAAAAAACTCAAGCAAGTAGGTAATGTTGTCCGACAGAAAAATATATAACTCCTTAGGTAGGTACCTACTCAATTAGGTACCTGGGTACCTACCTACTACCACGGCTACTACCTATTGAATTGAATGAGAATTTAATTTAGGCAATTGAATAGGTAGTAGCTAAGCTTATTAATTTGAGGTGAGGTTTGTCTGTGTCGAATGCTAATACCTAGTTACCTACCTAGGTACCTACAATAACACCTTCGTTCGTCTGATGCTTTTCTTATAAATTTTATCTTCCTAAATGATCCCAAGGCTACTAAAAAATGGATTGATTGATGCGACGACTTTGAGGAAAGCTACTTTAGAAATAATACCTAAGGACTACCTACCTACCTAGGTAGGTACTTACCAAAACTTTACAAAGCTTATCCAGCAGTAAGTTTAGAGCGGCCGATATAAAAGTACCGCTTTTGATATCAAATGTGTGTAAACAAACAAGTGAAGAGGACATTATTTCATATATAAAGGAAAAAACTAAGGAATCGGTATCTTTAAAAATGATAAATATGAAACAACTTAAGAAATATAATGCCTATAAACTCTATGTTTCTAAGAGTAAATTGGACTTGTTTTTAAATGATCAGCTGTGGCCTACGGGCATTACATTTAGGCGCTTTGTACATTTTATGTACAATTCGCCTAAGCCAGTTAATGTAGTTAAAGATATTAAATAGTTTTTGTTTTATGGATTTAAGCCCTAATAAATATTGTAGTTTTGTAAGTTTTAATTGTAAGTGTTTTAAGCGGTCGATTGATGACATACGTACTATATGTCAAAATTCAGATATAGTAGCTCTCCAAGAGACATGGCTACTCCCCCATGACGTCCCGTTACTAGGAACGACCTCGAGTGATTTTGAGTACACGGGCAAGTCTGCAGTAGATACGTCAACGGGTTTGTTAAGGGGACGGCCGTATGGAGGAGTGGCCATTCTATGGAGGAAGGGAATATTCGATAGTGTTAGTATTCTAGATTGTAGTAGCACCCGTCTAGTAGCTATCCGAGCCACGAGTAACGGGCGTTCTATAGTTGTTTTCTCTGTGTATATGCCTACTGATTCACCGGAAAATTTGACAATTTTCTCCGAGGTACTGGGGGAAATAAGTGCAGTTGTGGACAGTGCATATACTGAAAGTATATTTATATTAGGCGATTTTAACGCTCATCCACATGAATCGTTTTTTAAGGAATTATGTAACTTCAGTCTCGATCAGTCTTGGATCTGCGCTGATATAGAAAAGCTAGGTCTACAGTCACATACCTACACTTTTATCAGTGAGGCCCATGGATGTAGACGGTGGCTAGATCACTGTGTTGTGTCACTGTCGGCCTGGCAAACCGTGGTTGAGGTGGGTGTCATTGAGGATGTTTTTATCTCGGATCACTTACCTCTTTCAATGAAATGTAACTTAAATATAGTGAGACCTAAGCTAATGACCCGTGACCTTTCCCGCAGCTCAGTAATATGGGGGGAGAGAAGTAATACTCAAACAAGTAAGTACCTAGAATTATGCCATAAAGGACTACGTGATATTGTTTTTCCCATGGAGTTTATCGGGTGCGGTCACGGTTCATGTGGTTCGATAGAACATAAGTTACTGCTGGACAACATGTATAAAAATATTGTACATATTTTAAGTAGCGCGGCTGTAAGCACGAGTGGTCCGCCGAAACGATCCAAAAAGACTCGGCATCTATGTGGCTGGAATGAGCACGTCAGTGAAGCTCATCGTGAGGCCAGGCTTGACTTTAAAATGTGGGTACTAAGTAATCGACCATCTTCTGGAGTAACATATACTAAAATGCAAGAGTCCCGCAAAATCTTCAAAAGTCGTCTAAACTGGTGCCAGAAAAACCAGGATCAAATTAAAATGGATATTCTCGCTAAGCATAGGTCAGCTAAAGATTTCAGTAGATTTTGGAAAGAAACTAACAAACAGGAGGTCAGGCCTGGCCGCCCGGTGAGTGTAGGTGGAGTAAGTGACGCCGCAGACATCTCGAACATGTTTCGGGAGCATTTTAAGGTGCGGTCCCCGCTTGGTCCTTCTGCTATGTCGATCGATACTGAGTCCATGGACGGGGTAGACGGGCCACTTGCTCGTTTTACTGCAGGACAGGTGAGAAAGGTCCTGAGTAAGATGAGTGGTGGAAAGTCTCCCGGCCACGATGGGCTCAGTGTTGAACATCTAAAGCACGCGGGAGTGCACCTTCCAAATGTTCTAGCTATGTTTTTCACAATGTGCATTAGTCATTCTCACCTACCACTAGAGTTGATGAAAACAATAGTGGTGCCCATTGTGAAAAACAGAACTGGGGATGTCTCTGATTTGAAAAACTATAGACCTATTTCTTTGGCTACCATTATTGCTAAAATGCTGGATGGTGTCCTTGATGCTTATTTAGATAAATATTTAAATTTTCATGACGCTCAGTTTGGGTTTCGGCCTGGACTATCGACCGAAAGCGCAATCATAAGCCTCAAAAACACCATCCAGTATTATACAGACCGCAGGACGCCGGTATACGCCTGTTTCCTTGACCTTTCTAAAGCATTTGACCTTGTGTCATATGATGTGCTGTGGAGAAAGTTGAGGAACAGGGGTCTACCGGTTGAAGTCCTAAGAATATTTAAACATTGGTACGATAACCAAGTTAATTTTGTAAAGTGGGCTGGCTCTCTATCGGAAGCATATAGGCTGGAGAGCGGGGTGAGGCAGGGGGGGCTGACGTCTCCCAAGCTCTTCAATTTATATGTGGACGACCTTATCGGCGGGCTCAGCAGTATACGTATCGGCTGCCGCATGAACGGTGTCAGTATAAATAATATCAGTTATGCCGATGATATGGTGCTGTTGAGCCCGACGGTAGGTGGAATAAGAGAGCTTTTAAAGGTATGTGAAGCCTATGCAGTTCAGCATGGGCTCATATACAATGCCAATAAATCTGAGTACATGGTCTTTAAGGCCGCCGGTAAATGTCCCGATAATAAACTTAAAATTACACTGAATGGCCTGGACATCAATCGCGTGTCCAAGTTTAAATATCTGGGACACATAGTTGCCGACGACCTTAAAGATGATGAAGATATTGAAAGGGAGCGTAGGGCTCTGTCGGTCAGAGGTAACATGCTGGCTCGCAGATTTTCCCGTTGTACTGAAGAAGTTAAAGTCACGCTTTTTAAAGCATACTGTCAGAGCTTTTACACGGGAAGTCTGTGGGTTCGGCACACCAAAAGATCGATAGACGCCCTACGAATCCAATATAATAATATTTTTAGGATGATGCTGCGACTGCCCCGATTCTGCAGCGCATCGGAAATGTTTACGCAGTACCTCACTGATGGTTTTCATGCCATCGTGCGCAAAAAAACTGCATCCCTGATGCGCAGAATACGGGACAGTCGCAACAGCATCCTAGGGACTGTGGCAGAGGGACTATCTTCTCCACTCTGGAAGTACTTTGTAGGGAGGGTGATCAATGAAGGAAAATACTTCCCGCATTGATTATCCTCAGCTCAGCTGGTTCCTCTTTCATATCTCTCTAATATTTCTCGTGTCTGATTGTTGTTTTATTTTTATTTTTTCTTGTCTTTGTATGTTGTTGTATCTCGTAAATCTATGGACTACATTGTCTGAAATAAAATCTTTTTATTTTATTTATTTTATTATCCGACTATTGCTAGACCATTTCAATCAGCTTTCATTTCACTTTGATTTAATACCTACCTACGCTTGATATTTTTATGAACTTGTGCAAGCGGGTTTCCTTGTTGGTAAATAATTTACATAGAGGTACCTACTTACCTAACCTACCTAGGTAGTAGGTACGTACAGTAGGTACCTACCTACATACCTACTTAGATGCCCAAGTACTTACATGTACCTACCTACTCGAAAAATAATAGCCTCCTCTCTCGGGCTATCGGGTTAATCGATTATGATTATTATTCGTCTGTCAGTATAAAATCGATTTGGTTGCTAACTGGTTTTCGTATGGAATGTAAATAGGTATTTTGGTAAATAGTTAAAACATTTATTTGTAAGGAAGGTCTTTAAAGTTTCAAGTAAATTGGAACAAAAGTATCAAGGTATCAGTAGTAATATTTTTACTATTATAGGAAGAAAACAGTTGTGTACAACACGCAGAAATCAACTTGGCACCTGGTGCCAAGTAAACTTCTAGGCACGAGGTGCCTAGTTAACTTCTGCGTGTTATACCTACGTAATGTTTGGTAAGGAATAAAGGAATGAATACCTAAGTACCATACTGCGACAACAGACTCTATTACGTTACCTTAAGGTATCTACTTTTAATCAGGCTGTGAGTAGATGATACAAGCCACAGAATGTGTCCTATCCTACTCGCACGCACCACTTACGGCCTCGCGAGAGCAAGACGCAGCGGATCTTTGCGTTATGTCGCGGCGCGCGTCTCAGTCATTCACAATGAACCGAACGTAGAAATGAACGGGTCTTTTCGTCGAGACTGTTCGGAACAATCACGAGCGGCCCGTGATGCGGATCATATGAGCCGTTCGTTCATGAACGACACAATCCTATTGAGAAACATAATTTATAATCATTACCGAACCTTCGTTTAAAATTCGTTCGTTTGCGAAACTTCGTTTTGAAGAAAAAGAGTAGACGCCCAGTACTCAGAGGATACGACGACGACGACGTTAAATAATGACAGTGAGTGTTTCTCGGTGGTCTAGGAAAATGATCGAAATGTTGTCGTCGGTCGAGAAAGTAGATGCAGAGCCAACAGAAGACAAGAAGTTGAAGTTGAAATCAGCTGTTTATGTTTATCGATCGGTTTTAGGTTACAATGGAGTTAGCCAGTCTCTCTTTATTATTTTGAAACTCAATACCCCTCTAATTGGTTAAAAATACTCCTTGTTATTGCATGAACAATGGAAGGATACACAAAACCACCACCAGATCCAAATCTTACGAAGTTTGTGAAAGAAAGTGACTATGATTCGCTAGCGATGTATCTTGTGGGGAATCAAACTCGCTGGCGTGATAATATTATTATTCCCAGGATTTTAGGACCCGTGGTGATTAAAACGAATGAAGAAAAGATGATTGAATCTGCGGTCGAAAGCTGTGCATTCAGATCTTTCACTAGTTGTGTTGTTGGTAGGTAAATAACCACTAGGTAGGTAAAGTTGTACGTTGTACCCCAAGTAGTAACTTTACTTATGCGTGTTTAACAAGTGAGTAACTACAAGCAAGGACTTGGCAGATTTCTATATAACTTCTTCTCTACATTAATTTTTTATTTGACCCACCTACAGGTGGTACGGTACACATACAAATTACAAGAATGTGACATATGCATAGATTACTACAATTATTATTATTTAACTTTCAGGTTATGGCCTTGGTGCTGCTGTGGGTCTCTTCACATCATCCCTCATGCCCAATGCAACTGACACTACCACTTTACAGACCCAAACGGCTAGAGAGATAATCAGAGAAATGAAAAACTCCATGTTGAGTTATGCCAAAAATTTTGCTATTCTTGGTGCAGTGTTTTCTGGTATTGAATGTTGCATAGAGTCAGCAAGAGGAAAGTCTGATTGGAAGAATGGTACCTATGCCGGAGGTGTCACAGGTGGACTTATAGGGCTAAGAGGTAAGTCTATTATTTTGAACTTTTTAAACCAGATAATGACCAGTGTTACGCGGCGTAATCCATCAAAATATTAAAACTGCAAAGTCTGACTGTCTTACCTTTTCGCACCTTAACAGATGAATGGAGCACAATAAAAGGCAAGATAAAAGATGGTAACATCCTCATGATACCTATCCATGATATATATCTATTATCTTGCCTCTCATTGTGTTTCATATGTCCTCATATCGAGGGTGCAGTGATAATACCCGATAAGTGTGCAAAAGTAGTTTACGAGATAATCAATATTCAAGTTTGCTGGCAATATAAATTAGGTTTACATGTAAAGTAAATGCAAATTACTTAGTAACTTAGTAAGATAATATTTTTCATGTTTTTAGTGTGTGTTACATAGTAAATTTTTGCATAGAATTCAAATTTGTAAATTAGGGGGCTGACTTATTGGGGGTTTAACCCCAAAATTAAATGTACACATTTATTACTTATTGGATTTCTTAGTTAAAAAAAACACGAAAATCACGGTAATGTCTACTAAAACAACTAATTCAATACCTCGCTTGGAGCTGATGGCAGCTGTCTTACTGACTGAATTGATGTCATCAGTGACTTCAGCTTTGGATGGCCTTTATCAGCCCGAAAACATCGTTGCGTGGTCTGACTCCAACGTTGCTCTAACCTGGATTAAGTCCTGTCCCTCGCGGTGGAAAACATTCGTCGCCAATCGCGTGACAGAAATTCAAGATGGCATCCCTCCTGATTGCTGGCGTCATGTTCCAACCACTGATAACCCAGCTGACCACGGTTCGCGTGGCTTACTTCTTGACGAGTTGATCTCGTGTCAGTCATGGTGGTCGGGTCCCAGTTGGTTGGGAAACCCGCCGGTACAATGCCCGCAAACATCGCTTATCTTGAAAGATGAATCTGAACTCGAGGAACGAAAAGTATTGATTTTTTTAGCAGAAAATAATATTACTTTCGTTGATGGAATCCTTAATCGGTTCTCGTCTTTTTCACATCTAGTCAACATTCTTGCTTATTGTTTTCGATTTTCTCGTAATTTGAGGCAGATGTCTGTAAAGTCCACTGGTGCGCTATCCACGATCGAAACCAACGAAGCATTGCACTTCCTTGTAAAACATGTACAGGAAGTTGCATTCGCTTCCGAAATCCGTGCGTTGAACCAGAACACCCCTAATTCGCTCCCAAAAGCGCTTCGCAAGCTATGTCCTTTTGTGGATACGAACGGGTTGTTGAGAGTAGGGGGTCGCCTTTCTCATAGTGATCTAAACTTCAATCAGAAACATCCACTGTTGCTACCCCGAGATCACCGCTTGACGCATATCTTAATTGAGGATTACCACCGCAAGTTCCTGCATCCCGGTCCGCAGACATTGCAGAGTCTGTTAGTGCGGGATTTCTGGATACTTTCGGCTAAGCGAGCAATCCGGTCCGTAGTGGCATCTTGTGTTAAGTGCTTCCGCGCAAAACCCCGGTTGTCCTCACCGCCGCTTATGGCCAACCTACCGTCTTATCGCATTAATCAAACAAAACCCTTTTCATCATCTTCTGTTGATTTCGCTGGTCCCTTTGATATCGCTCTCGGACGCGGTCGCGGTGTAAAGACGTACAAAGGGTACGTCTGTGTTTTCGTGTGCACGGTTGTCAAGGCGGTTCACTTAGAGCTCGCGTCGGAGTTAACTTCCGAAGCATACTTGGCCTGCCTTCGGCGGTTCATAGCACGTCGAGGGCGCTGCTCTCAATTGGTATCAGACCAAGGGACTGATTTCGTAGGGGCCAGTAACCTGCTGAAGGATTTTATGTCGCAAGCGTCACAGACTGAGAGGGTGGAATTCAAATTTAATCCTCCTGGCAGCCCTCATTTTTCGGGGCTAGTGGAGGCAGGAGTTAAGTCTGTCAAAACACACCTTGCTCGCGTTGTCGGTGGGCAACGCTTGACATAATATGAGGAATTCAACACGTTGCTGATCCAAATCGAAGCTTTATTAAATTCGCGCCCTTTGTCGCCCTTGAGTTCGGATCCTAATGATCTTGTGGCGCTGACTGGCTGACCAGGCCACTTCCTCACATTTGAGCCGCTGACTCTATTACCTGAAGCGCCCATTCTGAAGAATCATGTCAATCCATAGCGTCGATGGAGACTCATCCAGAAAATGCATCAAGACTTCTGGGCCAGATGCACCTAGATAGAATACATACACACTTTGCAACAACGCCATAAATGGATAGACGCACGAGACAACATTGTCGTCGGAACTCTTGTGCTCATATCCACCGAGCAATGCAGCCCCATGAAGTGGAAGTTGGGTCGGGTAATCCAACTCCACTCTGGTACTGACAATGTTTGCCGTGTAATTACCCTGAAGACTCAGTCCGGAGAATGCAAAAGGCCTGTCGTCAAACTGTGTGTACTTCCGGTACGCCAGGATGTCGAATCCAGCCCCCCTTCGAACTAGTTCCAACGGACGGCTTCATCGTAAATAGGTATTTTTTTGTGTTTCGTAGTACATCTTTTGTATTATGTTGTGTCAAAATAATTGAAAACTTATTTGTGAAATAGTTTCATAACTCATATCTCGTAATATTAATTTTGAATTTCGTGTATATTGACTAAAAATACGCCTTCTGCTTAAAATAGCGTATATAGGTGGTCGGAATGTTTAGAATTGGCCATACAAACTGCCTTTGACATATTCTACATACGTGACTTTGACACTCATCTAAACTCATTAAACTGCTTTGCCGTCCAAGACCAGTCAATTTGTCGTTAGCTAGCTAATTTCTCGTCAATTTCGTCTATTTAATTCTATTTAATATACAGTCCACGTTCTCGTTCGAAATCGTAATTTAATTATTGTCAATCTGAGTATCGAACATGGATGTTTACGATATTGTTCAGATATAAAAACCAGTAAATATATTTTATTGGATTTCATATCTTCATATTATGTGTTATGAATAATCATCTAGAGCTAAAACCCAATAAGTAATTTTTGTTGCTTTTAATTTATGAAAAATTTTGTTTCTCATGAGTTAATTCTCATGTTAAAATCAGTTATACAGAATTATCTGCTTTTATCATTTGTATTAGTGTGAATAACGTAATTATTATTGAGTTTTAAATACCAATAAATACACAGTATGTGGTTCTCTCGCTCAACAAATATAATAAAGTTTTTTTTTATTTATAAATCAGTTTAACTGTAAACATCATAGGCTATTAAAACGTATTTACGATTTATTTGCACTTATCGGGTTTTAACACTGCACCCTCGATATAGGCAACTTTAATCCCTGTAAAACAAGTATGAAGCCGCTGGTGGGAGCTAGTAATGTTAGGTACATTTGAAGGTAAAATGTTAATTTATTCATTTAATTTGTTACAGGTGGATTACGAGCTGGAATATTTGGTGCAGCAGGATTTGCCGCTTTCTCAACAGCCATTGATTATTACATGCATCAACGTTCATAATTTCATCTATAAAATATTTATTAGAATTTGTTAAAAGGTTTTTTGGAAAAACCACCCTGCCTCCCCACAAAGTCCTCAAGCTCCTACCTAAAATGGAGTAGGAAGGTCTTCCTACACTAACAATAATAAAGAGGCATTAGAGAGATAAGAGTTTGTTTAGTAAATAACAAGGTCGAAAGTATACAAACATAAAACATTCACAACGTTTTTAAGCTATTACCACGTAATTTATTGATGGTGCTATTAGATTTAGAGTATATCTATCTAGCAGGCCTTAGGTAAGTAGGTATCTAATCTTTGGAGCTAGATTACATTTAAAACTTACTACCATCCTGCGATGCTCGATGCTCTGATGAAATCACCAAATCAAATGAGTATTCCAAAAAAACTAACAATAAAACCATTGTTAGTTTTTTCCTAGGATATTAAATAAAACGTCAAGTGCGAGTCGGACTCGCGCACTAAGGGTTCCGTTTAATTGTGAGACCTTGCTTCTTGCCAAATTTTATGATTCTACATCAACGGGAAGTACCCTATAGGTTTTGGTCCATGGTGAGCATCAAAAGTAACTTCTTTTTGTGAATAAATTACAAATTTATGTATTTCGGATTTTTCCCTTTACTTGTTATATTAGACCTTGCTGCTCACCAAGTTTCATGATTCTAGGTCCACGGGAAGTACCTTCGGGTATTGTGTGCATTAGATTCCCTTGGAAATTTCAAAATTTTCGGATAATACGGCTGTAACTTTTGAGTGCGTTGACTTAGAAGTTTTTTTTTATGTCGCGGCTTCAAGAGGTTACGGACTTGACTATATACCTAATTGACGTTAATTTCAACTCGATACGTCCACGCGTTCCTGAGAAAAGAGGGTTTACAGACGGACAACAAAGTGATCCTTTAAGGGTTCCTTTTTTCCTTTTGAGGTACGGAACCCTAAAAATGGTTTACGATTTGCGGCGAAAGTAAGGCTAATTAATTAGGTTCCTAGTTTTATTCCTGGTAGAAGCACACAAAATAATTTAGTTTTATTCCTGGTAGAAGCACTCAAAATAATTTAAATCTCGCGCCAACGACACGATCACTGATCTTCTAGGCTATGACATAACTAAAAACCGCCACACACAGAAGCCGTGGCCGTGAATGAGGCGAAGGCGTGCGAGTTGTATCTTATGAATTGAGTACACCGCTGGCGGTGGTGGCGCGGTGCAAGGCCATGGCGCGCCGACGACTCAGCGACACAAACAGTCGTCGGCCGTGCTGGCGCGGTGGTGAGGCGGAGGCGTGGCGTGTGACCCTGACCGTTGTATTTCAGCTCTCATAAGGAGTGTCTTCGCACAGATCGCACGACGCGTTGCGGTGCGGAGGCGTGCTACTAGAGGAGTTACGAGTTGTATTTATTTACAAAAATTTTAGCTTATGAACTGAATAAGGCGCTAAATAAAATGGACTAGGTATACCGAAAATTTGATTTTATTAGTCCAACCACATCGTTGTTTATACGATTGCCGTATAAAAGAGTATAAAAATGATTTATTTATGGATATCTTTACAATAATGCGACGCCGTGATCTTCACACACAAAGCTCCAAACGCTTCCGAGACGCCACGGCTCTCGCACGCCTGCAATGTTAAGACATCCGCCCCGCTAACGCCACGCCTAGCCTGGCTCGGCTACCGTCCGCCACCCCCCGGTTCGCTTCGCCTCCGGCTTCTGTGTATGGCGGCTTTAAGATAGACATACATATAGGATAGTAGGACGTAGAAAGAGAATACATTATCTGTGGGATATGAAGAAAATGTACGTTAAAAAAAGATTTGTCTATGAAAAAACAAAAAGCGATCGTTCGTAGTAACGGACGGTCGTGCATTGGTCGTCTCAGCAATTGATTTTTAGAAAAAATAAGAAATTTGATTATTCTGAATGAAAGTGTGTAAAAACAAACCATAAACCGAATCAAAATATATTGTGGTTTATCTTGTGTGCATCCTTATCGTAGGAAAGTGGTGCTTTTTTAGTAAATTCAATCATAAACATGAGGGACCCTTTCGCGAAAGATTTGGCGATGGATTCCCCTACTCGCGAAAGCCTGAAAAACGTTGATGGCTGTTATAATAAAGACTTATTCAAGTCCAACTCGTTTGCGAACTCCCGGCGAGCCCTGCAGTCTGGTGCGGACAAGTTATCTAAAACATTTAGAAGTGTCAGGAACACCTTTGGAAATCTGTCGCAGGTAAGTGGTTTTTCTGTTATTCTTTCATAGAAACTTCAATGTAACGCCTCATAAGCACATAATCTTTGAAACTGTGTTTTGAAATGGTCCAACCGTTTACGAGATGTATTTATGTAGGAGTGTAAAGTAATATCTGGTGAAACAATGCCTCTGGAAGGGCTGGCTGTCTATAATAAAAACTATAATAAAAATTCATCTTATCTTATCAGACCACTCGATGCCACTTCTGCTCAAATCAGAACTCATTTACTAACCAAACATATGCACAGCATTTCAGGCTAAGCGGTCGTCGGCGACATCGCCTGACGGAAGCCACGTCACCCAGCCGGGCGCCTTCTACCCCTATCATGAAAAAGAAACAGGTATGTTGTGGCTGCTTCCTGGAATAAGAGACTGGTGAACATGTTGTGGTACACTGCACAAACGAGGCCAGACTAAAGACGGGGTCGAAAAGTCTCATTGAGGCATCCACCCGATCCTAACCCAAAGAAAAGCTGAAATGAAGCCATTAATCTCCAGCAGTCCTGTTCCTACACTTCAGGGAGTTGGGCTGGTTAGGGCCTGGTTATGCAGAGGGGGACAGTAAAAAATACACTCCCATGTCAGTGCAGATCTCAGTACCCCCACTAAGAATTTCATAAGAAGAAATATATATATATATTTGCTGTAGCGGTCATAGAGAATGAATTGCCCTTCCATCTTAACCCTATCATGTTGTAAGATTTCAACTAATTTATTTATTTATTGGTTAAACAAAATTCACAGCCGATAATTAATACAAATATGTTACATATTAAGACATACAGACAAAAACAGATTTACTTTTATACAATATTTTTTGTAAAACAGACAGATGATATACCCACAATAGTTAAGTATAAATAAACTTACCCTCTTATAACTCTTATTATAATTACACTTCTCAGAATAAAAACTGCTTTCTTTTACTTATTGAACAGAATTACATAAATTGAACCTGATAAGGTCCCCAATTTATAACCATTCCCAAAGTAATTAATAAGGTATTTTTTTATAAACAGGTGTTGGGTCGCAGCCCTGCGAAACTGTACAGTCCGTTTGGCATTGAGACCCCTCACAGCCGGGACTTCAGGATGTCCCCGTACATGCCTGACACCCCTGATCATGGGTAAGTTATAGAGGGTACCTAAAGTCTAAGTCCTGCTCCGGTACTTCAAGGAGCTGGGCTGGTTAGGGCCTGGTTAGGCAGGGGGACAATGCACAATACACTCCTAAGCGAGATGTCAGTGCAGATCCCAGTTCCCCCACTCAGAATTAGAATTAGAATTAGGGTACCTAAATCTGATAAAAGTAAGGTATATGCAAACCTCTGCCATGGCTAAGGCCGGCTGACGTCGTTTGTCCACAGCAAGACTGCTTGAGGGCCCGTATCATAAGCTGCTCTTATTCAACTACTATCGACTTTGTTCAGGGTGTTCTGGATGTCTCTTTCTCTCTTCCCAGCTAGTTATCCCATATGGTGGTGGGGTCATCTCTCCTAATTGATTTTCTCCACTTCGCTCCATCCTCGACGTCGTCTTCGGAAGCTTGACATGCGCAAGTTTGTGAAATGTGAAATTTTTGTTACCTATGATCTCCAAAACTATAACAGATCAAGATGAAATTTGGCATACACTAAGAATGTAGCCTAACTTAAACAATAGGCTACTTAATATACCGAAAATATGCGTGCGAAGGCGCGGGCACAAAGCAAAGTGTATAAAAAAAAATCTAGCTACAGGTATCTGTAGGTATTAAGTATATCACTATCAGTGTATTGTAGGTATTAAGTATATCAGTTAGTACCCATAACACAAGCTCTGCTTAGCTTGGGGCTAGATAATGCTGTGTGAATTGTCCAGCATTAATTATTAAATTACAAGTTTCAAGAAGTTTCATAAGTGGAAAATTGAAGACCACAATGAAACGACGTGATATAAGTCATGACCTGGACTGTGACGTGGAGGACACTCACGGTAGGGCTGGTCCACCAGTTCAAAGTCGCTCAGCGAGCTATGGAAAGAGCTATGCTCGGAGTCTCTCTGAAGGATAGAATTCGTAACGAATACATCCGACAGAGAACCAAAGTTATCGACATAGCACAAAGAATTAGCAAGCTGAAGTGGCAGTGGGCCGGCCATATCTCGCGAAGAACCGACAACCGCTGGGGTAAACGTGTTCTTGAGTGGAGACCACGACTCGTACCAAACGTAGTGTAGGACGCCCTCCGGCCAGGTGGGATGACGATCTGCGAAAGACTGCAGGCAGATGCTGGATGCGGCAAGCTGAAGACAGGGCGCTATGGCGCTCATTAGGGGAGGCCTATGTCCAGCCGTGGACTAATATGGGCTGATGATGATGATGATGATATAAGTAGGTAGGTATACCTACGTTAAAATTCCCATAAGTCTAATGCGCCCGCCACACTATGCTCCTCGTCATGCTCCTCGCGCTGCCGCATCGCTGCCGCGATGTTGCCCTGTCTGTCCACACACTGCTCTACTCGCGCAATTAATCGCTACGCGCCGCACTTGTCTATTCGTCGTTGCTACACAATGGACGTTGAAACTGTGGTGGCAGCGAGTGCGTGTATTTGTAGTATAGCTAATTATATCAATAAATAAATAATGCTGGACAATTCACACAGCATTATCTAGCCCCAAGCTAAGCAGAGCTTGTGTTATGGGTACTAGAT
This sequence comes from Eupithecia subfuscata, assembly GCA_963564075.1. Taxonomy (NCBI): domain Eukaryota; kingdom Metazoa; phylum Arthropoda; class Insecta; order Lepidoptera; family Geometridae; genus Eupithecia; species Eupithecia subfuscata. Next base: position 2,675,718 of record OY751117.1, on the reverse strand, counting down.
AACTGATATACATAATACAATACACTACATTATATAGATATTTTTATATTATACATAGAAAACATCCAGAACGCCCTGGACAAATGTCTGCAGATCGTACAAACATTTGTCCCGAGGCGGGAATCGAACCCGCAACCTCCTGCGTCGCAGGCAGACCTTCGCCCAATCAATGTTATGCTACAAAGCAATATACATCGTCGACGTCGTCGGCGTCCTCGCCAACGGAGATGGTGGATGACATCTATTCATCGCAATAGAACGATGGAAGTATCTAATATATTAATATAAACCGAAAACAAAGACGTGCGTCTCGGGTGAGCGCTCGGCACGAACTGCGGCCGCGCGAGTATGTGGACAGTCACTCGCGCTCGTATTGTCGGTCCTTTGACTCGCGGTCCAAAAACCGACAAAATAGGGAGCAATGGGCAGGACGAGGAGCATGACGAGTGGCATGACGATTAACGTTGCCACACTACGTCTCTGCCTACTTTCCTCGCTACTTCCCACGCCACTCGTCGAGTGTGTGGCAGGCCCATAAGACAACACGTCTGACTGTGTTACATTGAGGTGATTGTATTTGTATCATCCATCCGTGGCGGGCGGGGCGTTCGCGATACTGAAGCGCATTATACAAATACATAGCGGTCTAAAACACTCCATAGTGTAATAAAATACACAAAGACCAACACAACTACGTTTCTAAGTTTCATTAATAATAATAATAATAATTCTTTATTTCGGACAAGTCCATAGTTTTATAAAAATAAAAATACATAAGTACTGAAACATACTACATAACTATATTTTAAGAGATAGTCAGTAACTAAAAGTACTTAATTACCTAGTAGATTCGCGCGATCTGAGGATGGCGTAGAAAACGGGAACACCGGCCTCGGCGAACATGCCCGACTCATTCTGATCAATCAATCAAATACTTTTATATTGATACTTACTAAGGTTTCTGCTCTCACTCACACACACCTATCCAAAAACAATATCCTACTAATATTAAAAAGCCGAATGTTTGTGAAATCTGAATTTTTGTTACCTTCAAAACTACTGAACAGATCAAGATGATAATTGGCTTACCTACGTTTAGAGCAAAATCTAACATAGATAATAGGCTACTTACTTACGCGGGGAGAAGCTAGTCATTAATATTGTAGAGTGAAGTGTAATTTTATGATTTCTCCTTCCAGGCTCTCTCCAAAGCGACGCAAGGCATGGCACGTGCTGGCGAAGAAACGGCCTCGTGCGCTGTTCCACTGATCAAACCGGTGCAACGCCAAATGTAACCCCACCGCTTGTAACGCGCCTTGCAAACGTCTAGTTACTTGCATAATTAACTTGCAATGATGTTGATCCTGTTGGACTATCATCATCATAAGCCTATATTAGTCCACTGCTGGACATGGAGCTGGCTTCCCAGAATGAGCGCCATAACTGTTATTACATAACTAATTTAACAGCATTTTGTAATGTCGCTTCTTTTTAATTTCGATGATAAAAAACCAAAGGCAACTTGTTTCGCTAAACTTTGCTGAACCATAGATTGTTCTTAAATCTGAGGATAGTGGGATATCTTACGTCAGTTCGTCTAAGAAATAAGTAGTCTCTGAAAATAGTAACACATTCACTGTCTAAGCGGTGCTGGCTACACGGGCGCACGTCATGGGCATTTCATGTGTTAAGTCGGTGGTTAGTAACGCTCGAAAATAAATCGGGTTTTTACTATTTCTAGGTTCTACAAGTAATTTAGATAGCAGATAAGAAGTTTCGCGCACGTTGTGAGCCATTTGATATGGATATCACACTAATATTATAAATGCGAAAGTTTGGATAGATGGATGGATGTTTGTTACCTCTTCACGCCAAAACTACTGAACGGATCAGGCTGAAATTTTGCATACAGGTAATTCTAATCCTGGAATCAAACATAGGCTACCTTTTATCCCATAAATCAGTTCCCATGAGATAGAACTCACCTTTTAACGTTTCCATAGAAACAACGCGTGAGAAGCCGCGGGCGGCAGTTAGTTACTAATATATCTCTAGTTTTGCCCATCATTTGTTGAATTTTCACGTTTCTTGTACAAAAAATGTGTTAAAATTTGATTGTAGGCTTCCAAAACGAAGGATAGATTAAGATTAATAAGTGCTCATGAAGTACATGATGAACTGCAGACCCTACCTAGGCAGTGAATATAGATATAGATACCTGGGTTGACACGTAATGTTAATACATCACGCTAGGTTCCGCACACTATACCACAATAGCAGATAATGTATAATAATAAAACATATAGAATGGATACTCTTCGTCTCCCACCTGACGGAGCTTCCACAACCCGACGGCCCCTAGGCATGTTCTATCGTGGTCCAAATGCCCCTACTCGGACTCGCACGTACGGCGCATGCACGGGGCGCAGATGAGATGGGTAATGATTTGACAGACGACGCCGAAGGTGTCTGGGGTTTTACCAAGTCGACAAGATTAAAGCTCGCAAGTTCTTATGCAAGTAACTAGCATTGTTTGAAGGCCTTAAGTGTAGCTTTGTATGAGTGACTGTACGCGATTGGTGCTATATTCGTCGAGCGACTGATTTATTATAGACCCAGATAACTCTGGCACTGAAAACGGGTGAGGACTCAATCCTAATAACTAATTACGGAATGGTCTGGCACTAAATGGCTACTTATGAATAATACTATAACCTGCCTGCTTAAGGCGCTAGCCCGACCCAAATTAGCGCCACCACCTATTGGTCAAGTTTGTGTTTGGTGGGACCACGAAAAAGGACATCGCAGTGGGACCACGGTTCCGTCACTATTGTATCCTATAAGCAGAGATGCGAAGTTGCCCTTTGGCAAAAAAGAGCAACTTCTCATCTCTTCCTACACTATACATACTAAAACATTTATAGAGGCATTAAAAAAAGCTTATGATAGGAATCACAAACTGGAATTTCGATTTCTGGAATAAAATTCCTTCGTTTAATATAATATGTAATTAAATAAAATGGTGGTGGCGCTGATTTGGGTCGGGGTAGCGCCTTAAAGAATGACACTTTGACAAAACCAGGGTCAGCATCCGCAGATGTGTCTAAAAACTGCATCACCAACAACCCTGATTCATAGAGACCTAAGCTACGCGCCTTACCATTCAAGTTTATTAGCTTACAGTAGGCCTACGTCTGTGGCCTCAAGGTAGCGTTTGGTTTTTGTAAGTCATAGCTATTTTATGGTAAATCAAGCTCATTTGACTGAAAAGGAACTGAAATGTGGTGATTTGTATGAGATATGAAAGTTACTGGGATTGAGTATAGTAAAAATACGGTACTTACCTAATTTTTTTTTTTTGCGTTTAGAGAATAACTTGATTGTTTTGAAAAAACTAAAGAAGACTTAAAATCCCTTAGTTTTAAAACAGTTTTTTTAAGTTTTGCGGGATAAAAAAAAATTCTTATCCTTCGGGAATAAAAACCACCTAGGACCACCTAGGGATCATCCTCTATGCAACTGCAAAAGAATCATCCAAATCGGTCTATAAATTACGGAGAAATCGACGAACATACTAAGAACCTCCTCCTTTTTTAAAGTTTGAGATTCCTTAATCAATCTTATGTTAGTTTTGGTTAGGTTCAATATCTCTTTCTATGCAAGAAATGTGCCGTTTTTTCTAAAACCTGCCGTACGTAACCACTCGTTTTCAGTGAGAGTAAAAACAATAATTTGTCTCTGTTTACGAAGGTAGCATTTCCTAAGATTTTTTATCTACTTTATGTAGTTTGTAACTTCTTACATAATAAGCATAAGCATTAAATAGTACAAGGTATCTAGCGTATAGAACCGAAACCAACTAGAACTGTGTAAAGGATCTTCTCATCTAAACCAATAACTTAGGCAGATCGCGCGGGATTTTTTTGTTCTTTCATTTTTTGCATAAACGCAGAATAACCATTAAAAATATACTAATTAATTAACAAATAATATAGCTAGCAGTAAACTTAGTTTTCCGACCATATGCTAAAACCCATGCTAAAACTAACTTTGATTTAATTGTCATAGTTGATCGACATTATTTGTAACTATAATCAAGCCAAGTTCGTAGACAACTCGCAGTTCATTCAATTTTCTCACTCTACCTTAGAGGCTCGTCTCATTTCTATACGCTAGTACCTAACTTATTGTATGATGGCAAGGAATGATTGTGAAACAAGTATAACCTTATTCAGTATTCGAGCGCCAAATATTTGCTTTAATGCATTACAAGTAAGAAACGTTCAAGTATCACATCTCCAAAAACAGGAACAAGTAGCTAAGGTCAACGACAAAAAGGCCCGTACTCTAAACGAATTGAAGTTTTTGATTCGTTTTTGTGCACACGCTAATCTTATGCAAGCGGGTTGGCCAAGCAGTTGGTTTTGCACGACTACGAAACCCGAAACTTCGATTTTCCTTTTCTCAGTAGGCCCCTAGAGCCCCGAGTTCAGTTTGACGGGGGTATTGAGACGTCGTCGTATTAATCTTGACGTCTTTGTATAGGATTTGCGTAGTTCCATCTCCGCACGACAGAGGCGCTGTACATAGTACCTACCAAATCCTATAGAAAATGGAGTCGAAGTCTCAATGGCGTATCGGTACTAAGTACCTACACAAACCGATCTCAAGGTTCAGGATGAACTTTTATAAATCAATTTTGGTAAAGGTTTATGTACGAGTTAAAAAAAATTACAACGTACACAACTTTTGTCGTTGATCATTCCTACTAAAATGGAATTAACTGCTTTGGAACTCATGTTCTTTTTTTCTAATCGAATTTTTGTAAACACAAATAGAATTAAATCAAGAGCAAAATTTTTCAATACAATACCTATAGGTCATTCATCACATTCCATAGCCTTATGATCATGGGATTCTGCAAAGATTCTGATTCGATCCAGACTTCTTCAAGCTGCCCGTGTTCTTAGGCTCTTAGTCAGATGCCTGGTTAGAAGCGAGATATTTGAACATTTCAGTTAAATATTTGCGTTTACAAAAGACTTTAACTACAGCTGTAGTTTTAAGATCAAATATTGCTAATTATCGTGTTATTCATAATGACGCTTACGCAGGGACAATATTGTAGGTTTAAGATTATTTATACGAGGTTTTCTATTTATTTTTGAATGAGATCTGATAAATCATGGTATTTCTATAGAGTTTTGCATACTGGTATTTCTATAGAGTTTTGCATACACTTTTATCAATATTTTTTTTAGTTTTTGTTAGAATTGGAACATGTAGGGTATTTTATTTTAATGCAGGTATGTCAAAAATAGCTGAGCGAGACGATCTTTCAAAATGCGCTAACGTTTTTTCGCGTTTTATGAGTCCGTTATGTACGGACAATACAGATTGTTCAGTTATTTATGGCATTATTAAAATTTTTGATAAATGTTTCTAAAAAGAAGACTGACTGTCCTTCTAAGAAGTATTATTATTACAAATACCCCCACCGTTGGCTATGGAACAATTAGTTTTAAGTTTTCTAAGCATTTTAAACTAGAGCCGAATTTACCAAACAACTTAAAATTAGTTCCAATTTTCAACTACTGTACATTTGGACGTACGCAGCTACATACATATGTTCGGTGAAATCGGGCCTATTAAAATAAGTCAAATTTAAATGCATGCCCATTCATAGTAAAACTTATATAAGCACATATATTGTAATGTGGCCAAAATAGAAGACCATTATTTTCTTAAATAATGCATTATTCTCTACAACTAGCGCCACTTGTAACTCCCGGACATTATTGGCAGCTGACTAAAGCAGCTACAAATGATTTTATGTACTTAAATTTTCCTTTTGTTTATAAGCTGTTCCAAAATAAATAAATAAGTTGTAACTTTCTTAACGTTATGGTTTTATGGTATTAAGGAGGCTACGGATGTTCAAATATTTTTCAATATATGTACCTACCTATTATGTAAAACTACGCTTTGTATAAGTATTATTACCATAAGGTATTCTACTAATTATATTCCTTCCTTTTGTACCATCTGTTTAATTTACCTACCTGTACTAGAATTAATAAATCATCAAAAAAGGTAAGAAATGTAAAGGTACGTCGTGGGCACCGAAAGTTTTAATCTCTGCTTCAAGCATCTTATAAGCAGTGTAATATTACCTACATTAGAAAAATATTATATTCGGGGATAATTACATTCGCAAAAATATGCCAATGAATCAAATCACACTAATATTATAAATACAAAAGTTCGGATGTATGGATCAAGGCCAAGACTCATGAACGGATCGGGCTGAAATTTTGCATAGACGTAGTTAGGCCTGGAATAAAACATAGGCTACTCTTCTGCTGCTTTCATCTCATAAATCAGTTCCTATAGGATAGAAATAGCCATTATACCTACGTTTCCATATAAACAACGCGTGCGAAGCCGCGGACAGAAACTATAATGCATAAAATATTTCCAACCGGTGCCCGATGATCAATGTCATGCCGCTGCAGTAAAGTTTTCAGACGTTACTGCAGCAGAATCTTATTTTCTCGAATTACCTAGGTAGGTACTACGTAACCATTCTGAGCACAAATTTTATTTTTCCGGATCATTTTGCTGTTATTTTTCTATATATTAGGTAGGTATTCATCTTGATTCGAGTCGACATGCCGCCCCAGTAACGCGATGCATAAGAAATAGTTGCTCAATAGGTACCTACTTAGGATATATTTAGTACCTACTTTTACTGTGGCTGCTATTGCGACGTGAAGCTGGCAGCCCCGCCGAAACCGTAGTCTTGTAGGTAAAGAATGGGATTGAAATTGACAACGGGACGGCGCATTCTTCAACTAAACAACGACTACTAGTTCTGTACTTTTATTTGGCCTTATCCGCAAAGTTATTTAGTTTAATGTAAAATGTACCGCTGATTACCCTTAATAAATTAAAACTTTATCTTGATGGTAATTGTATGGAAATTGAGTACCTACCTAGTTCTATGTTCGCACGCTAGAGGCGCTGTACTAAATCTCATACAAAAAATTGGTTGTCTGTAAAGTCGGTTTACTGACGATAGTTGAACGTGACAACGTTTTAAGAAAATACTGATGGAATGGTAGCATTTGATACTCGATCAAAACATGTAAATGTACTATAGTATAGCAGCTGTCCACGCAGACGCATCGCTCACTCAAGTAGGAGAGTCGAGCGCTCTCGCTTGCACTTCAAGCCTTACATGGAACGCCTCAGAGCGAGGTAACGCCGCATGATGTCATGTTTTTTTGTGCGTGCAGCCGGCTCTATCGAATTATAAGACGTTGTCACGTCAAAAATGGACCGTTTCGATCTCTCGATACTATAGAGAAATCAAACTCGGGGTTCATTATTATAAAAGAAAACACAAATGATTTTTTCATTTTAATTTATTAGGAAAAATGATTGGATTCTTATATACTTACAGCTACGAGTGGTATATGACACATTTCAAATCAACCTATTTTTGTTCGGTCTCAAGCCAAATCTAAAATATCAAGGATTGATAATGATGATGAATGTATTACTACACTTGCGAGCTTTAAACTGGAATCGCTTCAAGGGTTGTTCAAGACTAATTTTTACAATATCTTTGCAGTGAACTATGAGTTAAGTTATGTTTTCCCTTACGCAGGATTTATTGGCGACGATAAATTTTGATTTAATGCACGATAATGTCCGCTGCCACACCGCAGCAGTGACTAGACAGAACCGACAGACGTCTTCCATGTCGGCATTCCCACACTAGACTGGCCAGCCCTTATTCCTGACTTGAACCCAATCTGGCATATGTGGGACGAGCTAAAACAGCGGATACGAGGGAGAAATCCAGCTCATCCAGCTCCGGCGCCGATAGATGCAACTTCGACCTATTGCAATAATTCCCAAAAAATTTAGGTAGCCAATTTAATTAATTTTAAATCTTCTTGATATCACTTGACAGGTAACAAAATTACCTTTCAAATGATATAGGTACCACAATCTATAGTTCATTGTACATAAATTGTAAAAAAATTGTTTTGATCAACTCGCGATGAAGCGATTCCATTTTAAAGCTCGCAAGTGTAGTATGTTTTTTATTAAATGCTCTCTCTCTCTCTGTGATAGTTGTTTTATCTGACGAACTCCGTTAACTTACTGCACTACGAACAACTTTGCGCTGAGTTGTCATGCTGACGGTACTCGCTAACAAAATCTGACGTGAATACAGTGATCACTAGTGACGGACCGAGTCTCGGGTTTACGGTATATAAAGTACTCTGTGGTCTCGGGCGAGACTGATTGCTTCTGAGGAGCTTACGCACACTAAAACAATGTGTACATTATGTACATAGCCCAACGGACTTCGTGAGATAGATAGAACATCTACAGGGTGGAATTTTGTAATGCCACCTGGAGGGAAAGTACTCTTAATACTGTAGATAGAAAATTTTACTCAAAGAAAACATTCCTTTAATTTTGAAAAGAAAGAAAACTGCATTCAAAGATTTTTGAAAATTCGCTTGCCACACCCGGGAATCGAACCGACTAAAATCTGTAAAAATTACACCCTGTATTTTTATTGCATAGATCGTTAGGGTCAATTATAAGGATGAAATCTCTCTAACAAACTTAATAAATTAAATGAAAGGAAAATCATGAAATCTTAAATTATTTTAATTATTTAGGTACAATAAAAAGTCAACTAACGAATTAGTTGCTCAAAAGGGGCTCCATTTTCTTGGATACACAAATTTATTCTTCTAACGAATTCATTTCTAGTAACTTTTATTAACGTGTTGTGGTGAATATTATAAATCGTATTCTGAACTTCAACTCTCAACTCGTTTACATTCGCATAAGATTTCATGTAAATTAGATTTTTTACATTATCCCCACAAAAAAAAATCTAAAGGGGTGAGATCTGGTGATCTCGCAGGCCATCTGATTGTGCCGTTGGTACCAATCCAGGTAGGTATTTCAATTTCTATCGTCTTATCTAAATATTAATTCGTCATTTTAATGGATAAATGACGTCAATGATAATTATTAATTACTGACACAAGTAAACAGATGGATCTTTAAGTTAAAGTGCTTAACTTGACCCATTCAATTTATAATTTAAGATTTCATGGTTTTCCTTTCATTTAATTTATTAAGTTAGTAGAGAGATTTCATCCTTATTATTGACCCTAACGATCTATGCAATAAAAGTACAGGGTGTAATTTTTACAGAATTTAGTCGGTTCGATTCCCGGGTGTGGCAAGCGAATTTTCGAAAATCTTTGAATGCAGTTTTCTTTCTTTTCAAAAATAAAGGAATGTTTTCTTTTAGTACAATTTTCTATCTACAGTATTAAGAGTACTTTCCCTCCAGGTGGCATTACAAAATTCCACCCTGTATACCTATATTATATAAGTCGGGTAGGTCGGGTAGGTACTGACCGATGGCACGGGGCGTAATATACCATTTGTAGCGAGCATGATACGTTCTCTATATATGATACGTACTCTGTACGCTAAAATCAGTCTCGTTGCTGGTTGTGAGCACCTTCTTTACTCTACTGACTGCACGAACGCTCGCTGTGTAAAGCTTTGGTCTGGTGATCAGGACGCACAACGCTGCGGTATGCGGTATGCGATGCCGGACACTCAATCATATGAAAAACGTCGAGAATGTTCTCTTGTTCCGTCGCAGTATGTGTCAGCGGCGAGGGGCAAGCGCGGTGAAGTGGGGAGGTGTACTCCCGCACAGCGCGGCGTCATTCTAGTTTCAACGCTGCGGTGTGCGGGTGTGCGTCACGGGTTGACAATATAGATTGGTAGCTGCGGCAAAATCAACTGACCACCTCTCCGCAGGGACGGTAAATGCTGCGTCGTGACGCAGCGTTGGGGCGCATACCGCAGCGTTGTGCGTCATGGTTACCAGACCAAAGCTTTACATGTTACATTACGCTCCGTAACACGGGTACCCAGCTTTACAACCAAACGGGTAAACGGTTCTGAATGAAATTGGGCAAGCCGTAGGCATCCTATAAAGATACTTGGATTTTACTTGTCTATTTAATACCTAGTTAGCCCAATTTTTTTTTTACATCTTAGTCTATACCCTGTCCACGAATTTAGTTTCTATTGGTATATGCACAACTATGGAAATTCTTGTGTCGAAAGGTGAGTGAATGAAGACTGAATGACAGAATGAAGTATTTCATAGACACGGTTACTTTTGACAGATAGAATCTGTAGATTCAAAAAATACTTGGGGACTTAACGAGAGTTCCGATTTTTATTAGCCGACATAGCATGTAACGAAGATTATTCTAGATGATTTTGCCATGAAAAAATATACAAAATAGTATAAAAATTATAGTTTACCATAGTCACTCATTGTGTCATACTTTTTATCGGATAAACGCGTTTAATGCTGCGGACAGAAGCTAGTAATAAAACAACAAAAATAATACTATTTTAAACTAGTGAATGTTCTGATTTAAATGATGAAGTAATTTAGACACCTGAATAAAGTCTATACAAAATGTTAAGCAACAATATCGATTACAACTTTTTCATAAACAAAATCGAATCGGTAAAGCAGTAGGACATGACTATTAGATGGTCAGTCGAACTACCAAAAAGAAAATAATTTCATGGAACAGGTATTGGCAAATTAGCTTTAAAAAAAAACATACTGTTAACAGTACATAGTTAAAATAAAAAAACAACATTAATCTAAGTAGGTACATGTACCTATTTACTTTTTATAGTTATCACAACGAAATTTAAGCAATACCCTGCATATTACAAGCAAAATAAAACAAAATAATAAAATTACTATTTATGGTAATGTCACCAGGAGGAATAATCAAAAGTTTTTATTTTAATGACGTCTTCTACTGGAAACTAAATAATTTTAAAAAAGAGTGCCGGAATAGAGAGTGCACCTGTGTTTGCTCACACACTTGTGCACTATAATATGTCCCGCGCTCATGAATATTTATTATATATTACAATTACGTGTGTGGATTGTCTAGCATTAAAATTAACCTGTAGGTAATGATTATCATTACAGGTTCATCTAAAGGGGCAACTCTACAAAAAAACACGAATTGATTGAATCTAACAACGCGCAGCGTCACGTTCCACCTTAACTTAACATGAAAATAAATGCACAATTTATCAATTATATTCCATAACTAAATTTTCAGCTGACTTAGTTTAACAGTGGTGTGAATTCAGATGTCGCCAAAACTACACTAAACTATTTTGACAGCATTCAAAATGTTGCTGTTCCTTTCATAACGCTCGGAAAAAAATGGATGGTATAATTTTTAATGCTGTCAAATTAACGTTTTGGAGGACATCTGAATTGACACCAGTGTAATTTTTTAATTATCATTATATTATGTACCTACATCTAAAGGAGCAACTCTACAAAAAAACATGAAATGATTGAATCTAGCAACGCGCAGCGTCACGTTCTACGTTCTACCTTAACATGGAAAAAATTGTATGAAGTACTTATCTACATTTTCAGCTGGCTTTTAATTTGACAATGTATTTTTTATATCAATTAAAAAGTCAGGTTTCGCTTATTTAAGTCAATGGGGTGAAAATTCCCATCCACCCCATTGATTTGAGTAATGGGGTGGATGGGATTTTTTCTCCCAACCACCCCATTGATGGGGAAGTCAATGGGGTGGTTAGGAATATATCATTATAATAGGTCGCATCTAAAGGAGCAACTCTACAAAAAAACACAAAATTATAGAATCTAGCAACGCGCAGCGTCACGTCACCTTAACAAGCGTCACCTTAACAAGGAAAACAATGAGGATCCGTAACGTTTTTAGTTGAGAATGCAGATTTATAGAACTAAGAAATCCATAACACACAGTGCAAAAATTATTGTTCTACGACAAAAATTGACGAAGTTATGACCAAATTACAAGCGAGGTTCACTGAGTGACCGCCGCGGGTGCGTGTGACGTCACTGGCTCGGTCGCCGCCCGTTAACCGTAGGCAGATATCAGTTTTTAGTGATTTACTCCGAAACTATAAGTTTGGGAAAAAAAGTGTCAGAACCAAATAGACTCAGTTTTGAGAGACCGGCGGGTGCAGTGAACTTCGCTAGTAATTTGGTCATAACTTCGTACGTAATGGTCCGATTTGGATAATTTCAAAAGATATATCATTCTAATGTCATAAAGAATAACGTGGATACTAGTTCTATTGAAATTGCTATAACGTTAGGTATCCTCATTGCATACTCTGTCAATTCTATTACATATATCTAGATTTTCAGCTGGCATTTTGATTTGACAGTGTTATTTTTGCTTATCTTAACGGTGCTGCTTATATTAACGAAATACCTACTTTTATGTAATAGTAACTATTAGTCCAGTCAAATTGTAAATTTAAATTTGGTAAATTTGTTTCTAATAAACTACTAGCTGCATTCTTCCTACCCGTTGTCCTATTACCCGTTTTCCCGTAGGAATGAAGCATTTTCTCGCGGTAAAAAGTAGCCTATGTTCATCAGGAATAATGTAGGCTTCTAATGGTAAAATAATTTTTCGATCGGTCCAAAAGTTTCGGAGCCTATTCTATTGAATACAAACAAACAATCAAATCTTTCCTCTTTATAATATTATTAGTATAGAAGTATAGATGAGATACCTAATTAGTTTTAAGTAACCTGTAGAAACCAATTTTGGAAAAAATACTGAAAAAAAAACTATTTCCAGTATATTTTTTGTTATTGATTTGTTTAATGAGTGCTCAAAAAGGGGGTTGGGTGGAAAATTCGAATGCAGAAAGTTTGACTTAAGAACCTTGCTTGTTTGGACTATAACTATACTAATATTATAAAGAGGAAAGATTTGATTGTTTGTTTGTTTGTATTGAATAGGCTCCGAAACTACTGGACCGATTTGAAAAATTCTTTCACCGTTAGGAAGCTTACTTTTCAGGGAGTGACATAGGCTATATTTTATCCCGGAATTCCCACGGGAACGGGAACTACGCGGGTGAAACCGCGAGGCGATCGTCTGGTATGAAATAAACATAAGCCCCCCACTCCTGTGAGTGAGCCTGATGATACAAAATGAAAAAACACGTTTCTCCGAAACCCAATGAAATGGTAACCACCAATCTTCCAACCCCACGCCCACGGTTAATTCAGGGCAGAGCCGTTTTTAAGTTTAGTTTCAAATAAAACCTCTAAAGAATGATTAGGTATTTAATGTAGGTACCCCACCTACCACGAACTCCAAGTTTAAGAATTAAGACCTGGCGTCTTTACAAACCTGTTCATGATGATTGGCAGAGCCTGTAGTTCACGCAGTGCCAGTGGATTAATAATAACCCTGTATACTTTGAGTCTCCGCTAGAAGTAGTAGTATTCTGTGCTTTGAGTTAAATGCTCGTCCAGTAACGCAGTCATTGTATCCCAAATAGACTGGGACACAATGATGCCGATTCTGTTGTTTTAGGATTCCTAGCTTAAATAATAATTATCTTACAAAATAATAATTTTACGATTTCTTAATTTTCTAAGTTAGGTTTACCTAAAGTTATGGTATAAGTACTCTGTACAGACAGATCCTAAATCTAATCTGCCCATTTTTTACTAGAATAAATTTTTATCACGACCAAATTAGCTGCCTGCTAAAATTAGGTAGGCGTTTCTAATCATAGGTAAAATGCAAAGCAAAGAATAGGATTTTAACTGTTTTAACTAAGTTGAGTTGTTCTAGATCTGTAAACCTAATTTTAAACCGACAGTCTAATTTTGGAAACATAGAATAGCTTTCGTCTATTTGACATTCCTAAATTCTAAAACAACAGAATCGGCACCAATGACATCACCATCATTAATGCTAATTAGAAAAAAAAATCTTAGATTTAAGCTCTGCGCGCATTAATCCAACGCCGCGCGCGATTGCACAGCACAAAAATGTGCATTAATGTTATATAATTATATGGGCTTAAACTTGTTATCTGTAGATACATTTTACAGTGACAAAATCGCTTTCCACAAGCGTCAAACAAGGTGTCCGCGAACTGTCTGTCATCTGATGCTGTACATACATAATTCATCTAAATATTATGAGTTAAAGCTCATATTTCAATGCACGTTGTTGTGCTGTGCGCGATCTACAACAACCTAAACATTTCAGTTGTACTGTCGTGAGACTAGACTGTAAGATATCCTTAAAAATACTGTGCAAAGAGATTCTGCCTTGCATGTTACACAAAATACCAAAAAAAACTTAAAATTATTTCCTCGTCTCGTTTCTGCATAACTGAAACAAAAAAGGCACTTTAAAACTGCTCAACTTCTTAATAACATTCCTACAAAACCTGCAAGAGTAGATTTTGGTTATTATGAAGAAACTAAGAAAAACCAGATTGACACCGCTGTGTTTGTGCGCGTAACTGCCTACCGTGTAAACAACTTATACAGGGTGTGTCGTAGAGTGGTCAATACTTTACCTACGGGTAGGGGGCATCAGAACTGTTCAGAAAATAAAAAATGGAATCAAGTAGAAGTCTCACGGTTTTCGAGTTATTGGACATTTTAGAAATTTTATATTTTCGAAATTTTTAACTTTTTTTACCCTTGTCCATCCTTTTCGATTCTAAGGTTACAAATCAATGAAATTTCTCAATCTGTTTTTGTTATAGCATTCTTTTATTGGTAACTGCGCTATCAATTGCTGACTGCCATGTGTGTGCCAAAAGAACACTTTTTCTTTTACAACATGCATAACAAACAAAAATGTGTTTTACTATTTTTTTCCAAAAGTTTGATCTCCTGTGGTGAAAAAAGAACGTATTGTCACCTGAGTGACCGACTAAAAAAAACTAGCCCATTTCAATGAGATTCCGAAATGGTACAATAATACCAATTCCAAATGAGCGCGCTATCTCATTTCGCTTGGCTCTCTATCTAACGATTTAAACCTTTGCGTTTTTAATCTTGCTTTTTAATAAACCAACCTAGTGTCCTAGTAGATGTTCAAACAAAATTCAATACAAGGCGTGTTCAAAAACCAACTGGGGCTCTTTTATTTTTTGGCGTAAACGCCTCTGCCAGACCCGCTGTGCGATTACGCTAAAACCACCCATCCTATAATAGACATTTGAAAGCCCTGTGAATGGCATTGAAAGCCATTTCTATGGTCATATCCATACAATTGCAAATTACGAAGGCCATTCAAAGGGCTTTCAACTGTCAATATAGGATGGGTGGTTTTGCGTAATCGCACAGCTGGACACTGATATTTTTTTTTATACTTACCAATTGTGAACCCAGCACCCAGCGTCCGCCAGGCGTTCGTTTGGTGGTCAGATCGCGCCGATGTCCCCTTGCATTCTGCCTGCCTCTAAACGATCGCGTCAGTTTCGGTATCATATACCGTTTCGGCACAGGGATAGCGGGAGGCTTGAACGAATTCCTGATAGGTTCGTTGTTTATCGTGCGTGTAAATATCGGTTCAAAGGTCTCGGGCTGGAACAATATTATTTTTTAATTTTTATTTATCGGGTAGGTATTTGCCCATCCATATTAAGGCAAGGCACAGAATGAACTCTATATTTATTGCCTTGAAACCTTACAGGAATTTTATACGTAAGAAATTTCAAATTACGTAAAATCTGGAAATAAGATTGTTTATTGCATATAAAAAGTGCTTGCATGAAAGAAAGTAAAGTCCTCAAGAAGTGAACAGGAAACCTTCTAGCAAGGGCTAGGTTGTTAGTTTTCGAGTTGAAGCTAAGAATGTTTAGACTAGAGAATCTGACATTTTCAATTCAATTCATTTATTTCAGCTTATGTACATAGATACATATTTCTAAGCGATAATATTCTTATGCGCATGGCACTATGTGTGCGCGTCCAATGCTTCATGAAAGCGCAGTCCAGCCTTCCAGCTATAAGTTTCAGATAGCTACTGGTACCGCCCCTGACCCGGCGCATCAGGGATGCTGTTCTGTTGCGGATGATGAAAGTCATCAACACGGGACTCTGCAAACATCCCGGACGCGCCGCAGAAGCGGGGCAGTCCCAGTAGCACTCTGAATTCATTGTTATATTGGACGCGCAGGGCATTCCAGCATTTCTGCGTTTAGTTCACCCACAGACTGCACGTATAAAAGATTGACAGTACGCTCTAAACAAACTGATCTTAACAGCTGTACTGCATCGCGCGATTTTGCGTGTACGCCGCTAAACACAATATCACCTTTTACTATTTTGACGACCCCTGTGGCGCAGCGGGCGAAGGTCTGCCTGCGACGCAGGAGGTTGCGGGTTCGATTCCCACCTCGGGACAAATGTTTGTACGATCTGCAGACATTTGTCCAGGGCGTTCTGGATGTTTTCTATGTATAATAAAAATATCTATCTATTTAGTGTATTGTATTAAGTATATCAGTTATCTAGTACCCATAACACAAGCTCTGCTTACCTTGGGGCTAGATAATGCTGTGTGAATTGTCCAGCATTATTTATTTATTTATTTTATTTATTTACTCGCAGAAAGTGTGAAAAGTGAAGTATGCTTCTCGTGCATGAAGCTATCTTCGTCTTGGGCGTGATTTATTTAATTCCTCTCGCATTGATTCTATTAAGACGCCCGTAACGTGAGACACTGCCTTACACATTTGGTGCATAATCTACTATTCTAGTGTTCGCTACTACTATTCGCGGGAAGAAGCTAGTATTATATATTGTAAATAGGTACAATATATAATACTAGCTTCTTCCCGCGGCTTCGCACCCGTATATTTGGTAAGTAAGCGTACGCCAAATTTCATCTTGACCTGTTCTGTAGTTTTGGATATTCTAGGTAACAAAAATTCAGATTTCACAAACTTTCGGCTTTATATTATTAGTAGCATCAACCACTTCCCTAATAGCGATATACTCTATTTTTAGGAAAGTGATTGATATTATGATTGTACCTACAATATCACATCACACTAATATTATAAATGCGAAAGTTTGGATGGATGTATAGATGGATGGATGTTTGTTACGTCTTCACGCCAAAACTACTAAACAGATTGAGCTGAAATTTTGCACCGGTGTAGCTCTATGCCTGGAATCAAACATAGGCTACTTTTTATCCCATAAATCAGTTCCCATGAGATATAAATTACCTTTGAACGTTTCCATAGAAAGAACGCGTGCGAAGCCGCGGGCAGAAGCTAGTGTTTTCATAAATTTATATTGACATGGTAGTGTATAAATAGTCTGACGCAGGTCTGACGTAGACTCTACGCAGGGAGCTCAGAGAGGCAACATCACTGGCAGGACTCTGTTGTTGTTGCTTGGTGTTCAGTGTCAAAGTCGAGTATTGCTATAGCGTCTTGATGTCTCGTGGAGAGACGAAACTAGTCGACGACTTATTTTTGATGACGTTTTTCATTTTGTGGTCTTTCCTTTACAGGGCGGGCGGTACACACGGACTACATTTTGTTGGAGCTTATCAGAGATTTTGCGCGGAATTGTTACTACATATTGTTTTATCCTAATATTATAGTGTAGTCTGGGTACAGTTGTGACAATATTCATTTGTTTGTGCGCCCATAATTTTGTTAGTTTTCTATACTCCAATTCAGAATCTTAGATAATTTATGTAAACAACGGTGATACCATATCAAAAAAAATGTAAACAACGGCGGAGATGCCGGGTCCATCGACATCGTTCACAAGTGACTATCTGTCGCCACAAAAAAAACGTCCGAAGAAATCTATGAGTTCTACAGAAAATCTTATGGTGATGAATGTATTCAAAAATACATATAACATATAAATTGGCCACAGGGTAAAGTCTGGTCTGGATAATAAATAATTATATGTATTATAGCTCCGCAAGTTAACAAACATTGAACTTATAAATACCTCTCATATCACTTACCACAGTTACCACCTATATAGGTACCATGTTTGACGCAATAAATATCTTTGAATCAATCACGATGCACTGAGCGATGGACGTAGTGTTATGATAGGGATATGATGATATGATATGACGTAGATTCTGAGATGTCAGAATAATGTACCTAATATTTTTAAGCAATAAAAATATGTAATTGTTTTATTTGTATTTCCTTACGGTCACAGGGAAACGAGACCGCGACAATGCCACATGCACAAGTAGGGTATCTTTCGTATCGCACAAGCAAAACCGCGCGCCATCACTACTAATAGTGATCCATGGTAAAAAAATGATTTCTACCCCTGACTTGTCATTATGACAGTGACATATCATGACATTTCTTTGTTTACATAAATTATCTAAGATTCTGAATTGGACTATAGTGACCTGGATGAAAAATGAGTTTCATTGTGAACTGGTAATTTGTCTCCTTATACTTCGGCTTGCACGTGCGACGTGCAATGGTATACGTATAGGAGAAATTCAGAAAAAAAATTCAAATAAAACCATAGGAATCGAAGAAAAAAAATAGTTTTCATTGATGACAAGTAATGAATGACTGCAAGCGGCAACGTCGCGCGAAAACTGTCTCTGACACACTTTCGGACAGGCACTCTCCTCTGCTTCTTTCTCCCCTTTCATCAACCCCGGTATTCCTTATATTTTCACTGATATCTATCTCGACCGTGACAACTGTAAGTACCCAGTCTACCCTGCTGTCATTATGTCTGGAAAGGATCTAGGATAAACCCCTGCGGTTCATACATTGTAACTACAGACCCTGAAGACTGTTTTCCATATACTTAACTCTTTGTATCCAGCTAGGCACTGTCACTCAAGTAAGAAATAAAAAGACCCACAGACGTGTCTCTTATTCCATACTTCCGTAGTGATGTAGTTTCCTCATTATTGTTTTATCAAAAGCTTTAGACAAGTCGCCAAGAACGCCTAAAGCGTCTTGCGACTTCTCCCAAACATCAAACCACTCAAGATTATATGAGTTCAGAGCATATAAATTAGACATATTATAATAAAACTCGATAAATAAAGCCTGTACTCACCAATTTGTCCACGTTAGTGGAATCGGGCGAAGTGTGCCGCGCTTCCTCACGGCGCGGACTTAAGAGCGGTGTCGCGGGAAACATCTCGTCCGGCTGCGCCAAGCGACTTTCAAGCGCAGCTTTCTTAGCTAACAAGTACACTTCATGAACATTACTGTCTATAACCGACAGCTGAACCTCAAACGACTGTGCCAGGCTGCTCTCGAAAATGCTCACATCTGTATTCTTCATCAAAGTCAACATCCCCCGAGCAAGGTCGTCCTCCCCTGGTAGGATACACACGCGCTCTAGAATACTACTCGCAACCTGGATATCAACAGGCCGCTTCAGCTGACCAATTGAGTTCGTCAGATATCCGAATGCTCGCTTAAACTGAGCAAAGTTCTGAGAGTCCGCCATGCACGAGAGTAGAGCATCGCACAACATCGTGCCTTTATACTCGAATTTAAGTAGATCGTCACACGCATCTAAGCTAATCGTATTCAGATGCAACAATGCCGTCTCTAACACTTTAACTCTTAGGTCCTCGGGTATTTCAACGACTCCGAGGCCAAGGTCGATCGCCATCTCGAAGAGTATTCTAGTTGCTGCCCTGCGTTTGCATTCTTGGACAAATAAAATGCAAAAGTTTCGCTTCAAGACCGTGTATCTGCACGTCAGTAAGTACTCTGATATCAGATCGTCTTCATATAAACCCGTTAGCCGCATTTTAATAGTTTTGGTATCTATATTGTGTGAAAAACGGCACGTGATTTTTTTGCATTGGGATGCTATGTTATAAAAACACATTCCTTGGTATAAGGAACTATTTTTCAGTTCCAATTTTTTGTACGAAGAGAACAATCGAAGGTGGTTCAAAGTCTGAGCCTTAGTCCTTTTGGTAGACACCTGAGCATGAGACGACATACGGTTTGAATCTTCCAACACCCCAAAAGTTGTTTTCATATCCCAGGAGCCTGAACTTGGAATGCTTTTAGGCTTTGTATCTGGCTCCTGTTCTTGATTGTAAGAAATTATTTCACCATCTTTGATAGATTGCTCTGCTAGTTTGCTTTCATGTACTTGAATTTTAGTTGGTTTGTAGATGTACTTCTCTCGCATGCAAGACGTTGGCGAATATTTGGGTACGTACACGTCATGCTGGCTGACGTTGGAGACAGAGGCGACAGAGCCCCGTCTTGAAGACGCCATGCCGCTAATGCTCTCAGCGTATAATGACAGAGCATCTTCGTCGTCGTGAGTGCGATCGAACGGCACATAGTTGTTATCGGATGTGAAAGTTTTGAAACTATCTGTTGGAGATTCTTCTACACGATTTATGTTTGAAACCAGCTGTTTATCTTGGAGATTGATGGAGGTGTCTCGTGAGTTGGCTGCAAATACACGTCTGATCAGGCCGGGTTTAGCGAATTTCGATTCCGAGTCATTGTTAACAGTGTTTTGAAGAAGTCTGCATCTTTCCGGGCTGCTGGTCTCAGAATGATTGCCTTCGTAACTTGGGCGTCGGGAATTCTCTATTTCTTCTTCACCTTTATTTTCGAATTCATTCTGCTCTGTAAAGCCAGTTACTCTGCGATGTTCTACTGACTTTTCAGGACTAAACGTCTCTTGCATCAAAGCTTCAAGATCGCTGTCAAAGTTGTCACATTTGTCGATTATCGCATCAAATTCGAGATCCACACCTTTTATGACTGGAGGAAGGGCGTTTAGCTCGCGATTAACGGATTCAAATATCTCAGAAAAGGTGCAGGGGTCGTCATCATCGTGTGGAAAATATTTGCGGACATCCGAGTAAAAGTTTTTGAGCAAGTTATTGAGGATTTCAATACTTTGGCCAGGGGTGTCTATGTTCGTGTCAGATATTGGTAAGCGAGATGTTAAGGAGGAAGTGCTCAGGTTAAGCTCGGGCATGGTATTTGTGCCACCCAGTTCCGAATCTGAACATGAGGATGAGGATGAACTAGACTCGGAGTCGGATGAAGAGCTTTTATTTTTTGACAGAACACTTGGCGGCCGTGTAGTAACAGTATCCTTTGGCGTTATACTTGATGGTGGGCATGTATCGACATTATTCACTTTTGGTAGCGCACATTTCTCCACCTGTACGAGGGGCAGTTTTTGGTTGAAGCGTACAAAGTCATTGGATGTTGCAGTGATACAGGTGGTGCTTGATGAGAAGCTTGATTCAGTTATGTCTCTGGTCCATGATAAATTTGATCTGTTACTGATGACAGAGTTAGGGCGGCTATGCGGTTGTGATCCAATCCCCAAAGCGTTTTCCAACATGGAGGCTGCAGCTTTTATTTCTTTTGCACTGAAACTTGTGGCTGGTGTTTTTTCGGGCCTTTTATTAACAGATCCTTTAGGCCTTCCCTTTTTTGGTTTTGTAGGTGGTGTTGCTGCAATATTCAAGCAACCTGAAATAGAAAATTATGGGCAATATTACTTATCATGATAAAATTTGGAAGTGTGAATACAACATCTAGGTATTTTACCAACCTTGAGCAGCTCCTGTCTTTGCTTTGCTTAGAACATCACCAAT
Organism: Eupithecia subfuscata; assembly: GCA_963564075.1. Lineage (NCBI taxonomy): Eukaryota > Metazoa > Arthropoda > Insecta > Lepidoptera > Geometridae > Eupithecia > Eupithecia subfuscata. The sequence goes on along the minus strand of OY751117.1, from coordinate 2,654,152 downwards.
GTTCAAGCAACCTGAAATAGAAAATTATGGGCAATATTATTTATTATGATAAAATTTGGAAGTGTGAATACAACATCTATTTTACCAACCTTGAGCAGCTCCTGTCTTTGCTTTGCTTAGAACATCACCAATGTTATCAGCAACAGATTTCAGCTGTTTCTTAATCTTTGGTGTATTCTTAGCCTTTGTTATGGGTTTTGCTATTTTCCCTTTTACTTCCCACTGTTTATTTCTGACAAGAACCAACAGATTTGTCTTCTTAATTTGTGGCATGGTTTTACTCTTTGGTCCAGGCCTTTCTTTCTTTGGCTCCGGTGTTGTCTCAAAATCTTCTAAGCTATCAACATCTGTTGCCACAGAAGTTAATTTTTTATTGGTTTTTTTCACAGTCTCTTGAGTATTAGGCTGTGTAGTAGGCAGCGTTACTGGTTTGTGTAATTTGCGACTTGCTGATTGTGCTTGCAGTTGTGCTAAAGCAACTGCAAATGAATAAATGAAGAATGTTTCAAAAGCATTGTTTCTTGCGTCAATAAAGATAAAACTGATCATACGTTTTGCCTATTTTTATACATCAAAGAAAATTTAAATGTTTTAGCTCAATATTTTTATTTACCAATATGTATAATAAGTATGTATAATAATATGCAGGGTGTCCCCCAAATACCTGCCATCTCCATAGTGGGTAAAACTAAATCACATATTTGTCAAATAAGTTTGAAAAAGTGGCCAGAACCTCTTTGTCACTGAATGGCATCCTTTTGAAATTATGCTTTCCATGAAAAGTTTTGCTTCTACTTATTTTGCCATATCTCTAAGCACTACTGAGAAAACGGGGCCTGTCTACTTTTTCAAATACATTTGTTGATCATTCTTGTTCTGGGGGACACCCTGTATGTGGCTCCGCTGACTTCTACAAAGAAGAAATAATTAGTCTAACTCCATAGTCTCGATTGCTCTACATCTCCTATGAAACTAGGTACCTAAGCTAATAGTGCTATTTAATAAGTGCTAACCTTCATTAGCCAGTTCAATTTTTCTTTCGCTAGAGACGCTTTTCTCAATTTTTGGAGGTTTAAGGCCTGAAATACAATTGACAGACGTCAGGGAAGCAACAAAGCGCAAAGTTTATGGGTCTACAGGGTAGGGTGGATAGGTTTTGTATGCAAGTCTATTTTTTGCTAATTCCAGCTCTCTGTAGCACTGAGTACACTTTTATCAACGACCAAAATTTTCTTCCCTATGACCATGTCAATGAAATTTGAAAGTACCAATGTTGTAACAGTAGGTATTGATTTTTAATATTCATGGCTTATGTTCAGTGGATCACAGTATGATGCTCCTACACCTATCTTATGTAGGATAGGTAGGCATAGATAGAATAGGTGTGGTAGGTAAGAATATGGAATATAAGAATAGCTCTAAGCCTGGAATCAAACATAGGCTACTTTTTATCCCATAAATCAGTTCCCATGGGATAGAAATTACCTTTGAACTTTTCCATAGAAACAACGCGTGCGAAGCCGCGGGCAGAAGCTAGTAGGCTATATTTTGTCCCGGAATTCCCACGGGAACGGGAACTACGCGGGTAAAAACGCGAGGCGATCGTCTAGTAATGTATAATTTATCTTATCACCTATCATACTGGCTGATTATCTTTTGTTGATGAATATTACTGACATAATTTGCTGATGTAGCAAATTGAAGTTTGATTATTTTACTAGACAAACTATGGGTAAGTACTTACATGACCTATGTACTTACCAGTGCTTCCAATTTTCACTGTAACTTTCGAAGGTATTTTCAGCGGTGGTGGTCTGATCAGTTTCGGTGTTCTCTTTTTAGCAACTTTCTTTGGTGGCATTTTTACTGAAACTTGTATTATGTATCGATTATGGACAATTAATAATATGTGTTACTTCTAAAATAACTCTATCAAGATAACCAGAGACGAAGTATTTTCCAACACGTGTTCCTATTTACTTTTTCACATAAAAAAAGAAAATAATCACAGGGAAGATCAGACAGTTTAATAGCAAAAATCACTAAAAGTATAGAAAGAATGGTGGCCGGCCCGGCCTTGAAAACTTCCAATCCAACAGTTTCAATTCAACTTCTTCCATATTAATTCCCTAGTGGCGCCGCGCCGCCGCGCCGCGATATAAATAGTCTATGGGTTGCGGCGGCCGTAGAAAGAGAAGCCTATCTGTAGTAGCGGCGGCGCGCGGCGGCGGAGCTCAGATTAAATATAGGTTTCTCTTTCTACGCGGCGGAGCTTGTCAAGACCTCAAGTTCTGGTCGACACAATTCTTATTCTGCCCACGGAATTAAGAAACTTCTATTTCCGTGATTCTGCCAATGTCCGTAATGCTACAATGCGACCGAAAAGAGTAGAAAATAAATGAGGGCGCTGCTGTCGTTTTGATGGCAACACGAATACTACGACGCAAACGGTCTTGATCTTTGCGTTTGGCAATTAAATTTTGTTGAAAACGTGGATGTCAATAGGTAAAAATCCGACCAAAAATAGTAGAAATTAATTATCAATAAACGGCAGTGAAAAAACCAGTATTCAGCCGTAAAGGCTCACTACTGGTTTTTTTATATTTCTCTTGTATTTAGTTGAAATTAACGGAGCGAATAATCCCAATTGTGCTCATTCTATTGGGCTTAATTCTTATGAGACGAAAAGTGTATTGTATTTTACCAGTAGTCAGCCGCGTAGAAATGTCAGGGGCCGACCAATGGGTCTACAAATCCAGTAGTCAGCCATTATTGCCGTTCTAGCGACTTTGTCGCTAGAACTAGGGGATTTTGTGGGTGTTTAGCGGGCAAAATTCTAAATTTAGCGAGAAAATAGTTTTTGGCGACTTCTAACGACTTTTAGGCGGGTCAATATGACGCTAGAAGGGCAACCGTCTTTATTTCAAAACTAAAGATACTGAATTGATAAACATAATTAATCAAATTAATTATATTAATATTGTGTATTTATAGAAGCAGGGCACTCGGGATTTCCCAAATTATGAGCATTCAGTGCAAGGTTTGTTCTGTTTATCTCGCTCACTGCTATCAAGAATGAGTGAAACCGAGAATTACGTACGTAAGTATTGGCCAGTTTCGAAGGAGTTCATTCATTTTATCGTCAGTTTCTATTCGAAATTCAAAAAATTGTAGGTAGAACAAAGTTTATCGTAGGTTGTTTATATTAGCACCCTGTATTTCCTTTTTTATTTTTCCTTTTTCATTGAACATGAATGTACGAACAGAAACTGAGAGTGACGGGCGGCCGCTTTTTTAGTTCAATCGGGATCTTAAGCTGCTGATGACCCAATTGTTGATTACAACAAAGTGTGTGAATAATTGTCTTGCATTTGGTCGGTCGGTGTGGCTCCATAATTACGAAATAACACACAGGTCCACAGGCCCCAGCAGAAAACCAGCGCAGGTTTTTAACGCCTGCATAAGCTGAGTTGGGACCATTTTGTAGCTAAAACTAAGTTTAATAGTATTAAGTTTAATATATTGTCATTTTGTATTTTTTATTAGTTATGTAACGGTTTTTAATTTATGTCTTAGCTGCAAATAAACGTGTTGATTTGATTTGATTTTTGATTTGATTTGAAATAGGAAAGTCAATAACGTTTTTTTACAATTTCTAGACGTATATTCAATTCATAGAAAAAGTAGATTGGGGTACATCACCATCTAGCAATAAATAAGGTTGGATTGGACATCACACATGGATCGCAACATCATCTAGCCCGAAGCTAAGCAGAGCTTGTGTTATGGGTACTAGATGACTGATATACTTAATAGGTACATTATACTACATAGATAATTATATTTTTAGGGTTCCGTACCTCAAAACGAAAAAAGGAATCCTTATAGGATCACTTTGTTGTCCGTCTGTCTGTCTGTCAACCCTCTTTCCTTAGAAACGCGTGGACGTATCGAGTTGAAATTAACGTCAAATACTCAAGTCTGTAACCTCTTGAAGCCGCAATATAAATAAAACTTCAAAGTCAACGCACTCAAAAGTTACAGCCATTTAAGTCCGAATAGTTTGAAGTTTCCAAGGGAATCACTTGCACATAAAACCTATAGGGTACTTCCCGTAGACCTAGAATCATGAAATTTGGTGAGCAGCATGGTCTTATAGCAAAAGTAAAGGCAAAAATCTGAAAAATATAAATTTGTAATTTTATCACCAAAAAAATTACTTTCGAGCATTAAAAGTATTTTAAGTATTTTTTTAGTGAATAAATTCAAAGCCGATCCAAAACCGGACCAAAACCGATAGGGTACTTCCCGCTGACGTAGAATCATAAAATTTGGCAAGAAACAAGGTCTTACAATTAAACGGAACCCTTAGTGCGCGAGTCCGACTCGCACTTGACGTTTTATTTATTACACATATCGAATTCGCAACCTCATGCGTGACGCAGGATTCTTCAATTCCCGCATTGGGACAAATGTTTGTACCATCTGAAGATATTTGTTCCGTGTGTTTTCTATGTGTAATAAAAAATACACATAAAAACCCTTAGAAAAAACATAGATGTTTATCTATGTAGGTAGTATAATGTCCCTTTTAAGGATATCGTTATCAATCAAGTACTTACCCCATCCTGCGTCGCATGCGGACCTTCGCCCGCTGCGCCACAGAGGTCGTCAAAGAGTAGGAATAGAACAAAGAACTGCGGAGGAATAGAACCACAACTACTACCTAAAGCATTTCGGTTTGAGCGTTACTGAGGTCGCAATAGATGTGGTAGGTTAGCGACTTCTAGCGGATTTTTATGGATCGATTTTTTCCATATTTAGAGGAATTTCTAATACTGGCTAGGGACTTCTAATTTAGTTGAACGGCAACACTGGGTGCTCCCACTAGTTGTGGGTCGTTGACTGTTTTTGCGTTAACGAAACGAAACCGTTTTCTATAAACGGTCAACCGGTTAAAAAAACGGTTGACGTTTTTAACATGTTTGTCGAAACGTTAACTGTATTGCACTAGTAGTGTTGACGCGTTAACGTCTAAAACGGTCAACTTGTGGCAAAACCTGTTGACGTTTTTAACTGGTTTGTCGAAACGTAAACTGTAGTGCCTTTACATTACGGCATTTTGCAAATTGTTTTTTACTTTATTTACATTTGAACTACTTAGTATTATTTATTTACAATAAAACACTGTCCTTATTTGCCATAAATATCCTAAATTATCACTAACTTTCACTACCTATACATAATTAAATAATTATTAAACTTGCGCGCAAAAAAAGCGTTGACCTCAACGTGTCACCTAGACAAACTAATTAAACGAATGAAAACAATTTCCCTGTTTTTCTTGGTCAGTCAGAAGGCCGGCGCGCGGCGCACGGAGCGCTTAGCCCCCGGAATGATCAAACATACATTCATCTCTTTCACTCTCCAACAATCTTAAGCTGTCGACTACTGCGGCGTATCTCTCGCTCGTGTACAATGTGTTTTACTTTTACCTAGCGGTTCGCAGCTCGTTCGTTCATTTTCGGATGGTGTTCGTTCGTAAGGTGTTTTTAGAGTTCAATCTTCCATGTAACTTGTCCGTCAACGAACGACCGTCAACGAACGAGATAGTATGTCAACGTCAAAGTATGTCGTTGAATGAAATAATAAGTTGATTGAATCAACTTGTTTCGCGGAAAAGAGAAGACGGTTGATTCGTTTTGTCCGTCAACGAACGAGAATGTGTCAACGTCATAGTATGTCGTTCGTTGAATGAAATAATAAGTTGATTGAATCAACCTGTTTCGCGGAAAAGAGAAAACGGTTGATTCGTTAAATGTAGAAAAGCTGCTTTTTATAACAGTTCGTTGATTCAACGCTCACTACTAGCTCCCACCCACCGCAGTCATAGTCAGCGTTGCCAGATCTACTGATTTAGCAGTAGATCTACCTGCTTTTTGAACCGTCTACTGATCTACTGATTTATTTCTAAGATTTCGTGAAATCTACCTGATTTTTCCCGAGCGCCAATGGCTCCGTGTCTATTATGTAAGCTGTCACTTGTCAGTGTCGCTTCACAAGCCAATGAAATTTTCACCAATCCGGTTCGTCACAATACTGACAAAATATGAATGAAATTGAATAGTTTGTTTTGTTCGTTCGTTTCTTCCACTTCCTGTACCTAAACATCTGGGTTCCCATGGTATAATTTGTGGTATAATAATACATGTATTATTTTACCATGTGTGTTTCTATCTTTTTCGAATTGATTGGTCGGTCCGTTCGTTCGCTCGATAAACATTTCCAGTGTTGCCAGATCTACTGATTTAGCAGTAGATCTTGTAGATGGACCATTACACTTCCTACGAGTAGATCTGCTTGATTTTTGAACAGCCACTCACTGATTTATTTTGTAAAATTCGAGTGAAATCAACCAGCTTTTCCTGAGAGAGACTCAAGGCCAAGGCATAAGGCCTTGTAACAACAAAAGAAATTAAAAATTCTATTTCACTTGGTGTTCATACGATTCTCGAGTCAGCTTGGTGTCTAATTTTTTTTAATTGAAATTTTTTTAAAATAGACACTGCACCCCTCTTTCTGTGATGGATGAACATAGTTTTTTTTTTCTTGAAAGGTACAACGGAACTCCATTGTACTCTTCCTAGTTACCTACCCCAAAAAACCTGATCAGTGCCCTTGGAAATGAACACGTACTTTTTTGATAATCGAAAGCCATGAATATTTTACTTTGCCTACCTAAGTAAAGTAAAATATTCATGGCTTTGATGAATGCCATCATTGAAAAGTGAAACACACACACACTGGATAAACATTAAAAAACTGAATCAAAATCGGTTCATCCGATAGGGAACTAATGACCTACTATTATAGATCCCTAGCGGATGAACCGATTTTACAAAAAAACTTACAGATAACTACTACGCATTTTTCGTGTCAAAAGCTACAAATTTGTAGTTTTTTCAAAATCTACTGATTTTTTCTTCAAGCTACTGATTTTTTACGTGATTTTCTACTGATTTTGTCAAATTCGATCTGGCAACACTGGTCATAGTAGGACCGGCGGCGCGGGCGGACGTGATTCGCGTGCTTGCTACGACGACGTACTTTTGTGATTTACTGACTAAAAGACTACAGCAATGCCTTCGTGTTCGTTCACAAGGTGTACAAATAGCTCTAAAACAAAAAACAAAGCCCAAGGCATCACTTTTCACTCGTAAGTACACCAAAGAATTTATTTTTTTGATTAATTTACTGCCTTTTTTCGCCATTTGCAGAGAGGGATAGAAATATACGAAACATTAGTGTGTAAAAAGAGATAGCAATAGCCTTATTGCGAGTCGAGTCGTTCTTCAACTCGTACCATCAATTTTGTCCCAACTGGTGTGAGTTGACAAATCGTAAAAATGATAGGTATTATTTTCAATCTGCAACTCGCATCACTCTTTGTTTCTATTGAATTTATACGTCGAGTACAAGCACAAACTCTATGTGGAACCTTTCTATCATTTGTATTCGTTTCACATTATTGTATGTACAAAACACAAAATAAATATACCTCTTGCCTATTATTTTACTAACTTTTTTTGGTTGACTGCACTAAAATTCAAATTACTAACGAAGCGTATAACATTTTTACGATTCGTCCGCTCATACCAGTTGGGACAAGATTGATGGTGTGAGTTAAAGGAATGACTCTACTATTGTACCTACCGTAACTCGGGGAAATCCCGAATTTGTTTTATTATACCTAGTGGGGTCGTACTAGAGATTAATATAGTTGTCTCTGTCTCACTTCGGTCTTAGGTACGTCTTGCCATATTTGTTGTTCTTTATATTGCACAGGACTGGAAATGTAACTGTGAGCGTATGTGTTTGCGTGTAGTTGTAACACAGGCCAGTTGTTGAGTAAGCGCTGGGAGAACGTAACACATCTTCCCTTTTATATCGATGGCATTGATGTAGAAAAGGGGAAGATGAGGCACTAGCTTCTCGAAACCGGCAGGCTCAAATGAAGTCCAATTGTGTGCTCTCGCCGCAGTCATAGTAGGACCGGCGGCGCGGGCGGACGTGATTCGCGTGCTTGCTACGACGTACTGACTGTGTTTTACTGACTAAAAGACTAAAGCAATGCCTTCGTGTTCGTTCACAAGGTGTACAAATAGCTCAAAAACCAAAAACAAAGCCCAAGGCATCACTTTTCACGCGTAAGTACACCAAAGAATTTAGTTTTTTGATTAATTTACTGCCTTTTTTCGCCATTTGCAGAGAGGGATAGAAATATACGAAACATAAGTGTGTAAACAGAGATAGCAATAGCCTTATTGCGAGTCGAGTCGTTCTTCAACTCGTACCATCAATTTTGTCCCAACTGGTGTGAGTTGACAAATCGTAAAGATGATAGGTATTATTTTCAATCTGCAACTCGCATCACTCTTTGTTTCTATTGAATTTATACGTCGAGTACAATCACAAACTCTATGTGGAACCTCTATCATTTGTATTCATTTCACATTATTTTATGTACAAAACACAAAATAAATATACCTCTTGCCTATTATTTTACTAACTTTTTTTGGTTGACTGATCTTGTTAAATATAAGGACAGACAAGTGAAACGACCGCTGGTTAGCTATGCACTGCTTTATTCACAAAGATGAGGAGGGGGGTGCAGCCCCGCCTACATACCCAACATTCCTCCCCTTATTACAATAATATCTTACGTAATAACTTTCTTAAGATTAACACAGATTAAAAATACTTTTTAAAACATAATTTGGGACGATTGCGTAACACCATCTTAGGCGTTGTCACGCCCGGGTTTGGTAAGTTGGTTGGTTCTGGATCGACTTCCGCTTCCTGAAATTCTTCATCCGAGTTCGAAGAAATATCAGCAGCTGTTTCAACTGAGTTCTCAGACTCGGTAGCGGTAGGCAACACGACGTCACACTCATTCACTTCTTCCCCTGAGACTGAAGAACCAGTTGGTCGGTATACCTCCCCTCGTCAACGCGTCCAGCTGATTTGAAAAATAATTTACAGTGTTCACAACAAACTAAGACGACTAAAAACTTAAGGAAAAATGACTGAAAATGACAAAATGAGGGTAGTTCGTCGCCACTGTTAAATATAAGGACAGACAAGTGAAACGACCGCTGGTTAGCTATGCACTGCTTTATTCACAAAGATGAGGAGGGGGGTGCAGCCCCGCCTACATACCCAACAGTACTAAAATTCAAATTACTAACGAAGCGTATAACATTTTTACGATTCGTCAGATTCGTCCGCTCATACCAGTTGGGACAAGATTGATGGTGTGGGTTAAAGGAACGACTCTACTATTGTACCTACCGTAACTCGGGGAAATCCCGAATTTGTTTTATTATACCTAGTGGAGTCGTACCAGAGATTAATATAGTTGTCTCTGTCTCACTTCGGTCTTAGGTACATCTTGCCATCTTTGTTGTTCTTTATATTGCACAGGACTGGAAATGTAACTGTGAGCGTATGTGTTTGCGTGTAGTTGTAACACAGGCCAGTTGTTGAGTACGCGCTGGGAGAACGTAACCCATCTTCCCTTTTCTACATCAATGATCGATGGCGTATAATCGGCTTGGCGCGGAATCACTACACTAGAGCGGAAACAACCTTTCGGAGAATAACGATTGTTTTTATTTATTCAGTATTCAGTACTTTCAGTATTCAGTACTTTTATTGCGAAACAAAAATATTACATATAGTAAGTATTAATGTACCCTGTCAGGTAGGGTATGGCAATATATCTTAATCTAGGACTTAAGTTTAAGGACTTAATTAAGTATCTTAAATTTTATACAAAACTAGGAGATCTTTTATGAACAATAAATAACATTTGTGTAGTTTAGAATTATATACTTAAATTTACCTTGGCAGGTACAATAACACTTTTTAACAAAACAGTTCACCTTTCATAAATTTGTGTGACTAGGTTATACTTAACATCTTATAATTAATCAATATAATATGTCCTTTCCAATTAAGGTGAGTATAAATTTTTAGGCCTAAAAGGGTATGATCTTGGACTTCTTCAATATTGAGGCTACTTGTTAGTGGAGATAGATCTAGAGGTGTTTTCTGGTACGGGGTAAATTGTATGATTTTTGTCTTTTTTGTATTTGCTTCCAAATTGTGAGCTTCTAACCAGGTGGTTATGTTATGAAAACTTTCTTTTATTCTGTTAAGTGAAATTTTAAGGGGGGGGGGGGGGGGGGGGCATTTGAAAAGAAGGGACACATCGTCTGCAAAAAAATGCAGAAGGAGTCAGCAATTTTAGGCAGGTCATTTATGTAGATTAGGAACAGAATGCATCCTAAAACACTTCCTTGTGGAATTGAATTGTTTATGGTAATTGTTTTTGATTTTCCTGTTTGTATAATCCCTGGATTTTTACAACAATGTTCAATTTGGACAATCTGTTTCCTGTCTAGGAGATATGATTTCAGCCCATTTAGTATTTTTCCCCTGATTTCGATTTCAAAAAGTTTGGTTATAAGTATTTTATGGGAGACTTTATCATATGCCTTACTCATGTCTAAGAGTATGGATAGAGGTATACCTATTGCATAGTATTTGTCTCTAATATAGTTAAGGGTTTCGAGGTTGTACTTAAAAATAGCAAGAGTTGTTGAGGAGTTTTTACGGAAGCCGTATTAATTTTCACTTAGGAGATTATATTTTTCTAAGTAAGTAGTTATAAATGCGGTCTGATATTGCACGTTCAAATATTTTAGACACTACCGGTAGTAGGGCAATAGGTCTGTACCTACTGTAATTACTCATGTTGGAGGCCTGTCCATCTTTTTTGAAAATTGGTCGAATTTTAGCTATTTTGAGGCGTTCTGGGAAGCACTCTTCATTGAAAGACTGATTTATCAAGAAAGTTAACGGAGGTGTTAATTCTTTAATACAGGATTTTACCAAAATTGGGGGTATGTCATCTATTAGTGTTTAATATTTAAATTACAGTTGATTCAAATTTGAGTCCTCACCTCACTAAAAGGCTACTGGGTGTTTTACCCTATACTTTTTCCAATACAAACAAACGGAAATAAACATTAAAAATACCATGAACGCAAATGCAAAAAAACAACATACTTGGTACCTAAATACCTACACAATATTTTTTCCACGCTTCCTAGTGCACCTGGGGCCTTGCAATTTTCGCACAGAATGTATTTCAAATCAAGGATTAATTTCTGTATTATTTCAGAGGTTAGATTCCTTTATTTACGGCAATACGTGCAAAACATTATTTGAGAAGGTCAATGACCTTACCTACTATAAAAAAATCAAAACTAAGCGAAATATCAAAACCGCTGTTCTTTACATTGTTTTGTTGATTAAGTAAGCGCCTCATAATTAGGGTTGCCAGATGTAAATTTGATAAAGGAGGGCAGATGGGTCTAAAGGAGGATTTTCTGTAAAAAAGGAGGACATTTATAAATAGGTATATAAAATAAAAATCGTTTATTTCAGACTCGTTGTTGCCCCTATATAAAACACACAAGTTACAAACTTTTAAACTAACAATTGAACGAGTGTAGACAATATAACTTACTTTATTTTAATCATATTTGTCTGAGCTGCCAATTTTTGCAAGAAGATTGTGGTTTTTCAACAAATAATCATAAAAATCTTCACATGACATGTTTTTGAAGTTGTATTTAGTAAGAATCAACGATTTAGCGCACACTTAATCTGTTCCTCTCTTTGCTACACCGAGTATTAATCAGTGAGATAATTATTTCCATATTCGCGTTTATACAAAAATAAAACTCGCAGATCTTCAGCAGTTCTGAGAAACATTGGATGTTTTTAACACTTTTGAAATTGATTGTTCACTGTTCGTGCAACTTAAAATCAAAATAGGTATACCTAGTTCATCAGAATCACCATCGGATTTGGAGAAACGAAATCAGGTCACAAAATTTAAGTACATTTTCAGCGAGCATAAAAAACGTAGATACTGTATAAAAAGGAGGACTTACGAGTACCTAGGTAAGGGAGGACAAAATATGGAAAAGGAGGACATGTCCTCCTTTTGGATACCATCTGGCAACCCTACTCATAATCGAACTTATAACGAGGATGTCCTGTTGGCTATGAGTCTTAGTTTAATTAAGTCTGGCGAGCGTGCTGGCCACAGCAGAACGTCAATTTCGACCTCTCGAAGATGCCTCCATACCTACTATCACTTTAGGACCTTTCTTGGATACTTTTGTAGCCACAAACGGTTTACAGGTGTGCGTTACTGGGGCGGACAGGGGTGGTTTTAAAAGAAATAATTATAGGAGTAAAAACGGTAGGTTAGGTCCTGCCTGAGGGATAGGTAGTACGAAATTCACGGAGTTATCTAGTTCGTATCGTACGTAAAACTATGAAGAAAACAAAATTATACATTGTTGTAGGTAACTTTGTAAGTACACTACATAATTTAATTTTAAAACAAAACATATCATAACTATGTACCTAATTATCTTTTAAAGCTCTATTTAAAGCTATAAGGCACAAGAAGTTAGTTGTGGTGGTTAACAAACAAAAAAGGTAGGTATCTAGTAAACCTAGCTAGGTACCTACTAGGTTTACTACTCAATCTTACAAATTGTTACAGGCTTAATAAATCAACTTATCAACTCAAGGTACCTACTTACAGCAACAAATAAATCAAAGTTTGCAATAATCGTTGCAAATACCTAATGTTAATTATCATGCATGTCATAACTTAAGAATACTAGCTGCATTCTTACTACCCTATTACCCGTTTTCGCGTAGGAATGAAACATTTTCCCGTGGTAAAAAGTAGCCTATGTTCATCAGGAATAATGTGGGCTTCTCATGCTAAAAGATTTTTTCAAATCGGTCCAGTAGTTTCGGAGCCTCTTCAATACAAACAAACAAACAATGAAATCTTTCCTCTTTATAATATTAGCATAGAAAAGTATATATTTGAGAGCCAGCAGAAAGTATTAATTAAAATTAATATTGACTATGTCATCACTTTTCATTTATCTTAACCTATTACAGACATTTATTTATACAGACACAATAAAACAAAAGTAAAATTTTAAAAACCCGCCGACGTTTATTGGCTGAACAGATTTTCATGAAACATGGCTAAGAACACTCGGGATAAAATTAACTATGGCACAAAAAAAACGAAACGGAAATCGGTTCATCCATTTGGGAGCTACGATACCACAGACAGATACAGATACACGTTAAACTTATAACACCCCTCTCTTTTTGCGTCGGGGGTTAAAAATCAACAAAATGCAAATTACAACTAGTGTTTACACTTATATAAATATATAAAGGTGTAAATCCTATATCTGTTTATTGTTTTTCAAAAACACGCCAAATTATATAAAATATTGTCAAAAAAGCGAAAAGGCCAGGACTACCATGAAAAAGCATCTCACCGAGAGAGCCCACTATGACATAAAGGGTTATCTCTCAGATCATTACACCTACCTTTTATTTTAATCTATTTAGAGACTCGAATTGAGAAGTGCAATGTAATGTGCACATGAGAAATAAATGAATTAAACTGATTTATCTTAAGCTCCTATTCTACTTACAACTACAAAGGTTTAGATTTACATAATATTATAATTAATACTATCACAAAATAAGTGAGTCTTTGGGGAGCTACCGATTTTTTTCATGTAAGAAAGTGTAATTTTCTTTGTTAATAAAAACATACCTTTTTAAGGATTTTTTCATAAAAGTCTGTTTATACACACCTTAAGCTTATAACAACCCTCCATTTAATCTTCTCTTTTACAATAAGTATACTGCTTTGGACTTGTGTTGGAATTCTTAAAATAACAAAATACTTAGCTATTACCTATTCATATTAAACAAACAACATCTCACCCTAAACGCATATACTTAAGTATCGTCTCCGTTCTGTTGCAGATAAAAAACGTTTCTTCTATACTAACGGACATGCATTAGAACCTCGACAAATTAACAATATAAATTCTTAAAAAAATAATTAACAGTTTCTATAAAGGCGGCACAGATAACAGATAATTCTGTAATCTGTGAAAGGCGGTCCCCTGACCGCGAGTATTCGACTGTAATGTAAAAGTGGGTTTCGACCAAACGAACAAAGAGAACCAAACGAACCAAGAACAAGAGCGTTCTTTTAATCTCATATCTTCTTCTTTTAATGCTGTCAGTATTCGCCAGCTTGGTCTAAATCCACCTTTATAATAATAATAATAAAATCCGTTTATTTCAGGCGGACCCATAATAAAAAACATAAAATAAACATACACAAAAAATGTACTTAAGACAAAATACACAATGTAAGTAATTAAACAGTTATTTACCCAGAGCAAAATGCTGCTAGGCCGTTATTTTCTATAACGGTCCATATGCATGGATATCTAATGTTGGTAAATTGGGTTGTTGTACACCGTGACAGAGACAGCCCTCAGTATACTGTTAACCGAGCGATTGAGTTGACTCCATTACATTAGAATCTAGGAAAATGGTAGATTGTAATCTACGACGAATACTCGCAGTGAAGGAGCGCCTTGATAAATTTTACACACAAACTTATAATTACGGCCTGTTTCGGATTATCTGAAACAAAAATGTTATCTATATTAATAATTTCGGACCGGTCTACGGTAGACTCGAACGAAATGCACATCAAATTGAAGAGCGTAAAAAATTAGTCGATCCGAGTCGACAACATTATAGGCGGAAAATTCGGATTATCGAGTAGTTTCAATATGAAAATGAATAAATTGCTAAAAAAATTGTAACGGCGTTGTAAAGTAAACATGTCAATTAAGTATAAACATGTCTATGGTTCGGTCTTGGTACCGTGGACGGAAGAAATCGCTCCCCAGGGTATATAAATACTCCTTGATCGTAGCTTGGTACATATATAGTGATCTGTGGTTCGGTCTAATTTCTTTGAATGAAAACTCTTTGCTCTTTGATTGAGAAATCATAATATGTATAATAATAGTATTAATAGTATTTTATTGCACCCGTGCGAAGCCGGGGCGGGTCGCTAGTTTTTAATAAACTCGGCAATTATAATCAATCACATTATCGCACTACTATTATAAACTAGCTGGGCCCGCGGCCTCGCCCGCGTCAGAGTAACGGAGTTTACAATTTTTATAAGTTGTATAAACTTGTTTTTTGTGCGGACCCTAATTCTTATTTTTTTAACCGTATTCGAAAAAGGAAGGAGGTTCTATGTTCGGCTGTATGTAGGTACAGGGGGTGTGCAGGGGTATTTTAATTAATTCGATTCGTTTCCGAATCGAATCAGGATCTCAGGTAGATGATCGAAATAAGGAGCTCTTCCTCATTGACATGGCCATTATTAGTCAACGGATTCGCTTCGGATTTTCGATCATTCAAGCCGAGGCGAAATCAAAATAGCGTTTTATAGATCCGTCGGAATCGAATTCGAATCCGACGTTCGGGAACGAATCGAATGATTTAAAATACGCCTGCTGGTTGCAGATTTACATTTACAAAATTAAATAAAAATTACAGTACCTACCAGTTAAGTTTTCATTTAATTTTGTAAATGTATATCTTTTTAATGAAAATATTGAAAGACAAGAGGATTCGTGCGTTTTTTTCACTATGGGCGGCCTTATCGCTATGAGCGATCTCGTCTAGGCAACCTTTGGATGGACAGGAAGTGGAAGAACAATAGTATAGACGGTGGCGGGTTCTACAGTAGGTATATTTGTATATTTGGATTAAACATACGTTAGCAAATACTGATAGCTTTATATACAATTAATATGACAGATACATAATAAATATATAAGGTGTTTATAAAATATACTAATTTGATACAGTTTGAAGTAGAGGTAAGAAAGTGTTCATAGACCATATGTTTGAATATAGAGAGAGACTTAGCTTGTAGAATTGAACTCGGTAGGGCATTCCACAGCTTTATGGCACGTACGGTAAAGGATGAGCTATAGGAATGGAAGGGGCGGAGAGTTTGCAGTTGAAGAGTGTGTGTTGAGCAGCTATGGGCTATGGGTCTGGTGGAGGTATTGAAATCGTTCCTTAAGGTAACGGGGTGTATTTGGGACAAAAAGTATAGAATAAAGGAGTGAGAGGAAGTGTGCGTCCCGGAGAAGACGGATGGGTAACCATTTAAGCTTTTTGCGGTACTCTGTGATGTGGTCGTACTTTTGCAGACCGAAAATGAAGCGCAAGCAGAGATTTTGAAGCCTATCAAGCTGTACTTGGGTTAGATCAGGATAGCTGGCGTCGGGGTAATCTAAGATAGGGAGTAGGAGTGACTGAGCGAGCGCAATTTTGGTTGATGTGGGTATAAGATTTCGTAACCGTTTGAGCGAGGCCGCCGATGCGAAGATCTTTCGACTAACTTCTGCCAATTGGGGTCCCCAGGATAGTTGGTTATCGATGAGAATACCCAGATTTTTGACAGTCTTACTGATGTCAATTTTAACATTATCAAAAAGAACTAGGGGAAGGTGAGCCCAGTCAATCTTGGACACCATTCGCGAGCTACCAATTATGATGACCTGCGTTTAATCATGCTGCGTAAATCATGCTGATTTTATGAAGAATATTGCTTTTTACTCCACAACAGTTCGTGGGTTGTTAGTGCAAACTCTCCCTTTGAGGTAGTCCCATAAAAAATGCATTGGGGTAAAGTCGGGTGACCTTGGTGGCCACGGGGGTCCCCAAAGCGACTTCAGTTTTTGAGGGAAAATTTCCCGAAGCAAATTTATCGAAGCTCTGGCCGTGTGTGGGGTCGCACCATCCTGATGGAAGCAGATGTGTGTCGAGACCGATGGATGAGCTCGCCGGTTCGTCAAAAAGAAATCCCAAATCATGCGCCCATAATTCTCACTATTGATATTCGTGGCCTGGCCGAGGGAATTTAAAAAAAATGGTCTAATAATCCCATTCGTGGATAAAGCGCACCAAACAGTTACCCCAGGGCGATGCAAGGATTTTTGATGTTTCAGTCGAGAGGTACCTACGGGTTCTTGGAGACCAGTAACGGCAGTTCTGCTTGTTAATAAAAAAACCTGCCCGTTTAGATGAAACAGTGAGCTTCGCCGCCCCCAAAACCGAAATTCACACGAAAACGCTCCAAAATCGTTTTAAAAAAGAATTGCGCAAAATAAAGTCACTTACCAAAGTAGATAAATATATGTATACAGTAGAATGACTCAGCCGTCTCTTTGAACTTTATACCTACAGTTGAGCGGAGCGCTAGGGTTGGTACCTACAAAAAGTAAAACAGAGGTGTGTATATTTTTATTGAATGTGTGTGGTTTGAGTTCAGGAATGAAACATATTATGTTAATTTAATGATTTATTTATGATTTACGAAATCTGTGATGTGTGTGGCCCGGAGCGTGTTTTGACATGCTCGCGGTCGAGAACCGCACGCGGGCGCAAAAACGCATGCCAGGAAAAGCGCCCTAAAAGCTAATATATACCTACATACATATTACTACATTAAATACATAGCAGAATTTCCCATACATGTTTAATGATAGTACCTACCTACCTATCATTTGTCCATCATCCACCTCCGAAGAGAGAGACAAAGAAGAAAGCAAAGGCCAATTGCGTGTCGACTTCGCACATTTAGGGTTCCGTACCAAAATTAGGTCTTTTATATTTAATGTAGAATACATTTAGACCGCAAAATAAGTTGGTAGGAAAAATAAGGGAATTTCAGAAAAAAAAAATATGGAGGTACTTACATCAATATTTGTTAGTAACATTAGCATTAAGTACTTATACTTCGGGTACGGAACCCTAAAACGTGGTAAAAACTATATTTATTTCACCTTTCAGCATTAGCAGGAAGTCGAAAAAATGACAGTGTTGGTTAAACGAACGTTGAGTTTAGTTAGGCACCCGTAAACACTGCAGTATACTCGTGGTCGTGATGCCGCCATTATTTAATTTATTATTCGTCGCGCACAACGTTGAGGTATCGAAACGGGGGCGGACAGCGCGGGGGTCGCGGCACAACAAACTCAAACTCGTCCAGCAGCGTAGCGGCGTGGCGGCGCGGCGGTGCGCGGCGGGCGTGACACTGGATAGATGTGCATGTGCATGCCGAGACATGCTTAGCGGCCGTGTAAATGACGCCTATGTGTGCGTGCGTCGATTCGGGCGGTCCAGTATGGAGTCGGACTACTGTATATTTATCTATCTTTCAGTTCTTGGACGATTTTAAAAGGTTGGAATTACAAAACCTTTTTTAAAATTTCATGGATAATCGTCTTGGGAAGTCGCAATGAAGCTGCTCTTTTGCGTATTGAAAGTCGTGGATTTTCACGTAGGTAAGTTTCGTTCCACCGTTCACACAGCATTATCTAGCACCAAGCTAAGCAGAGCTTGTAAATATGGGTACTTACTTAATAGAATTTTTATTGCTATACTGAAGGCGAATAGTAGGGGTGACAGTGGCGCCACTACATATTTAATTTAATCATTAAGTTATACAAAGGAATTATCAAAAAATCGGACCGCTGGTAGACGATACCTATCACAAGCTTTTATTTAATGTATCTAGTATCTGTAATAGTTTTGTTTTGTGTTTATCAATCAAAAACCTTGTTTGGAGAGCTTGGTGGCCACCAATAGGAACTAAACTCTTGAAACAAGTATCTGCCTAAATAATACAGTACAAAACTTTTAAAGATACATTTAAAAAAAGCTTATGATAGATATCGTCTACGCGCGGTCCGATTTTTTGATAATTCCTTAGTATAACGTAATTATAAAATTAAATATGTAGTGGCGCCACTATCACCCCTACTATTCGCCTTAATACAATATACTACATAGATATTTTTTATTATACATAGAAAACATCCAGACCACTCTAAACAAATATCTGTAGATCTTACAAACATTTGGGAATCGAACCTGCAACCTCCTGCGTCGCAGGCGGACATTCGCCCGCTGCGCCACGGAGGTCGTCAGGAGTCATCACGGAGATTTATGTCAGAGTGAGCTAAATGTTTCAGTGTCCGTGCAATACATACCACCATTGGCTTGCCCTGTCAGGCATTCGGATATTTTGTTGGCCGCGACGACTGTGTCCTCTGGTATTGTACCCGCTTCTACGCCATAGAGGCAGTCTCGGTTTGAAAAAACGTCTCGGTGCGGAATTCAAAAACGGCAGCGGTTCGGGCTGGAAAAAGAATACAGGGTGGTCAATCATCATCAGCCAATATTAGTCCACTGCTGGACGCAGGCGGAGGCCTATGTCCAACGGTTAGCCATGTTTGGGTTGCTGGATGCGGCAAGCTGAAGACAGGGCGCTATGGCGGTTATTAGGAGTGCTGGATGCGGAAAGCTTAAGACACAGACAGGGTGCTATGGCGCTATGGCTCATTAGGGTAGCAATTAGCGCCTTAGCGCCCTCCAAATAGCCGGAATCTTACAAACAGGTGAAACTAGATCCCAAATGCTCGTCGAATATGTAAGCCGCTATGCAGCTTCTGGCAAGCCGTTGTGTGCACACATTTTGTCCTACACACGTAACGTAGGCACCAAAACGAAATCCTGCCATCTATCGGGCGATATAATTAAGTGCAATATGGCTACAACGGCAAAACTAAGTAACTAGGCTTGGGTCAAAGCGCTTTAGCTGCAATAAACGCCATCTACCGACAAGTGGAAATCGTAATGTAAACACTTTTGTACTCGCCTGGACTTTAAAATATATGTAGATGTTCAGAGCAGACTCTTAAACCGCAGGTCTATTTCTGAGCTTAGCAGGAGAACTAGATATCATAATGCACATATTTATGTCGCTATCTATGTGTGGGCCCCATTGTTTACTAACATAAGGTGATTCCTAAGATCGGTACTTTCTACAATTTCTTACGTTTCTCCTTCCTTTTAGGCAGAATAAATCTAATACATTTCGTTTTGGTTTCATTAAGCAAAAGATTAATTGACACTAAACCAATGGACTACTTTTGAGTTTGCATTATTCAGATCGTCGAAGGTGGTGTTTTGTCGTTTCATGTTAAAAAATTATGAAGTATCGTCAGCAAACAATACAATCTCGTTATTCTTGACAAGATGAGGCAGGTCGTTAATATAAACTAAAAATAGGAAAGGCCGAGGATAGAACCCTGCGGTACACCCATGGTAACTCTGTAGTTACCATGGGTGTACCGCAGTGTTCTATGTTCAGACCCCGAAGACCATACAAAACTCGCGTCTCGGCACATACATGCGCAACTGTGATGCGCTTCTCGTGCATCTGTGTGTGACTGTTGTGTGTATAGACAGTTGCAAAAATTTTTATTTGGCTCTCACAAAAATTTAATTAAACCTCATCATAACAGAAGAAATTTCGTATGTCCACGATCAAAGAAACAAAAACATCGAACACCATCGGCGTCGTCTATCAAAATCATTTTTATCACATACAATCTGCGTCCCGTGAGTGCGCCGTACATTGCGTGCATTTGGAACCCCAACCGAACTCGACTAGGGCCCGCCGGTGTGAGGAAGCCCGGTCAGGTGGGGGGAGAAGGAAGAGTGTCCATTCTTTAAGTTAGTACTATTATTATATTCTCTGCCTATACATAAACACCAGAAAAACCCACACATCGCAGGTAATAAAAATCCGGAACATCTTCACAATTTCCGAGTTTCTTTGTATTTTTTTAACAGTTCTACAAATTTATATTTTAGGTAACAATTTTTTTTTATAATCGATAGTTAATATTTATTTCTGAAAGTGAAATAAGATAATTTGTGCGTTTTGCAATCGGATGAGTTGACGAACGAAAATAATAATAATTATTCAAGGAGTCAACTCATCTAAAGTGCATGAAATTTGCGTGGATGAAATGACCACCTAGGTTCCAAAACCTGAACAGATCATGATGAAATTTGACGTACATTTAAAACATAGCTTAACTGAGATAATAGGCTACTTTTTATACCGAAAATACGCGTGCGAAGCCGCGGGTTCATAACAACGATGATCATCGTTGTTATGAACGAGCTAGTTCATAACAACGATGTAGAGTGGTCTTATTTTGCTAAGCAGATAAATCCAGGTACCTAAGTAATTTAAGATAAAACTTACCAAATTGTCCACGTAAGTGGAATCAGGCGACGTTTGTCGTGGTCCATTTTGAGCCCTGCGCAGCTTTAAGAGAGGTGTCGGGGGAAACATCTCGTCCGGCTGCGCCAAGCGACTTTCAAGCGCAGCTTTCTTAGCTAACAAGTACACTTCATGAACATCACTGTCTATAACCGACAGCTGAACCTCAAACGACTGTGCCAGGCTGCTCTCGAAAATGCTCACATCTGTATTCTTCATCAAAGTCAACATCCCCCGAGCAAGGTCGTCCTCCCCTGGTAGTATACACACGCGCTCTAGAATACTACTCGCAACCTGGATATCAACAGGCCGCTTCTGCTCACATATTAGATCCGCCAGATTCAAAAATGCTAGCTTGAACTGAGAAAAGTTCTGAGAGTTCGCCACGCACGAGAGTAGAGCATCGCACATCATCGTGCCTTTATACTCGAATTTGAGTAGGTCGTCACACGCGTCTAAGCTAATCGTATTCAGATGCAACAATGCCGTCTCTAACACTTTAACTCTTAGGTCCTCGGGTATTTCAACGATTCCGAGGCCAAGGTCGATCGCCATCATGAAGAGTATTCTTGTTGCTGCCCTCCGTTTACATTCTTCAACGAAATATATGCATAACTTTCGCTTCAATTTATCGTATCTGGACATCAGCAAGTACTCTGCTATCAGTTTGTCTTCAGTGAGACACGTTAGCCGGCATCGAAAAAGGTTGGGATCTATAGTAAGGTGTGGAAAACGACAGCTGCTATTTTTACATTGGTTTGCTAAGTAAAAAAAACAGATGCCTTTGTATAAGGAACTTCTCATCGGGTTCAGGTTTTGGGAAGGGAACGGCCGTGGAAGCTGGCTCGAGATCTGAGCCTCACTCCTTTTAATAGAGTCGACAGCAACTGACAATTTGGGGTTAGACTCTTCCACCGACTTCATAGCTATTATGTTAATATCCTTGAAGCCTGAACTTGAAACGCATGCTCGGGATATTTCTTTAGGTTTTGTATCTGGCTCCTTTTCGTAGATGTACTTCTCCGACATCCAAGACGTTGGCGAATATTTGGATATGTACTTGTCATGCTGGCTGACGTTGGAGACAGAGGCGACAGAGTCCAGTCTTGAAGACTCCATGCAGCTAATGCTCTCAGCGTATAACGACATAACATCTTCGTCGTCGTGAGTGCGATCGAACGGCAAATAGTTGTAGTCATCGGATGTGAAAGTTTTGAAACTATCCGTTGGAGACGCTTCTACACGATTTATGTTTGAAACCAGCTGTTTATCTGGGAGATGGATGGAGGTGTCTCGTGAGTTGGCTGCAGATACACGTCTGATCAGGCAGGGTTTAGCGAATTTAACTTCTGAATCATTTTGAACACTTTTTTGAGATAGTCTGTATCTTTCTGGGCTGCTGCTCTCAGAACGATTGTCTTCGTAACTTGACCATCTAGAATCTGTTAAGCTTCTATTATCAGATTCGTTCTGTTCCGTGAAGTCAGCAGTTCTGTGACGTTCTACTGATTTTTCAGGATTGTTCGTCTGCTGAAGCATGGCTTCGAGATTCCTATCGAAGTTGTCGCATTGGTTGACTACGTCATCATAGTAGGGATCCGCGCCTTTTAGGACGTCAGAATTGGTGCAAACGTAGTCATCTAGCGGACCTGATATACCCATTTCTGCTTTATAGTTCTCCAGCAATTTATTGAGGTGTTCGCTACTGTAGGTGCAGGGGTCTGTGATTGCATCAGATAGGGGTGATTTAGGTGTTAAGGAAGAAGTGCTCAGGTTAAGCTCGGGTATGGTATTTGTGCCACCCAGTTCCGAATCTGAAGATGAGGATGATGATGAGGATGAACTAGAGTCCGAGTCGGATGAAGAGCTTTCATTTCTTGATATTTCACTAAGGGACAGTTGTTTTAGGTTGTCATTTTTCACTTTCAGTTGGTCCGGATTGTCCAACTGGTCTAGTTTACTGTTGAAGCGCACACAATCATTGGATATGACCGTGACGGAGGTGTTAGTGTCTGATGAAATACTAGACTCGGTAGATATGTCTTTAGTCCATGTTAAGTTCGATTTGTTACTGATGACAGACTTAGGACGGCTTTTAGGTTGTGGTGGTGATGGGAATTCTAAAACCTTTTCCAACATAGGAGCCGTGTTTTTTATTTCTTTTGCCTTTAATATTTTAGATTTGGCTAGTGTAGATCCTTTGGGCCTTCCCCTTGGCCTTTTTGTTGCTGCTACATTTTCACAACCTGGAAGGAGTTTTCGATTCATGAATATGAATTAAGTATTTTATTATCACACTAATATTATAAATGCGAAAGTTTGGATGGATGGATGGATGGATGGATGTTTGTTACCTCTTCACGCCAAAACTACTAAACGGATCTCGCTGAAATTTTGCATACAGGTAATTTTAATCCTTGAATCAAACATAGGCAGGCAAGATACTTTTTATCCCATAAATCAGTTCCCATGGGATGAAAATAACCTCAAAACGTTTCCATAGAAACAACGCGTGCGAAGCCGCGGGCAGCTAGTTACTCAATACTCAATATATTTATTGTTGTCATTACATTGGTAGGTAGGTAATCTACTATATAAAAATAAGTCGGGTTTTCCTTCCTGACGCTATAACTCCAGAACGCATGAACCGATTTCCACGGTTTTGCATTCGTTCGAAAGGTCTCGGGCTCCGTGAGGTTTATAGCAAAGAAAAAATTAAGAAAGTGGGAAACATAAATTTCCACGCGAGCGAAGCCGCGGGGCGCAGCTAGTTATCTATAAGTAAGTATCACAATGTGAACCCTGTTGCATTTATGCAATAGAGCACCGAAAGACAATTTCGGCCTATCAAGGGCTGGTGCCAGCCATGCTTTTGGGTAGTAAGGTCAAATTGTATCTTGAAACACATGGACAAATTCAAAAAATATTCCCATCTTCCGAGGATATACGTGAGGGCGGGTGCGGCGGCAGATTTGGCCGAAGATCTCAAGAGGCGCAAATATGCAGGTCTCAACAGAGGCTACACATTTGCTCCCTTTGGAGTCGAGACCCTAGGTCCGTGGGGTACTGAGGCTCTTCGGGTTTTTAAAAAATTATCTGAGCGTCTGCTCGAAGCGACGCGTGACCCGAGAGCTGGCGAGTATCTGGCACAGCGCATCAGCATTGCCATTACATTCCACGAATGGTCAGTTGAGCTAAATGTAGATTGTTTGCAACAGTCTGCAGTTAGCTCAGTTGTTTCAATTGTAAATACGTGTAATTTTCTTTTTGAATAAAGGCTTCTGCCATCGGCAAAGAAAACTTGAAGATAAATTTTTCTTTGTGATTTAAGATACATTTTTCTTGGGTTTTACCTTAAAATGTATCTTAAATCAGGTTAAAACATTTAACCTACGTTTTAACACTCATAACAGTCACAACTCAACTAAAGCATGAAGCTGCGAGTCAAGTGAAAAATTATCAATTTCTTGTAAATCGAACCCTGAACTTTCAAGCTTGTTTCTATGGACAAAGAAAAATATATCTTAAATTTTTTGCGTCCATGTGTTTCAATAGGTATTCAATTAGGAAAAAAGAATAGAAAAAGATACAATATTCTATTATTTTTGATAAGTTTGCATTTCCAAAGACCAAATGAAGCATTTATTACGACCGATGTGGCGCGGCGGGCGACGCAGGAGGTTGCGGGTTCGATTCCCACCTTTCTGTTTGATAAAAAATATCTATATATAATGTATTGTATATCAGTGCTCTAGTACCCATAACAAAAGCTCTTAGCTTGGGGCTAGATGATGCTGTGTGGATTGTCCAGCATTATTTATTTATTTTAGCATACATAAATACTTTACCAACCATCGGAAGCTGCTAATCCTTCCTTGCTAAGATTATCAGAAGAATTATCTGTGCTGATCTCTTGTCTAATATTTGCTGGCTTAACTAATTTCCTCTGTTTTTTCCACCTCCGTTTATTCTTGGCTCTTGTAGCAGGATGGGCTGGTTTCTTCTTAACTTCCAACAAGGTCCTACTCTCTGTTCCAGGTATATTTTTCAATTGTTCCTGTACCGTCTCTGTATCATCTACACTGCGTTTCTCTGTTGTCTTATTGACATACTTTCTAGTGACAGGAGTATGTAACTGTTCCTGTGGTGTCACTGAATCATCTATACTATGCTTCTCTGCTGTTTTCTTGACATACTTTCCAGTGACAGGACTATGTAACTGTTCCTGTACCGTCTCTGAATCATCTACACTGCGTTTCTCTGCTGTCTTCTTGACATACTTTCTAGTGACAGGAGCATGTAACTGCTCCTGTGGTGTCACTGAATCATCTATACTATGCTTCTCTGCTGTTTTCTTGACATACTTTCCAGTGACAGGACTATGTAACTGTTCCTGTGGTGTCACTGAATCTTCTATACTGTGTTTCTCTGCTGTCTTCTTGACATACTTTCTAGTGACAGGACTATGTAACTGTTCCTGTGGTGTCACTGAATCTTCTATACTGTGTTTCTCTGCTGTCTTCTTGACATACTTTCTAGTGACAGGAGCATGTAACTGTTCCTGTGGTGTCACTGAATCTTCTATACTGTGTTTCTCTGCTGTCTTCTTGACATACTTTCTAGTGACAGGACTATGTAACTGTTCCTGTGGTGTCACTGAATCATCGATACTGTGTTTTTCTGCTGTCTTCTTGACATACTTTCTAGTGACAGGAGCATGTAACTGTTCCTGTGGGGTCAATGAATCTTCTATACTGTGTTTCTCTGCTGTTTTCTTGACATACTTTCTAGTGACAGGAGCATGTAACTGTTCCTGTGGTGTCACTGAATCTTCTATACTGTGTTTCTCTGCTGTCTTCTTGACATACTTTCTAGTGACAGGAGCATGTAACTGTTCCTGTGGTGTCACTGAATCTTCTATACTGTGTTTCTCTGCTGTCTTCTTGACATACTTTCTAGTGACAGGAGCATGTAACTGTTCCTGTGGTGTCACTGAATCTTCTATACTGTGTTTCTCTGCTGTCTTCTTGGCATACTTCCTAGTGACAGGAGTATGTAACTGTTCATGTGGTGTCACTGAATCATCTACACTGTGTTTTTCTGCTTTCTTCTTGACATACTTTTTAGTGACAGGAGTATGTAACTGTTCCTGTGGTGTCGCTGAATCATCTACACTGTGTTTCTCTGTGGTATTATTGACATACTTTTTAGTGACAGGGGTGCGTTTTCTAACAGGCTTCTTAGCAGTATCTGGAGAGTTGGTCTGTTTAGTCGGTGTCTTGGCATGTTTAGGTGATATGCAACTCGATTGTGCTCGCAGTTGGGCCAAAGCAACTGCAAAAGAATAAATTACCTCCTGTCAAATTAATTAAGTAGGTACCCAAATCGTTTTAATTCAAGAAAAAGAAGTGCCAAAATATGGGGAAAGGTTATTATTTTTATTGGTTAGGTTAGCTAGGACTTTAAGAGGACTCCTATATGCAGCAGTGAGTGGCATCAGGCTGATAATGATGATGAAACTAGGACTACCATAAGAGTGTGAAATATTATAACAAAAAACAAAATTAAAGTGTTGTAATGTCAAAATAACAGCTTTTTATATAAATAAACTAGCGACCCACCCCAGCTTCATACTTAAAAATGCAAGAGGAAATGCGACTTTTAACCACAACCTCAGAAATGAGAAAAAAGTGTGGTGCATGCATAAGGTGTGGAGGCCGTTTACTCCCACCTGTTCTGTTGACAGAACTACTGGGACTTTTTTTACCATTCGTTTTGTCCACAAAACAAAAGGCGGCCAATTTGAGCAAATTTTGTACTTAATTTAAATGTATTATAAACAACATAACATAAAAAAACGTATTTTCATTATCTTGACCCTAGCAACGAAGTATCTCTTAGGTCGACCCCTGATGTTTTAATTCTGCCATGTAGCATATCGTTTTTAGATTTTTTTTTAATTTATTTAGAACGTGTCACTTCATAACATTAACAGATTTACGACTTTGAGGGCTCAGAACTTCTTTTCGCTATGTGAATTGTATCAAGTAAGGTTTTATTTATTTAGAACTAGACGATCGCCTCGCGGTTTCGCCCGCGTAGTTCCCGTTCCCGTGGGAATTCCGGGATAAAATATAGCCTATGTCACTCCCTGAAAAGTAATTTTATTTTGAATAAGATGACATTACAGAATACAGCACAAGTTATTTCGTCGAATAACCATTAACCAAAAAGTTATGACGCTTGAAAGGCGATATTTCAGATAATTTTCTAAAAAAATCATATGCTAACACGTAAGACATAGGGTCTACCGGGGAAAACTAGAGCATGACCCCCCCAAAAACTCCTGTCGGTCCATGTACCAAACACCCTGTATACTATCGCGGACTTTTTTGTAGACCTTTTTATGGTGTACAAATACTGTAGTACATTATTTTGATCTATCTAGTAGGGTTCAGCCAGCGTTTGCAATGTAAGCTCAAAAAAATGTGATTATTTACGACATCACATTAGAAACCTCAATGTTTCTCTACTTTAAAATTATCAGTATTTCTCTACTTATTATTAATCACTCTTTGTATTAAAAAAAACCGCATCAAAATCCGTTGCGTAGTTTTAAAGATCTAAGCATACATAGGGACAGACAGACAGACAGACAGCGGAAGCGACTTTGTTTTATACTATGTAGAGATAAATAAATAACGCATGACAATTCACACAGCATTATCTAGCACCAAGCTAGGGAATCTAACCCGCAACCTCCTGCGTCGCAGGCGGACCTTCGCCCGCTGCGCCACTGAGGTCGTCGCATATGCACGAAAAAATTTCAATGTGCGCAATTTTTGTTTTTTAATAACTTTATGGTACACAGGGTGGGCTTAATAACAAGGCAATTTCTACCTGCCGACCAAAAACATGTTTTAGTAGGGGGTTGTCACCAAATTTCAATCATCCTACTAATATCCTACGAATCCTACTAATTCTACTAATTCGTACTAATAATAAAAATGCGAGAGTTTGTGAAATGTGAAATTTTTGTTACCTAGGATCTCCAAAACTACAGAACAGATAAAGATGAAATTTGGCTTACATTTATTTTAGAATGTAGCCTAAATTAAGGCGAATAAATAAATAAATAATGCTGGACAATCCACACAGCATCATCTAGCCCCAAGCTAAGCAGATGACTGATATACATAATATAATGCATTAAATAGATAGATATTTTTTATTATACATATGAATCTATCTTATTTTATTATACCTATCTTTATTATCCTCTCATGTGGCAAGAGGCCATAATATGGCCTGTCAAATAAAACGTATCATATACCTTTCATTTGATACACAACTCAATGGGGTAACCCCCCTTTTTGACCATTTTTAGGGTTCCATACCTTAATGGAAAAAAAGGAACCCTTTAAGTGCAAACAAAACCTATAGGTTACTTCCCGTAGACCTAGAATCATAAAATTCAGTAAGAAGCAAAGTCATCTTTCATCATCTTAGCGTTAATAAACCTAAATATTGTAGTAATAAAGCTTAGGCACTAGCCATAAAGAAACCAGAAATAAGTAACCTTAAGTAATCTTATTATATGTAAACTGATTAAGTTTAATGATAATAAATTCTTTAAGCCTAATGTGTTCTACACAAAGACTTTTCCTTATTTTTCCTGTAAAATATAGACCTACATCTACAAACACTCCACACATTTCAGATGGATCTCTTTGCAAACTTGGGAGATAGGAGGGAGGAATGAGTATCTTCCGATTTT
Organism: Eupithecia subfuscata; assembly: GCA_963564075.1. NCBI lineage: Eukaryota > Metazoa > Arthropoda > Insecta > Lepidoptera > Geometridae > Eupithecia > Eupithecia subfuscata. Next base: position 2,625,209 of record OY751117.1, on the reverse strand, counting down.
TTCAAAAGTATAAAACCTACAGAAATTTGACTGATACTGCTTTGAAATGCACAAACCGATACCTACCTTTCATTTGATACCCTACTTGGTGGGGTAACCCCCTTTTCAAAATTCCCCCCCAACAAAATTGGTAAAAGAATTACACCCATGAAATTGTGAATCTACGCGAGCGAAGACAATAGCTATTTTTAAATAATATGCAAAGAGATATATTTTAGTAAAACAGGTCGAACCAAATCATAAAAAATGTGCCAGGCCTGAAAATAACATCTTGCTGCGGCGAGAACCAGAGAAAATTATGAATAAAAGGATAAACAATATAAAGTTTTGGTATCATTTCTTACCAGAGCTTTCAATTTTTACAATGACTACTTTCGGAGAGGGCTTCATAGGCTTTTGTACTTTCTCTAGAATAATTTTTGGAGTTTTATCGGTTATTTTTTTCTTCGGCGCCATTTTTCCTATTATTTCAACTTGGAACAATAGATTACAGAATATATGTACTTGGAAAATAGCTTTAATAAATATTGTTATTGTTTGTTCTGTGATCTCTTTTCAAACTTTTCAAAGTCAAAGCTTGAAAAATTGAAAACTTTGTCTTTACAAAAAAAAAAACCATAGAGAAGAGAATAAGCTTAATGTTTTTTTACATCGTTCAAGTGATGTGCCACCACCACCGTTGACAAATTACATTTAGTTTTTAGTCGATTGGTATAGTTAATCGATTTTCGAATAAAAATAATATCATTGTCTCTTCATTTTGGTAGACAAATCGTTATTCAGCCCAGACTAAAGAGATTACAGCTAATTTATTTGCGCTAGGTACGCAGTTATTTTCTTCTTGGAGCAACAAAGGTGGGTAATCTTAAAAATTTACTCTCTCACTCTCAGTGGTCTTCAACATTCGACTCTACGTTGCTCTACGTTGTCAAATGCAGGCAGGAAACGAACTAGAGTTCTTTTTTCCGGTTTCTACGTCGAGAAAAGCTTTCCTCAAGTCATGTGCTGTCGCTCAGAGAGCCTTGTTGGCTTCTCAAGAGCTGTTCGTTAGCCTGTTGGCTGTTCTGGTTTTCTTGGGAGATGACTTCGGAGGGCTCCAGGAGCACCCGGGGAAGGGGTCGCCACGGAGTTTTTGCATCCGGCGGTCTTGTGTGCAGAGGAGCGAGTCCGTTGAGGTGTACGTGGCGAGAGTTGTCCGCACGATCGTACATTTTGCGTGCCAGCTTTACCACAAACTCCTTAACTGTGTTAAGCTGCAGGTCACGTGCGATGACGCTGTTTCGCACATAACGCCCGGCGCCTGTACAGACTCTGAGAGCAATGTTTTGTTGGGCTTGGATTCTTTTCTGATTTGTTGCAGAGCACAGGGAGTACCATGCTGGTGCTGCATATGTGAGTCTCGATCGAATGTAAGTCTTGTAGACCCCTATCTTTGTTTTTAGTGGCAGTTTGGATGTCAAGATTGGTCGGAGCATGGCTCGAGCTGCGCGTGTTTGTCGTAACGCGCGCTCCACCTGTGCGTTCATCGACACCGACCTGTCTATGTCAATACCCAGATATCGAACGGAGGTTTGCCAATCCAAAGCTTGTCCTCGTAGTTTTAGGGGTGGTAAAACAGTGCGCTGACGGGTGACAAGCAGTGCTGCTGTCTTTCCAGCGTTGACTGCAATGCGCCATCTGTCTAACCAAGCTGGTAGGAGGTTCAGCAAGCGCTGCATCTGACTGGCGGCTGTGACTGCATTGGGGGCGGAGGCAAAGTAGGCGCTATCATCTGCGAAGAGTGCTAGTGTGACGTCTTTTTCCCCAGGTAGTAGTTGGTCTTCCAGAGTAGGGATCAGTGATGTTCCGGCTACGGCAATTGCCGTATTATACGGTTTTCGGGCGGGTAAATCGTCAAGAATACGGCATACGGCAGACATTTCAAAGCCGTATAATATTTATATGAAAATATACGGCCGGTATAGGAAGCGCTGACAAAACTGAATTTCTTCGTGTAACGGAACTCACTAGCGACTGGCTTCTTTCTGGCTAAGGGTTTCCCCTAAGCTGTAGACATAAAATAACCTGATAAAATGAGACGGCACTTATTGGACCTTACTAGTGTTTGCACATGATTTTCTAATTTGGTCACTTATACAAGAATATTCTATTGTTCTAGTGTGTGATGGATGAGTGTGTGTAATGTAAGTTTTGTTTCTAGTTACAACACTTACGACGGCCCCTTCATTTTTAAACTTCGAACACAATATTCCGCAATTATTGCTTCAGTTTTCAGTTCTATTAGTTTAAAGTTAACGTTGCTGAACTGAATTGTTACAAAAAAAAGATCAAAACTAAGCACACCAAACAAAAGTATAGGAAACAGTGGGAGAGAGACGATTAAATTTAATACCTACTGTATATTTTATTTTAATACTGTGTTAATAATGTTTTATTTGTACTAATGTTTAAGTACAAATAAAACAATTTTACACATTATAAAACCAATATACGGCCCGTTTTTTTTAATTTTCCCCTAAATACGGCAATTTTTAGGTTGAGATACGGCACTACTAAAATTTACTTGGAACAACACTGGTAGGGATGTCGTTTGTGTATAGCGCATACAGCGCAGGAGACAGACAGCTCCCCTGCGGCACTCCAGCTATAATGGGTCGAGTGCGTGATTTAGCTTCTTCGACAGCGACGTAGAAGCTCCGTCCTCGGAGAAAAGATGCAACCACCTGGATGATGGCTGCTGGTGCGGAAGAGGCTATCAGCTTGAGGATCAGGCCTGGGTGCCACACTCGATCGAACGCCTTTTCTACATCTAGGAAGATCCCAACTGTAGAGTGATTGCAGTTCAGGTTGTAGGTGAGGTGGTGCAGAATCCGTGTGAGTTGGAGGGTCGTGGAGTGCTGACTGCGAAAACCAAACTGTTCAGGTCTGGGTTCTATGTGCGCAGCTAGCCTACGAAGTAGAAGACGCTCGAAAAGTTTGGCTGTCGTTGCAAGAAGAGTTATTGGTCGGTAGCTGGAAGGGTGCCGGCGGTCCTTTCCGGGTTTCGGGAGTACGATGACTCTACCTATCTTCCAGATGTTGGGAAAGTGTCCAGTTCGCAAAATGGCGTTGAACAGCATGGTTAAGGCCGCCACGCCTCTTCTGGGTAGGTGACGAAGGGCGGTATTTGCTAGTCCATCATCTCCTGGAGCTTTCCGTTTAGGCAGACGAAGAATCGTTCGTCGTACTTCAGCTGGTGAAATAAACTCATCTCCACTGAGTGTCGGGATGGATCGCGTGAAAAAGTCACCTACGGTTTTTTCAACTGTAGCATAGTGGGCAACGAGTTCGTCTGAAGCGTCTGCTGGGATCGGATGCGGTGAAAATTGCGTTTCCAGATGGTTAGCCAGGATTTCAGCCCGGTCAGCTGGCGCGAATTTTCTCTGACCTTGGTCGTCCAGAAGGGGGTATGTTGGAGTCGGGGTATTGGTTAACAGTCGATTGAGTGCGTGCAAGTTGGTCTCGTTTTCTGCTGCTTCATCAATCCTCGTCTCCCAAGTTTGACCACGCCAGGCATCTACTGCTTCTGCTACTTCTGCAGTCAGTTTATTGAGTTGGGTCTTGAGTCTCGGGCATCTGCATCGGGACCACAACCGGCATATGGATCGCTTTTTCCTCAGCTGGAGTTTAATTGCATGGGGGAGCTCATCGCGTCGAGGTGGTTTCGGAGGACTTGGTTTGGATGCTGCCACTTTTGCATCTTTCATCTTCTCTGTTAGGAGAACAGCAGCAGTTTCGACTTCCCTTGCCGTAGAAAGGTTGCCAATGCAGAAGTTTTCCAGGAGTTTCCCGTATTCCATCCAGTTAGTACGGTCTTTCAGGGGCCTGGGAGCCGTAAAGTTAGCTTCCAACGCGAGGGTTACTAATATCGGAAGGTGCTGCGTATCCATGTCGTATAGTACTTCGATATGAATGGGACAGCGTAGGTATTTATAAAGTACTATATCCAGGACATCTGCGGCATGTTGTGTGCACGTAGGGATGTGTGTCGGAGCGTCTGGCCCTAACACTTCGAAGTCATTGGCTTCTGCATCTTCGAACAGTAGTCGACCGGCTGGGTTTATGGTCCTGGAACCCCATGCTCTGTGTTTTGCATTGAGGTCTCCCACGATTACCGTTGGTACGTTTCCTTCAAAAACTTTGGCAGTGTCTAGTCTTACGTAGTTGGAGCCTGGGGGGCGATAGCCAGCGAACACTTTCATTTCCCGACCATTAGCGTTTATCAGGACGCCATTCGAACGCAGTGCCTGGAATGGTGGGTGCTTCAGCTCTTCGTGGACCAAATCTCTCCTTACCAGAACTGCTGTACCTCGGTATGCTGTGCCTTGGGGTGAGGTCTCATCCCTTCGATAGCTGTGGTAGTTAGGGATTTTGAGCTCGAAGTTCTTGTGTAGCTTTGTTTCGCCCAGTAAGACTAGGTGCGCGTTTTGTGACTGGGCCAGTAGACGGAGGGGTGGGATTTTGTCCCTGACCCCTCCGGGATTCCAGTATAGGAGCCGAAGATGGTTGTGGCTACCCATACTGGTTGTCATTTATTGCAGCCAGTCCTCTTATCGCCGCCTCTTTGAGATTACCTCCGGCGACGATAGTGGCCAACAAGTCCGCCAGAATCCCGAGCATGATCCGCATCGGGTCCCTGACGCTGTTCGCCATTTTTGCGGCATCTTGTTGCATGGTCTCTGTAAAGGCCGATGCACGGGGGTGATATTGTCGCGCCCGCGGAATCGGTGCGATCATGGAAAGGTCCCGGGGGGCTGCTTGTGGCCATGTCTCCGTGGACGAGTGAGCGTTGGGGGCAAAGTGCACCTTGTGCGCTGGAGGTACTCCCGAGGTCATGTTGGTCGTCGTTGGTGCATGGTCGGCGTGTGCCGTTGCAGATTCCCAGTGAATTACTGGTTCTGGGTGCACGTTTTGTGTTGGTTCTCGGGCTGCTGGCGGAGGCTGTCGTGGCGATGAGATTGCCATTGGCGTCCTCCTCTTGTTCCCTCTCTTGCTTTTCCTGCTCTTTAGGGGGGCTCCACGCTCCGTCGGTGGGTTCGCCGACGGGCCTAATGTTGAGACAGGTGTCGGGGTGGAGCTAGACGTTGGAGCACGTTCAGGTGCTGTTGACCGGGCTCCTGGGCGTGGTTGTGGAGAGGCTTCCCGCATTCTAATGGGATCTGGGGTTGGTCGCACGGCGTGGGCTGAGGCTGGCTGTGCAGCTGGGGTTCGGGCTTGCCATGTAGTTCGGGTTGGGGCTGGCGGCCTTCCGGGGGTTTTAGCTCCTCGCTTTCTAACTTGTCTCCGAAAAATAGGGCAGCGGCGGTCGTTGGCTGTGTGTTGCTTGCCGCAGTTGGCACACGTAGGTTTCTCGGTCACTGGTCTCGGGCATTCGGCTGCCGGGTGCTGTTCACCGCAGCGCACACAACGCTGAGGCCGGTGACAGTTTTGTGATGAGTGTCCATAGGCCTGGCACCTGTGGCATTGTGAAACTCCACCAGCTGCACCCCGCCAGGCTTCTATGGTAACTCCAGGCATGTAGAGTAGCTCCCTAATTCCATACAGTCTAGCTAACTCTTCTTGGCTAAGGTGGTCGAGTTGGGCGTGGAACAGACATCCTGGTCGTCCTCTTACCGGAGGTATAGGTCGCACAAAGCGTACAGTGAAGTCGTGCTCCTCGAGAGCAGCACTGATGTCACCGGGAACGGTATCTGCTGGTAGTCCACGGATGGCTATCTTCGTAGGTAGGTCCGCCGTGAGGCTGTAACAGTACCAGGATAGTTCAGGTTCTGTTTTCATTGCTTCTTCGAGGTGTTTCTGTATTACCCTGTACTCTTCGGGAGAGCGCGGAATGAACCGCACTCCTTTTCCCAAGGGGCGGGCGTTTGGCGCATGACCTAGTTTTTGGGCTAGCGTGGAGAAGTGGTTGGTCCAGTTTGGTAGTTTTTCAACTACTATCGGCGGGTATGCTTTAGTGCCAGGCTGAGTTTTGGTGGTGACTTGCGGGGTAGAGGCTCCCTGCATGACAGGCCCGTTTTTTGCAGTCTCTCTGTCTCCTCTGGTGTTCCTTGGTAATTGTGGGCCGGCGGCGGCTGTATTAGCGACCGAGGCATAGGTATTCATTGGGGCTGTAAGGGGTTCGACCATCGGTGCTGCTGACACGGGTTCGATTCCCACGTAGGATGTGGAGTCATGGCTCTCCGGTGGCGGCGAGACGGTGTTGGTGCGCTCGGAGTCGTACTCACACTCTTGGTAGGCCAGGTCTTCGCCACCATCTTCTGGCAGTGGCGGGGTCGATGGGGAGGGCGAACGCGGCTGTGAGCGCCGTGTGAGTTCGGCGTCTTGTCCTCCTAGTGGCCTATTGGGCTCTGATCTCACAGAGTTTACAGGAAACGGAATCCCCGTTCGCGGCTGAGTAGAGGCAGTTTGCGATGGAGGTGGTGATGATGGGGGGGAGTGGGGCTTCAATTTGAGCCGCTTCTCATCATGGCCGTGCTCCTCGTCAAAGGAGTCACGGAGCCATGGTTGCACGAATCGCTCACCAAGGTAACGGTTGGCTTCGACGCTGGGTGGAGCATCAGTTCCACTAGTGTCGAGTCCTGTATCGTTCCCTGTGGAGGGTGCAGTCTCTACTGCTGCGCCCACGTGAGGCAGGTCTGGTGGTTTTCGGGGGGGCATCCGTCCTGAGTCGGACATGCTTTCGCTTCGGCTCCGTAGAGGCAGTTAGCGGTGCGCAAAGTACGATGGTTGTGTATGAGATGGGATCAAACAATTGGTACTACACTTCCCATTTTATAATAAAACAGTAGGTAGTGACCCGTAGCGCATTATATAGGCAGAAGCACTAGAATTTAAGTCCTATTTTATTTTTGCACTGTGACATAACCTCAAACACACGTTCACTTCACTCACATCACCCACATAAAATTTAGTCTCGTAATGTCAAAAATATTTTTATTATTAGTTTTATTTTCTGTGGTATGGTAAGGCAACGTCAAATTTAACCTTGGGTCGGAAGAGGTCGAATAGGTTACTTACTTTACAGATAGTCGAGATCTTTATTTTGCCGGATTAAACAAAAAATAACAGAAGGTACATAATACAATAATAATGGCTGGAAAATACAAGATTGTAATGATCCGTCACGGTGAAAGTGAATGGAATCAGAAAAATCTTTTCTGTGGCTGGTTCGACGCTGATCTTAGCGACAAGGGTAAGTCAAATGACTAATTTAAAAGATTTCCTTTTCACTTAATCTTATTTTCTTTAAAATATAATTTTCTCTTTTTTTTAGGTCGCGATGAAGCAGTAAGCGCTGGCAAAGCTTTAAAAGCTGAGGGTTATCAGTTCGATATAGCCCACACATCAGTCCTGAAGCGCGCGCAGATCACCTTGAACTCAGTGCTGAAAGAGATCGGACAGCCTGACATCCCTATCAATAAGACCTGGCGATTGAACGAGAGGCATTACGGTGGACTTACTGGATTGGACAAAGCTGAAACTGCCGCTAAATATGGAGAAGCTCAGGTACCTATTAAATAAAGGGCAATGCAGCGCATATCAGCATTGCCATACAGCGCAGAGGCGCAATGTAGCCAGCATCTTGGGGACGCTTCCGATATATCCTGGTGTTGATATGGATCAGTTGAGCTACCTCTAGATTGTTTACAACAGTCTGCAGTTCGTTTAATACTAGTTCTAATTTGTTTTTATTTTTTCATTGTAATTTTCTTTGTTGTTAAGGTAAGTACCTACCTATTATAGTTAAATTAACATCCAATCAAAAACATAAATGTGATAACTAGCGAAGTTCGTTCAGATAGTGGCAATAATATGATCTCAGTTCTATATAAAGGTGCCAAGTTTCATAGCAGTTCCTAATCTTATTTTGTTACGTTACTTTTATGCTAAAACAAATGAAGGGTATAGGGGGAAAATATGTCATGTCAAAAAGACAATGAACTGAGAAAATGGCAAATTAAACTTTGAATCCATACAAAAAAAATAAACATTGAAAGTTGAAATAAAAATAAAATGAATTTATCAAGAAAATATATTTGTTTTAGGTATGTAATACAAATATGCCTTTTCTTTCTTATATTTATTGAGTTAGCTAAAAAAAACTGAACAAAGTCGGAAAACACAGGTAAAAAACAAGCAATGTCCATGAAAAACAGGGAAAAAATATGCAATCTCCTAGATAATGACTTAGTAATTCCTAAATAAATTTTTTGATTCTTAAAAAGAAGGTACATTAAGGATCGAAATAAAAGACAACATATTTATTTATAAAGAATATTTATTTAAAAAAAATTGTTACCTTTGTTTATCTAAATAATAATAATAATTGCTCTAGATGAACCTCACTTTCCTCTTCCGAGGACATTTTCAAGAATTATGTACTTTTTATTGCAATTACTCGCTGCAAAACACAACAAACGAAATAACCTCAAAGTCCAACCAAAACCAACAGAAAACAAACGTCAAACTGACATGACAACCATGGTCATAGCATATTTTTCTGATGTATGACGTTGACATTGCTTGTTATTGCACTGTATAAATATTTTTGAACGAAGATTGCGCCTCGACTGTGCATGTTACTACAAAATGTGTTTTGGCGTTTTGTTCTATCACATTTGAACTATACAATGGCATTGCCAGTAAAAAGATAAAAATGTGACATCGCATATTTTTCCCCTGTGCCCTCAAATTCACAAATATCTACTTGAAACTTGATATCGGCACCGATATTCATACCCAAGTATCTCTAAATAAAAATTCAGTTTTCGGATTTTTTCTTCCAATAAAGTTTGACGATCTACCTTCATGCCAAATTTTAACTTCCTAGATTATCTAGAAGGTTTTTGAATGAATGAATTAACACTTTATTGTACAAGTTAATAAAAGTCTATCTAAATGACAAATTAACATAGGTAGTACAAAAGGCGACTTTGATGAGTCGTTTGTTAAATATGGCACTTTTCGGATCTCAAAACTATAAAATTATTTATCAATAAAATTTGGTATTCTTCATGGATCTTAATCTTACTAAACATGCAAATTGTAAGTAGTCTGAGTTATAAAAGTTACCAAAAGCTTGCCAATGTTTCTTGCAAAGATACTCACTGATATTGCGTCGCCCTTTTCTTTCCGAACTTGGCTGACGCAATTGCACACGTCTCAAATTTAATAATGTGTACATATTTTTAAATAAGAGCTTTCAAAGTTTAAAACTAGATTTAAATTCTGTCTAAAAAGTTAAAAAAAAAAACAATTCGTTTAGCCCAGATCAAGCCGCCCCATTGACTGGATATTAATTATTTATTCATTTATAAAATTATGATTATTTGTTAGGTACAAATCTGGAGGCGCAGTTTCGACGTTCCTCCACCACCTATGGAGAAAGATCACCCTTATTATGAAACCATTGTGAAAGATTCCCGTTATGCCGCGGATCCAAAACCTGAAGAGTTCCCGATGTTTGAGAGCTTGAAGCTCACCATTGAGAGGACACTGCCGTACTGGAATGATGTCATCGTTCCTCAGGTAGGTACCTAGTAACTTTTAAAACACGATTTTAATTTGTTTGATAATCTGGATATTCTCGGTTTTTTGACCTTGCTCCCAGTGAATTTCTTTCCAATATACCTACTTCGGAAAAGCCATACTGATTGCCATAATTATCTAGTCTTGATTTGCTAGTAGATAACACACATGGATGTTGTTTTTTAATCTAGCTACTTATCTAATTCCATTGATTCAGCTTCGTCGGCCTTGGATTTTTTCGACTTCGATTTTTTTGCATTGCATTCAAATCTGAAATCTTTTGATATACTTACTTATTGTGAATTTTCATAAAGTGTTCTCTGAAAAAACTGCTTCATCTGTCGGGCTCTAACAATTCTTTTTTTTTTCAGATCAAGGAAGGAAAGAAAATAATCATCGCTGCGCACGGCAACAGTCTAAGAGGCATCGTCAAACATTTAGATGGCAAGTATCACTAATCACTATTTTCAACTTGCTCAAATCTAAATTCTATGTTGCTAAGTAAACAAATTATCTGAGCATCTAGTCGAAACGACGCGTGACCCGAGAGCTGGTGAGTATCTGGCGCAGCGCATCAGCATTGCCATATAGCGGGGCAATATAGCCAGCTTGTTGGGGACGCTTACGACTGGTATTAATGTGCTACCTGTAGATTGTTTGCAACAGTATGCAGTAAGCTCAGTTGTGAATAGGTACTAGTTCTATTATTTGATTGTAATTTTCTTTGTTAATAAATTTGCTGCTAAGTTAAGAAAATAAAATCTTTTATCCTCAGATCTCAGCGATGCTGCTATTATGGAGCTGAATTTACCAACAGGGATTCCTTTTGTTTATGAATTAGATGAAAATATGAAGCCAGTGAACTCTATGACCTTTCTAGGAGACGAAGAGACAGTCAAGAAAGCTATGGCAGCCGTAGCGGCACAAGGAAAAGCCAAGTAATTAACCAGCTTACTGAGAGTTGGAATTATTTATTCAATTAATATTAATGTTTCGTAGGTGAGTGTAAATGTTACCAATAGAATGAAACTGAATGTCCGTGCTTACGAATCTCGAATTGTTGCCGAGTCAATATCGCTTTTTAGAGTTAGATTGGATACATGCCAGTAAATGGTTCTCGCGTTTCGTTCTCGAGATTGTGTAACATGTTCTTGTGAGAAACCAATAAATGTTTAAGCGTTTATGTTGTAATTATTTTGGCAAATTTGCCTTTAAGTCGTCTACAATCTCATCCATGTCAACATCTTTAGTGGCTCTCTTTTTTTTGTCCTTGCTCCCAGTGAACTTCTTTCCAGCATACTTAGGGAAAGCTCTCGATTTGCTAGTAGATAACACAAACGGATTTTGTTTTTTTAACTCGCTATCTAATTCCATTGATTCAGCTTCATCCACCTTGGATTTTTTTCGACTTTTAGATTTTTTCGCACTGCCTTCAAATCTGAAATCTTTTGGTAGTTTGTGAATTTTCACACAGTGTTCTTTTCTTTCATCTGAAGTTTTGAATTTTTCTTTGCATTCTTCGATGTAGCATAAAAACTGTAACAAAAAAAAATATTGGTAAATGCTTGCGTAATCCTTGTGTAATCCTTACGTAAGTTGAGTACTGCAAGATTCCACACTGTAGGTATACCGATACATGATAGATAGCGCTGATAAAATACCATTGTTCTTTAAACCAACTTCTATAGATACCTACTCTGGATGATTATACCTAATGAACAGTTGCTAATTTATATCAGATTCATCATCATCATCACCATATTGGCCTTATCGGGAACCACTCTTGGATGCAGGCCTCTACCCTTCCATGTTTGATAGAATCATAATCAATCATTAATTTGCAAGAATACATAATTTTTATACAATGTTCAGGTCTTGTAACTATTTTAGTATGTAATTGTATTCAGCTAATATTATTAGAGCTACTAGTGTAATTTATGTTACAGTTCGAACTAAATATTCGTTTACATTAAGGATAGAAATATTTTCAACTTTTTCCTAAAGATATTTCCAAGAATCGCCTATACTTACCTTTTAAATATATTTTGTACAACATGTTAAAGTACAGCAAATACTTTCCAACTTATTTCCACTATTAGCAATTTTGGGCTCATCTCATCCAAAGATACAAAAAATAAGTTACGTACCGAAGGCTTTTTTCCAGCCATAACAGCAAAGAACGAGTCATGATTTTCCTGAATGTGCAAATCCAGTAGATGCGGAGAAGGCAAAACTTTTTTGCAAGTTGCACATGCATATCTATGTGACGAATTGTAATGACTTTCGAAATCCAGGAGTGTTTCCGCGGTGAATACACACCCGGGAACCGAACACGTTGTTTTGACTCTGAAATAAAGCGTTAAATTGAGTCCCCCATATCACATGGAGATATCCCTGAGCGGTGTAAAAGTGCCTACTTTACATCTCAACTTGTGAACTCTTATCTTTTAAGATAAACTTCAAGAGTCTTAATGTGGTAGGACTTATGTAATGTGCTTACATCCTTTCTTATCAACTAAGTAGAGCGGCTAGTCTGTATTGTATACCTATTGTTATTTGGCCTTATGCCCTTGTCAGCATTATGATAAGATTTATATAATTTGGGAAGGATAAAAAAATCAAAACCTAAACATAGGATTCTTCACGGTGGAAATTACGCAGGTACCTATGTTATATCACTAAGACCAATTTCTATAGGTGTTGTATTGATGTTATTTATTAAATTAATAAATTAAATTAAAATAATAATGCTGGCAATTTACACAGCATCATTTCCCGCCAAACTAAGTACCTACTTAATACAATACATTTTAAAGTTTTTATATATTTATTATACATAGTATGTAGTCCCGAAACCAAGTCCCGAAACCAATTTATGTAGATCTTATAGACAGTTGTCCCAAAACTGGAATCGAACCAGCAATCTTCCGCGTCGTAGGTGAACCTCCGCCTGCTACGCCACTGAGGTCTTGGTAATTATCTGTAGATGTACTGGTTTAATAATATTTTATTATGTATAATAAAATATTATTAAACCAGTTTCTAGTAGGTAGGTAGGTACGAAGTCCAAATCATTTATCATGTTTTTGACAATTGTACCTACCTACCTATTAAATAAAGTACCTATTGTATTTTTGCTCATTGTATTTATATTGAACTAGCTTCTTACCGCGGCTTCGCACGCACTTTACCGATATAAAAAGTAGCCTATGTTCATCCCAGGGATATCATTTACCTCCCTGCCTCCCAAATTTCAATAAAATCGAAGATTATTTTGCTTATGGTTTTATTGAATTATTTTGCTTGTTATTTATTATATTGACTACTCTATTGTAAGGTTGAGGAAGTTTATTATACGGACAACATAACTATGTCCTCTAATTCTAATTATTTTAATTCTAATTAATTAGTGGGGGAACTGAGATCTGCACGGACATCTCGCATGGGAGTGTATTCTGCATTGTATCCCTACCTAAACAGGCCCTAACCAGCCCAGCTCCTTGTAAATAAATTAACATTGCGACACCAAAGGAAGATTATAATATCACAGTTAAAATAATTTTAAATCCCTTGTTTTATAAAATGTAAACAATGAAATGTATTACTTAGTATGGAAAACAGTTAATAAGTACCTACTAAAAATATTTCTTATCCCTTAAATTTGCCCCGATATTAACAACTAGCTTCTGTGCGCGGCTTCGCACGCGTTGTTTATATGGAAACGTTTAGTGGTTATTTCTATCCTGATCCTATCCTAACTGATTTATAGGATAAAAAGTCGCCTATGTTTGATTCCAGGGTTAGACTTACCTGTATGGAAAATTTCAGCCTGTTCCGTTCAGTAGTTTTGGCGTGAAGAGGTAACAAACATCCATCCATCCATCCATCCAAACTTTCGCATTTATATTATTATTGTGATGTGATTTAATATCGCACGAATTAGGTCATACATGTAAGAATAGACGGAACGTTTTGAATGAATACAAATCTTAGTTTGTGCAATACTTACACTTCATGACACAGAGTTTCATCATCTAAATCGTAAACGCCCAATCTGGGTAATGGCTTATCGTCTCTGAATAAAGGATCATCTAATTTTCGACGTCCGACTCCATATGGTTTGCAGGCTTCCAAAATATGAGCAGGAAGGTCTAATAAGTCCACCAGGTTGATGCACGTCATTCTGAAAACATCATCGGTTTATTCTTTGATTATTATTCACTAGACGATCGCCTCGCGGTTTCACCCGCGTAGTTCCCGTTCCCGTGGGAATTCCGGGATAAAATATAGCCTATGTCACTCCCTGAAAAGTAAGCTTCCTAACGGTGAAAGAAGTTTTCAAATCGGTCCAGTAGTTTTTCGGAGCCTATTCAATACAAACAACCAAATCTTTCCTCTCTAGAATATTAGTATAGATTATATATTTGAAAATCTCTTCGGATGCAGCGACTTGTGAAATTATGGTCTAACTTCACTTAAGGAAGTTTGTTTAACCTTCAATAAGTTATATGTCCTTGCTGTTTTATAACTACCTATACCTACTATGAAATGGTAAATTTTGATGTTACTTGTAATAAATTTTAATTGACTTAACTATTTTAATAACATTAACTGACTTAACTATAGTAAACATTCATTTATTACGTAAGACGATTTTCGCTAGTTAGTTCCTGCGCTATAATAAGAAAAAAAATAAGAATAGGCCGACCCCCTCCCCCCTGTTTCATATTTATTAGGTAAGAATCTAAAGGAAAAAATTTATGCACGTTTTGTTTGTTTTAATGTTTATTTTTCAAAGTAACAATTTTTTAGAAAGATTTATTTGTAGGTATAGGGACTAATAACTTTTAAATACATAGTATTAGTGGTATTAACGAGTGTTATTTACGCAAACAAGTGACGACTAGTCCACAAGCGGGGAGTGGCGCGGGTCCGTTGCCATGGAAATGGAAATCGTTTACCTATAGGTACGCATCTGAGCGAACCTCGGCACTCGCGCGGTCTCCCGCCTTTTTTCAAAGTATAATTTTAACTTTGCGCATTTTTGTGATCTTACGTAAGAACTATCGAGACTCCCTCCCACCCCCTTGTAAGAAAAATAAGACATGGTTGACCACTTTCCCAAATCGTCTTACGTAATAAATAAAATAAAATAAATAAATAAATAATGCTGGACAATTCACACAGCATTATCTAGCCCCAAGGTAAGCAGAGCTTGTGTTATGGGTACTAGATAACTGATATACATAATAATATACGTGTACATAGATAGATATATTTTATTATACATAGAAAACGACCAGAACACCCTGAACAAATATCTGCAGATCGTACAAATATTTGTCCCGAGGCGGGAATCGACCCCGCAACCTCCTGCGTCGCAGGCGGACCTTCGCCCACCGCGCCACAGAGGTCGTCAAATGAATGGCCCTGTAAGATTTTCCTGATGATAGGTTATTAAAGTTGAAAATAAATACTAAATAATGTCATAAATATCATATGACGTAATAATTTAAACAGTCGGTCTCAACGGAGACTAGCTTTGTGCGCAGGACACGCCTATTTAAGTGCACAAGTGTGTGCGCTAATACAGACGCGAAAGTTTGGATGGATGGATGACTTACCTCTTCACGCCAAAACTACTGAACGGCCTGAAATTTTGCATAGGTACAGGTAATTCTAATCAATCATGGAATCCAACATAGGCTTATACTTTTTATTCCATAAATCAGTTTCCTTTAAACGTTTATAGAAACAACGCGTGCGAAGCCGCGGGCATAAACTAGTAATATAATAAAAAAGTTTGCGAAAGTTTGGATGTTGAGATGTATGGATGTTTGTTATTTCTTCACGTCAAAACTACTGAACCGATCTAGCGGAAATTTTGCATAGTTGTATCTCTAGGCCTGGGATAAAATTTAAGCTATTTTTATCCCATAAAACAGTTCCCACTGGAAATAAATAAGTTTTAAACGATTTCATAGAAACAACGCGTTTATTTTCAACTACATGAACGCAAAGGAGCACTTAGCTATGTCAAAAAATAACATGCCTTATGTCTGTCCAATATTAAATATTAATGAGCACATACATAGGTAGTTAGGTCATAAAATTACATGTTCGTCCCATATTAAATTGTATACTTACCCAGATACGGTGCAAGTAAATAACTGCAGATCTTATATAGGTATATATATATTGGGTTGTACTTGTACCTAGTTATAGTTAATATCTATAACTGTAATACCTGCATAATAAATATTAAATGGAGTTAAAGTCACTATCTAAGTTAGGTTAGTAAGTTACTAATTTATGTTCAAGTAGCATTTCATTAGCGTCACTTACGTAACGATTCGGGCCGCTACGTGTACTTTTAAACTAGCCAAACTCGATGTAGAATGTTTGTAAATAAACCACGAAACTAGTAGAATAACTAAAACTCACTTGCTTGGCGTCGAGTTTCAGGTGTAGGTACTTTATTGTTTTAGCAAGTGTTCTCACCTTCTTAGGTAGGTATGTCCTAATTATTAGATTTATGGATATTTATTTTTACGTAGATGCACATTTCTGGGACTCGAGTAGGAAGGTGATCTAAATATCTGATGTTGGACCTAAGTTCTCGTCAGCCCTTAAATGCCGCGTCATTATAACTTGCATTGCAATAAAAGGTTAGGTAGGTACCTACATAAATAAGTAAATCATCTACCCACCTACCTATTCTTTTGAACAACTGAACAGACCTAGTACTTACTTAGTTATGTACGTAGTACTACTCGCACTAGTCATCGTTAGTATCGTAAAAACGTACCTAGTTGTTTCGTTGATTATTATAACGCACCTACCTAGGTACCTACCTAAATGAAGCTAAGTAGGTAACTATGTGAAGTCAGCCAGCCAGCCACTAACCAGTATCTATGAAGATATCGTGAGTGTACATCGTATTTAAGATAGGCCGCCATGTATCACTATTAATTTAATTTAAAGTAATACTTTACATCCGCATTAGATCACTAACCGTTCGGTCCGTCGTCCGTAACGTAGGTCTTGTGTTTCAAGGTTAAATAAAATAATAAACATCTAAGTACTACGGGTTAACTTAAACTTTATGTGTTAATTAGTTTGTGTGTTTAAAGACTAATAAAATGAACGCCGTTCGTCAAAGAAAGGTAAGTGGTACCTACATTATGCAACAAAAGCATGTGAATTTTGTCAACATTTTGTAAAAAGTATGTAGGTACCTAATCAAACATTCAATGGGTCAAGTTGAATTTTGATAGGTTATGTTATAGTAAATTTCTAAACTAATACCGACTAATCACTATACCAAGGTAGGTAGGTAAGTGTCTACGTAAATTTATGTACCAAATAGATTCATTTTCTTATCTTTATCACGAAATACTTACGTAATTAGATATGTACGTTGGTTATATCCGATGAGCTAGACTTGTCCTATACTTACATTACAACCAGGAATAAAAACATTTTTTATCACAAAATAGCAGTGACCTGACTAATTTTGCATGGTAATAAATTTACTCGTCCCTGGTATTAATCGTACCTTAATTGAATTTATAACGAAATGTAATAAATTCAGTTGAGTTTGTTACAAAAATACGGACTTTCTTCAATAGATAGAGCACTCACTCACTGTAACATGATTTTGTGTACACCTTTGGTTATGTTCCGAAACTTCGATTGTTTGTATAGTTTTTAGTCGAATAGAGCAGCACTCTTTCTTCGTGATACACTAAAACACTTTCTGGTTGTGTCAATGTCAAAGTCTGACAAGTCAAGTGTGGCTTTGATTTGATCGCTAGTGTAAGAGAGAGAGCGGACAAGAAGTTGAAGTTAAAGAGAGAGAGCTATTGCAAGGCAAGGCAAGGCAATCGTGGAGCGCGGGGGGGCGCAAAGCGCAAAGGAAAGGAAAGGAATTTGAAAAACAAAATATTTTGTCAAAAATTATAAAATAATGGAAATAAAACGCAGTTTCACTAACAATTAGATAGCATCAACTTGATTCGTTGGTTGTGATGTTCATAGTCAGTCATCATGGGAAAATTCGGTACTTACAGATATTTAGAGGTATGAAAACAACAACATATTTTGACGGCAAATATTTACCTAAAATCTACATGTAGGTACTTACTCCGTTTATTTTACGGCCTTTTAATGTTTTGGTTCGTTTTATCGCTCATATTCAATAAATTTAGTATTGATATACTGGTTCTTTAATAATGAAACAGCTGGAGCTAAACTGAAGTTTGTAGAAAGATCTAAGAGTTCCCACTACATACTCATGATCTAACAACTACCTACAAGAGGCTAACTTGATGGGACCGTGTCAATAGTCTAGCCTAATTTATTAATTTAGTGCACTATTTAAACGAGTGGTGTTTAATCAAACATAGGTACTTATTTAACTGGTCCTTTTATTTTAATATTCATACGAAGATTGTTATTTGTTCTTTTCAGTTAAAAGATGATGCCCAACCTGTCAGTGCCAGCATGCGAAGTCGGAACAGCATAAAGCACCCCCGACGGTTAAAAAAAGTTTTCATTTTCCTCATAGTTTTAGTGCTATGTGTGACTTACTTGTTAGGTAAGTGTATTGCCTATTGTCTTACAGTAAGCCTATGCAAAATGAAAATCTTATTAGAACAATATTTTTATTACAACCTGGTCACATTATCTCGAGACCTGGCGTCGATACAAACGCATTCCAGCGAGGTCTCGAGATAATGTGACCGGGTTGTAGGTATCATAATGCGCTTAATGCCGCATAAAATCATGCATGAATCATGCATGAAAAATACTTTGTACAAAATTTCTTTTTTCAACTATCAGTCATCTACCTGATGATCCTGTTTGCTAATTTTCCTAAAATTTAGTTGTTGAAAATAATAAAGCAAGTCATCAACTACACCAAAACAGTTAAATGATAAAATTAGATGCACAAATTACAATAAGAGTTGTAAAAAAGACAAAAAGCAGGATTTTTAAAATGTTTAGGATAATTAATTATTAATTTAATCCTAATAAAACCAATATCTCCAGACATTTAAGTTCCAATGGGTATCCTATTTTCATAGTCCAATCAGTCGTTAATGATGGAAACTACAACCCCCTCAAGGACTAGATCCTCCTAGGTCAACTGAACCAGTAACCATGTATAATAGTAGAAAAAAATGAAAGCATTGAACAGTTGATGAATTACTTCCACCAAGTACCTAAATAATTTATGAAATGGATGAAATTTCTCTATTGTGGCCTAGACAAGCTGTGGGGGCTGAGGTGCTAGTGATCTGGGCTCTAAAAATGATGATGGAAAATTCTATTTGGCTTACAGGAGAAAAATCCTATATTGTACCTGAATGTTAGCTCATCTAACCATAGAAATTTTAATAATTCAACACTTATGAATTGTTTAAGACATTCCATAACTTAGTAAAGGACAATTCCCTGAATGAAGAAACTTGTTTAAGTCACTCCAACATAAAACCAACAAGTGGCTCTATATGCACAGCTGCTGAAGTGCATCTATTGTTTTATTAATAGCTATTTACCATTTAAATAAAAAGGGGTTTATTTATTCGCATATGTTACCTTGAAATGTTAAATAATGTTGCTTTAAAAATATGTTTGTTGTTTAACTACGGGGAAACAATTTTAAGCTTGCCATTATCAATTTTATCTCGGTGGTAATTTTTTAGAAACAATGTCACGTAACGTGTTGTAAGAAAGACCCCCTCCCGCCCCTGTACCGCATCGTAACATTTTAGAGACCCCCTCCCCCCCCAAATTGCGTTAAGTAATACTTGAACGCTCCCTAATATAGTACCTGCTAATATAGTAGTTTTTATTTTAAAGCAAGATTGATAAAAGTACCTAACGATAAAAAAACAACTGATCAATTTGTTTTCTATCAGTCTTTTTTATGTTAATCGCTTGGTCCAGTAAGGTTTTAATTGTTTATGGGTAGGTAGAGTGATCGCAAAACTTAAAGAGCTCTGTGAACTTAGGCATGGAAGCAAAAGTGCGCAAAGTACAATTAATTAGAAAAGTGATATTTACCAGCGATCCACCCCGGCTTCGCGCCCGTGCGAAAGATAGACCTTGAAAGTGGTGCTGTCACACAACGTTAGACCTCTGTGGTCTTGTAGTTTTGAGTAGTGCATTATTAATTCAACACGAAGATTCAAACTAGACGATTGCCTCGCAGTTTCACCCGCGTAGTTCCCGTTGGAATTCAAGGATAAAATACAGCCTATGTCACTCCCTGAAAAGTACGCTTCCTATGTGAAATAATTTTTCAAATCGGTCCAGTAGTTTCGGAGCCTATTCTATACAAATAAACAATAAAATCTTTCCTCATTATAATATTAGTATAGATTTTAGTAGTTTTTTTACAAACCTTCCACGTGTGTATGGAAAGATGAGCGACTCGTTGAGCCTTATACAATTCGTTTCTATGTATGTGCATACCTGCATGAGTTAAAACAACATTTCATACATTCTTATCAGCAACTGCAATCATGTTTGTAAATACAATACCACGATTTTGGTATTAACCACTTACGCGAAGGTTTCGTCTATAAAAAAGAACACTACCATGGAATTTAGAAATTTACACCTTTATCTCGATTTTTTAATGATAATAAAAAAACAATCGGGGTGACGGCTGATGTGGCGCGGCGGGCGAAGGTGCACCTGCGATGCAGGAGGTTGCGGGTTCGGTTCCCGCCCTGGGTCAAATGTTTGTACGATCTGCAAATATTTGTTCCGGGTGTGTACTTAATAAGTAGGTAAGTACTTAAATTTCTTAACAATATTTACTTCTTAAGGTTTAGAAATACAGGCGGTACAGCTTGAGGAGCCTTGTTCTTTCCCACTGTAACTATCATAACATAACTTTACTCTTTCTCTAAGTTTATGTCGTGCTGAAATGTATCGGATAGGAATTCGTCAACTGATTACTGCAAATAGGTAAAAATATAATATACTATACTATAGAAAGTTATGTATTTTTTCGTCTCTAATTAATTATTAATTATGCAGGGATTTTTATAAAAAAAATTCTAACCGTTTATTTGGGCTTTTACTGGCTAAGCACAAATGGGTATTAGGCTAAGCACAAATGGGTATTATTAGTATTATAAATTTATCCTTGTCCCATCTATTAAGTATATTTTAAGTTGTCTTCGATTTTGGATTTATAAAGATGTCTTTTTTTAACCGACTTCAAAAAAAAGGAGGTTCTCAATTCGTATATAAGTATGTTTTTTATGTATGTTTTCGTATGTATGTTTTTTATGTGTTTTTATGTAATCGATTTTGATCTGATTGTTTCACTATTGTATCACGAATGATCCCAAATGGTCCCATAAAAATGTTGTTCCCGAGGGATTGGTATTTATCCCGTAAAGCTTAAAACAACACAATACTTTTGAAAAATCGTTAAAAAGATCGTTTAATTTGAAAAAATGGGTGATATCTTCGCCAATTCTTAATAGATTTTGATGATTCTTTTTGTTGTTTAAAGGTTGATTATTAGTGATCCCATAAAAATTTGTATGAAAATCAAAATCAAAAACTCTTTATTTCCATAAATACAATAAATGTACACAGAATAGGTCTCTCGAGGAATTGATGATGTGCGCTGTGAAAGAATCATCACATGATAAATTTCACAATTACAGGTAACTAATGGTTTCCATGACAACTAGCATAAACAAGAGATCTACCTACAAAAACAAATACAAAGTTGACGGATGGCGGATCGCATAAAACGAAGGATGACCGATCCGTTGGTCTTTAATTGTGAAAGGTGTCATTTTGTGTCGCGTGTGTCGTGACATTCAGCAGTAAGGTTGTTCGTTTAGTTAGAGCGATCCGTCTACCGAAACTTCGTATTTCGTGTTTCAAAGTAGGCTTTCTTTCATTCGTCGTTTCATCCATGCTTCATCAAACTAAATTAGACTCGAATTTTCACTCGATGTCGCCACTAGAAGAATTTCGGTCGGTTCATAGTTTTTTAAAACACGCCAAATTATTTCTAACAAATACATACATTTGGTTTAAGTTAATACAAAGTAATGTCAATATTTTAGTAAGTATGTTTTAGGTAGGTACCATGGACTAATTAAACACAATTTTATTTTATTGTGTTGTGTATAATTTTATTTACTTAATTGTGTTTAATTAGTCTATGGTTTTACTATTCACGTTCTAACAAATACAGGCATTTGGTATCTATAATAATAATTTCGGACCGGTCTACGGTAGACTCGAACGAAATGCACATCAAATTGAAGAGCGTAAAAAATTAGTCGATCCGAGTCGACAACTTATAGGCGGAAAATTCGGATTATCGAGTAGTTTCAATATGAATATGAATAAATTGCTAAAATTGTAACGGCGTTGCAAAGTAAAAGTATAAACATGTCTATGTGGTGTTGGTGTCACACGTCAATCACGTATCACAGGTGTCGCAGGTTCGGTCTTGGTACCGTGGGCGGAAGAAATCGCTCCCCAGGGTATATAAATACTCCTTGATCGTAGCTTGGTACATTATATAGTGATCTGTGGTTCGGTCTAATTTCTTTGAATGAAAACTCTTTGCTCTTTGATTGAGAAATCATAATATGTATAATAATAGTAATAGTAGTATTTTATTGCACCCGTGCAAAGCCGGGGCGGGTCGCTAGTATGTAAATAAAATGGTAATGATGTCGATTCTGTTATTTTAGGATTCCTCCTCGTACCTAACTTAAATTTTACGATTTCTAAATTTAGGCAGACCTAAAATTATGGTTTCTCTGTACAGATCGTAAAATTACTACAAAATTAATATATCACTTTTTTCAAATGAATCTGCCCGTTTTTCACTAGAATAAATTTTAATCACGACCAAATTAGATGCCTGTTAAATTAGGTATACGTATCTAATCCTAGCTAAAATGCAATGCAAAGAATATGATTATAACTAAGTTGAGTTGTTTTAGATCTGTCAACCTATTTTAAACCTGACAGTCTCATTTTTGAAACATAGAATAGATTTCGTCTATTTTTTATTCCTCCTAATTTTAGCTAATTCTAAAACAACAGAATCGACACCATCAAGATTTTAGTAAGTAATTAATTATAATATAATATAGTTTTATAAAGTTAAAAGCCAAGTAAAGCTTATAAAATGCATTAAAGTTATTGAAAACGAGTAGTTAATATTTTTTCTAATCCCGCAATCCCGGGGGCGTATCAACACTATTTATAATTTTTGAGGTATCAACCCTAAATTGCACTACCTAACCATTTGTTCGCTTATGGCCAACTTAGCAAACCGTCCACTAAAATTTTCTGTAGGAGATGAGAAATCGGTCCCTTTCGTATATAGTCAACTAGCTTCTGCCCGCGGCTTCGCACGTGTTGTTTCTATGGAAACGTTTTGAGGTTATTTCTATCCCATGGGAACTGATTTATGGGATAAAAAGTTGTTTGATGTTTGATTCCAGGTATAGAGCTACACCAGTGCAAAATTTCAGCTCAATCTGTTCAGTAGTTTTGGCGTGAAGACGTAACAAACATCCATCCATCCATCCATCCATCCAAACTTTCGCATTTATAATATTAGTGTGACTTCGCAATCGGGCCGCTTCTTAAACCATCCACTTCTCAATAGGTCCACTTCTCGTACCTTTCGTATGTGATTGTGGTCTTATCAGGGAGCAAACCAAATCCTACTGGAACTACCGCCGTGTATTCATTGGATTGTATATTTAAATCAATGTGCAACGTGAACAACTGGTAAAAAGGTTTCGGAACTCTTTTGAAAGTACCGTCTCCGTAAGCTGTCAACGGATTTTTGCATTCTTGTATGTATTTGAGTATTGATTTCAAACAAAAGATGATTATTCTATCTTCAATGCCTTCATCCCAAACTAAAAAATCACCGACTAGTACTCCAGGTATCTCTATATCTTCCAAGCGTTCGAATGTGGTCCTATGTACATCCAAAAAAAAAAAACTGGCCCCATACAGCGAATCTTTTGAGTGAAATTACACAGAAATGTTTCCCTCAAAATGTTTCTCAAAAATCATAGGTATAGGTGCCAGATTGGCTATTACGTCGAGTTTGCATTTATTTGTTAAAACGATTTTGTTTTTTGTTTCGTTTTTATAACACGTGTGTAGATTATCTCGTAATACTTTATCTTTGTCACGGTTTAGCGTGATTGTAGCATGGCACTTTCTGCGATCGCCGCATCTCCACAGCGTAGGCCCACCTTTATTAGTGTTTTGCAAATTGTATCGGTAGCCATTTCTTATAAACATATCATTTCCTTGCTGATTTTTTCAATAATAAAACTCATTTTGATACGTGTGATAATGTGATAATTATCAACTTTGTTTATGTTAATGACGGACTGCGGAACTTGATATGTGTCATATTTACTCATATTCAGTTAAACTACAAAGTAGGTATATAATCTAATCTAAAGTGGCCAGTATCTGTAGTAAATTGACGAAAGAGGTAATGATGTTCGACTTAAAAGAAAATGTTGATATCATAGAGTAAAAACTCGCTGCTGTCTCATGGACTTATTCATTCTAAGTCTTCTTCTTCTAAGGTTGATATATTTAAAAACTAGGTATTCCTCGCACACGACGCTACTCAAGTTGCAAGGTTTCAGTCACTTGTCTTATTTCTGTTCACAAAAGCACACGGTTCAAGGGGTAACTAAATAAATAAAATAATAAACATGTCAAGTGGATCGAGCGATGACGAAGACATTGTATTATACTATTTTCTTAAAAGTCGCCGTAGGAATCTTCGCAGGTTCTGGATTCATCCGTAGGTAGGTATATTCAAAATGATGTGAACTGCAGATTGTCAGTTGCATTGCAGCACAAGAGCTACGTTAAACAGATAATAAAAATTTGGGATTCTATAGAATGTCCAAAGATAGCTATGTATTAAAATTTGGTACAGTATAATAATCCTCCATCTCCTCTTGTTGTAAAAAAATAGTTCATAATATTATTGTAGTTATTATAGCATGGGTATTTAATATTTAAGTTTTGCTCGTTAACTTCGAAGAGAATACAATAACTACGTTTTTTACAAGCAAAAATCAGGAAACTCGGTAACCAGTAGCCCGGCGACAGGCACGTCGCATCACGCGTGATCAGTTGCTAACGTGTTACTAACCGGTTAGTGACTAGCCGCGACGTGTGCGAACCTCATATGAGAATATATGGGCGGGCAGTAACGCTCAAGCAACTCGTTAGAAATTTGAGAAATTTGAGTTTGCAATTAGTTATTTTTGAGTAGCTCCATGTGCGGAGGGCCTTAGAGGACCGATTGCGAAGATAACTAGTTGCTAAGTTGACTGATTGCGAAGTTTTCCGATTACGAAGTCGTGAAAAATAGTGGACGGTTTGCTAAGTTGGCCATAAGCGAACAAATGCTGTGAAATGGTTGTTCAGTTGTTTTTGGTTGCTGCCATGTCCAACGCTACAGGTTAGTTTGTAGACGCGTTTTTCAAAACAGAACCAAAAATTTGTATGCTCTATAGTTATATAATTTTTTTATATAATATTCCATCAAAATTACAAGTTCATCCCCTCAGGGTCCAGAATCACATCCCCCCCCCTTTCGACTTAATACACATGTTACTTAGCACGGTGGCACCTTGTATAATCTGATATCGAATGGCCATGTCCTAAAATATTTTTTATTGTATTAACTGACTTCGATTATTTATTAATGGGTAAATTATGCATCGATTTTAAATAATAGATCGATGATTGTTATGACAACTTTCTTGTCTAGGTTCATCTTTGACTTATCTTGTTGGTTTTAACTCAGTTGGCGAAGCACGGGGATTGTTCTCGAGGGTAGAATAGACAATAATGACATTCCATCGTCATACATTGCGTACTTTATTGAAGTTGAAGGAATAAATTTCAAATAATTTACGCATTCCATGACAAAGTGATGTAGTTTTTCTCTATTCTACCCTAGACAACAAACCCCGTGTTTGGCCTACAGCTGTTACCAAAACTAAACAAATTTGACAGCAATAAATATGGTAGTTAGTATTTTGTCGAAGTGTTATTTTACACGTATTATAAAATGCGTTTTTGAAATTGTCGTTTCAATTATTAATAAAATCAGAACCCCTCCATAATACGCTTCCACAGATTTCCGAAATATTTTGAACGAAGTTCCTTATCGCGCGTTGTGAAAGGGGGCTAGACGGAAAAAATTCTTACGAAAAGTTGTAACGACATATTTTGACGAAGAGAACCGAGGAGAACCGAAGCGACGAGCGCAGCCGAGTTGAGCCGAGGTGAGCTTCGATTCGAACAATCGTGTGTTCCGCTCGCTCGCGCAACGTGTCATTGGAGTGAGCGGGATATAATCAGTTTTCTGCGGCCTCACTGAAGATGACGCGAGGACGCGAGATTAATCGAAAGGTTCCATCCGGGTGTCCCTTGACACCTCTCAAGTTTTTTTTAATAATTAATTAATTTATTTCAGGATCATAGGTAGCACAATTATGTAACTCAGTAATTTGAAAAAAAAAATGAGTGTAAAAACCATTTAAGAAACTTCTAAATTCGCAGGCGGAACTTGCCCGCCGCGCCACATCAGTCGATAACTTGGTGGAACGAATACATTAACCCTTAACCCCTTTATTATATCTTATCAATCTAATTAGTATTAATTTAGTTACCCTCCGGCCTCCAGGACACATTATAATTAAGGTAGGAACAGACTGATCAGGGCTTGTAAGTACTCTTAAAAACGAAATCAAAATTCGTTTGCGTACGCTAATCTTATGCAAGCGACATAAAAGCTGGTTTTGCACGACAACGAAAACGGATCTTTGATTTTACTTTACCGAGTAGGCCCTCTGATAACTTGGTGGAACTAATACATTAACCCATAACGCCTTCATGGCATTTTATCAATCTAATTGGTCGTTTCCCTCCAGGGCAGACTATCTGTATCCAACGTGGGTACGTTCGCGTACGCGACGCAACTTGGGAAAGCGTTCGTGCACTCTGGCCTGACGGACGAGGCGTCAGATGCTTTTGGGATTTCACAAGAGGTGCACGAGTGTACAACCTCGACATGTTTTCTAATACCGATGTAGTTCGCGTCATGTAAAAAGAACGCTGGCGGTCAAGCTGCGCAGTAGGCGATTTGTTGGTCTATTTGGTGGTATGCGGTGGGGCGCCCTACGTCGAGTCTTCTCGTCATCCATACCGCAATGCTTGAAAACGAAAGTTTTCAATCAGTGCGTCCTACCCGTCATGACCTACGAAGCTGAGACGTGGACACTCACGGTAGGGCTGGTCCACCAGTTCAAAGTCGCTCAGCGACTTATGGAAAGAGCTATGCTCGGAGTCTCTTTGAAGGATAGAATTCGTAACGAATACCTACATCCGACACAGAACCAAAGTTATCGACATAGCTCAAAGAATTAGTAAGCTGAAGTGGCAGTGGGCCGGCCATATCTCGCGAAGAACCGACAACCGCTGCGCTGGGGTAAACGAGTTCTTGAGTGGAGACCACGACTCGGTAAACGTAGTGTAGGACGCCCTCCGGCCAGGTGGGATGACGATCTGCGAAAGACTGCAGGCAGATGCTGGATGCGGCAAGCTGAAGACAGGGCGCTCATTAGGGGAGGCCTATGTCCAGCAGTGGACTAATGGCGCGCCCCACAGCATACCACGGATGGAGAATGATCTTCCATATTTTTTTATTTCCGAGCGATTAGTAGATACATACATGTCCCGGATAAGTTAAAAAAACTGTTTATTTTAATTACTGAGGAATTTGAAATCAGTTTTTAGTTTTTTTAAAACAATCAAAATAATTTATTAATATTGCAACGTCTTATAGACCACAAAAAGTTGTAAGATATAAGGTTTATAAGTTAAATAAACAAAGAGAAAAGTAGGCCAGTAAGATACCTACAGCAGATGCAGAAATTCATTGATTACTGCAGGTCCACCGTACACAATCACTCGTCGGGTCGTAGGTTATAAAGAGGAAAAGAAAGAAAGAAATTCATTTTAATCGTTCACAAAATACCTTAAACAATAATACAAAAACCTTAAATATTAAAAATACTTTATCCACCATGTGAACCAAAACGTCCTGCCTCAGCTTAATGTTCCTCAACAGAAAGTAGAGCAACGCTGGTTTTCTGGCAGGACCCTTGGTGCGTGCGTATCTACATGGCTGACAGACATAGTACACAAAAAAATATTACAATTTATATTAAAAATAATAGTAAACGAAACAACATAAAATAATAATAATGCATGCAATAACAATAAAGAAGGTAAACCTAAGTAAATTCTATAAGACTGTCTAAGTACTGTTCAACACAGAACCCTTCCACTCCGACAAATTATAGTACAATATAACCAACCAAGCAAGTGCCGACAGCGTGGCGTGGGATAGCCTATGGACATTCCATCAAACTTCACATGCTGATCTTTCGCCACAGGTTTGGCGAAGCGTTGGATGCATCGGATCATCGGACGGTGTGGTGTACGATAGTGTCTGTGAGCAAGCCATCTGTTTTAATACAAAATCAGGCGTCCAAATCTCATAATGCGTCGCATACGTGGTACCAGTTTGATCCTACTGTTAACGTCTGAATTTAAGTGCACTTCAGTTGCGCGCGTGTGACACACAAGTATAGTGACCGGCATGAGTCGTGAGCACAAACTGACACCTGCGCAGTAGTTAATTTTTGAAGCCATGGGGGCGGGGCGGGGTGCCGAACTGCACGCGATTGGTTCCTCAGTCAATGCACATCGTCTATTGGAGGCTCGCGTGTCATTCGGCTACTGTACACTTTCGTGCAATTTTATCGACTTACGTTTTGGATGTTAAAATAGTAGCTTAATTTTGTTATTTCGTATTTGTTAAGTGTTTTTGTTATAATATAGTTTTCAACACACTTGCTCATAAAGTGGCTCTATGGTCACCGCAATTAGGCACAGAATGACACTCATAATCAAACTGTGACTTTTTCATTGCTATAACTCACTAGTGAGTTATAGATTTTTTTATTGCTTTGTTCTTAATAAAGTTTTCATTCAAAAATCAAAGATCGTGTTCAATAGAAAAACATTTTTTTTTTAAATATAGAAAAACAGTTATACTCAGATTATAATGTTTTATTGAGATTATTATATTTTTATTCACGAACGCCTACAACATTACTCTATCAAAGTAAAATTTCAAGTACCACTAATATTTTAATTAGTTTGTATCAACCTATCAACCATTTTGGTAAAAACGGTTCTGAATAAATTTGGCCAAAAGTGTACATGCGCGAGGTTACGTCATCTGTGCTCACGACTCGTGCCGCTTACCGTCTGTCATGTTTAAAATTTTTCGTTCCATATAAAGACAAGAGGCCAACTGGCGCCACTCATCTGTTTTCATACAAATTCAAATATCAAAGTGCTTTATTTCCGTTAGACCTTACAGGACTCTTTGACACGTCACAAAAATTCAAATTACTGAGTTAAACTAGGAAATAAAGTGATCACTTTTATTTATTGTTCACTTTTTTTTAAGGTAAAGTAAAGAAGCGAACAAGAAACCTTTACCTTGTTAGGGCGCTAGTTTTCGAGCTGGAGCAAAACCCGTCCCAAGCTTTTTTATCCTCTAGATAATCTGATATTGTGTAGGAAGCCTTTTTACAAAGGATATGTTTGACAATTTGTTTTTATTTATTGAAAGTTTTTGCAACTCACTTGGTGTTTTTTTGTATACAGAAGCGTATACATTGCCCTTTAGAAGACATTAATCTTGTGTAGCCTAGTTGTGTGTAATTCAAGCGTCCAAATCTCATAATGCGTCGCATACGTGGTAACAGTCTGTTCCTATCTTTAACGTCTGAATATGTGTGTACTTTACCTCAGTAGCGCGCAAGGACACGGCAAGCACAGGCATACACAATCATTGAAGTTTATAATTTAGTTTTTCCATTTTAAAGACAAGGCCATTGTGTTTCGGTTTTTTGCAGAAAGACAAGTGTCGTGTTTAGAAAATGACCGATCGCTCGCACCTCGTGTGTACCTTACCTACTATTGTATTTTTTGGTAGGTGTTGTGTAGTGTTAAAATTTAAACGTTGAACAAAAGAACATAATATGGAACTTTACCTATTGTAGTTTTTAGTAGGTGTTGTGTATAATGTTAAATTTCAAATGTATTAAGAGCGAATATAAAACATATGCAATCATTGCTTGAAGTAGCATTTTTTGAGTAATATTGGTATGTTTTTTATAAAGGTATTTAGTGAGATATCTTAAGTGTTGTAACGAGAAAGACTACATAGTTTGAAAGTGATGGAACCGTGGTCCCACTGCGATGTCCCACTGGTGGGACAAAACTTTTTCGTGGTCCCACCAAATCGCAGTGACATCGCAGTGGGACCACGGTTCCGGAGTGAGTTTGAATAAGTAACTACCTACCTCTTAGTTTAAGTAGCCTTATCATGTAGGTAACTTAGCATTATACCATGATAGTTTTGTTTGCTAATGACTAATTTATTCGTCATACTTCGTCACGCCGTTAAAAACGCGGATCGCACGCTACGAGCTCGCTGCGCAAACTCGCTATGAAATCGCTCGGAAATCGCCAGTGTGATAGGACTCTTAACTAGTCAATCTACCTAGGTACTCAGAAAGTACGCTATCCGCCGGAGGTAAAATTGTTTTGGATAGATGGACTTAACGGCTAACAATAATTACAGACTGATATCTACTGCATTTACTCATCTTCGCTTTTATCTGTGTCATGACATCATGGGGGTGATTTATATTATCACGTATGTAGGTCTCGTCTCGGGTACCTAAAGAATTTAACAGTGTCGGATCTAGGGGGGCAAAGGCGCTTGTCCCGGGTGCCGGCGAGGGGGCGCCAAAATTGTGCTCTAATGCCTAACGATTATTCTGAATTCTCTAAAAAGCTAGACCTAGAAATCTTTGCCAGCAATTTTTTCCCCCAAAGTGTAAAAACTGGGAGCAATTCGATCGCCGCACGAAAAATCTGATGATTATTGAGGCTCACCGCTTTAAAAAACTGTGCCATGTTTTGGGCGCCCTGTGGAGTTTTTCCGACCAGCTAGCGAAAGCCAACACATGGCTATCAGAGTGAGCTGCATATGTGAAAGACTAGTTGCGGATGAGAGGGGGCGCCATTGCAAGTTTCTGCCCCCCTTCGGAGAAATCGTAGATCCGGCGCTGGCATTTAAATGGACCACCCGAGTAGCTGCATACTCATTTCCACTGTAGGTAGCCCCTCGCTAGCTAGTCAATTCATCAACCCGATCAAATTCCGTTCGATTCAAATTGGCGCGTTCTTTTGACATTGGCAGTTGGGCTCTGCTATGGTGACCATGGCTTGCGCAGGCTCTGTATTCTGCTTGTTTATAGTGAGTTTTTTGCCAGGTTTGTTTGCGGGGCAGTCCACAGGCTGGTTGGATGGCCTGGCGAAGAGTCTTGGGTACCAGAGCGATTACCACCACGCGGTTATCATTGATGCCGGCTCTTCGGGCACCAGGGTACTTGCTTATAAGTTTAGGGTACCATTTACAGGTATGACATTTATTTATTTGTTTCCTGTCATTGTTACAAATTAATTATGTTTATGCATATTACTGCCTGAATTTTTGATGAAGTACAATATTGTGTGACTGTGAGTGAATTTAAAGACTTTAAGACCGCTCCGCGGTGAATTCCCCAATACGGTCCTCACCGTTTTAAATATTTCTCTAAAACGAATCTATTCAAATTAATGAACCGAATCACGAAATATAATCCCTAACATAGGAATATATGACCAATAAAGTTGAAATTCTTTTGGAAAAACGTTAAATTTTCTCCAATCTTTGCGCAAGGCGCTTAACAAAAATCTGTTTTTTGGGGTTTTATTATTATTGTATTGAATTTAATAATACAGGTAAGTATTGATAAGACATATAATCATTTGGTGTTTCCTATTTACTGTGAGGGCTAAAACCCCGCGCAATTTTTTGTATTTTCTAAAGTAATTTATTATAAAACTATAGAAAATATTGTAAAACGAAATATTTTATCGTGTAGACCAGATATTGGTCATATTTTGTGATTTGTTTCATTACTTCTATTAGACTAGACGATCGTCTCGCGGTTTCACCCGCGTAGTTCCCGTTCCCGTGGGAATTCCGGGATAAAATATAGCCTACGTCACTCCCTGAAAAGTAAGCTTCTTAACGGTGAAAGAATTTTTCAAATCGGTCCAGTAGTTTCGGAGCCTATTCAATACAAACAAACAAACAATCAGATCTTTCCTCTTTATAATATTAGTATAGATAAGTTTTAGATAAATCTTTAAAACGGCGAGGACAGAATTGGGCAATTTACCGCGGAGCTCCCTTAAGGTTACAGTGGATAAAGTCCTTCATTGTATCGGGGAGGACTTTGTTCAGGGAAGTTTGGGGGCTGATATAATGATGATGAAATTCTCTCATAAGAACGTGCGAACACGCAAGAATGCCCAACTTAAAACAACGATCTTCGCTCGTTTCGCTCGCTCGATCAATGTCACTCAGTCACAATTGACACCACGATACAATAAATTATATTTGACATGTTTGGAGCCTTACCAGAAACATATTAGCTTACCTTGGCCGACATCCCATTTCGATTGTTATTAGTTATCCATCGGGTACCTAATTTATCGCGTTGACAAATCGAGGAAAATTTCATTGATTGTTATAATTTATCTTGCAGTATTTGGCCAAGCCAACCTGGATCTAGTCGAGGAGTATTTTGAACAGTCCAAACCTGGATTGTCATCGTTTGCTGATAACCCACAACAGGTAAAATCGACCACTTCATACACGTAATGTTCAATGTATTCTCTCTAGACTTATATGAAACAAATTATGTAAATTTTACAGCAGACAATGGATTGGAAAACATACCGTTGCATTGCCAACATCATACAATTTAGCCACTCCAAAAATTAGGCAATTCTTGTATCGGGAAAATGCGTGCGAAAACGGGGGCAGAAGCTTGTTGTGCTTGTACAAGCTTGAGCTTGTAATAACACTAATATTACAAGTGCGAAGGTTTGGATGGATGTATGTCTGTTACTCCTTCACACCAAAACTACTAAATCGGATCGGTCTGAAATTTTGCATTTGCTCTAAATTAAAATTAAAAGAAAATGAAATAAATCCGTTCCCATAGGATTGAAATAACCCTTAAACGGTTCAATAGAAACAACGCGTTTGAAGCCACGGGCAGAAACTATCGTTTATTAAAATACTAGCTGCTGCCCGCCGCTTCGCACGCGTTGTTTCTATGGAAACGCTTAAAGGTGATGTCTATCCCATGGGAACTGATTTATGGGATAAAAAGTAGCCTATGTTTTATTCCAGGCTTAGAATTACCTGTATGCAAAATTTCTGATCGACCCGTTCAGTAGTTTTGGCGTGAAGAAGTAACAAACATCCATCCATCCATATATCCATCCATACATCCGTCCAAACTTTCGCATTAATAATATTAGTGTGATGTGACTTCTCCTCAGGGTGCAGATACAATAGTACAACTGATAAAGAAAGCGGAGTTTCTAACTCCGGCAGAGAAGCGTAGAAACACGCCGCTTATCGTGCGCGCGACTGCAGGCCTGCGTCTGTTACCAGCGGACAAAGCGCAGAACCTCATAACGGCTGTCGCAGACACTATAGATAGGTAAGAACCTCACTATATAGCCTTAACACACAGTTATATTTGTCACTAGCTTCTGCCCGCGGCTTCGCACGCGTTGTTTCTATGGAAACGCTTAAAGGTGATTTCTATCCCATGGGAACTGATTTATGGGATAAAAAGTAGCCTATGTTTTATTACAGGCCTAGAATTATCTGCATACAAAATTTCAGCCCGATCTGTTCAGTAGTTTTGGCGTGAAGAGGTTACAAACATCCATCCATCTATACATCCATCCAAACTTTCGCATCACACTAATATTATAAATGTGAAAGTTTGGATGTATGGATGGATAGATGTTTGTTACCTCTTCACGCCAAAACTACAGAATGGATCGAGCTGAAATTTTGCACACAGGTAATTCTAATCCTGGAATAAATCATAGGCTACTTTTTATCCCATAAATCAGTTCCCGTGGGATCGAAATCCCCTCTAAACGTTTCCATAAAAACAACGCGTGCGAAGCCGCGGGCAGAAGCTAGTTTATAATATTAGTGTGATTATTTCAGTCCATTTGACACTATTCATTTCAGTCACCTGCGACAGCATCATTTTATGGCCGTACTTAAATCTTTGAGAGGCTTTCGATGCTTTCGATGTTCCTAAAACGATCAAAAAGCTGTAACTGGAATACATCCGTATAAGCAGTAGCTAATGATTAGGCGCTTCTGAATGCTTACTCGTGTAGTCAGAAATAGAATATAAAACGACTACTTCTGGGAATCTCTCGATATCACCACGGCGTCCTCCAAGGAAGTGTCTGTGGCCCAACTATTCTACTCCTTGACTCCACTAGCCTATAGCATTTTACCGCAATGTCACATGGTGTCATTGATAATAGCTGACGATAGATCTAGAACAAGGCCGGCCAAACCCAGGCACGCGGGCCACGGCGTGGCCCGCCAAGGCATTTGAATTTGCCCGCCAGCACCTCGACCGACCATCGCGCGCGCCCCCGCGCTGTGCGCGGCGGCGTCGGCGGCCGGCGATTCTATTGACGATTTTCCAACATTGCGCGACATTGCTATTCAAATTTTAAGCAGACTTAGTTCCACCTATGTGTGAGAAAAAACATTTTCAAACCTATCAGTCATTAAAAATAAATATCGCACATCACTCACTGCAAAACACATCTCTGATTTGATTATACTTCAACATCAGATTTAAAACCTAATATCGACAAATTAGTATCTGGAAAACCTCTTCACAGATCACATTAAAAATTTCATTTAATTAAGTATTCATTTCATGTAAAAATAAAGTAAATAAAGCATATTTTGTGTTTTTTATGTATGAATTTCGTTATTAATAAAGTTGTAGTGGTGGCCCGGGGCTGCCACAGTCTGAGAATATTTGCTCACCTGGAAAATCTATTGGCCAGCCTTGATCTAGAACATTCTACGAGTCTAAAAGGTCCAATAACCGAAGTACAATGAATGTATAAAGAAA
The DNA here is from genome assembly GCA_963564075.1 of Eupithecia subfuscata. NCBI lineage: Eukaryota > Metazoa > Arthropoda > Insecta > Lepidoptera > Geometridae > Eupithecia > Eupithecia subfuscata. Next base: position 2,590,398 of record OY751117.1, on the reverse strand, counting down.
GCGGAGTTTCTTACTATCGTCTATCATTACATTTACATATTCCATGATACTTGCATACATTTTCCCCTAGTGAGTATCAAGCATGAAACTTTCTGCTTATATATAATTTCCATATAGTTCTTGCTTTATAGTTATGCGGAGTTATTTTGGCGGTTCACAGGTGGCTCATTGTCCGCTGGGCCACTACGGTCGTCCACTATTGTACACATATCAATAATGTGTACAAAAACGAACACGCTGAATTAAATCTAATAATACCTAAAATAAATAAGGGACGTTGATTCAGCGACTATCGTCCCGATAGTCGTTTCGGTTAACGGCGTTATAGCGAAGAGCCTCGATCAACATCTTAAGGCTCTACCTCCCCGAACACTAGCGCCGCCACATATTTTATCTTATTATTACGTCGAAGAAAGGAAATTCCAAACATTACGTTGGGCAATTTGTGAATCCTATCATAAGTTTGGAAGATAGGAGAAGATAGGAAGATACGTAGACGTTGACGATTTTTTTCGACGTAATAATAAGATAAAATATGTGGCGGCGCTAGTGTTCGGGGAGGTAGAGCCTTAAGAGACTCTCGGTAGGAAGTTGGATCAAGGGCCAGATTCAAAAGGTGGTGCTCCTGGACTCGGCGCGCATCGTCAGGAAGTTCCTCTCTCTGCAGCCCTAGTCACCGACGGCTTGAGCCTAGCTTCGCGGCCGGTGATTCACCGTATTGATATATTTTTTATAATCGTTTTATAATATTTTATTTTCATAATATGTAAATTATATGAACCTTATGTTTGTGTTACAGATTAGGATATGATACGGACGCGCACAGCGTAGAAATAATGGATGGATCTGATGAAGGAATCTTCATTTGGTACACCGTCAACTTATTGCACAGTGAGTATTATCTAAACTTCTTGTGGATTAGCGAACCAAAGATTTTGACCTTCGACATGAGGCTTTCTTTTATCTACCTCAACCGTAACCTCAAGGCCTCCCCCTGATACAACAAATACAAAATACAAAATTCATTTATTTACCTTTACAAAAAGCTTATACAGTTTACTGGTGGTCCCCGCACTAGGTTCAGAACCTGTATCGCGGGAGGCCGAATTACAAATAGAATTACTTATATAAATTGACTGCATAAACAGGGCAGCAGTTCACTCTACAAAAGATACAATATAAAAACATACTACTGATAGACATAAAAAATAAAATTGAAGTAGAATTAACATGTACATTTAAAATATTAGTGTTGAAGTATAAAATAAGACATGAATTGAAAACTGGATGACATGATTTCGATAATGACAAGGACACAACACGACTTAAGAGCGGGATGGTGAGGGACAGGGGAGGGGGGGGGGGGGGCTTGAGGTGGGGGGACGTAGGTTTAAGCGGTAGTGGAGAAAAATAAGAAAAACTGTGATTTAAGCAGAAATCAGCGTCGAATTAGTAAAAGTTCCTCAGTGGCGTCATAGTCCAATGTAAGGAGCCACCTTCGAACCTTCTCCTTAACACCATATAGAGAACACGATAGGAGTTGACAGTGCATTAGCAAGCGACGATAAATATATGGGAAGGAGAAAGACCGAAAGCGCCTGGCGAACGAAGACTTAACCGAAGGGACTTCAATTTTAATTCGACGATGACCAGACCTCGAGTGAGAATCACGTAATGGTTTAGCATTTGACTTGTGGAACGAGGTTGTTACCCGGAGTATGTAGAGCTGTCTGACAGTTAACGTTTGAGACTCTGCATGAAGCGAAACTGTTGGATATCTAAAGGGCTTGCGAAACATGACTTTTAATACGGCTCTATGTGCTCTTTCAAGAGATATCATGTACGACTTTGCCGCTCCGCCCCATGCAGTAATGCAGTAGCCTAAAATAGACTGGCAGAGGGCTGAGTATGCGATCATTAGGGTTTCGCGGTCAGCACCATCTCTAAGAAGCTTCATTACGTAAATTAGCTTCCTAGTACGTCCTGCGACAGCATTAATGTGTTGTTTGAAAGATAGATTTTCATCCAGCGTAATTCCTAGGTATTTGATGGAACTTGCTTTTTCAATTGACGGGCAGCAGCAGTTGCTAGGAGATGAGTGAGCAGGACCACAGTTATGAATCTGTAGGCGTAGAGTGAGAGGAGGCCCAGTTGGCTTGGTCTTGTGGAAACACAGATATTTGGTTTTACTTGCGTTAAGAGTGAGGAGATTAGCGTCAAGCCACAGAGCGACCCGCGATAGTCCGTCTTCTGCAAGCTTTGAGACTTCATTCCACGTGTCGCCCTGAAATAAAATAGCCGTGTCGTCAGCGTAACAAAGCACCTTTGCTATGCTGGGCTTATCAAAAAGGGAGGTTATATCGTTTATATACAACGTAAATAGCGTCGGTCCCAAAATACTACCTTGAGGAACCCCAAAAGATATGCTTTTTATGCCACTAGATTGACCCGCCACCGAAACACATTGATTTCTACCTGACAGGTAGCTTCTGAACCACCGAAGAGCACTGCCCCTGATTCCTAAACGTTCAAGTTTATTCAACAGTATAATCGGCGAGACTGTGTCGAACGCTTTTGCTAAATCCAAGAAGACGCCAATGCATCTCCTGTTGGAGTCCAACGTAGAGACTGCAGTATCCAAGAGGAATTGCACGGCATCCTCAGTGGATTTACCCTTTCTGAAACCAAATTGACAAGTGGATAGAAGGTTTTTCTGTTCCAGGAATTTAGTTAATCTAATGTTAACCAATTTTTCCAGAACTTTGGAGAAGACTGGTAAGAGAGCAATAGGGCGATAGTTGGAGGGAGACGACTTGGAACCGTTCTTATGAATGGGTATAATTGAAGCAGTTTTCCAACATGTAGGGAATTCACCCGTAGAAAGGCTTAAGTTTATGATATGACAAAGGGGCTCTACAATCGAGTTAATTACTTTTTTTACTAATACATTCGAAATACCATCAATGCCTGGAGCGCTATTGTTTTTAAAGAGCCCTATAATCGAAGAGATCTCAGATCGGTCAGTCGGCGCCATGAAGAATGACTGAGGGTCATTACTGGAGACCGTCATCTGTTTTGCCAGGTCCTGCTGCGACTTACCTAACTTGTTAAGGATAGTGTTTGCCAACTTATGGCCAGCACTAACGAAATAGTCATTGCAGGAGTCTAATGACTCTACTGGCGTTGATTTGAGCTTAAGCAGATCGGGGGAGCAGTCTTTTCTTTTTGGAAGTTCACACACAGACTTGATAGTATTCCAGAGCTTCAGGGGATTGCTCCTATTTTCAATAAATTGTTTTTTATTATAGTTAATCTTAGCGTCTTTCAGCAGAACTTTAAATTTATTACGATACTTGTTATGTGTCAGTTGCATATTCATGTCCTCGGGGTGCTTCCTCGCCTTAAGATGGAGGGCGTCTCTATATTTCATGCATTTTAGCAGTGCGGGGGTGATCCAGCTCTTGATAATGTTTTTACGCCTATTACTTGTGACAGTTTTTGTGTGCTGTTGAATGATATTTTTTAATTTAGAGGTTAATATTGTAGCTGCTACCGAAGCGTTGTCAGACTCAAAAATGACCGACCAGTCAGTTTTGCTCAGTTCCAGTGAGATGGCGTTATAATCAATTATTGTTTTGACTTTGGGAGGAGCTTTGGGAGGCGGCGATTGGGTTTGTAGGCCAACAAAGACTAAATCATGGTCAGTTATGCCCGTCCTGCAAACAGCGCCAACCGCGTCTAATCTGGCACTTACAAAAATGTGATCTAGGCAGGAACTCCCTCTAGTATTAATATTTATCATACTCTTGAGACCCAGCTCTGCCATGAGGCATAGGTATTCTTCGTGGCTACCACTCGTAGAGTCCGATAGAAGGTTTATGTTAATATCCCCTGCAATAGTGAGTTTCGCATTATGGAGATAATTATCTCTTACCACTGCGTCTAGTGAATTCAAGAAATTAGAGATGTTACTAAACGATGGGGATCTATAAAGACCTAGGATTACATGGGAGTTAGGTAATTTCAAAAGAAGAGAGTCCGCTTCCAATATGCATGGTTCGGTGACTGTCACGCACAAATCTGAGCGAACGTAGGCTACGACACCACCTGCTTTATTGTTTATGCTTGAAGAACCATAGTGCGAGTACCCAGGCATGGACCTAATTAACGGACATGTACCAAGATGGCATTCCGTAAGAATGATGACGTCGAACTTAACAGAAAACCGAGCCAGTGCTACAAGAAACTCGTCGAAGTTTTTTTGTAAGCTTCTTATGTTGAAAGTTAAAATCATGAGATTAAATTTTTTACACAGAAAATTAGTGCACATTTCAGGCGAGTTAAAAAGGCGGCAATCTACATCAAAAGTGTCATCAATTTCAGAGAGCAACTCTAAATTGGCATAGGTGAAAGATTTCACCTGCACCGGTGATAACTATAGAGCTGCAGTAGGATGCCGCGATAGATACATGGTATTTCTCGTGCAAATAGAGGGGAGGGAAAGGGTAGTGCGCTGGGCTGTGAGGATATTTGGAGGTATGTCTTAAGTGTCGTGTATGATGTGAAAAACCACAACAATTACTCAAATTTCTACTGAGATAGTCATATACTGAGTAACGCGATATTACATTTAAGATAAGTATAACTAGTTCTAAATTAATATTAATAAAGTATAAAGGCATGCAAATTAAAATGAACCATACGGAGGAAAATTTACTTGGCCGTCTCCTCGCAAGTAGGTAGCTTTTCATCCAATTCCGCAAAGCTTCGGATACGTATTGCTGGACAGCCTTCAGATTTCCGCAAGAAGATAGAGCCGCTGCTCGTCCAGCAAAATTTATATCCAGCGGATGCAGCACGGCCTCTACATTCCCGAAATAACCGTCGATTATCTCTGGTAAGCCGTTCATTAAAGAACACTTTTTTAGACTGATCGTCAATGCCGAGGTCTTTCGTTGTGATAGATTTGCGGGTTTTTACTCCTTTTAAAAACTCATCACGCTTGGCACGCCGTAAAAGACGAATTACTACTGGACGCGCGAAGTTCGTCGTGTGATCTGAAGAAGTTGGTTTCCTACTTACACCAGCCCGCAGGACCCAGTCAATGTCGTTCTCCCTGATGTCGACACCCAGTTTATTAGCAGCGACAAGCGCAATATGAGTAAGGTTTTCGTTGGGAGATTCAGGGACTCCTATTATCTCAACCTCGTTGCGTAGGTATGCCTGTGCCTGCGTATTAAGTTGATCCTCTAATTTGTTTACGTGATTTTTTAGGAAAGTTGTTTCCTGAAGAAATCGCTCCTCCAGCTCAGTGACTCTCTCTTCCGTGCAAGCCATTCGTGCAACCACAGTATCCATTTGATCGCGCATAGCATGCATTGCTGAGGAAACATTTTCAAGTTTGGAGTTAAAAGAGGAAACCTCCTCTCTCAAAAGACGAATTTCACTTGTTAGCGCCTGCAGATCCGGTTCAGGCAAAAACTTCTTGGGTCTTACCGTGACATTCATGTCAGGAGCGTTCTGGCTGGGTTGGACGAGGCCACTAACTGGCGTCTTTGAGTGATCCCCTCCACGTTTGGAATCGGATTTGCAATGAGGACATAACCAAGAGGTCAACTCGTTCAGTCTAGGAGCAGCGCCGCCGATGCAAGTGTCCCTATGATATCTCTTATCGCAGTTTGGTCGAGTGCAAGCGATTGATTCGTCTTTAGGACGAATTAAGTTATGGCAACTAGCGCAGCGACTAATGTTAGGCATTATTGCAGTAGTACATAGATTGTGTAGTGGCAGTGGTATCCTTATTTCGGCCGCGGGCAACGTTGACTCGGTGGCCCAGGGGCTCCGGTGTGCGACTTACGTGCAGAGGGTCGATGGTTCAAATCTCCGCGGCGACGACCACTTCCGCCGCACTTTTCGAATTTGGCGGAACTTCGATGACGGCGTCAACTTCCAACAGCGGGGGGGAAGTCCTCTTGGCAGGGGATGGGGGACGCAGCAAGGCGGCAGGGTGTGTTCTCCAGTAGATGCGTCTCTCTCTCGCCGCCCACTGGGAGGAGCTATCCCGTCCAAACACTCCAAGAGTAAACGAGAATTTGAACTTAGGTCAGCGACCAATCAGAAATTAGGAAAGTTAAATTTAAAATAAATTAGAGCTACGAGCGACAAACGTCTGCCCTGTACAGCGACCCGACGCGAACCCTGATATGCGCCTTATTGGCTTTTATCACATGGGGGGTAATGCCCATAATCCCCACGCTGGCCATGCGGGTTGGGGATCGCAGTTCGGTGGTAGAATTGTTCCGCAGGGGGCGCTGCTGCCCGCCACCTGATGGATATCCCTTAGTTGCCTCTTACGACACCAACAGGAAGAGTTTCTTTTATATAACTAAATTAATACCACACAGCTTCTTTTATATAACTAAATTAATATTAAATCTAAAGAAACTTCATTAACAAAGAAAATTACAATTAAAGAATAGAAACAAATTATCACGCGTCTCTACAAATGAAACATTTGAGGTCATTGCAGACTATTACAAACGATCTAGAAGTAGCTCAACTGATCTTAAATTTATTAGTTGGTTTGTATTGTAACGGGTTATCTTAGAAAATCTAATTCTTTAAATAACTAAGTAAGCAATATTATCTCTAAGTGCTGTACAGGTTGCTTTTTTTGAGATCGGATTTTATAGACAACATCAAAATTATGTGTAACTAGCTGCGCCCCGCGGCTTCGCCCCCGTGGAAATGTATGTTTCCAACTTTCTTAATTTTTTCTTTCATAAGAACCTTCTCCTGACAATAACAAACACAACAAAGAAAGAATTAGCGAAATCGGTCCAGCCGTTCACCCGTGATGCCGTGACCAAGGAAAACGGGTTTCATTTTTATATACAGGGTGGAATTTTGTAATGCCACCTGGAGGGAAAGTACTCTTAATACTGTAGATAGAAAATTTTACTCAAAGAAAACATTCCTTTAATTTTGAAAAGAAAGAAAACTGCATTCAAAGATTTTCGAAAATTCGCTTGCCACACCCGGGAATCGAACCGACTGAAATCTGTAAAAATTACACCCTGTACTTTTATTGCATAGATCGTTAGGGTCAATAATAAGGATGAAATCTCTCTAACAAACTTAATAAATTAAATGAAAGGAAAACCATGAAATCTTAAATTATAAATTGAATGGGAGATCCATCTGTTTACTTGTGTCAGTAATTAATGATTATCATTGACGTCATTTATCCATTAAAATGACAAATTGATATTTGGTTAAGACGATTGAAATTTGCACGTGTTTGTACCTAATGCAGACTTTTCTATCTTAAAATACTGGATCTCTTAAGAAATTAGTTAAATGGTTTCCCCGAGGCGGAGCGAAACCAAATAATTCTACAGCAAGATGGTGCTCCAGCCCATAACAGCAGAATCACTACTGCCTACATTAATAACCATTTTAATACCTGGATTGGTACCAACGGCACAATCAGATGGCCTGCGAGATCACCAGATCACACCCCTAGATTTTTTTTTGTGGGGATATGTAAAAAATCTAATTTACATGAAATCTTATGCGAATGTAAACGAGTTGAGAGTTGAAGTTCAGAATACGATTTATAATATTCACCACAACACGTTATAAAAAGTTACTAGAAATGAATACATAAGAAGAATAAATTTGTGTATCCAAGAAAATGGAGCCCATTTTGAGGAACTAATTAGTAGTTAGTTGACTTTTATTGTAAATAATTAAAATAATTTAAGATTTCATGGTTTTCCTTTCATTTAATTTATTAAGTTTATAGGAGAGATTTCATCCTTATAATTGACCCGACCGATCTATGCAATAAAAATACAGGGTGTAATTTTTACAGATTTTAGTCGGTTCGATTCCCGGGTGTGGCAAGCGAATTTTCGAAAATCTTTGAATGCAGTTTTCTTTCTTTTCAAAATTAAAGGAATGTTTTCTTTGAGTAAAATTTTCTATCTACAGTATTAAGAGTACTTTCCCTCCAGGTGGCATTACAAAATTCCACCCTGTATATAGATAAAAAAAGTCGTGACTCTTTAAGTCATGAACACGATTATTGTGAAAAGCAATACGGCAGTTGAGAAAATCCTATTGTACGCTACGCTATCGTCGGTACGCTTCCGCCTGGTATTGATACGGATCACCTGTAGATGGTTTGCAACAGTCTGCAGTTAGCTCAATTGTTTCAATTGTAATTACTAGTTCTTTTTTGTTAATATTATTTGATTGTAATATTGTTTGTCAACAGTATTATTATTTATTACTAAGTTTTTTTCTTCCTATTCGTGTTCTTTTAGACGCACTCTTGGATGTATTTAACGTAGTAAAATATATCACAAACCTTTTTCTGCTGGTTTTTTCACCAAAAACAGTGTTTTGTCTTGAAAAAATAACCATAAAATTTTGTAAATCCTTTGAAATTTTAAAACATTAACGATAATGTAAGAATAACGTAAAAAAACGTTAAAGAACACGAATATAAAGAAAAAACGCCCCTTATACATTATATTAAAAAAAGTAAATAATGTTCAAAACTAAAATATCGTAGAACACACGTTGACCCCCTCGATGTCCAGAATCACCTCCTTTCGGCTTAGTACACCCGTTCCGTGGGACCCTGTACCTATATGGGGGTCAAATCGATGCAGCTTGATAAGGTGCTGTGAATGTAACACCCTATATAAACACAACTAACATCATGGTATGAAAATGGCTATCACGATTATACATATATTCTAGATTCTATTTCTACGTTTTGGTGGAATCCTCGCTTAATCGGTATTATTTGATAAAACAATCAAAGTATAATATCAGATATTTCACAAGTATTTTGTCATATTATTTCTGATAAAATAATACTAAAACTACCAGACGTAGCAATTTATCAAGCTTTTTACTTATCAATACTACTCAATAATATAATTTTATCTAGCTTCTCCTATTGATTACATGTTGGGAACTGTAGACAGTCATAAATTACATACCTGCCTAACTATTATTCGTCTTTCTTATATTCAAGTCTAATGTACAGTCGGCTGCAAAAATATGTATACACTTCCGAGTTTTCAATTTGACTAAATAGTAAGTGTACAGTAATTGTGATAATTTATGTACCGCATTCTGACGAAGTACGGTGACTACTTTGTACGAAAAACGTGTGCATGTCCTTTTATTTGAAAAATTCCGAGTAAAATAAAAGTTAAACCTTGGAAGTGTATACATGTCTGTGCAGCTGACTGTACATCGATGTGAATAAAATTCGGGAGAGTGGGCACTAGCTTCTCGAAAGTGGAACGCACAAATTGAGTCCAATTAGGTCCACCCACCTCAGTCACAGTCGGACCGGCGGCGGCGCTGCCGGCGTACGTTTTTCGCGTGTATTGTTGTCTCGATCGCACTTCGGTTTAGATACGTCTTTCCATCATTGTGGTTAAATAGGTATACGAGTATTGCAATGGATGGCCATTTGTTGAGATAGCGCTAGAACGTGCCGTATCTACAGAATTTTACTTATATCAATGCTAATGTATTTATTTCGCTTCTGCAAGCGACTTCGTTTAGGTAATTGGTATAAAGATTAATTGTGAATTAATCTATATACTATGGTCTGTGCTATGGTGCCCAATAGTACTCAGGGATTGTTTATTTATTTACTGAGAAAATCAATGGGATCCTACAGGCTCTTAAGGGGCGAACCTGGCGGGTTTGGTTGTCAAACGAGGCTTAGATCTCAGTATTTACGGGATCCCCGTGGTATAAAACTAGAATTACATAAAATTAAACATTTTTTCTTCGGTGCCTTAATTGAAAAACACGATTACGAAAAAAATTAAGATAAAAAAACATGAATGTGCACTGTTTTGCACGTAATTTGGTCGAGATCTCAGGAACCTTGCGGTCTATAGAAAACATTTTTGTTTTGATTCGTAGTTAATTTATTACTAACTAGCTGCCGCCCGCGGCTTCGCACGCGTTGTTTCTATGGAAACGTTAAACGGTGATTTCTATCCTATAGGAACTGATTAATGGGATAAAAATATAGCCTTGGTTTGATTCCAGGATTATAATTATCTGTATACAAAATTTTAGCCCGATCCGTTCAGTAGTTTTGGCGTGAAGAGGTAACAAACATCCATCCATCCAAACTTTCGTATTTATAATATTAGTGTGATTCTTTTCTTCATAAGTTGTTTAATTTTCTTGTAAATAAGCAAAATCCTCATTTTTGTGCTTACGCCGTTCCAAAAACGTATGCTCCGACCCGCTTCTATGAACGCGAACCCCTATGCCTATCCCTTTCACCAATGGCGCGCAATGCGCTCTCTTAAGGTTGACCGTTTCCTGTTGGTGCAAGATAAAATTTATTTTGTGGTTTGATTGTTTTGTGTGTTCTACAAGGAAAAGTAATTTGCCGCAAATCTAAACCATTTTCTATGAACCCATTGATAAAATCAACTTCGAAACGTAGGTTTATTGTCATATTATTGTTATGTCCCCTGACCTCCGTCTGAATGAGAACCCCTCTGGGTAAAAGCCTCCTCCAGAACCTTCCAGTAATCTCGGTCACAACAAATTTCTATATCCAGGTTCAGGATGTGGATCTTGACTGTTATACCCCTACAGTTAAGAACTTATTGGCGCTTATCGTGGGAGGCGTATGTCCAGCAGCCGACTATGGTTTAGGCTATTTATGTGATGATGTGAACCAGGATGTATCGGTGATTATGATAATTATAATCACCGATACATCCTGGTCCACATCATCACAATTTGCTTGATTATAATGGACAATCATAATATGATTTCCATTACAATCAAGCAAATTTTAGTTCTTTTTGATATTATAAGAGGGCGCTGAATTGGTATCAAATTTTTACCTTTATTAATTTTATTTTACACATTTGATTTTTGAAAATGTGTTGCTATTGCTCTTGTAAGGACTTCAGACACTCTGGACGGTTCAATAGGTATACCTCTGGTTTTGCCTCAGAACGGGGAATTGTACTGTGTAGGTTTTGCTTAACGGCAGTTGAATTTTAACATTTCTTTTGTAGAAAATTAGTTACACTGTAGATAGCTAAAATGATAGATAGATATTATAGCCCATAAATAAAAAAAACACAACCTTATTTTAAACAACTCTACCCTTCCAGACATAATCGACGGTCAAACAATGGCAGCCCTCGACCTAGGCGGCGGCAGTACTCAGATCACGTACCAGCTAACCGAGCGAGACGTCAAGTTCTACCCTCCTGGCGATCAGTACGTGGTGCCTGCTGGAGATAATATCACTTTATACACACACAGGTATGTCTTATGTCTATCTCATATGTAGGTAGCGGTAGTGCTAACATGTAGGTGGCGGTAGCACTAACATGTAGGTAGCGGCAGTACTCAGATCACGTACCAGCTAACAGACCGAGACGTCAAGTAAGTCTACCCTCCTGGCGATCAGCACGTGGTACCCGCTGGAGATAATATCGCTTTATACACGCACAGGTATGTCTTATGTCTATCTCACACGTAGCGGTAGTGCTAACATGTAGGTGGCGGTAGCACTAACATGTAGGTAGCGGCAGTACTCAGATCACGTAGCAGCTAACAGACCGAGACGTCAAGTTCTACCCTCCTGGCGATCAGCACGTGGTGCCCTCTGGAGATAATATTGCTTTATACACGCACAGGTATGTCTTATGTCTATCTCACACGTAGGTAGCGGCATCACTCAGATCACGTACCAGCTAACCGAGCGAGACGTCAAGTTCTATCTTCTTGGCGATCAGTACGTGGTGCCCGCTGGAGATAATATCATTTTATATACGAATAGGTAAGTCTTATGTCTACCTCACATGTAGGTAGCGGTAGTGCTAACATGTAGGTAGCGGTAGTGCTAACATGTAGGTGGCGGTAGCACCAACATGGAGGTGGCGGTAGTACTCAAATCACGTACTAGCTAACCGAGCGATGGGTTGGTTGTAAACATATTTCTTTTGAAATCTATTAAATATTGGCCAGCTGATTCAGTTGAAATTGTTGTCGCGATTATATTTGTAATTGCTGTAGTTTGCTGTTTTCTAGAATGTATCTGGTTACTAAATGACTGGACAGCTTGACAGCAAACGTGGTTACGATAACTAATCTGCTCCCCTATTTGATCCAACCAAATTGCAGTTTTCATCGTCTAAAAATTATTCAATTGAGTGTTTTATCTTTCAGCTACCTCAACCTAGGCCTTCTCGCAGCGCGTTACGGCATTTTCTCCCTGGAATCGCGCAGACTGACAGACCTAGCGAACGATACCAACGAGCTCAAGTCAGTCTGTGTGGAGCCTATCATACAGAAGGAGCCCTGGACTTATGGCAACAAACAGTATTTAGTTAGGTGAGTGTATAATGAGGTCTAAACTACATAAGTAATGCTGAACAATACACACAGCGTCATCTAGCCCCAAGCTAAGCAGAGCTTGTGTTATGGGTACTAGATGACTGATATACATAATACACTACATTACATAAATATATATTTTTTATTATACTTACATACATGGGCAGGACACTTGGCCAGACGAAGTGACGACAGGTGGACTAAAGCACTGACTGAGTGGTGGCCAAGAGACTGTTGTAGGAGTAGAGGGCGTCCACCGGCGCGATGGGTCGATGACATACGCAAAACCGTAGGCTACACCTGGCTCAGATTAGCACAAGATCGAGGTGAATGGCATAAACATAGAGAGGCCTATGCCCAGCAGTGGGTCGACAAGGGCTGATATGATGATGATGATGATGATGATACTTACATAGAAAAACCCAAAACACCCGGAACAAATATTTGCAGATCGAACATATCTTTGTCCCATGGTGGGAATCGGGAATCGAACCCCCAACATCCTGCGTCGCGGAACTAAGGCGTCGTCGGTCGAGACGAGACATCGGTCGTCAAACTGACACGGATCAGGTGCAAACTGACAGACCTAGCGAACGATACCAACGAGCTCAAGTCAGTCGATGCGGAGCCGTTCATACAGAACGAGCCATGGACTTATAATGACAACAAGCAGCATTTCAAAATCAAAATCAAAAACTCTTTATTTCCATAAATACAATAAATATACACTTAGAAAAGGTCAAATTATAAAACTAAACACTGACACGGAAATAAAGTGATATTTTTTTATTTCTGTCTATTCGGTATGTAGACTAAAGTAAAGAAGCGACGAAGAAACCTTTAGCCTGTTAGTTGTTATTTTTCGAGCTGGAGCAAAACTCGTCCCCAAGCATTTTTATCGTCTAGATAATCTGATATTTTGTAGTAAGCCTTTTTACAAAGGATATGTTTGATTTGGTTAGGTGAATGTATTAACACACATACGTCCACTGCTGGGCAAAGTGGGCACTGGGCATGCCTCGTCCAAACAAAGAAAGTTTTGTCATAATCTCCACGCTGGACAGGTGGATTGGTGATTCGCAGCAGAGGTTCAGAAACACAGAATGAAGGTTTTCTCCCTTTCTCTAATAAGTTCCCATAATCGGCTCTTTCGAGATACACGGGCTCAGTTTAAGGGGTCGATTCTTAGGTACGCCGCGACTGCCACGGCTTTATGAAGTGTATCAAGGAGGTGCAAACTACTAACGACTAAGAAGGTTGCGGGTTCGATTCCCGCCGCCCTGCAAATATTAGACAGACGTGATTAAAAACGATCTAGTGTTGAATAAAGGCAAGAGAGAGCTAAAGCGGAGTTGTAGATTTACCAAATGCGTTTGAATCTAAATTTTTATTTCTTTTCGCAGTGGACTACCCCGCGCCAACAACCTCAAACGTAAAGAAGCGTTCGAGGCGTGCCAAGCGGTGGTGCGACAGTACGTGATGGCCACTCTGGACTGGGAGCCCACTGTGCCTCCGAAGGGGACCGTGGCAGCCATGAGCTACTTCTACGACGTCGCAGCTGATGCTGGGATTATAGGTGAGAATAATTTTTATTGAAAAAAATGGATTGTGGGCGACCTTAGCTGAACCACAGATATTATAATACTATACTAGTACAGATGCCTCATCCCATAGTAAGAAATGTGACTCGCTTCGGGCGAGATTTCTGCGGGCGAACCAGGTATTGTTTTAAGTTCACTAGATGGCGCAAGCCTTGGCCCGCAAGGCCGAATGAAATAATACCACCTTCCACTACTAGATGTCGACTCGTGCAATATTTTAATGACGCCATCTAGTAGTAAGTAGACTTGCTAATAAGTTTCCGAAAACGTCAAAAGATACTTACGGTTTATTTAAATTTAGAACATAGACTTGAAGAAAGTTTTTCAGCTTAATTATAATTGGATGCTGATAAGCAATAACATGTCAACCTACGTGGAAGCCATTTTGAGAAAAACGCGTTTTAAAATTTCAGCGCCAATTTAATTACTTTGTTCAAGGATTTTCCATACAAATTGATATTATCCAGTTATTAGAATAGCGATATCAGTTTTAATCATAGTTTAATCATTTTAATATGTAAAATCATTTGGCGTGCGTCTAAAAAACGACAAATTTGTTATAACGAAATGCGTTACTACGTATTTTAGTTGAATAAATGTTTCAAGTCTCATAAAACACTATTGAAAAACTGAAAATAGTTATTTTAAAATATATGTGATGTATGTCAAGAGCCATAACTTTATATTGCTAAATGAATTATTAGTGTAAAAATTGATTTGCAAATGAGTTATCAATAAAAGACATAACGTAATACAACATTGAGAAAAGGTTTATTATACTTCTAAAACACATAAAAAATAGGAACAATTCAGTCCGTCAGCCGTTCAGTCTTGAAGACATACATAGGTAGACAATAAGTACGATGAGTATTAGTATTTTACACACACATAGGTACCTCTTAACCAATACTCTATGTAGGTGGGTAAATTATTATAAATCAAATTAAATAGAATATAAACAAAACAATTTTCATCTTAATAGCAATACTAGCGGTGTCCGTAGTTTCTAATGCGCTTATAGCGCTTATGTTCTTACACTAAAATAGTATATTTATTAAAATAAAGCCCTACGTTAACATATATATTTTTCAGGCACTTTACGACAATGTTTTTCTTAACCTTCTTTTATACGTATTCTTCATCGTCGTTCAATTCAAAATCAATAGTATTGCCAAAGCCTTCTGTATCATCAATAAAATCACCGGAGGCAATATTCCGTAAGAAGCTGTAAAAGGGTTTAGCATCGGCTGGAATAAGCTTGAGCATTTCTTTTAAGTCTTTAATCTTTGCTTCTGACAACGCTCGACCATCTGGGTAAAGAACTTTAAGATCTATTTCAAAATTTGGACGACTTCTACGTCCTTTAGCACCTTTGGATATGTCAACTTCTTTGGGGTTCTCTTCTAATTTATTTTTCATAAAGAGTTTTGCAGGATCATTCTTCCGGACTTCTATTTCAAAGGTAGTCATCCAAGATATCTTTTGTTTTTCTATATCCATTTTTCTGTTGGTAATGCGTTCCAACATTGGCGCTACTGAGCGAAAATCTTCTTTTTGGAGTCTTGCTATATTGAATTTTTTCTTTTTACGACAATTTCTCATAACAGTGATGTAGTCTTCTGCTGTGTACAGACGCATCTGATTCTTCAAAGCACATTCGACGTCTCCAAATTCAGAATCATTTGGTAAATATGTGTGCCCTGGATGTAAGAATCATTATTTTCCGGTATATAGTCAGGGTCTTCTAAATTTATTCGCTGTGACTCTCTTGCACCAGATCCTGTTTGCAAATTCTCAACACCTACTTGTTCTTCTAGGTCAGGTGACCTTACAAAACAATGTGCCTGTGGCTCTTCCAAATGATTTGCTGAACTTTCCAGATCAGCGAATAAAGGTTCCAATGTTTTTGTAGGGCTCAATAAATCATCATTGGACTGAAACGGAATAGTTTCTATATGATCAATCAATTCAATATTACAAGCATCATCTAGTATTGCATTTTCAACGATTGTGGACTGAATACTTTCTGGTTGAACAATTATCTCGATGGTCGAACACTGAGATGGTGTTGAATTTTCAGCGACCACAGAACATTCAATAAATTCAGAGTGTTCAAATACTACATCATGTTCAGAAATACTTATATTTGCAAAGGGGGTATCGGCTGAAGGAACATCTAAGTCGGCTGAAGGAACATCTAGGTCGGCAGAAGGATGTTCAGAAATACTTATATTTGCAAAGGAGGTATCGGCTGAAGCAACATCTAGGTCGGCTGAAGGAACATCTAGGTCGGCTGAAGGAAGAAGCGAAGACTGGTGGGGTCTCACAAGGTTTACGAGCATGAGACCTCGCGATATTGGCGGTGGCATTCTGAAAGTAATTGAAGAAATAAACTTGTTAACAATTTTAAGCAATAAGGCCGCCCATTGTACGTTTTTATTTTATTTAGATATAAGTTATTTTATGTATTGTAAACTTTATTGTTTACAATACACAACACTTAATTGTGTTAATTCATTCATTCATTCATTCATTCATTCTGGACGTGTTCCTTACTACCTACTTAAGTTTCATTAAAATAACCCCAAGAGATTTTATTAACAAACCAGCCTTAGTATAATTCTAAATATATTATATTATGAATACTAATATGGTCATCTGTATCAGAAACTACTAACTTAGTACCTACCTACCACACACAACACTCAAACCAGCATTAAATATTTGCAGAACATGCTAACATCGAGAATCGAACCCGCACCATTAGAGCCACCAGCCGGGTTGTATGAAAATACGTAGAAACATTTAAAGTTTTTCAAAAATGTTTCAAATCATGTAACATACTATTGCAATAAACAAACAAAAAAGAAAGGGATATCGTCTTGTTTAGCAATAACGTATCAAGCTCTATGGTATATTTACAAATGCTGGTCAATAGTCTGATTTTTGTTTTGCAAAAACCGATCAAACAACATTTAATGTAAATTCAATATTAAGGTAATAACATCATACTGTGACTATGTAAAATTAAGTTTCATATTGATTTTAAACATAACTTAATCATAAGAAGACTTTTTTCTTTTAGTTTTGCCGGTAAAATAACCTACAATTTTGTCTAGGTACATTCCGTAAGTGTAGTACTATTTTGGCTTACCTTTGATGATGTTTTTATTTCCCAAGGTCCTTTATGCGTTTCCCATGCAGTATTTGTATCTGGCTGTCCTGACAATTCACTTTATTAATTTTAACAAATAGTTTTACCGAAAGTTGTTTTTCAAAATAACTACTTCTAATTACGCAATAACCGATCAAGTACCATGACTGCGTATGGCTTTACATAGATGGCGCTCTATAGCATAAAATAATGTTTCAAGTACCTTGACATCTTATTGCAAACCGATCAACCATACAAACTGATTTAGTGTCAACATTTTTGTACATAATTTCTGGTACTTAAATATGTTTTCAGGTTAACACGTTGTTGCAAAACGTTCTTTATGTGCCGAAGCAGCGTTCTGCATACTTAGCTCACTTTTTGACTTTTTGTGGGTTGACATGTTATTGCTTATTAGCATCCAATTATTGTGTTACCGTACTTTAAAGATAGCTAGTTATTTTATAATCCTACAGCAAGTTTCACTTACTTATTCGTATTATAGACAATGTAGGTTTCGGTAAAACCCATATTTTCATTTAAAACTATCATAGTTAAGTTCTACACTAAAGTAATTTACAACGGGATATACAGGGTGAGTTTTATTTAGGGCCACTGAGGAGAAGTCGGAAACCGTGATAGTTTTCGAAAAGTATCTAATTTTATGTGCTCGATTTTGAATAATATAAGTTCTGCATTGAAAAAAGTGAAGTTTTTTTAGTTTAAGTTTTTTCGTTATAGAAAAGTGAGTCTTTGAACGTTCAGAGTCTGAATTTGAACGTGTAACCTGTACTGAATTCATAAAGTTGAATTTAAAAAAATTCAATTTTGGAGGATTTTGATGATTTTCAATGCAGCCAGCGTCTTGGGGACGCTTCCGACTGGTATTGATATGGATCAGTTGAGCTACCTGTAGATTGTTTGCAACAGTCTGCAGTTAGCTCAATTGTTTCAATTGTAAATACTAGTTCTAATTTAATTGTTTTATTTGATTGTAATTTACTTTGTGAATAAACTATTTTAAAGGTGTTCCAGCAACTTTGGACACATAATCGTCGATTTATTTATTGAATATCGAACAAAGAACCCAAAAATGAAAAAAACTATTTTCAAAAACTCACGTACCTAACTAAAACTAAAAAAAAAATGTCATTTTGAATGCAGGCCTTATTTGTTCCAAAATCGAGCACGTAACTCTTAACATGAATTTCTCACGGTTTCAGACTTCCCCTCAGTGGCCCTGAAAAAAAAAACTCACCTTGTGTACCTACCATGATTTGAGTTTTGAGCTTTCCAATATTTCCGCACAGCTTCATGCGCCATGATCACGGAATACTGCGAGTAAGTATTTATTGGCAGACAGGTATCGATCTACCAAAAAATCATCTTAAATCATGGTAAACTACCTGCGCCCCGCGGCTTCGCCCGCGTTTAATAATGTCAGTGCAGTAAATTTCTTAAATTTGTATGATTACAAATTTAAGAAATTTACTGAAGGAACCTAGGGGTAATTTTATAAAAATAAAAAATTCTTCATTCATTATTTACTTTATAGTTTATTTAAACCGAGTTTGGAGTGAACCGATCCAAGGAATTATAATTTTCCATAGAAACGTGACCACCCTTATACCTCTTGGAATAAATACTAAAGCGTATTTGGCTTCTTTATTACTTCGATCACCATCACCAAAATCTTTATATCCTTCTTTAAAATGAACAAATCAACCTTTATACTCATTTCACCAAAACATACAGCAAAAGACCTTAATTGATTCATTTGCAAATTTATTTTTAATAGGCATTTTCAAATATTTCGTTATTGATTCCTGGCAGACAATTTGTTTCCTGCAGCCAACGGTGTATTGTTGATGGTGATGCTAATGTTATCCCTGAA
Source organism: Eupithecia subfuscata (assembly GCA_963564075.1). NCBI lineage: Eukaryota > Metazoa > Arthropoda > Insecta > Lepidoptera > Geometridae > Eupithecia > Eupithecia subfuscata. The sequence continues at coordinate 2,571,332 of OY751117.1, read as the reverse complement.
TTAATCATAAATTTATAAGCCACGTTTATAAACAGCAGGTGACCTACTTCCTACTAATAGGCACTATAAATCCGAAAGTTTGTGAAATGTATATTTTTGTTACATATAGGATCTCCATAAGTACTGGACAGATTAAGATGAAATTTGGCGTACGATTAGAGCAAAGCCTAACTTAGATAATAGGTTACTTATTATACCGAAAATACGCGTGCGAAGCCGTGGGCAAAAGCTAGTTTGTAATATAAGGACATGCAAAAGTCCGATAACTTGCCAAAAATAGATCGATTAAGAAAGAATGTTCAGTTAGAAATCTAGCCGGGTCACTAAAATATCACTGAAAAACTCTCGCTCAACATACAGCAGGGTAGACGAACGGATACAGTGCGATGTACTTACATCAAATCAACAAACAAAGTGTAGACTTTGGCGCGGGGTTCGTCGGTTTTATAAAAACACTGACATTTTAAATTCACGGTTTATTCAGTAATAATCGAGTGCACAACACAAAAAAGTCAAAATTTATCACGCGCGCGGCTTCGTTCGTTCACCTGACCCGAGGCGACCAAATCGACGCTCTCTCTGGTACCAACTGACTGCGTCCACGTGCCGCGCGGCGCGGGGCGGCGCGCGCTCAAGCCCTGTCCCCCGCGCGTGCGGGCGTCTGATTGGTCGTTCGCGTCAGGTGACGTCGCAGTCACGCGGCAGCGCACGTGACTCGCATTCAAGTTCAAGAGTATTTTCTACACAAAGTAAAGCCTCTACCCCACAGCCGAGATTTTCAAGCGCGTCTCTTTGTCGCGTGTTTTGTTGAGATATTTGTTTCCAGTACATTATGTACTAACACGCATACGATTTAATACGCATACGATTTTACACACTACTGCGATTTTATAGACGTGATAGAAGTTGGACGGCGCGTTTCCGCGTTCTGCGATTTTGCGATAATTGTTCACAGAACATTTTGTATTTAGGACGCATGCCATCTTACACACAGTTGCGTCTTGCGTTTTGGGAGGCGCCGGCGGCGCGCGGGGTTTAGAAATCGCGCTTACAAAATCGCAACAAATCACGCGATACAAGACGCACTTCAAAATCGCGGCTGTGGGGTAAAGGCTTAAACCGCTCGCTCGTGACACTTGACTGACAATAATTTTGCGTTTCGTTCATCCTGTCACGGCGGAGGCAAATAAATAAATAAATAATGCAGGACAATTCACACAGCATTATCTAGGCCCCAAGCTAAGCAGAGCTTGTGTTATGGGTACTAGATAACTGATAAACTTAATACAATACACTACATAGATAGATATTTTTTATTATACATAGAAAACATCCAGAACGCCCTGGACAAATGTCTGCAGATCGTACAAACATTTGTCCCGAGGCGGGAATCGAACCCGCAACCTCTTGCGTCGCAGGCGGACCTTCGCCCGCTGCGCCACTGAGGTCGTCAAATAATTATAATATATAATTGTTTCTAAGATAAAACAAACCAAAAACGAAACGCATTTCAGTAACAAACCTGGTTCGCCATCTGTCAAGGAGTAGCGCTTACTATTTACTATCATACAAAACAATCATGAGATTTGATAAGTTCATTTAAATTCCGCAAGGAGGACTTCGTTATTAATGAAATTTTAAAATTTATGAAATTTTTATTTAAAGGCATACAAATTCAATTATATTGTACTTAAGGGTTTTTCCTAAAAGAGTGGAGACATTTTTGTAATGAAATTCTATATTGTTTTGTCAGTTTACACAAACCTCGCTAACTAAGTGATACACCTAACGCCATCAATCGTCATTTTTTTGAACTGCAAAAACTTTTCTATGGAATGAGACCCCATGGCTGAACTATAAGGCTAACGTCAATAGAGGCGCTCAAAATAGGGAAAGGGAGTGATGTGGGCGACCTCTAGGCCAACATTAGCTGAACTACAAGGCTAACGTCAACAGAGGCCCTTAAAAAAGGGAAAGGAAGTGTGTGGGCGACTTTTAGGCCAACACTAACGTCAATAAAGGCGTCTATTGATGTTAATTTTGTAGAAGAAGTTGCCCGTTTCCCTTTCTCAAGAAAGAAACACCGGAAAAACCGAAGCTAGTTAACCTGCCTAACTGCTTAGTGCCGCTGGATGTCCCCACAAAAACTATCTTTCTTCTAAAACTAATCAAAATTTATCTTTAATTTCAGATGTTATGGAAGGTGGCACAGTATTAGTATCCTCCTACCAAGGAGCAGCAATGAAGGCATGCTCCGCCTCCAACGTGGAACAGCCCTGGGCGTGTGTGGACCTGGTGTATGTGCTGACTCTGCTGCAGGACGCTTACAAGATACAGGCTAAGGATCCCGTCTCGGTAAGTACAGTGTAATAACAACAATACTGAGTTTACAGAGCTCTGAGTTTGTTGAGTCGATTGTCGTCGGGATTACTTGAAGTCAATCCCGAAATCCTGGGATTAGAAATAAGGGCTGGGATCGAATCCTCTAGCTGTGTGAAAATATCCAGAGGGTTGAGTTCCGTGTCTTCCCGCGGGTATCGTAAGAGGCGACTAAGGGATATCCACCGGGGGCGGGCAGCAGCGCCCCCTGCAGAACAATTCTACCATCGAACTGGTCCCCAACCCGCATGCCGAGCGTGGGGATACCCCCCCTCTATGAGATAAAACCCAGACGCCTATCAGTGGGAAGCCTGCGTCCAGCAGTGGGCTGGCTGTTGGGTGTAAAGGTGTGTGTACAAAGCTCGGAGTTCGGTGAGTCGGTAGTATCGTCTCGACGACTAGGTGTAACATTTTTGTATGCGTTTTAATGCAGCGCCTCTACCGTGAACTACATGAAACTAGGCAAATCCCATACAAAAATAAAAAGACTCATCGTCGAGACGATATTTTCACACAACATCATTAGAATCTTGAAATTTGGCAGGGTACCTTCCTGCCTAATTTCAAGAATCCATGATTGTTTAGACCTACCTAGAAATACTTACATACTTATGCAAAAGGCTGTCATTTTAAACACCTGTAGGATCGTCAGGAAATTCCTGCAAAATGAGTTTCCAAGCGAAGTTTCTCCCTCTGAAGTGCACTTGGCTTAGGCCGTGCACTTTAGATTTTTTCGGTTTTAAACCGAGAAGATAGATCTTACCCAGCAATAATAATAATAATGCTGGACAATTCACACAGCATTATCTAGCCCCAAGCTAAGCAGAGCTTGTGTTATGGGTACTAGATAACTGATATACATAATACAATACACTACATAGATAGATATTTTTTACGATACAAAGGTTTTTACGATCTGCAGACATTTCTCCAGCGCATTCTGGATGTTCTCTATGTATAATAAAAAAATATCTATCTATTTAGTGTATTGTATTATGTCTATCAGTTATCTAGTACCCATAACACAAGCTCTGCTTAGCTTGGGGCTAGATAATGCTGTGTGAATTGTCCAGCGTTATTTATTTAAGTTAGGCTATGCTCTAAGCGTACGCCAAATTTCATCTTCATCTATTCAGTAGTTTTTGAGATCCTAGGTAACAAAAATTTTGATTTCACCATCTTTCGACTTTATAATTTAGTGGGATTTATAATATTGGTAGGATTTACCTTTAAAAAAAAATTTTCGTCTTGGGGACGCTTCCGACTGGTGTTGATATGGATCAGTTGAGCTATCTGTAGACTGTTTGCAACAGTCGGCAGTTAGCTCAATTGTTTCTGTTTATTGTAAATACTAGTATAATTTTCTTTGTGAATAATTTATTTTTTTAAAAAATATATTTATTTTACTTACAGTTATTCAAGAAAGTCAACGGACACGAAGTCTCATGGGCGCTGGGATTAGCTTACACGACGGTTATGAACAAGATGACCATCGCTGTACAGCAATAGCAAGTAAAACTGCAGAGAAACTAGAACAATACACTACGGAGAGAAGGTTCAAATTCCTCTGCAGCAGTCCAGCTGGGCTATTCAGACTACGCTGCCAACTCACCGACACAGAATCTGACACAAATTCGCGCAATATTTCATTTTCGCATTTGCTGCGCTTTTCTAGGAATTAAATAAATAAATAATGCTGGACAATTCACACAGCATTATCTAGCCCCAAGCTAAGCAGAGCTTGTGTTATGGGTACTAGATAACTGATATACTTAAAACAATACACTACATAGATAGATATTTTTTTATTATACATAGAAAAACATCCAGACACCCGGAACAAATATCTGCAGATCGTACAAACATTTGTCCCGAGGCGGGAATCGATCCCGCAACCTCCTGCGTCGCAGGCGGACCTTCGCCCGATTAAACTACTAGAAAAGTAGTTTTCCATAAATTTTCTACGAACCCATGTTTTAAGGAACTTCTATTGAGTGCTACTCTTGGAACAATAATAATATGAGAGCTTTATTACTAAAAATCCATTACGCTATACACTTACATTACACTGTATAATATTATCAAAGCTACATTATATCATAATTAATTATTTTATCGGATTTTTATCGCGTTTTGTTATTATTGACGTGACAACGTCTTATAAATTGGTTTGCCGGGTGACACTTCAAGAAACTGCGTTACGCTCCGCGTTGGTTTGCCGGGTGACACTTCAAGTTACCACTCAAAGTCGTTGTCACGTAAAACTTTCGCCCGTATACCGACTTTACAGGCAACCAATTTTTTTCCTCTACGTGTCTACCGCGTTACAGCGATCGTGGGGGTAATTATAACAAACGTTACGCGATAAATACCCGATAAAATCATTAATTACATTATATCATACTGTATTGTAACATGGGTTCATAGTCTACGATTTGAGGAAAACTTTTCTGGTAGTTTAGCTCCTTGCAGAACGGAAAAAATATTAAAAAACGCTAAAACATTTGATTTTCGCGCGAATCTGTGTCAGTTTCCGTGTCGATGATTCGGTAGAGAAGAGTCTCAAAAGCCCTGCAGGTCAGGGATTTCAGTTAATAACACCCGATTTTACCAACAGATGGTTAAATTTGAAACAGTTGTTTTAACGTTATTGACACAAGTTTTCATACATTAAGGCGCTGCGCTGCCTCCCCTCACACTGGCACCGCCACCTATTTTATCTAATTATTACGTTTAAGAAAGGAATTTCCAAGAATTACGTTAGCCGGTTTGTGATTCCTATTATGAGCTTTTTTCTTTTTCAGTTTAGGCAGAGATACGAAGTTGCCCTTGGTGGCCACCAAACTCTATTTTCGATTCTCTGTCTAAAGTTTAGACAGAGAATCGAAAATAGATAGATAGATAGATAGATAGATAGATAATACTTTATTGTACCACACAAAGACAGATAACAATACAGAAATAAATAGAGTTTGGTATTAAAGAGGCATTGAAAAAAGCTTATAATAGGTATCACAAACTGACTAACGTAATTTATGGAAATTTCTTTCTTAAACGTAATAATTAGATAAAATAGATGGCGGCGCTAGTGTGAGGGGAGGCAGCGCCTTAAATGTCAACGTTAACCGTTGAAACAGTCTAATTGTCCAATTATCTGGTGAACACAGACGTAAGGCGTTTTTTTTTTTTAAATTGTTTGACAATAGTCCGACCTAACGGACAATAGAGCAATGTCCTTTGCCTTATATAAGCTTGCCGTGTATAGTTTGACAAGGGTTCCTCTCTGTGGGGAAGATCCATCTATTGAGTTCTAAAGGTGAGTATAGACTAGAGCATTTGCTAAAGCATTACTTACTTACTGGCGTGGCGCAGTGACTCGAAGTGGATCTTGGCCTCCGACACTAGAGATCGCCAGTTGTCCCGGTCCCTTGCCGTTTCACTCCAGTCGACGGCACGAAGTTCACTAAAAGAAGAGCACAAACTACTGGTGGCCGAAAGGAAGATCTACTGATAAATTCCGGGACCCGCTCAGCGGGAAGATGGCAGCTGGAGACTTCGAAAAAATAAAGAAATAGAAGATCTAGCGTCCGAGCCGAACATCATAGAAGAAACCAAAGCATTACAATGTTAACGTTCTTACGGATAGAACAATACAGACAAATGCTCAGTTTCCATAGCATCTTCATGTAATGTAAGGTTCTTGCGAATGCTCGACGCTGTTTTCAACGTAATGCTCACTCGCAATGCTCACGGCGAGTGAGCATTTACCTGTAACATTTCTTTCTACCTTGCGTACCTTTTTCCTCGGCCCGCACACCGTGCCTTAAAATGTTACACTAAAACACTCATTGGTTGTAACAAAAAAACGACCGTCACGTTCGAAGTGTGGTTCGAGTAAATTCTAAAACAGCGCTCGATGTCCTGTTACTAGTAAATGCTCTAGTCTATACTTAGTTTCAGGTAGAAAGGTTTTTTCCTTTTTTGTGAAATGTCGAACTTTTATCACCAGCTGTGGTTTGTTCTTGTCTTGTGTTCGAGATTCTTTTGGTAGATTTTACAGATCTCTAAGGTTCTAAGGTTTCTTTCAGTTTTATCGCGTGTCCTACAGCTCAAATAGCATTTTCTACAGTATTTTAATCTTTCAAGAAATCAAGGCCCTTTGGGCGTTTCTTCATAGGCCGGCCCGGCACCGATACCGACACCGACACCGACAGTACTCAACGACACTGCACCGACAGCTACATTCTTCATTTGACCGACACGACACGGCTTTGTAATTCCACAGAGACCTCGCCCGCACGCCGCCATAGAAGCTTGCGTAGGTACACAACACATAATAACGATGCTAGCCCGAAACAAGTGGGACGACATATTGTATATTTATTTATTTATATTTATTTATTAAGGTAAACCACAGCGTTACAAATTCCATAGCACTAAAATATATCTAACACTAAGGCCAAAACGGATTACACTGATAATAAACAAATGGAACAGCAAGGTAAAATATATGTGTATATGTGTGTGTGTTGTGTATATGTGAAGCCCCTGAGAACACCGGTTTCTTAATATCGTCGCCGGTGTCGGCTTGTCGGTGTCTGGCCGGGCCAATGAGACAGTGTGCCATACCTCCTCCTTAACGGCCTATATTGGTCCACTGCTGGACGCAGGCCTCCCCATGATAAGCGCCTTATTGACTTTTCTAAGAAATCAAATAATATCGCAAAAATTTTCGACTTCGACGGGACTTTACCCGCATCCTTCCTTCAGTACAGGAATGTGCTAACCAACTACACCACGAGGTCAAGTGACGTGGAAGTCGAAAATCTCTGCGACTTCCTACGGTCTCTAGCGCCGTTAGCTCCATCTACAGGGGAAACATTGAAGTTTATCCAATCCTGTTCAAAAACTAAAGTTACATTTAGTTAGTTTGACGAGAGGTGTCGCGTAGCTTAATTCAAGTCCCGTCGAAGTCGAAAATTTTTGCGATATTATTTGATTTCTTAGAAATTACCCTTAGTGTGGGGTTACGCACTATAATAACAAAAAAACCTTATTAACTTTTATCTCACAATGTGTGACATACAATGTTATAGAATTATGCGTACACCGATGTCGGTGTCGGTATCGAAGCCGGGCCGGCTAATGAAGAAACGCCCATTTTAAGTTATAGAAGCTTCAATTCGTTTGGTATGTATTTGAACCAATGTGGTCGATTCTGATATTGCATTTCCTAAACCAACTTATTGTGACGGCGCTTAAAATTCTGCCGCCCCTTTCTGATGTTATTATAAATTATAAGAAGCAATTGAGCTAACTGCAGACTGTTGCAAACATTCTACAGGTAGCTCACTGGATCTGATTATAAATTAAAATAAAAAATTTAACATTTAAAAACCTTTACTTCTCTCTCTCCAGTCGTGTCGTATAAAAAGTAAAACACATGTCTGATCTTTTACTTTTAAATATATTAATTTTATATACATATAATTATGTATACCTACCACATGACAGCGACTTTTTCCCTTCTGATAGAGATAGAATAGAACGGCGAAAATTTGAGAGCTAAAGTATTTTTAACTTAATTTTCGGTTCGATATCTAGCCAACCATTGGTGTTGATTCTATTCTTGCATTTATACTACAATAATTTTTAAAATTAAGATAAAAATACTTCAGCTCTCCAATTTTCGCTGTTTTTTTCGACCCTATAACTATGCTATTCGCCCATAAGTACTTAAACTAAAATGCTAGAGTGCATTTTAGTTTTAGTACTTATGGGCGGTTCCGCGTATTTTTATGCGGAATTTACATTACTTGTCGATTTCTGATCCTTCAGTAAATATACTTACAATTATATCTGAAACATGACGCCAAGCGAGTTTAAGTTTTTGTGTCGTGGTTTGTTTACAATGTTTTGTTTACAAATAATGCAAAGTGTATAGATATGAAATTGTGAATAATATTTTAGAGATTTTGATGTGTGTTAGTATGGGAGTGTAAGAGAATTGAGCACCTAACCTACTCTATGGGTTTTTGAACGTATTAATATATACATACTTGCACAAATTATTAATATTATTATTTCAACTGAATGATTATTAACAATGATAAATGTAGTATACATAAACTATTTTATTATAATAATTTATGCTATGTTTCTTTATAATTCCTGACAGTTTGACTGTAATTTTAAATATGAGTGAGATTTTACCAACTTGACAGAAAGTTTTTTTTTATTGTAACTGGTTGTATTTTTACGAAAACCATAATCATCATAGCCTAACTGTGATTCTCCCGTCTTAAGTCCTGAAGGTCTACTTTGAAAAACGAACGAAATTGACGATTCGTTCTTTCGATGACCTTCCTATAAAAAAGTTTCTGACATTTATTTCTTAGAGAACGGAAAAGGTGTCGGTGGGTGACACGCCTGCAGCTACTTGGTGATAAGGGCTAGTACTCGATGGTGGGTACAGACCAAGCGAGCGAGAGCAAGAGAAGGACGAACGCGAAAGAACCAGCGTGGACGTCATTGCGAAAGTTTCTGATACGTTTTGGTGCAAACGCTATCTTATGCCAAGCGTCACATGAGTTAGTTTTGCACGACAACGAAAACGAAACTTCGATTTTCCTTTTCCGAGTAGGCTCCAAGGTTATTCGTTTCGTGTGATCGACGTCATCCGTCAAACTTCGTTCGTTTTTCAAAGTAGTTTAGACCTCGTGGTTCGGACATTCATATTGATAATACGGCATTTATGATTTTTTATTAAAAACACCCGGTTTTTAAGGTGTTCCCTTTGAGATTTACTTAAAAATGTGTAAATATAAATGTATAAAGATTATTTTCACAGTTCCTATAAAAGAACTGTTGAGACTTTCGTATCATTGGTTCCTTTTAATTCTTACTGTAAGTAATGGGAGTTTTTTTTCTTCCTTGTTTGTCGCAATAGTTCTTTTGAAAGAACTACTGAGAATTTATTTGTGATGTTTCATATTAATAGTATAATATGCAAGACCTCTTAGGACCTAGGCACATTTTAATGTATAGAAAGAAACTATATTGAAATCGCTACAAGATATTTTTATGAAAACTTTAGACTTTTCCACACTTTCTATGTAATATTGATGGATTTTTTATTAGCTTACTGCACTTAGGTATCGGTGTACCAAGCTAAAGTTATATGGGTGTTATGTGTAAAATGTACAAATTTAATAAATGTTGGATCTTAACACACTGTTTTTGTTTCATATACCTAATACCCAAGGTTGAGGAATTTAAAATATAGATCGGTAGTTCCTACGCAAAATAAACTGTTTTGATACAGTATGTCGTCGGTTACAGGTTCAATTGGCGTAAGCGACAAAAGATGACTTTTCAGTAGAATTATTTAAAGTATTTTTTCATAATAAATTGAAAATAACTTTATTCGTATTTGACCTTTTTTTCATCTGTTTTCACAGAAAATCTAAATTCATTGAATTTTCTGGCAAAATATGTAGTTTTCCCTAGTAGCCTTATTTTTAGAAAGGTACTTATACGTTTCAGTTACACCAAAAATATATGCTTATGGCAGTTACACCATTTTACAGTCAAGATTTCTTAAAATATTGCAGTTACTACATAATTACAAAAGTAAATCAGAAAAATTCACAGCTAAAATGTGTAACGTAACTAAATTTTTTAAAATATGTCATTCAAATGAGCGGAATAAGCTAAGAAAAACTGTATTTTCAACTTTAACGTTTTTTGTCGGTTACCCCAATTTAACCTGCAACCGTTTTTCATAATAAATTGAACTTAAGTAACTTTATTCGCATTTGACCTTTTTTGGATATGTTTTGACAGAAAATCTCAAAATTCATTGAATTTTCTGGCAAAATATGAAGTTAGTAGCCTTATTTTTGGATAAACATTTCAGTTATGCTGATTTTTTTAAACTTATGGCAGTTACACCATTTTGCAGTCAAGTTTTCTTAAAATATTGCTGTTACTAGGTACATCATTTCAAAGGAAATCTGAAAAATTCACAGCTAAAATGGCGAAACTGACATTTTTTTAAAGCTAGAATTTTTTAAATATGCCATCGAAAGACTAGAAAAAAGTAAGGAAAACTGTATACTTGCTCAACCTTTTTTACGTGGATTGTCGGTTACGCCAATTGAACCTGCAACCGACGATAATGACCTCAGCGGCGCGGCGGGCGAAGGTCCACCTGCTACGCAGGAGGTTCGATTCCCGCCTCGGGACGAATGTTTGTACGATCTGCAGATATTTGTTCTGGGTGTTCTGGCTTTTTATTATTCTTTCACAAAGCTTACCTACCTATTTTTTATTTTCAATAAAAAGGAAGTAGGATAAATAAAAACACGCCAAATAAGTTTTATAATTTATTAAGAACCATCCAATAGTACAATAAAAATGTTATTTCTAACGTACAGTCACCTGCACTAAGATCTCATTTTAGTACCTCGTCATACTAAGGACCGCTTATTAACCTGAACGCAGTCGTCACGGCATTCAATTTTCAAACGTCATGGTTCTATTCCAAATAAATCTTAGTGCAGTACGGTACATCTCCAGATAGCCATTGAGTCTGTCAGTCTCGTCTAAAATGATTAACTTCTATTCCGAGATACAATAATCTTAGAAAACTTTTTTAGATTATAGCAACACCACACCAGAAAAAAAATCAAAAACTGAACCTGTCCCGGCAACATTATTCGTTGCGAGACTGTCAACAGAACCTTAAAAAATAAAAAAGAAGATGTCTGCCATTCCATTTTTAAAAGTGGATGTTGTGTTGCTATTACCAAAAAATATTTAAAATTGAAAAATGCATAATATTTTAACACGAACAGCTAACGCTATTTTACACGCTTATACGAGTATAACTAAGTGAGGAATTGTCACAAAACAAATAAAGGATATGTTATCGAATAGTGTTCGACTTCAGAGAAAAAATGATAACGCGCCTTAAGCTCGGGTATACTAGGGCACTGACCGGGGCGTAACGGGGTGTAATGTAAGTGCTACACAGAGAACGCTTGTGCAGTCAGGGAAAGAATGCCCTTGCAACGACCAACCAGGCGGACACGGCGGCGGCGTAAATCATGTTAGCTGCGAATAACATATGCCCCGTAACACCACACCGGTCAGTGCCGGTGGCTTTAGAAAAGTTGAAAAATGAGCATCAAAAAGTGGTTAATTATATTATGGAGAAATATTTTAGTACGGTTTGGTAATCGACGCTTTTCATGAAGCTCGAGTCTTAGAATCGCTCTGCGGTCCCATTTCTTCATCTTTACATGAACGTCATTTAAACGTACTCAAAGTTTGTGATATTTGTTAGTTTAACAGCGCCTCTACCGTACGTAAAGAGAACTAAACCTTCACATGTTACACGACAATTCCTCAAAATCAAAACCCGCCGTCTCTAATCGGGTAAAAATCACTAGAGTCTTCATTTACTTTTCTAATGTATATTAATTTATTGTTACGTTTAAACTATGCTAAAGTATATTAATGAAATGTTTGATTGTTGCAAATCTAAGAACCCTTTTTAACAAGATCGTGACTTATTTTAGTTTAAGTGAACATACGTAAATACTTAAAAGTTAACTTTATTATTATTTAAGTTATTTAATCGTAAGGGTATTGGATCTGAAATGATTCGGTAGTGGGAATCAGAAGTGGAATGACATGAGAGATTAAAAACCACTAGGAATATCGATAGACTATAGGCACCAAAATATTTAGAAGCGATTGTGTTCTATTTTGGCACCATAACAAAATAATTAGATTGGAAGATCTACCAGAGGTACCTACAGAATAAGATTTTTAAACACTGTAACTTCATTCCATTTTCAGTTCACAGCGAGTAGGTACAAGAAAAATCGTAAGTACCTACCTACCTACTAGGCAAACTCGATGTAGAAGGTTTGTAAACAAATAGTATAACCCATGACTATAATGCAACAGATCTTTGGTATTGGAATGTTTTAAAATGAATTTTGAAAAACTTACTTCATAGTAACCTACTTAGATATAGACAACTATAATAATTTAGTGTGATATTCTACGTTAGTATTCTGAGTAAGGTAGGTATTTCTATAATATTAATGATAAATCTTTGGCGTGAAAGAAACGTTTTAGTCCGTTAAGGAACAAAACCTGTGACAAGTGCGTTTTGGTACTTTTTAGCCTTGACAAATATCATTGAAAGATATCAAATATTAAATAAATAATTCTAATTCCTGATTAGCTGAAACATCTAGGAGGTTATAAGTAGGTTTGTGAAGACAACAACGGAGGAATATCGACGGGTGTCTAGAAAACTTATACAGATCATAGGATCTACAGCTTCTTGTACCAGAAGAGATAATGCTCGCCTTCCTCAACGAGAAGATCATCCACTCCTGAAAAAAAATAGCAAAGGTAAGATATCACGTTTTCACACAAGGCCTCACAAGCTCTTTAATCTTGAAAATATTTTCCAATTTTAATTTCAATATCAGATATCAAAGTGCTTTATTTCCTTTAGACCTCACAGCACTCTTGGACACGTCACAAAATTCAAATTATATAGGTAAAACTAGAAAATAAAGTGATCACCTTGTTTGTTTTGTTCACTTCAATCTTTTTAGGGTAAAGTAAAGAAGCGAACAAGAAACCTTTACCTTGTTAGAGTATTCGTTTTTCGTTCGATGGGTCTCTCAAAACTGAGTCTATTTGTTCCTGTAATTGTTTTTCCTAAACTTATAGTTTCGGAGTAAACCATTAAAAACTGATATATGCCTACGGTTAACGGGCGGCGACCGAGCGATTGACGTCACACGCACCCGCGGCGATCACTCAGTGAACTTCGCTAGTAATTTGGTCATAACTTCGTAAATTTTTGTTGTAGAACAAAAATTTTTGAACTGTGTGTTATGGATTTTTTAGCTCTATAAATCTGCATTTTCAACTTAAAACGTTACGGATCTTCATTCTGCTCTTTATTTACAAAAGGGCAAGTCTTATTTACCTTACCTACAGATGCGACCAGCTGGTTTCTGGGAGGGCTGGCAGGCTTAGGGTCTCAGAGAGACGGTACAGCAGCTAGTAGTGAAACCCCAAGGGCTTCTTATGTCCGCAGAGCGTGTAGACGTAGAAGCCATTCTGATTTCTATTTACAAAGGGGCAAGTCCTATTTTCCTTACTAACAGGTGCGACCAGCTGGATTCCTGGAGGGCTGGCAGGGTTAGGGGTTTCAGAGAGACGGTACAGCAGCCAGTAGTGGTACCCCATAGGTTCCTTCTTATGTCCGCCGAGCGTGTGAACGTAGAAGCCATTCTGATCTCTATTTACGAAGGGGCAAGTCTTATTTTCCTTACCAACAGGCGCGACCAGCTGGTTTCCTGGAGGGCTGGCAGGGTCAGGGGTCTCAGAGAGACGGTACAGCAGCCAGTAGTGGTACCCCATAGGTTCCTCCTTATGTCCGCCGAGAGTGTGGACGTAGTGACCATTCGGCCATTCGCTGGCTTCGAACTTGAACTTCGGGTTTTGCTCAGCCGCCATTTGCATTACGTGGTAGAAAGAGATGTTCCTAGAAAGAAGATGGGGTTTGAGTGTAGAACTAGGAATCTGAAATTCCATACACGTGTATGGAATTTCAGATTTCACCTAGAAATGTAACTCAAATTTACAGAATAGAATAGACATTATAAGATCAGAAGATCACGTAATTTCTAAATTACCTTGGAGCAACTAGATGGAGAGTGTAGTTCTCAGTGACATTGGTTCCCAGCCACAGGGTGTAGGTGAAGGAAACGTTGCGAGCGTCAGAATCGTTGCTGGTGTGCCCTGATTGGTAGACCGGCTTCATATCCGTGCCGCCGTTGTTGTCTGAAACATAGTGATAGTTCCTCAGCATCCGGTAGCTGTCCATTGGTCATCAGTTAAGACCGTTCCAGAGCGTTGGTTGTTGTTTCGATTTTTTTCTATGAGTTGATGGCATGGTGCCTTCATGTCAGGTCAATTTGCAATGAAGGTGATTTGTACCTACTATGTGAGTCGCTGCCTATAGCCTGGTGATCCTTTTTCACGTACTGATTTGGAATAGTCCTATTCAAAGATCTAAGTGCTTTGACAGAGAACCACTGCTGAGTAGACCACCTCTTTTAATCCCTAGCTTAATCTATCCTGTGCGAGCTTTATCTCGTCTTACCCTGACGACATTGTCCAATCTAAAAACCTTTTTTACTTGTTTTGAATACCAAGAGCCCTCTTTTACGTTGCTTGCTTACCCAATGGTTCGTGCTTGCTGTCCAGCAGCTTGTCACTGCAATGCGGTGGTCTAACCGCAGCCAAGGACGCAGGGGTGAGAGCAGCGACCGCAGCAGCCGTGTTAGCGACTCCGCCCCAGCCGCCGTCAGCGTTCTGCCGCTCGAGCAACCAGCGGCGCGCTGAGGGGAGGCTCCAGTGCTGGTGGGCACCAGGACCAGATTCTGAGTCTTCTAGGGCCTGGAATGGAAGAGGGATATGGCAGCTTAGAAACATGATGAAAGCATTGGGACAACCTTAAGACTTTCAGATGACGGGAGCTTAAATAACTGCACGGCGGTAATGGCGCATTTCCTTTGATGATTATGTGTGATGCTATTATGTTATTATGCTCTGTGTTATGTCGATTATGTAAATATCTAGGTACTTCTTCCTACTATTGATTATTGAGGTGCTGTTGTGGCCTTTTTACTTTTAATGACCATCGAACGAAGGTCTGTGCTGTACTGTCCCTATGGTCCCGACAGCTACCTGCCCAAGTTGCCTGTGATGTTGTCAATTATAAAATTTTACCTGTATAGCTAACGCAGTGGTAGTAAGACTCCCGAAGCTGCCATCAGGGTGCTGCTGCCTCGCGAGCCCGGCCATGGGGCGCCGCACAAAGTGGATGAGCGTGCGGTGGCGGTGGTCTTGCACCACGCAGCGGAGCGCCAGGATCACCATGGATATTGTGTCTGCAACACAACGGTTATCGCAAAAGCTTGCTAATACTTCTCGATTCACGGTTGGAATTCATTGTTTCAATAAAAACTACTAGCGGCCCGTCCCGGCTTCGCACGGGTGGTACATTTATTTTTAAAACATTTTAAGAATAAACGTAGAGTATATGTATCTTTAGGCAGGACATTTATATTTTTATCCACCTCCCTCGCTGCGTTGCCCACTGCGCTGCACAGGGCCACGCCGCGCACCGGCAACGGCGCGGCGACGAAGTTTACTTTTCTATGAGCATTTTGTTTAGATTGACATTTTTAAATTCATATTATATTTTGAATGGAATATCCGATTTGAGGTATGGGTGACATGGTCTGATTTTGGTCGGCATTTCTATCAACTTTTAAAATGTAAAAAAGTAGTTATAGTGACATAATATCAATAATATATTTCGTTCTTTGCAAAGACCTTACCCAAGCTATGATCAGCAGCAGCATTAGCAATATCCAACAGCCTACGGATATGCCTCCTCCTAACATGTGCAGCGGAGGAGCAAGCAGCCAGCGTTGCGTACGCGAACTCCAGGTCATGGGGAGGCTCGCGGTGAAGTAGGGCGGCCACCAGGTCCCTGCCATGGAAGGAGCGAGGGTCTTTGCAGAGGGCGCCGAGAGCGAGGGTGTAGGCTGCGAGGCGGCCAAGGGGAGGAGGGGACTCGTGGTGCCTGGAAGATGATGAATAGTTAAACTCTAGTTACTAATTACACCACAAAAAATTAAAAGACAGATGCCACTTTGTTGTGTCTTTAAGCAAATAACAAAAGGAAATACCGAGAAACGCGGGAGATCCGTCTTTAATCGTTGATCGTTGTTCGTTATAGAAACGACGATGACACAATAACGCTACAATAAAAGTAGGTGCCAAGTGTTCCAACCTTCAATCAGATATCCGACGCCTAGCGCCTGGCTGATATCTTGATCGATGATGCAAACTTAGTTTAAGAAAATAACTGTTTCCGAAAAAGGCAGATTAGTAGTACCTTTTAGAAGTAGACCATTGTATTTGTAGACGGTATGACCGGCTCTTCCACGGAATCTTATAGAACTTACTTTGACATCATCAGCAGAATCTCAATCTCCATCTGCTTGGCTGACAGCTGCATCTCCAATCCTTGCTGCTCGATCTCCTTGCCGGTGTTGTTGGCGAGCTGCGAGAAAATATGAAAATTGTAGTGAAAGGAGTTGAGGTGGCAGAGAAGCGAGACGCGCGAAGTCGATTCTTGTGAGTAGCTAAGATTTTTTTTGCATTAATCAATGGCCAGGCGGATTGGTGATCGCAGTCGAGGAGCTAAACATACAGCAAAAGATGCTCCTAACTGTCCTCTGGTAGATTACTTAGTTGCCATCTACTGGTTGAGTTGGATGTGTCAATTGTTATGCCGCGAGCGCTATGGAATAAATTATCCGTACCGAAGTACGACCGAGTACCTAAGCATCACATGGTGCGTATCGTATCGTTCCTCAACCCCCATTTCGGCTGACGATGGATCAGCAGATACTGAAGCGCCTTCTGGATCGTCTGATTCTCATTTAGTGTCTCAATCTTTCCTGAAGAGTACTTTCTTAGTTGTTACACTTTTGACAGAGTGGTCGTATTTGTCATATTTGTTATATGGTGCGTATCGTTCCCCAACCCCCAGTTCGGCTGGCGCTGGATCAGCAGATACTGAAGCGTCTTCTGGATCGCCTGACTCTCATTCAGCGTCTCAATTTTACCTTTCTTAGTTGTCACACTTTTGACAGAGTGGTCGTATTTGTCATATTTGTTATATGGTGCGTATCGTTCCCCAACCCCCAGTCCGGCTGGCGATTGAACAGCAGATACTAAAGCGCCTTCTGGATTGCCTGACTTGCATTTAGCGTCTCAATCTTGCCTGAAGAGTACTTTCTTAGTCGTTACACTCTTGACAGAGAGGTCGTGTTTGTCATATATGGGGTAGTGGCATGCGCTATTCCTCTCCCACTGCTGCTGCGTCTTTGCTATATTCGTTTAGCACCGGTCTGTGCAGCTATGAATTTGGCCACTCCAGCGCATAGACAATCGCGAGCTCGGAGCTAATGTCGGCAACATTCCGTTCTAGAACCACGTTCCCTCAGCGCATAACATGTCGGAAGTGACGTCACAATCTTACCTGCAGAGTAAGCATGACATGGTGCGTATCGTTCCCCCAACCCCAGTCAGGCTGGCGATGGTTCAGCAGATGCTGCAGTGCCTTCTGGATCGCCTGACCCTCGTTCAGCGTCTCCGTCTCCCAGGCGGTCGTGGTCACCAGGGTCGTGGTCGGCAGCTTGGTGGTGACCGTGGTCGGTGGTTCAGTTTCTGAAATGTTTAATACTTTCCATGTACATTTTTTAAATTATAGTAGACCTTTGTATTTCAGACAGGAGGTTGTAGGTTCGATTCCCACCGACAAAATGTTTTTATTTTTATGATCTGCGAGATACAAGATCTTACATTGCTCTGGCGTTTACTTTTACTTTGCGTTAATAATACTGTGTCAAAACAGTCCAACATTATTTATTGGCTCATGTAGCCAAGTTAACTTAATGGGAAGTCCTTCTTCATTCAAGGATCTATAAAAAATAGGAAGTCGTATTTCTTGTTTGCTCACCACCTCCACAAATGCTTAGCTAGCTTGCAGCAGCGTTCTACCTTCAGGGTGTTAATATCAGAAGGTACCTAAATCCACATTTCAAATCATTTGTCTACAAAAAGCCAATAGTGCGATTGGCTCCCTAATGAATTGAATCATTGTCAACATTGCCTCACCCATAGAAATTAACTAATTTCTCTATGGACCAGCGCTAGCCCCTTACGGGAGCTCAGTAATCATTATGCTGAGTTAGGGCATTTTTATAACAACTTTATGTACATGCATAAAGTTGTTTCTATCATGTGTTTTTAGGGTTCCGGACTTCAAAAGGAAAAAAGAACCCTTATAGGGAATTGTTATCTGTCTTTCAACCCTCTTTTCTTTGGAACGCGTGAAGGTATCGAATTGAAATTAACATCCAATACCTACTCAAGTTTATAACTTCTTGGAGCCGTGATATAAATCAAACTTCTAAGTCAACGCAATCAAAAGTTACAGCCTAAACGGCTGTAACTTTTGATTGCGCCCGAATATTTTGAAATTTCTAAACGAATCACATGCACACAAAACTTTTATCGGGTACTTCCCGTTGACCTAGAGAGTAAGACCTTGCTTCTTGACAAATTTTATGGTTCTAGACCATAAAATTTGTCAAGAAGCAAGGTCTTACAATTATACAGAATCCTCGGTACTAGAGTCCAACTCGCACTTCACGTTTTATTTAACTGTTTGTCCAGCATTATTTAATTTAATTATTTATTGTCATAAAATGAAATAGTGTTATAAATAAATGTCTGTCTATTCTATTCTAGTAGCCTCACCTGTTTTACCAGTTTGTGCGCAAACAACCGAGACGAGCATCAGCAAAACAAACGGCAAACGACTCCCCATGATTATCCTGTAACAAAGAAAGGTGATTCTTAGTTCAATTTTCAACCACAACCTTATTTATAGAAAGGTTAATATCGATTGTATCCCAAAACAAAATAATGAACATAAATCATGTTCGGTAAAAGCAATTTGTTGGCCGTCGGGCTGCGTTCACACTGATATCCGGAAGTTCCGGTCTCGAAAAAGATCATGCTGTATGGGTCAAACGTTTTTTGGACACCTGTATTTAGCAACATTATCAATAATGATGATGCTGTGTGGATTGACCAGCATTATTTATTTATTTATTTTTATTATATCATAACGCTTCTTTAACTTATTCAACATACATAAAAGATATTACTTTATTTCCTTGTCAGTGTTTAATTTTATAATTTGACCTTTTCTAACCCAACGGCCACATTACAAGGCGAAAATTCGTCTTCGCGCTGTCCCGACAAAACTTCGTGGCCGTTCTACGACGAAGTGTTTGGCCATATTGGAAAAAAACTTCGCAACAACTTCGCGATAATCTAGAACGTCGCGATAATTCATTTTACGGAAAAAATGGATGCGGCGGTTGCGCTCATGGCGTCTTAATTCATAATGTTTTTTGTGATTAGGTTCTTTAGGATTCTACAAAACAGGCTCAGCTTCGTAATTTTTGATAAATTACAATTTTCGATCATTTGTCCACGCCATAGGTCACTCACTCCGTAGGTTAATAATAATAACGCAAATCGTGCCCACTGCTCGGCGGCGTCTCACTGTCAACAAAGCGCGCGCGAAGTGTACGCGACGCTCTGTCGGTAAACTGCCGGACATCAGGGTTTTGACGCAACAAAAGTTCATGCGGTTTGCAGCAAACCGCATGAACTTTTGTTGCGTCAAAACCCTGATGTCCGGCAGTTTACCGACAGAGCGTCGCGAAGGGAATTTGTTGTCGCGATGATGCTTCGCGACAGGACGTACTTCTTGGCCAGACTTGTCGCGACAGCGCAAATCTTCGCGTTATCGCGATAGTGTGGCCGTACCTAACATAAGTGTAGATTTTTTGTTTCTATCGAAATATAGAGTTTTACATTTGATTTGATCTGGCTTATCTATACCATAATATTTATTATAAATTCGATAGTAACTCTGTCTATCTATCTGTCCGTCTGTTACTTTTTTATTGTTTTAATTACGTAAGTATTTTTAAATACTATTAGACATGTGTACATAAATAAAGTAGGTAGAACTCAGTTTTGCAGTGCCCTTCCAGGGTGCATGTACCTACCTAGAGACAACTTAACTAACCATTTTCTTAGATCTAAGAATGAAAGTACAAGCAAACAAAATTTTTTTTTTTAAATAAATAGCTAGGTAATGAATGATGGACAATTCACACAGCAACATCAAGAGAACGATGTTTCTATTGATTCCTCTTTCATCAAAAGAGTAAACGTTCATATTTTGATCTGGATCGCTGGCCCGTGTCTTCCCTATTTGCGCAGGTACAAGACGTGAAAAGATCGTCAAAGATAATTTAGCTTTGGGGGAAATTCACCGACCAAAATCAGAAAATTCTACAGGGGATGAAAAAGTTACGTAAATAAATTTGTCTCTTTTTTCTTCAGAAAACGCTTTACTTCGCTACAGCTTTAAACGTCATCCTCATAGATCGAACTAAGGTCTGAATCAAACCAATTATAATCATATAAAATTATATATAAAGAATATTAACAAATAAGAACTAGTATTTACAATTGATACGGAATACCAGTTGGAAGCGTCCCCAAGACGCTGGCTGCATTGCACCGCTGTATAGCAATGCTCATGCTCTGCAAAAGGTCTGATCGATTTGTGTTCAGAAAATTACTTACTATCTATGACACTAATGATCACAGAACTATCTCGAGCTCGAGATAGTTCTGTGTTGACGACTCAATCACTCACTCAGGACTTTGAAGAACTTTTACGCGACAAAACACGCAGGTTTTTAAATTAGGGAGTCTCATTTTGACCTTGTGTTCCTAAAAATAGTTATTCCTTATTTATTTATTTTGATTGAGGTAAAACACAATTGCAAAACACTTGTGTATCTTTCAAGATAGTTATTACTTAATTTGTAAAAATTTGATTCATAAAGTACGTTAGATTATTTGCCACAGTCTGCAGTTAGCTCAACTGTTTAAGTAGGTACCTAGGTAAATTACTGTTCTAATTTGTTTTCACAACGTTCCTCTTGTTTTAAAGTATTCGTTGTAAAGCACTTTGAACACTGGCAAAAAAAAGAAATCGTACAAACAAGGGTTTTTCTGTAGCACTGGTGTAAAAGAATCCTGAGATTATGCCAGGTCATCGCCGTGGAGCCGACAGCTGACGCCGACGTGTTTGTTAAGGTCCGCGAATAGTGGGAATTGGGATCAGGGGTTGAATGAGATATTGAGACCTCCCGTCTCAATATCTCATTCAGTTGGTGAGTAGGTGTCTGCTATACAGCGGGGCAATGCAGCCAGCGTCTTGCGGACGCGACGACTGGTATTGATATGGATTAGTTGAGCTACTAGATTTTTTGCAACGGTCTGCAGTTAGCTCAATTGTTTCAATTGTAAATACTAGTTCTAATTTATTTCTATTTTAATTGTTATGTTCTTCACATCACACTTATAATATAAATGCGAAAGTTTGGATGGATGGATGTATAGATGGATGAATGTTTGTTACCTCTTCACGCCAAAACTACGGAACGGATCAGGCTGAAATTTTGCACACAGGTAAGTCTAGCTCTGGAATCAAACATAGGCGAATTTTAATCCATAAATCAGTTCCCATGGGATAGAAATAACCTCAAAACGTTTCCATAGAGACAACGCGTGCGAAGCCGCGGGCAAAAGCTAGTTGTCTATAAAGATTGAGTAAAGAAGAGAAAATAATTCTGTTTGTTACCTTTTAACGCGTAAAAGGCTGAAGGGATATTAATGGAATTTGGCGGGGAAGTAGACGATATTCCGGGGACGGAAATATGCTACTTTTTGTCTCAGAATAGACCGTGGGAAGCCGTGGGCAGGTGCTAGTTTGAGAATACTACAGGTACTACAAAAACCAACGTAAACACTGGTCTAACAAGTGTTTAGCTAAACATTGTCTAAACAGTAAGACAGGTTTAACTCTCGTTTAGACTATGTCTAAGCCGTGTCTAACTGTAAACCGTCGTAAAACGCAGTTTTGTGGTAATGCTTTTGTTAAACACGCGCTCAACAGATGTCTAAGTTTTTCGTAGTACCGCTGAGAATGTTAAGGCTTCGGAAAATAACGTTGAACGTGAATTGCGTTAACTTTGAACGTGAAAAATTCACAGTGAAGATATTTACAGGAGTTTTCGAAGCAATAAATATGATCTCATATCTATTTCTATCATTCTGGTGTACTTGTCAATTTACCTACAGCTGTAATAATTACAGCTGTAGGTAAGTTATTATCATCATTATTATTATTATTATTATCAAATTATTATTATTATTATCATTAAATTATTATTAATAAATTAAATTATTATTATCATCTATTATTTATTATCTATTATCATGCAAGCAAATTACCTACAACCAACATTACCTAAAGGTGAGCTCATTGTGTGAAGAGAACAATAAATGGTTATTATTATTATTAATTTGCTTGCATTCAGAACGTAACGGAACCTTGTCAAAAGTTTACGGCTCATTTCTGGTATAATCATGGCATGGAATTTAGTCAAAGTACTTATACATATGTTCGAAATGGTTCCATCCCATGGTACCATAGTTCGGAGTTACAGGAGTTCAAAGTACCTATTTATTTACATTTGGTTTTAGAGACAACTTACCTTACCCTAGCATTATTTTTCTAATTAAATTCTTAGACTGTATCCTGTATAGGTATTCCTTTTGATTCTTATTTCTCTATGGGGCAATGCAGCCAGCGTCTTCGGGACGCTTCCGACTGGTATTTGGATCAGTTGAGCTAGCTGTAGATTGTTTGCAGTTAGCTCAGTTGTTTCAATTGTAAATACTAGTTCTAATTTATTTCCATTATTTGTTTCTAATTTTCTTCGTAGCTTAACCCTAAAAATAGTTCTCTTCCAGCAAACCTTATAGGGTGAGAGAGACAAAGTTATAAAAGTCGGGACATGTGCGTATAGAGACATAAGATTTAATTTTAACCTACTTATTAAAAACTAGCTTCTGCCCGCGGCTTCGCACGCATATCTTCGGTATAATAAGTAGCCTATTATCTAAGTTAGGCTCTGTTATAAACGTACGCCAAATTTCATCTTGATCTGTTCAGTAGTCAAGGAGATCCTAGGTAACAAAAAATCAGATTTCACAAACTTTCGACTTTATAATAATACTAGATTCTGTCCGCGGCTTCGCACGCGTTAATTAAACAAAATTGTGAATCTAAACCATTCCCAGATCCCCTTGAACACACACAAAAAATTTCATCAAAATCGGTCCAGTCGTTAAAATTGTGAATCTAAACCATTCCCAGATCCCCTTGAACACACACAAAAAATTTCATCAAAATCGGTCCAGTCGTTTGAGAGAAGTTCAGTGACATACACACTCACAGAAGAATTATATATAGTAAGATAAGATTAGGAAGTAGGATAGGACAGGAGAGATAGACTACTATATAATATAACAAAATGCATAAAATACTATAACCTAATAAATTAGGTACGTTTTTTTCCGGCAAATCTTTACATACTTGTTCCACTTATCGAAACAAGCAACCTCATTATTCAAATATGTTTGCACACACAGAAATATGCTTTAAAAACTCTTCCCCTACGGCTCCATAAATTATATTCAAGCCATTGTCTTCTGCTTCAGGCTCTTCATCAATCAGGGATGGCTCAGAGCATACCGCTTTAGATAAATTGTCTACGTTTTACAAACAGTCAAAATCTCCATAAGGCTGAAAATCGCAAGAACACCAAATGGGTTAATATAACTGTTACTTACCGTTTAGCACCTAATGGCCAGACTATAGTGTTAATCGAGTCATTGAAAGTTTATTCATTTCATTGTTTATTTGTCTTTGCAAAAATAAATAAATTCGTTTCATTCAGTTAAGTGGATGGTCCAGCATTTTTTAAAATATTTAAATTAAGTAATGGAAACCATTTATTTAATTCCAAAAAACCTGTACCTACGAAGCGGCTAGAAGCTAATTTATTACAAACTAGTAGGTACCTATGTTATCTGTGTATTATTTTTAAAGTCATCTGGCTAGTCTCAGATGAGACTGGCCGCCGTGGTCGAAATTCGGCTAGTTCGAAATGATTTTCAAAGTCATTCTTCATAAAATTTAATGTTATGTGTTGTTCGTTTCCATAATAAAAACTAAACAACACATCACTGACGACCTCCGTGGCGCAGCGGGCAAAGGTCTGCCTGCGACGCCGGAGGTTGCGGGTTCGATTCCCGCCTCGGGACAAATGTTTGTACGATCTGCAGACATTTGTCCAGGGCGTTCTGGATGTTTTCTATGTATAATAAAAAATATCTATTTATGTAGTGTATTGCATTAAGTATATCAGTTATCTAGTACCCATAACACAAGCTCTGCTTAGCTTGGGGCTAGATAATGCTGTGTGAATTGTCCAGCATTATTTATTATTATTTATTTATCATCGGGCTGAAACGTCTCTTAAAATCTACAGAATTCTTTTAAGCTTCAAACCACCAATTTTGTGCATATTCGTGTCTTTACTCAGCGTGTTTTCTCACAACATTTTATAAAGCAAATGGTGTTCGTGTTCATACATATTCAAAGGGAACATACTCGTTGGTGTATTTACTTGCAAAAAATCATATGACGAGCTCTATGTAGAGTTATTTCAATCTAAACTTGCGCGCGGTTTAGCAGCTTTTTTGTCAGATGTACGAGTAAATTATTTAAATAATAGGTAAGAATAATTCATTTATTTTACAGACTACAGAAAAGTTACAAACCTTTTTTAATTTTTTCTACGGTCTATAGTAATATATACCTAAAAACTAATATACATGAAATAAAAAAACTTAATTAACACGTTATTTGTGAGCAATCAGGGTGTTAGCTGACGACGGTGCACGGTGGTGTCCCCTTGCAGGCGGTCAGTGAACCTACAAAACTTGACACCCTTCGGCCAAGACTCTGCGCTTAAGTAGGTCGAGAGATGTTGAGTTGGAATTCTCACCATAAATGTATAAAGAAACGGCTTGTTATTTATTTGTTATTTTTCACGTAGGAGAAATTTATGTAATTAAGTATTATAAATTGCGCACCTCACTTATAATTTTGTTTCATCTTGACTTCTAAAAACGATGCCGTCCCTCTCTTGTCGAATGAATTAGAAGGACGGCAAAGTGCTATCAGATTAGGTTATATGTTTTTATGAGATCTGAATTGGCACCATTGTTGCGTAGGTACCTAAATGTCACAAAGATACATACCAAATCAGACTCTAAATACGGACAAGGGAGTAAGTGTTCCTAACATAACTACACATAACCGGAGTGCAGATACGCGCAATTTTAGATGTGAAGAACTCTACCTACCTTGATATTTGTTTCTACATTGCGTGTAACGTTTGCGTTTGTTTAATTTGCATACGTAAGCAGGTATTTTACGTGAGAAAGGAAGAATTGTTTCGTAAATAAAAGAGCTTTTTTATAAAATACGCGCCTTGCGGTGTAAAAAAATACACGAGAATAATATTTCGCCACCTTCATGTTAAAAAACGTCGGGATCTTATTCAAGATTAGTTTACTTGTATGACTTAACTATCTGGGGACATGTTCTGCTGTGTGAATTGTCCAGCAATAATATTAATTTATCTCCATAAGACTTGACGGCACCCTAAAGCAAAACCTCGACTTCAATTATTAACTACCTACTTTCTTGAGTATTTGGGGTAAAATACAACTATGTACCTATTACCTATCTAACTCATGAAAGTAGTATTATTTTTAGTGTGTATAGCTAGTTAAAGTATTCAAATAAAAAATTAAGAGGGCAAATGTGGATTAAGAGACAGAGCTTACCTGTTTGAAAAGACAGGCGCAAATTCAAATTATAGTTTATTAAAAGAAAACGACACAACTAAATAAGAAACTGCCTGGTTTTACTTGAGCTACCTGTAGATTGTTGGAACAGTCTGCAGTTAACTAAATTTTTTTAATTGTAATTAATTCATAAATTCAATAATTCTTTTCAATTATTTGATTGTAATTTTCGTAACCACCATGTGGTTACTCAGATGGGCATGTGTCGCCATCTTCGACACAACTGATGACAGGATGTCTGGAAGTCTCCTCACTGAGGCAAACAACAGACGACAGGCTGGTTGATTGTAATTTTCTTTGTAAAGAAACTGGCTTAGACGACCCAAATAAATAAGCTACGAATCATAACATAATTTATTTCAATAGACCGCAGGTTTCCCGAGATCTACTAAACTATGTGACAAGGCACTTTCATGTTTATTTTATTTACAGTATTTTTTTTCCATTATGTTTTGACTTTATAGGAACCAAAGAAATAATGTACAATTTTAGTAATTCCAGTTTATTACCATGGCGATCCCACGAGTCCTGAGATCAAGGCCTAGTTTGATAAACCAAACCTCAACCTCAACAGCCCATATTGGTCCACTGCTGGACGCAGGCCTCCCCCTGACAAGCACCTTATTGATTTTTATCTCATGGGGATAATGCCATACTCCCCACGCTGGGCTTGCGGGTTGGGGATCGCAGTCTGGGTTCAAACCAAACCTGTTACCCCCTTAAGTAGGCTTATTTCTGATTCGCATAAATTAAAGTCCGCGGGCAACATAAATCGACCACAACGTTCTACTAAACAAGCATAAATTTCCTCGCCAAGCTAGATAAACATGGTAAACATAATTCCGCTCATCAAAGCTGTTATCACCCTGGTCTCGTTAAGGCGATGTTAAGGTAATTTTCCGTCTACTGCGCTAATTGGCAGGCGTCAGTGCACCCGCCCGTCTATTTACAGCTTTTGCGCACTACCGTGGGTGTTTATATCCCACTAGCGTCTAGCAGCGGCTTTGCTCAGGGCACTTGCATAAAACATAGCATTATATTATACATATTATATTATACACTAGACGATCGCCTCGCGGTTTCACCCGCGTAGTTCCCGTTCCCGTGGGAATTCCGGGATAAAATATAGCCTATGTCACTCCCTGAAAAGTAAGCTTCCTAACGGTGAAAGAATTTTTCAAATCGGTCCAGTAGTTTCGGAGCCTATTCAATTCATACAAACAAACAAACAAACAAAAAATCAAACCTTTCCTCTTTATAATATTAAGTATAGATTATCTCACTCAGGACCTAAGAGCCAGTGTGAAAACACACTGGCGATTTGCGAGCGATTTCTAACGCTAGGTTCACATTGCTGTGTCGGGGTGTGTCGTGGCGCGCCAGAGCGCAATCGGTTACGTTCATTACCAATGACTAGATTCACATTAGTAGGTTGTGTTGGGGCGCCCCAACACAACCTACTAATGTTTACACACCTCCGCTGCGATACCTTAACAGCGGAACCGCAGTTATTTCGCCATGTCTTGTCCGTATGTAGGTGAAGCGGAACATTAGCGAAACTGCCTGTTCTAACTCATAAATTTGACTATAATTCTATCTCTTTCCCCGCGCGGTTTTTTCGTTCTGCTTCGACGTCAGCCACACCTCCGCTATAGTTCCGCGACTCAAACTACACTTGATCGCTGCGGAATTCATCCAGCGGGTCCGCTACTCGTATTCCGCAGCGGAGGTGTGCTACGGGCGTTAGGATCTAAGAGCCAGTGTGATAACTGATAACACACCGGCGATTTGCGAGCGATTTCTTAGAGGCTTGTGCAGCGAGCATGCCACATCGACGCCGCGGGCATGCAGCCAGCTCGCTGCACACTCGCCTTTAAATCGCTCGCAAATCGCCGGTGTGGAAATATTGAAATTTAAAAATTGGACCGTAATATTCTAGAGTACTTCGTACTCGAAATATCTCTTTATAACATAGAACATGCTCGTTGCATGCTAGTGTCTAGATAAACCTTACTTAGGATTTAAGGCCCTATTAACCAAAAACATGTAATCTTTTTGACAATAAACGATTTCTATCTAATTCTAAATATTAAGGATCTAAGATTTGTTAGCAGTTTGTCCAAAATGCGATTTGTCCAATTACAATTTTAACGCGTTTCGTCCAATAAGCGTTTCGTCCAATAAGCGATTCGTTAAGAATCCATACCCAGTTCGTTCAATTCTTACTAAGTACTTTTACTTTCGAATTATCCAAAATAATAGAAATATGTAAAGAAGAAATAGAACATACAATTGAAACAATCCAAAACAGTTTACATAATACCTATCACAAAACCACTAACTTTGTATATAAACGGAGCGGTGTGCAAACAATCTTGATTGATCCAATTGATACCTCTTGAGGCGTGCTGCGATCCTGGTAGCCTGTCTAATTGATGTGTTTGATTGGCGTGTGTTGTGTAGCTAGGGGATACAAATCTCTTTGTATTCCTACGTAATAACGTACGTATAGAGTTGTTATACAGGTTTATTGGCGGCGCCCTGCGGCTTCGCACGCGTTGTTTCTATGGAAACGTTTAAAGGTGATTTCTATCCCATGGGAACTGATTTATGGGATAAAAAGTAGCCTATGTTTGATTCCAGGATTACAATTACCTGTATGCAAAATTTCAGCCCGATCCGAATTATCTAGATGTAGAAAACTGCTACGTTGCTACGGTTTTTCGTAGCGCGTCTACGCTGCTACGAAAAGCGTAGACACTCTACGAAACAACTCATGTGTAATGTAAATAAAATCTGGTAAAATTCATCAGTCCAACCAAACATATGAAAAAAAAATTCTTTCTTTTTGACTAGCTTCTGCCCACGGCTTTGGACGCGTTGTTTTTATGGAAATCTTCAAAGGTAATTTCTATCCTATGGGAACTGATGTATGTACGGGATAAAAAGTAGCCTATGTTTGATTCCAGGCATAGAGCTACACCGATGCCAAATTTCAGCTCAATCTGTTCAATAGTTTTGGCGTGAAGACGTAACAAACATCCATCCATCTATACATCCATCCATCCAAACTTTCGCATTTATAATATTAGTGTGATGTGATTTCATATACTGGCCAAGAGTGAGTAACGAGTTCAACATTACGTTAAAAAAACCTCTTGAATTATTGTTATTTAGGAACTTGTCGCGGTAGGTGAAACGTATTCTGTAGAAAAATGAATGCGCCAGACACGTCATAAAGCCACAGCCCCACTGCGGCGCACGCTGTACGCTGTGCCTAGCTGCTCTGGCCCACTGCCGCGCCGCCGTGTACAGCGTGCGCCACAGTACACCTGCAGCTTTAACGGTTAGAAAGATACATATATACTAAAGAAGGTTCGTCAGACTGTTTCTTTTGACGCCGCTCTAGCTGCCTACCATGGTCATGTGTCTTCGGTCCTAGGGTACGGGTTGTTACTGTGGGGCAACTCAGTTGATGTCGAGAGAGTATTTAGAATTCAAAAAAGATGCCTCAGAGTGATAAACAGGTCTTGGTTCCTTGACAGTTGCAAGCCTCTCTTCAAGAATTGTAGGATCCTACCTCTAGCCTGCATGTATATTAGGGAAATTTGCCTATTTGTAAAATCACATCCCACCTACTTTCAAAAACGTAGCGATGTGATAACCCGGCAAAAAAGGCGTAAATTTAATAATTTGCTCTACAAACACCAGTGCCATAAAGATATATATAAAAGAAATGTTTATAACATGTGCATCACTATCTACAATAAATTACCGGAAGAATTAAAAGAACTAAATGGAAATATATTTAGGAATAAGATAAGAGGATGGCTACTTGAAAAGTGTTTTTATACGGTGAACGAATATTTGGAAATTGGAATTGTAACTAACATGACTAAGTAATATAATTTAATATAATTACCTATTAATAATATGACTCGCATAATATTTGCACGCCTGCGTGCAGGCTGAATACATTGACTAAACTAGTTATAAGACCTGACATATTGTATAATTTTCTATTCTTGCAAATAAACGATTTGATTTGATTTGATTTGAAAGATAGACAGACAGACAGTGACATAGTATTCGGATTATTTTTAGGATTCCGTAACCAAAAATAACAACGTTATTTGAGTACGGAACCTCGGAAATAACTTAATTTTTGCACGGTTTAAGCGAACCTCACATCTTCACCAAATTGCCCTACGGCCGGCGCTGATGGAAGTAAATCTTCCATCGCATCGCATCACCTCACTTTATTACATTTCCCCCTTTCCCCCTATTCCCCATATTCCCCCCGGTAGACCGACAGGTGTTTCTACGCTGCATTTAGGTGACGAACTAATTTTCCGTCTGGTACCCTAATTGAAGTGGATCTGAGCGCCCGTCCGTGAAAACACCAGATGGGACGTACTCAGGACATTGGAAGAGCGGTGTTAGAAACTGAGAGGGCACCTCTTTTCTGCATTGGAATTTTTTGAGTCTTTATTACATTTATTTGAGATGTATCCCAACTCTTCCCGTGTCGTAAGAGGCGACTAAGGGATATCCATTGGGGGCGGGCAGCAGCGCCCCCTGCAGAACAATTCTACCACCAAACTGCGATCTCCAACCCACATGTCCAGCGTGGGGATAATGGGCAATACCCCCATGACATAAGAGCCAACAAGGCGCTTATCAGGGGGAGGCCTGCGTCCAGTAGTGGACCAATACAGGCTGTTGAGTTGAGTGAGGGATGTATCTACTCGAGGCGTAGTATAGTATCTATGGTATTCCATTATCTATGGAATAGATAAGTCATTAAGAACGGGATTTTTACCATGATTTGAGTTTTGAGCTTTCCAATATTTCGGCACAGTTTTATGCGCCATGATCACGGAATAACTGACGGCACTGCGAGTGAGTTGTTATTGGCAGAGATACCTATCTACCCTCATTTTTTGTCTTTAGCTACGAACGTTACAACCTTATAACTTAACTAACTAGTGTTAAAAACCTGATGGATTTAAAAGTTTTATAGATACCACCTTAATAAATTTGTATTATACTTATTGTAATAAACGAATCTTAAACTTGTTATTGTATGAAGTTGTTGCTTTGTATCATGTCTATGCCATTTTTGACGTGACAACGTCTTATAATTAGATAGAGCCGGCTGCACGCACGAAAAAACATGACGTCATGCGGCGTTACCTCGCCATGACGTCATGCGGTGTTACCTCGCCATGACGTCATGCGGCGTTACTTCGTTCTGAGGCGTTCCATGTAAGGCTTGAAGTGCAAGCGAGAGCGCTCGACATCCGTCTCTCTCCTACTTGAGTGAGCGATGCGTCTGCGTGGACAGCTGCTATACTATAGTACATTTACATGTTTTGATCGAGTATCAAATGCTACCATTCCATCAGTATTTTCTTAAGACGTTGTCACGTTCAACTATCGTCAGTAAACCGACTTTACAGACAACCAATTTTTTTTAGCGTAGACGGGCTACGAAGTAAATAATTTAGTGGCATCATACTACTCTTTTACTTATTTAATAATACTCAAAGGAAGATTTCTTCCATCCATTTGTTTTATTTTAAATGATGTAGAAGGTACGTGGTTCATATTCCGTTGCAAGACAAATGACGTTTGATCTGCATCTGTTTCAGGTCTGGGTGTATGAGTAGTAAGTAAGTAGTATTATGTAGTATATCAGACATCTGGTGCCCCCACGCTCTGCTTACTTCTGGGCTAGATGATGCTGTGTGGATTGTCTAGGCACTATTTATAAATGCCCCTCAGGATGGAACCCTTAGTTCGTCCATGTTCACAAGCTCGTTACGTCTGTCTGTACGGACTTCAATTTACTTAACGTATTTAATTTACAGAGTTTTTGTACGTAATTTTTTGCTGTTGAGCAAATAAAAAAGCAGCTCTCATTTTTCTCAGTGTTTTAGAAAACGTGTAGGTACGGATGTTCTACTATTAGTAGGTACTTATTTTTTGCAGTTTGTACGAGTACTTAGAAAAACTTTTGAAGATTTTAGTTAAAATTACGAAATGAGATTATTTATTTCAAAAAGAGCCGTGATTTTACAAAATATGTTGGTAAGTATGTAACTACCTAGTTGGCAAGTTGCGATCAATTTCGTATTGTATCTACATAGTACCGATAACACAAGCTCTGCTTAGCTTGGGGCTAGATGATGCTGTGTGGATTGTCCAGCATTATTTATTTATTTCCGTTGTGCTACTTATAATGTTATGAGCATTGGTTAGGTAGGTACCTATACATTTTGTGTAAAAATCATAGTAAAATTACTTTAAAATATGTTTACTAAGTACATCTTTTTAAAAGCTTTTCAAAAGCTTTTAAAAGTCAAAATGAAATAGCATTGATTTAATATATAGCCCAGTCTCAATCAAAACAAGGTTTAAATCTCATCTATCAGGTTGTTATTCAGAACGCAGCAGAATCGGAACCCATTCATTAGACTGCATGCGGTATCGATCTCCATTAAAATGAAGCTCAAAGATTCAGTATTCAGAATATTTATTGCAGTCAAAGCATCAGGGCTCTCAGAGCTTTATGATTGGGTGAGAGAAAATTTGTGTTTCTGTGAAGTATACTTACAGAGTACCTACCATAAAATTTGTGTTTGTGTAGAGTATACCTACAAAGTACCTAAAAATTTCTCTTTGTGTGGAGTATACCTACAGATTACCATACAGTTTGTGTTTGTGTGGAGTATACCTACAAACTACTAAAAAATTTGTCTTTGTGTGGAGTATACCTACAGAGTACCATACAGTTTGTGTTTGTGTGGAGTATACCTACAGAGTACCATAAAATTTGTGTTTGCGTGGAGTATACCTACAGAGTACCGTAAAATTTGTGTTTGTATGGAGTATACCTACAGAGTACTATAAAATTTGTGTTTGTGTAGAGTATACCTACAGAGTACCATAAAATTTGTGTTTGTGTAGAGTATACCTACAAAGTACCAAAAAATTTGTCTTTGTGTGGAGTATACCTACAGAGTACCATACAGTTTGTGTTTGTGTGGAGTATACCTACAGAGTACCATAAAATTTGTGTTTGCGTGGAGTATACCTACAGAGTACCGTAAAATTTGTGTTTGTGTGGAGTATACCTACAGAGTACTATAAAATTTGTGTTTGTGTAGAGGAAACCTACAGAGTACCATAAAATTTGTGTTTGTGTAGAGTATACCTACAAAGTACCTAAAAATTTGTCTATGTGTGGAGTATACCTACAGAGTATCATACAGTTTGTGTTTGTGTGGAGTATACCTGCAAAGTACCAAAAAATTTGTCTTTTTGTAGAGTATACCTACAAAGTACCTAAAAATTTGTCTTTGTGTGGAGTATACCTACAGATTATCATACAGTTTGTGTTTGTGTGGAGTATACCTACAGAGTACCATACAGTTTGTGTTTGTGTGGAGTATACCTACAGAGTACCATAAAATTTGTGTTTGCGTGGTGTATACCTACAGAGTACCGTAAAATTTGTGTTTGCGTGGTGTATACCTACAGAGTACTATAAAATTTGTGTTTGTGTAGAGTATACCTACAAAGTACCAAAAAATTTGTTCTTGTGTGGAGTATACCTACAGAGTACCATACAGTTTGTGTTTGTGTGGAGTATACCTACAGAGTACCATAAAGTTTGTGTTTGTGTGGAGTATACCTACAGAGTACCAAAAAATTCTTTATTGAAACCATTTGTTCATAACGTAGTATTGACCCCGAATACTTATTCGTAACTGAAAGTTAAGGTGTACGTCCGCGGGATCGGAATCGGAGCGTCCGCAGCGTAAGGACTTGCCGATTTATATTGATTTAGTATATTATTTATATTATATTTACATCACACAAATATGAGGTATGCCTACTTTTACCAATATGATTCCTACATTCTTAAAACATAAAGCTACGCAAACTTCACTATAGATACGCTTGATCTTATTTAGTTTTTAGATAAGTTTACTGTTTCCTTTTTTCTGTTTGATATTTTTTTCTATGTACCAACTATTTAGGTAATATACTAAACCTACACTCTCTGGGTCTGCCGGCAGAGTCAGCCCTCGCGTCCTATCACAAGTTTTTACTTAGCAACAGCGAGGAGACGATGCATTGTCAGCACTAGGTTTTTCGGTTACAGTATTATGTACTTACTGGTAATTTTAAACAATTTTGCCACTTGCGACGTGCTAAAATCAGAGTTACATTTGTGTATCTATTTGGAGGTCTTTAAGTTAGACAAGCCTACTAGGCAAGTAAAGCTTTAAGTTTTTTCAAGTCGTTAAGTTTATTTTTGTCATTGGTCATAATGGTCTATACTCGTAAATATTTGGTTTTACATGATTTTCGTTATGAATTTCAATCGAATCAGTAGGTATCTCTACATAAAATAGGTAATAACATATTCTGTACTTCTTATAATTAAAGAAGGTACAGAATCATGATATAAATAAATGATTGAAAGCCCCACGATTCCGTTCGTGATAGGTTAGATAAGTACGTGTAGGAGAGGTAGGTGCGTGATTTACGTGTGATAAACCACCAAGGAAAGACGACAAGAATCTTGAAATAGAGATTAATTTTGCATGGTATCTCCATTTATCATTTGACGTCTGTGGCGAAGTGGGGAAGGAATTAGCTGAGATATAGAAAAGCGGGTGGCGTTCCAGTCGCGTGACCATTTTAAGATCTGCAGCTTAAATATAGCTGGTCAGACTCCGGATACGGTGGTCCGGAGAGGAGAAATCTAAATATACTTATCTGTATCTATACTAATATTATAAAGAGGAAAGATTTGATTGTTTGTTTGTTTGTATTGAATAGGCTCTGAAAGTACTGGACCGATTTGAAGAATTCTTTCACCGTTAGGAAGCTTAGTTTTCAGGGAGTGACATAGGCTATATTTTTTCCCGGAATTCCCACGGGAACGGGAACTACGCGGGTGAAACCGCGAGGCGATAGTTTTCATATAAATTTATTAGCACATTGCGCGTCCTTTGTTTTTAAAATTAGCTTTATTATGTAGGTACTGTCACTAATCAAATCCTATAAAAATGCGTAGAATTTAATGAAAGATTCAGTTTTTTTTAACATTTTTAATTACAATACACAGTTTGTGCGATATTAACCAATCTTAAGATAATTTGCTGGCGGTAGTTCTGGTTTTTAGGAAAATTAATAGAAAGCAAGAATGAAATAATATGAGGCCTATGTCCTGCAGTGGACTAATATAGACTGATATTGAAGTATTTGTATTCAATAATTCAGTAAAACAATAAGAAAAATAATTCAATACAAAAGTCAATAAAATATGTACAATAGTTTTTAACCGTAACAAGATAAATAGTCCGCATCCATACGATTGCCCTTTAATCATATTTCGGTTTTTCTGAAAAACCTTTATCCCAATTACGCAGGCTTTGTTTTTGCGAACGCGCCGTACGTGCTCGCCATGCTAACGTTTGATGTGAAATAATAGGCCGAGTTGTTTGACTTCTATAGTAGTGTAGCTATGAATGAGACAGAATATTTTTTACTAGCTTCTGCCCGCGGCTTCGCACGTGATAGATTATTTAAATATGATATAAATATAAAGTATAGCTGTGTATATGCTCCTGAACGAAATAAAGTAAGAATACTGTAAAACATTAACCTACTTTGATGGTATTGTTTTGTTTTATAATTTACCATTGTTTTGCAGATAAAACTGTATTTTATACGCTGTTTTATCTACAAAATAATGTTTTAATTCGAGTTATTATTTTATATACTATTTCTAGTGAAATTACAGAAAACAACTTTTTTGTCTAATAACCTGCAAACTAGAAGTTGTTTACTCGCTGATATAAAAGGCTGACGCGCGGCCGGCAGGGACACTTCTAGAGCAGCCGTCGGACAGAGCGGAGCTCTCCCTCTTTGCAAGTTGTTAAAGCTAAGTAATTTTATTACTGTCTTAGTGCTATTTTGGCTGTCGAAATTATATTTTCGAAATATTTTTTGAGGTTAGTTGTGTTAATTTTAAAAAACCTAATCTGTAAAGCTTACGAGCAGATAAATTATTTGAACTTACTGTCTAGTATACAATGATTGGAATTTTATGATCATTAATAAACAATTTTCAATATTAATACATCTATTTTTATTTTAAAATTAATCTCTTACACGCGTATTTTCGGTATATTAAGTAGCTTATTATCTAAGTTAGGCTTTACTCTAAACGTACGCCAAATTTCATCTTGATCTGTTCAGTAGTTTTGGAGATCCTTGGTAACAAAAATTTCACGTTTTGCATTTATAGTATTAGTAGGATGTCACTTAGGTACCTACAAGAAAAGAGATCACTGTTAAGTAAAAAGTAAACAAGTAAATCATTTATTTGTCACATAAAACACACACATACAATTGGTTTACTTATTACAAATTAGCAAAATTTAAACATACCATACTATTATAAAAATTAAAAGTAAAAACAGAAAGTAGAGGCACCTCTCATACCAGTTCTAATCCCACCACTAGGTTCCTTTTAATTACAACAAAACATCTAACTGATTTCTATAATGACATAGACAAGAAGTGAGCTGTTTCTGGCCGCGCCGTATTAGATAATTGTGCCACATTAGATATAGTTAGTATCAAGTTCTTATTTAATTGTTTTATGTATTGATGGGGCAATAAAGAAATAATATATCTATCTACAAGTTAGGTATATAAGTAGTATTTTGGGCATACCCCCCATATAATAAAAGCCTATTTAAGTAGTTTCCTACGCCGATTCCAACAGTACCTACCTATGTTAATTTCGATAAAACAATATCTAGGTACTCTGCAAAAGTTTTGTTCTTCAAGCAATAAACTTTTCTGCGTCCGAGGTACCTACGTAGTTACATAAAACTCTTCCCTTGGGCACAAACAAATAAAATATTTGCCCAGGGCCAAGATCGTCAAAGATTTTTATGGCTTGACTTCTTGATGAAAATTTGAAAGAATAAGTTATTTATGGGTTTAATAGTTATTTGTTCAACAAGTGGCCAAAACGATTTTTTGTTGAACGTGCCGATATTAAATCCGGAGCTAGCAATGCCTTCTAGAATAGAGTCACGAGCGTAGCGAGCGATCACTCTAAAGTAGACTCCTGAGGTAGGGAGGGATTTAAAAGGCATGAAACGAAAAATATTGGTCTCGAGTTCGTAAACATTCAACTTTTCACCACGACTAGCTAGAAAACCTTTGGAAATTTAAAAAAGTTTGCCCACGTTTTGCCCACTTGTTGAACAAATTACTATTATTCCACCTGTGAGCAAAACCCAACTTTGCTCACTGTTTTGAGCAGTAAAGTCACCGTTTTCTAAAGAGAGTGGTGAAAAAGTATTTAAACGTGAAATTATTGCAATTATTATTCATCTTTAAACAGTATCGATAGTGAACAAGTATTTAAATATTTCAGTTGTGATACTTACCTAATCAGCAATTTGGTTAGCTTACTACCATTTTGTAAAATTCTCAGTAAAATTACAGTTAATAAAGCAATAATGTAGGCAACATTTCATGAAAATACCAGGAGCACATAACCGCACAGGATATCATAAATGCTAACTCATGCAAATGTACTTATCGACACGTGTCGTAATGTAAAATATGCATTAGAACCCCGACAGAGCTTTCAAAATGGCGAATTTACATTTTTACTCGCGATACGACTTTTATGAAAGTCATTATTCGAATGCCTTCAATTATTCATTGCGAAAAATGATTCATGAATAATAAATGAAAATGTTTTACGATATTGTAAAAAACACAAGTCCGTTTTGTTTTGAGGGATTGTGAGAAGATATCCTAAAATTCAGTATTGAATTGTTGTATTAAATAAAAATAATAAAAATTAATCTCTTTATTTTGAAAACGCGTCTCTGTCATTGGTACTAACAGTTAAAAAAAATTCTAACACATAAAATATACCTGATTATTTTGAAGCTGCGCCTCTTCTATAGTTCCAAGTTTAGAATTTTTATAATAACTACTTATTATTTCAATTACCGATATTTATATCCTAAATACATCGATCAAAAATTTCCAGCCGGCCCCCCTTAGATGCACAATGCGCGCCCTGAAAACGTCAGTATCAAAAGGTATCCCATTTGGCATTTTAGCTCTCGGACTGAAAGCATGGTCAAGTGCTCGTATAAAAAATGCAATAATGGACCGAACAAGCAACAGAAAAAGGATGGAATTTCTTATTTTCAGTAAGTTCAAATGTAATTTTTACCTGCATATTGTGATATGGGCCAATTGAGCCTTATATATTTGAGAAATCAGCATTAAATATAGTTGTTGGGTTTGCCTATGTAAAATATTTATTTTGTTCTAAGTTGATGAATGGAGCGGCTATTGTTTCTAATTTTTTTTTAATTTATTTGTGGTAAGTTGTAAGTGATATTTTTTTTTCATGAAAAGACATTTAAAATAACTGGATTAGGTTTATAAAATAACTAGCTGACCCGCCCTCAATTTTATTTCGCGTCGCTAATTTATAGTTGTATCAATAAATGATTATTTATCTTTACCTGAATTCTGTTGATTTTTTATTCCTTATAAAAATAAACAGTGTATAAATTATTTTTAGGTACCTTCCTACCTACTTACAAAATAAAATAAAATAAATTCGACTCCACTAATCTCTTGTTCCGCATGCAAAAAACTTGACAGGCTCTGCGCAAACTGTCTGCGTCAAAACAAAACGTAACCTAGAACCTTACAAGAATGACACTCAAAAGTGTCCGAGTGTCATTCTTGTAAGGTTCTAGGTATCTACGGGGGAGGCCGCAAGGCCGCATACTTGATCGATGCCTAAATATGAAGAATATGCGATCTATCTGTCCTTTGTCATGCAAGAGAAGTTAAAAATAAACAAACGGAAAACAAAAACGGTTTTACTTGAAGGTAAGTGAAACGAAAGTTTAAAATATTATATAGCTACTACGTTACTTAAATATCGGATGAATCTGAAGTAAAGAACTTAATCTTGTGAACTCAACACTCATTTCTTTGATACTTTTACCTCCGATTACTAAAACGCAACACAGGAAGATTTTCAAGGATAACTGTCAAAAAATCGCGACTTGAGACGTGCTCGAATCCGAGTTGCGTTTGAGAATTCAGAGTAACGTCCATATTACCAAAGCTTGTTCAGTCAAAATCGATCTTGAGTAACGCTTTTCTATAGCATAAGCGTTATTCAAACATAAATCTATGACTATCATACTAGCGTTACATTCTCTTTGTATCATACAAGCAAAACCAGAAGGGACTTCACAAAATCTCTCGAACATAACATTCATTCATGGGTAACACCACCATGATACCCTGCAAGGAGGTCATCGACCAGCGGTCGCCCTCACATTTCCCCAGGGCACACCATGCGGCATATTCCACTCGACTTATTATATACATACATACGTACATACATTTCGTTCGATAAAGCCTCTCCTACGCGAATTGATTGTGATAGCTATGTGGAAAATAATGACTACGTCGTGAAGTTATGAAATTTAAATGTTATCGTCTTCAAAATAGTAATAATATATGCACTAATCTACACCATTAGTGTATATTTAGTAGAGAAGTGAAGAACACACTAATTTTATAAACTAGCCAAGCTTCTGCCTATAATGCCTATAATGTTAATCC